>JAVUPR010000314.1:6360000-7703750 GCA_036785695.1 Gentiana straminea | reverse complement strand
ATCGGATCTACACGGCTAAACAGTGAACTATGTCTTGACAGGTGTGATGCCCGAAAGACAATTTTGTAATTGTTTTATTTAATAAATGAAATGATATTGTTATTCATATTTATTATTCTCATATTCACCGATGTGACAATAGTATTTACACTATAGAAAACCCTAAGTATATCGTTTATGTAATCACTTAACTCAGTGTATGGGATATACACGGGAGGATTGAGTTAGTGAAGATATACTTAAAATACAATTAGCCCGTAGTGAAGTTAATCGAGAGTATCGGGTCTCTCCTTTAACGTGCTATTAATGCGCCCAGAACACAATAGGTGTGATTGTCTTATCCGGACTTTCGGTTAAGAGAACCTCGGTGGGGCATTTATATATGATAGATATATCATATAGGGGTACGGACCGATTTGATTAGAGTTCACGATATAATTCCGTGATCGAGAAGTCTTATCGAATCAATGGATGATCATATTTATGGATATATCTTAATCCCGAGGTGATCACGCCAACCGCTTGAATCGCATGAAGTTTGACTTGACGGTTAAGGATTACACCGAGTCCGTGGTCCGAATTACCCCATCTTGGCGTTGTACTTGGATTGAGTGAGTAGTCCGTGTTATCACGGATACGAATCCATTCCTTCCATTTATGGAAGTAGATAGACAGTTCCCTTATTTGTTAATCCTAGAAACTGATCGATCGCGCGAGTTCATATCACACTGATTGATCACCAGTGAGTTGTATGAATTAATTGATCACTAGGGGGTTAATGGTAAATAAGGATAAGAGGTTCTAAAAAGGGTTAACGGTAACTTCCCGATTTAGAATGAACAGTCTATGGAGGATTAATCCATATGTAATGATTATATCAATGGACGCTTATTATCATTCTCATGAAGAGATAAATATAATCTCATAATCGGAGGAGTGCAGTCACGGGATTATGGTGGCATATTCCTGTGATTGATTTATCGAATATAATTATTCTATAATTATTTATTTGATTTATCGGAGCCGCTGATTATTAGTCCATGGTCCCCGACGTGCCTCCTAATATAGCATAGCTATTCTCGGACGTCGAATCCTAATAATATTAATTTAGTTCTCGTTGGACTTTATTAAAACGATATGTGAATTAATTGTTTAGTGGACTATTAAATTAGTTAAATTAAATAATTAAATATGTGGAAAAGACATTTTCCATAATCTTGGCTAATTGTGTTATAGCCCAAAAATTAATTATGACTAGGTCATGAATTAAAAGTGGCGCCCCCTCTTATTTTTGGAACAAGAAATTAGTTTTCTTGTGATTAATAAGACACGCGCATAAAATATTTATTGGATAAATATTTATGGAAAGAAATAAAGATAAATATTATTCTAGATTTGTTCTAAATATTATGGGATTATCTTTTATTTAATAGGATTATCATAATTGATTTTGTATTAATTATAAAATCCTTGGGGCTTAAGTTTTACTCTCCTATATAAAGAGAGTTATAGCCCAAACCAAATAACACACAAGCAAATTTCGACTTCACCATATTATTTGGAGAAGGAAAATTTTTGGCCAAGGGGAGATGAGAGGAAAAGCTTGGAGTTTTTCCGGGTAGCATATCGGAAGGGTTCGAGTCGAGAATTCCTTCCACCGGGAATTGCTTGGATCACACGTGCGGAAGATCGTGGTGCTCTTCACATCTTCTTGCAATCTTTCTCTTGCGGTTCTTCAACTTGGATTTAGAGATCCAAGAGGTATGATCTACAACCCCCTTGTAGAATAGATCTAGTTGTTTTATTACGTGTAGTATATAGATCTAGATCCATAAATCGCTTCCGTTGCGGATGGTATTACTAATAGTGGTATCAGTCGCCGTGGTGATCTATATTTATACGTATAAAATATTAGATCTAGGAGTGGTAAAACATGTAGATTTTTTGTCCCAATTTTTTTTGGGGGCCGATGCATATGTTTAATTTTTATGCTTATGAATGTCGTGGTTGAAGAGATGGATTGGGGTTGGCACTGTTTACCCGTTAGATCTATTGTAAACTCATATAAACGATGAAAATTCGTCCATATGAGTATAGGAAATTATGTAATTCTTTTTTTTTTATTGCAATTTTAATTTCCAGAAAATAGATCTGTTTAGTAGCTGTTTAGTATTTTTTCTTTTCCCGTTGATCGAACCGTTGAAACGAAGATCCCTCCGGTCAGAATCAAGATTAGAAGATGATGATCAACTCCACAAATTTTGGCATCGATCAGAGTCCGTTTCGATATCCGTTTGATGCTGCGAAGAGGCTGCTGTAACAGAAAAACGCAGGATTCACAGAAACACTATCTGTGACTTCCTCGATTTTCTGGGAGAGTTTGGACCGTTGAAAAGCAAATCCGACCGTTCAGATTGATCAAAATTTGAGTTTTGGACGTACCATAAAAATTTCAGGTCGATCGGGATTCATCTCGATTCCCGATCTGCCTCAGGAAGTCCTTGATGCAGTGCAGTCAAAGTCAGATTCAGCAGCAAGTGTGGAGGTTTACTGGAGAAAATTGGTAAGTCAAAGCACCGATCCAACCGTCCATATTGAAGTTCAAGGAGTGAAGAAAAGATCTGGAAAGTTTCGTCCCGATCCGAGTTCGTTTAATTTCCGATCATCGCAGAATTTGAACAGCTGCAGATTATGTTAGAAAGTAGTAAACCCTAGTTAGGGTTTGGTTATTTATTTTCTAATAGGTTAGATACGGGGGTGCCAACGGTCCATCTCGGTGTTTAAATTTTCCGCAATTTATTTTTTATGTGTTTGATCATAAAATAGATATAAAATCGGAATTGCCATGACATGCATCATATCATAAATCCACTCCATGCATACATGTAGAATTTTAATTTTGGTAATTAAAATAGGCATGTATACAAACTCGTGTAATTAGTTGAAATTTAATTAATACGTGGTAATTAATAAATTTAGTAACTAATTAAAGATCCGAGGACGGGTTATGAAATCGTTAAGCCTTTCGGTGTGTGTTCTCGGTGAACCGCCTTAAAGCACAAACGAGATCACGTTTTCGATTCGTAGTGTCTACGAGATTGAATGATGGTAAAAGAACAATAAATCTTGGATAAAAACGGTTCGCCTATAGGTTGGGTGGTCAACGAGCTAGGCTCGACCGACTTAACCCTCCTAGTGTGATGTATGCACGGGGGTCCGGCAAGACTAAGCTACACCGGAGAACGGAGGGTGATTCCTTCTTATCTCAATGGTGTGCTTGTCTTGACCCGATTTCGTCCGACCGTCACATATGTTCCAACGAATAGGACGGGTAGGTTTGCCTACGTTACCGACACCATTCGGAATCCTTGATTTGATGTACTTTTATGTTAACATCAAAAAGACGTGGTTAGTTAACCCACCACCACTTCCAAATTATTGAGTGGGAGCGGGGGAGGCGACAAACCAACCCCACGGCCTCTACTATAGATACAAGTAAGTGAGAGAAGGGTGACACCTCGCGGCGCTTTGATTTCGTCCCCTACGGATGGTGTTCACCCCTATCAACATTCATGGCTTGGTCTCCGAAAGGATAGGATTTCGGGTACTCGTCGGGTCACTGACCTATCCTACGACGGCACACTCGGGGCGTACCTAAGAGATCCGATATAGTAGGTCACACTCATAAAGGATATTTTTGGTAATATCTAGGCTAAAAAAGGAAGGTAGTCAATGAATAAAGGGATGTTCGATTCTCGTGGGATGTTCGATTCTCACAAGTTATTCATTGATGAGATTGTCTCGATTTAACCGTCATCTCTTTGACCTACCCTACGGCGGCACTGAGATGCGAGGTTAAAACCTTGGAATGGTAGAGTAGACTTATTTTTAGTTTACAATTCCTAAAATAAAATAATATAGTAGTGTTAAACTTGAATTAATTTATGTCATTTCATTTACAGCATTATCCCTTACTAAATTGCTTACAATTTATAATTGACTAGTATTGACTTCGTTAAAAAGTGGAAAGTAACTAGGACGTTGAATTAGTTAATCGATAATGCAATTATTTTTCGAAAGAGATATTTTCTCTTAAGCCTTTTAAAAACCGTAGTGACATATGGTATGTCACTAGTGTCATTCGTGTCAAACGAGAGACAAACTTAGTTTGATCAAAGGTGATTTCGGACTTTGAAATTCTTCTAGTGAATTTTCGGTGTGTAGTGCAATTTTCTAATTGACGGAAAATCATACACACGATAACCGTTCTAATTGAGAAATCGGAAAATCATGAACTGTTGCTAGTTAGACGATATTTGGAATCGATGAACTAGTGGGAGTTTTATGATTTGTATTTTTCTCGGAAACATTAGAACCGTGTAAGTGTTTACACGAGAGATTTTCAAATTGAAAAATTGGAAAATCATAAAATAAAGCATTGTTTGGTTAGACGGTATTTGGAACCGATAAACTAGTGGGAGCTTTAATGTTATGATTTGTTATTTTTCTAGTATATTAGAAAATCCGAGAAGTCCCGACAAGTAACACTCGAAATAGACATCCCACGGTTCAAGAGTAGTGTCTACTCACACGAACCGCTAGTTCAAAACTCGTTTCCATTTACGAAAAGTCAAGAATGGGAGAGTATGTCTAAGAGTGTTAGTCATCTAAAACCGAGTTGATTTTAAGGCTAAACCGAAAATTAATAAACCGAAAATCATAGGATAAGGATAGTGATTTCGGATCACCAACCTATGAATCTTTGGCGATTTTCTTGAGCTAAGTTCTTTGGAAGAACAAGGCGAAGAAGGCATTTAACGATTAAAAGAGTAAACAACGGCGCGAGTTAATTTTAGCTAGAATAGTGGGAGTGATATGAGGAAATGAATCTCGGGTTCAATCCTTGGATATCGCGGAAAATTTATTTTCTCGTTTAAGACTCGTTGGAACGAATGGATTTACCTTCTATTCGATAATTTGTTTGTCGTATAGAAAGTGAATATACCATTTGTAGTACGAATCCAAGACTCGGACTTTTGTTTGATAAAGTCAAAACCACTTACAACCGCCGAAATATGTATATAAAACACATCTTAAGAACTATTAAAAGCAATTGGTTTCTATATTTAGATAAACGCTTCTTCATATTCCATAGTTAGTGCATAGTCCCTAAAAGACAAGACTTGAAGACTAGCTCAGGGTGATTCCTTTTCTCCCAGTCTGGTTAGATTGTCTTAAAGGTTCAATGACTAAGTTTCCTTTCAACTTGGAAAGGATAATGGTTACAAAGAAGTAACATTGCTTGTTCATGACGACCTTCGGGGTCTGATGAAAGAAACAAGCTAGTAGGAGCTTCTGAGTAGTGACTTCTTGTCTAATAACTATTCAAAAACTCCGGCAAGTTTATCCAAAATATTTTGAGGTTTTCTCTGTTTTCAACAGAGATGGAGTATTCTATACTCATAAATGGACCATCACATAGTCCTAGGGACTGATGCTCGGTCCGCCTCATAGTGAAATGTTTTCACTAAGGAAGAAACCATTGAATTGCCTTTACATAGTTGTAGATGTGCCACAATACACTGCTTAACTCAATAAAGATATTGGAAGTGAAATAACGGTTTACATTGAAGTGTAGAACCGAGAAGTCTACCTAGAATATGCTTTGGAATTAACGGATAATGAGTGGATTCGGTTCACCCAAATTCCGTCAATATAAGCATTTAGCACATGATGCTTGATGGTTTGACCGGGAATTTCGCGTACACGTTCGGTCAGTGACCAATCGTTATATATCTTGTAGCATTGAGAAAAAGGTTCGTTATCAGATTCTTGACATCGGGAAGGGACGGTTATACTGTTGCGTCCTTTCTGATAGAGTCTATGAACAATAAAACCTTAAACCTTGAAGTACGTTTACTCAAGGTAGTTACTAACTGATTAAAATCAGACCACATCCAACATCGGTTGTTGGTGATAACACTAAATACTACTAAACTAGATCGAATTTCGATCCACCCGTAATGTAGTGGGAGTATGGTTTACCCATTACCCATTACGGGTTCTCGCGGACTTTGTAGTCCGAGGATCGATTGATGACCTATGGCTCTTTTGTGAGCAAGATAGGATTCGATAATAGAGGTTGGTTTAATAGCCATAACCCCGTGAATGGAGTTCGGTACTCCAATTCTCGTTCATACTCTTGTAGAACCACCCGAGTGTCTCAGCCCAAAGGGGGAGTAATTGGATCTACAAGGAAAAGAGTAGAATGAATAGGAAAGTTTATCTTTCGAGCAAAGCTTGAGTGGTCTAGGGGTAATTCCCTAAGAAGTAGAGAGTTAATCGACCATGAACTCTCTTACCACTTATTATTGCATGATTTCGTTCAAAAGCGTAAAGAAGGGGTGATTCCCCGAGACTTTCTTGCCAAACAAACGGAGTCCGGATTCATTCGAAACAGTAAGGGTATTGACTTATGAACTTATGACGACAGATGACCGTCAAGGCTTATGTCCTTTGTGGATAAAAAGCAAACCTCTCGGTCATTGGAAGTCATATATTTCTACAATATGTGGATTTGACCAGACTATTGATAAGATTTTTTGTAGACTGGATATCAATTTTGGTACAGTAGTGAATATATAAATATATATTAGTGTTTGTGAAGGATAACACTGCACCAGTTGGAATCAACATGGGTTTGTTATCTGAAGTCAGAATCTGACAATACCACAATTCTCTGCAACAGAGATTTGGACAACATTCTTAAGAGTTTGACTCGGTCGAACTCATTAGAATCGCCACATCGGTTTCCCATCCATCTTATTGGTTAAGATGATGCATCCGTGTATGCAACATTCAACGAGGAAGTTCTACTCTATGCCTCGTGAATGACTCTCTAAATCTTCGGATCAAGAGAAATGGGATAGATTCTCTTTCTAGTAAGAGATGGTCGTTTATTGAACGTCAATTTTGATCGAATCTTAGATTCGGCGGTTAACAAAGCAAGTTTAGTATGTCCTTTAGTATCTTGAAGAGAACGAGGAACAATATGCGGACATATTCATGTGTGAACTTGGATATGTGTGATACACTGATTTTGACTTTAAGTCGATTTAGGATGATCGTTAAGTCGATCTCGGGCTCGTGTTTACTCGCACCACATGATTTGATGGACCGGTAATGTTTCGATTCTACGGATCGTCTCGAGCCGACAACCCGACTAATCATTAAGACCCATGACATTTAGATGTAGTGCTCCCCGAGTCACCGACCTATCCTACGACGGCATACTCGGAGTGTACTTTGGAATCTGAAATGGTTATGACATGCTTAGTGGGTACTAGAATACGGGATAAGTCTCCATTGCTTTAGAGCAAGTGGGAGATGTAGTTTGTTGTATTTTAAATAATAGGGTGTGCTCTAAAACAATTAATCACATGCTTTCGTGCAAGTGGGAGATTGTTAGGTGTGATGCCCGAAAGACAATTTTGTAATTGTTTTATTTAATAAATGAAATGATATTGTTATTCATATTTATTATTCTCATATTCACCGATGTGACAATAGTATTTACACTATAGAAAACCCTAAGTATATCGTTTATGTAATCACTTAACTCAGTGTATGGGATATACACGGGAGGATTGAGTTAGTGAAGATATACTTAAAATACAATTAGCCCGTAGTGAAGTTAATCGAGAGTATCGGGTCTCTCCTTTAACGTGCTATTAATGCGCCCGTAACACAATAGGTGTGATTGTCTTATCCGGACTTTCGGTTAAGAGAACCTAATGGGGCATTTATATATGATAGATATATCATATAGGGCCGGACCGATTTGATTAGAGTTCACGATATAATTCCGTGATCGAGAAGTCTTATCGAATCAATGGATGATCATATTTATGGATATATCTTAATCCCGAGGTGATCACGCTCAACCGCTTGAATCGCATGAAGTTTGACTTGACGGTTAAGGATTACACCGAGTCCGTGGTCCGAATTACCCCATCTTGGCGTTGTATACGGATTGAGTGAGTAGTCCGTGTTATCACGTATACGGAATCCATTCCTTCCATTTATGGAAGTAGATGACAGCTCCCTTATTTGTTAATCCTAGAAACCGATCGATCGCGCGAGTTCATATCACACCGATTGATCACCAAAGTGAGTTGTATGAATTAATTGATCACTAGGGGGTTAATGGTAAATAAAGATAAGAGGTTCTAAAAAGGGTTAACGGTAACTTCCCGATTTAGAATGAACAACATGGAGGATTAATCCATATGTAATGATTATATCAATGGACGCTTATTATCATTCTCATGAAGAGATAAATATAATCTCATAATCGGAGGAGTGCGCACGGGATTATGGTGGCATATTCCCGTGATTGATTTATCGAATATAATTATTCTATAATTATTTATTTGATTTATCGGAGCCGCTGATTATTAGTCCATGGTCCCCGACGTGCCTCCTAATATAGCATAGCTATTCTCGGACGTCGAATCCTAATAATATTAATTTAGTTCTCGTTGGACTTTATTAAAACGATATGTGAATTAATTGTTTAGTGGACTATTAAATTAGTTGGGCTAAATAATTAAATATGTGGAAAAGACATTTTCCATAATCTTGGCCCAATTGTGTTATAGCCCAAAAATTAATTATGACTAGGTCATGAATTAAAAGTGGCGCCCCCCCCTCTTATTTTTGGAACAAGAAATTAGTTTTCTTGTGATTAATAAGACATGTGCATAAAATATTTATTGGATAAATATTTATGGAAAGAAATAAAGATAAATATTATTCTAGATTTGTTCTAGAATATTATGGGATTATCTTTTATTTAATAGGATTATCATAATTGATTTTGTATTAATTATAAAATCCTTGGGGCTTAAGTTTTACTCTCCTATATAAAGAGAGTTCTCCCAAGCCAAATAACACACAAGCAAATTTCGACTTCACCATATTATTTGGAGAAGGAAAATTTTTGGCCAAGGGGAGATGAGAGGAAAAGCTTGGAGTTTTTCCGGGTAGCATATCGGAAGGGTTCGAGTCGAGAATTCCTTCCACCGGGAATTGCTTGGATCACACGTGCGGAAGATCGTGGTGCTCTTCACATCTTCTTGCAATCTTTCTCTTGCGGTTCTTCAACTTGGATTTAGAGATCCAAGAGGTATGATCTACAACCCCCTTGTAGAATAGATCTAGTTGTTTTATTACGTGTAGTATATAGATCTAGATCCATAAATCGCTTCCGTTGCGGATGGTATTACTAATACCTTCATAACTTAGTTGTCCCTTTGAACCATGATCTTGGGATCTCCAGTCAACAT
This sequence comes from Gentiana straminea, assembly GCA_036785695.1. Classification (NCBI taxonomy): domain Eukaryota; kingdom Viridiplantae; phylum Streptophyta; class Magnoliopsida; order Gentianales; family Gentianaceae; genus Gentiana; species Gentiana straminea. Next base: position 7,694,403 of record JAVUPR010000314.1, on the reverse strand, counting down.
GATGGGGTTACGATTACAAAGTTTCTGTCGTAATTGGCTTCAGTCCCATTCCGTATGTCAATTTTGACATTTGATCTCTAGGTAAACCTTTTGTTAGCGGATCCGCAAAATTGTCCTTCGATTTAACAAAATCGACGGAAATCACGCTATTAGAGATAAGTTGTTTAATGGTATTATGTCTACGACGAATATGTCTTGACTTACCATTGTACATACTATTTTGTGCCCGGCTTATAGCCGACTGACTATCGCTATGTATGCTTATAGGAGCAATAGGCTTAGTCCAGCATGGAATATCCTCGAGGAAATTACGAAGCCATTCTGCTTCTTCTCCTGCCTTGTCCAATGCAATGAACTCAGCTTCCATAGTGGAACGAGCAATAGAAGTTTGCTTTGTGGATTTCCATGACACAACAGCATCACCAATAGTGAATACATATCCACTTGTGGACTTTGATTCTTTCGAGTCAGATATCCAATTTGCATCACAGTATCCTTCTAATACTGCTGGATATCTCGTGTACCGTAATCCAAGATTCATTGTGAATTTTAAGTACCTCAATACTCTATTCAATGCTTTCCAATGATCCTCACTTGGATTACTTGTAAATCGCTCGGTTTTATTTACGACATGCTAAGTCCGGTCTAGTACAATTGGTTATGTACATCAGACAGCCTATGATTTGTGAATATTTTAACTGAGACACAGGTTCTTCTTTATTTTTGACTAAGTGCATAGTCAATTCAATAGGAGTTTTTATCGGACTTTCATTAAATACGTTAAATCTTTTTAGAACAGACTCAACATAATGAGACTGTGACAATGCAAGTCCATCCGACATTCTAGAGATTTTAATCCCCAAAATTACATCTGCAACTCCTATATCTTTCATATCGAAGTTTCTTGTTAACATCTTCTTAGTATTTATGATTATATCATGAGTACTACCCAAGATTAACATGTCATCAACATATAGACATACTATCACAAAGGAATTAGAAGTGTTATTGACATAAACATATTTATCGCACTCGTTAATTTTAAACCCATTTGATAACACCGTTTGATCAAATTTTTGGTGCCATTGTTTTGGCGCTTGCTTAAGCCCATATAATGACTTAACGAGTCGACATACTTTGTGTTCTTGACCTGGAACCACATAACCCTCGGGTTGTTCCATATATATTTCTTCTTCCAATTTACCATTTAAGAAAGCAGTCTTTACATCCATTTGATGTATTTCTAGATTATTTACCGCAGCAATTGCGATAAGAACTCGTATCGACGTGATCCGAGTAACCGGTGAATATGTATCGGAGAAGTCAAGACCTTCTTTTTGACGATAACCTTTAGCTACCAGTCTGGCCTTATATTTATCGATCGATCCATCAGCCTTGAATTTTTTCTTAAAAATCCACTTACAACCGAGAGTTTTATGTCCTGGTGGGATATTTACTAATTCCCAAGTATGATTTTGCATAATGGAATCGATTTCACTATTGACTGCTTCTTTCAAGAACGGCGCTTCTGGATTTGACATAGCCTGAGCATATGTACTTGGTTCGTTTTCTACCATACAGGTGAAAAAATCAGGACCGAAAGACATTGAAGTCCTTGCCCGTTTACTCCTACGAGGTTCTGGACCCTCAATTTCTGGAGTAGTTTCACTTGTTGGTTCATGTGGCCGCTTATTTAAGCTTGTGTTTTCTTGACTTCTTTCTTTACATGGAAATACAAAATTTCTTGATTCCATGATTGTATTCACGTGAACATCCGGATTGTCAGATTTATGCACTAGAAATCTATGTGCACTACTGTTATTTGCATAACCGATAAATATACAATCTATCGTTTTAGGCCCAATTTTTAATTGTTTAGGTTTAGGCACTTCGACCTTTGCTAAACACCCCCACACTTTCAAGTATTTGTTGCTAGGCTTGTAGCCTTTCCATAACTCGTATGGTGTTTTATCCATTTTTTTCGACAAAACTCTATTAAGAATGACATTGGCGGAAAGAATCGCTTCCCCCCACAAGTTCTGAGGTAAACCCGAACTTATCAACATAGCATTCATCATCTCCTTAAGAGTACGATTTTTGCGTTCAGCAATACCGTTTGATTGAGGTGCATAAGATGCGATCTATGAAGCAATTCAAAATTTGAATTTAACATTATTTTAATCGAGCGACACGTTTCCGACACGTGTCGGGAGCGTGTCGGGCTGAAAATGTGTCGGACACAGCGCACGGCGACCTAATTGAAGTGTCGGTGCTTCATAGGATGCAGTCGTTTGATGGAAAATACCAGAGTCTGAACATAATTCATTAAACGGTGCATCATATTCACCACCTCTATCACTACGAACCTTCTTGATTCGTTTGCTAAGTTGATTCTCGACTTCATTCTTATAGTTTTTAAAAGCCTCAAGTGTCTCATCTTTGCTATTTAGCAAATAGACATAACAGTATCTTGTACAATCATCGATAAAAGTTTCAAAATATTTTTTACCGCCTCTCGTTTGTACAAATTTTAAATCACACAAGTCTGTATGAATTAAATCTCACGGTTCGGTGTTTCTTTCCACGGAAGGAAAATGTGCCTTAGTCATTTTAGCTTCGACACATATATGACATTTTTCATTATTATTAAATTTTAAATTAGGTAATAAATCTAAGTTCATCATCCGTCGAATTGATTTATTATTTACGTGTCCCAATCTATTGTGCCATAAGCAAGAAGTCTCAATCGAGTAAGCGGAAGAGGATGCAATTTTATTAGCCTCATTGGGCACAACATTCTTTGGCATAATTGCCATTACATTAAGCTTAAACATACCCACAATCACATTTATGCAAACATAAAATTATTCTAATTTTATTTTACAATACGAAGTCCATAAAAAACAATTTATCGACCAGAGTGCCTTCGCCAATCACCAATCCATTCTGTGAAAGTCTGAATTTGTTAGCAACAAATTCTAACTTGTAATCCAGGCTGGTAAGCTGCGGACCAGAAATTTAATTTCCATTTAGGTCCGGCACATGCAGAACATTTCTGATAACCAGATAATTTCCATTTTTTAAATTCAACGTGATATTCCCATATCCAACGATTTCGGACTTTGTTGAATTTGCCATGAAAACATTTTCTTTAATTTTCTGGTATCCCCATAATAAAGATTTGTTCGCACACATATGTTGAGTAGCACCTGTGTCTACGCACCAATCATATGTCTCTTCATAGATTAGATCCACGTCATCCTCGATCTTTATTTGAATTTCTTTCATTTCTGTTCAAAAACAGAAGATAAACTGTTATTTCGCATACAACTTGCATCGAAATAATATTTCTTAGTACAACATAATATTGTGTCACGGTAGATTATATCACTATAATCAAAGAAAGAATTATATTTTAACAATTCTCTCTCGAACACTTAATTAAGTGTCACAACGTACACATTCACATTAAGATTCACCTCGGTGATTTTTCTCATTTAATTTTTCTGGTTTCTTACCATGAGAAACAACAACCGCAACAACGTTTTCACTTCCACGAGTGGATGTCAATGACGCATCATTAACAATAGTCATTTCTGTTCAGAAAAAAAAAACAGAAGATCAACAACACAACTGAGTCGTTTTTGCCAAAAAAACGAGACAAAAAAGTAGAAAATCGTTTTTTTCCGTAGAAAACGATAAAAAAGGAAGATGGACCGGTTTTTGCCAAAAACCAATACCTAAAAAAAAAATGGACCGGTTTTACCAGAAACCAATACCAAAAAGGAAGATAGACCGGTTTTTACCAAAAAACCAATACAAAAAAAAACGGACCGGTTTTACCAGAAACCGATACCAAAAAGGAGATGGACCGGTTTTGACCAAAAAAAAACCAATACCAAAAAGGAAAGGACCGGTTTTACCAGAAACCGATACCAAAAAGGAGGATGGACTGGTTTTGACCAAAAAACCAATACCAAAAAGGAAAGGACCGGTTTTACCAGAAACCGATACCAAAAAGGAGACACCGACACACTGAGTATCACAGAAAGATATACTTTTTAGAGCAAAGAGGCTCTGAAAAGAATTGTCTTAAGATTGTTATGCCCAAAGTATTACAATGCGAAAGTAAAAAAATAAAGAACATAAAAGATGTAGAACAATTTTATTATATTCTGGACTGACACAAACAGAAAGAAAAACAACAAGGATATGTAACCGGGGCGAGCTAATTTCTGTCCTTAAGACTATTATGCTCCGGCATTACCCACGGTTTAGCACTTGTCTCCTAGGATAACCCAATTACCTGTTCAGAATTGAGGTACTCCAGCTTCTGAACTCAACGAACTCTTGGTGCTTCAGAATCTCTTCAACAAAAACAAACTACCTTACTATATGAAATGGAAAAAGTATTATTTGGACTAACTTATGTTGTGACATTTCCACCAAAAAAGATTTATATAGGTGGAAAAAGTAACTCCCACTCCTAAGGTCTTTAACTCTCAATAATGACCACTACTATTCACCTATGGCACTAAGTAAAAATTAAAGCCACTAACTCATGTTTTATGGCCACTAAGAGTATGGACATAAATAGACATTTTCTCCAACATTTCTCTGCAACTCTTCTTGCATTTTCCCCACTTCATCCATCCCCATAAGTTTCGGCCTGACCCATTAATACCGTGGATTTGATGTCAATGCCTCGCAAAACAAATGTCCTGAAATTCGTTCACACCTTTACAATTTCTTATTTGTTTGTATCGGACATGCGTGGTTCGTAAATTATTGCAGAAATTAACCTTCGCATCTGGGATTTTTTTGTTCTCCTAACCTTTTCTTCGATTTGTTGATGAAAGTGAATTTTTTACTTTAATTTCTTATTTAAACATGAAATTCGCTGACACCTTTACAATTTCTTATTTGTTTGTATTGGACTTACGTGGTTTGTAATTTTTTTGCAGAAATTAACCTTGTATCTGGGATTTTGTTGTTCTCCCAACCTTTTCTTCAATTTGTTGATGAAGGTGAATTTTTTTACTTTAATTTCTTATTATTTATTTATATGGAATTTTTTACTTTATTTTCTGCAACCGTTGCTTCATGTATTTGATGCAGAAATCAACCATGGATTTTATAATCTAGAAAAAAAATATGCGTGCATTTTGGATTTTGTTGTTCCCCAACCTTTTGTTCTGTTCTATGTCACATAGACACGGACACGTCGTACGCACGACACGGACACGGCGATACGGCTAATTCCAAATATATATATATAATGTAAATAAAATTCAATTTATCAAAAAAAATATCCGTAAACATCTGAAAAAACTAGACAAATAAGATAGTATTACATAAACTCTATGAATATCTAGAATAGATATTCAACCTTTATACGGTGGCAAAAGAAATTGTGATTGACCTCAAAATATTATAAATTGTAAAAATGATTGTTTATCAACAAAGAAACATATAAATTTTTTACGGCGTATTATTTATTTAATTATTATAGAAATGAAAATCGTGTATTTTAACGTTTCTATCGAAAAAAACTTAAATAAAAAAAATTAAAAAGTTGGGTTCAGGTGTGTCGGGGACTGTCGGTGCCGTGTCGAGGAGTGTCGACAGTGTGTCGGAAGCGTGTCGGATATTTAAATTTTAAATAATATTAATTTAATCAACCGACACGTGTCGGACACGGTGTCGAGCGTGACGTGTCGTGTCTTGTGTCGGACACGGCACACGGCGACCAGATTGAAGTGCCGCTGCATCATAGGTTCTGTTTATTCATGAAGGTGAGTGTTTTTTTTTTTTCCTTTTGGTATATGTCTTACAAGTTCATATGAGTTACTCCGATCAATTCTATGGATTTTTTCCCCAATTTTTTTGGCTAAATGGTATTCTGCTGTAACTATTTTATCCCAATATTTATTTTTTGCTAAGTGGTATTCTATGTAATAATTTTATTGTCTTTATCTTTGCTGCTTAGTTCAAATATTATGTGTAAGATTTGTTTTCTTACAAAATTTCAAGTGACTTGCTAGCTTTTATCATTTTTTTTTTTCTTTTACACACCTGATTTTCTTAGCTTGAAATGGGTTCACAAATTTGGACAGAGCAGCGACCCAGTTTATTGATGGAACTCTAGCATTCCAGCAACGATGACCTTGCGACCTCGGAGGTGAGTCATGTAGAACACCGTTGTCCTTATTCGATTTTGCTACTTTAAGTAATTTAATTTTATTTTTTTGGTTGTTATTTTCGTTATGAAGGTAAACATTCGTATCCTATTCTTAAATTTTCTGTGTGGTAGTGTTTATGTGGTATAAGCATAAATTTTGAATATTTCATCCATCTCCCGTTTTTTTTAACTCAAATATCAAATGTAAACTTCTATTATTTCTGTCCAATATGAGGGATATGAATATTTCAGTTTTTATAAAATTTATGCTCTATTATTTCAGTGTTCAACAACGATTCTCTGTCCAACAACTCTTCAACTAATGGGTTATCTTTTTTTCCAGAATTTTCTGATAAAGAGGCATGTTCTTCAATACACAAAGCCCCTATCGTCCTTGGGTCGGTGCTTTTCTTTAATCATGTTTTCATTAACTGAGAATATATGGTCATCATGCTATATTTCATTTTTCCAAAAATCCTTTAAGAATCGGTACTTATCTAAATTATGGTTCTTTCTGTGGATTCATTATTATCATGAATTTTGTGCATTTTCTCTGATTATGTTTCAAGAGGTTTCTTACTGTATAACCTTTGGTTTGTCATGACAACTGGTGCTATTTATTTTACGTTTCTTCTAGGAGTGACTATTTGTTTCTTTATTAATTTGTTTCACCATCGTTTTTGGGTTGGTGGATGAAGGGGAATATTCAATACAATTCAATTGATAACGACCTTTTTTCGTATCTGTAAGATGAATTCATGGCTCTGTGAAGGTCACAACATATTGATTGCAAGAGTAACAACTATAATATAATCAAGTCGGAATCTTCCGTTGGTGCAAGTTCAACTTTATTGTACAACTCCAACTTATGCCTTTTCCTTCGTGCGATGCAGGGTTCAGAATACGTTGACAATCTTGCAAAAACAAGAAAAAGTTGTGCGATTTGATAGTGGGAAAATGGTGACTGCAATATATGGTAGGATTTCATGGCTGGACAAGGTAAACTTATCTTCTTATGTGACTGCAATATATGGGGTAGGATTTCATTGCCGTTTTCTGTCTTCTTCTTCTTCTTTTTTTCCATATTGCTGATACTGTCCTACTGGTTGGTGATTTTTGATTTGTATTTGCAGCGTCCCCTTATTAATTTTCATGGGTATTTGCTTTGCCATAGTTTGTCTTTCTCATTATTTTACTTACTAGCTTGCTTTGCTTGGCTACACCACCAGCTGGGAAATTATTTTAATTTACATATTTTTTTCCTAAATTCAGTTCCAGTAAAATACATTCCTTTTCCTAATATTCCCTAAGTAGTGATTGCGAACAGTGCATCCCAAATTTGTTTGAGATTGTGAGCCATGTATCCCTAATTTCTGGGAGCTACTGCAGCAATACTCAAACATGTTGAAATGATTAAGTGTTGTACACATAGGGATGTGGATCCTGTTGTATTAGAACAACAAAGGATATTTAGTGTGGATGTGAATATTTACAAGTTACACGGAAACGGGTATTTATATAAAATAGGTTTTATTGTTAAAAATGACAATTTGAACATAGAAATACGCAAAAAGGATAGTGGAATTTTTCAGGTAAAAAAGACATGTCCTTATTCCACTGTGATAGTGAAACACTATATTTGAGTCCAGTTCCACTGCAGCAAACAGTAGATTTAGGGTTATGAACAGTGGACTTGTCCTTATCACCCAATTTATATTTCCATTGTCCTGATTCCCTTTTTTCCCCATCTTTTTTATCCTTTTAAACCACTCCCCCTATAATATATAGTATGGACTTGATAAAATCCAATTATTTCACTTTTTCTTTGAACGCCGCATGTTTTAGTTTAGTTAGGCTATCTAGCCTGGATGAATTATTGTAATTCCCACTTATGGTCTTTCGAACGGATGCCTCACAACGCTTGGTTTCTTGATTCATTACATTTTCCTTTTACATCACACTATCTTTAACCCATTTCTTTCAACTTAACGTTTAAGATTATTTACGTTCATGTAATTGTTTTAAAAAAGTGTGCTTTACTTTACTTTGGTAGTTGTTGGCATGTTACGCATATAGATGTTGTGATCTACAACAACGGTTTTGTCCTCGGTGCTGATTATCGGAACAACACTGGTAATGTGTTCAATTTTCAGTTTTGTTGTCAATTTTTTTGCATTGTAGGCTGGACTGGAATGCACTGCTTTATTTAACATGTTTCTTTAAAATCAATTATCAAATACCAGTTGGGAGTAAGATACGTATGTGTATAGGATATTGATTGTTTATCTTGGGGAGAAAACCGAGTGAACAAAATCATTTTGTTTAGCTGAAAATGTCTGTTTTGTTTTCCAGTTCTTCAAGGTATAGGTCAAGGATGGTAGATTTGGAGTGCGTGAAAGAGTAGGAGTGGTATTCTTCTACTTTTTTACATTACAACGTTAATGACCATCATTTACATTTTGAAAATTCAAATGACCTTTTCATCTTATTCCACAAATCACCTATAGTGATTTATGATTTATCATCGGCATGAGGTAAGATTTGCATTAATTTATTGATTTTACTATTCTGCTATAATTTATCATCATATTCCACAAATCACCTATAGCTATTTATCACGTTACTGGGTATGTTCTCATATTGCTATTTAGTCCTGTACAAACTTTGATTTTCTTTGACTTCCGTATCAGGTATATATGCAACCCGCTATAGAATGTCTCTTTTCAACTTAATTCATTTTTTTTTTTGTAATTTTCTATTCAAGCCTTAAAATACCATACTCATAGGAGTTGAGGCTTCTTCTTCGGCGCTATCTTCTGTTTATGTTGAATTTCTACCCCTATTTACGGATGAAGTGCAAATACTGTCAGGTTAGTGGCAAGTGATGAAATTGCAGTCCTACATCTTTAGATACGTGTTATCATGTGTATTCTGAATTCAGTGAATGCTTGCATGGTTTGTTTTTAATAACCATTGTGAATTCATCTACAACCTCTGCCAGCTAGAATGAGGGACATGATAAGCTTCCTTATAAGTGCCTACCGCCTTCCTCGGCTACTATAGTCCAACTTTTTTTTATTATCGATCGTTGATTTGTTTTAGATTCAGATTTGTTTGGAGTCGTTCGCCGTCCATGTGCATTTGTTGAAGGTGTGGTTTTATTGGTGCCCTTTTCCTAAATACATGGGATATAGAAATGTCCGTGGCTATTGAATTAAAGTACACGTACTGTTTTCTTATAGTTATTGATTGGAACATTGAGGATCTTTTCGAGAACACTGAGTTTGATATTACATTGACTTTGTGCTTTGTGTAACTCATATTTGTCGCTCTATTGATTTGTGTTGGTATTATTTTTTATGGATTCTATATTAATAGCTTTTGTTACTTAGAACTTTTATGATCATGGTTTCATCGCCTCTACATTGAATTGTAGAACCATGAAAGTATGAAACTACCTCTGCTTATTTGGCCGGGTCTCAAAGCGTAATCTATCATCATACATCTTGTGCATGACACGTGTTTCCAGCTAGTTATATAATAAATATTTCAAAAGATTTAAATTATATATTTATGATTAGTTGAAAATATTTGAGAGTTTTATCAAAATAATTATTGTTTTAAACCTTTAATAGAAAGAGATAATTTAGGATTATTTCTTCCCGTGATTTTCTCTTTTTACTTAGTCAACAAAGAGTAGTGATACATCCACTATTTCTTCTATCATAACATCTTACAAAACACAATCAACATCACATATTTTGTTGGGACCCATCACAATAAATAATTAATCACTTTAATCAATGGATACCAAGCATGTAATGGTTTGTGCACTATACAAATGTGTAATGCACATATCATTTTCCGTCAACATAAGAAGTGTCTGTTTGGGTGTTTTTTATTTCCTATTATTATTTTGATATAGTAGTTGAGATTTACCTGGCAGTGTTTCCTTATTTTTTGGGAACGTGGATAAATTTTAGGAAAGGTTGGTACGATGCTTTTAAAAACATATATATTATCTTGAACTTGGACAGAGAAAGAGACATCTTATAAGAGGGCTTTTAATGAGTTATTGTGATCAGTTTTTCAAAGATTAACCTTTGATAACAAAGAAAACTTTTACAATACAAATTGCTAGGTATAAACATGAGTTTTCGGTAATACTGTTTCTGATTCCCTCTTATGAGGAAGACTCCGTTTTATCCTAATGAGACATTTCGATTCATCCGAAATAAGTTCTTTAGGACAGTGTCGTTTGACACGACTCTGAGTATTTGATCGGTTGGTTATTATCATCAATCCACTACGAAGATCGTAACCTGCTCGATAGTTGATTATGAAGACCGTTACTTGTTCGTTATAAAGACCGTTACTTGTTCGATTGTATACTATCAAGGTCGCAAGCTGTTCGATGATCCATTGAGGAGGTGATTACGTGTTCGTGACATCATTCGGAGCTAAATGTTACAACAATCTAAATGACTTATCGCTTCGAGTGGTGCTATTGAGACATTTCGCTTTGATATATTGGGCGTTAATATGGTATGCATTTGAATTGGAGAAAAGAAAGCAAGAGAAATACTATTATGGGCAGTCAATGCAATACAATATGTTATCAGTGGCGGATCCAGAAATAATTTTCAGGGGGGTCCGTAATTTTTTGTTAATTTTTTTACGGTGGAAAATGAAAGAATTTTTTCGAATTACTTTTTTAAGTAGAATAATTTTTTTACATATACATATATATAGGTAATAAATTTTTTTTTAGGGGGGTCTGTTAGATGTTATGGATGAAAGATTTGAGCATAATGGTCTGTTAGATTTTGTGTTTTTCAGTACAATGATAATAGATGAAATCCATGAGATACATCTATATTTTTCCACTGTAGGAGTGATACAATTGATGTCAGAGTTTTAAACTCTAGACCTGAATGATTCTAGACCTGAATGATACTAATATTGAATGCTTAAAAATACTATATGAAAGTATCGTTAAAAGGGAATCCAGTATCATTGGAGTGTCTTATGGTTGTCCATATGACAATATATATTGAGAATAATGACGTATACATGATAATATGTCTTTAGATCACAAAGCAATTGCTAAGAAGTTTTGGCCAAACATGTGATTTAACCACGCGTGATGAGATGTGATATTTCTAAACATTGAGCGGATGAGACTATTATGCCAATCGTATGTCGATTGAGATGGAAACCCAACCTATGTGATTGGAGATACCATATATTAGCTTCATATGAGTAATAACGAAGTCTCTGTTAGACCTTGAAGCACTATAATAAAATATGCCTCTCCTACGATATGTGAATAGTGCTCATAAATGCATTTAATTTTGAGGGATGAGTAAAAGCTCTTAATGAATTCATAATCCTTAAGGATGGTGTATTGAACGAAGAATACACTTGATGAATTCACCTATATGAGTGTGGAGTGAGACCGCTCATAATAGATGACTTTGGTTAAGTCTCTAAAGCACTCATGAATAACTAGGCACGCGCACGGCCTAAGGCGTAAAAACGTGTTGATCAGTAATATCAAATGTATAATGTGATTCTAAAACCTCTCTCTTACAAAAGGTTTGAATGGTTCATAGAAACTTGCTTCACCTATAACTCTGTGAGATAAAGTTTTATCATATTATGCCACCATGTGTAATACTCAGCAAAGTACATTTTCATTCTGAAATCTTTTGAAATTTATGCGGGATTGTTGGTAATTTTATAAAATAATAAATATTTCAAAAGATTTAAAGTATATATTTATGATTAGTTGAAAATATTTGAGAGTTTTATCAAATAATTATTGTTTTAAACCTTTAATAGAAAGAGATAATTTAGGATTATTTCTTCCCGTGATTTTCTGTTTTACTACTTAGTCAACATAAGTTGTGTCTGTTTGGGTGTTTTTTATTTCCTATTATTTTGATACAGTAGTTGAGATTTATGATGGCCGTTTTATAGTAAAGCCAACTCTAACCGACAGGGTACCGAGTCGGTTGTACTATAAATGGCAAGCAAGGTCGTATCCCACATGGAATCTGGTTAAGTATCAAAGCCGGTCTCGTTCTTAGTTTAGGCAAAAACGGTCTTTGAAAATGGTGATTTGTCAGATCACCGATTCTAACAACTAAATATACAGAAAATAAAAGAGTTTAAACTATGAAAAGAGAGATAGCCGAGCTATGATCCAATCTAATATTCACAAACCCTAGCTGAATCCGGAAATGTTATTGACTTACCTAAACGTTCTCGATGTCACTCGAAGGGTGTCGTTTCCTAATTCCGAAAATAGACATTATTTTAATAATCTATCCTTCTATGTCATGTTCAACAGTCCGCTGACCGGATTTAACTGACCTAACACGGTCTACGATCAATGAAACGCTCAACAAGTTGATACAAACCTCACACACGAAACCGAATCTAAACAACTCAGTCGGTTTTACAAGGTGATCCTAGAACCCCGATTCCCGTAGTTGAGATTCAACTGGCAGTGTTTCCTTATTTTTTGGGAACGTGGATAAATTTTAGGAAAGGTTGGTCCGGTGCTTTTAAAAACATATATATTATGTTGAACTTGGACAGAGAAAGAGATGTCTTATAAAAGGGCTTTTACTGAGTTATTGAGATCAGTTTTTCAGAGATTAACCTTTGATAACAAAGAAAGCTTATACAATACAAATTGCTGGGTATAAACATGAGTTTTCGGTATGTTTCTGATTCCCTCTCATGAGGAAGACTCCGTTTTATCCCAGTGGGACATTTCGATTCATTCGAAATAAGTCCTTTAGGACAGTGTCATTTGACACGACTCTGAGTATTTGATCGGTTATTATCATCAATCCACTACAAAAATCGTTACCTGCTCGATAGTTGATTATGAAGACCGTTACTTGTTCGTTATAAAGACCGTTACTTGTTCGAATGTATACTATCAAGGTCGTTAGCTGTTCGATGATCCATTGAGGAGGTGATTACGTGCAGTGTTCTAAAAATCGGCCAACTCGGCCGCCTAGGCGCCGCCGACCCGACTTTACACTACTCGGCTCTGTCTAGGCGGGAAGGTATCTAGGCGGGCTAAAAATCGGACTAGGCGGGTCAAGGCGGCCAACTCGGCCAAACTCGGCCAACTCGGTCAAAATGGTCTTTCTATTTACTCTTAAGCCTAATTTAATTATTAAAAAAAATCATTTCTGTTTCATCCCAATTTCCCACCTCCCTCTGCAAATCGAAGCAAGCCCCAGCCCTAGCCCCATAGAAAATTGCTCCGGCCACCCTCCAGCTGCACCGTCGACCACCGGCCGGCCGGCGGCAAGAACCACCGACGACCACCGGCCAGCAGCATTTCCGGCGTCTAAGGAGTTTTTTTTTTCTTTTTTTCCTCAAGCAGATTGACATACCACTATAAGTTTAAAGATGGAGGCCGTATAGGCATAAAATAAAATAAAATTTATTTCTCACAATTCTGTGAACAAGAAATAGATAGAGTCCAAGCTCTGATTTTACACTGCACTTTTTGAATATGTCAATTGTATGTGTCAATTGTTGTTCACAGAATTGTTCACAAATAATTATGCTTATGCTTGGAGAAATGCTTATTTGTTCACAAATAATAGGCTATTCTCATCACTCCAATGCTTATGCTTGGAGAAATGCTTACGTATCACGTGTGTTTGTATGTGTTTATTTTATGACTTGAATTTTTAGAGTTATGATATGTTACTACTTAAGTATACTTAGAGTGGTAGTATTATTATTTTTGGGGGTTTGTAGTAGTATCTTTTTTTTTGCCATGTCCATTATTATTTATATTAATAAAATAAATTAAAAAAATTCCACATCCGCCTAGTCCCCGATTAGTCCCCCGCCTAGCCGATTACTCCCAACTCCCCACCCGGCCGCCCGACTAACGCCTAGCGATTTTTAGAACATTGATTACGTGTTCGTGACATCATTCGGAGCCAAATATTACAACAACTTGATGGCAGCCATGCACCTCCCAGCTTCTGTGATTCATAAATTGGACAGAATTATGAGCCATTTCCTTTGGAATGATCTTGAAGGCAAGAAAAGAATGATCTGGAGAAGATGGAAAGACGTTTCTCTGCTGTTGAAGAAGAAGGTTTGGGGATTATGGACTCGCACAGTAGTCAAGATATCTTTTCTTGCAAATTATGGTGGAAACTGAAGACAGGACAGAGCCTTTGGGCTCCAAAATTATGAGGGGTCACTATCCTTTGTATAAACTACATGCCTGGAAGATGCTAGCAAAAATCTAGGAATGTATGGAAGAACACTCAAGATTTGTGGTTGGCTCTCTCCATAAATGGATATGGTCCCCAACAACATCAGAAAAATTTACAGTCTCTTCAGACTATGCAATCCGAAGGAAAAGCAAATTATCTAAGTATGAACTGGAGAAATATGGAAACCATATATGCCCATAAAAATCTCCTTCTTTTTGTGGAGACTACACCATCATTTGTTGCCTTTTCCTATTTAGTTGAAGAAGTTGGGATTCCACGGACCCTTCAAATGTCCATTTAGTGCAGCAGAAGACTCATTTCTCCATGCTTTTTGGACATGCAGTAAAGCTCAGGAATTATGGTGTCATTTCCAAAACCTCTTACATTTTAAAGCTTGCATCAAGAATTGAAAGGAGTTCAGGCAATCTTGGTTACATATATAATAGTTATCATGGTGCATTAGGTAAGGTGCTTAAAATTCTAGCCTTCCTAATTTTGTGGGAGCGATGGAAAATCATGACAAGAGCTTTATATGAGAACTCATGTATGTCTTTAGCCCTCTCCTTGAAAGACATCATTAATATTGTTAATTATGCTGCTATCAAAATGAATTTGAGGCAACACTCTGCAGAAGATAATATATTAGTGACAAGTGGGGTTATGCAGTTTTTGCATCCTGCTGTTCAAAAAAAGATTCATCTGGTACAGCGGCAGTTTCCAGCTGAATCTCAACTTAAAATCAACTGTGACGGTTCATCATTGGGCAATCCAGGGCCTGCTGGTAGTGGCTTTGTGATTCGAAACAACATAGGTAAGGTGCTGAAGGCAGGTTGTGAGGCATGTGGGATTTGTACAAACATGGAAGCTGAAATCAATGCAATGAAGGCAGGTATTCTCAACTGTCTGGGGCTCGGGGGGACTGATATTATTGTTGAAACCGATTCTCACAGTCTGGTTCAAATGTTAAATGGCCGTTTTGACATTCATTGAAGATACCTGGAAGGATGACATTTCTGATCTTCAAGGGCCAATAAATCACCATCACATCCAAATCCAGCATATCTAATCGGGAAGGCACCTCAGTGGCTGACTTTCTTGCTAAAAAAGCCAGCACATCACAACAATCTCAACTTTTAGATTGTGCAAATTTAGACAGCTCTCTTGGTCTCTTGGTGCTAAGGGATTCTCATAATCTTCCAGCTTTACGGGTACACTAAAGGACTGGATGGTTTCTTACTGCTTGGATTTTATGGAAGCACTCTTCATTAAAAGACGAAGAGTGCAATCGGGTTGTTGCTACTCCCATCTTTTATTCATTACATTTGCTTCTGGGGCTCTGTGCTAGTGCTGCTATTTCTTGACAGGAACCCTGCATATATATTCAAATGCTGGATGGACATGGAATTCTCCAAGAATCAATGGTGGATACCTTTTTGGCTTAGTAATTTGTATGCAGTTAATGCAGGATGCACTCTTCATAATTACATGAAGAGTGCGATGCAGATGGTAGCTAATCCATAAATGTATCTCTTGTTTAGTTGCCTGCAAGGTGCTGTGGTGCTACTTTTATTTTGCAGATCAGGCCTTTTAATCTGGAAGAGGAGGAATTTGGAAAAGCTGCTGGAACTTGGAAGGGGCTGATGACCATATTACCAGTTTCAGTTGCTTTAGAAGGCTGAATCAGATTTACTGCTGTGCTTTTTGTGCATCCATTTTGTTTTCTATCCTTCCCTTTGGTTTTTACCTCTATGTTCTGCTATTGATGTAATAGGTATTTTGGGTGGTTTGTAGATTACCTTTTATGTTCTTGATGGGGTTCGCCAATATATAGGCTCTATATTCTTTCCATTTTTCCCACCCCGGATTTTACGGACTAGGGTCTTTACATTGATGACGTAATGGGTGTTTGAGGAGGTCATGGTGGCACAAACCTGGTAATCTTTGCTTTTAACTAATAAAATTACAGTTTGAAAAAAAAACATTAAGTCATATGGACAAATATCTTTAATAATAGAACAATCATATTATCGCAGTCACTCAGAAACTATAAAAAAAAAAAAAAAAAAAAAGTGTTATATTTATGTCACATTAAGAAAAACATTATGATAGACAATATGATATGTGAATGATCCCATTATTATTATTTATACTACTACTTATATGAGCAGAAGAAAACTTATTGGGGTTGAAATCTTGGCCAATGAGAACATTTGGCGACTAAGTAATTTTCAGCTTATTCAACTTCAACTCTGCATCTTTGAGTACATTACACAATGAATTGAATGAGGACCCTCCATTGCTTAAAGCTTTTTCCCCACTAATTTTCAATTGTTTAACACTTTCTCTTATCTTTTCCCCTTGACCATGTTCAATTATCCTTCTAATCAACTTCTCAATCTCCACCCTTTCCACCACTTTCTTCGTCGGCAACACCTCCGTTCGCACGGCCACCCCGAGCTCCTCCGTCAACATGGTCGCGTTTTGTCTTTGCTCCGCATAAAGTGGCCATGCGATCATCGGAACACCATTAGTTATGCTCTCTAAAGACGAGTTCCATCCACAGTGAGACAGAAAACCGCCAATACATGGGTGACTCAAAATCTCTACTTGTCGAGCCCATAATGGAATAATTAAACCCATATCCTTGGTCCGGGTCAAAAACCCATCGGGTAAAAAATTCAGGGAACCATCTGACCCATTGCCTGAGTTGAAAAATGACTCGTCTGATCCGCTCATTGATGGTGGTCTAACCACCCAAATAAACCGATGTTGGCTTAGCATTAAACCCCATGCTAACTCAGTAAGCTGCTCAAGTGAAAGACTACCCCCACTTCCAAACGAGACATATAAAACCGATTCCTTTGGCTGCTTATCTAGCCACTCTTTTAACCCACTATCCAACCGGTTCATTTCGGGTTGTCTTCTCAACGGTCCGATTGGATACACCGGTTTCTTAACAACCTCCAACATGGCCTTATCTTCCCTAAACGCTCTGAGTGATATCGGTTCTACAACCTCCCACGTGTTCATCAAGATGCCATCCGACTGCGTGAACTCAATCCCTTGGTTTACGTATTCTTCATACTGGGCATCGTTCCGGTCTAACATCGGGTCAGCCACATCCACCGGTCGAACCGGATTACAACCCGGTATTCTCAACGGTTCAACTTGATCAACATATTGACCAACAATTTCTTTATCAAGAACATGACAATAAACCGTCAACGCAGTAAACCAAGCAGTAGTTGGAACATACACATACTTGGGTATACCCAACTCGTTAGCTATAGAAAACGCAGAGGTACAAAACAGATCCACTATAAACACCTCTGGGCTGTGTTTCATGGCGGCGACGGCTGACCGGACACCAGGTAAGGCGGCACGAACCATAATGAACAGCTGTTTTACTATCTTTGTGTTGGAATCAATCAGGTGGGAGACATCCACTTGGGGAACTTCAAGAATCTCAAGATCATGAGTTTCTAACTGCTTTAGAATTTCGAACTCCGCCGGAGATGAAGTTGTTCCGATGGCAATTACGGTGACTTTCGCGTCGTGAAGGGTGGCGAGGCGATTTCCGAGGACTAAAATGGGGATGAGGTGACCCAAGCCAGGGCTCGAGAGAAGAACAACATGAAGCTGATTTTTGCTAGGTTCCATGGAGAAAATAAAAAGAACAATATTAGAAAGATAAAAGATATCTCAGGTAATGAAAACATGAACATACATGATGCATCACAAATTTTACTATGGTCTAGGACCAAATTTATTTGGTGTGACCAATCAATAGGAATTCAACTTCCATCAATGGAATCCTATCTGTAAAATTTTTCACCAATATATTCTTTAAAAGTGCTGATTTAATGGTCCAAAAACTTACACCTTACCACCATCATAAAATTATTGATGATGCATATATAGTTCTTTTTCCTCTTTTCTCTTTTCCCTTTACCCTTTTCTCTTTTCAAACATATATAATATGTCTAAAATTATCTGTCGCAAAGAAAAAAAAAACACATAGATTAAGAAAATAATTAATTTCTAAAATATAGTATTGAAAATGTATTTTTTTATTGGAGATGTAAATACTTTGTTGGTAAAAAAAAACTTTTAGTATTGGAAATGTATTTTTTTATTGGAGATATAAATACTTTATTGGTAAAGAAGAAAAAAAATAATAAATATTGCATTGAAAATATAAAATGACAGATAAATAAAAATAAAACAAGTTATGAAATGTGACAGATAAAAAAACGGAAGGGGTATAAGTTACAATTTTCCAAGCCAACATGGCAGAATGGCACCGATCCAGCGGTGAGTACGGCGGTCATTAACCCGAAGTTCCGGGTTCGAGTCCCAATGAAAACAAAAGAATATGCGTGCGTGTGTTTGTTTCGTATCCATAAATTTTTTTTATAATTTTCCAAATTCTCGATACGACTAACCAACCAACGCTAACATAACAACAAGTGGATGAGCCACACCTCCTCCGACCAATAGATGATGAACACACACAAAAAAATCACAAAAGTGAGACAGTACTTCGAATATATCTATTAAAAAAAAACCTTAATACTAATGCAAGGAAAAAAAAAAACAAAACATTACTGGTAGGGTCAGAAAAGGACAATGAATATTGCATTGTTAATATAGAATGATATATGTAAAAAGAACTATAGATTGACTTATATTTTAGAAAGGAGGTAGTATAAAACAATAAATGTGAGCAATCCACAATACCTTGTACGGAATATATAAAGTATCATTATTTATTTATTTTGGACAGAAAGTATCATTATTTTTTAAAATGATACACACACAACCGTTACATCCCTATATTTTTTTAAGGCATTAAAAGCTTGTGTTACCTACTTTTTAAGATAAATGTCTGTCCTTGGGTTGTAACTTTTTTTGATGTATTTTGTTATGTATTTGGGACCATGCTCCCATTAAATTTATGGTGATACAAGTAATATGAACTCAAGAGCGCCCTTGGGACCAACAGGGCCATTTGCAAGCCCCCCAAAATGGACGAATTTAAGAGCATCGTCAATGTATTACCTAATAACATATATTTTGTATTT
The DNA here is from genome assembly GCA_036785695.1 of Gentiana straminea. NCBI lineage: Eukaryota > Viridiplantae > Streptophyta > Magnoliopsida > Gentianales > Gentianaceae > Gentiana > Gentiana straminea. The sequence goes on along the minus strand of JAVUPR010000314.1, from coordinate 7,674,871 downwards.
TTACATTTGGCTTCAATAACCTATCAACCAATAAGATATTGATCTAGTGCTGAACACTTAGGTATAACCTAAAAAGTAACCAAAGTTCGAGACCAAGGTTAAAGCCCCTTTTAGGTGTATAAAGGGTACGTGTGTAAAAATATTTTCTCGTTATAAAAAAAAAAACTACCAATCCAATAAGTATTTTTTAAAGAGCTATTTAACATTTTTACTTTCAAATTCCAAATAAACAATTTACAACTACAATTTCAGCTGATGAAAAAAGAACCTATCAGTCCAATAAGTTTTTTATAAAGAAATAGTTGACACTTTGACTTTCAAATTCCAAATAAAAAATCGACAACTTCAATCCCAAAATATTCTTCATTTCATGCGACTGTCTCCCTCCCTCTCCCTCTTTGTCGTCTCAACTTTCAAACATTAAAAAAAATCCTCTTCTTCATTTCTTTAACAACAACTAGAAGATTATTGTTGATGACATTGACTACGCGAGTTTGAGTAGTATTTTTGCTTCTAAAAATGCTAGGAGAGATTCTATGTAATAATACTTCCAATAACAATTTGTTTTGTTTTGAAATATTTACAATGTTCTTATTTGATTTGGAAATTTTCATGTTTTTTGTCACTGTTTTTTTGTTTGTTCGTTTACTGATACTGTTCTTTTTAGAAGGGCCTAAAATTATTTTTGGCCCCGGGCCTAATTCTTTTGGTCCCGAGCCTAAATTTGGATATGGACGTTCCAGTATGAACTGAACCGTGAGAATGTATTATAACTATCATCATGAGTCTCTAACGGTCATTATGTAGCATATGTATGCTTTGGGGACTTAGACCCTGCTTGTATGATCGTTTTATATTACGTTTCCGTTTTTACCACCCTTATTTACGTATGAGGCTTCATGTCTCAGAGTATTTATATCCACCATGATGATAGACTATATCATATGTATCTATTAAACTCATATATTTTTAATTTCTTTCTTATATTAAGAATATATACGGTGAATAAAACCATGGTTATTAATGATGACAAGTTAATGAGTTAGATTCCTAGGTTGTTAGGTTCTTTAAAAACGAGAGTTAATTGAATCTACACCCGAGTTTTGTTTGGTAAATCGGTCCTCAACACTCGAAAGACGAGAGATAGATAATTGAATTCACTACGAAAGTAGGCTTTCATAGCTTGAGAGATAAGTTCACTAAGAGATTAGGGATTTGTGTCTCGTGAAAGGGTGAAACCACAAACCGAATTAGAATCATGAGATTAACTAGAATTGAAATCACTTAGGTTTGTACTTTGGTTGTTCCCATGTTTCTTAGGTTAGATTTATTTTGATTGTTCGTTTATGTTTTTCTCGTTTTTATGTTTTGTTCTTTCGTTCCTTTTGTTTATTCATTCTTTGAGTAACAATTGAGAGAGTTAATGAAATTAGATTCAACATCCCAATTCCCTGTGGATCGACCCCTTACTTATCTCGCTCTACTATCAACAACCCGGTATTCGGCCGGTTAGGAGTTAGTTTTGCAATTAGGTTAGGGTTTATAAATTTTCTTTTTGTTTAGTGATGCAAAATCCCTCCAACAAAAGTGGCGCCGTTGCCGGGGAATCGGTGTTTTGTTGAATCTAATTGAATTAATTTTTCTATTTTGTTACGTGTTTTTTATTTTTGTTTTTAATAAAAGTAGCGTACACCAAGTTGAGAGTTTTTATTTTGCCGTGTTTCGATGACCGTTAGGTTAAGAATGTGCAAAAGTTTTTTACTCAACTTGTTTTACGTGAAGTTTATATGTTTATGTGTTACCTAGTCTAACCCATGTGCTTAATTTGATAAGGCCGCTTTGTCTTTGTGATCTCGTGTTGCTTTGTGTTGTGTTCATAAGTATTTAGGGTTTTGCTTTGTTTTTCCCGCGTCTCGTGCATTCTTGTTGTATGGACGAGCGTCGTTCGTTGGACGCCCGTCCGGCTCTTCATCCGCAGTGAACGAGCGTTGGGAAGTATTGGACGCTCGTCCGTTCAAATATTTTCAATCCCGTTCGATTTAGAGGACCGGACGAGCGTCTATACTTTCGAACGCCCGTCCGGTCGGTTTTCAAGGCGGACGAGCGTCGCAAGGTGGAACGCCCGTCCGGTTCCGAACGCTAAGTGAACGTTCGTCCGGGGTTCGATCCGGTTCTAAATTTCTTGATTTTATTTTCAATGCTTTTATTTGATGTGGATTTTTCATTCGAGCTTCGTGGCTAATTGATTTTTTACATAGATGCCCCGAACTTATATGTTTTTACCTTTCCATCTATGAATCCATGTTAGATAATTGATCAATTCCTTATATATGATTCATCTAGGCATGTTATAGTGGACTTCGGTTCTCGTAAGCTATAACTCGTTCTTATGGTTAATTAGTAGCTAATGTCGGTTCCCGTATGCTACATACCGCTCCGATGAATCTTTTAAGCTTTTCGGACTTACGTGCTTCCTTTGTTTTTATAGTTCATATGGGTAGCTACTGTCGGTTTTCCGTATGCTACGTCCTTTCTCCATATGAGTTATACCGTTGTAGATAGATGATCGTTGGTTTCCATAAGTCTATCACTTTCGATAAGTCTTAAGGCGCGTCGGCACTAGTGACAAGACTGCGTCGTTTATCGTAACTCCGTCATTATTTGGTAGACGTTTATTATATACATGTCGTGTTGCTAATTAGTGGGCTAGTTTTCTTTCTTTTATTTTATTTTCTTTTTGCATGTCATATAAATGCTTTTCATTTAGTTTCATTTCATATAGTTGAATTGTTTTTCTAATTTTCCTTTTATTTTTCTTAAGTGTGGTCACTGTCGGTTCCCGTAACACCACATCATTTATTTCTTTCTTTTATTTTTCTTGAGTGTAGTTAATCGTGTCGGTTTCCGTAATACTACCTCGTTTTTTTTTTCGAGTATGGTTACTGTTGGCTTTCCATATACCATCACTCTTTTATTTTCTTAGGATTTTTTTTTTCATGTAGTTTGCATTTACATGTAATTGCACCTAGCCTACTGTTTTGTAATATTTCATGTATGTGTTTTCCATCTTTATGTGAGCCTAAGTTGAAAAATCTCTTCGACCTTTCTTTTCCTGTGCTTTATATGTTTTACTCCCCTAGCCCCGAGGTATTTCATGTTTGTTCAAGTGTGCAGGATGTTTTCGTTAGCAATTGTGCGTTTCAGACGATATCAGTTTTCCGGTGGATGGTCCACGATCCATCGGATTCGTCAAGCATTTCTGGGTGAGGTGCACCCATTCCAGGCTTGCTTCTTTAGAACTACAATCAGCTAAGTTCTCTTTTCTTTTATTTTGCACAACTTGAGGACAAGTTGCAATCTAAGTGTGGGGGAAGGGATAGATGATTTATGTGTCTACTTTCGTTTGCTCATATTTTTAAGATGATTTATGTGTCTACTTTCGTTTGCTCATATTTTTAATTTTCTATGAAAAGTGCTTAATTTTCAAATTTTTTGTTAAGTCCCGAGTAGACAAAGGCATATCTTTGCTTGAGTTTATATCATTTTTGCTATATTCTCGTATATTTAGTAATTTTAGTTGTTTCACCCGACACTCTTTTCACGTGCCATAGTAAATGATGAGCTAAATGTTGAAAGCCTACCCCATTTTAGTTGGAGATTTTTGATGATTATAGCATGTTTCTTTGCTTATGTACAATTCTTGAAAAGTTTAGTAGTTTGTATTCTAGGATTAAAGTATGACATACTTGTGAATATCCGTAAGTTTGAATGTGATAAGTGAAACGTGGTTAAGTCTTTGCAATAGTAATAAATTGTTTACTTGAGGTGTTATGCTCGGTGGTCCGTGCTACTAGAAAATAATCTTTTCCACCGCCACGAAATCTCTAAGTAAACGTAATTGTAATTGTGTGTGTCGGAAGTTTGGTTTATGATTTGGGTGAGGTAGGGTGTACCACGTATGTCCTATTCCACTATGATGACCAAAAGCTCACGACATCGCGGCTTATAGTCGCCTTATGATTGGAGTAAGGTAGGGGATTATCTTGAAATGTCCTATTCTCGCTATGAGGGCAAAAGCTTATTCGATGTGTGTTAGAAAAGTGTGAAAAAGTGAAAGTATTGAAATATATTATTATGAATTAGTAACGACTTAGTTATCGTCGACCTTATCCCAGAGCATAAACCGAAAGATATATTGTAGGGATTATCCTCCGAGTCCGTCGAAATGTTTTAGATATTCTCTACTATTTCTTTTTGGGATATGTATGTTTTGTAAAGTGCCTGTTATAGTTTTTTGAATATTTCTAACTTAGATGGGAAACCGGGCTAGTTTTGGTTTGAATAACTTTCAAATTGTGGAACTTAGTGGAAGTTTATTATGGCTATGCACACACTCACTTGGGTGAACTTCTAAGTTAATAACTATGCTTCATATTTGCATAGATGTTTATTTATCTCGAGTTGGTTTTGTTTTGTTTTGCTCGGGGACGAGCAAAAAGATAAGTGTGGGGGTGTTGTTTAGGGCCAAATTATAGTGATTTTCATATATATTTTATGAATCAATTTCCCCCATATATGGATTATTTTCATAGATATCGGGCCTTATAGTCAAATATTGAGTAAATAAGGTTTTTAATGATTAAATATGAAAACGTATCGATTTTTATGTTTATTTGATGTTTTTATATTATTTTGGAAATTATTACGTTTTAGTATGTTTTTGATATTTGTAGATACCCAATTGATGATGGAAAAGATGATCCTAAAAGGCTAAATTCGAGATGGAAGAGGATCAATTAAAGATATGGAAGAATAAAAGAGATAAGGAAAGAAATAAATCAAGATAAAGATGGAAAAATCAAGAAATTCGATTTCAAGTCAATATGGACGAGCGTCCATCTGAAGCAGACGAGCGTTCAATAGTGGACGGGCGTTTGGTGAAGTGAACGAGTGTCCTGAAGAGATTTTACATTCGAGTCTCCGACGCAAGCTGAACGAGCGTTGACTCTCCGTCCAAGGCAAATGGACGGACGTCCATGTATTCAAACGAGCGTCCGCCGCCGCCTTTGCCTAAACCGACTTAATCTTCTATTTAAACAGCCGTCGCCCCAACCCTAAGGGCATCCATATTTTTCTTCACATCAAAAAAGAGCACGCCCGCATCTTGGGAGTTTGAAGGCCGGTCACCCGAGCCTTGTGCTCGGGTGAACCGAGGTTAGATTAGGAGTAGATTATGTAGCTTTTCTTTTCGTTTCCATGGTGTTTCAACCATTGTATCCAAGACTATGTGAGTTCTCTTATGATTAATTTAATTCCGCTTTTTCTTCATGACGTTTGATTTAGTTTGTATTTTTCTATGCGATTTGTATGCCGGTGAATTAGAATCGAAAGATTAGTTCACGATTGATGTTTATAATACGGAAGTTGCATAAACGTTAGATCACCATAGAAAGATAGGGTTTTTAGCCATTAATGATGACAAGTTAATGAGTTAGATTCCTAGGTTGTTTATAATATAAAAACCATCGGAAACATAACTTCAGTTATGCTCAATTCATATGTGGAATGACATGATGTGAAAATAAAGCTGTCATACGAATATAGTTGTTCGTGTTTAGTTCACTTATGTTTGTAATCATTAGTCGTTTAGATTAACGCACCGATCTCTAACTGAATTATAGGATCGTTTCTAAACAAATGAATACGGGTTTAGTGTGTGAACGTTCGATTATATTCACAAAACTTGTCATATAATGTATAAAATAGTGTTCAACATTTTGTTATTAATGTATTTGCACTTGATATATTATTCCTTAACGAGTCAAACTTGAACCGAACTTGAGTTTGAAATCATAAATTTGTATAACGAACTGAGCTTGAACAATTTGTCTTTAAACGAACCGAACTCATAATTTCTATTCGTTTATTCAATTAACAATCAAGTATAATTTTATGAGCTAAACAAATCCGAGTCAAACTACAAATACACAGCTAGACTCGAATCAGTAACAGCACTATGTGAAATATATACATCAAGACCAATAATTTAACTTAGTCCACCAATAGAGGGAGACCACATGGAAGACAATACCAATAATTGGTTTGGTAAGAAGTAGGTAATAATCTTCTTTTGAAAAAAAAATGTCAGTAATAATTAAGTTTGTAGGTAATAATGTAGTAGTAATCTTAATTCTTACCCATAGGAAAAAGCTACATAATAGTTGGCCGACTCGTCACGTAATTCACGTTGCATTACAAACTACAAATATACCATTCGATTAAAAAAAGTTTCATTTTTTTTTTTTAATTGAGAAAATTAGGTATAAATCTGACGATGCCAAAAATTGACCTTATTCACGTGTCGTCTCCACATCAGCATAATAATAAATAAAGATAGAGAAAAGCCTTAATCAAGGGCAGGACCCCCAGTATCCGAGCCGCATGAGCTCAGTTACCATCTTCCGACCCCTTCAGGTCGGCCGGTATTTGTGATCAAACATGCCCCTGCCCGACCCTATAGGTCGACCTAAGTCCCTCTCGGACCAAACCTCTTACGCCCGCACGGATCCGAGCTGATCCAAGCTCGGCTATCTTTCCCGACCTCCGTAGGTCGGCCCAAACACAAAAGGGTTCAACCAGTTCAGCTCGAGCCATCTAAGTCGGCCGAGTCCATCCTCAATCGTGTTTCCCACGTGTGTGATAATCAGATAAATATGGGAAGAATCCATCGTATTTACTACTCTAATCCTGACATTCAAATATACACGCAATTATCTCCAACAATTAAGGAGATTAAATCGTAGCTATCTTTTCCTTAGGGAACAAGGCAATCCAGGCCCAACAAGGACAAGGCCCACGCCGCCTTAGGGCATAACTCTCATCTATATAAATCATCTCTAAGGAACTACGAAGATTTGATTCCAATACACCATTGGATACGTAGGCAGCTTGAGAAATAACATCTCAAGTCCAGTCTAAACCACCACCAAAACACCCCCCCTCTTTTATCGTTTTTGTTGTTCTTGGAGCTTTTGCAGGTTGTCTTTAGCATAACGGCCCTGGATTTATCATCGACAATTTTGGAATCGTCAAATGGCGCTAGAAGGAGGGTCTCCTATCGGCAACTTTGTTAAAAGTCCACTAGCAAAAACGTAGTCAGATCTACGACCAATTTCGGGAGATTGAGCCGTCAAACCCATAATTCCACTGTTCATATCAAAGATGAAGGAGGGACGAACAAGCTCTCCAAATTTCGTGCGGATCGGAGTCCGTTTCAATTCCCGATCGTTGACATAAAGTTTATGTTGCTGCTGTATCACCAAAAAAATACAGCAGCCAGATCGGTGGTTTATTGCCAAAGATCGAACCTTCGAAACGCAAACTCCACCGTTCAGATCGAAGAAGAAAGAGGGAAGAACAAGACCTCCAAATTTTGTGTCATTCGGAGTCTGTTTCAATGACCGATCGTTTACGGAGAGTTGCTTCTGCTGCTGTATCACCAAAAAAACACAGCAGTCAAATCAGCGGCTAATTACCAGAGATTGACCCGTAGGAAAAATATTTCCACCGTTCAGATTGAAGAATAAGAAGGGACGAACAATCCCTCCAAATTTCATTTCGATCGGAGTCCGTTTCGATTCCCGATCTTTGCCCAATAGTCGCTGCAATAACACCAAAATAAGCTACAAGTTTTATTTCTTATTCTCCATGATCCGAGCCGAGCTCCCCAGCTCTCCATTATACGAGCCAAGCTCCCCCAGCTCTCCATGATCCGAGCTCTCAAGATACAAGCTCTCATCAGGTTTTATTCCTACAACTCAAACGATCACACATTATTTATTTTAGGAACTCCCCCGACCTAAAGAGTCGGGACGAGCCTTCTCATATTTGGAACTCGCTTTCGGGCGAGCCTTCTATAAGTCCGATTTAGTTTGGCATCATATTTGGAACTCGCCTTCGGGCGAGCCTTCTGTAAGTCCGATTTAGTTCGGCATCATATTTGGAACTCGCCTTCGGGCGAGCCTTCTATAAGTCCGAATTTAATTCGGCATCATATTTGGAACTCGCCTTCGGGCGAGCCTTCTATATGTCCGAATTTAATTCGGCATCATATTTGGAACTCGCCTTCAGGCTAGCCTTCTATAAGTCCGATTTAGTTCGGCCTCATATTTGGAACTCGCCTGTGGGCGAGCCTTCTATAAGACCAAATTCAGTTCGGCACTGACAGATTACACCAATAAGCAAGCAGTACGTTAATTGACTATTATTTTGTTCTCCATTATGCATGGTCTTTATTAATTTTACAGGACAAACATATGTGCAACTCTTTCATGCGAGAAGTCAACACTAGCCTGGCCCTGCTCGCCGTGCTTTAAAACGAGACGTCAGCACTAGCCTGGCCCTGCTCAGCCAATACTTTCACGCGAGAAGTCAGCACTAGCCTGGCCCTGCTCGCCGTGCTTTTAAACGAGAAGTCAGCACAGCCTGGCCCTACTCGTCCAATACTTTCATGTGAGAAGTCAGTCCGAACTGGCCCAGTTCACCCAACAATATGCGGGGCAATCGGTCGCCCTGAATGCCATAACTCAAAGCACCAAGCGATCAAGCCCGCGATAAGGACATCATCCCATCAGGTTCTCCTTAACGCTATTTTAATGTCATATTGACTCGTTCTATTGTGCATTTTTCATTAAGTTCTACAGAATAGATGCGCATATATCGAGTTTGCAAAACTTTAAACTCGCTGATATAGTCAAAATTACTTCTGACTCCCTTAAAATATGATACGTGAGCCCCATCCAGTCTGGCTCGGTAAAACACACCCGAGGTCTGACAAATCCGACCCAACTCGCAAAAATTTAATATACGAGGTCAGCAAAACTTTTGACTCAGTTCACCAAAAATGGACATCCGCGCCTCCCACGTCGGATCAAACGAACATGCCCACTAAACTACCTGCAGGCCAGACAAGCCGAGCTCCGCAGGGCGGACTCCACTCCAAACGCTATAACTGACACTTGAGCTCCGAAGGTCGGACTCAATCTGATCAGAAAAGACCAAACCAATAATGTCTGCGTGACAGACTCAAATAGTTAAGAGATAGACAAACAAACAATCAAGCATCCAAAAACTGAGTTAATGCATGGCATACTGAGGGGCAATGCGTCCCATGTTATAAAGCATTCAAGAGACAAAGTTTGGATTAAGGAAACTCATCATGATTACATCCGAGCGCCGCAGTACGGAACCAGCTTAAAATCAAATCTGCAAGACAGATTCGACCTAAGCCTCACTCGCCATAGGCTAAAAGTAAAAAATCATCCTAAATAAATTAAGTGCCTAAGTATATCTCCAAAAACAAAATCCAGAAATTCTCATTGCTAAAATATTAAAATGAGTTCAAACAAAAACAAAACAGAAAAGCCCCTATGATAAGCCGTGAGGGTCGGGTTCTATGGCTCTAAAGAAGAAGCCGAGGAAGTACCAACAGACACAATGTCCACTCTCGCCTTAGTCTTTCACCCGCTCGTCGTAGACCCGGCTCGTCAGGATAAAGAAAATACCTCACCAGCTCAGACAACTTTGTTTGGAGCTCGGACACGGCATGCTCCCTACCCTTTGTCTCCGCATCCAACTGGCCCGACACGCACTTCAACTTCGCATCTTTGACCAAAAGCTGATCTTAGAAAGCCTTTATCTCCTTGTCTTTGAGCTCTACGGTGCGCCCGAGCTCCCCTCAGGTTTGCCTCAACTCGGCAATCTTCTTCTTGTTGACATTAGACTCCTTGAAGGCTTTCCCCAACCTCCAGGAAACCTCCTGACCAACTAAGGTCCCCTACATAAGCAAAATTATCGAGGTTAGTGAGACTACCAAAAGCATAGCATCAAAATAAAAAGGATAAATTCTAAGTCTGCAGGACAGACTCGAACTGAGCTTCATAGGACAAACTCAGTGAAGTTTGTCGGACAAGCTCATTAGGTCCCCAAGTCGGACTCGAACCAAAATCCACGGGTCGGACTCAATTGAGCTCCGCTGATCGGACTCAATTGAGCTCCGCTGATCGGACTCAATGAGTTTGTAAACCGATTTCTTTAAGTCTGCAAGTCGGACTTAACTGCATTCGTTGTCTGTAGGACACACTTGAGCAAAAACATGACAAAACCTTTAGTATGCCATCCAAAACGACAAGTTAATGCATGACATAATGGGGGGCAAGATACCTCTACCATTATCAAGTACTTAAAGAAGTGCTCGGAATAAATTTAAGGCTGAGAACTTAACGAAATATTCCTTCTATTGTACAGATGACAATTTCATTTGAAATAAAATTTCAAAACAAAAAACTACAAGTCCACAAGCCTTCTGACTTAAGAACCGGGGGCTAGACTCTACGGTGGCTCGGAAGAAGCAAGAGCCGAGGTAAAAGCGGCCGCAGCACGGCAGGAGTACTCGGACACAATGTCCACTCCCTCCGAGAAGTCCTTCAAACGGTTGTCATAGACCGCATCCATGCCCATCTTATAAAAGCCTCACTGGGAGATTGTCCTTGACAAAGTCAGCAATCTGACCCTTTGCCTTATCCACCCCCAAGTGTAGACATGGTTAGGCCGACCTTGCCTCAGGTCGGCAATCTTCTTCAAATCTCTTGTAAACTCGCCCAGCTCGGGTAAAAACGTCATGGCCACTCCAGATTCCCTACAAAGTAAGAAACACTATCAAAGTACAACACTCGAGTAAGAAAAGCAATCTTGCGTAGTCCATGGCCTTGAAGCCAGCATCATCCAGCTCCACATCATCCATCCTAGAGATCGGCTCCTGTTCCATAGGCCGGGCCCAATAAAGTCTGTAGGACAGGCAATCTGATCCTTGCATGTCCGGCTTAGCAAGCGTATGTCAACCAAAAAGTACATTGAGTCCGCTTAATAGAATAGCATCATAGCCCGTCCACTTAATAACGCGAGAAGTCAGTCCGACCTGGCCCAACTCACCGTGCTTTTAAACGAGAAGTCAGCACTAGCCTGGCCCTGCTCGTCTTAAATTTTCACGCGAGAAGTTAGTCCGACCTGGCCCTGCTCTCCGAGAAGCTTAACGCTAGGAGTCAGTTAAATGAGCCATCGAGCAAATCTTTTATACGCCCAACTCCACCTCGACATCGTATTTAAAGCTCACCCCCGAGCGAATCTTCTCAAAATTGTGTATTTAAGCTCTCAAGCCTGACGAACTTAAAACCGGTCGCTATCTAAGCACGGCATCGACAGATTACGCTAATTGAGCCTTACGTTATCTCAGTAGATCGCTCTGCAACAGTCAACTCAGCAAACGGTGTATCAAGTTGTTACAACTTTACACAATGACCTCTCGTTTACACATCTGAAAGCTTAAAGAGTATGGGGGCATTGATGTGTCGAATCAGTCCAAGTCCCCTAGTTCTGGAAAGAGCCCGTGGATCCGAACCTGGCCTATACGTAAACCTAGAAATGGATAGGTCCCTCAGCCCGTCTAGTCCACTCTTTAATTGGCCGGACCGAGCCAATCACGATCAAGCTCGCCTCGCACCATCACGATTCTTGTCATGAGCCAAGGCAACGGGAATGAAGCAACAAGAAGCTAGCTCGATACAAAGTACTGGGGGCTCGACCCGCTCGCCCCTCCAGTCCGCCATCCTTTAACGCGAACAAAGCCAACACAACTAGGCCGCAAAGTTCATAAACAACGCTCGCATGCCTCAAAGCTCTCAGCTCACCAAAGGCTCTCGTTTCGCCAGCTCTTCAGCTCGACACTCTAAGACCGATCTTGGTTCGGCAGCTTCCCAGTTTGCCAGCTCGTCCAACAGCCTGGTGACAGCCAACACATGCCCATATAATTAACCGCGCACCCTTGACAAAAGTGGGCTCTCATTTTCGAAGAACTATGAAATTGGGCTTGATCCCTTACAAGCTGAGGGTACGTAAGGGTGAAATTAATTATAGCTAGAGAAAATAAAAATGATGACTATAAAATATATGAATACAAGAATAGCTAAACTATTGTCAAGAACACTACTCTTAACACCTTTACCGAATCACTAGGGACGAGTTTAAACCGACCAACCAACCAATGGGTTCTAATGAATGTGTTGTGTGTGCAGTCTCCTAAACTGGTCCCTAGATGCTAATACCACAACTTAGTTACCCTATATTCGGTTCAACAGTCCCCTCTATGAGATTTAATTGACCTAATATGATTAAGAACTATGAGATGCTCCGCATCCACCGAATTCACGGCTTAGCCAGAAAAACCTTACCAAGGAACATGCTGTGAATAACTCGACTAGTTCGTGCATGGCATTCCTAAAACCCTATATCGCACACTCCATCGCAAAATACATTTATAAAGTTCGTGTGTGATCAATTAATGGTTAGCTACTTTATTAAAGGCATTAGATTCAAGTGTTAGAACACAACAATTCAAAAGATTAATTTTTTAAGCCCTACTAATCCCTAGATAATCGATTAGACATTAATTTCGTAGTTCCATCACATTATTTAACTATAACAAATTTAGCTACTCATAATTGGAAAATCAAAACAAGAATTCAAGAATAAACAAGAGAAAGACATGATAAAAAGCTAAAAAGTAAATTACTAATAAAGTTGTAGCAAATCTCCAATCGGTTTGTCAATCCGTAGAGAAGAAATCGCCGAAAAAAAACCAACAATCGTAGCAATTTGATGCAAGAAATTTAATCTAAATCTATAGTTTTTTAGGAAGAAAAATCTAAAAAACTGAAAAGAAAATTATTGTATGAAGTTGTCATGAAATTTGACCTAATTTGGCTTTTATATAGGTCAAATTCGACCCAAAATAGTGGAAAACTCGGAAATTCGCGACTGCTGACGTCATCCAGCACATTGATGTTGTCATCCACGCTGTCAGCCAAACACGCCTCCAGTAATTCAGTGATATCTTTTTGTATAGAGCTCTGATTTGCGCGATTCAAGTTGCGTTGGAAATATTTTTCCATACCCTACAACTTTGATGAAGATTACTTTCCCACAAAACGCCTTCAAGGGAGTTCAAAATTCGGATTAAGTGACAAAAACATGAAAACATCAACGATGCTTGATCCGTTTCAACTCTTTAACTTCGGGCATGTTTTTAAAGAGTGAAAAACAGTCTTCATCACACCCTAGGTGTGATACTTGCTGTTTTTTTCTCGATTTTTATTATTCTTTTCTTTTTTCCCGAACGCCTGAACTTGAATATCGCGCATTTTATTTATACGAACTTCGTTTTGGATGATTTTCGTACCGTTGTGAAAGTCGTCACGCTCTCTATCATGTCGTGCCTATAACGAACAAAAACAAAAAACCAAGCATGACACATGCCAATAAAACACACACAATTCATCCAAAAAAGTGGAGATTTTGGACGTAAACGTCCTATCGTCTCGTGATTCAAGTCGTGGTGAAATGTGCCTATAAAAACACTTAACTACCCCAAAATTAAATCGAATAGACTACAAATAGGGGGTAAAATGCACACGAAATTATAGCAAAGTTGGCTCTCATCAGAAAGCCATGTATGTAACCTAATGGGCCGATTTTGTTCAATCTTAGGCCTTTTTATCACAAGAAGATCTTGAAATTCATCATTATTCATCTCCAACATGACGCATGCCTCACAATTGAGTGAAGAAATCCATGCATGTAACCTAATGGGCCGATCTGGTGTTTGGTTCATTCTTAAGCATTTTTATCACAAGAATACCTTGAACTTCAGCATTATTCATTTCCAACATGATGCATGCCATCTTTTATATTAATTGAGCGACATTACGCAAGTTGCCCTTCGTCTCTTTTAGCTGATACCGTAGGTCGTCCTGGTCTCTTACTACCGACGTGACACATCTCATCATCGGCCTCAAATAATTGTTTTACTCCATTAAATTAATAACTGTTATATTCCATTAAATGAGTGTCTTGAGCATTATACCATGAACTCTAACAGCTCTGTGATGTTCGTCCACTACTTTAATTTAAATGTGTGATAACACCTTTTACACATAAATGTGCACTATATAGCAGGTTCATCCTTCTAATTTTACAGGTACACACAATTTACATACCGAACTCACAGTTTATATAGCACATTATCTATATCGAACGGAAGAGCGTCGGAGGATCTTTCCAGAGACAAACTACATGCCCTCTTACATCTTGTTTGTGTTCTATATTTGCTCACAAGCTTGTTGGGTCACATTTTTTAGGCTCAATTACTCGTTTATTTATGTGGATTTTATCTGGACAATATTCGACATCATCATTCAATGGAGGCGATAATTGGTGGATCATTAGGTGGGTTGATCTACCTAGAATAATCAGATAGAAAGGGTGGTTAAATAATTAGTCTAAATGCATATATTGAAGTTTAAGTACATGGAAAAGTGTGTTTTTACTTTAATATTCATATTGTTATATATATATATTGGAAATTAAGATAAATATATATATTAATTTATAGATATACAGATTTAATTGAATTCTTATAAATGGCTATGTAGGCATACAAAAGAATATATGTGACTCATCTATATGTCACATATTACGTATGCCATGAAGTCTAAATTAGTTTATATTATTTTCCTATATTAAATATTAGGAGGTAATATGGAAACAATAAATCATGAAATCTCTTAAAATGAGTTAATTAGGAGATTTCGTTGATTTATAATAAATGTGGAGATCTTCTAGAAATTGCTAGAATCCATCAAGAGTCTGGACGCATTAAATACAAATATGGTGGGAATCAATCAAGAGTTTGGATGCATTAAATACAAATATGGTGTGAATCAATCAGGAGTCTGGACGCATTAAATGCAAATCAACTCAAAGGCAATCATCTAGCACTATAAATAGGAGGCCCTTAGTCATTTGCAAAACACACAGAAACACAGAAACAAGGAAGCACACAAGGAGTTTGTGATTCAAGATTAGAGAGGAAGCATCAAACACTCTATTCAAGAACCAAGAAGAAGGAGATCGAAGAAGCTCAAGAAGCATTCAAGCGTTCTCCAACCTTTGAAGATTCTCCGTCGAATCTGGCGTTCTTCAATCATCTTTCGAAGACCATCCACCAAGAGGGCAGGAGTTCTTCAACAAACACCCACAGATCTTGCATCTCAACCCGGAGGACGAAGGTAAGTCAAAGCACTTCTTCAAATCTCCTTCCAAAAAATATTCTTCCTCCATATCCGGGAGTAATCAACCACAAAGTCAAGATCTTCCGCCATATCCAGGAGAGAACAACCACAAATTCAAGATCTTCCGCTATACTCGGAAAAAATTAACCAAAGTCCGGTTCTTCCATCATATCCAGGAGTAATCAACCACAAAAGTCAAGATCTTCCGCCATATCCAGAAGAAATCAATTAAAAAAATCAAGATCTTCCGCTAAACCTGGGAGTTCAATAATTGTCAACAAAGAGGAGAATCAAAGGACTCAAGAGATTGTAGCCGCTTTTGTTGTCAAAATTAATAAAATTTGATTTGTTCCAATCTTTCATGTTTTCTTTGTTTATTTTCAGGGATAAACACGAAATTTGCGTTACAGTAGCGATTTGCACCGATACCAAGTGGATGACATTTATTAATTCTCACACATCATCTCATACATAGTAGATTTGTGTGATTATGAACTTAGAATAGCTCTAAAATCACTGATGTTCTCTCTAAAACAAGGTAGACAATGTTTCAGGACAATTGATGCAGACCAGTGGCGGTCGCCCACTGAAATCTTTTTCCTTTGTTTTTGAATATTTGATATTATAGCACTTGCATTAGATTCTCTAAAAGAATACTCTATTTTATAGTTTTAAATACATATTTTTTTAGTTTACAGAATATCTATCTAAAATGAAATGAATCAAATTCTTTATTTTACATAATATGCTAAATATAAGGGATATTTACAGAATCTGGATAAATATGATAGATGCAAAGAAAATTTTACATAATGTAAAAAAAAATAGAGTTCTGTTGCTGTGTTGTTTTTTCTAAATTAGAATTTTAAAGTCTCTAAACTACCGTTTTTTAAACATTTAGAGTATCTACCGCAAGTGCTCTTAAATTTGAGTAAAAAAATAGATAAAATATTTCTTCCCCGATAAATTGTTTTACTAGTCTGACAATTTCTCACTAGGTATACTTGTTTTTATATATAACAAATATAAAATCACATCCAAGTGTTGTTGTTTGGGTGGGTTTGTTATGGTTTGATTTTGTTATGTAATGTTATGTTTTGTTTTTTTGTTTTTTTTTTTTATATTTTAGGTGAACCACTATACCTTAAAATTCATTTTATAACACCAGTAGCTAGGCATGAACTACTACATGAGACGCAAGCTTAATTTTAATTGAAAAGATAATACCTCACTCCATGTACTGATGGCAACATTTATACATGCTTCCTATGTCACAGTTTTTTAGCATTACCTTTTTCTTTTCTTTTTTATTGTTTTTAAATTTAGTCAAATAATTAACAATGAGTTTTAAAGCTTTTGTTAAACGCATGTAAACGTAGTTATGTAGATAGCGCGGGGCTTTGTGCTTTTGGTATTACAAGAACGAGGTGAATTTACATTGGCAAAGTATTGATAGCAGGTTTACACCAAAGTACTTACAAAAGTTACCTAGTCGTGTTGTAGGTTACATTGTTTAGGGGTTGTTCTAAAGTTACATAGCTAGGAGTTAGAGCAAGGTCATACCAAAATAGTTAGAAAATTTGGGCTTTTTTTTTTTACCAAATTGCACGGTTTAGGAGCAATTCAAAAGTTGCATTGACGGGCATGCGAATTCAAAAGCTTCATTGACAGGCATGCTCATTAGTTTATTTCGGGGGACTTGAGTTTCAATTTTTTCAAAGTTTGGAGGTGGTGTCGGAAAGCCGGAGTGTTGTCACCTGCTTTGGAACCCATCTTGGTTTTCTTTATTGGGCACGCTCTCTCGTGTTGGTTCCCGGGGTGGGTGGTGAAGTTTGTCCTTCGGTTGTGGCTTCGTCTGCAGAATTTGTTGTGTGCTTTGGGTTTGCATCTGTTTCACCTATGCATTTGGAGGTAGGGGATTAGGAAAGGTGTGTACCGGGATATTGAAACATGGCGTATGAGGGAAGTAAGGTGGAGAAGTTTGTTTACCTGCCTCATCGCTCAGTGGTGTAGGCAGTTTACCGGCTGTTTTTTCAACCCATTCTTGGATTGTGTACCGAGTGATCTTGTCGGTGAATTTTTTTTGGTTTGCTTTTATCTGAGCTATGATTTGGTTGTCCTTGAGTTTGTTATTTATTTGCTGCAGGTGCGTAGCCATTGCCTTTGGTTACAAAGGCGGTTCTAATGTTAGTGTTGAAGCAGTGTTTAAAACGTGGAAGTAGGAGTAAGATAGATTGTGGTGTGTTACCTGGTTGTCCATGATGTGGATTTCTTTGGGTGTGCGTTCGAGTAGCTTGTCGGCATTTTTGTCAAACAGAGTTGCAGTGATTGTGCGAGTCTGATCGGTGAGCTCCACAATGACTTTGCAACTGTTGCAACAGAGTAATCATGAGGTAAATAAGTGAATTAAGAAAAACATAGGCTGCATATGTTTACGAATGTAATTGGATTTTACTTACTGGGGGGTTGCTATCTGATTTTCTTTGCAGGTATGGCAAGGAAAAGTTTCGTTGGGATGCGCTTTTTGCGTTTGGTTGCATTTCGGGCATTTTGTGTATGCTACTTTTTGATGGGTGTCAGTGATAGCCATTGTAACTGTGGAATGGGCAACCTGTTGGAGCAAAGGAGCGTTTGTTATCGATTGCCAGTGTTGCTGCTCGGCATAGAGAGTGTTGCTTATTCTGCAGGGAGGACATGTTATTTTACCTGAGAATCGGGCATTATGTGTGAGATCTGCGTTAGTTGGAGTGTCTCGCTGTTTTTCACCGCTGTCTCTAGGTAATTGCGAGGTGGTTTGTTTGCAATTTTGGTCACGTCGTCAAGGTGGGTCTCGATCCTGTCCATGTAAGGCAAGGGAAGGTGGGTTATGGTGAACCCGGAAAAAATCAGTACCAAGGTTAGGTGCTTTGTGCTGAGTATTCAACTGCCTTAACTAAATTAGCAAGGCAATCAGGTATTCGGGAACGAGAGAGGGGGAGAGCGAGTATGAATGGGGGGACATACCATTCGCGGAGGTTTCTTACTTCTGGGATGCTTGGGTCTAAGCTGACAAATGAGAAAGGGATTGTGGACAAGGACAAGCCTGCATCATAGTGAAGTAGGTTGGGTGAAGCATGTTTCTATAGCTAGGTACGTAGTTTCAGTGTTAATAAGAAACTGGTAGTACCTGAGAAGGAAGTAGCTCTGAGGCCTTTGCAGAGTATGATTGGCATGTCGTTCTTCAGGGCGAACAACTCTGATCCTTGGTGTTCCACGAAATCTCCCCACAGGGTAAGCATGAGGGGCCTCAACCTGCATATTTTTCGTTTCATGCGTTAGTGTTAAAGTTTAGGTTGAGTTTAATTTGTACAACAAACGTGTGTCGATTCCTTACTCGTTTTGCACCACAGTGCATTCGCGTATCGGAGTTAATCTGCCTTTGACTTCGACGAGCCTCGGTTCCTTGACGTCTGTGACTGCAACTACGATATCTAGTACATGGGAATGAAAAAGTCAGAAAGTAGTTGGTTTGAATAAATTATTTGGTTTGTAACATTTGCAAAGATTCAGGCAGCCAGATTTAGATACAGAAAGAAATGTACAATATCAGATTGCTTATCAGTTCAAATAATAAATGATGTAAGTTAAAACTTCGGCCGACAAATTAATGTTTGGTTCAAGAGAGTATCAACCAAGTCCAAAAATACAACCAGACTATAAGATCAGTATAGTACAAATTAGGAAGCAAGACGGATACACAGATTAGGAGACAACTAAGTTGATGACACACAGATCAGTTTCTCCAAAAACTAAATAACTAATCACCTGTCGCTCTAAAATAATGCATGGGATCGAAAAAATTCGGGCCACAGCAGACAAGTTCAGATATTAGCAAGGTAAAAGGGTTTAGCAGGCACAAAATCTCAACAGAGATAATTCTAAGCAATTTAGAATAAGAAGCAGATTTATAACATCACAAACAGCATGTATAAAGCTTAATCAGAATGCCTACTAAATCGCAAGTGTGCGCAACAGGTTAAGCACTTTAGGAGCTTCAGGAATGTTCAGTTAAGATGCACGGGATTAGCAGGTGATAGACGGGGATGTATGCAAGTAAGAGGCTACCAACGGGAGGGCATATAAAGAACGCGTAATTCGGCAAGAAACAGACTAAGTGCACTACAACAGGATCAAGGTGCACAGCACAACAGATTATGATTTATGCAGCACAAGATTAGTTGTTGTTGTAAGTTGTGCACAAGATTTCAAAATAGTGAAGGTGGATGTACAACAGTTTAATAGGAACACAAGGTCAAGCACAACAAGTGGCAGAATTCAGTATTTGACGCAGTGAATTGAGTCAGATTGGAATTCCGATAAAAGTAACAAATAGACGGATAAACAAACAGTGAATCAATCTGGCTTAGCGTATCTTTGAATACCCATACAAATTAATACAGGCATAGTTTATCTAGTTGTGAGAGTGGATATCAAGGCTATCAAAGATAGGAGGCTGGCGATGAGTTGACGGAGCGACAAGCTCGACAACTCCATTTTGACCTCGAGTTTTCTTACAACTCATTTATGGCCGCATTGCCTACTTCTTTGAAACTTAGGTTAAGATGATAGCGGCAAGGAAAAATTTGCAATTTCAACCTAACTTTTTTGTCACATGTGTTGCAAATGTAATAACTTTTTCTATGGGCCTAAATAAGTAAGCGAAGAAGCATGTTACCTATCATAGCTCCCGTGTTTGCGAGTGAGCGGATATCTTCGAATGGGGTTACTTGAATTGGTGGATAAGGGATTTTCTCGGTTTCTTCGGTTACCCGGGACAAAGGTTTCTCTAGATAGTACCCATTGTGTTGTTATTCCCGGTGTAGCGTATTGAAAACCGGCTTTTATTGGTTGAACCTTTGCTCCACCGATAATGTAGGTCGAGAATGGGAGCAAATTTCCTTCTAAGATATTGATGTTGGTATTCCACATTACCCCCTCCACTTTGTTACCCTGTTTAGGTTATTTGCACACGCAAAATTAGGAAAGTGAGAGCATATGACAGAGTATAGGGGAAATGATGGATGCATAAATTTTGTTGGTACGTACCTGCGAATCCAGAAGCAGTAATTTTTGGAGCCGTTTTCCACCTTCGTTAGTGTAGACATTGCTTTTTTCGGCAACAAGAATTTTCACCCTCCAGTTGTCGGATTTGCCTGTAACGTCATCTATGTATATTTCATTTGCCATGACGTTGGTACCTGCTGACCACATTCGTTGCAAGATGTAATAAACAATCGAGGGAAAAAAACGGGGAACATGCATATCGTGTCTAACAGTTTAACTGGCCGGAAAACGACCGGGGGCGGGGAGAGGAATCGACTAAGTAATTTTCTAAGGACTTAGTAAAGATCGTAGGAATACCTATGTTTAACTTGGTCAGTAATGGGGGAGTGTCTTTGGTCACTATGTGTGAAGTTACCGGTTGTCTTGTACCCTATCGTGTATCTCGCGGTAGACAACATTTTTAGTTAAGGTACTGTTTGTGCTGTCTGTGAACGTGGGCGGTGCGATAAGTACTTTGATTGAGCTGGATTTTCTCGCCCTTGATAAAGCGACATACAGCTGTCCATGTGAGAAAACTGGTTCACGTAGATACACACCAACACGGTCCAGCGTCTGCCCTTGAGATTTGTTGATCGTCATCGCAAAACACAAGCGGATGGGGAACTGGTAACGTTTAAACGGTATTGCACATTTGTCTTCATTCGAGGATTCTAGAGGAATCTTGTGTAAGATAGTAGTATTGCCTGTGTATGGACCAGTTGCAATTTCAGCAACGATGGTGTGAACTTGAAGTTGTTTACGGAGATCGGCCTAGTCCCGTTACAAAGTCCTTGAACGGGGTTTAGGTTTCTTAGTAGCATGACGGGCGAGTTCGGTTTGAGTATTAGCTCGTGCGGTGGGAGGCTACTTGGATGTAACGAATTTAAGAAATCGTCGTAGTCTCCTCGGTGTTGGGGATCAATTGCCGTGTCATTACTTACGTACTTTGTAGGGTGGCCAGGCATATTGTCCAACATAGCCTCATTTATGTCATCCACACAATCGTTCGTAGGTGCGAGCAAAGCTCGGGACATGGCTAGGCTGTGGTCGGTTGCGAAAGCATTTATGTCCGGATACACGAATTTTATCAATTGCTGCAACGATGCATCCATGTTGGTGAATGGGATAACCATATTTACAGGCAAGGTAATGTTTCCATTCTCGTCTTCAGGCTCTACACCATCACCAATGCGAAGCAAAAAATTTGTGAAGTAAGGGTCAGCTCTAGCTCGCATGTTCTCAGTCAAATTTAGTTTTGTAAGCGCGGGCCACAAAGGTGAACTGAACAAGCTTGCATCGAGTTGCTGCTGTTTTGTGGCATTTGTTACAACTGGCAGTACCTGCCTGAAATCACCTCCGAATATGACAACCTTGTTACCGAATGGTAGGTTAACCTCGGTGATGTCTTTGAGCATTTCTGAGAATGCCTCGACAGATTGTCTATGAGCCATTGGTGCCTCGTCCCAAATTATTACCTTCGCTTCCCTAAGTAGCTTAGCTGTGGTTGATTGTTTGCTAACACTGGCTATCTGATTGTTTTCATCGTGGAACGGGAGTTTGAACCGTGAATGCGCTGTCCTACCTCCCGGCAATGCACATGCTGCTACACCGGAAGTAGCTGTAGCCAATGCAATGTATTGCTGGGACCTAAGAGTAGCTAAGATCGCTTTGTATAAGTAAGTCTTGCCTGTACCACCTGGACCATCAATGAAGAAAGCGCAAGGTTCATTCTGCAGAATTTTTCCCATGATAGTGTCGTAGGCGCGGCGCTGTTGCTCGTTCAGTTTGTGGACATTGATGAGATCGTTGTCATCTACTTCGATACTCATTTCGTAATCCATTTCCTTTGATACATTGTTTCTGCGTGATATTGCATCTGCTTCGGGACCTAGGTTGTAATCGGATAGCCGCTTTCCCATGTCGTGTAATAAAAGAGATAGGTCATGAAGAGCTTTCGTGTGAATTTCGGAAACATTTAGCGACAATGATGAATGTGTCCTTGCGTAATCTTCGGAAAGCGAATCAGCGTATTTCTGCCAGAGCCTGCTGGGATCGGAAGGTGCGCAAAACACAAGGATAGAAGCAAAAAGGTATCGAAGTTGCCTGGGCATTTGGTAGAGTACTGCCTCATCTAAGCACATGTCTAAGTCAGCGTCTGTGGCAAGCAGGCTTCTTGCCAAAGCAGCTGCTCTAAATGTGGAATGTGAATAACCATCTACCGTCAAGAGGTCATTGTACGATTTAGGACCTGGTACGTGATTTAAAAGCAAGCGTAGGTAATATCTTTCACCCTCTCTCGGGTTAGCCGACACAATGCGGCCCACGACCTTACCTTTTTTCCGTTCGGACCACATTCGTTTGCTTGAATCCCAGACGAAATATTTAGGAAAATCCTTGTATAGAGTTCGAAAGTGTGCAGCCCGGTCATTGGTTCGGTTCATATCAAAGAATTGCATCAACATTGTCTTACCTAGGAAATCATTGTTGGCGATATTGTTCAGGTCTTGGTCAGTTCCAAATGAGACAAGGTAATTATCGGGGAGATGCAGCTGCAACACGACTACTGCAGGTTGCATCTCGAATAAGTCAAACGCGTATAAACGCCAGGCAGCCTCAGGTGGACCAACCCACCTCCCTTGTTGGTACTCTTTTACCTCATCTTCAGCATTAGTGGTTGCCATTTGGAAAGAGATTTTGTCGGGCCCTTGTAAATGTACTTGTAAATATACTTCACGAGCTTAATAGTTGAGCGGATCTCCACGTTAATGTGGCGGTCGTATTTACGCGATAAGTATGGATTGTAAGGCACGATCCACCGGTTGTCAATCACATGGCCCCGACTCGGTGGAGATACCGGTGTCGCGCCGCTGTAATGGGGATAGCTATTGCATCCATGCGTAGTATATTGAAGAAAATCTTTTGGATATTTGTTCTTGCATTTTTTATCCCGCATACAAGGGCACTTAGGATTAAGCAAACCACATGGTCCATGAACCATGTGTTTAAGAACGAGGTCATGCAAACGTGGGTTTAGCGAAGGGTCAGGCAATTCGGCACTGATAAATCGGTCATATGCTTCTGGATTTAAGGGCCTAGAATCCCTATCCATAATTAGAAGCAAATGTGCATGGGGCAGGCCTCGTTTACGGAATTCTATTGAGTAAACACATGCTACCGGTACACCGAGGACATGATTTTTTAGGAGGTCCTTTTTTAGCATCTCGAGCTTCGATTTGAAAACCCGCGCAAGCAAATCTGGCCGGTTTTGAGGCAGTTCATGTGTAAGCAAGTGGCTACTAATCTCAGGCCAAGATGGATTGCAGGTCATCGTCAGAAAGAAATCGGGTTTCCCAAAATTCTGCACCAAACACATCGCATCCATGTAACGTTTTTTCATGTCGCGTGGACCACAGAAGCTAAGGATGGTGTATGTTGAGGTGAAAAAAAAAAAAAAAAAAAAAAAAAAAAAAAAAAAAAGAGAACAAAGCACCAAATTTACGGAGAATTAATCGAATACCGGTATCTTCCTTATCTTTGATCGACGGATATCGGTAGTAGCTTCCGATGATTTGAGTGCGGTAGGGTGTTATCTAGAAACGTCCTATATCACTATGAGGTATAAAGCTCCCGATAAAAATTCGAATCATAAGATCTCAAGAATGATTACGAGTTTAAGGAAACCGGACTCGTAATTTTAGATCGAAAGAGTATTACTCCGATCAATCTTGATGAAGCAATGCTGTAAATTTGATTTTCTACACACACTCACGCTTTTAGTTCTTAATATTGAAAAAGAAGAGAGAAAATCGAAAAATAGTTGGAAAAGGAGATATTATTAATCGAAATCGTTTTTGATCAAACGTGAAGGTGTAAGTACGTACGACTTGCCTCTTTCTCTTTTTGATTTCTTTTTCTATCTTTTCGATTAACCAATGTCCTATCCTAAAAAGCCATCTTGTCAATTACTTGACTTAGTCTTTGATTCCAAATATTTCATATAAGTTGAGATAGGAAAATCATTCTAGAATTTTAATTATATTTATTGAGTAAATTTTGTGAAATTTCATTTGAATAATAGTTGATAAATAATTTATCAAAGTTATCTACACTTTTTATCTTATTAATTTCTAAGAAAGATATAATTAATATGTTTATAATATTGAATTGATATTTTACTAATTTAAAAATTGTATCTACCACTTATATTATTTTTATCGTAATTTTTATATATTACCGCTTATTTTGCTCGAGGACGATCAAAGAATAAGTGGGGAGTAGTTGATGTGTAACATTTATATGATAAAAATTACGATGTTTTATATACGTTATCGACTCTTTTTATATAAAATATAAGTAATTATAACGAGATAATCTTATAAAATATTAATAGCTATGAATAAATCTAAATACTATAAAAATCTAGTAAAAATGATAAAAAGTTATAAATTTTGTACCGGGTTAATAACCGGAGTGTCGTGTCGGATTCACGTGGGTATTTTTGGTATTTTACGGACCTTAGGTAAACCAAGACCCGAGTGACGACATTTTGTGGAGTAAAATCATATCTTTTGAAGGAATAAAGGAAGTGCGCGAGATTTAAAGTTCAAGTGGATCGGCTGGTTCGTGACGTCGTATCAAGTTATATTTTCAACGAACAAATGGCCCAGCAAAAAGGCATTTTCTGAAAAAGAAGTCTTCATGGAAGTTATAGATCTCCTCAAGAGCTTTCCAACGCATCTTGAATTATGTCATTTGGAGATCCAGAGCTCAAGTTATGATTTTATCAAGTTTCGGATTAAGATTGGAAAAAAATCTATCCGGATCGATCCGGATTTACCTCGGATCGATCCGAGGAGACATCATGATTAGACCGCATGTGGCCACTGCGAGAGAATATCCTGGGATAAGATTTTTATTCCCGGATCGATCCGGCCCTTTCTCGGATCGATCCGGCAAGGGAAAATTTGCCTATAAAAGGGCGATTGCGAGCACAAAAAAGAGGGTACCAAATATATCTCTTTTACCTTTTTTTCTAGTAGTAGTAGTATGTATATATATAGGCCTTAAGCCATAAATAAGTAGTATCGTTGTAATGCTCAAGAAATTACCAGAAGATCGAAGTTGTTGAAGTTGTTGTAGCATCCGGAAGAATACATCTTCGATTCAATCGTTGTAATCGGGTAAAATTTCTAAAGTATTTATGTTTATTATGTTTGTTTTTTATCTTTTCGTATAATGTTAGTAGGCTAAATCTAATAACTAGCCAAAGTTATGTAATCGTTTTATTTCGATCTTTTCGGTAAAGGAATGTTGTCTAAGTAAAATTGAATAAAATTGAGCTAATTGAATCTTTTTCTATTGATAAAGTTTGACTTGAAAGAATTCATAATCTAATTATGAATTGACACCTCGTAATTAAGTTATGAACTCGTTAATGGAAAAACCGGAGGGTAAAAATTGGCCGAGTGAAAACGTGACAACGGAATCCGGTTTCTATTCGGGGGCGATTTGTCCTAAAAAGATAAATCTTATTAAAATTTGTACTCAAGATCGTAATAATGTTAACTCATCAGTTAATTGAAACTTAAACCGGAAAGTTGAATCGCCCGGCTTTGACAACCGGAGCCTTTTAATAAAATTGACCGTTTGACGAACGGAATGACTCCTTTTTATTCAAAGGTAGAATCGTACTCGGGACTTTCGGAAAAACCGTAACGATTGTGGATTTGGATCGATGACAATGGACATATGACAATTTCGTACGCTAATGTGAGAACGAATTGTTAACCTTAGGAGTATACCGTTTCATTTACTCAATTGAACCTAAAGATCGAGCACATTCCATTCATTTGAAAAGATCGTATAAATCAATTATATAAACTTTGGCTAGTTCTCTAATAATATATTTGGCATCTATATATTTATATCTATATATATATTTTGCGACTTATGCATATCTATATATATTTATATATCTATATATATTATATTAGAATAAATTTTAATTTATGCACTTATTTTATTTTAAGTTATTAGTTATACGTGCTATAAAGCGAGATTTAGATTGAGTTAATAACAGCTCTTTGGTGTTTAACCACACTTAGAAGAATTACAAAGTTCCCGAGGATACGATACTCGACTCACCATACTAGCACTACGGTTTGACCCGATACACTTTGTCGGTTAAGGACCGGCCTTTTCTAGTGCTAATACCGATCCTTAACCGACAGCAGTGTATCGGGTCAAACCTGTAGTGCTAGTATGGTGAGTCAGAGTATCGTATCCTCAGGGAACTTTGTAATTCTTCTAAGTGTGGTTAAACACCAAAGAGTCGTTATTAACTCAATCTAAATCTCGGTTTATAGCACGTATAACTAATAACTTAAAATAAAATAAGTGCATAAATTAAAATTTATTCTAATATAATATATATAGATATATAAATATATATAGATATGCATAAGTCGCAAAATATATATATAGATATAAATATATAGATGCCAAATATATTATTAGAGAACTAGCCAAAGTTTATATAATTGATTTATACGATCTTTTCGAATGGAATGTGCTCGATCTTTAGGTTCAATTGAGTAAATGAAACGGTATACTCCTAAGGTTAACAATTCGTTCTCACATTAGCGTACGAAATTGTCATATGTCCATTGTCATCGATCCAAATCCACAAGCGTTACGGTTTTTTGAACAGGTCCCGAGTACGATTCTACCTTTGAATAAAAAGGAGTCATTCCGTTCGTCAAACGGTCAATTTTATTAAAAGGCTCCGGTTGTCAAAGCCGGGCGATTCAACTTTCCGGTTTAAGTTTCAATTAACTGATGAGTTAACATTATTACGATCTTGAGTACAAATTTTAATAAGATTTATCTTTTTAGGACAAATCTGCCCCCGAATAGGAAACTGGATTCCGTTGTCACGTTTTCACTCGGCCAATTTTTACCCTCCGGTTTTTCCATTAACGAGTTCATAACTTAATTACGAGGTGTCAATTCATAATTAGATTATGAATTCTTTCAAGTCAAACTTTATCAATAGAAAAAGATTCAATTAGCTCAATTTTATTCAATTTTACTTAGACAACATTCCTTTACCGAAAAGATCGAAATAAAACGATTACATAACTTTGGCTAGTTATTAGATTTAGCCTACTAACATTATACGAAAAGATAAAAAACAAACATAATAAACATAAATACTTTAGAAATTTTACCCGATTACAACGATTGAATCGAAGATGTATTCTTCCGGATGCTACAACAACTTCAACAACTTCGATCTTCTGGTAATTTCTTGAGCATTACAACGATACTACTTATTTATGGCTTAAGGCCTATATATATACATACTACTACTACTAGAAAAAAAGGTAAAAGAGATATATTTGGTACCCTCTTTTTGTGCCGCAATGCTCGCCCTTTTATAGGCAAATTTTCCCTTGCCGGATCGATCCGAGAAAGGGCCGGATCGATCCGGGAATAAAAATCTTATCCCAGGATATTCTCTCGCGAGGGCCACATGCTGGTCTAATCATGATGTCTCCTCGGATCGATCCGAGGTAAATCCGGATCGATCCGGATAGATTTTTTTCCAATCTTAATCCGAAACTTGATAAAATCATAACTTGAGCTCTGGATCTCCAAATGACATAATTCAAGATGCGTTGGAAAGCTCTTGAGGAGATCTATAACTTCCATGAAGACTTCTTTTCAGAAAATGCCTTTTTGCTGGGCCATTTGTTCGTTGAAAATATAACTTGATACGACGTCACGAACCAGTGATCCACTTGAACTTTAAATCTCGTGGCACTTCCTTTATTCCTTCAAAAGATATGATTTTACTCCACAAAATGTCGTCACTCCGGGTCTTGGTTTACCTAAGGTCCGTAAAATACCAAAAATACCCACGTGAATCTGACACGACACTCCGGTTATTAACCCGGTACAAAATTTATAACTTTTTATCATTTTTACTAGATTTTTATAGTATTTAGATTTATTCATAGCTATTAATATTTTATAAGATTATCTCGTTATAATTACTTATATTTTATATAAAAAGAGTCGATAACGTATATAAAACATCGTAATTTTTATCATATAAATGTTACACATCAGTGGACCACCCACAAACGAAGGAGGAAGAACAACTTTCCGACCAACCGCAGAGCTGGAGTTGTTTCCGCCTGCGATACTGTCAAGTATCCCCTGCAAACATTCTGTGCGTATCTCCTTTTGTTGCTTGTAGATATATTCAAGCCGCGAAGTTTCAACCTTCACAAACATATCCACTATGAACTGCTGCAGTAACCTGCCCGTGCGCAAAAGCATAGAAGTATCGTTGTCACGTACTTGCAGCTTGTAGCGATAGTATTGACGGCACGAAACGGTGTTACGTTTCCTAACACCGTTCTCAAATCTTTGGGATGAAAATGAAGGAGATGAATAAGAACCTAGTCATTGCAAAAAATTACCGAAGTGTACAAAAGCAAAGGGTACCTAGCCTTTCTTGGAACAGAGTTCATCGGCGTTAGGCGCAAAACCGCGCCTATCACCCAAAGCATCACGGCAGCGGTAACCTCGTTTCCGCTTATTCGGTGCAAGTTTCTCTATATTACAATGCCATCCAACTTGACCCCGTGGAAATATTAAAGGGTATTGCAACGAATCATAGCATCCGTAGTTGTGGCATATTACGTAAGGCATTGCATCCTTCGAATATATTTGGATATGGCATCCGGGGTTGGAGGCATCTTCCTCGTCGATAGAAAGAATCGCAGACACATCGTCGCATGTGGGCTCATTATAAACACGTTGATCGAGTCTGGGGTTGCTAACAAGGCACAACTTGTAGCTATCCACACATCCTAAATCCCTAACTTGGCGCAAGAAACGTGCGTACGGGTTTTCAGCAAGCACATGCATCAATGTGGTCATGACATCCCTAGAAAATCGCGATGACGTAGCCAAGCGCTCCTCGAGCTCAGTCTGAGGGTCATAGAAATAAAATTGCACACCAGTAGGCGTATCAATGTTTCCGTTAAAGCAAGGAAGGTAGTGGTGTATCTTGCCTTGGACCTTGAATGTGTATATACCTTGCTTATTTTTCATAAGCTCGTTATCTTTTTTGGCTGCGAATGTGGTGAATGCTAAGTTATTGTTATAGCTCCTTGCATATTTCCTAAAAGTTACTGATTGAATGTCTGAGTCAGTAAATAATCGAGCAAGGGCAGATGGCATCGGTGGGGAGGCAATACTTATCTCGCCTTCGA
Organism: Gentiana straminea; assembly: GCA_036785695.1. Taxonomy (NCBI): domain Eukaryota; kingdom Viridiplantae; phylum Streptophyta; class Magnoliopsida; order Gentianales; family Gentianaceae; genus Gentiana; species Gentiana straminea. Next base: position 7,645,320 of record JAVUPR010000314.1, on the reverse strand, counting down.
GCAACAAAATCCTGCATTCGTGGTAAAACGCTTGGCATGGCAATAGGTGCAGCTTGGAGCACTCGGTAAGAGACTGGAATATGATTCAGCACGTGGCACGTGCAATACGTGAGGTAATTCAGCGGAAACAAAGCCTGGCCTAAGCCTGCCAGAAGGATAGAACTCATGTTGGATATGAGCTGTTCGACATAATGCAGTACCAACACGAGTCGAGGCAGTGTAGCCACAACCTCTTTCCTCTGCGATACCGTGGTCGTGAGAAAGTGCATTGTGCAACCCTGTGTTGGTGGCCGGAGAGTGCGTTGCAGGATCAGTGACAGAGGAAATTCCTTGGTCACAGGCAAGTGCACATTCGGTGTCATCTACCAGCTGAGAGCTTTGAGCAACCCTACCTTTTGACGCATAGCGCATACGCCGTTGCCTCAGAAAGTCTGTTTTTTTACAAGCATCCATAGCTGCGTATGCTTTTCTCCTCCTTTCATTTCTCTCTGCTCGACTTTGGTCATCCATCACCCTGGTAAGTAATGCTATCACAACTGCTAAGCCTAACCTAGTGATGGTAAATAGAAGGCAACTAAGGCTAAGTGCAACGTACAAGACATACGTACAGAGCTACTAAATAATTGACCAAAGTCAGTATATAACTAAGAGAGGAAAAGGGTAAACCAAGAGCTACTAACGAGAGGCATAGAAGAAGAAGCAAAGGACAAGGGAAAAAAACGCACCTGCAGAAGCAATTCGCAAAACAAATAACCACAGAAACCAAAGGCACCAAGAAACGAGCACCTGCCGAGAGGAAACACATGAGCACAACCTAATATACACATCACCACTGGCAAGGGAACAATGTAAACCACACACATCAGACCCCACACGTAGAAAACATGAGGAGAATGTACCAAACATGGCACGTTACCCGTGGCAACAATGAAAGGATCAATGTCATTATCAAGCCCGCGTAAAAAAGGTGTACACAGACCAGAAAATATAGCATACAGACACAAGAACGAGCACATAATGCACCGAGTGCATGGGAAAAAAAACAAACATTCAAGGCACATGGCCTCGAAAGCGCAGTCGTACAAGAACAAACGGCACCGTTTTTTCATTTGACACGGGATGACTACCACAAAATTCATCGAATGACCAAGAATAGTAACCCGGGTAACGGCCGAGAAACTAAACTCGTTGACCAAAGTCAGTACATAACTACAAGAGGGAAAAGGTAAACCGAGAGAAAAGACAAGGCAACAGGGGCAGAAACCTAAGACACGGAAACTTATAGTAGAACTTAGACGCAGAAAATTGAACGGGCACAAAGCTAAACCATTAGATTCAATCCCGCCTTGCACCGCAAAACGCGAAACACAATCTAAGACAACATATATTTCCTTTAATCGTACCCGGGAAAATCCAAAACCAATAGACGACATAGTAATTTTTGACTACCTAGTACGAAAGCAATACACCGCACCATCAGATTCAGTCATGAGTATCCCAGAACAATTATCAAGCGATTAGCAATTAGCAATAAGCTAGGAAATTACTAAAACAACAAAATAAATAACCAATTACCAGTTCAAACTTTTTCGAGCCTCGCTGAGCTAGCAAAATTTATCATTTCAAAGACTAAACTTCGGTGACGTTAAGCATGGAAAAAAATGCCTAAATAGTCCATAGAATTTAGGCGGGGGGGGGGGGGGGGGGGGGGGGGTAAAAATAAGCGAGAATCGGCATAAAAACCTCGTAGCTCTTGAAGGCTACGCAAATACGGTATGTGACCGGTCGTTAATTTACTCGTACATGGAAAACGGAAGCTTGGATTACTTGGTTGCACGAAACATTTAATGGGACTTGAAGCCTTAACTCGGGAAACAAGATTAAAGATAGCTCAAGCGGCGACCCGCGGATTGGCCTATTTACACAAAGAGCCGAATATAATTCATCGAGACATTAAAAGCAGCAATATTCTTTTGGACGAAAGACTTGAAGCTCATCTAGCTAACTTTGGTCTCTCGAGGTTACTTCTTCCGTACGATACGCATGTAACTACGGATTTGGTTGGCACGTTGGGATACATACCGCCTGAATATAGTCAAATATTGACCGCGACTTTCCGGGGTGATGTTTATATTTTTGGGGTTGTTCTACATGAGCTTCTTACAGGAAGCTGGAGACCTATGGAAGTTAGTAAGGGAACGAATTGCCGGGATTTGGTGTCGTGATTGTTTGAGATGAAAGAAGAGAAGAAAGTGGAGCGGTATTTGATTCATTCATATGGAATAAAGATTCGAAAAGCAACTAATAGAAGTGGTTTCTATAGTATGTAAATGTATAGACAAGGATCCCGAAGTAAGCCCTCTATTGATCAAGTTGTTTCATGGCTTTGATGCAATTGAGGCCGATAAAATAAAGGTAGAAAATAATTCCCATGTTTACAACTGATGAATGTAGCAAATATAATGAAACCGCATTTTGGGTTTTTCTAAAATGCCTTGGGTTTGAAAACCAATTTGTCGCTTTACATTTTCTCGTTATAAGACGGATGTTGTATGTTCTTCATAATATTTTAAGGAAGTCATCTCATTCTTCGAATTTCAATGAAAAAAATAAGAATGTAGAGCTTTTCTTTTTCTTTTTCTTTTTCAATCAATTCAAGCACTCATACTTCTATTTCAAAACCTAGGCTTATAGTTAGAGATGGTTTACGGTTTACACATATGTTTTATTAGTATACGACGTTTGATGATACGAAAACGATGGAAGGAAAAAACCGTAGACGAAATCACATACACTGAAATTGATTAGCCGTTAAACAAACATGCATCCTCACTAACTGTGTCAAAACCTCATTAAAACACAACATGCACCCTAACTAAACACTAAAAACAGTAAAAGCAGCAACTCTGTATCTAAGCAATAAACGAAAGATGATATATTCACCTCAAACACGATGCAAGTGAAGCAGGATGTACTAACATCTAACACAGAAAAAGCTATAAAAATGAATGAGTAAGCATTTAGGCACTAAACAAACATGCATCCTCATCAACAACCGAAGAACACCATCAAAACCCAGCATGCATCCTAATTAACTATCAAAAACACCAACACCAAGAAGTGAATAAGGAAGAGATGGAAGAAAAACAACATACACGAAATGGCACACACTGAAATTGCAAAGAAATTGAAGCCAAAAAGCAGCGAGATAATACAAAGGAACCAAAATTACCTACAAATACCAGCGTTGAGTATAATGGCAGAAGCAATACAGATCACCGAAGCTGCAATAACAACGAAAATCAGCACAACGTAAAAACCCAGAATAGAAAAAGCAAGAAAGAGTAGAGATAAAAAAATAAAAAAAAAACCCACCGCACAAGACAGGTATAATGTTAGAAAGGTTTTTTGATTTACCATGAAGCATATTTATAGAAGCAGAATCGAAGGCGGTGGTGGAGGACCGACAATATATGAAAAACTATGTTGTATTTCACAGTTTTCACTACTTGAAAGGAGTGAGGAGATAAGAATGACTCTAAATACTCCCTGTTTTACACAATGCATTTATATGTATGTACTCTAACATTAACAAATGCTATTTTACTTGGACATGTAGTCAAAACTCAAAAGACAATTTGTCTACACGTGTCATGTCTCGTAATATTCTTACAAACGGAGCAGAGATCCGAGCAAACAAGTAAGAAACAGAAACATGGTAGACAAAACATAAACATGTTATGATTAGTTGCCAAGTAAAGGATGGATTAGTAGTAGCTTACATAAATTTAATTAGTAAACTGAGCATAGTAAGTAATTAATGAAACGAACAACTATATGTAAGAAGAAATGAAAGTAGTTAATAAGTCATGTTTTATGTACATTGTTTAAACGTGGTTTTAATGTGGCTTTCTCTTATGTTTTAGATTATGCTTTAAAAATAGTTTTCTTAATGGGCGATCTATTGGCTTTAAACTGTTGTAAACTGGATTAGGCAGATTCATGTCATGTCTCCCGCTATCCGACAAACATTAATCTCCTTTTTGATTTTCTTTCTTCTTATTGAGTTTTGTGCACAAGCCCACTCATTTATTTCGAATAAGAAGAGATATGCAGTTTGAAGACGAGTTAGATGATGATCATGGAGAGCAAGATTAGGAATGGAGTCATGAAGTTCTTAGTATTTCAACAGTTTCATTTTTTTTGTCAAGTTGGTTTGTAATAAATATTAGCACTTATTTATGATTCTAGTTTGAAAGTAGTTGTAATCGGTTGAGTTAATCAATGGATGACCCTATGTGTTAGTTTACCGAGTCTCCTGCTTGTTTCTTTTTTCTTCTACACGTTCTTTACTACTCTGATATGATATGAGTCTTACGCGAGGTTTAGGGTTCACATTTTTTTTGAACAGCCAAAATTTCTCATTAATCAGCAAGATGCTAAAAAAGATTACAAGATATTGTCCATATTATCATAAAAACAACTCCCGGTTATTGAAATCAGAAATGCCCCAAAACAGAAAAGCTGCAAAATCTCCCAGCCAACATCTGAAGCAAACTGAAAACAAATAAAAAACATATGTAGCAGGCTGCAAACCTGTTGCGTTCCAAATTCAAAGAAAACCGGCACCATTTCGACTAGCACAGGAAACAAGAACCAAACCTTGGGTTTAAACTGCTGCAATCATCGGGTTTGATTTCCAAACTTCCCACTCGAACTTTCTGAGACCCTTGGAATTTGATAACCAAGAAAAAGATAATCTCTGAATATCTCTAAAAATCGATTCCGGATTCAAAACTTGAGACTGAAAAATCACTTTGTTCCTATGCAACCAAATTACCCAAGTCGTGACACCAACAATAGCTGACTATCAGTAGGATGCCGAATTCGAAGAAGCACTCTTGGGTCTCCAGATATAAATATCACTGAACGAGCAAGCATTTAGCCCATCAATCTTGCACCAATCTAGGATATGAGACCAAAGCAATTATGTATACGGGACAAAGGGTTCACATTAAATGTCGCATATCTAATGTCCTATTTCTGGATAAGAATTATGTATACGGAACAAAGGCGTTACAAAATAATTTACAATGAAAGAGATTAAGTATTTATTTGGTTGTTTCTAAAAAAAATGTTTTTATTTGGTTCTACGTTACAAGTGACACACAATAATGCAACACTTATTATGTCAATTGGTTGTTAAAAATAAAAAATAAGAAAAACAAGAAAAGTGTTATCGTCGTAATGTTATTCGAGCAATATTATGTCCCACAATAAACTAAAATAAATATTTTTATATAATTGATCATAGCTAGGGTCTGAATGTTTGATGAATGATTGTCAATCAAATGATAGTCATGGTGTAGGTTCGTTTGCTAAGAAACTTATTATTCCACTTATTTAGACTGGAGTTTTTCCTGTTTGAATCGTTTCTTTGAAACATGAAGTTGAGGTTGCTAGAACTTTGTACTCCAATCCCTGATTTGATCTAATGCTCTTTCGTTTCTCGGGAAAAAAAAAAACTAATGATATTCAATTATATATTTAATATTTGTTGTGTCTATTTTATTCGGTGAGATAACATTTTTTCTTATTATATCTATATATACACACATTAATAGTGTTATAGTTCATAACTTCTATCCTTAATTTCTAAGGTCGAACATATTATTCTCTCCATGGAACCTACCAAAAAGCTTCATGTTGCTCTTCTCTCAAGCCCTGGCTTGGGTCACCTCATCCCTGTTTTAGTCCTCGGTAATCGCCTCGCCACACATCACGGCGCTAAGGTCACTGTAATTGCCGTCGGAACAACTTCATCTTCGGCGGAATCCGAGATTCTGAAACAATCAGGAACTCGTGATCTTGAGATTCTTGAAGTTCCCCAAGTGGATGTCTCCCACCTTATTGATTCCAACACAAAGATAGTAAAACAGTTGTTTATTATGGTTCGTGCTGCCTTACCCGGTGTCCGGTCAGCTGTCGCCGCCATGAAACAACGCCCGGAGGTGTTTATAGTGGATCTGTTTTGTACCTCTGCGTTTCCTATAGCTGTCGAGTTGGGTATACCCAAGTATGTGTATGTTCCAACTAATGCATGGTTTACGGCTTTGACGGTATATTGTTCGGTTCTTGATAAACATATTGTTGGTCAATATGTTGATCAAATTGAACCGTTGCAAATACCGGGTTGTAAGCCGGTTCGGCCGGAGGATGTGGTTGACCCGATGTTGGACCGGAACGATGCACAATATGAAGAATATGTGAACCAAGGGATTGAATTCACGCAATCTGATGGTATCTTAATGAACACATGGGAAGTCATAGAGCCGGTGTCACTTAGAGCATTTAGAGAAGATAAGGCCATGTTGGAGGTTGTTAAAGTGCCGGTTTATCCGATTGGACCGTTGCGGAGACAACCCGAAACGAACTGGTTGGATAGTGAGTTGAAAGAATGGCTAGACAAGCAGCCAAATGAATCGGTTTTATATGTCTCGTTCGGAAGTGGTGGGAGCCTCTCACTTGAACAGCTTACTGAGTTAGCATGGGGTTTAATGTTAAGCCAACAGCGGTTCATTTGGGTGGTTAGACCACCGTCAATGGGCAGATCCGACGAGTCATTTTTCAACTCTACCAACGGGTCAGACGGCAGCCTAAACTTTTTACCCGAAGGATTTTGGACCCAAACCAAGGATATCGGATTAGTTATTCCATTATGGGCTCGACAAGTAGAGATTTTGAGTCACCCGTGTATCGGTGGTTTTCTATCTCACTGTGGATGGAACTCAACTTTAGAAAGCTTAACTAACGGTGTTCCGATGATTGCATGGCCACTTTACTCAGAGCAAAGGCAAAACGCCACCATGTTGACGGAGGAACTCGGTGTGGCCGTTCGTACGGAGGTGTTGCCGACGAAGAAAGTGGTGGAAAGGGTGGAGATTGAGAAATTGATTAGAAGAATAATGGAACATGAAGAAGGGAAGAGAATAAGAGAAAATGTTAAACAAATGAAAATCAGTGGGGACAAAGCTTTAAGCAATGGAGGAGGAGGGTCTTCCTTCAATTCAATCTGTAATGTCCTCAGAGATGCTGAAATGAAGTTAAACAAACTGAAAAATATGTAGTGGCCAAATGTTTTCTTTCATGGGACATAAACAATTTTATTTCCGCTAGTTTTCTTCTATATATCCATGCAAGTAGTACTATATTGAAGATATATATGTGTACTAATCCCACAAGTTTTCTTCTAGGGTATTGCTAGCCCATGACGATGAATAATATTGTACAAACATGTTGTATGTGTAATTCATTGTGATTGAGTGATTGTGTGTGTGTCGTTATATAAGCATAATTAAACCCCCTTTGTATGGATACAGTAGAATGATCTGGAATATGGATATAAAAAGAATAATAAAGACATTTTATTACTTTCATTTCATATAGCATATGATAGAAATATCATAATAGATGACAAATCATGTGGTGATAGGTGGTAGGGACGGGTCCAACATACCCGCGCTAGGTGTAGCCACACCCGCAGACATACCACACCACATATCGAATTAAATACACTATATTTGACCCTCCCCGACGACCAGGGCATAGCTCAGTGATAAAAATGCATAGATTTAATAGTGATAGTATTGCATTTCTTTGAGTTGAGTGTGGGAAATCGATACCAAGTATCGATTTTTCTCAGCAAAAAATGTGTAAAAATATTGTAAACTGTAACACTGAGGCATGACCTTCGGTTTACATCCTCCACAAAGGACGAGGCATGTGTAAATACAGGCTTTCCGTATTAATTTGCTTGTGATGTCAAATTCTTACCGATTAATTAGAGAGAACATATACATGACACAACACAAGGAATAGAAGTAATTAAATAGGAACATGTACAAAGAATTGTCATATCATACCAACAATTCATCATATTAATTAATTCAGGTTAGTTTGGTCTTGGCATCTAATCACTGGTAGATCAACTACCTGCAGATACAAATACAATAATATTATGTATACACTCAAAGATAATTTAATCTTTTTGAATCATCAGCCATATATAGTTAGGCTTTAAAAATAATACTCCCTCCGTTCTATTTGACTTTTCACAAAGACTAAAAAAAATATAGTTAATGTCTTGAATCTCATTAAATAATCCAATTTTTTTTTATAACATTTAAGTAGTTGTTGAAGTATTTATTCTTACAAGAGTGGACGTTGCTATAATTCCTTATTATATTTTCCACAAATTAGCTTTGCTATTAACGCCGGGTTGGGCCCGCCAACGTGCTTAATTAGTCTCCTATCAATCAATAATATTTGTTTTGTGCTATTAATAATATTTGTTTGATACGGATTTATAAAATTATAAATGTCATTATCAAAAAAAATTATAAATGTCCTATTTTTTTAGTTTATAAATCAAGATTACACTATAATGTATTCACTAATAATTTTTTGATAATGATTAATTATGAATAGTCAAGATTTTTTTTTATAAAAGATATATAAATAAAATTACTTTTCATATATTCTGTGAATCTTTTATGTGAGTATACATTAATTATTCTCTCAAAAAAAAAAAAGAGTATACAATAATTATAACAAAAAGTAATAATATTCAAGGCAAAGTAAGTGTGAGTTACTATGTTTTCAGTTGGGGCGGTTGAAAACATTGGCCACGGAGTGGCGGTAGTTCAGGCGGTTACTTAGCAGTTTTAGAGGTTTTCAATGGTTGCAAACGGTTTTTGACAGTTAGCCATAGTAGTATATCAACATCATACGGGACTTGAAACCGGTAGGATGTGGTTTATTGTGGGTCTCTTTAGTAGAATATAGTTTGTTTTGTATCAATTATATTTCTCTTTATGTTGTGTTTGTCCCTCCATGTGAAATTGATTTTCCTCTACGAGATGATTTAATAACGAATAATGTTGAGATTTCATCTTTACAATTGTACTTAAGATATTTGATATGAATGCAATATGTGTATGTAATTAAAGACCTGTGAGAATCGAATCCGACCTAGTGATACTAGCCGTTGTATTTTCTGGAGAAAATCATATTTTGATTTACATCCCGCCCCGAATAAAAAAATTTCTCTCGTTGGAAAAATCAAAGGAAGTTAAAAACCAAATATGTGTCTTGTTATTATTGGTCTTAGAAAATAACTTTTGGTATTCTATTGGTCCATGTATTTGATGATCCTTGACCATTATAATACCACTCTTTTTTGTTACACTATAAGACATTTAACATTTGACCAATTGTTGGATTCACTAAATATACAAAAAAAAATGTAAGAAAAATATATAGTTATAGGACAAAAAAATGTAAAGGCTATTTTTGAAACAATAAAAACAAACTATATATATGAGAGAAAAAACTATACATTTTAATGATTTTCAACCAATACTAACATAACACATGGCACATAAACTATAGTTAAACGTAAAATAGTATGCTTCGCTAAGTGTTTTAAAAGTATACGAAAAAGGTATAGTTATTAAATCATTAATTTCTTTTATGAAAATAGCATTGATCCCCTGCGGTACATGTGTAAATGCTCAAAACGATATTGTTTTGGTTCTTCACACGTGCACCGGATGATAGAGTACCTTACGCCTTGTTAGGTTTCGGGTGAGTTGTGGTTGAATGAATCCAAGAGAATGAAAATAAAATAAAATAAAATAAAATAATGATTATAAAGTTGGAATATTGTATTGAAATCTGTGTAGATGAAAAAATGATTGGTGAGAGAAATTTAGTGAAGTATTATATTTATAAAGTAATTATTAAATAGTGTGGTGGTGAATAAAGTGAATTGATTAATATTATTTTATTTATTGATAGTGACATGATTGATTGAGAAGTTATAATAAAATAAAATAATAGTAAATAAATAGTGGATTGAATAAAGGAAAAATTAGAGATAAATCCACATTTCCCCCCTTAATTAAGCTTTGATCCACACACCTTTTTTTAGTTGCAATAAAGACAATAATTTTATTTGGACTAAATTACCCCTAGTATTGCATTCGTCTATCTTCTTGAATTACAGATGATGCTGCCTACTCCAATCCTTCACCGTCGGAGATGTACGATGGGTCTCCTGACCGTCTTGCATTTAATCCCCCAAGACTGTTTCTTCTTGGTTCTTCTCCGACGTCGGTTTTGCATTCTACGCCGCTTTCACCACCGTCTGATTCTCCGATGTTGGTTCAGAACTTTCAATCTGAACTCGGTGAACTCACTTGCTGATTGAATGCGAGTTCGTATACTCGTATTATTCATACATTCAGATTATGTAATAGGAACTATGGGGTTGGTATTTGCGGCTTTAGTTATATATATGTATAGCACCTTTTTTTGGCTAGATAACTTGGTGGTGCTTGTGTTTGAATTGAGATCCTGGCACATTATTGTATTCAAGGAACTTATTTGCTTACTTGGATATTTGCATCTTCTTTTCTTGAAGAAAACCAATCAAATACATAATTAGTTTGTTAGAACACAAATATCATAGGCAAACATACTTTGTCCAATCCATCGAAAAAAACCTACTTGCTCTCTCACTATTATTGAATGAAACAAAACCATTTCAATGAGACAGAGTGTGGCTTAAAATTCAATTGATACTTCTTCAATTTAAATGTTGTATCAGCAATTTAACCACAAGAGAAATGGCATTGAGAAATACTACTAAGGACAAGAAAAGAAAATGAGCTACGGGGAATCAGCAATTTTATTTGATATTGTAATACTGTTGATGTTATTGTGTTATTGAATATGAAAGCAAAAAAAAATCGCTCTTTGTATGCAATCTGAAACTTGGTGCAACAAGGGCATTGGGGAATAGATACGATCGTGCTTATGAATCATGTGATGAGTTTGGTTTCTCTTTGGAAACTGTAAGCCTAATATATGTATGGATGAAAAAGGTGAGATAAAGGTTCAAACTGTAAGCCTACTAATTTGTCTAATGAATGATGATGATGATGATGCAACATTTGTCCATTTGGTTCACCTTGGCCTGCTGTTGTGCTGCTTTCTCCTTTAGTATTAATCATGCTTTCTTTCTCTAATAATGAAGGCGGCGATCCAGGTGGGCTTGAACAAGGCGCATTTTCTTGATGCTTTTTGTGTCTTTGAATTTGAGGATAAGGGGTAGGGGCTAATTGGTAATAATTAGCTTATGCTTGTAGAAGAGAAATGGCATTGAGAAATACTACTAAGGACAAGAAAATAAAATGAACAATGAGGAATCAGCAATTTTATTTGATATTGTTACTGTGATACTACGATACTGTTATTGTGATAATGTTATTGAATATGAAAGTAAAAAAAAATCGCATGCTGCCATCTTTATGTGATGGAATAGAACAACACAGTTTGATTTCTCAGTTGGAGTTAGAGTATTCCGATCCTGACATTCATTATGACATATATCAGCTTATCAAACACTCTTATCAAATACTCACAACATATGGATAAAGTTGTGAGATTTGGAAACATTTTTTGGAAGTAATTTTTTCCATTGTAATTGAAGATGTTAATTGTGATTGAATGTGTTATTTGAAATACACAAGTTTTTTGGGTGTTAATGTGATTACATTATTGTCCAAATGGTTTTTAGTTTACGGTTTGTTTTCGTTTTAATTCATAAAGGAATAGATGTTGTCGGTGTTGTTGTAAAGCTTGTTGAGTCCATGATCTTTGGCTAATAAATGGTAACGGTAATGGTGTTACTGTGATACTGTTACTTTGATATTGTTATTGTGATGTTGTTACTGTGATACTGTTACTGTGTAAACGCTGCGATTGTTCGGATTTAAAAAACTACGTCGAAATGGAATCACATAAGATCTCAGGAAAAATAAATATGAACTTTGGCGAAACAATTTTGATGATCGGTGTTATAAATGAAAAATTATGATCGTTTATAAGAAAAACGCTCTGATTAATGCAAATATTTTTTCGGCTTTCAAAATTTACGTCGGAAATGTATCGTATGAGATCTCAAAATAAAGAGCAAAAAAATTATGAATTTTGATGAAAAAAATTTGATGATCGGAGTTATAAATCAAAAGTTACGATTGTTTAAAATTAATAATAATAATATATATATATATATATATATATATATATATATATATATATATATATATATATATATATATATATATATATATAAGACTTTACTATTGTAAATTATAGGGGGGAAAAGAAGAAAATAAATTTTAAAGGAGCGAACTTACTGATAAACGACACTTGGAATGGTACACATTCAGTGGAATGCGTGTGTCACATTATAACTAAGAGTATTTTTGTTCGTCTGAATTTTTTTAATTTTTTTTTTGTTGTTTTTATAACTAAAAAAAAGTGTATGTCATGTTTATTTATTTTATATTAAAAATAAAATTTTGACTCCTTTTCTCTTAAATAAAACATTGTGTAGGATCTGATTTCACTCGAAACCAAACAAAGCCTACGGGATCTTTCCACGTTATGAAAAATGGAGGAAGAAACTAATATAGATGTTTTGAAAGTTAAATCCAAACTTGTGTCCGGTTAACATTGGCTCCAAGTTTCCATCACTTGACATAGGATATGCATACAAGTCAATGTATTAATATTCTAATCTGCTGCTCTTGCCTGCATTATAATATGTTCCTTTCTGATCTCTTCCATTTAATAAAGATTCAAATTTGTCTTTTCTTTCCTTTAATCAACATGTTTAGATTTGTATGAGAATCAAGAAGGGAGTTCCATATGGTTTGATAACAGTGTTGGAACGGTTGCTTTCGCCAACTTTGTTTTCTTTGTCATTTTAGGTGGCTGCCCTTTAAGTACCGGATCGGAGTTTTACAGTATCTAGGTCAGGGGATTTCTGGAGGGGTAAAGGTTGTTGCTTTATGGGCTCTACCCCTCGGAGCGGGAGGATTCGCCGGGTTTTTTTCAGATTCAGTTCTATTTTTCCACGACAAATCAACACCATGAAGTAAGTTAATTTCAAAAAAAAAATCTTTTTTTTTTGTTTGATGATGTTTGGTGGAGGTTATGGATATTCTTTAGATTTGTACCTTATTTTTTTTTTTTTTTTTGGGGGGGGGGGGGGGGGGGGGGGGTTAATTTTTCTGTAATATAATTGCTTTTTATGTTACTTCCTTTTTGAGCTAGCTGTAGTAATGGGAAAGTGAATGCAAGTGCATTTCTTGTAACATTCACCACTGACAGAACTTGAGTCTAAATGCTAGTAATCAAATGACGGGGGAAAAAAATAGGCACATTTCCTGTTATAGAGTGTTAAGGAAGAATGTTGTGTAGCACTCACCCCAGAACTTGAACTTGGGTCTAAATGAATCCGGTCAAGAAGAGTCGTTCTTGCCAAGACCCTACCGGAAGATTCTAAAGGTGTTCCCCGTCTCTCACGGGTTGACACTTGCTCCATCTGGTAGTCGACTCTGATACCAATCATAAAGCCCTTGGGCTTAGGACCATCTCTTGAGTCAGAATGGATCCAATACTTATTTAGGATCACCATCCTCACTTAGCCTAAAACGGTTAACCACTTGTTACATTATGTCTCAACCTTATAAATGGTAATGTTTCTCCCTCTTTTCGAGTGTGGTATATTACATGTTGGATCTTCAAGTGCAACACTTACAAACAAGGGGAATGGAAAGAAAAGGGAGCTAATGAATGCTGTAGGTATAGACTGTGGGGTATAAAAGGGAGCCTTGACACATCGATAAAAAGTGTCACCATGTGTTTAGAGGTGACAGGTTTAAGCCATAATAATATCATGTTAGGAAATTAGTTGGCAAGATCACGTATAGTAGAGATCACCAGGTTTTTCCTCAGACCATACGAAAGCAGAATACATGCATTGTCCTTTCTTTCGTCTCAGATATTATACGGTATCTCATAGCACATTTTCTATCCTACCACCAAGTTCAAGCCATATCTACTTACCTTGTAACCTACATGAAAGAGTCTCTCGTATATCAGTGATGTCCTTTACGTCTTTCTGACTCTTGTTATGTGGCAAGCCTAGCAAATAGCCCCTAAAATTACTGCGTTTTTACCTCAAGAGATAAGACTCTTATAGCTCAAGTGCTCTTTGAGTTTACAGTTTTTTGATTGCTTTTCCTTGTACTTTAATTGTAGTTGCCAATTAACCTTTTTTTAGTTCGATTCTTTTAAATTAACATGATTGTATTCACTCGTTTTTTAGTTTTGTTTTCATCCTCAACGTATGAACAACAAACCTGTCCTTAACTGGATGGTGCTAACTTTCATATCGATGCTTCTTGGCTGTCATCAGCTTGTACCGCGAGATATTTATTGGGCCATAGTTAATTACTTGGACTGCTCCATGTCAAAGTTTGATATGGTAATGATTTACTTATAATACTTACAAACTTTACATGGCTCCAAGTACTTGATATGCTACGTACATCTCGTTATTTCGACCATCTCCAAATGTAATGGATGATAAGATACACAATTCAACAAGCAAAGATGTTACATGCATTGTTTCCTAATTTGTTTTCAATCTCTAATTATAGTATACACCTTTCTCTAAACAATACAGGTCAAAAACGATATTCGGGATTTCCATCTCCGTGATTATCATCAACATGGCTGCTATAATGGAGCGTGCTGACGAGAACTTACTTCCGTCTGTTTACAAAGAAGTCAGTGAAGCTTTTGCTGCAGGCCCATCTGATCTCGGCTACCTCACTTTTGTACTTAAATTCGTACAGGGTATTGCTTCACCAATGGCAGGTGTATTGTCCATTAACTACGACCGGCCCACAGTACTTGCAATCGGTACTTTGGGCTGGGCCTTATCAACTGCTGCAGTAGGTGTTAGCAACTATTTTTCACAAGCCGCGTTCTGGAGAGCCGTAAATGGGCTTGGGCTTGCTATTGTGATTCCGGCCCTGCAGTCTTTTATAGCTGACAGCTATAGCGAAGGGGTACGAGGGGCAGGTTTTGGATTGTTGAGTCTTGTAGGTTCTGTAGGCGGCATTGGAGGCGGAGCTATTGCTACGGTTATGGCTGGTTACGACTTCTGGGGTATACCTGGATGGCGTTGTGCGTTTATTGTCACGGCTGTACTTAGTAGCCTTATTGCAATGCTTGTTTATACATTCGTTGTTGACCCGAGAAAAAGACCGAGTGATGAGGTTTTTACGGGCAAGAGTTCTTTAAGGTACGGTTCATTTTGTTTCTACGTTTACTTCACGACCTTTCTATGTAAGTATCTTTTTCATGATGATACTGTCGGTTCATGTTTTTAGGGGTGAATTTGTGGACAAGGGAATCACGAGTCCAGTGTCGGTTTGGCTGGAGTCTTGGAACGCAATGAAACTTGTTATGAGAGTCCGAACGTTTCAGTTCATCGTGTTGCAGGGTCTTGTTGGTTCACTGCCTTGGACTGCATTTGTCTTTCTCACACTCTGGTTTGAATTGATTGGTGAGCTTGATTTATACGGTTTTTTACATTCTTCGAGATTCATCTAGGAAATACACCCCAATCGTGGCTAATGACACGTGCTTTTCTGAACCCGTAATGCAGGTTTTGATCATAATAGCGCAGCAGCTCTTGTAGGCGTATTTGCTGCTGGATGTGCCCTAGGATCATTTTTTGGTGGCATTATTGCAGATCAAATGTCACGTCTGTACCCTCATTCGGGCCGAATCATGTGTGCACAGTTCAGTGCATTTATGGGCATCCCGTTTTCATATTACCTTCTTAAAATCATCCCACAACACGTAACGAGCTACTATACGTACTCCACAACACTTTTCTTGATGGGCATAACCATTAGCTGGTGTGGTTCTGCTGCAAATGCGCCCATGTTTGCAGAGGTTGTCCCTCCAAAACACCGTACCATGATCTACGCGTTTGACCGTGCATTCGAAGTGACATTCTCGTCTTTTGCTGCACCGATTGTTGGCATCCTTGCAGAACAGATGTACGGTTATGATCCGAAGACAGTTGATCCGGTTTTAGGATCTGGAAGAGAGGCTATGGCCTTATCGAAAGGGCTGTTTACGATGATGTCATTGCCATTTGGTTTGTGTAGTTTATTTTACACACCTTTGTATTGGACATTTAAACATGATAGTGAGAGTGCCAAGATTGCTTCCCTGAAAGAATCTGAGATGATATGAAAATTTTCTGCTAACATTACGCTTAGGGAGGAGGGACTGGAAGTTATTTTAATGACGATTCAGGACTAGTGTTGTAATATTTTAAACTGGATACCACGTTATGCAAACACTCATTTTTGGGTATGAATGAATGGGCTATTTCTTGTGAAAGAAGCAAATGAACTTGTAATTTATTGGAAACATTTACAGGTGTTCCTAATATTTTTCATCATATCTAAATGTTTTGATTAGGAATGGTTCTTTAAAAATACATAAATTGGTTTTGTGCTGGACCAGAAATTTCGATTAAATGAAATCCAAAGCTGTATCCCGAATCGATGTTTAACTAGATAATCAAAATACTTTGGTTAACTGAAAATCGAAATAAACTTAAAAACCTCTTTCATGTATCAAAATCTCTGAAAAAATTCCATACAATTTAGTTTCACTACGAATTAACTTGGGTGTAAAAGTCTATATGGCCCCTCTCTAAGTTCCCCTTACATTCCAACAGCTGCAAGCCACTGACGAAAAATGAAAAAACGAAAAACCAGGTGGGAAAGGTAAGGATAGGATAGTAAATGCGTTGTCCCGAGTAAAATAATATAGTTCCCAAGGAAAAACCACAACATCTACTTGCTGTAGAGGTATACAATACTGAAGATAAAGAACCCAATCATCTGCAATTCAACATTTAAGTGCAGCATTTTAGATCATCAATTAATACATTCGATTAAAAAAACCACAATCAAAGAGAATGAAAGACAGAGAAAGTACCGTTGAAAAAGATGCTCCGTAATAAGGGAAAGCCGTTGTCATGAACCTTTCATACTCATTGTGTCTGAAGGGTCTCACTGGAATCTGCAAAATTTTCAAGATTTTCAATATCTCGTTGATTAATTGGGGAGAGATATTTGCCACAAAAACGTAGAATAAGGTACAAAGATTTCATTTATAAACAATAGATTTCACCCCAAAAATACTCAGCTAGATTAAACGCAAGCACATAGAATACCGGTTTTTTTCTATCTAGAATAAAGAGAGCATGTTTGATCCTAATGATCTCACTACTATTTCAAGCACACAAGGCTCTTCAATGGTACAATGACTTTAATGCACCTAACTAATACACCTTTGATATATAAATGTGCAATTAAAAGGTTGCATTCTTGCAGCTTTATAATGTGGTTTGACTAAAGGTTACCTGCTTAGAAAGTGACAATGTAGTATATCCAAGTCTCTGATACTCGATTTTGAATTGGAAAACGCCGTAGACATCTGGGACCTTGAAAGAAGTATAATATAGTCCCTGAAAAGTAACATTTACATCTATGAATAAAACACAATGATACTATCAAATTAATAAAACAGGTGAAAATGAATTTGCTAAGGTCACGACCTTTCCGTCTGTAGATAGGGTCTTCAAAACATAGGGACTCATCATATAGAATTGCACTTGTACATCATTGGCAACATACGGTTCCCAGCTTTTTCCAGACCACTCGTAAATTTCTACGGAATATTCCTGCAAATCAACCATCGTTGTGAATAAAGAAAAGACATCATGTATAGAAACACAATACAACGATGCTTATACAAGTTTACATACCAAATCATCATTTATCCTGTAAATCGCAGGTTCATCCACTTCACCCACTTTATGGTGAGTAACATTCACAGCCTTCAACAAGAAGATACATTAAAGTCAAGGAGATAAAGTAAATATAGGAATGCTGTTTTTCTTAAGTCATAAACAATTATGCAATTACCTTGAGATGGCCTCTTTCGTGGAAAACCCACTTGCTAAGCTCAGTCACTAACTGCTCATTACCGGATTTCTCAAATCTGTTTTTCATAAAAAATAAGGCACAGGTGACATGGGAAGAAAATGTGAAAACACTATTCAATAACGTATGAAAAGTAGCAGATACCGGCTTAAAGGGAAGACAATTGTCCCCATAGAAATATATACATGAGAAGGATCTTAATCCATAACAAAAACTAACATAGGTGGACATATTTTGAAACTACGAGTACCAAGGATCAAAAAGAGCTTTACTTTTTTGAGTCTCCAGCTTTCTGAACTCCAGACCTTAGCAACCTGAAGTCCATAAGAAATTCATTACATTAACATGAACGAGCTCGTAAGAACAATTAATAAAATTCAAATCCAAATCAAAGTGTGGAGTACCTATTGCTGAACAGGTCAAGTGAGCCAGAGATCACAACCCTTGCATTATTTCTGGCCTGTGATACATGTCACGTTAGCTTCAAGATTTTGTGGAATTTCACAAGCTTTTGAAATACACTTGTAGCAACTAATCAGCAAAGAAAATTACACCCCGACAGGCTACAGATGTTGTCAATAAAAAAGGCAATGTTACAAAAAAAAAATACAGTATTCCGCATTATGCGTATGCTTGGTACATTTATCTATTCGAAACAAGTCAGCAACTTCAAAAGCCAGTTGAATCTCTAGATAAATTCAATTTAAGGATCAGTATCAAGATCAAGAGGACAGTATATAAAACATAGACCAATGGAGAAGTACTGGACTTTGATATTAGAGGAGAACCTATCCAATTCATATATTTTGCAGTTTATTCCATATATATCAGTTGACTGGAAAAACCTAGGTGCAAGATGACACAGATAACTGTTTGAAGACAACTATTTCATACGATAAATAGAAAACAAAAAATTAGGCATTGTGTAAAGTCAAGACAAACCTGCAAAACTGAAACCAATGAAATAGCAGATCCAAAAAGAGATGGAGGGCTTGACAATCCAGACTTAGGATTAGCAGAATATGCTGTGGGTGAAGCTGAAAGAACCTTCAACACCTAAAATGGAATTTATATTAACATCAAGTACATCAACAAAACAACATCAAAAGTCGTTAGGAGTTATCACACTTACCAAGCTATTTTCGGCATTCAACGTATGACCAATACCTTTGAACAACACAGGTGCCTGCACCATTCAACAGAAAGTATAGTCCTATCAATTGATGTAGATAGTATCGGCAGTCTAACTATAACTGAAAAGTAATCAAGTAAACAAGCAGATGTTCAAGCTGTCTATAGACAAACTGGTCGTCAAAACATGGTCTCTGTTCAGAGGTATAAAAAATTATAGCAATGGAGATCAACCAGATACACACCATCTTGCAACTAAATTTGACATAAGATACTTTTGTAAAAAGAGCTTGACAACTGACCTCAATCTTTTCCTTCCCCAACATGACCTCAGAATCAATAAGTTCGCTGGAGGCTATTAGTGTATGATCACCCTCAGTTTCTGATACAGCATAGCTAGTGTGATCGATAACCGCCGCAGAGGTATCCTACAACAAGGCAATCTTAATATAAGTGATGCATTCAAATGTTAATTTAAAATGCATACAATACCCAAAAAAAGGAAGATGCATGGGTCTCAACATTTCTAGTGTAGGGAATACGGAAAAATAAAAGGGCCCGATAAGCTTGATAGATGTGAGGAAAATTTAAGAATCATTTCATGGGAGAATGAGTCAATTAGGGCCAGGACAGCTCAATTTGGACAATAAAATATGTGTTAAAATGATAACATCAACACCATAAATCAATCGTTGGCTATACTTTCAACTGGAATCAGCTCCAGCATACTTAATTCAAGATTTATGCAAAATGCATACTCTTCCCAATTGGGACAGAATCCAAAAATTATGAACAAATCAACAACAAAAACCAGATGAGAAAATTATAAGAAACTATTGAGTACCTCATCAAAATCAAACCCGCATTCAGATGCAATGCTACGTATCAAATCAGACGCGCTAGCATCAGCAGCCAAAATCACATCGTGACCAGAGTCAACGAAATTCACAATCGCTGATAAATCCAAAGACCCGCCAAATCCTACCACCAAACAAACAATCACCAGCTCTAATTAGCTAAACCCAAAAGCTTAAACCATAAAAACAAAATCAAAATGCAAAATTGATCAGCATACTGTCAGTGGTTGGAGCAAAAAGAATTAATCCGTCGTATAAATACTGTCCATAACGTTGTAGAGCCAATGACGGATCATCGGCGAGCTTGAAATCTATGTCAAAGCCACGAGTTTGGAGAGAATTAAAGAAGATAGAATGAGATGATTTGAGAGATACATCATCAAGGAGAACTAAAATCTTCCGATCAGATGGGTTTTCAGGAGAGAATGAAAGGGTAGGAAATGGGAACGACGAGATCGAACAGATGAGAAATGTTGTAAGCACCAGGAGCGCAGAATTCTCCATTGTTTGATGCTAGGGTTTTTCGGATCCAGCAGTGCAGCGATGACTATCACACTGTGTTTTAACATTTAACAGGAGATGCTATTAGCTTTTTCATAAATTTTATTATTTTTTTACCTTTTTCATTTTCTTTTCTTTTCTTTTTTTTATAT
Organism: Gentiana straminea; assembly: GCA_036785695.1. Taxonomy (NCBI): domain Eukaryota; kingdom Viridiplantae; phylum Streptophyta; class Magnoliopsida; order Gentianales; family Gentianaceae; genus Gentiana; species Gentiana straminea. The sequence continues at coordinate 7,624,722 of JAVUPR010000314.1, read as the reverse complement.
TTTTTTACCTTGTACCAGTAATATTTTTCGTAAGTTTTTATTGGTTAGTGTCGTTTAGCATTTTCCCTTTGAACATTTTATGTTTAATGATAATAATAGCCCGTTTAGATCGATGGAATGAAATATAATGAAATGAATCTGAGATAATATAATGCAATTAAATAATGCAATTAAATATAATACCATTCCCTTCAACAGCAACAACAAAAAAACAAAAAAAAAAAAAAATAATAATAATAATAATAGAATATCATTTCACTACTGTGTTTATTAGACAATTGAATAGAAACATTTTTATTTGAAAACCGTTGCAAATCTTGAAGAATTGGCCCCCAATTTCTCATTTATTTTTCGCTGATGATCTGCTCTTATTTGGAGAAGCCACGGTACAACAGGCCCGAATAATAGGAGTTTTGATTAGTTTCTACAAGTGCTCAAAACAGAAAATTAGTGTAATGAAGTCCAGATTCCTCACGTCAAAAAATGTGGGACGAACTACCAAAGTAGCAATATCGAAAAGCTTGGGAATGCAACATACGACTTTTTTAGGCAATTATTTGGGAGTGCCTTGATACAAGGCCGTGTGAGGGTCACTGTATTTACCATTTTGAAAAACAATATGCGGAAAAAGCTAAATTCCTATAAAGGCAAAAACCTTATCACGGGCGGGTAAGAGAGTGATGATCCAAAGCTCGCTAGCCACTCTACTCAACTACTTGATGCAGAGTATGTTCCTCCCTTCCACGACAGTTAATAATTTAGAACGCATATGTAGAGACTTCTTTTGGGGAGGTGCGGCCCAGTCTCGTACTTTACACATGGTTGCTTGGGAGAATATATGTAGGCCTCGGGAAGTAGGGGGCTTGGGCATATGACGGATGAGGGAGATGAATCTTGCCCTTTTGGGGAAATTAGTTTGGCAACTAATAGAGCATAAGGACACTCTGTGGGATCAAGTCATTTCTCGTAAATATAAGGAACTGACAAGTAGGCCGCAACAGGGATGTTCTCAAGTGTGGAGGGCCATTTGCAAGGCTTATACGGTTCTTTGGGATGGTTTTGAGGTGAGTAACCAAAATTTGTATTGGGGAGAGGGTGCGAAAAAGAAATACACGATCTCTTCGGCCTATAAGTTCATACGGCAACATGAGGAGCCGACTCAGAACAACAACCTGTGGGGGAGAGTCTGGGAATTAAAGGGACCTACCCGAGGTAATTATTTAATTTGGAGTATATTACATAATGCTTTACCGGTCGGTGAGAACCTTGCTAAACGTCAGATTATCCCGGCTACGACGTGTGTTGTGTGTGACGACGATGACGAACCTATTCTACATGCACTACGTGACTGTATTGGGCACGAATGGCGTGGTGCATTGTCATCCCGTGTGAGGATTGGACCAGCTTTTTCGGAGCTACTAATGTGAATGACTGGGTGACATTAAACCTTGAGGAGAAGCCTGGAAGCATATTTGGTTCAACGAAGTGAAAATACTTGTGGCGAGAAATGATTTATGGCGTATGGCTACGGCGCAACAGACAATTACATAGATATGATCAGGACATACCGCCGGCGTTCATTTTTGTTTCAAGAGCGGTAGAGCGTGCCAAGAACCTCGTATAGTCTGGCAAATGGATGATTTATAATAGTTGTGAAGTATAGTTTATGTTTTGCATATTTCGGTTTTCCTTTCATTATGAACATTATAAGTTGCATGTTTGCCTGTTGAAATAAAGAGATCACTGTTCGGATAAAAATAAAAAATAAAAGAAAATCAAAATATATTTCATTCTTACGTTTCCAAAATGTTTAATTGATGGAATGAATTCGATTACATTCCATCAATCCAAACGAGCTATAAAAGTAATAATAATTATAATAATGGAGGAGATGTTAAAGTGAAAATTAAAATTCTTCCAAAAGAAAAAGGAAAAATGTGAAATTGAAACATTGGGAAAAAAAACTAATGCTATTTACATCACACTCATTTTACTCATACCTCATTCTACATTTGCACCATAGTATAACATATTTTAGAAAAGTCAGTTTCGGAGCCTACTAAGGTGCATATATAGAATGTTACATGAAAAAATCAGTGTGGTACAAATAAAGAACCTAACAAAACTTAAATAAAATATGAAACATAACTGTAAATATTTATCCATTATCTATTTTCTTTGCACCGTAATAAATTAACACGAAACATTTTCATTTATTTATTTTTAGATAAGAAAAGTGACAAGATATAAAAAGTGCTTAAACTCTAACCACTAGGGTCCCACTCTCACTGTCCACGAGATGAGTAGAGGAGAGTCATTTGTTATTATATCAAATAACCAAAAGAAGTTCCTTATGTAGGGGGTTCGAACCTCCATAATTCAGCTTAAGGCCTATCTGCATGTTTTAAAGCACCTAAGTCATTTACCACTAAGTCATGTCCTGAGGATATACACATCACATGTTTATGGGTTCTTCTAAAAGAAAAATTCTTAGATGGTAACTTCACATTCTGTTATCAATGTAAATGATTTTTTTTATAAGAATATAATGAGTTTTCATTTTAACGGGACAAAATGATTTGATGTAATCAATCTTAATAAAACAATATAAAGAACCACAATCATCTACCCATCCTCCACCACTCATCCCAAAGCCACATGCAATTGACTTCACGATCACCCGCCACTGATGAGAGTTAACTTGACTATCATTTTCTATGTGATTATATCTCATTTATACCTCTTTTTATATGTTTTCGGAGACATTTGGTTGTATTTTGATGTATTTACACATTGGTTATCATTTCGAGACCTATGACGTAAAGTTCGGGATTCTCGGTCTTTTTCGGTGTATTTACTATACTCTCGGTCACCCTAGTGTCCTGTAGGGGTTACGTGTGGTATTTGTTGTGATCTTGTACAGGTATTGGGTGTTTGAGAAGGCCGGAATGCGATTTATGAAGATAGGAGCGTGTGCCTGAAGCTTAAACGTTCAAACGGATCAAAACTCGTTGGTACTACAACCATACCTTCCATTGATCTGCAATTTTATCCACCTTAGGGGCATTTTTTGGGCTGGAAATATTCATAAAAGTTGTAGACAATTTCATTATCTTTCCAACAAATTTTGAATCACTGGATTTGGAGGTATACATACAAAGTTATGGCCGATTTACTTCGACTCTGTTCATATGCCGGCGCCCATAATCTGTAGACCACGGCCTACGTGATGCAGAGAGCTCAGGAATCTGCTGTCTTTCATAGGCCACGGCCTATGATCACAGGCCACTGCCTACGGGCTGTTTTTCCCATTTTACCCTTTTAACACTATAAATACCCCCCATATGAAACCCTTTTTCCCCAACTCGATCTTTCTGCACTTCTCAGCCCTTTTTCTTAGCTTCTTAGATTGTAAATATTTTAGCTTAATTAAGCTTAGATTTTTGTAATCCGTTGATTCTCGAAGATATCTTGACACGTTATTGACGGGATTTCGTTCGGAGAACCGATTTTCGACGGCTTATATCTATTTGGTATTTCAATTTACTTATTGTTCTTGATTTCAATCTTGATTTATGTTTGCTTTGATGTTGATTTCTTGTTATTCTCTTAGTATAATGAGTAGCTAATTGCCCGATAGTCGAGTTATGTGATGGTCTTCAAAATCGAACCCAAGCTTGTTCATGTGGTGTTCTTGATGTTTGATTTGTTGACTCTCGATGTTACCGTAGTTCTAGAACTTATACTTAACCACGTTTGTTAAATTGGCCATTTGATAATCATATCACACGTATCGTCTTTACATATGTATTTTGTGAGAGGATACGGGAACCGGGGTTCTAGGATCACCCTGTAAAACCGACTGAGTTGTTCAGATTCGGTTTCGTGTGTGAGGTTTATATCGACTTGTCGAGCGTCTCATCGATCGTAGACCGTGTTAGGTCAGTTAAATCCGGTCAGCGGACTGTTGAACCTGACATAGGAGGGTAGATTATTGAAATAATGTCTATTCTCGGAAATAGGATACGACACCCTTCAACGATGCCGAGAACATTAGAGTTTGTCGAAACACTTCCGGACACGAGTTAGGGCTAGAAAGTAGTGGGTAGGATCATAGCTCGGCTTGTTTTCATTAGTTTGTAGAACCGGTGATCTGACAAATCACCATGTTTAGTAGTCGTGTTGGCCTAAACTAGGAGCGAGACCGACTTTGGTACTCGACCAGATTCCCTGTAGGATACAACATTGACTCACCAATTCTAGGCTACAATTGACCCGATACACTACCGGTAAGATTGGACACTTAGAAAAGGCCGATCAACCACCCGCCACCACCAACCTTACACCACCCGTTCTGTGACCACCTTGCCATCGTCTACAAACCACCCTGCCGCAAATCACCAAAACCAACCCCACAACAACATTCCACAACCACTCATCATCGTTCAAACTCCTACAACTTACTCCGCCTCCACCTCCACCTCCACACGTTACCACTAGGACTGAGCAAAATAACCATTAAATCAATCCAAACCGTAAACTGATCCAAACCAATCCGAATAAACCAAATCAATAACAAACCAAATGAATTGGGTTGGTTTGGAACCAAACCGAATTGCATTGGGTTGGTTTCATATATTTTTAATTACACCCAATCCAATCCAAACCAAACCAATTTGTTTACACATTAATTATATATATTATACCCATTACCCAACCAACCCAATATAACCCAATTTTTTGATCATTTTGCTATGTTGTTTTGGTTGGAAGATACTCATGGTGTTTTGATCATATATTGTGTCAACATTCAGTCTTTTGCTCTTTTGATGTAAATATGTAAATCAGTAAATGTATGTATGTAAGTATGCAACTATGGAGGATTGATTGCAGCTGAATTATATTGTAATGTGTTGTTACTTGTTAGTTGTTTAAGTTTTTTTAATCATTTTGGTTTGTAATTTATTTTAGTTTGGATATAGCTATTTAGAATTATGTAAAAAAGATTGGTTTTGTAATAATTTTTTTTAAAGATTAGTCTTGAAAAAACCGAAACCAACCCAATCCAATTCGAACCAAACCATTGGGGTTGGCTTCGTTTTGGTTTGGTTTGGAGAACGAATTATGGCGCCCCAAACCGACCCGAGCCTTTCAAAACCAACCCAAACCCACCCAAACCAATCCAAGCTCACCCTTAGCACTTACCACCATTGGCATGACCACCTTCAGAGGTCCACCCAAAGACCACTCTTCACAACCTATCTTACAACTATTAGTCGTAGCCCACTCTATGACTGTTTACCACCGCCCACCCGACAACCACATGTTACAGTCCACAATAATGTAGCCTACTTATCATAACTTACATCACCGTCGCCCATCACCGCCCATGCCACTATCACATATCACCTCCCAATCTAATGTCACCATTCATCGCTTATCAGCTCACCCTACCACCACATGTCATCGGACCGTCACATATCTCACCTCCATCCACCCCATCATAATCGGTGGCCATCACCCACCTCACCAGCAACACCTACAACTTTACTACCAACAACATCATGGCCCGCGACGCACCACCACCCGCCACTGCACATCCGACCGTCGCATACCCCATTTCCATCCACTTCACGACCACTAGCCTCCGTCATTCATCCCACAACAACCACTCATCCCCCCAACCACCACCCAACATCACCAAACCATCAACACTCACCATCGTTAAACATCCCATCAACACTCACCCTTATCCCTTTCGCACACCCATTATGTCATTTATGACCTTATGTCTGGATGTCTTCGATTTCATTTTATCATATTTTAAATACATGAATGTGTTCTTTCAATTCCATTATATTTAAATATCATTTAACATAACAATCTTTGAATGGACCAAGTGAAAGTAAATGTGTCATATTTCCTCAAATTAAAAATCGAATCATATGCCCCTACAAAAAAAAAAAAATCGAATCATGTGGAAAATGAGGGGAAAAAAATACTTTCTAGTCATATGAAAGTCCATTGACTTCCATTGAAGCCCGTGTTTCCGACCACCTTCCAAGAAGAAACGCGCCCCCACCGTCCATCCCCACAATCTCTCCAAATGTTTGATCAATAATTCCCCCTTCATGTTTTTTTTTTAACTTATAAAATCATATTGATCACGTTTTCTGTACCAGTAGATTATATAATTCCCAAAAGATAATATCATTGACATAATTATTCAGACATACGAATAATACAACATACTTGAGAGATCTATATAATGATAAATTGTCTCGTACATTAAACTTAAATGTACCGTAACTCGTTGCGTCTAAGCAGTTGTATTACTACCGTTTTATTTATTTTTATTTTTTCTGTTTTTTATTTTTATTTTTTATTTTTTTGAAAAAAACCGTTAAATTGTTAATGAACGAGATGTGAAGATATTTATAAATATGTACACAAGCCGAAAGCCGGAGTGTGGAAGTTCGAGTCCCGTAAAGGGCCGGTCCCTTTCGGTATGCGGAAAAAATATCATGCTTTTTTTCCGAACTGCTATTTTCCTGATTAACCTCTCATCGCACTCTTGTGAGATCGGAAACGAAAAGACCCTTCCGGTTAGTGTTTAACCGTTTTTTTATAAATACGCACACAAGCTTTCATTCTACTGCATACTCCACAGCTATAATTAATTAAAGGCATCTGATCGACTTTACTTTCTCTACCACTCAACAGTCAACAGCCAACAAAAAGTACTTTCGAGCCTTCATTAATGGCTGCCACTGGCTCTGCTTCGTCAATCTCAGGTGCTTTTAGGGCCGTTTCTTCATCCGTTAAGCTATCTTCCAGCTCCGGCGCCACCTCCCTGAACTTCAAGCTCAAGAAGAACCCGTTGATTTCCCAGATCCTCAAAGTACCGGCTGCCGGTATCACCGCCGCCACTAGCCGTAGATCTTGCACTTGCAAAAGTGAGATAACCATTTCATCAGATCCTAGACCAAGTAAGAAATTACTGTTTCTAGTTATAATCCCTTGACAAGTGAGTAGTGACAATGGAGATCAAATCAACTAATTATATCTGTTTATTTTGATTTTGAATTTGAAGGTAAAGTTCAAGAACTTAGTGTTTATGAGATCAATGAACTAGACCGTGGAAGCCCAGCTGTTCTTCGTCTGAGTCAGAAACCTGTCACTGCTCTTGGTGATCTTGTCCCCTTCTCTAACAAAGTAATCATTTTTTAGCGTTTCCCTAAACCTGACTTAAAAACTTTGGATTTGAAAATTGTATCTGCATTACATTTAGTGATAGTGTTTGATCAAATTGTTGCAGGTTTATTCAGGGGATTTGCAGAAACGCGTCGGAATAACATCAGGCATATGTATCTTAATAAAAAACGAACCGGAGAAGAAAGGTATCCGATTTGAGGCAATTTACAGCTTTTACTTCGGTGATTACGGTCACATCGCCGTTCAGGGACCATACCTAACCTACGGGGAAAGCTATCTCGCCGTGACCGGTGGCTCAGGTATATTTGAAGGAGTCTACGGCCAAGTCAAACTCCAGCAGCTCGTGTACCCTGTTAAGTTGTTTTACACTTTTTACTTGAAGGGCATACCGGATCTGCCAACGGAGTTACTCGGTACACCAGTACCTCCGTCACCTGCGGTGGAGCCTTCAGCCGCTGCTAAAGCTTGTGAGGCCGGAGCTACCGTTGCTAATTTTACCGATTGAATAGGAGGTTTTCCTTTTTCTTCTTCACGCACGGAGCAATGCTTTTTTTTTTTTCATTTTCTTTTTCTTTTTCTTTTTTGAGGTAAGGAGCTGTTATTTGCACAATAAAATATCAAATAATTGAATGTTAGGTGGTGTAAAATATGTTTTGTAATTTTGCTGTTGCTGCATACACGGTATTTTTGTTTCGCATGTAACTTTTTTTTTTCTTTTTCTTCTTTTGAGTAATATTATGTTACAAGCTGCCACAACAAAAATTACAACCTATAAGTAAAACAAGTAAAACTATTTAGTATATGTTGCGGTAGTGAAACCCTTGTTTTAGTACATGCCACATCATCATAAATAAATCGGGTGGTGGTCCTAAAGGACAACTTTACATCTTAAATGAAGAATAGGACAAAAAAAATAATATTTGGTTGAGAAGGACAAAAAAAAAAAGAGATGTACAAAAATACCCTTAATGATAATATTTTTTTTTTCTTTTCACATTTTTTGGTGTTCTTACGTGTTGGTGTTACTTTACGAGCACTACATTATGTGTTACTACGTTTGAGGGTGTTTCCATTGCTTTCTATACCCTACTGCGGGAAGAACCCGATAGGGGATTTGTGTACGACTTTAAGATCGCGCACATTCATACAAAACGTACAAAAATGTAGTAACATTACAAAAAATGCATTGATAATTCCTCAAAAACAAACAATTGATAATTCTTCAACAACAATTCTTCAAGAACAAAAATAAAGACAAGAGGATTCATACAACAACAATTGATCAAAACCGAAATGCAGCAAAACCTAAAAAAATTGCAAAAAGAAGGCGGATCAATTGAGTTTTGAGTTTGAATCCTCGAAGCTTCTTCTGTTTTTCTCTCGCGTTTTTTTTTTTTTGCGTTTTTGCAGGTGTAATGGCAGTTATGAATCCGGCGTCGATTCCGGCGGGGCAATCGAATAGTATGAAATCAGGTTTACCTTCTTACTAATCTTTTCACAACAATGGAACAAAAAAACAAAAATAAACAAAAATCCGCCGCTCTAATCCGAGCAGATTTCAGTCCCCAAAAATCCGAGCTCTAATCCGAGCTCTAATCCGCCGCTGATGATGCTGCAATGGATTCTCCTCCGCCGCTGATGATGCTGCAATGTTCTTCCCATCACAATGGATTCTCCGCCGCCGCCGCTGATGATGCAGCAATGTGCCGCCGCTTAACTTCTCTGATGATGCCGCCGCCTCATGGAAATCTGATGATCCCGCCGCCGCTTCTTCTGGTGTTTTTTCTCTGCTTTTGTTTCTTTCTCGCCGGATTCTTCACTTCCACGCTCATAAAAAATACAGGCCCGCTTTTGTTTCTGGTGTTTATTCTCTGCGTTTTTTTTCCGATCGTTTTGCTTTTCGATTGTTGTTTTGAGTAATTGATTGAGGAATGTATATAGCAGGATCAATTGAGTTTGAATCCTCGAATTAAGCCGGAGACGTTGAAGGCGGTGGCGGTGGCGGCTGCGGAGGAAGCTGAAGAGGAGGGGGGAAAACGTTTCGGCCTTAATGAGCAAGAATTAGGTTTTTTTTTTTTTTGGAGATCTTTAATCTGAAACGTGGAGCATGAAATAAAAGGGAAATATTATTTAAGGGTATTTTCGGATATACACTACTTTCTGTCCTTTACAACCAGTGTATTTCTTTCTTGTCCTTTTTTTCTAAATAAGATGTAAATCCGTCCTCTACGACCTTATCCTATAAATAAATCCAGTGTCATATCAAATTACAATATTTGTTGTGTCACGGTATTTGTCTAATGCTTGGAACATTTCTATTTCAAGATAAATGAAAATGTATTGTTTTTTTTTAATTGTTTTGAGGAAAAGATAATTGGCATGATTCTTCTTAGTTGGCTTTGTTTTGTTGCAATAAAGAGATATAATGGTGTCTTAATAATTGCTGTTTTATTTAGTAAAATGATTAGGCTCTTAATAATGGTGTCATTATGTATCTTAATAATTGATTAGGCTCTGATGATGCACTATTCACGTCCCCAAACATATTTAATTATAAAAAATTATAGGGATGCTGTTGAAGTGAAATAATAAATATTTAAGGTGTATGAATAGAGTTGTGAAGTAAAATATATATTATTTAATAGTATTTGAAATGTTATAGGGATAAGGATATGAATGTTGTTTTGGAGTGTTTTGAATTGTGATGTTGTAAAATAGAGATAAAATAGAGATATGGATTATTTTATATTATTTTAGGGATAAAATTTGGTGCGTCTGCTACTAATGCCCTAAGGTTTATTATGTGAAAAAAATAAAAACTCTTTCTTGAACTCCAATGTTTCCCGGGAAGTTATTGTGCGGTGTCTCCACATGGTGTGAAAACACCGTGTGACACCTCCCAGACCACACAGTTTTATTCTGTATTTAAACTGTGTGGTTCTGATCGTTTCACCCGTCATTTCGCCTTAAATTCCTTCACCACACAATAACTTCCCTGCTTTTCCAATATGAAATAATGAGTTAACATCTCTATTGAAATTTTGTCCCATTATATATTTGTTATTTCTTTTATTATATGTTCCGGCGAATTTTACGATAATCAATAACCCTCAAACTCAATTAACAAATTTCATCACATGAATGATTGTGATTATGCATATTATTTCTTTTCCATTAAAATCAAGATCGAGTATATAACATTGTGTTTGTTTTCGTTAGAGTTTTGTGTGTAGTTTTTTTTTATATCACTTCACCAATCATTTCTTCAACTACAAATAAAAAAATATTAAACCATCTCTCATCATTTCACTTTATCTATTTTATTTTATTTTTTTACCATTATTTTATTCATTATACTATTTTATTTCAATTTCTCTTACCCATCATCTCTGGGAAGTTATTGTGTGATGAGAGATTTTGAGGTGAAGTGACGGATGAAACGATCAGAACCACACAGTTTAAATACAGAATAAAATTGTGTGGTCTGGAGTCTGCCACACGGTATCTCCGCACCGTGTGGAGACACCACACAATAACTTCTCATCATTTATTTATCTACACAAATTAAAAAAAAACATTTTAACTTTGTAATCATTACTTCAATCATTTTTATTATATTTTATATTTACTAGTATATAAAACAACCCAAAAAAACTCCAACTCAAAACAAACGCAAAATTTCTATTAAACATGTAAAGTTAAATATCTTCACAACAAATGAATCTTTCGGAATATACATTAATTCAACATTCTTTCGTTTCAAATAGCATAAGTAGAAAGAAAAAAAAATTGAAATGAGAAGGCATGTGAGTTGTCCAACCCATGGTTAGAGCACTCGCATAAGATATTTTAACAAATACTCAATTATACAGTTTTAAAAATACGTTTTTCTAGTTTACAGAATCTTTATTCAAGATGAAATGCATCAGACTCTTTATTTTACATAATGCGGAAGATATAAAGAAAAATTTACAGAATCTGGATGAATGCGACAGATAAAAAAGAAATTTTACAGAATCGGAAGTGTCATTTTTCTTGTTGAAATCTCTTAAATAGAGTTGTTTTTTTAGGTTCTCCGAACCAGCCTGTTTGTTAATAACACACTATAGTTTTTTTTCCATCCCCTTTTTATTTTATTTTATTTTATTTTGCCGGATCCGAAAAGATTTCCTTAAAAAACAATAAACAAATTACATTGGACCAACGCCGGAAAGTAGCCAAAAATATTCCGGATCATCTCCGGCCTAAAGCCAAAAACCACCACGAGCAATGAAAGATAAAAAAAAAAACAAAGGACATGGAAACCCGTCTCCACTAAATTTTACTTCATAAGAGATGAATTGATTTGGTAACATAATACAATAGTCATCATTTTTCATAGTATTCACAGACTTAGATCAAGCTAAAAACCTAAAAGATAATCCGGAAAAACCGACTATTACCGACCCGATCCAACACAAAAAAAAAAACAACTAAAGAACACAAATACAGCTACAGACACACAAAGACGTAGGCTTCCCATAACCACCATCTGTGAACCGCCAAGCGACAAAGGAAATATCACCTCCAAAACCGACTGGCCAATAAACCAAAAAGATAAAAGAAGATCTGCATGCAACCACTCTTCATCAAGAAAACCATGACACGCAAACCGGCGAACTGAAAAATAACTCCGGCGAAGACCTTTTCAAATCCGGCAACCTAGACCCGAAGCCATCGCCGGGAATCCTACTCCTCTTCGAAAGATGACCATAAAATATGAAAATAGAAGCAGCTAGGAAGAAGAGATAGCCTCCGGTAATAGTCGAAATCGTCTGCAAACAATATCCTGGAAAGACAAGTAAGCTCGTTAGCCAATATATAGGCAAAAATTCGCTGACTTAAAACCTCCATACATAAAATAAATAAATACATAGGGAGCAAGGTCCTCAAAACATGATCTAGTGATAATGAGTTTTGTGCTTTAAAAGGACAGATGAGCATTAACCCTACTTATCCCATGAGACATGGAGTAAATATCCTCGTGGTTAGGGTTTAACCATAATAATTAGGAAGCAAGATATTATATTTGAGTTGCATTATCCTACCCTATTTATTGAAGATCCTATATTTGAGTTGTCATTATCCTATAGTGTAGAAATACAAAAGATCAAACTCTCGTGAAACCTAAAAACAAGAGCCAAAATAGGTAAAACAATTGAGAGTTTATCACGATCGACACATCTTAAAATTATAGGCTAAACCTACTATATACACTAAACAAAGTAGACAAATATTTTCTTAATTGCGATGTGGGAAACAAATTTGGGCCACAAAAATAACGATTGGCCCACGACTCTAATTAACAAACTCCACCTTAGAACAATTTTCTCGTATACATAAATAATAATACCCTTCTGTCTTCACAAGCTAAAAAAAACAGACGACGCTTCGTAATATCCGACTCTGAACATGATGATATGGAGATTGCATAAATGCCAATGATTGTGGATCCCCACAAAATATACAAATCTCTAGACCTGCAATCTTTCATAACAAAGAGCTGAAATTCTTGCTCAAATCTAGAACATGGCTGACTTGCATAAGTGTTCTTACAACCTCATCATGTGTCTTGATTCTTACCATACCAATGCCATCAACCTTGAAAACTGCATCGTTGCCTATCGCAACAACTCCATGATAGGTAGAGTAAGTTTAGGTAGAAGAAGCACACTAACATATAGAAATAAGTCTAGCCAAATCAACAAACTCCAAACTTGATATAGGCATTCTTTGTTGAAATAGTGTCCTAAACCCAATCAGGTTGGACCGGATCCGACCGGGTCGGATCATTTCTACTATTTAAATATGATTATACATATATAATAAATGATTTTTCTGTTGTCATATATTTGTTCTTTTAAAGAACCAGTTATGAATTGTTATATGGTAACGTCCTTAGTATTAAACTGTGATAAAGAAACCATGATACGCGATTATGGTTGATGAGATCTCTAATCACTTTAACAAGTTTGATACTTAAACGTCTCTAGGCTGATGTACTATTAAACAGGGCATTGATAGTATGAACAGACTAACACGTATTAGATGTCTTCTGTCTTTAAGGGCAGGGATTGATCTCGTCTATCAAAGTGTAGAGACACTTGGACTGTACGTGGACGTGTATTAGAGAATGCATACGTTAGACTGGCCCACTTACATTGTTAAGTGTCATACTATGTGACGGTTGTGTAATTATCCTTAGGACCGGAGTCTACATGGCATCACGGTGTGGATTGTCATGCTTTGACTCTATTGAGGTTTCCCCTAACCATGGGGCGATCATGCAGTAGTGATTGGGTATGATACTGAAGCATGCGGAGTATACATGTTAGGTCGTGGGAATCGCGTACCCTAATAGTAGGAGTGAATATCCGAAAGGGCCTTCTTATAAGGAATGTCTTACTCGCGTGAATCTTTGCAAAGTGAAAGTAAATGAGTTATTTCGAGAGAGCATGATATCCATATTATAAGATACGGTCGTCAATGCTTGACACTCGACGTACGACCGTATGGATATTATTTCAGCGATGAGATAATATTTACACGCTAACCGAGCACATGAAATGTAGTAGTCATTGCGTATTGATTCTTCCGATGATCGAGGGTCATGGACGTGTTGCTAGACGCTATCCATGATCGTTAGAGGTGAAGGGCATTTTCGTAATTGCGCCTTATGTCTACGGCCAACATATTCGGAAGCCTATCGGGTCACACACATATGAACATCGAGTCGGATTAAAATGTAGTTACAGTTGATAACCAAATAATGAAAGTTTTATCTCAATACTATAATGGTTATAGTGGTAAATTAATATTGTGATATTTATTTATTATGAATAAATATAATACAAGATATTAATTATGTTGATTAATTAAATATGTATATAGATACATAATTTCGAAATATGTATACATGATGTACATGTATTTTGCAAATTAATTAATCATAGTATTATATTAATTAAATAATATTCTGGATGATGGCTATATGGGGGCAGTTTCTAGTGTATATGATGCATTTGAATTGTGCAGTTTAATTAATAAAATTACCATAATATTAATATTGGATATTAATTGATTTTTGAAAAATATATTTATGGTAATAAGATAAAGATAGTCAATATTAGATATTGACAATATTTTGGAAATATTTAATATTGGATATTAAATTAAATGAGATGAATCAATCTAAAGGGTTTTTCCTTATTTTATTAGGAAAAGATTTTTTCTCTCATCAATCTACTAGAAGCTAATCCCAATCAGTTGGAGAGATTTAGGGGCGTCACATCTGTCTATAAAAGGAGGGATTGGCAAGCTCTTTTGTACACAATAATTCAAAGAGCTAATTGTTCTTGTGAAAAATAAGAGAGTTTCTTAGAGAGAGATTATAGAGAGAGAAAATGTCGACCTAGCAGTCGAGTTTTTCTAGTAGTAATCCTTGGCGGGATTCCGGCGAGGTGCTCGTGTGGATCACTGGTAGCGGCCGGATGCTTGGACGGCTCGCGCACATCTACTCCTACCGGACGGTCAAAACATCGATTTTTAGATCAACCAAGGTAATAGTACCGTCCCCTCTCTTATATGTTTATTGTTTAAATGGAGACGATCCTGGATCGTGAAATCGATTTTTAAATTCCGCTGCGCTACTCGATTGATTTTCTAACATTCTTCAATACATGTACCTCGTGATCTTTGACCTTCCCATGTGAAATGTGGTTCATGGAGCGAAACATCTTGTAAGTTGCAAATACGTATAAGATTTTAACAACAGCATACATTGATACCCTCTCCCCCTCATCGGCCTTTCTTCATGCATGTCACATTGCTACATAACTTGGTTGGAATCATCTATAAGACACGGATGAAACCGAATAGTAAGATAATGACATCTCAAATAGCTAAAAAACTCGTTCATTTCATGGGCACCAAGGAAGCATAAAGAAGAGTACTAACCTAGACAACCAACTCCCCTCGCACAATTGCATAAGTCGGGCTTTGACTTGAGAGGTGATAATCTTTAAATTAATCTTACACTCATCCTAAAAACGTCATAAATAATCGGAATAGCATCAATTTTATATTTGCCATAAATACAAAAAAATAAAATTGGTCACTATTTAAGAAAATTGTTTTTTTTATAAGAATTTGATGAACAAATACTTTAACAATTTCATGATTGAAAATGCATCCGAATATTTATTTTATGCTATGCTTCTTAATGACTATATGAACATGATCTAGTTCGTGATTTTGATCAACAATAGTAACTAAATCCATATACTACAAATTAAATTATAATTTAGTAGTATTAAATTATAATTTATTAGCTCAGTTTAAACTTGTTATCCACAAATTAAATGTACTATAGTTAGCTTATTTAATTAAGGGAAAATTCAATTAAATTACTTAGTTCAATGAAAACCTACAAGGGCACCGGAAAAGACAAGAATCCGAAATCCGTTTCTTAAAAGTCAAACGGACATTCAACCGATTTTCAATCTTCCCTCTTCCACCTATGCCGTTGTCTTTTCCTCTTCCTCCTCCTCGCCGGCCGGAATCATAAGCCGGCAACTTTTGTCTGATTACCGTCGTGAATTCCCGGCGTTATTATGGTCGTCGTTGAGGCTCGTCACCTGAGCCTCTTAAACCCACCTCTTTCGCGCCACCGTTTCACAGCAGCTTCGATTGCAATAACTTCTTTCCTCTTCGACCCGATTTCCAATTCTCTCGCTCTTCGCCATTCCGATGCTTCTTTCTCTGTTTATTCTTCAATTTCCCTTCTTTCTATCTCTTCTCTCCCAGCTCCTTCCCTCTTTATACCTCCAACTATCTCTTCAGCAGCATTTTTCCACCTCCGCCTGACCCGGGACCCGAGCCAAGACTCGATTTTTATCGCTTCATCCCCTTTTAAAGGTGGCACCGCTGTCCTTCTACGGTTCTACGTTTTTAACCCATCTATGAAAACGTTTGGTAAAGTGAAAGTCGTGTCTAATCATAGAGATTTAAGGTTTGACCCGAGTAAATTTGGAGTTGTATTTGGAATTTCACATGGGGCCTCTGTGAAATTGGCTGGTGGAATTAATGTGTTTGCATTGTACTCGGTTACGAATTCTAAGATTTGGGTGTTTTCTGTGAGGATGATGCCGGGTTGTAAAGAGTTGAAGTTGATGAAATGTGCTGTAATTGAATGCATGTTTCCGGTGTTTACAATGAATGTATCGTTTGGACATTTGATTCTGGGTGAGGAGAATGGGGTTAGGGTTTTTCAGCTCCGGTCATTGGTGAAAGGGAGGGTTGGGAGGAGTATGAATGGTTTGAGGAAAAACTCTAAGGGCCAGCTAGAAAATAATAAGATCAAAGTTGCAGGTAAACAAGTCCATAATTTGCAAGGAATGAATGGGATTTCTCTAGGGGCTTATGAAACAGCTTTGGATGATTTATCACTAGAAAAGCGCGATATGCATTCTGATTCTGGTGAGTGTTACTTTTGTGCATTTTTACTTGCTTTATTTGTCGATAAGTTTGTTATAACGCTTGAACGTAAGAGGTTTTCATAGATTTTCTTTTTGAATGGTAGTTTCTGTGTTCTTATACTTTCTCGCGTTTTATTTGGTTGTTCTTTTGATTCATTGTCTATGTAGGTATTTGCTTTTATTGATCGGGAGACCCTCTAAAAGTTAAGGTCTTGATTAACTGGAAGTTCGTCTAGAATTTTTCACTACGTGAAATTTGCTTAAAGCAGTGGCTCTTAGAAATATTTCAAATACCTGAAAACAAAAATCCACGGGGAGCTCTAAAAATGTAGAAATAAGTCACCACAATCTTTTAGACGTTAGTATCATCTGAGTTAAGGCATGAGGTGCAGTAGAGACTATGAAAATAGATCTCCATAGGCCATAGGCACCTAAACTATAATTTGGACTCAGAAGAATCCTTCCTTGGCTTGAAGAGCCCCGATAAAATTAACTTCTTTTGAAGCCTTTACCTTATATGGTTGGTCATTGATCCCCCCTCTCTCGGTGATTTCCAAGTGAACCGGGGGGGAGGGAGAGAATGGTGTTGTACATTTCATATTCCAAAGCAAATGCTGTAGGCTGATGCTCATGTCTAATTTATGAGCTGTACATTTCATATTCCAAAAAAAAAAAAGGCTGGTATTCAAATTAGAACTATTTGAATAAGTTAACATGTATATGCTTTTTGTCGTCGGTAAGTGTTCCATACTTTATATTATCATGGTGATATTTATCGGAGTTGTTTCCTCATGAATCATGTACATAGAATGTTTTACGGACACCTTGGGAAATTTGGCACTTGTTAAAACGGACACACACACACACACACACTAAATTTTCACCTAATAGGCTAAGCTATTAGGTGGATTGGTAATTTATCATGGTATTCAAATCTCACTGCCTCGTTGCCTGAAAAAAATACTGGTACTCTGTCCCACTAAAAACCTCTTATTACAAATGCTACCACTTTGCTACAACATGCCTATTTCTATCCACGTGTTTGCACGCCCACAGGTAAGGAGGCGTGCTAGACTGAATACATGCACAATTTACACTTCTTGCACTTCTACCTAATAGTTTAAGCTTTTTGGTGTTTTGTAATTTTTAAGAAAGTAACAAGCTTCTACTTTGGTAGGACTTATTTCTTTTCGTTTATTTCTTTCGTCTTTGAGTAACTTTCATTTTCCACGCTTTCCTCTCATTCTTCCCCCCCCCCCCCCCCCCCCCCCTTCTCTTTATTTTTATTATTTTTTTGGAAAGTACTTGAATTATAGCCATTACGGATGCAAAATTTGTATTAATTGCGGTTTCCTTCATTTTGCAGTAGTATTTAGTTTTTGTGCGATGTTTAGGTTTCTAAAACCTGCATTTGGTTATTCCTACAGCTGCTGATTGTGCATTTAACTTGCAGTAAAGTCAAAGACCCTGAAACTGAAGCAGGATACTAAAGAATATGGTACATGTTATTTGCCTTTTAAGGTTGCGGAAGGAGAGAATTTTACTTCCGTAAAGATTTCCCGGCAATCAGCAAAGGCAGTATCTATTCAGGCATTGTCTGCTAACAAGTTCGTAATCTTGGACTCAACTGGAGTTGTCCATCTCTTGGCCCTTCCCAAGTTTACAAATGGATTCCCATATAAAATGGAACAGTTAAATCAGACCATGAAAGCTCGTAAACTGGCTGCCTTTTCTGGTATGTCTTCACTAGGTGTGTAAACAATCCAAGCCGAATCATCATTTACTTATTGAGTCGAGCAACCTAGGCTCAAGTTCGTTTGATCAGGCAAAGAATTGCTCGAGATCGGTTCGATTTAAGTTTTAATTATGCTTGAGTTTGACTCGATTATGCTCAACCATAATTTCAAGCACTTTCCAGCTGCAATTCAAGCTTGAGCACCTCAAAAAAGAATGTTAAGCCCTTTAAAGTGTTCCCGTTTCGTTAAATAATTATATATATTTTTCATATACTATAATATAATAATGCTCGATAAAGCTCATGGAAAATGCAAAAGAATGTCTTTTCAATATATATAATATAATAATGCTTGATAACTTGAAGGTGACGAACTGCTTGAATTCATCTCAAGTTCAGTTAAATCATATTTGAGCAAGCATTTTGTGAGCCGAGTATCGTGCTGCTCATGAGCGAAATCTGCTTGATACCCTTTTTGATCCAACCTTTTCGCATTTTGAAAATGTTGAAAAAACTACAGTTATTTTGTAGTTTTTAATTGCCATGCACTTGTTACTTAGTTTGATCTTTGACAGAGGTGGAGCTTGTGTTATTATTAACTGATATAGTTGATTGCACTTTTATCACTTGTAGGAACACAAAGTCTTTGGATATTAGATAACCAGCACACCGTGCACATGTTAAGCATAGCCGAGCCTGAGTCTCCAATGGATGAAACTGATACAAATGAGGGCGATGAAAGACAAACTCAGCTTTCAGGTAGCTGCCACTATTCTGGTTTTTTCCTATTATACGATCATCTTGAAGTGATGCTAATAATAATAAAAAGTTGCTAACTTTGCTTTAATGATGCAGTGTTCTTTTGTGATTTATCTATGAACATCAATTACTATGTTACGTTATAAATTGACGCTCTTCTGCAGCTGAATTGAGTTTTTTGTGTGGCAGTTACGCAGGTGATATTTTGTAGTGAAAAGGTCCAAGAAGTAATGTCCTTATCTGCAGATGCTATATTGGTTCTTGGACAAGGTAATGTTGTTATTCAAACCACATGCTTTCCTCTCTGTTCTAGATCGTGCAATCAAGCCGCTTGAGCGCATACTGCTAAAGTGCTAATGCGCTTGATTGTTCAGTGTGGGTATTGAGCAACTGAGTAAGTGGTCTGAGAATGCCCTAGAGATCAAGGGTTCGATTCGTCAGTTCCCCCTAGGAGGTCGAATGCCAGATTATCTGGGCAGCGCCAACGTGTTTTGGAGCTGCGGTCCTGATCAAATCTGTTAGTGACTCTGCAGGCACTCAAAAATTGACCCTGGATTTAGTCGGACCGGTTGTGTTCTTCATATTCTCACATTAATTAAGTGAGTGGGAAAATGTCATAATTTATATTGACGATATTCTCTTTTGATTATTCAGGGTCCTTATTCGCATACGCATTTCATAGTTGAGCTTTGATGCTTCTGTTTGAACTGGTGAGTCCTGTTCACTTTGTAAATATGCATGTATTTTCCAATATTATGTTGTTTTGCTTGCCAAATTTTCAATGTACATCTTTTTTTTTATTAAATTAAGTCAACAATTTTCATATTCTTCGACATTTCTTACCAACTTTTTATAGTTTATAGCTTGAAAAGGCTGTCAACTTTTTTTCTTTCCATTAGATATGTATTGTATGGACTTAAAATTATTTCTTGTAGGTTATTCATTCCGAGTCCATGATTAATAGTCCTTATCTGCTGACTTTCCTGGGCATTGCTCTTTTGAAAAGGCAAGTTTTGTAAATAAATTCGCGATGATTTGTTGGATTGTAATATATTTTTATCATCTAATATTGTCTTGTTTGTTTTGTTTGCATAGTATTGGGCTTCAGTTATCCCATTACATCCAATTAATGGAGCATGTCAGTCCCGAGGATGCTGAGCTCATCGAGTAAGTTGTGTGCTTGAATTCCGAATGACTCCCTTTATTTAATCGTAGATTTTTATATTGTTGATTGATCAAGTTTTCTTATTCCCACAAGATATATCCTGAAGAATTAATTCGTCGTTCGTGTGAATGCTGTGGTGGATTTTGAACCTTAAAAACCGCGGCTTTTTTTCACCAACTCATTCCGCACACACTGCTTGCATTGCATATCTTGCTAGAGATGGTTTTCGGGGCTTCATCGAACATGTAGCACTGTCCTAAAATCCCAGATTCTTGGTCTATGATGATGGTTTTTGCTGCTTGCTGGTGTTTACGAGTGTTGCGCGTTTTACTTGATGCTGAATCAGCATGTTGTGCTTGAAGATGGTGTTAAGTTGGTTGTCTGCTACTAAATTATTGCAAAAAGAAGATATGTTCTTATTATCAGATTTGGACCACTATTTGTCTTTGTTTTCTTTTTTCACATGTAATTGTAGAGGATTGAAAGTGATATTTTGATAGCCTGGGGATGGTTCATGTCACACATTGTTTTCTTGGAACATTTTTTTTTAGCTTTTTTGTTTTTAGTTTCTTTTTCTGCATTTACTTTTTTATCCATGGAATATATATCATCCTAGAGTAATTCGAGTTAATCACTTTAGACCAAGTGACAACAATGAACACAACTAGTTATTTGGTCCATTATGACTTAAGTACCACCTTCTAGCCTGATTTTAATGCGTTTCCGGTGGTATCAAAGCCGTCTATCAGATTAAACTAAGAGCGGCCCTAATGATGATTATGAGATAATGCTATTGATTGGTGATGTTTGGATGATATGAAGAAAGATGATTGGAGGATAAATATAGAAGAGTTGTAGAGATAATTTGTGTGTGATGTGATGTTGTAATGGTGATAATATAAAAGGATTGTAAATATTAATTGTGTGTGATTAGAGAGAGTATTGTCTCTTCCATTCTCTCAAAATAGAGAAGATAGTAGAGAGACTAAAAAAAAACTTGTCTATTTTCCTACCACTATTTTACATTTGTTGAAAGAAGTATTCTTCTCTGACAAAAAGCAAAAAAAACCTCTCCATTGAAGCCTCATTAGGGCCGCTCTAAGTGTCACAAAGTGAGAGACAGATAGTCATATCTAGAATCCTCTTGTAGGGTCTTTGAGAGGAAGTCAATTTCTTAATAGGGGGACGAAGAAGCTAAGTAGTTGTTTAATCCATTCAAACTCAAGTAGTGCCACTAGGGCCGATTTTTGAGGCATTGCAGGTGTTATCAGAGCCTAGAATCAAACAGAACTAAGTGACACACCGTGAGAAACGGTTATAGCCAAACCTAGAATCCTCCGATAGAGTCTTGGAAAGCAAGTTGGTTTATTAAGAAAAGGACGATAGACCTAAATAGTTATCAGATTCATTATGATTCAAGTAACAATGATAGACACGAGTTATGTGACGTAACAACTAGTCACTTGTAGATAGTTTAACAAGTATATAATTTTATTGGTTTCATCTTTTTATTTTTTATTTTATTTATACAAACGATGTCAAAGACCTAAGCAAACAATAAAGACAAACTAATATATAGGGAGATGAAGGCTCCTCATGTCATCACAATTAGGAGAGCATCTTTCTCCGAATTATCGGTTTCATCATGATTAATTAATGATTTACAAATTACAAATAATGATATAATAATACAATGATTTTCAAAAGTTTGGCCTAACACACTTAATTGTTTCCTCTTTGGTTTGAATTGAATTTACCCAAAATTCAAATATTGTAAAATTAGAAATGCAGCACAGGGAAATGGAACAAATATATCCCAAAACCTTATCTGTGAAACATAGCAATGAATGAATATATGAGACAAAAAGTGAGGTGTAAGTAAAAAAAATGTGAGGTGGTGAGAGTACTATGGAGCTGTGGGGTGGGGTGGGGTGGGGGGGGGGGGGGGGACTAAATAACAACTCACCCAACATGATATTGAAGATGACAACTCCTAAATCCTCAAAAAAAAAAAAAAAAAAAAAAAAAAAAACCCCCCCACATGCTCTGATGCGCTCTTCACTCCCACATTAATTTTTGTTTTTGTACCAAAATTTTAACTTCCCCGCATGTCACGCAGCCCTTCAAAATTCAAACTGTGTCCTTTCACTTAATTAGTTAAGTTATGTATGTGTGTATGCTTTCTTCTCTTTTAGTAAAAACAAAATATATGTATGTGTTGGCAAAAGAGTTGTGTAACACAAAGGTACTTGCTTCATTGCTTCTCTGACCCTTTTGAACATGGAATGGTTTTTCAATGATTTTGAACAGTAAAATGTCTAATATGCTTACCATAGGTTGCGACCGTAACGCTCCGGACTCCGGCTCTTATAGCGCTAAATGAGTCATAAATAATTCGGTCAACTGTTTAAACCGTCGTCCTCGTTTGGTCTAAAAGGGCTAATCCGAACTGACAAGACATATGTATGTCTCACACTTATATGAGAGTGAATATTATATTACTTTACCGAAGTGAGACTTTACATTTTCCCCTCTTATAAGGGACTTGATCAAAGTGAGACTTTACATTCCCCCCCCCTCCCCCCCCCCCCCCCCCCCCCTCTTATAAGGGACTTGCGTCCTTGTCAGGATTTGTCCTAATCATGTCCTTCCCATAGGTTTCTAGTGGTGGCCTCACGGTGTGGCACTTAGGTCCGTATGACATTTGGTTTTGATACCAATATGTAACGTCGACTTTAGACCCCATGTCTGGTAGACCTAAATGAGTCATAAATTATCCGGCCAACTGCTTAGACCGTCGTCCTCGCTTGGTCTAAAAAGGCTAACACGAGTCGACAAGACATTTACGTCTCACGCTTATATGAGGGTGAGCATTCTATTACTTTACCGATGTTGGACTTACAACAGCTTAAATGTACCCACACGGGTAGCTCAGTTGCTTCCCGGGTGGTAGATTGCACTCAAAAAAAAAAAGCAAAAACGAATCCCAAAAGCCGCCGTGCGCGAGTTATCTCTGAATACATGATGAATCTTTATGGGCATTGGGTTATGGTCCTCCCACCTAAAGGGCAACTGAGTCACCGTAATTAGCCTCATCACCATTTTGTCGGGTCAGGGTGTAAAGCCATGTGGACAGAAATATAGCCTTCTACACCAAGAAACTTAATGTACCATAGAAATGTGTACATTGTACCGTTGGAGAAACTGTGGAATGAGATAATGGAATGATCAGCTTGTTAACTCATGATACGTAGTCCACTTTAAGGTTAATGTTGGATAGTTTGCTTTTGGTGATGTGTTCAAAGGGGCATGAACACTTTTCTGCGTCTGTGTGCTTCATTAGTAATTAATTTTTTTACCCATTTATACCATGATGACATGTGTATAATCTGGAAATCATTCATATATATTAGGACTCAAACGGGTCTAAATGATCAGTGAGTCAGTTCAACATAAGCTCACATGTGGGTTTTAAGACCAAAGGATTCAATCAAGAATAAGCCGACCTCATTCAGGTCGTTATCAGAGTTCAACCGGACTCATATCAACATTAATTAGCCAACCAGACCATTCAAATTGCTTCTGAACAGAGCAGATTGTCTCCGACCTCCAAAGATGGCTACATCGGTCCCGACAATCCATAAATAATTACATCACATGATTTAACGTAATTGAGCAATGACTGTCGCACGATTGACATCACACTAGTCTTTAGTTACAGGCTAATCCGTGAATACAATAACAGAACGATACGTCTTGAAAACATTGCATTTACACTCGCTTGGTTTGCATTTCATTATATATTTTTTTATGTCATTCAATTATTATCATTTCGTAGAAATACTATACAGATTTTCTAACAGAGAATTAGCTTCCTTACGTCATTACCAAAGGGAATATATGTTTTTTTTTTTTTTTTTTTTTTGAATTTCATATACTCGCTCTACTTGTCAGAAATTTATTTACGTATATTGATGCTATCCCACCCCACCATATCTACTGTATAGATACGCAATATAACCCCCCCCCTACATTTTCCAACCAACATCTTCCTATAAAAACAGACATGCACCCCCCTGCTCTACAGCAAACTTGCTAAAAACATCCTCTCATAAATAAACCAAACTGCCAATATGGCTTCTTCTTTACTCGGTTCACGGCGTCGAGACGATCCCGAGCTGAGCTTGAAAGACTGGACACTCAAAGCTCGAATAAGCCGTGAAAACTCACGTTCAAGAAGGTTTTCGGGCTCACATGCTCCGAGTTTCAGGGAAGATCCAAGGCCTTCTTTTAGAACAAACATTACTATCTCTAGCACAACCTCCTCTCCTGGCTATACAATCAAAGGTAATTACTTTATTACCCTTTATATTCTCCAATTTTCCTGTTTCGTTTCATCATATATGCAAAATGTGAATCACAGAGGGCTAACAAGTCGTTATACGCTACATATTTTGCAGAGGAAATCAACCCTTCCACGTATTCATTTACAACCGCCCTCAAAGGTAAGTTAATTCATCGAAAAAAGTTACAGTCTAATCTGATCACACACGACGGCATATGTTATTGTTACTGTTACTGTTACTGTTACTGTAAACTTCTAGTTGTTGCGGTTTAATGCAGCGTTGCAGGCGAAAACGATGTACAGTTGGGAGTACATGTCACCAGATGGATTAGCATTGAATTCGAAATGGGATGAAGCAGAGAAATACATATGTAATCCATTATCAGGAGAGGTTCCATTGGAGTGTTTGTCATCCAAGGCATTGGGTGCTACTAGATCTTTCAGGAATTTGACATCCAGGATCACTATGTCTGCACCGTTGATTTATCCGTCTAATCCTCATCTCCCACCGTTGATTCCATCTAATAATGAAAACAAATTCCAATTCCATATCCAAGGTCCATATACTCGCTCGCTCTACTTTCATTTATCTAAGTCCATAACATGTTTCACAACTGCTGATGATGACGTGGGCCGTTCGATATGTGGGCCCATGCAAATGTCAGCAGTTGTGAAACATGTTGTGTGGAGTTATGTTATGAGAGAAACATGACTTTTTAACCAAATATTTCTACTATTTTTTTTGGTGTGAATTAAGTTTAAATTTTATCCTATTTTACAGAGAAAGAGAAAGAGAAAGAGAAAGAGAAAGAGAAAGAGAAGAGAAGAAGCATGACAAGAGATATAGGAATACAAAGCACACCAACAGAACTAAGTTCAATTTCAAGCAGTAGTCAAAGTCCTAGTCCTGTCCCTACTACTCCTTCTATCGAAGAACGTTCAATTAAGCGCGATGAAGAAGACGACTCCCCGATTTCCCATGAAAAATTGACATGTGACACTGTAAGTTCTTTTATATTCTACTTAAAATACAGTTCTTACTGTAACAGTGAGTTAAATAGTTTGCATGTTTAATTTATTGAAAGCCAGCAGCTCAAATTTCGAAATTTGAATTTGCATATACATATTGTAACTTCATTAAAAGCAATCATCGGAACTGCACAACATGTCGAGTTACAGTATTAGTTACAACACATTTTTACACCATTGATCATAGTAGACTCATATCACTCGTCTGTGGATCTTACACCACACAATCAATTATTGTGACCAAATAATTTATTTATCTTAGAAGTTAATTATCACACTAAGGTTTATATATATATATATATATGACACTTACACAAGGATGAAAGTTGAAGATAGCAAGATTGTTATATGGTAAATATACAAATTTTGGAATACGTAGAGTGTAAAGAGGACAGATAATGTTAGAAATGGGGTTGAAAATCACAAGCTTGCACTTGCTCCAGGCAAAAGAAAAGGGTGTTTTGGGGACCAATATTATTTCTGTACCATCCATGCATGGTCCCCCTAACTTCTGGCACATATCCAGCTATTTTTTTTGCCTAAATAACAATCATTGTGGAGAGGACACTAACACATGGCACCATACATTGTGAATTCCATGACACAATATTGATTTCAAATTTTAAAATCCAACTACTTCAATCGCGTTAGGACATGTGTAATGCCCTTTGATTTAAAAAGAATGAGACACATGTGGTAATGTGATTGAAGCACGAGATAACTCCTTAATAGGGAGTCTTTGCAGTAAAAAGATTCGAACTAACTTACTTGAAATGGTCACACACACAGACACAGTAATCTTTTTGAAATGATGCAGGGATCAATCAAATCAGAAAGTGACAATGATGGGGTGGTGGTGAAAATAGTAAAGAAGGAGGATAAGGGCATTTTTGAACAAACAGGAAAAGGAAAGGAAGAAGAAGAAAGAAGCACAGTAAATGAGGAAGAAGAAAGTGTAAATGGAAAGAAAAACACAGTAAAAAAGAACAGGTGCAAGTGCAAGTGCAAGTGCAAGTGCAAGAAAGGAGGTTGCTTTTCATGGACTTTATGGATGAAAAAGAGACACAGAGAGAAACATAAGACGACTACATCAACTACAACCAACAAGAAGAAGAATATTAGTATCTTTACTTACCATAAAAGTGGATGTTAAATTGATTTGAAAAAGAAAAGAAAAAAACATTTCTCTGTTCTTTTTCAAAAAAAATAAAACATTTCTTTTTTAGTAACGATATTGTCACAACCACTCTACACAACAAATGTTAGAAATATGATGTGACAGTAAGACCAAGTCACGAATGATGCTAGTGACACATCAGATTGTGGTGGTGTTTGTTGTGTCATAAGAATGGATATGACAGTAACATTATTCTTCGTTTTTTAGGCTACAGAGTGTAGTAAATCTTAACTTTTTCAATCGTCTTAAATGATTAATATGCCTTTTTTTTATAGATATATGTCTTATAGGTGATCAGAATAATGACATTTATGTTTTCCATGTTTTTTTTTTGGTTGATCTCCTTTTATGATAAAAATTCTCAATGAGAAAGTGAAGAAATAATGTTAATCTCTTTCTTAAATATGTATGTATATGTTTATAATATCATTCTAAAATGCACTCGAGGCATAGCTCGATGGTAAAAGACCAGGGGTGTTGTAGTGTACTCTTACCTTTAAAGTTGGGTCGGAGGCTTCTCTCGTCAAAAAAGGGTATCGTATCACCTTTTTGGGCGAAAGATTGGGTCGGAGGCTTTTACTCTCGTAGTTTTGGAAAAAGTTAATCAATATCGTGTTTTATCACCGACATACTTGAGAGAATATTTCCGAACCTTCGATTTACATCCTCCACGAAGCTCGGGATGGGACAATGGGGGCCATTTGGATCGAGGCTCAACCTTATTAATATAATATCATTCTAAAATGATATATAAAGTCCTCATCATTAGAAAGATTTCTTCTATTTCTGTATGTTTCTGGTGCCTTTGTATTTTTCTGTGTTAGCTTCTTGACTGAATATCTATATCCGCAATGATGAGGGCTGTGGTGGCCAAGGACATTCATTGGTTGAACCCTGGATTTTATTCAGATTTTTATTCCTTTTATAAAAAAAAAATGCAGAGGTTAAATTTCTGCTCTACTATTTGTTTTCATTGTTAAATAGTTTGATTCACATACTTTATAATTGTTTCTTTACAGCCTTTGTCTAGGGAGGAACCATTTCAGTTTCTCTTCCTGAAAAGTGGTGGTTTTATATGAGTTGAATTATACATACATATATACAAAGCATATGTATTTTAATCGAATTAAAGAGATTAAAAATATAAAACATGATGCAACAAGAAATTTTGATAAATGACACTCTAGATGATGAGATAGGATTGGGTAGAGTTAAAAATAGGGGTGAGGTAAGGGTGGGGTTAAGGTGAGGTGGTAGGATGATCTGCAAGGATGCATGGTAGGGCAGGGGCGGACTTACCTTGTAGCTAGGCCGCTAGGGGGGACATTCGCCCCCGTTCGAATCCATAAAAAAAACTAATATATGTGCTGTGTATTCTTTGGTCTCCCTAAAAATTTATATTCGCTCATATCATCTATAATAATCGAAAAATTGACATAAAACTTTTATCATGTTAATAAAAATACAAAGTCATTACGAAAGTGATACATCTAAATAAATATTAATAAGATTTTACTTATAAAAAATAAAAATACTACTGTATGAAATGTTTTCTCCCTTAATAAAATTGTTAATAATGGACGTAGAATGGTTAATGCATTCGGTTCATGCGATATATTAGTAGGTTTCTTCCAATATTTATCGCAAAATTTATAGTAGTGTTTATATAGTAGTATTTCTCTTCGCACGTTTGACTTTTCAACAATAGCGTACGAAAAGTTACAATTAATCCAATTTCATCAAATGATCTAATACTTTTTACATTTATGTACTTTAAGTTTCACTTTATCATAACCCTAATAATATTACATCAATTAACAATTTCAGGATTAATTAAATGTAAAAAAAAAACTAAACGTTTAAATGGAGTAGTTTCTCAATCCATGCGAAAAAAAACACTAGTATAAATTATCGCCAAAAATTTCCTAGAACCGCGGATCCCGCATCCGCCTCGCGTGGTAGGGAGGGATAAGGTAAGGTAGGCAGGGTGGGGCTAGATAAGGTGACGACACATGGTAGGGTGGAAAGGGGGTGAGAAGTGGGAAGGTAAGGTGAACTAAGGGAGGAAGGGTAAGGTGAGGTGGGAAGGCTAAGGAAGGGTAAGTAGGGTGGAAGTATGAGCATTAGCAATGGCTCATTTTTTACCGATGTAATGTCTACTTTTTGTCAGGAGAGACAACGTGACTTTCTTTAACCTTTGCAATGACATAAAAATCCACGATGTAATTCTTTCCGATGGCACTTGGAAAGTGGATCTGCACATATCTTCTTCCACGATGTAATCTTTCTCTCTCTTTCTTATCAACGATCTCCAGCTCTTTCTCTCATCTTCTAAATCCTTTTATTTTATTCCTTTTTTTCCTCCACAAATCAGGCACGAGATTGATTGTCGACATCTATTGGTTCAGTTTTGAAAACTCATTTCAAGTGCTAAAATGGGAGGATTTTTTTAGCAGCGGTCATCTTCTTCTTGAAGAAACAAGCTGGTTGTATGGAAATGGAAGATTTATAGATTTTCCGGCAAACTGATCTACTAATTTCCGGCGGACTGTTCCAACATTTCTTATTTTGGTCTCAGAATAATCTTGTTCAATTTTTCCCTACATTCATATTTTGGGTGTGATTTCTTTACTCTCGAATCCAACTTTTTAATATATATATATATATATATATATATATATATATATATATATATATATATATATATATATATATATATGTGTGTGTGTGTGTGTTTTACGGAACTTGTAGATGCAGTTTTAAAAGATTTTTTTTAACAGTAAGAATTGCTATTTGGTCCCTTAAATTTTTCTTTTTTGTTATTTGGGTGAGTAGAGCATAAAAGCACCTGGATTTTTTTTATTCTTTTTATGCATAATGCCAATGGGAAGAGGTGAGTCCATTGTGGTTGCTCTAAGGTAAGAGTACGTGTGGGGTAGGGTAAGCTAAAAAATAACTCAAAACAACATTGTTGAGATCATTCAAAGTCACAACACGGTGTTATGAACCAAACAGAATCAAGAGTCCTATAAATAGTTGGTGAGATGCAAATAGGGGGCCCTCTTTCTGAGAAATTTTATGATTTAACGGTTGTAGAAATGTTACAAATAACATACATTAGACCCACTTGTTTTTTACTATTTCACATAATACACTTTTATTGCGTGTAAGAGATTATAAATAAAAGATAGCAAGGTATATCACTTGATACAACATTCCTACAATGCTTGTATCGTAATATTTGTCCTTTTTTCTACTATGATTGAACCTGTGAATGCAGAAAACTGCATCTTCATTTGTACTACTACTAATTCACACTTGAACTATTCATTTGGCAGATATCTGCTTTGAGCATCTTATTTTGTGCGTGGATGTGTGTGTGTGGAGGAGGGGGGGGGGGGGGGGGGGGTGTCCTTCTGTACTTTCTAAGGCAAAAAAGAGAGAATCCAAGCTTTTGTAGGGGAATTGGGGAAAGAGAAAGCATATTTTCCTACTAAAAGTAACATAAAATATGACCTCAGAATATCAGAAATGGGAACTTTTCTCCAAAAGTGTTTTACTACAAAGCTCAACAAAATACAAGCCCCTGATTGCCAATAATATACTAGTATTTTACTAAACAAACTGATAATAATTTGATGAAATAATGTTGGTCTAATCATCATTAAATGCACAAAAAATGGGCAACTTTGTTACTGCAACACATGAAAGCAACAGTCATATATATGTAGCTGATATCCTACTACATCCTCTTTCATTGTTGAGATTCAGAAACCCTGCAAAACACTTGCAGTAGATAATGTAAAACAAAATAAATCAGTAAAACATATACTCAAATAATTCGGATCCAAATTTAAAACAGAAAACAACTTTAGGAATTAATGGACTTACACTAGTACCTAAGTTGGTCTGCTTTTTAGATTGAATCTTCATTGTGGCACATCATCAACAGGCTTTGGAGCAGGTTCATTGTTGCGGCATCTCTGTCTTTTTCGAAAGTTTTCAGCTCTTACCTTGTTAGACCTACAGTAAAAGAATAACTTGACGGTGTTAACTACATGTATTAAATGTATCAGCTTTCTAAAGTAATATGAAATTTGAGAGAACATATACAGATACATTATGAAAAAAAACAGTTAAATGCATATGCTTTGGGTGGAAATTAACCACGGTTTTTGCGTGTAAGATGATACATATTTACCTCAGCACATTTATGGATTTTTGAATCGCTTCCTTCTGTTCTTCATCAAAAGAATACCATTTTTCATTGCACGTGAAAATACCATCACTTCCAACATCTGGACATCAAGTACAATGTCGGTAACATATTCAAAATCAAGGGGATGGGATTTCATTAAGTTAAATATTAATCAAATGGGAAAATGGTTATTTCAATAAAGCATACCATAACGATATTGAAGGTTTGGACGAAACACAAGGGTGGTAGATGCAGTTACCCCTACCCCCACCCCCCTGTTTTTTAATTTCAACTACTAAAAAGCAATAAAAACTTACCTTGCACAACTATGTCAGATTTCTTTGAGAGAGATTTCAATCTCCAATATACACGCCCATCAGTGCCTACAAATTCAGGCTCTATCCTTAGAGCATCAGGTGCTTGGTTGACTACAAAGTTGAACACAGAAATTTCAAACATTAACGATTGTAAGGCTCACACGTTGCAGATGTCACAAAGATAAGGACTTTCAAATAAGGAAGCAAATTTTCACTACTCAATGATACCATGTATTATGAGAACCACTGTTTTGCCTAATCATAAATTGTGGCATAAAATCTAACCACATGAAAGAATATTTGCAAGTATGGCGTACTGAATATAAACACCAGCTGAAGCAAGGGATGAGGGAAGATTAACTAAAGAAATGTATTAAATAAACTTGTTGACGTCAATAGTTCATTGTATTCAAAACTTGCATATATGCCTTATCCAATTGTTCATTCAACAAAATTTAATGTCCAAAGTGTTTAGCAAATAAATCGAGCAAGGGAGGTACCGGAGTTGCCTAAGTCACAGCCATGCTAGGCGAACATGGAAAAAGGTCAAAAAAATAGAAACCAATTGATGAGAAAATCAATAAGAATCCACAAGAAGGCCAATTCCTATCAATCAATATTCAAATGTGCCTTGTAAGTAACGTACGCTCCAACCACATCATGTAGTATGCCCTAACCACCCAATAATATCAATTAAACTAGCCATGCATGCTGAGACTTAGATAGGAGTACTAAGTTGTCAAAAGTTTCATCATCTACACACAACTCCCTCTCTGTACATCATCTTATAGCAACGATCGTCGCCTACCTTCTAGGTGGTAAAACCTCGACTCTCGCCTAGACACACCTAGGCGAGCGCACCTTGACAACTATGAGGGGTACCACTAGTTGCCCTTAGCATTTATGAGTTCAGCTAATTACAGTCTGACTTGGCGTTTGCCTGAAACAGCAAACATCAAAGTTGACTCTTCAAGTTTATGATTAAGAGAACATACTCTTTGTCAGCAGGCCTTCTGACTCCAAAAGCTCGGAATGTGCTTGTGCAGCCTCAGATTTGATTTGAGAAATGATAGCTCCATGCTCTGAAATTGAAAGACCAGAACCCGTCTTTTCAATAATTGCTTTGGCAATCTCATTTTGCACTTTCTGCTTCAATGCTTTCTCCTAATAGACGAAGAGTTGTGTGAATTAACAGCATTCAATAAAGAAACATTTCTATAAAGCAAAAGTCTTTGGCATTTATGTACCTTGTTTCTTGCATCAGCAACCTTTTCTTTTTGTTCCTTTGCTCTGTCAGAATGTTTCGTGATTTGATCATCAAACCAGTTCCTCATCTTTCTTTACAAGAGAAAGAGGAAAACATCAGCAAGTATAATCAAAATAAAATGAAATATATCTATTATATTTGATAGGTATAAGAATTCATCAACGCCATCAAAACTTACGCTGTTCCAAGAACTTCATCACACAAAACATTTAAGATCTGAAGCTTTTCAGAAGATGTCAGGCTATCATATGCATCAGCTTTCTTAGACAATTGATCCAATGCAAGTGATCTTAAGACACATTCAGATTCAGAGAAGCATTCTTTTAATGCCTGAACCCACAATTGCTTTCCATTTGATGAATTTATATCTACAGACCTGGACAATAATACAATATAAAGTAAGAACTTTCAGTTGGAGAAATGTGGTGATCACTAAATATTAAGATTGATGAACAATCAATACATTTCCTGCTCTTCCTGGATTATAGATATCAGGTGTATATGAAACTGGACTGCAGCAGAGTATTTTCCGTGACGGGAAGTTCGGCCATGCAATAAATCTTTGAGAACACTTTCTGCTTGCCCTTTCTTCACGTCAAGAATCTACATAGAACCATGGATGTGAGGTTTTTCAAGATGAACAAAGAAAACACACAATGTTTAAGAGAAACAATCACAGAAGTGAGTAATAAAAGCAGCACACAGAATCTGAAAATTCATCCAAAAGCCCATCTGACATTTGTGCAAAAAGTGCAGCACGTGTTTTTTTTCCAAAATCGTCCATATGGATATAACCCACCCGGTCCGTGACAGCCAGTTATGGTAGTGAAATGTAAACACAAGGATTCAAGCTATAATTACATACCATGCAACCTGAAAGGTTAGGATGATGGAGAGAAATGCAATTTATATACTTGCCTTTCCAAAAGCAGCACAGAATTCTAAAAATTGCAAAGCTTTCCCAATATCTTCTGGCGGTATATCAGTACCATCAATAGATGTCAACTCAACTCCTTGGGGCAGTTTAATATCAGTCTTGATGCAAAGAACACTCTTATAGATCGTGTTTATTTGGGTAAATTCTCCAGTTGCGTTTGACTGGGTGTCATGATCATCTAATTTTTTCGTGTTCTCCAAATTACTGGGAACCAGAGAACCTGTCTTGACTGTTTCCTTGCCGGGTTTACAAGCATTAAGCACAGGGTTCTCCTTCACTGTTTCATTAGCCTGCTGAAGCTTTCTAGGACTAGTCCTCTTCGCTAGTGTGCCATCATGCATGTGGTTCAGCTTGCTTTTCTTCAGATTTAGCTGTTTTTTCTGACCCGGATTTTCTTTCGGATGGTCAATGGGTTTTGATTCTTGGCCTTCTGACATTTTACTTTCAGATAAAGCATTAGCCTTAGCACCACCAGTTCCATTGATCTTCAAAGCTTCCTTTGAAGGTGTGTTTAGCACAGGATTCTCCTTCACTGTTTCATTCAACTGATTAAGCTTTCTAGGACTAGTCCTCGTCACTAAAGTGCCATCATGCATGTGGTTCAGCTTGCTTTTCTTCAGATTTGGCTGTTTTTTCTGATCAGGTTTCTGTTTTGGATGGTCAATGGTTTGTGATTCTTGACCTTCTAGAATTTTACATTCAGATAAAGCATTAGCCTTAGTACCACGTGTTCCGTTGATCTTCAAAGTTTCCTTTGAAGGTGTATGCTTTCTTGGACTAGTCCTCCTTAATAAAGTGTCATCCTTCATGCCATTCACCTTGTCTTTCCTTGGTTTCTTCAGTTTTTTATCATCGGATATCGCAGCAGGCTCAAGCGAGGGGTTCCCAATGTCTTTCTTACCTTTCCCTTCCACCATTCTCCTTTTAACTGAAGGATTAGCGTCAGCTTCACTTGCTCCTTCGTCATGGTGTCTCTTGCCAGATCCTTTCAACTTAGCTTTGTTAGCCTTTTCCGAGACAGAGTCTAAAGGTGGAACTGGCAACAAGTTTGAACCTACCTTACCAGTGAAACTATTTTCTTTACCTAGCTTTGTAGACGTTATGATCCCATTATCCTGCCAGGATAACAAATAGAAAGTAAGAACCAACCAAAAAAGAACCTAAAGCAAAAATGTATAGCCCAATATAAGCCTTGTTGCAGAAACAATATGCATACAAACCATTTCCTGTGCAGCTCTCTTTCTTGGGGAAGCACCCATGTCTGTCACAAGTTTTTCATAGCTTGAAACTGCGGGCTCATTAGTTTGCAGCATATCTGAAACAGAAGAAAACCCCTTCGCTTTGGCTGTATGTGCAAGGATGCCTGTAGGTTGATGGCCTCGTTTCTTCCTGTAGAATACAAAAAAGTTAGTCATGTGAGCTGATAAGCAATCACCCAGCAAAATGTAATAATGACAAACTAACATGCATTGACTGCAGTTACAAACTCCTTTGCATTTAGGGCAACTCCAGTCTTCCAACTTTGTTACTTCTTCTGCTTTTTCACCATACCTGGTTCAGACAGAATATCATTAGTCATCAGAGCAATTCCCTTCAAAATAAGACAATTAATACTCCTCAAATTAAACCTTTAAACATAGCATGAAATGAGGCCCAAACCTGTTAAGGAGGCATTTGTGACAATACGCAATGGAGCATGCCTTGTTATTATTTTGATTTCTGCAGAGGGCAAAGAAGTCCGTTGTCTTTTGACGGCACTTCAGAAGATTAAGTTCCAAAGTCAAGTACAAACAAAAGAATCGTTAATCCATGATCTTGGTAGCTCTGTTCTCTAAGTACATGGGTGCAGGATAACAACAAAAACTCAAGCTAATATATACCAAAATCAACCCCAAAACAAACACTAAATAGTGAACATTTGGATTTCATGAATAAAACAATGCAGAAACTCCAAGTACTGCGGTTGTGAAGGAAACAGTTTCAACCAAATAAAAAGGCAGAACAGAAGTTATATACTTCAATCATTTAGCTGTTGACAACTAAAATGTGATGGTGTTCAATTATTAAGGTGCAGAATAGATCAGCAACCCTACTTCTGGTTTCTAAAGCACAAATGAAACTACAATACGCTTCATCAACTGGGTTTCCCTCATTCAATTAACTGGGTTTTTGTCAAGAATGTGTTACAATATTGTTACATCTTTTTGTCAAGAATGTGTTACAATTAACTGGGTTTCACAACCTTATCTCTCCACGATATGCAAATCATCTTATCACTCCAGAACTCAATTTTCTAGTTGCTTTAAAAGAAGCATGAACAAATTTAACCGATAAACTCCAAATAACACTCACAAAAGTAAAGCATATTACAAGCATCAACGAAAACACCCCAATATGCTGCTCTTCGAAGCTTCAAAAGGCTAAAATCTTGAAAGTAAACTACAATAAAACAATAATAAGTCATCTAATTGCAAGAGAGACAGGATCTGTACAAGACGCTCTTATTTACTTCGCAAATGAAGCCCTAGAACATAAAAACATCTCCACAAATCATTTCGCATCAATTATTAGTAACCACCCAATAAATTTCGACAAATTACAAAAAGAGTTCCTGAAATTTCAACAAAGAAATTACCTGATGACAAGTCTTTCCGTTTTCAGAATCATAGATTCGGCCACCAACAACCCGAATACCTGGGTTAGTCTTCCGCTTTGCTACTCCTTTCGTGGGCTCATCTTCCTCGCCATTCTTGGATTTGGGGTTCTTGATCTTGTTGTTATCTTTCTTTGCACTTACAGATACCTTCGATTTGGAAGCAGAACTTGGATCAATCGCCATTGCTTAACAGTGAATGATTAAGAGAATGATACAACTTCCTCTCTCTGATTTACAGAATTTTAAACGTTAAAAAGGGTATATGAAAAGGCGCGCAATTTGAATTTTTTAGACGTTTTGGCCGTTTAGTGCGAACTTTTCGAACCCCGCGTTCTTTTGCCCCGAATAATTTGGAAACAGGGAAAGGAAATTATTTGGGATATAATTTAGGTATTTGGATTGTAATTAAAATTTAAAAATAAAAGATGAAATGCAATCGGTTAGAAAGAAAAATAATTTTTTAATTACGGAGAAAATCAACTTCAATAGAAATAAGGGGAAAAAATCAGCATAATATGGAGGAGATCTTTTGTAACGAGTTAGGATCCTTTCAAATTTTTTTTTTTATTTTAGAATTGATCCTTTCAAATATTTAAGAAAGTGTTCTCTCAAATATAAATGATTTAATCACATATTTAAAATATGAAATGATCTAATCATATTTTTTTTTCAAAACTACGTCATTTTAACAATAATATGTAAAAACAATTGTACTTAACTCATTAAGTACTTGAGAAGATTCTTGCTCGTTTGTAACAAGCATAAGACAAATGGTTATAGCTAGTGGTGGCCAAAGATAACCGGAACCGGCGGTTAGAACCGGAACCGGCACTAACCGGACCGGCTCCAACGGCTACAAACGCTAGTTTTTTTTTTTTTTTTCAAACACTTCAAAAAAATCCTATAAATACTACCTCATTCCATTTCCGATTTCTTACACCACTCTCCTCTCAATTCTTACATCTTCAACTCATTTCTTTGATTATCAAGTTTGTTTAGTTGTTAAAAACAACAATCAAATTTACTTTACGATACCGATTTTTAAAGTTGTTCTGATTTAATCGTTACTTCAATAGGGTTTTGGTTATAGATAAATTTGGTTTGTATATTATTCAATTCTTTTTTTTTCTAGTGTAAAAAAAATTTCCATTTTATAATCAAATTTACTTTACTAGACCGATATTTGAAGTTGTTCTGATTTAATCGTTTACTTCAATTCGGTTTAGTTATAAGTAAAATTGGTTAGTTTTTTTCATTTTTTTATAACCGTTAAATTTAATTTAGATTTTGTACAATGTCAAGAAGAGGTGAATCATCCAAAGGCAATCGAAATGTTGCTTTGCGTGATGACACGGTTGTGTCGGAATCGGGTGATGTTGCTGGAGGCTATAGACCCGTGGTACCACATTCTACAAACCCTGTCACCAGTAGTCACATTTCAATTTATCACTTCGAGACGCCTTTAGGTTTCAATCCTGATAATTTTGATAGTCATTACGATGATATAATGTCTCAACCTTAAAATTTTAACATCAACCTTAACGAAGCTGAAGATAATGAGCCTCGTAATGATGATGATGTATTTCCGACTGCTTCCCGTCCTAGACAAGGACGTGGTGTGAGTGGTGTGACTGTAAGAACACCGCGTCGTGATAGTGCAGATCATACTCCTACTCCATAGTCAGTTGATTTAGATGTTGATGAAAGTAACCCAGACAGAGCACAAGAAAAAAGGTTAAAATCGAAAAAATTTATGGAATTTTTCACAAAGGTTCCCCGGACTGATGAATTAGCATTAGCTAACCCCGGAAAGTTTTTCTACGGGGTGTGCAATTTCTTTGGCACTGAATACAAATTTAAAGCGGGTGGTGGTTACGGATCGTTGCGAAGTCACATTATAAGCAAACACCCGGACAAATTGAAAGACAACACGTCTCAAACCCAGCTAAACATGCCGAGCTCTAACGCATGTAACACTAATCCAATTTTTATTTACACTCGTGATAACTGTAAAGATCTAACCACGGATCTTGTTGCGGGGATGAGTCTTCCTTTTAGCTTTCCCGATCATCCTATTTTCAAAAGTTACGTACGAGGGGCTTTGCAACCGGCTTTTAATCGTATCCCTCGTGCAACGGTTACTAGGGATTTAAAAAAATTTATTAAACGACAAAATATTATAAAAGAAAGTTTGAAGATAAATAAATTCCGAGTACGTGTATGTGCCGATATTTGGGAGGATAGGAGGACCAACAATTATTATTTGGGCGTGTCGTGTTGGTTGATTGACAACAATTAGATTGTCCAAAAAAGGTTAATTGCTTTTCGTTTATTTAACGAAACTCATAATGTTTCTAACATTGCATCTTTATTAGTTGATATTTTTTACGAATACGATTTAAAAGATAATGTTTTTTCTATTGCGTTTGACAATGCTTCAAACAACACTATTTCTATTTCCGAGTTATCCTAAAATTGTGAACCTCTTTATAGCGGTCAATTTTTTCATATAGATGTTTATGCCATATTTTTAATTTATGTGTAAAGATGATCTAAAAGTTTTTGACTATAATATTAAAACGATAAAAAATTCGATTGCATATGTGTTAAGTAGAAATATTCTTATTAATAAGTGGTATAAATATGTTAAAGAGAAAGGTCATCGCCCTGTTAAACTGCCGCAAGATGTACCGCATAGGTGGAACACCACTTATGATCCTTGGAGAAAAAAAAAATTAAACATACTTTTTTGTGCTTTTTTAAATGAACAATGTCCGAGCGAATATCGTTTGTTTCCCCATACTTGGACTGCATGCAAGACACTGGTGGATGTTTTTGAAGTATTCAAAAAAATTACTGAATTGTTTTCAAGATGTTATCAACCCACAACACATTTAGTCTTGCATGCTAGTGTAGAAATAACTTCCGGGTTTGAAACCTTGGAACACGACCCTGCATTATTTCAATGTTTAGGGCCGATGAAGGAGAAATTGAATAAGTACATGTTGCGTATTCCAGACACTTATCTCATTTCTTCTATTCTCGACCATTGTTTAAGACCAGTAGGTGTATCTAACATGTTAAGTGTTTACTATGATGCTTTGTCTGATATTCATAATGTGCCCCCGGTAGATTATACTGTTGAAGTAGATAGACTTGAAAATTTATTAAACACTTTGTATGTTGAATATGAGCGTATGTATGGAATGAGAAACGACGCGGTTCCCAATCCATCCGCAAGTGCTTATACTAACCCTGCAGGTGTCTTACGGGGAATTCAGAAAGTTATGGAAAAAATGAATCCGAAACGACAGAAGGGAGCGACAACGCCATCCGATCAACGTACCGAGATAACCAAATATTTAAACACAACATTTGAAGTTTGTCAAAGCAGTACCTATGATTTCGACTTCGACTTATTGAAGTGGTGGAAGAGAGATGCTAAAGAATTTCCAGTTCTAGCAATGATGGCGGTCGAGTTTTTAAGTTGCCCTGTTTCGACCGTCACTGTTGAACAAGCTTTCAGGATGGTAGGATATGTGATTAACGATAAAAGATGTTCGCTTCATCCCACCACTTTAGTGAAGCAAATGTGTTATCAAGATTGAGTACGAGCCGAGAAGATGGTGCAAGACATTGAATTTGCAGGGTCGAAAAAGGATCATCCATGAATTTGCTCAAAATCTCTCAAATCTGCCATTTGCAATGAACCACCGGGGATTCATTAGGATACGAAGGAGGGCGATGATCAACAAAGAAAACAACTTTCACTCTTTTGTAATCCATAATTAAAAACAGGGCGATGATCATAAAAACCATCCCTATGAAGAATTATTGTTAAACAAACAACCCCAACAAATAAATGAACAAACAAATATTACTTATCAATCCATAATAAATGAAGAAAGAACATCAATACAATTAGTTCATCAATCCATCATG
Organism: Gentiana straminea; assembly: GCA_036785695.1. NCBI lineage: Eukaryota > Viridiplantae > Streptophyta > Magnoliopsida > Gentianales > Gentianaceae > Gentiana > Gentiana straminea. The sequence goes on along the minus strand of JAVUPR010000314.1, from coordinate 7,584,465 downwards.
TTAGCAGTAAAACTCACTTTTTTGTACAAAATACACAAAGCAGAACAGATGTTGAAGCTAAGTTACTAATCCTCTTTAGGAATAATGGTAGCCTCAAAGTCCATTAGATCATCTTCTCAATATGGGAACAATAAGACACACGATGATGTCTTCCATCTCTCTTTCAACATACCGATTTCATCAACATATCCATCTGGAAAGATGCAGCCCAAAAAGTGACATCCCGATTACAACAATTGCACGACACAATGTCCAGTTCCCACATTTTGCCTCTTCATAGCAAGCTGCACACCCCCACTGTTCACATATTGAAACTTTTACAAAGCCGGTCAAATACTTCACAAATTAAGTTTTTTCCCCAAACAATGCAAGCCAACAGTTTCATCAGCACAGAATTAAGGGAATTCACCATTTTTTATAGCAAAAAGGCATAGCCACAATCAACCGAAGATACGTTCTCAACCCCCAAGTTGCAGAAAGTAATACCCAAACCTTCTGTAACATCACTATCGAAACCTGATCTTCATGTAAAAGATCAAGTGTACAGCTGTGGTTATTCATTTTAATAGAATACCTCAGTATAAGAACAAAGAAAATGCAAACATTTCTCCTTCCAAGATTTCCAAGATTAGTAATTTCCAATCAGAAAAATGGATCCAACAATCAATTAAACTTGAGAATAAGGAGAAATGATGGAAATACAACACAACATAAGAGAATGCAGAAAATTCACCTGAGAGAGAAAGATAAGAAAGTGAGACTCAAATGCATAAAATTCCAGAAATTGGAAAATCAGGTCGTGTCAGACCTGACACTTGAAAATCAGGTTGTGCATTTTCTGACATGAAAAATATGGTAAACGTAGAGATCTCTACGTTCAGACGTAGAGATATCTACGTTCAGACGTAGAGAAAAATAACTAACATTAAACGATGCAGTTGATCTTTCCTTACGTTTAAACGTAGGTTTTCTACGTTTGAACGCAGGGTTTCCACGTTTAAACGTAGACAAACTACGTTTAAACGTAGGGAAATCCAAAGGTTATATTTTGAAAATTCGCTACGTACGAACGTAGTAAAATCTACGTTTAAACGTAGGTATATCTACGTTTAAACGTAGGTGACAACTTTGATTAAACGGTTCACATACTTGTCCTTCATAATCTCGCATAATCCTTAATCTTCTTTCTTCCTATCATATTTCAAATTCTGAGTGGCGATTTTTGGCGATTTTGGCAAGAAATTCTGATAGAGCAATTTCACAATTTCACAATCTCTCAAGTGCAATGACGGTTGAAAGCGAAAGGGTATGTATTTTCCCTAATATTCTTTTATAGTATATCATATTAATTTCACTTTAGCATGTGCTTGTTATTTCCGAATATTTATTGTAGAGTGGTTTGTGGTGGTCCTAGATAATCATTATATTGATTTTGATTGTTTGATTTGTCGTTTTCTGGGTTTAAGATGGGTTTTTTTGTATGAAGGTTCATACGTTTGGACGTATGAAGGAAGTATTATACGTTTGGACGTAGAGAAATGCAGGTATTATACGTTTGGTCACCGGCATCTACAGCAACAGCAACAAATAGTTGACCTGAGAAACGGGTTTTTAGATGAGTGGCGTCCACACACAAAATAGGTCGACAATACTTGAAACCACGACGACTTGCTCCCAAAGCCATGAAACAACTACCGAACCTTCCCGCATTATCAAGCCGAAAGTCAACATAGGTCCCTTCATTGGCCTCACGCACCATCCACAGGTACGAGGGTATCGCATTGTAACACTCCGTCGGCGAACCTCTAACCAGCATTCTCATCATCTCGTGAGCTCGGTATGCTTGGTCATAAGTCAACTGTACACTATAAGTTGTGAGCATGTCTTCCATAATATGTCTGGGTTTATACTCATTGCCGAGTTCTTCCATTTTCTGACTTAGAAGACTCGCAATAACAATAGGTGTTGCTTGTCGATTGTCATTATCCGCATTCTGAGAGGCACAAGTATGCACATCATTCAATGTTGTGATCTCAAATGTATTTGTTGTATTTGTCTTCACCCTTTTCGCCCTTACATGCCATTTGCATGTATCGTTTAGACATGTGTAATACAAGCAACGTGTGTCCGACCTACCCAATCTCATCTGAAAATTATTGGCAACCGCATACGATTTTATTTTCAAATTAAAATCTTCTTTAGAATCATAATGCTTCCTAATGAACAATTCATTCACGTCATTCATATGTAACGTACCGGTAGATACACACCGCGGTAAATCATCATCTTCAAATGTGGGAATCCTCCACGAATAATCTTCTCGTACACTAGCCCTAGCATTGGCACCCTGATTATTGTTGCCATCCCTGCCCGTTTGATCGGTTTGAATATGAGGTGCAAACGGAGAAGCCAAAAAACTAGTGACGATCCACCAAACAAATTATATGGTTTGTTGGATAGGTTGAGCACGACTACTTGAAGGTTGGTTAGGAGGATACTGAAACGGATTATGTGATTGACTATTTATAACATTATAACTTGGAGGACCGAATTCAAACGGAGCAGTGTATTCACCAACCATTTCAACACGAACATGACTACTTGAAGGTTGATTTGAAAGATTATGACTTGGTCCGACCGCGGGTGCGGTACCGAAACTCGTTGGTCCGAAGCTTCACCAAGCCTTTGTGTAGGAACATTGTTTTCAAACCCACTACATCCATAATGTTGCTCGAATGGATTAAAATTTGGATCCGTAGCAAGTTCTTGTACCGGAGAAGGGAAATTACCAAGACTATAATCCGAATTATTGTTATCATCCGGGGCATTGTAATCTTGATTTAAATCAATGCCATCATCCTCAAATATCGGTTCATTGTTTGCCTCCACCGGTGTAGCATTCACGCAAAAAATCACATTTTTGTCGAGGCCGCTTGGATGTAACCATTTAGTGTCTCGTCGTCTAAGATATCATCGTGGTGGTATATTCCCCACACTATCATAAGTAAACAAAGCTTTTACGCCAAGCTTTGAAACAGACCGGTCAATACCAAGCCTCACATGCAATTTATCCAACAACGCATTCAATCTTATGTTCTTTCGGACAAATAATGAGAACATCGATCCATTTACATGATTCCACCGGTTATAGAGAGGATCGTACGTAAATTCTCCGTTCAACGAGACAACAATCATAGAGTTGCGATTATCTGTTTTTTTTTTTTAAAAAACAATTCAAGTCATTATAGACATTCAATATAATAATTCAAAACCCTACCTAAGCAAATTGATCACAAATAGAAAACAAAATATACTTACAAGAAAACCCTACTAATTAAACCCCAACAAGGAAACAAAGACTATTTTCCCCTTTTAAGATGTTTCAAACAAGGAAACTAAGACTTTTAACACTTAAAACTCTTTCATTCTAATAAACAACCTACTTAAAACACACATTTCGGTTAAATACATATCATTACTACAATATAAATAACATAATCAATACTTAAAACACACATTTCGATAAATACATATCATTACTACAATATAAATAACATAATTACTACTAAAAACACACATTTCGGTTGAATACATATCATTACTTACACTAAACCCTATTAATTAAACCCTAAACAATAACACTAATTAAGAAAAGACTTAAACACACAACTTAAATGTATAAACATTAAATAAACAACCTACTAAAAATACACAATTAGTTTAAGTACATTTCATTACTAGCATAAATAACATAATCACATTGAGCAATTGAATTAAGACAAATTAAATAGCAAAAACTTACCCATTTACACTTGAATGATGAGGAAATGGACTTGAAAGATGAAGAAATGGACTTGAAAGATGAAGAAGTGGTTAGATAATGTATATTAACTTGCAAGACTACGAAAGAATGAGAAAAACGACCCGAAATGTGGTGTATATTGAACAAGTACCTTACAATAACATTAATTGCCATCTACCACTTGCAAACGTAGATAATTGCTATGTAAACGTAGAGAACCTACGTTTAAACGTAGTTAAATGCGTTCTAACCTACGTTCAAACGTAGAGAAATATACATTTATTGCTACAACCCATAATTTATGAAATAACCTACGTTTAAACGTAGGTTCTCTACGTTTAAACGTAAGGAATCTACGTGTAAACGTAGGCTATTTCAGTAAATTATGGGTTGCAATTATTCAGATTTATCTACGTTTAAACGTAGATTTCTCTACGGTTAAACGTAGAGAACCTTACGTTTACCTGATTTTCAATGTCAGAAAAGGCACAACCTGATTTGCAAGTCAAAGGTCTGACACAACCTGATTTTCCAATTTCTGATAAAATTCACATCCACCTCATCGATAAATCTGAAAGTTCACCTCCACCTCGATGAGATATAAAATCTACACACATACACATATGTGAAAAAAATAAAAAGAAACAAACCCATAAATCACAGAATAAATATATCAACATACAAAAACTTCAAATGTAGAAATCTTTAACCGAAGCTTTTCTTTTACCAATTACCTTGTATTTCTCCGAAAATTGCTTCTGATTTGAGTCTTTGGCTCCTTCTGATAAACCTTCGATTTATTGAGCCTTGATTGAAATCTGGATTTCGTGGATTCTTCTTCGTCATTTGAATCTCCTAATGAGGGGATAAATTGACTCATTCTCTTCTTCCCTGCCGTTGAATGCAACCATTTATCATTAGGTTTGGGGAGATGGGGAAGAGGAAGGAGAATGAGAATCGGAGGACATTGGAATGAGGCTAGGGTCGGTGAGAGCACGTTACATTTGTTGCAGAGAGACGTGGGTGGCCGGAAGTTTCAATTGAAAATGGGTCGAAAGTGGGTGTGTCAATTGAAAAGCTTCATCGTGGATGGTGGTCGGAAGTTTTCCAGAAAATTGAAGAGTGGAGAACGAGGGAAGAGACCGTTCAGTACGCGAGTTTGTACAAAATGGGTGACGTTTTCGGGTCATAGAGCGGGTCAATTGGTTAAAAACGGGTTAATTAAATTTACTCAAAAATATAATATAAGATATTCAACTTTGCATATATATTCAGTTTCATACCATAAATGTACACGATCTCCCTTTATAAACTTAAATGTTAAATCAGGTTCATTTTTATGAAATTACACATAATCCAGCAAATTAATTAATCTAATTGAAACCATGCAAAAAAGGTTAAGCGATATAAATACTACCTCCGTCACAAATTATAAGTCCGTTTGAATTTTTTTCACACTAATTAAAAATGTTTGTTAAATTGATTATGTGTCATTAATTTTAATGAATAAAACTAAATAACCTTTAATCGTTATTAATGCAAAGTAATGAAAATTGTGTGACAATATAATAAATGAAAAGTATTTCATTGAATATCTAAATAGATTTACATTTTAAAACAAATCGAAAATGCTAAGCTGACTTATATTTTAGGACGGAGTTAATACTCAACTCTGTGAGAATGTGTTGGAGCATACGTGTTGTGTTTCTAAAACAAATTAACATTTATTGCTGAAGAAATAAGAAAAAAAAGAGAGAAAGTAAACCATGTGGTTGTCAGGAAATTAAGAAAAAGAAAGAAAAAAAAAAAAGGAAAGAAAATCCACCGTGTCATGTTTGGACCGGTAAGAGCAACCCAGTGGTTACCTCCAATTACACCATCTAAATATATCGTTTTCCGTTTCAATTATAATTTTTCAACATCCTAAAAAAAATTCGCTCCAATAAGCAACCTCTATACAACCCCCAATAAACAACTTTTCTCTTTCATCTCAACTAACATATCTAATTATTAATATATTTTCCCTCTTTTTGGTTATTTTTCTATCATAATTAGAAGAAAAAAATTGCTTGTTCTGTGAAATTAGTATTTGTAGGGATATTAAAAAAAAAAAGGCTTTTGATATGACTTAAAGTTGGAGAGAGAAAAATTATTTGGATGAAAAGCACCCCCAGGCACTACCCGATATATCAAGGGGAGGGTAGCAAAAAAGTGAGATTTGGGTGAGTGTTTGTGTACCATTACAGAAGAAAGCACCCTCAATTTTTTTTTGGGGTTTAAATTGGGTGACCACTGTGGTCGCCCTAATTGCACCAAGCTTTTGAGTTGCTGAGTCAATGGTGCTCCAACAGGTAAAAAGCTTTTGCAACCCAATTTTTATGTATTAAGCCAATCGATCTATTTTTAACCATAGAACACTAAATTCTCACATTAGTGATTTCTACGGAAGGCGATCCGTCAGAAATTTATCGGTTATCACTTTTAATTTCATCTAAACAACCGTCTTGGTGTAAATTATGGCAATGAACTAGACAATTAATCTAAAAACCCTGCAGTGGAAATTAGATTGATTTTCTAATTCTAATTCGATTAAAGCAAAGAATTAAACGATACCAAAAATTAAACGAGGATAAATATCAATTTGATCTCACAATTACTAGATTTAGGGATTCACAATTGGAGGTGCTTTAATATAAGTCATTCACAATACCAAGAGAGTATTAATGAATATTTTTCCTCATCTTATTCTTAATTTAAATCAATCCAACCACTTTTATTTACTTCAAAATTGTTGCATTTATGATAGTCAAATTGTGTATTAGACATTTTATCCATACATTAATTACATTTAATTATTTTCTTAATGAATATAAAAAATTTAGGACGACTTATATTTTAGACCGGAAGGAGTAATTATCTATGTGTATTTACGGACAAATGCCTGGTCACGTAGATAATTTTTGATATTGAATATGTGCATGTATGAACTCTACTCGTAGATATTATCTCGAGAAACAACATATTCATGTAGATAATACCTATTAAAAATTGGGCCAATTATTTAAAAGGACAACTTATTAGGGGTAATAGGACACTCCAAAATCTTATTTAGTTATAAGGACATTCTAATTTCAAGTGGATAAAGAGGAAGAAGGAAAAAAAAAAGCTTTCAAAGTAATTTTAAAAAAAAAAAAACATAACAAAACAAAACAAAAAATTACTGTGCGTGGGTTTTTTTTTTTGGTTTTTTTAATTTATAATTCACCATATTTCTAAAGGTCATATATTTTGATATAAAACTCGGATCATCATAATTTTTTCACTAAAATTCATAATTTTTCGTCTTCTTTATTTTAAAATTAAATTTGATATTTTTCCGAATAAATTTCATAAAATCAATTTTTTTCTTCATAAAAATCGACGTGACGTATTGATCACCGTCATGCATTGACCACCTACCCGGATGCATTGGCCACCGGGATCCATTAACCACCCCGATGCATTCACCGCCGCGATTCATTGGCTACCATGATGTATTGACCGCCGCGATCCATTGACAACCTTGATCAGTGACATCTCATTGTAGCGATTTATGCAATGACGTCTCATTGTAGCGATTTATGCAGTGACTTCTTATTGTAGCGATCTATGCAGTGATGTCTTATTGTATCGAATTATGCAGTGACGTGTTATTGTAACGATTTATGCAGTGACGTGTTATTGTAACAATTTATGCATACCTTTGGTTGTAAAAATATGCATTTAAACCAACAAAAAAAAACAAAAGAAATACAGTTATTTTACAAAGTTATCGAAAATTTAAACCAACACTAATCAAATAAACCAACATCAATCAAATATTTAAAGATAACAAAGAAATAAAGTTACTTTACAAAGTTATCAAATGTGTGTATCAAGTTGTATATGCGGTGACATCAATATCATTACATCAATTATCTAATTGTAAATACAGTCATCAATGTCACTGCTTCAGACATCAATGTCACTGCAAAAGTCATCAATGTCCCTGCATCGGACATCAATGTCACTTTGCATAAGTCGTCAATGTCACCGCATAAAACCTAACAATTGCATCGATCGGCTACTGCTCTTGTTTTGCATTTCTCCAAATGTGGAGCTTTTAATATGGATAGAATTACAAGTTTGGTGAAACTACAAAGACTCTTCACTATGACTTCTTGTAATGGCCACACGTTGTTTGTGTCCTCCGATAATTGGATTCATTGTGGAATCCCTCAATTCTTTAACACGATCTTGAATCATTTGACGATCTTGTTTAGCTTAATGTCCCTGCATCATTCATCAATGTCACTGCATCGGACATCAATGTCCATGCATCAAACATCAATGTCACCGCATAAGTCATCAATGTCCTTGCATCAGACTTCAATGTCACTGCATAAGTCATCAATGTCCCTGCATCAGACATCAATGTCACTGCTAAAATCATCAATGTCACTGATTCAGACATCAATGTCACTGCATCTTAAAAAAAAAAAAAAAAAACAAACAAACAAACATCAGCTCCAGCGCTTCATTTTTTTTTAAATTTTTTTTTTCTTCCAGTGTTTTTTTTTTTTTTCTTCCCAGCGTTTTTTTTTCTTTTCTTCCAACGTTTTTTTTTTCTAGCGCTTCATCTTTTTTTTTTCTTCCTTCCTTTTTCTTCTTTATCCACTTGAAATTAGAATGTCCTTATAACTAAATAAGTTTCCTTCTTAAAATTAGAATGTCCTTATAACTAAATAAGATTTCGGAGTGTCCTAAATGATCATTAATTCTCTAACGACGGCCTTATAACTAATTTGCACTTAAAAATTTCTCCCTATACCTTGTCACGGCCTGATTTTTAGTTTTCCCTGTATTTCAAAATGACGTTATTTTGGAGTTATTTGTTAAAAGAATAATTTCAAAGTTAAAGCGATTTGTACGACAACAATTCTTACAAACACACCCCACAAAAAAAGGTTAATTAGGGGCTTCGATCCCCTCTCGTTAATTAACTAAGCTATAGATATTAGCGGATCTAGAAACAAAAGTTTATTGATCGAAGACGGATCTTAATATCTGATAAATGTAGTAAGAAGAAGACAAGAAAATAGTACTTTCATTTAAACATATTCATCATATATTTTCAAGTATTTATTACTCATTTTATTTCAAAATAACTTATGCAGTTATCAAAATGTTTTCTTTCATTTTACGTGAAGCAGTTTGATCCCTCCCTACTATCATAACATTCGTGTCCTTGAGATCTGTGATTATTAGCTGCTGCCCGGCCGCCCGGCCGGGTAATTAATTAGCGACCATGAGATTCCGGAACGCCACCATGAGATCCCGTATTAGTTGCCGGCGAAGGATTACCAGTATTGCTTGCAGTTGGATCATCGCCCCGGCCATCAGTCTCGTGGATTATATCTTCTGGCATTTATGTTGAAAGAAAAGTAATTAATTTTTTTTTTAAGAAAGAAAAGTAATTAATTATTATTATTATTTTCTTCCGAAACGAAAGAAATCTTAGTAATAGAAAAATACGAACATATTAAAATCGGTTACCATCCCGATTTATTGCAGTAGATAACCAAACCTGGAAGGGATCAACCCAGTCAAAGTTGACTCCACATGAACGCGCAAAATGCGCCATATATAGTGTGACTAGGCATTTCTACTAATATGCATAAGATCACAGACCTCAAAATATTTACTCAAGTTACAAACATCATCAATCATGCATATACACATCCGGCTTCGCTAATTGACGGCCTTTGATCATCTCCACCACAACCTGAGCATCGGTCCAGATCAGTATCCGTCGCCAACCTTTACTTAATTATTAGTTGAATATAAAACAGTAGCAATATCTAAATGAAATTAGCTCTGTATGTACAGTTGTAACACAGTTTTTTTTTTTAATTTTAATTTCAGCTTATATATATCGATCTCTTTTCATAAAGGAATAAAAAAAAAATAAAAAAAAATCAAACAGAAATAAAGAAATGATGAAAATGATTACCTTTAACAGCAGAGAAATTGGAAATTCTCGCTTCCACAAACAGATCATGAGTATTTATCAGCATTAATATTGAGAGAATAAAAAGCAGAGAAAGTCTGCAGATATTCTTCATTCTGATCTTTAAATTTTGGCTGTGTTTTGGTGTTCAAGTACAAATCAAGATGGATATATATCTTTATATACTCTTCCAAATTTGAGTAGTTGTAAAGTCACTCATTGAAAATCAGTATAAGGACTAATTAAGTCGATCGAAAAAATTCTACTCAGCCTTTCATTTTCGCTAGCCTAATCACAGCCACATATATTTTCTTAATCAAAGAAAATTGGAAAATTTTGATTCAGGATTCAACTGAGAAGAGTCAAGTTTCTTGACGAAGAAGACTTTGGAAAAAGATTATATAAAAAAAAAAAATAAAATAAAATAGAAAACCCTGATACACAAGCCACTTTGTTTATCAAGAAAAGATTGTTTGATGAAAAAATTATCCATTGTATTGAAAGTTCTCGTGTGATTGGCTTGCGAGTGATTTTCTCGAGAAAAAAAACACTCGAGAAAATCACACGCAAGCCAATGCTACTACCTCTCCTCTCTGGAAGGACATTTGTGATTCTTGGAAGATTATGCAACAACACATCGGCAATGAAAACAGGGTGGTGCGATGAAACCCCTCTAGCAACGGTCAGGGACGGAACCAGGAATTGTTGGTCGGATGGACTAATGGATTATATTTTTATGGTCGGGAGAGTTGTATTAATACAACTAATTGTATTGGACTGAATTATATAACGTTTTTAATGTATCGAAAATAAAAATCGGGTGGCTGCGTCCACCCCAGCCAGCGTTGGTAAGTGGACATCATGCCCTATCGGCATCACTGAAATCATACAGCGAGGAAGGTAGTCTGGCTAAGTAGTATAGGCCTTGGTCTGGAGTACCCTTCACATATCTCAACAAACGCTTAACTTCTTTAAAATGTCGAACTGTAGGTTGAGCAAAGTGTCGACATACCCTGTTAACAACATGAGTGATGTCATGCCGAGTGAAAGTTAGGTACTGTAATGCTCCCACCAGACTCCTATAGGTGTATGGATCCACCAAATCAGAATCACCTCCTGCCTCTTCAGATTTGAGAGCCAAAGGTGTTGCTGTGGCAAAGCTCTCTAGCATCTTGGATCTGATCGGCAAAGAATTAGCATACTTAACTTGGCTGAGAAATACACCATTTTCAGTAGACTTGATCTCTACGCACAGGAAATAATGGAGGGACCCCAAGTCCTTAACAACGAACTCTCTCCTCAACACAGTGATTAATGTCTGAATAGGTTGAGAGAGGTTGCGCTTGTAAGCATAATATCATCCACATATATGAGTAAGATAATAATAGTTCCATATTGACGATAGGTGAACAAAGATGGGTCTGTTTTACTACACTGGAATCCAAGGTGAAGTAGAAACTGAAATAACATATCAAACCAAGCCCTAGGGGTTTGTTTAAGCCCATATAATGACTTCATTAGCATACACACATGACCTGGTTATCTCTCATCAGTTAAGCCAATTGGTTGTTCCATGAAAACAATTTCTTTTAGGGTTCCATGTAAAAAAAGCATTCTTGATGTCTAAATGTCTCATTCTCCAACCATGGGAAACAGCCACAGCAATCACCAATCTGATGGTTGTTGGTTTGATGATAGTGGTTTATATTTTTTCATAATCAATCCCTTCAAGTTGAGAGCATCCCTGAGCCGCCAAACGGGCTTATATCTCTTCACATCCCCATGCTCAGTAGTTTTGACTTTGTACACCCATTTTGAACCTATAACATTAGCAGAATGTGGTCTAGGTACGTACCAAAGTCCATGTCTCATTTTGATGCAAAGCCTACATTTCTTCTTCCATGTCCTGTTGCCATTTTGGATCCTTCTAGGCAGCTCTCAAAGTCTTTGGTTCTGCTATTTCATGAGATGCTACTATAACATACCCCTTTAGATAGGCAGGAGTTCTTTGGTCTCTGACTGGTCTCTGAGGTGCAAGGGCTTTCTGCTCAACAAAATGTTCCTGCACTTAGGCATTGGAGCATTGCGTTGATCCCCAGGTTGCTCTTGTGGTGCATGCTGCACTTCAAGGGGAGTATTCGCTGGCTGTAATGATATATGACTAGGTGACTCATCACAACAGTCATGACTGGTGCTAATATGCTCATAAGTCTGTATCTGGCCTTCATCTGAGTCTGGATAATCAAACATATCAGAGGCTGACCATGTACCTGCATCATTAGTACTCTTAAAAGGAAAAAAAATTGTTCATTAAATACCACATGTCTAGAGATGTACGCCCTCTTAGTTATAAGGTCTCGACACATGTACCCATTGTGTATAAGACTGTATCCTAGAGAAACACAGGGATAGCTCCTCTTAGAAAACTTTGTTTCTGTCCGACTCCTTAATGAAGGGGAGCATTGACACCCAAACACCCTCAAGCCATTGTAACAGATGCCTTTTGTACAACTGATGGTAAGGTGTCTTGAATCTTAGTGCTGAAGATGGTAATCTGTTAATGATGTACAAGGCTGTATTAAATGCTTCAACCCACAGATTCATGGGGGCACCGACGTGAAATAGCATAGTTAAGGCAGTCTCTACTATGTGTCTGTGTTTCCTCTCTGCCACCCATTCTGTTCTGGTGTATAAGGACAAGACACACTCAACTCAATTCTACAGTCTTGTAAATGGTCAAGAAAAGTGTTTGAATTGAATTCTCCTCCACCATCACATTAAAATATCTTAATTTGTGATTAAGTTTATTTCAAACAGTTTTGAAATTTGACAAACACATCATAGAATTCAGATTTTTTTCCTCACGGGGGGTATAACCAAGAAAATTTGATAAAATCATCAATGAAAACCACATAGTACTTATAAGACCAATTAGATTAAATGGGGGCAGGTCCCCAAAGATCACAATGCACCTTTTCCAAGGGAAATTTTGAAATAAAAGTACTTTTATTGAATGGCCGCTTACAGCTTTTTCTTGACTGACAACTAACACATAACTTGTGTTTATTCTCCCAACAACTAAGATTTATTTTGCCTAACTGTTTAAGTTTAACCAACAAGTTCTGGTTGGGGTGCCCCAACCTCTGGTGCCAAACAGTGGAAGTAGCCTTTCATGTTCTAACAACTGCTAAAGCCTCTCGAACTCCTTGATCCAATGCATATAGGTTTTCTTTTCTATGCCTCTGTGCTATGACCTTCTTATTGTGATCCTTAAGAACAAAACCAGACTTGCTAGATTCAAAGGAACACTGATTATCAGAAACATATTTACCAACTGAAAGTAACTTCTTAGTTAAGTCAGGCACAACAAGAACATCAATAGTCGAAAATATCACGATGACGATAACGGTAGAATATGGGGATATCGGGCAGTTAATTGGTGATTTCTCCGGTGAAAGTGTCGGAATTTGTGGTGGTGTTTATGAGAAATATGAAGATTTCAGCAACGGGTTCAAGGTGATATGAATGCGGGTACATAGCTGGTAAATTGGCCGAGCTTGGTCTGCTTATATTAATATGCGAATGAATATATGATTTACATGTTGCTCCTATTTATAGACATCAGACTAATCGCGATTAGGCATATCTTGACAAGACCTAATTAAGTACAATCAAGTATAAACAGTACGACCTCGGCCCCATGTGCGGTAGTTAATACCGAAAGCCGGTTATGCTTGATGCGGATCGTCAATCGAGCTGATTCATAGACGTGTAAGAATTGAGTCCAGTTTGTCTTGATCTACGAGGAGGCTTGCGTGGATGGGCCCCCGGGCTGTCAAGATTTGATCTTGGCCGATGAGCCCTTTGGAAGTATTGATGGGTTCAACAGTTGATAGCTTATACCCGGCTTGGAAGCAAGCAGGATGAAGGCGTAGCCGTTCAGATGATGTGATGTGACCTCTACTAGGGGCAGATCCCAGGTCCGTATGACCGTTTGCGGGTTCGGCATATCAGTTACCAAGTGTGAGGTTACGAGTATGTGAAACCATCAGACCTGCACCATCACCAACATACACCTCATCAAATCTAGTATATTTTTGTGAGTTTGTTAGATTACCTTCATTATTTGTCATGTGAGATGTAGCCCCGTTGTCTGCATAGAAAGCTGGATCTGTGTGGTCTGCAATGTTCATAGTAGCAAAGGCCTGCTGAGTTTGTTTTGACCGGTAGGCACAGTCAAATCTATAACAACAGCCGATTGTAGCATGATTTGCCTTCCCACATATTTGGCATATCAATTTACTACCTTGAGGTTGGTTTTTACTCTCAGCAGGTGCACCCCCTGTATTATGTCCTTCAACATCTGCCTTTCTTTGATTACCTTCACTGTTTCCGAACCTTCCAGGAAGAGCAAATCCTATCCTTTTGGAGCTATATTGGCCTCTGCCACCACCCCTTCTTCCTCTACCACGGCCCCTCTGTGTCATAAAGGCCTGAGGCTGAGAGTAATCAACATATGGCTTCTCCTCTATTTTTTTTTTTTTTTCTTCTGAATTTTTAAGGTCTGTTCATAGCCTTAAAGAGTTATAACAAATTGGGCAAATGTTGGATAAGGCGGGTTTGTTAACATGGCAGTCCTGAAGTTCATATAATCACTGCCAAGGACATGTGCAAATTGAAAAACCTTATAAATGTCTTCTATTGGCTTCTTGATGGCTGCTAATTATCACACATCGACTTGAACTCTTTGAGATATTAATCAATAGTTCTGGTGCCCTTCTTGATTCCCATCAACATGTTTTTCAAGTTTCCTTCTTTCTCCACCGTCTGGGGAAGCAACTGTTGTGCCAGATTTTCCCATAGTTGGTAAATAGTACACTCCTCCTCATGGATCATGCTTACCACTTCTTCCTTCATTGTCCCCAATAACCATGAAGTCAGCAGCCCGTCGTTGACATTCCAGGTTATGCAGTCCGGATTGTCAATCTCCTCATCTGCTTGATTCTTGATTTTCTTGGCTAGGTGCTCACTTGATGAGATGTGGTGGTAAACACCAAGGCTCCTAATCAATGGAGTCATCTGCGATCTCCATAGCAGGAAACTTGTGAGGTTTAGTTTGATCGAGATAAAGCTAGAGCATTGGTGAAACTGTTGGATAGTTAATCAAGATTCTTTTGCCATCGAGTGTGCAACGAAAATGGATCAAGGAAAGTATTCGATTTCTTTTGGCTTGAGAGTTTTTGTCTTTGACACCATGAAGAAATCACATAAACAAAGATGCAACAGCCAATTTGCAAAGAGTACTGAATTCTCATTGATCGTAAATTGCAAGTACAATCTGTTTTATATACTACTCCAATTTAAATGAGGTAAGAGATAAACCCTAATTTTAAAGAATAGATGATTATCTCTAATTCACACAATTACCCTCAGAATGTATTTGAATCACATTTATCCGAATGCAGCAGTTTTTCGACCCTCATTCAAACACTTCCACCTGCAGTTTTATCTTCAACGTCTCCTTTATCTTGTATTCTGACACTTGCCCAATATGCCATCAAGATGATGAATCCAACTTGCATGTCTTAAGTGACTGCTCGTGGCCGGCCACCGACAGTTTTGGAGGATGGCTGCCAGTGCCAACTGAGTCGTATAACTTATTCTTTGAAGCTACTAGCAGTGGATGACGCATGATCACAAGTAAGGGGACAATGAAAATTTTAAGTAGGAAAATGAAAAAAATTAAAGGGGCAAACAAAATATTTAATACGTATATTAGTAATTTTTTTGGAACAAGCAGGGGCAATTTCTCCCTTGACTGTACAAAGGTCCACCACTGGCTAATATGGTACTAGAATTGATGACCTTGAATTTCATCCGGGGCCTACCCTCGTTAGTTTGAGAAGGATAGTTGGTGTTATTTCTTCATAGATGCCATTAATTGGTGGCATTTGACTATGGAGCAATATAAGAATTCATTCTTGCTGTCAAAATGAGATGGGACATTTTTGAAGAAGAAGAAGAAGAAAATGTTAATTATTACAATCATAACATCCGTATCTTAATAAATTATAAAACATACTTTTACTTGTTTGATAAAACAACACCATGATGTCCTTTATTAGCCGCCGGCGAAGGATTAGCTGCAGGTAAAGTATTACTGTATCCCGGTACTGGATCGCTCCGGCCCCCGGCCATGAGGTTTTCTGGCATATAGATGAAAGAAAAGTAGCTAAAATTAGTTGACTATAAACGCCAGCAAAATCTAACTGAAATAGCTATAAGTTAACACTAAACACACCGTTTTTTCAGGACATTATCATCCGAAGACTCTTCATACGCACACATAATCGTTAGATTTATGACATATATTATTATATAAAAGAAGACAGAATAATATTTGTCTTTTTATACATACATATTTATAATGAATCTAACGGTTCAATACACAGGCGCGGCGGGAGCTGTAAGATCTAACTGAAATGCAGAAAGGATGAAAATAAAATAATAATCACCTTGAATAGAGGAGAAAGTGAAAATTCTTGCTTCAACAAACAGACCATGGGTATTTATCAACATTAATATTGAGAAAATAAAAACCATAACAAGCCTACTGAAATTCTTCATTTTGCTCTCTAAACTTTGTCTGTGTTTTGGTGTTCAAATACAAGTCAAGATTGCTAGTATCATTATATATATACAGTTCCAAATTTATAAAACAAAGTGTTTGAGTAATTAGTTGTAGTCTACTAGTCTCTTTAATAGTAATCAACGTAAGAATTTCCACTCTCGTCTGAACATTGTTTTTTTTTTTCTTTTCTTTTTTCACGGAAGAATTTTTTATTTTAGGACCGAATTGAGAAGAGTTGACGAAGAAGACTTGGGAAAATTAAAAAAAAAAAAAAAAAAAAAAAAAAAACTCATACATAGTCCACACGGCTTATCAAGATTGACTCAAATGTGTGTAAAAAGTAAAACACCATGGTCTTTGGTGAAGCAAGTTTCCGTTTCACAACTTGGAGTAGTACTCCACTCGGGACAACCCCGTGTCATATAAGGATTTGGAGAATATGTCGTGGTGCATTCTCACAATGTAAAGTGTCCTTAGACCATGTGTGTAACGAGCCCTTTTGATGGTTGAGTTTTGTTAGCAGGGTTAGTAGAAGGGAGTGTGCTTTTATACATACTTGGAAGTAAAAGTAATGTTATATGTGATTGGTGATTGGTTAGATCCGGTGCTTCTACCCTTACTAAGTACTTACCCTTCGTACTTACCCCCATATACTTAATTTATGTTTTCCATCCCCGAGAAGATTGTCGGGTTGAAGATGAATATTACTTTGATGAAGTATAAGCATGTCGGGGTTCACGATCGAGGAAGATGTTCTTTTATTGTTATGATATGATTATTGAACTCTTGAAATTGTACATTGACGGTTGTTTCCGTACCTTGTTGTTGTTAGCCATGACGTTGTTTCCGTACATTGTTGTTGTTAGTCATGTTTTGGCTTAGTTTAAGTTTGTTAAAGAACATTTGGATATGGTAAGTTTGGAACAATTTACTATGTAGATATCTATCGAATCATTGTCGTTTTATTAAGCTCTTTTAAATGTATTTGGATATATATATTTACAAACTAGACCATTGAAGCATAACTCAAAATTTACGTCCTCCACGAAACTCTTGAAGCAGGAGCATAATGACATTTTAGGTTGGGGCTAAAACATTTTTTTTATTGACAAAAAATTATAGCATAACATCTGTAAAAAGTTGCCCTTTGAATTCAACTTTGCATAGGTCAAATGTCAGTGTGTTCCCCCGAAGATGGTGGCATTAATTAACAACTTGCAAAAACAATCACGTTGAATGGAAGAGAAAGTGGAAAATCTTGCTTCCCCAACCAGATAATGAGTAATTATCAACATTAATAATATAGAGAAAATAAAAACCAGAACAAACTTACAGATATCCTCCATTTCTGCTCTCTAAATTTTGCCTGTGTTTTTGGTGATTAAATCAACTGAAGACGGCTTTATCTTTATACACCGTTGAGTATGAGGACTTAGTCAATCTAATTACAGCCATATTTGACCAATCCTAATTATTAAAATGGCAATTAATTCTTCAAAAGAAATTTCAATGTAGGACAGAACTTGAGGAAAGTCAAGTTTGTTGACGAAAAAGACTTTAGGAGGCCCAATTCCTGACTGGAGGGGGCACCAAAGGCCTCTGCCCTTCCATCTCTTAGAGAGATGGGAGAGCTTTTAGTTTTTTCATGTTGTCAGAGAGTTGAACAATGTCTTTTCGTGTGTGGATGAAAAAAAAATCCTCATACACAAGTCACAATGCTTATCAAGACTTAGAGTTCTCCCGTCTGCATAGGGTTGAAAGAAATGTTATATTAAAATTTAGTATAGTTTTTTGACTAAAGCTTTTGATGTAGTGTAAAGCAAATGCCTAAACTTGTGATTTGTTATTGGCTATATATCTTAGTTACTTATATTCTACTTTAGGAATTAGGATGAATCCTTTTAAGGATTACGTACATTTTCGCTTTTCTATTGATCAAATGTGGTTTCCCTACACACTTTAAGATGAATCTTTGTAAGCATTTTTGCTTTTTTATTGATCAAATGTAGTTTCTCCACAGACTTGTGATTCGGTCCTTCGCTATATATCTATGTTTTTATATTCTATTTTTAAGATGAATCCTTTTTTTTTTTTTTTTTTGGGGGGGGGGAAGATGAATCTTTTTAAGCATTACATTTTTGCTTAAAAAGATCGGAAACTTTTGAAGTAATGAATGAAATGACTTCTGATACATTAATTTTCAGGTAATTGTTACTGTCACAAGTCACAACATTTTGTGTCATATGATAAATTATTAGAATAATGATAATGCCATAATAAATATCCACAACAAATTTTCATAATACATTTTGGATGATTGATTATGATGTGGGACCTATTAATTTAAATGGTTCTCAAAAAATCAATGATGGAAAAAATTGTTGTTGCACTTTGTTGTGGAATAATCATTTCTCAAATTATTATACAAACACCTTTTTACACTTTTGGTGGAACGCCACCATGAGATCTCTGATTAGCAGCCGGTGAAGGGTTACCGTATCCTGGATCCGGGTCGCTCCGGGCTCCACTCTCATCGATTATATATCCTGGCATTTAGGTGAGAGAAAAGTAGCTAATTAGTTGGGGTCGGGGTCGTCTGCTGTGAAGAGGGGGGCTGAGATGGACTGTGAAGCAAAACGGCGTCGTTTCGCATAATCAACACGGCGTCGCTTTTGCCTGAAACGACGCCGTTTCGAAACTTCACGAACCCACGCGAGGAGGGCACAGGCTCTCAATCCAATTAGTTGACTATAAACACTAAGCAAAATCTGACAAGCCGAGTGAATCTAACGTGTTTGGGGTAAATTCAATTTTATAGAGATTGAAAATAGATATTCGGTTTCGAATTTATAGAGATCGAAAATAGATATTCGATCTCTGTAATGTCGAACTTTAAGTTGAATTCGACTTTGCGTAGGACAAATGTCACTGTGTATCCCGAAGATGGTGACGTTGATTAACAACTTGCAAAAACAATCAACTTGAATGGAAGAGAAAGTGGAAAATCTTGCTTCCACAACCAAAGTATGAGTATTTATCAACATTAATAATATAGAGAAAATAAAAACCAGAACAAGCTTACAGATATCCTCCATTTTTGCTCTCTAAATTTTATCTGTGTTTTTGGTGATTAAATCAACTCAAGACGGCTTTATCTTTATACACTATGAAGACATGGTCAATCTAATTACAGCCATATTTGACCAATCATAATTGTTAAAATGGCAATTAATTCTTCAACTAATTCCTAAGAAATTTTGATGTAGGGCAGAACTGAAAAAAGTCAAGTTTGTTGACGAAAAAGACTTGGAGGAAGAAAAAAAACTTCATACATATGTGACAAGTCACACAACTTATCAAGACTTAAGGGTCGTTTACTTAAAATTAAAGTTTGAAATCTGAAATCTAAATATAATAAGTAGCTGAAATCTAAAATCTGAAACTGTTTGATAACGTCATACATTTGAAATCTGAAAATTTGCTTCATATATATATATACACACATATGCATATGTATATATATACTAGTAAAATGAACGTGCTCGGCACGTGTTCGGCTAAATCATTGTTTTTAAAATTAAAAAAATATATATTTTAATATTATCTCTATATAGTTAACTATTCGTTTAATTTAAAAAATGAAAACATGTTAAATAATGATAATTGTTGTAAAATGATTATTTGTTTGGTAGAAATATTTTATCTTTTCTAAAAAAAAAAATTTATCTCTCTTATTCATAGGCATTGAATCATACTCGTTATGTTATATTTTCATTCTTTTAAATATGATAAACATTTTTAGTTATAAAATCATGCATTTTATTGGTATTCATAGAAGATTTGTCTTAAGTATCTAGTATATCTTTAGATACTCTGTAAGTTCTTTCCGACCTAAAATAACATCATCAAAAAATAATACGTGTCCAAAAAGAATTGTGTGATTTTTTAAGGAAACATATACTTTTATTTCATCAAAGCGATGGAGGTTGCCATAATTAAATGAGAAGGTAGCGTAGTGTCTCATTGTCTAAGTCCTACCAGAGAAAGTCTTTCTTTTGCTTTCTAAGAAGTGTGCATGGGTGTTTCTTCTCTTTTGACAAAGGAGAATTTGTAAGTAGAAAAAAATAGGTAGTAGCGTATTACAATTGTCAACAATTCCCTCTAAGTGGGATAAACCAATCTCTTCTGAAATTACTTGTTGTAAACTGTCAGAGAGTCCCCTTTTAAACTCAACACTGAAGATACACCAAGTTATTCCGTGGTAAATAGCTTGATAAATGGCCAGAGCTTCATCAATTGCTACTTCGTTTTTACCATCAAGTTTCATTGAGAAACTATTTTAATTTTCACCTCAATGGTTGCGTGGAATTCCTCCAACTGCCATACAATTCTCATTTGTTGTGGTGTCCACATTAAACTTCACAAGAAGGGCGTGAGAGGGGGGTCCCGTTTTTTGCTTAGGCATCTCGATTTCTCTGTATTTATAATGGTGCTTTATGCTTGTAAATATGTTGTGGAATCTTATTCAGCCAAGGCTAAAATTGATTATGAGTGAGCGGCTTTATTTTCAAATATCAAGGAACAATGACTTTTCCATATCCACCATAGTTCATAAATGATTTTGGCAACTCCTTCCTCGTTCTCTTTACTTACCAGATGCTCAAAGAAATCTTTTATTGACTTATACTTGAGGTTTCTCCAATAATGACCCTGAGGTAGGAGTCTCCAAACAGATTTCGCCAGGGTGCATGTAAAAAGACTATGTCGGATAGATTCCTCCTGCTTATTACAAACTTTGCATATTTCGTTCCCTATGCCTCTTATACGGAAGCCCATAGCAATGGGTAAAGCATCTCTAAGAAGTTTCCAATAAAAGTTGATGGTTCTAGGTATTACTGTTAATCTCCATAGAGAATTTCAAATCTTTTGGTATGGCTGGGATGATGATGCGATGTCTTTTTCCCTTTCCTGATTCTTTAAATAAGGAGCTAGATAATACCCTGATTTTACCGAGTAAATGCCATTGTTGGTGTAATTCCATATCAATTTGTCTTCATTGTCGTCGGGGGAAAATAAGAGAGATAAAATGTTGTTTGCTTCATAAGGAGAAAAAAACTTTTGCGACCAGGTTGTGTTTCCATCGACGGGTATAATGGTCGATTAAGCAATTACCCAAAGTTGAAGGAAAAACTTCTATTCGTGGGTGGGATCTGAATCAAGGAGTTAGTGGAAACCAATCAGCTGTTATTATATTTACCTTGTTTCCATTTCCATTTAGCCCTTTAAAAAGAAGGCCCCTTCCGTGGAGGATACTCCTCCAATCATAGGTGGATTATCCGTTATGGAGGCATTTCCGAACACCTTTGAGGCAAAATACTTCGCCTTGAACAACTTACATGATAGAACTTCAGGCTTTGAGAGTATGCACCAAGCTTGGTACGATAAAAGGCCAGAGTTGAAACACTCAAGGTCTCGGGATCCAAGTCCTCCCTCTAATTTTGATTTTCAGCATTGGTGTCATGATTTCCAGTGAATTTTTCTATCCCCGTTATCATTGCCTCAAAAAAACTGCCTCTTTAGGCTCTTTAGCTTTGAGACTATCTTTTGAAAAAGCAGAAAGTATTGCATCACATATTGTGGTAGAGATTGAATTACTGCCTTATTAAGAAATTTCTTTCCGGATGAAGATAGATATTTTCATTTACACCCATTTGACTTCCTTTTTACCATTTCAGTAACATAGTTAAAGATTTCCGCTTTCAATCGGCCCATGGCATAGGGCAAACCTAGATACTTTCCACTCTCGTCTCCCAAGGAATTTTGTAGAATAGAAGTTCTTTCTTAGTTTCACTACCCATCCATTTACCGTATGATAACGTCAAAATTATCACGGGTGTTCAGCGGTGAATTTGTGGCGGATATCTGGCTATGAAAACGGTGTGAAGATGGTGGCTCACGGTGGAGCTATATGGTAGTGTGGAGGTGAGTGTGGTAGTGATGCTTAAGTAAAAGAGAACAATAAATTGGGCAGAGTTTTGCCTTGCTTTGCATATATTTAGCTTAGTTTATGATTTGTACATGGAGCCATATTTATAGGGTGAGAACCGACTAAGTTTAACATAATTACAACTAAGGACATAGTACAACTAAATCTGCGGTGGCTGGTTGGGCCGCAATAAAGCAATGGCGGCGCGGATCCTTGAGCTATCGTTATATGTCCCTAGCCGGCTGGTTGTGTCGTCGGTCCATACTCTCCAGATGTTGAAAAGGGTCTCTGGCGGATCCATCACCCTTCTACTCATCGTGGGCCTGTCGTCAAAGCCCATTACCAGAGCAAAAATACGTCTAGCATTGGGGCCTAGCCGTATACCCTTTTTCCGGGCCCCGTTCGCCCGTTCTCGGTGGGTCCACTCGGGTTAACGTTCGGGTCGGCGGGCCGGAGGGCGGAGCCGGCCTATCACCGTAGAAGATACCCAACTTATTAAAATTTATTATTTGTCGTGATAGCAGTTCATAAGTATCTAATAGCTCCATAACCGATTGACAAGCTTTAGGAGTGTCCTCCGATATCATCAGGAAAAAGTAGGTGGTGAATCTCCAACTACTCATTGATTGAACTGCTCGTGATGCATTCTCATATTCACCTTTGCGTAATAAAGAAAAGAAGCCCTATGCACATATAATAAATAAGAAAGGCGACAAAGGGTCACTTTGGCAATTCACACTGTTGGGGTGTATTAATTAGCTGATGTGGCCGTTAATGTGGACTTAATGCAACAAGAAACAATGCTTTTAATTAGCTGAGGGAAGCCCGTTTTATGCATTACATGTTTTAAGAAATTTCATTCAACTCTATCAAAAGTCTTTTGCATATCGAACTTTAGCGCTATAAGAGAGTTACAACCCTTTTCACCAAGCTTCATGTTGTGAAAATTTACAAAAGATGACATCACATTATCGGTGATCGTTCTACCTTGCACAAACGCGGACTGACATCACATTATCGGTGATCATCACATATGTAAGTTCGTTATTATTTTTCGATTGTAAATATTGGAAACACAATGAAATTTTATAATCATAACGAAGTTTCATTGTAATGAAACTTAATATGTATTACTTCCTCTGTCATATTTGACTTTTCACATAGATTAAAAAAAGTGTAATTAATGTTTTGAATGTCATTAAATAACTAATATTTTACAGCTATACCCTTTAAAAAGTTGTTGGAGAATTTAATACACTCTCCATCTCATTTGACTTTTCACACAAATTAAGAAAAATGTATTTAACGCTTTGAATTTTATTTAATGACCAAATATTTTACATTTATGCCCTTTAAGTAGTTGTTGAAACATTTAATAATACACACTTTTTATTGTAAATAATGTAAAAAGGAAAGGGCATTTGAAGAAATTTTACAATTAATACACAAAGTAGACACTTATTTTGGGATAAACCAAAAAGGAAATGTGGACAAATAAAATTGGATGGAGTACTACAATCTTTTTAAGAGTGAAAAGCACAAATCAGCCCTATCTTTCGGTCAAGTTTGAGACTTGCCACTCATCTTCAAATTAGACAATTTTGCCACATATGTCGTGCCATGTTTTGCAAAAATTTCCTCTATCTTTCGATCAAGTTTGAGACTTGCCACCCATATTCAGATTTAACAATTTCGCCTTCTATGTTGTGTCATGTTTTGCAAAAATCACCATTTTTCAAATTTCACGTTAACTTGAATGGAAAATACGCGACCGAGTCTCACTCTCCCGCAAATCTAAGACACGTCATTTAACACATCCTTGTTAATATTTATTGTATATTTTAAACTCATTCCGGATTTAAAAAAACATTTTTTATTTTTATTTCTCATTTTACAACGCGTTTTCACTATCAATTTCATTTTTTCCAAATTGCATTTTCATTCTCAACCCGTTGTCATTCTCAAATCGTGAGAAACAAAAACCTTGTCTTTTAGTAGAGATGAAGACTGTTGAAAAAAAACGTGAAAGAAAATTGTGTAGTCGACAAATCTACTTTTTTTTAATAGAAGAAAGGAGGATTTAATAGAATTAAAAAGACATCAAAAGTTGATTATAAAAATAAAAAATAAAAAATGTTGTGTTTCATTGAAAGCGCATTAGATTTGCGGAAGAGTGAGACCCGGAGGCCTATTTTCTTTCAAGTTAACGGGAAATTCGTAAATGGGTGATTTTCGCAAAACATGACACAACATAGGTGGTAAAATTGATAAAACTAAAGATGAATGACAAGTCTCAAACTTGACCGAAAGATGAGCGTGATTTGCACTATACACTCAATTTTTTAATTGTAAATAATGTAAAGCTAGAAGGACATTCAAAGAAATTTATCAATTAATGCACAAAGTAGATATTTATTTTTGGACATCGCAAAAACGAAACATGAACACTTCATTAAAATGAGCCGGAGGGAGTGTATATCTTTTTTAAGGAATTAATTGAAACAAATTTGAGTCAACACCTCTTATGAGTTATGACAATTATATATTCCATGTATGTGAATACTTTTTATCGCTAACTCTTACATCTAATTGATGTAGTACATTTTTTTTTCTTCGAGAAATGCATTTGGAATGCAGATAATTTAAAGTTATTACATTACATTTTGATGATTAGAATAATAGTTATGTGGATGAAGTATGATATAGAAATTAAGTTTTTGAATTTGGAGAATCAATAAAAAAATTGGTTAAGGTCCATCATTTGTGTATTACAAGTGGTATATTGATATTTATTGTTGTTAATATAAATGTGTTTATAGTTGTCTATACAAAAATACCGGTGTTATTTTGTATTGCTTCACGCTATAAATTATTTAATTATATTATTGAATGACATCGGTTGAAAAAAATAAACAATGTTACTAATTACACTATTTAAAGATAAAGACCGAATCTTCTATATTTTGGTGCGGTAAAAATTATTTTAAAATGATATTTTTCATGCCTTATGCCTTTACTTGTAGGTTATTTTAAGATCCATGCAAGTCTACGCTTTGCATTGTTATTGCTTAATAATCTCCCTGATAATTGTAATGGCGATGATTATTATTATTAAAGTTGATTCATGATGATTCATGATATATCGATGATGTGAGAAATATTGATAGCACGTGGATATTGATACTGTGTGGTAATGGTAACATAGAATCCCTCTGTTTTTTTAAACTGCCACTTTTCAGAATTTGTTTTGTTTTTATTTATCTGTCATTTAAATTTCCAATGCATTATTATAATTTTTTTCACCTTTACCCTTCATTTCAACAACCCAAATTTTGATACATTTTTTTATACACAATGAATGAAGGGTAATTATGTTATTTTACATTTTTTTTCAGACACATTAACCATATTTTTAATTTGTGTGATTTTCTTCTTTCCGACAGTTAAAAAAACGGAGGAAGTATATGTTAAAAAAATAGTATAATGTGGAAGTATTAATTGTTGATGAGTATTACTGTTGTATTGATAGGATAGAATTTGGAGTTGGTAATTGTAATAATGATTATTATATTGAAATTATCTTGCGTACCAAATCAATGAATATCATTTAGTAAGGATAAGGATAATTGTTTATGTATATCCTGTAATACGGTAAAAATAAATTAAAAGATAAGAATAAATATAATAAATTAATAATATAATATATATAATAAATTAATAAATAAATAAGGCGGGGGAAACACCAAGGGTAGGAAACACTTTTTGGGAGAAACACCGAGGGCAGGAAACAATTTTTGGGGGAAACACCTCATCGCACTTTTATTATGAGTATAGATATTCATTTCATAAAAAGCTTTAAAAAATCTAGTAGATTCTTTTTTTTACCCCAAGAAACGAAAGTTTTTATTGATGTTAACTTGTACAAAGCCAAACCGGCGTACATCCTTTCCAAAACACCCCAAAATCTGAATTGAAAGAGAAAGCAGCAGGCTCGTGCGCCAACTTATTGCTTTCTCTATCAATGTAAAAACAAAACTACGCATAAGCGTTTTAATGTCCTACACAATTGTTCTACAATCAAGGGGAGGGGGGTTAGCACTATTACAATAATTTACAAGAGATAAACTATCTGACAAGCAGACTAATTTTTCTACACCTAAAGCCTGGCACCGCCGTAGACACCATCGCACCGCACCTGCTTCCGCAGCGATAGCAGAACCACTAGTACTCCTCGGCGATGCCCAAGCTTCCAAAAGCGTACCACCGGGACCAAAAACCGCTACTCCGTAGCCTGCAAGACAAGACTCCGATTTCCAGGCTGCATCAACAAATACCCTCGCCTCCTCAGCGTGAGTGACATCGTGCTGCAGATCAGGAGAGGGAAGAAAAGTATCAGAAGCAGTCCTCTCCGAAGAAGATGCCTGAAAGTAATCGTTATTCATCTCACAAGCAAAAGTAGCAGTATCAAAGAAATACCAGAACACATTTTCAAAAATTCTTTTACATCTCGACTTCCAAATAGACCAGAAGACAAAACAAGAGAGGATAACCATGTTTTTAAGCGTATCAAAATTAGGGGATGCAACTAGCTTATCCCACCAGGAAATAAGTGTTGCGCCTTCATGTTAACTCTCCAAACATTCTTTGCAAATGGGCAATGGATAAAGAGATTATCAATAGTTTCTACTCCCTCACCGCAGGCCACACATGGAGAGATATCCTTGCCAAAACGCCTATGCAACAATGCTGAAACCGGGAGGATATTTTTAGACATTTCCACAGAAAGTATTTTAGCTTAGCCGGGAGAGAGAGCGCCCAAATGATCTTCCAAGATTTTATGTTCAGGGAGGAACTAGTAAACACCATCAGGAGTTTTGAAATTGTACAGGAAGTAGTCATATGCACCTTTCGAAACAAATTCCCCATTCTTTGAGAAAGAATGGGAATCTTCTCAATTTGTCTAACATCCACCGGCCAAAAAAGTTTAGAAAGCTTAGCAAGATCCCAAGCTTGGTTTGTCATCAAGTCACAAACCAAGGCGTCTTGGCCAAGGACGGGTGCAGGCGTGATGGGCTTAAAGAATGGGTTATCAAAAATCCATGGATCTTTCCAAATTCGAATCGATTTTCCATCCCAAACAGAAAAGCACGTGCTGGCCTTGAGAAAAGACTGAGCTTGCATAAGACTTTTCCAAATAAAATAGGCATTAGAAGGAACCTTACAATCAAAGACAGAGGAGTTAGCAAAGTATCTTCCTCGCAACACTCTAGATACGAGAAGCCCGGGGTTAGAATGGACCCTCCAAAGAGTTTTAGCTAGCGCTACAATATTTGCAACCTCTAAGTTACAAAAGCCAAGGCCTCCCCTACCCTTTGGCCTGCAAAGATGGTCCCAACTCATCCAATGATGCCCAGCAAAGTCCTTGCCCAATTACCCCACCAGAAATTAGCCGTTAAAGCGTGAAGCTTGTCCACGAGACCTTTTGGGAGCTTGACAACGGACATTGTGAAATTAGGGATAGCAAACAAAGTGGACAACAACAAGACAGACTTGCCCCCCTGACTTAAGAATTTATACTTCCACCCATTAAGCTAACTTTTACACTTATCTAAGACATAAAGAGAAAATCTATTTTTTAGACCGACCAATAACCATAGGAAGACCCAAGTATTTTGAGTGGTGGACCTAAGACATAAAGAGAAAATCTATTTTTTAGACCGACCAATAACCATAGGAAGACCCAAGTATTTTGAGTGGTGGACCTCAGCTAGACCATTAAGAATTGAAAGAATCTCAGATTTGCACTGCCTAGACACATTTTTGCTAAAGAAGACAGCAGACTTCTGTAAATTAATAGACTGACCCGAAACTTGTTCATACTTATTCATGATACTTTTCATTCTTGCAGCACACGACGCATCCGCCTTTGTAAGCAACAACGAGTCATCCGCAAAGAAGAGGTGGTTAATACAAGGACTATTTTTAGCAATTCTCACTACATTCATAGAATTGTCCTTATTTGCTTTCCCCAACAAATGGCTAAGGCCCTGGGCACACAAAATAAAAAGATACGGGGACAGCGGATCTCCCTGGCGTATTCCCCTGCTAGTCTTAAGAAAGTCCCATCGATCATTGTTGATTATGAAAGAGTAAGAGACAGTGGTAACACATTCTTTAATCAAGGACACTAATCTTTCACTAAAGCCCAGCTTTCTTAGGATAAAGAATAAATATGACCATTCAATTCTGTCAAAAGCTTTAGAAATGTCAAGCTTCACAGCCATGTACGCATCCTTCCCTTTTCTTTTATTTAGCATATAGTGAATGGACTCATGGGCAATGATATAACTATCCACAAGCTACCTTTTAGGGACAAAAGCATTTTGACTATCACCAATGCAGTGAGGCAGGACCCGTTTTAATATGTTTGCTAGAACCTTCGAAATTATCTTGTAAACAACATTGCAAAGACTAATTGGCCTAAAATGGGCAGCTTCAGAAGGTTGCGCGATTTTTGGTACGAGAGCAATACAAGTATGGTTTAACTCTTTGGGGAATCTGCCTTCGCGAACAAAGTTATTAAGAGCTCTTACTAGATCAGATTTTATAATATGGAAACAACTCTTAAAGAAAGCAGGAGACATACCATCCGGTCCGGGGGCAGTGGCTGAATGCATCTGGAAAATTGCGCTCTTTACTTCCTGCTCCGTAACAGCTTTTAGCAAAAAGTTTTTCATTTCAGGAGTTATGCAAGCTTCCATGTCCTCCTCTCCTGCAAGACAGCAGTATTAATCCATGTGGATGAAAAAAGAACAACATAATAATTGCGAAATTCCGATGCAATGCTAGCAGGGGTGCAGCTCCGGTGCTTCAAAGAGGGGTTGAAAGTTCCATTAATTCTCTTTTTCCCATTTGCAACCATGTGGAAGAATTTAGTATTTTTATCGCCCTCATTCAGTCACTTAACTCTAGAAGCAGATTGCCAAAATCTTTCTTCTTCTGCATAAGCTTCCATCAATTCATGCTTAAGACATTTAAATTGAAAAGCAGGCGCGTTTTCTTCAATTCCTGCCCTTATTTGATCTTTTATCTGGCAAATTTTCCTTGCATAATTAGGTGCATTAAATTTCTTCCAATTGTTTAAACACATACGCACCTGCTTAATTTTACATAGAATTTGATAGAATGGCGAACCTGGGATTGTTCGGGACCAACCATCTCTCACCGCGTCAAAGAAGCCCGGCCTGGAAATCCATCTATCATCAAAAAGGAACTTCCTCTTTCCATTAGACCTGGTCGCACAACATGAAAGATCCAGAAGGCAATGATCAGAACATGCCATATTAATGTGAGTAACAGCAGCCTCATTGAACGCGGCGACCATTGAGGGGAAGCCAACACCCTGACAAGTCTTTCATAATTGGGGGCCTCTCCTTCTCTCAACCTGCACTAGGTCCAAAAGTGTCCAACATATCCCAGATCGATTATACCACTCGATGCAATGAACTCTTTAAAATCAGCATATGATGATTCTGACCGACGCCTTCCACCCAACTTTTCTTGACTAGAACAGATGTCATTGAAGTCCCCCACCAAAACGAAGCAGTCACCCCAACCCGACCTCCTATTCTTCAAGAACTCCCATTGCTCTTTCCTAAGAGACGCAGAAGGACTTGCATAAACCCCAATGAACCACCAACAAAAACCCGGATGAATACCTTTTATACAAACTTCGATTGTGAAGGAAGTAGAGGTGACATTTACAATGTCAGCATCCTTTTTCCAAAATAAAGCTAGCCCGCCAGAAAGGCCTAAAGGCTCTACAGTAGCTACGTCATCAAAACCAAACTTGTTACAAAGATTCTTCAAAAACATAGAGGAATTTTTAGTTTCTGATAGGAAAAGCAAATCCGGGGAGTGGAGTTTACATACCTCCTCAGTCTGGGAAATTGTCAAGGAGCTCTCCGCCCCTTGACAATTCCACACCATAATCCTCATTGCGGTGATGGGAGCCACTTAGGGCTGGCTGCCTCCACCCCACTTTGTTCTGCTTCCATAACAGGTAAGGTTTTAATTCTCAATTTTTTTAGAAAAGGCTCAGACAGATCCGAAGGGCATGCATCCAAACCATCATTCTTACCTCTCTCCACAAATTCCTTTGCACTTGCATCAGAGTCATTTGGGTAGACAATTGTTGGCCCCTTCTTCGTTCTGAATTTTCTTTTCCTTTTCCTATCCAGAGTTGCATTACATTGCATTGCCTCCACATTATACAAGTTCTCTGCCATCTCATCAGTTAAGAGGTTTAACTGTTGGTGGGTAGCTCGAGTATTTTGATGATCAGAGGGGTGCCACTCCAGCATGAGGATTTCCGACTTACGGGCTAGGGAGACCATTTGAAAAGCAGCATGGTCGTCTACTACTTGCTGTGGTGAATCTAGTAGATTCATGGAGATGGAGTTGTTTGCCGGCGAAATAAAAAAATAAATAGTACATAAGCATTTTTCAGGGTTAAGCTAGGCCACAACATCCGAAAAGTTTGTGCAGAAGTTCAGCGAATCTGAATTCAATAAGTGACATAGTAAAATGTTATAAACAATACTGAATGTATCTACTTATTATATTGAATAAGTGCTGAATTGATTTAACAAACAGACGTTCTCCCATTTATACAGGGTTGAAAGAAATGTTATATTAAAATTTAGTAATATATTTCAAAAAAGTAATAGTATATGTCAAAATATTTATTTTATATTTATTTATCATTTAATATATGTGGTAATTAAAGTTATCCAAATATTAAGATTGTGTAGATCAAATATATGAATATTATGTCAATTAAACGATTGCGTGTCTATAATTATTTCAAGAAGTACCTATTTTTATACAAAAGCAGCCACGTATGTAACAGAATTCCTTCAAATTGACAAAAAAAAAAAAAAAAAAAACACGAAAAGTTAAGCTAAGCAGTAGTGCTACCTTCGGATGCAGAACCGCACCCCCATTCCGACCCATTGACGCCAGCCAGCCAGCCAGCCTCCTAATTTGCCCATAAATTCATGAGGGAGAAAGAAAGAAAGAAAGAAAGAAGCTTTTCTCCTTGTGTAGTATTATCTCTCTTTCTCTATCTGAAGACACATATGAAAAATTAATGGGCATCGGAAAAGGTGGTGGAAGAAGCTTAATGGGACCTATCCTGACAGTAAACTTGGTTGTGTATGTGATACTAGTTTGTTTAGCTGGATGGTCTGTCGACAAGTACATTGATGGCCAACAAAATCATCCCCGTAAGTCCTACTAGTACTATCTATCTTTTTGGGTGAAATCGAAATAATTCAACCACCGTTGTCATATTCATAACTTTGATTTTCTCTGGGTTTTTTTCCATGTGGTGGTGGTGGTGGTGGTAGATTTGGGTGGGAATGAATCAACCGTTTTTCTGTTGGTGTTTGCATTGACCGGTGGAACAATTGGGGGATGTTCATTGCTGGCTGGGGTAGGTCATCTCCGGGCATGGCGAAGTGATAGTCTGGCGGCGACTGCAGCAACTTCATGTGCTTCTCTTGCTCTGGCTATTACTGCTGTTGCCTTTGGGTAATTAACAACAACTACTATTGCTCTTTTAGATTCTGTAATTATATATTTACTAGATAGATAGATTCCTATCGTTGTTTCAGATATTAATTAATACAGTTGTTGTTTGCAAGATTATATTTGATCCCTTTTTGCAGGTTCATGTGTAAGCAGATCATACTAGGAGGGCACCGAGGGAAACGTTTGGTAAGAAAACAACCCCTTGTTCTGCTTAATGCCTTAAACTCTTGGGATCCGGTCTATTGGTATCGTAGAATACTAAGCATGCCCCGGGTTTAAAAAATGGCTGGCTGTGTTTGCAGAAAACATTGGAGGCATTTGTTGCAATATCAATGTTAAGCCAGCTGCTGTACCTTTTGCTCTTGCATCTTGGTTTTTCTGCACAACGTACCGATGAAGCTGCACCCAGTACGCCACCACCAGCTGCAGCAGCATCGTCATCATATAGGTCTCTCGAACACCACGCATATGTTTCTCGGTAAAAACTTTTCAACAAGAGGCCTGAGATTGAGACAATTTTTAACTTCATTTTTCAATAACATGAGCCTAAATGTTAAAGCATTGCCCCACTATTCTACCAAGTTGGAGGTTTTCTAGCTACTTGTGTACAAGTTTTTTACTTGATCCATGCCGAAAAAGAACCCCAAAACTTTAAATAGATAGCTTTGTAGCGTAGCTGCTGTGGCTGTGCTGCCTATTTAAAGCGATAAATGACGGATTTGTATCCAACATTAATTGTAGACTATGGAGTAGGGTTGCTGCTGCATGATGGGTTTGGTTTATATGGCACAACAGTTGTATTAAGGTTATACCAAAAGAAGAAGACGCATCTACACCATTTGATGTATTGTAATAGGACCACGCATCTTATATAAAAACACAACACTATAACAATCAAACTCTAATCTTGAAACAAAGACTTGCTCTCATAACAAATAGCATTGAACCAACCCCAGCAGACAATCAATCAAAGACAGGCTTAAAATATGAAGAAAGAAATCCGTACTTAGGAGAGACCAAACAAATCAAACTTGAATCAATACCACTACTATCATCAATGCATCAATTTTTTTCCATTCAATATCCTCTCAAAAGATAGCAACGTACCACAGACTCTAAACTAACAACAAGTGAAAAAGGAAATATCATGGCTACTACACTAAATGAAATTCATCAATGGCCCTCTGGTTTATCTTGTTTCGCTGCTTCCTTGATCTCATCGCCAGCATCCTCCTATAAAAACCAAAGTAATACATCAAAAACAGAACCATGACTATGCCTACTGCCTCCTGAGCATTTGAATATACATGTTTATGTATAGGGAGAGGGGGAGAGGGGGAGAGGGGGAGAGGGGGAAGAGGGGGAGGGGGAGAGAGAGATGGATGAACATACAGAAATATCGGATGTCCACAGGGTCAAGTTATCACGTAGAAGTTGCATGATAAGTGTACTGTCCTTGTAAGATTCCTCACCCAAGGTATCAAGCTCAGAGATAGCTTCATCAAAAGCCTGCCATAAAGATAAGAGCAAAAGAATCAGACACCAATGCATCCTCCCTCAAGTAATTCAAAACTCAATCCTTTACCCCACATGCCCCTTTCTCCCCAGAGGAGAAAGCCCCACAATTTTTCTTCAACAGGCTAAAATGGGCATATAAGCAGTCATGCTTAAAATATGGCTAAAAGATAATCAAGGAAGCGAGATGCTGGAACTAGGCAAATAGGGTAAATATCTTGACTGATGTTTACTCTGCTTTCAAATTGTGTCAAAAACTGACTTATCTATGCGTGCAAGTCGATAGCCAATTGTAAGGCAGGTGTAACATAACCAACTTATCTATGCGTGCAACAGATCCAACTAAACAACTTCACGTTTAATTTTCAGCAACAATGTTCATGGCACTACCTCTTGTATATGTTAGTGCTACGTGTAATGATCCTACACTTGAGTGTTAACTCCTCCCAGCCTTAGCACAAAGTTTCGAAACTAAATAAAGCTGCAAGACCCCCATAATCATAATTTACAATGCCAGAACCTGAACATTCTCCCTAAAAAATTATTAACATTCTGATTATTCTCACTGAATACCCAGCAGGAACTAGTTTTATTTCAACTGAGAGGCAATATCATACGAAACAATAAGCAAACATGAGCAGATAACATTACCTGCTTTGCAAGGTTGCAAGCACGGTCAGGTGAGTTAAGGATTTCATAGTAGAAAACAGAAAAGTTCAAGGCAAGGCCAAGCCTGATTGGATGAGTAGGGGCCAATTCAGTCAAAGCAATATCCTGCACAAAGATAAAAGATAAATATGCCAGAAAAACACAAAGAAAGACTACGATAATTGATAACTTTTCTAATGGGTGGTAAGCAAAGTGGAACTCGATTTGAATATCAAAACCAACCTGAGCAGACTTGTAAGCCAACAAAGTGCTCTCAGCAGCCTCTTTCCTTTCAGCACCAGTCTTAAATTCGGCCAAGTACCTATGGTAATCACCCTTCATCTTCAAGTAAAAGACCTTGGACTCAGCCGAGGAGGCTGAAGGAACCAAATGGGTCTCAAGAAGGCTCAAAATCCCATCACAAATCTTGCAGAGCTCAGCTTCAATCTTAGCCCTATACTCCTTAATTGTGTTCACATGGTCCTCGTTTCCACGGCTCTCTTCCTTCTGCTCGATGGAAGAGATGATCCTCCAAGAAGCCCTTCGAGCACCAATCACATTCTTATAAGCAACAGACAGAAGGTTCCTTTCCTCCACAGTCAGTTCCTCAACATCAACGGTTTTTGCAACCTTTTCCATGAATTCAACCATTTCTTCGTATCTCTCGGCCTGCTCGGCCAACTTAGCCATGTACACATTTTCCTCACGAGACTCTGGTAGCACCATTTTTTCCGTTTACAATCAACCAACAGCAAGACTGCAACCATCCGAAAAATAGAAACTCAATACACATGAAATCAACAACTTCTACTTAACTCGACTTGAATACGAACAAACAATGCATAACTTGTGGACAAGACAAAAAAATCAACAGAGTCAGCATATAAGTCAATAGCCAGGCCCAGGAACACAAAGTCAAAAGAACTTCAGACAATCGACAGAGATTGATTACGCACAAACAATCCATAACTTGCGGAAAAGAAAACAATAAACAGAGTCAGTATACAATTACTTAAGCCAAGAAAACAAAGTCAAACGAACTTCAAACAAACAATCAGCCAGAATCTACAAATCTCTGAATCGATTACATAATCAAAATCCACAAATCTAATATTAACCGGTTTCCAACCATCACTTTTACAAGAGTTCAATCCAAAAAACACCAGTTCTTCATTTCTTCCAATTTCTGAATAAAAAAACAGATAAGTAATCACGGAAGTTTAGTAGATCTATACAAAACCACATCTAATCAACGAATAACCGTCACACAAAAACGTGCGAATTCCAACAACTACCAAAAATGAAGCAGAGCGTTCAGATCTACAAAAAGGATTAAACATCGTCCATACTTACACGCACAAAACCAAAAGAAATGAAGAAAAAAATGTAAATAACAAAAGAAAAAAGAAGGTATACATACGAGGCGTAGAGGTTGAAAAATACCTGGAGAAATGGATGATGATTGAAGTAGAGGTAGAAGGAGAAATGAAATGCAAAAGGAGAGGGGGAGAAATAAAAGGGGTGGCTTTTTAAAAAGAAGGGAATAGGCTATTAAGGTCAAAGTGGGCCAATACGAAAGGGACAAATGGTGGGCCGGAAGATTCTACCAATTGAACTTGTAGGCAGGCTGGAATTCGACTGACTAGTCAAAGTCATGTTTTATGTTTGGTACATAGCATAGGCCTTTCCTTTCCTTTGTATTTTGGGGTTTGGCCTCATTTCTCTCCTAAATTGCCTAGTTGTACTTGTATCTAACGATGAATGCCCTACCGGCCTACCCTCATCTCTCCCTTTTTCTTTTTCTTTTTTTTTTTTTTCTTTTTTCCCTTCTACAATGTAAGAGAAAAAATTGCAATGGGTTCGGCGACGCTATTTGGGTCATTGTAGATTGAATAACTATTTAAGTCTATCGTTCTCTTTTAGCGTAAAAGGATTAAGCTAAGTTAGCAAGTCTCAACCTCAATGTGAGATATTGCATTTCCCCTCTTAAGGAACCAGCGTCTTCTACGAGAGGTATCTCTGGTATCTAGATGAGGTATCTGGAGGTGACCGCACTATCTCTAATTGTGTGGCTTTTAGATCTAACCATCGTCTTTAATTGTGTGACGCTTAGATTCGTCTAGTAGTCGTTTGGCCTAAAATAATTAAGCCAATATGGGATATTACATTTTCCCTCTTAAGGACCTGACGGAAGTATCTATGGTATCTAGGGGAGATATCTAGAGGAGCTATCTAAAGGTATCTATTGTATCTATAGGTGATGTCTAGAGGTATCTCTGGTATCTAAAGGATCTATCTACAGGTGACTCTCAACATTTTTAATTGTGTGGCACTTAGATCCGACCACCATTTTTAAACGTTTGACACTTAGATCCGTCTAGTAGACGTTTGGCCTAAAATGGTTAAGTCAAGTTAGCAAGTCTTAACCTCAATGTGGGATTACATTTCTCAATTACATTTCCTCCTCATAAGGAATTGGTTAAGCCAAGTTAGCAAGTCTCAACCTCAATGTGGGATATTACATTTCTCCTATTTTAAGAAACCGGCGTCTCCTACCAAAGGTTTCTCTAGTATCTAGATGTTTCCTACCAGAGATATCTCTTTACATTTCCATATTGCATTTTACCCTCTTACGGAAACTGACGTCTCCCACCACTGGTATCACTTCCCTCTTTTAAGAAGCCAGGGTCTTTTAGACTTCTACCATAAGGTATCTCTGGTATATAGAGGTCTCCAACCATAAGTTTCTCTTATTCTCTTAATCTATAGGTCCCAACCAGAGGTATCTCTTCCTTCTCTTAAGGAGTTGGTGTCTCCTACCAGAGGTATCTATGATAACTAGAGGTCTCCTACCAAAGGTATTTCTTGCCCCTCGTAATGAACTGACATCTCCCACAAGAGGTATTTGCTATCTAGAGGTGGCCCCTACCATCTAGTATTTAGAGAAGGTATCTAGAGGTGACCCTCACCATCTCGTATTTAGAGAAGGTATATAGAGGTGACCCCGACCCTTCACCATCTATAATTGTGTGGCACATATATCCGTCTAGTAGTCGGATACCTTTGTAGAGCCTCATGATTTGGGCCTTACGGCTCTATTTGAGCCGTAACTACTTAGATCCATTGTCATCGATTGATCAAAAATGGTTAACTGAAGTTACCAAATTCTCTCAATTTTTATTGGATATTACAACGGTCGTTTCAAGTAGCATGCATTATATTTTTTAGGGTGTGATCATGTCTCTTGGTACAACGTTCTACGACGATTGTAGCATAAAATCTCTATGTACAATATACGATGCATCTTTTATTTAGCGTACAATTTTATCATTATAAAATGCATTATATTGGTTATACCCTAACCACGAGGGCCCCCTCACCCCCGATCCCACAGGAATGTGGGGAGAGGTTAATCAGGTAACCTAGAGCTTAGAGTCAGGGGCTTGCTGGTTCCCCATCACTGAAGGGTGTTATCAATCGGAAATCAACATCTTTTACGGGAATCGAACCGCTGACCTCCAGCTTAGGGTCCGTCTGTCATTATAACACCCCAGCTCCTCACCACTAGGCCATATCCAGGGGATTTATAAAATGCATTATAACTCATATGAATGAGTGTCAATGATTTGATGGATGATAAAGTGTGTGTGTGTGTTAATACATGTTTTGATTTTACCTCGCAGTTTATTATGCCATTTCATGGGGTTTTTCATAGTGGTTTTCAAGCGTGACTTATTAACCAACTATCAACGTTTACTATCTTTGGAGGAAGATATATCGCATGTAGGTTGCATTATCAGTGATTGTCGTCGGCTTTTATCTGATTTTATTTCAGTTTCTTTTTCATTTCTCAAAATACAAGACAATGTTCTTGCTCATTTCTTAGTCATGGAAAGTCCTAGACATGTAGGAACTATATAATGAGGTTTCACCCCACCCACTCATGAAATCTTACTAGCTCTGCTGATCGCAATTAATAAATAAAAGTACATTTACCTTTCAAAAATTACATGTTTTGATTCTAAGTGTTGTGAATGTTATCATTTTATGAACTTTTTATTTGCACCAGCACTATACCCTTAACCTAAAGTATCCGGTTTCGAGTCCCGTGAGGACAAAAGTATGCATGCGTGTATTTAATTTCGTTTCATGAAAGGAAAAAGAACCACATTAATCACACGTATTCTGAATAAATAAACAAAATAATCGTACCTCCTACTGAACGCTGCCGTAAATTAAACAATGTGGATGCCTCACTAAACGGCACCGTATTAGAAATAATCTTAGGGCATAAAAAATAAAAATAAAAAAATTAAATAAAGTTCACTCCTTTGTTCAGTTGTAAAGAAGAAAGCTTTGTAAGCCCTGTAAAGAGGAAATAATTTGGTTATTGCTCTCACAAGTGGAATCATGGGATATATGCAAGAAGCCCGTGAAAATCACGTCAAGAAGAAAGTCGAAGAAGGTATAACACATATTCAATTAGCTTCCGGATGCATTTTTTTTATGGTATAACACGGATGCAAAATTTTGGGCTAGGGTTTATGTTATTGAAGCTACTGATTTGGTTTTCGAGATGCAAAACTATTTGTTGCATTTTGCTATTAGAACAAGAACATCTCTCTTAATGCTCAGTAGTTCTATAGAATCGAAATGCATTTCCTGTTAAACCTTGCAATTTGTATTGGCGTAGCAACCAGTTGATTTTAGTGCTCAGTTTCAGCTTTGATGTTTAAGGGCTCATTGTTGTATTCTATGGGATTTCAGATGCTAACATATTCTTGAATGTCTATGTTTTTATATCATTTTGGGCTATAACTGATATGGGATCTTTATACTGAGATTCAGATTTTTTATTTTTGGATAGTGTGTACTGCTACTGCTAACAATTTGAACGATACACTGATCACATATCTATATCATTAATAAAATGCTAATCACAATCTTATGCTATGAAATTTCTTGTATTGACTTGTGGAGAATGTTCAGCTTTGCGCAGCAAAATGAAGCAAAAAGCACTCAAAGAATGTGATCAGCATGCTGCCAAATACGCGGAATGTGCCGTTGGAAGAACAATGTCTGTTGTTTGGGCTTGTCGCAAACAAGCTAAAGAGTTGAATAACTGCCTTCATGCTTAGTAAGTTCGGTTGTTATCATCATTTTCTTTTTGGTAAATCAAAATCAATCACTTTTTTTTAACTTCTTGGCACAGTTTCAAATGCTATGTCATAGGATTGTTTTTGTACATAATTTGTTTAGCTTCAGAGATATTACTGAGGCAGAGTTAACCTGGAGGGCAAGGGGGATGCTTGCAATAACCACGTTAGATAGGCCTAATGACCCTGTCTTTACTCAAGCCATGCATAGGCAGGATAGTTTTATGCACCTGATTGCATCCTCCCCCCCCTCTTATTTTGCTTGCAAAGACTGGTTATTATCTATGACTACTTGGAGCCTTTTCACTTCTAAAATTTGATAATAAATTTAGCTGGAAACAGGGCCATCTCTGTCTTTTCATACCAAGCTTCATTGCACAATGTAATCGGCCTGAATTGTACATTTACATAATAGCTAGTCAAAATAAACCTAGTTTGATCTGTGTGATCATAAGCACGTGTTGTTTTGTATACACTTCAAGCCAACTACAGCTATTGTGCCACATCATGGTATGATGAAGTTGGCATTCGTTATCAAGAATGAGCGATATCTGAGGCCAAAGGAACTTGCCTTAATAATGTTGTTCATTGAATTTGTAATGAAAAAAGTGGGCAATTCTCAAGTGTTAGGAAATTCGTTGAACTACTGCTTACTAATTGTGTTTCTGCTCCTTTTTCAGCACCAATGATTCTGTATTGGAAGAAATGAAGAAAGAGTACAACCTTACTCAAGAAGGGAATGTCTTGAAGAAAACATGATCATCCTGGTCGATTATTCGGGTTGTAGAGACATAGCATAAACAATGTTTTGAAACTTCTCATTCTCTATTGTTTGTGGGAAAATTGATCTTTAGCAGAAAGCTTTGATTTCAGTGAGAGTTTCATATTGTGTTGCGGATGTGAAATTGCTACTATTATTACTCTCTTTGAAAAGTTCTTTCAATGGACATGCTTCAATTCTTCATCCCATTGGCTTTACAGTACTATATCTGAAGAAGTATTAAATGATGTGTTTGATTTTCAGAATGGCACCTATAATGGGACATTTTTTGTCAAAAAAAGTTGATAATTTTTTGGTAGGTATGTAGCATATGTGACATATAATGTATATGCATCTATCCATAGTTGTTGTCAAGGCGACCTAGGTGAGAATCGAGGTCTTTGTGCCTAGAAGGTAGGTGAGGGTTGGCTCGGCAAGATGTTGTAAAAAAAGTGGGTTGTGTGTATGCACCTTGAATAGGTCTAGCAATTCTCAAACTGCAACTGCCGGTCATCGGGATTCACCGTTTGTCGGAGCTATACTACTAGTTCCGGTTGAACTAAACTTCAAAGTTCATCTTAACTTCTTGGATTTTAAGAAGAAAGAACAAGCTTAGAACATTACAACTTTAGAATTATAAAGAAAGAAAGGAAATAGAATTTGGAAGTGAAAAAAAGACTTGGATGTTTTTTTTTGAAAGATGAAAGTTCTATCTTTGGTTTTTTTTTTTCTCCTCCCCAATAGGCGCACCACGCCTTGTATTTATAGGCAAGTTGGTTGAATATACCGGCTTACAACTTTTTAAAAAAAAATAATATATATATAATAATACATGAATAGTAAAAGACATGAATAATTAGGAAACATCTGGATCCACATGTCCTTCACTTGTCATCAATGGATGGTAATTCCGATGCAGTAAAATTTCTTCATCTTCAATAGAGTAAATATTGTTGTAACAAAGGATATTTACTTTGCTAGGTTTTATCGCCGGTAGGAATACTCTCACTGCATGAAAATATATTATCGTGTTCATACCGTAGATGCTCCCTAACGGTTCCCACACCAGGGACGGACCCAGCTGCAAATAGGGGGTTGCTTGGCTCCCACTGAGATCCGAAAATCGACATATTTTTATAGGTAAAAAATGTAAAAACACTATTGATGCCACACTCGCCTTTCAAATTTATTCTGGTGCTCCCACTGAGATTTTTTTCTGGGTCCGTCACTGTCCCACGCTCGCCGGACTCTTGCCTTCCCATTTATACCAAAGCTACACATGTGGCGCTTGCAAATGTTTTATGTGGCTATAGTTTACAATGCTCAAAAGGCACCTTGGAATATTTGTTAGACATGAATTGGTCTTTTTGTGCACTATTACTGATTTTCTTATCAGTTGGTTTCAACTTTTTCAACTTTTCCCATGAACAGGCGACCCCACATAATGATCTAAGATATAGTAGTATTATTCACTCTCCCATTCATATCCCTCTAAAAGAACAAAGTCTCGTTTGTTTTATCTTTAGCAATACAATTATACTTCATGTTTGCTTTGAACAAACCATACAATACATAATAAGCAGCTCAAAATCACGATATGCAACTATAAAAACAGTAGAGAGAAAACCAACGTCAAAAATGTATTCAAACACACTACAATCAGACAAAGAGGAAGTTAATTCCAAAAACAAAAAAAAAAAAAAAAGACGACAGCAAACCTACAAAATGAAAATCAGACTAAAGCTTTTAATGATATATCCTTGTGCAGTTCTTAAAATACATGATGAATTAGGCAAAATCTCAACGTGACCACATCGATAAATAAGATCAAGTTGGCTTCCTCATATTACGGCCAGCACGAATCACTTCATCAACTAGCAGCAACTGTGATGCTATCACGGGCCTGCACAATACCCGCGATGAAACATTTAAATATATAGAATACAACCCTTGTAGGAAAGTTATACTCAATGGCGTTAATCATAAAATAATGGAAGGATATGATGCATAGCAGTGGCACAACCTTCCTGCTCCGGTTGGTTGTGCCATAAAGTTTCTCTGAAACTTTACAAACAAATAGAGCATAGGACAAACACACACACAGACAATGTTCGAGCAAGACATTCAAAAAGTAGACAAAAACAATAAATTTGTTCAGACCAGGTCAGAAAACCATTGGCACGGATAGAGAGAGAATGTGAGTAAAGTAAATCTCCTCATACCCAGAGTTTATGATTTGTCGCTTAACAGAGTAATTGTCAAAGATACCCTCCATTTGGGGATCAATAGGCTCCCCTGTATTCTGGTTTAGACCAACCACGTTTCCCTTGTCATGTTCCCCCTGCCAAAAATATAGTTCAAATCAAGAGTTTAACGGCTTAATATTCTTTAGCATAACTGCAGGACCAGATTCTGGAGATAGATCCTTACAGTGAGAGCTATGATCACATCTTGAGTATCTAGGCCAGAGTTTTCAGCCAATGTCTTTGGCACTACAAGAAGAGCATCTGCAAAAGCTTCCACACCAAGTTGTGCACGCTAAATGCAGGAGAAAACATAAGATTCAGTTTACTTGTACAAAATAGGCGATATAATTGTCTTGAGCACAATTTGTAGATTACAAATTTACCCCTTTAACAGTTCTCTTGACTTCATTGACCAAGTATTGTCTTGCTGCAACTTCAAAAGCACCTGCTCCCTGAAATACAAGCATAGGAGGTGAAAAACATGCCCAAACGAAAATGAAGTCAGTGACTTACCCAGCAACCATAATGAGATCGAATATTGCTTATTCAAATAATCAAACAGAACTGGCCTCCAGAAGTAAAATAATGATCATTCATATTCTACCACGAAAAAAAACCCCGATGAGAAAAACTTACCAGCACAACCGCTTCATCCTCAATAGTGTTTTTAACTGATCGAAGTCCATCACGAACTGCATCCTTTATTTGAGCAATTGTATGGTCATTTGGACCTGAATTACAAATGGCATCACTAAAAGATTAAATTTCTGCACAATAATAGTCAAGTCTCGAATGTGCTAATGAATCCATACGCCAGATGTAATAATGCAATATAATGGGGTCGAGCTGACAGGAATCAACAAAACATACCTTTGATTAGAATTGTACAAGAGTGAGGGTTTTTCACATTTTCCACGAAGGTGTATTTTTCTTCTCCAAGAACATGCTCATATACCAATCCAGCCCAGCCAAGGCAGTCAGGATTTAGATCATCAACAGAATTCACTGCCTCCCCACCACAAGCCAACACCAATCGTTCCATATTCCTTCGTTTTGCTCTTCGAAGGGCAATAATCTAACATGAATGATGAATTGGACGTTGGGTGAGATATAAAATAACAATATTCAACATAACTCTCTAGACACTTCTCTCTCTTTCGTCTCATTTTTTTCCTCTTTCTCCAATGACCCAAGGGAAGGCACAATAAAGTAAAGCATTGAGAAACTTACCCCTTCCCGAGCAAGCAAATCCAGTGATGGAGGATCAATACCTTTCTGGTTGATTACTACAAAACTGCTGTCATCACCTGAACAAACCTGCACACAACCTCAAGCAAAAGCAAGGATGAATCCATAAATGATTCATGTCATCCTTGGCACCAACACCACTTGCATAAATGACAACCCACTAATTCAATACCTTCCTCTTAAGGTCTATAATCTTTTGCACCCTCTCATCAACTGAGCGTCTTTCTGCAGCAACCATTGCTTCCCTCTGCTGTGCATTAGAGTAGAAAAATCCTGCATTTATCTCACTGGGGAAAAGAAAAAAATGTGAATACCCCAAGCTAAATGCAATCTGATGCAATTGAAAGTATGCGACTTTTATGTCACCTCTTTTCATATTCTAGTGACACATTGCAAGTCAAGATGTAGCAATTCTCGGCTCGTTTCTTCATGTCTGGATGACGAGAACCATGATCGAGGACAAGACCCTCAATCTAGCAAGTTAAACAAGTTATCATGAGAAACAGATGATAAATTTATTCAAGTTTTCTGTTAACTTATCCCATTTGTGTGTTAATTTATCCAAGTCATGAGCAAACTTATAGCTTGAACATCATCCAAGGATAAAGAAACAGATACATTTGATTTTAGAATCAATAATGAGCCAGATTAACAGGATCAAAAACACAACAGAGAAAAACCACTTCCACTAACCAGCTTAGTGTCTACATCAAACTTATGGCGCATATGCATTATCTCCACCATAAAAAGATCAATAGGTTCTTCAGGCTTGCGAATGCAGAGGACCTGTTATATTATCCCACAAACAAAGAGCAGCAAACTAATAAACATAAAATCCC
Organism: Gentiana straminea; assembly: GCA_036785695.1. NCBI lineage: Eukaryota > Viridiplantae > Streptophyta > Magnoliopsida > Gentianales > Gentianaceae > Gentiana > Gentiana straminea. Next base: position 7,540,012 of record JAVUPR010000314.1, on the reverse strand, counting down.
AAGTGCAAAGCATAAGAACCAACACCATAATTGTGTAGCCTCCTACGGTACGGTTTTGCAAGAACCAAGGGGAAGAAAAGGAATAAAACATTCATTTAACACTTACCGAATTTACCACAATCTCAGTCAACTGATCTGCCAAGGCTTCATACAACTGCACAGAACAGACAGATCATGAACGGAGTAGACAAAATAAAAAGATAAAAAAAAAAATGAAAAGTAAAGGTTAAACTCACCTTTGTTCTTAACGTCGTTCTAGCAACCATCTTCAGTATCTCTTTGTCCGGTTCATCACCCATCACCACTGGGGTCTTAAACTTTTCAAGAAATTGAAGTGTAGCCCTTTTAGCAATTTCGAAGCCATCAACTAGTACACGTGGATGCATTCCTACAAAGAAGATGATGTGCTATTATCATGTCCAAGTTCATACAGAATGTCAAAGAGGCAGCAAGAAAATAAACAGTGAAGGAATCCAAGAAAACACTGAAAGTGCTCCCTTAATGTAAGAGGTAGAAAACTTGAAATAGGTTTTCTTCGGTAGTACCATTTGAATATTTTTGTTGCATCTACAGCATAAATTAACTATAGAATAAAACAAATATCTGGAACCAACATTCTTAAGAGGACAGAGAGGGAAGTACAAAAGAAAACCTATACATTCAAAACAGAACGATATTGCAGGTGATAAAGCCGTCTTATAAGAGTGGTTCCCAATAGAGTTACAAGTGGAACACACCTTCATCGATACAACGCTCTGATTGCTTCATGAGTTCACCAATAAAGATGACAGTGGATGTGGTACCGTCGCCACTGATATCGTCTTGAGCAACAGCAGTCCTTGCTATCATTATTGCAGTTGGATTTTGGATTTGCTACAGCCATTTACAAATATAATCAATCATCACGAATACACACAACAACAAAATGATGAACCCAAAAGTACACATTCTTGCACATGACAACCAGTTCCAATTAGTTTATAGACAGTCCAACTGATATTGCTTGTTCCAGTATCATTGCAGTCAATAAGCTTGCCGACTATAACTGAAACTCAACACAATGAATTGCAAAACATGGCAAACTGCCATAGAATGTTGTTGTCTTAAAATCAATAATTGCTAGTTCATTCTCACAAGGGTTTAGGTTGCTCAAGTTTGTGCTTGTTTAAGCTGTTAGGATTTATTTTTTTACTAATTAGGATTTCTAACCATCAACATTTATCCATCCACCTCCCCCAACCACAACCCCCCAAGAAATGAATGTGCTTTCAAAGATCAAGCAATTCCCTCCAGACCAACAATAAGTTGACGGCTACACTTAACAACAATTACAACAACAAAGTGTTCACTAGTCCTAGGCCAATGAATTATGAATCTTCCACTTAATGGAAATCATATCAGAAGACATGATGTTCAATGACGCTGGCAAGCTGAGGAATGCCTTGTCTAGAAAAAAATATTTATAAGAACTTGAGATATGCATATGCTCCAATCAAACCGATTCGCATCACTTCCGTGCCCTATGCAAGTCATCACAAACTAACACACGACCATTTATACATCAGTGAGATATTGAATTACCAAGAATGAATGACAATTCAACTCATATAACGAATAATCAAATGCATACACTAAATTAAGCTTTCAAACTAACCATTTCCTTCAACAAAGTGTTGCCATCCTTGGTGAGCTTAATGTCTCCAGCTCCTCCAACAAGCCTACGTCACAATTAAAAAAATAGGGAGAAGTTTTGAAAATCACCCTCGAGGAACCTGCGCTTAGAGTAAAACAAAACAAAACAAAAAAACAACTAACTGACATCTTAATGGTGCCTTTAGGGCCGAGATTCGTCTTGAGGACATCTTGTAATCCCTTCGCGGCATTGATATTCATGTGAAGAGCAGCCGATTTATTGAGCACCTCTGCATTGGGATTCAGTATCCTTAGAGACATCTTCACTTGCAAAAAGGCAAATGCAGAGAGACAACAACGCTACGACACAGGTAACGGAGGAAAGTGAGCAGATTGACTGCTGGAGTTTCTCGGATGCGGTAAAGATCGATGAGGAAGTAAGTGGCGGAGATCGGCGGTCGAAGGAGGAGAAGAAAGTTATGAGGTGACGGTCCGATGGCGGGATTGGAAATGGAGGGTTTTAGGGCTTTCTAGAGCTCTTCAACTATGTTTGAACCTACGGAGAGCGACGCCGTATATAGATTAGTTTTATATTTTTCAATACTATAAAAAAAATAAATCGAATTTTTACTTTAAACAAATACTCTATATGTTTCTATTTAATTGTCGTAATTGTCGAAAATAAAAATTTATTTTTATATGTCGTAATTATATTTTTAAAACAATATGTTTATATTTTTTTTTTTCAATACTATAAAAAAAATAAATCAAACAACCGTAACTTTTGATTTATAACTTCGATCATCAAAAAAAATTCACCAAAATTCATATTTTTTTTGCTCTTTATTTTGGGATCTCATACGATACCCTTCCGACGTAAATTTTGAATGCCGAAAAAATATTTACATTAATCGGAGCGTTTTTCTAATAAACGACCATAACTTTTGATTTAAAACACCGATCATCAAAATTCTTTTACCAAAGTTTATATTTTTTTTCTCTTCATTTTGAGATCTCATACGATACCCTTTCGACGTAGTTTTTTAAAGCTGAATTTAATCGCAGCATTTACAGTATCACAGTATCAGTATCACAATAACAGTATCACATTAACACGTTTTATTAACAAACACAATGACACCATTACCATTAGCATTACCATTAATAGTATACGATTAGCCAAAACTCATAGACTCAGAAAGCTTTACAACAACACCGACAACCTATATTCCTTTATGGATTAAAACGGAAACATGCCGTAAACTAAAAATCATTTGGACAATAATATAATCACAATAACACCTAGAAAACTTATGTATTTTGAAACAAACACAATGACACCATTACCAATAGCATTACCATTAATAGTATACGATTAGCCAAAAATCATAGACTCGGAAAGCTTTACAACAACACCAACAACCTATATTCCTTTATAGATTAAAACGGAAACAAGCCGTAAACTAAAAATAATTTGGACAATAATGTAATCACATTAACACCTAAAAAACTTATGTATTTTGAAATAACACATTCAATCACAATTAACACATTCAATCACAATGGAAAAAAATTACACCATATATGATAATTAAGTTACATCAAGCAAAGGATTATCTAAGCACCTAAAAATCTCGACAATGTTGATTGGTACCATCATCTTATTCTCCAACTCTTTAACATTTTCTCAATAAAGTTGACATCTACATCAAATGGTTTAACATTTGTACATTAGCTCAATTCACAGATCATTACCATTAAGTATTAGCATCTTCTTGGAGCATTAGCTCGTAGATCTCCGTCTTCGGTTTCAATGCGTCGACCTCAGCACCATAACAATATCACAGTAACAGTATCACAGTAACATTATCACAGTATCAGCATCACAGTATCGATATCGTTACAATAATTATCAACATACAGCAACATACAAAGGTCTATAAATGCTACCACGTACCTCTTTGTGTCGTTTTCACTGTTCCATGAATGATATCACTGTCACGAGACTTACGTGTTCGATCTTTTATGAATTGAAGACATACCAAACCGTCTGTTACCATTTCACCATTGTATTATGAACGAAATGCTAGCTTCCAAGAACAAGTTTAGGTTGTGATTTCTTGGATTGTTTTGGAACAAGTTCAAATGCATGCTCAATTCAATTGTTTAATAAAATGAAAGAAATACGCATGAAATGATCTCTACAATAGTTTTAAAAGTGATGAGCATTCAAGTTGTGGATGAAAAAACAATGAAAAAAAATTAAAGAACCCGAATGACGACGTAGAATTTATCAAACAACAACAACCAACAGAATATGACATAAACAACTTTTATAACAACATTAACATCAACATATAAAAGTTTGATGCAAGTGGAAGAATAGCATTTGATGCTATAAAGTTATCTTCTAGAAGCCATCAAGTACAAGGCTCTAACGGTTTAAAGTCTTCGAATTGCAGAAACACAAATGATTAACTCTACTCTGTTTGGGTAATTCTTCGCTATTAGAAACTTCCTCTATTGAACCTTCTCCTTGATCAGAAGAGGATTAAAAAAAATGTTTCATCCAATCATACTTATAGCATCAAGCCTTGAAACATTCTTGCATTTTGTAGAATAAAGATGAAACATGATCCACTTTTGAAATTCATTAGCAGAAAAGGAAACCTCATCATAGTACACCTGCTACATGAACTAATACATTGATCAACAACATTCATTTATGGGCCAGGATCGAGATATAGTAAGCCAACTTTTCAACATGCAACGCTTTCAAGAAACGCTATCGAATCGCCGTTGACTACCTTTAACCCGTCCATCCAACACCACCACCCTTCTCCACAAAAAATCCCACCTTCCAACACTCATAACCACCATCTCCACCCACACCGGCACCCAACCCCTCCCTAAGATCAAACCCACCACCCGCAACTGTCAATCATCTCGTTCATCGTCCATTCCCACCAAATCTGAAATCAAACCATGCAAAATCCTCATTTTTTTTGCGACTTGTAGGTGTGTGTTAAAGAAGAGATGCTGCCATTTTCAAATTTGCGAAAGTGTTTCTAGTTTTCTTTAGTTATTGATCGCGTGTAAGTTACTAATGTCGATATTACTAGCAAGAATACTAGGTACATCGTAGTATAGCAAATGCAAGTCAAGGTCGATCCCACAGAGACAATGCAACTTTAATTATAAACGATTCCAACCTAATTAAGAAGCCACATATAGGTGGTCATTGGTCAACAATAAACATGAAAGAAACTTGGTATTCCTCCCCTCTTCCCACCGACCTACTAACTTGGATTAGTTAATCTTTATATTTACTTCCCCACATAATTTCCTCAAATCAATCGAGCGAGCTTTTAATTTAGTTTTAAGCTACATGTGCAACTCCTAACCATATATACTCCGACCATGGTAGTAGACAATCTATACGCAAACTAACCTCCTTAATTGGTCTGTAATAGCCCATACGCATAAATAACTAGAATTGCCGATATCGAGCTGTAACTCATACCGCTAACCCACCTAGACTGCTGTCGACACTGATTAGCACGTTCCTAGAGTCCATCAAGACTATGTCCAAACTAACACTTCACTATCAGTACTTTATGTTAATTTACGTATTACGAATTACGAATACTAGATTGGCCAGACCTATTACTCGTTTTAATTATTTATGTCGATCAACGTAGCTGAAGTGAATCCTCTAGATTAAGTTTCGTAAATTTTGCCTCGGTAAAACGGTATAGACTGTCGGTTTACTGGGGGCGGATTTTCTTAATTTTGGATCTACATTGCTCAATTACGATTGATCTAAGAAAATCATGGGGTCGTTAAACATGTATATTAACTAAAACACATAAATATGAATAGATCTACCATATTGAAGACAAAAAGGAACGTTCAAGCTTCGTACCTTCAACAATAGAGATCTAGCTCGATCTACTCAAGCTAGAGATGGTAAAGAAGGGGAGAAAACCAGAAATATCTTCTCAAACGCTTGGAATAACTTTATTTCATCAAATTGTATAATGTATATAATATATTATGCAAAACTTATGTAATAATCAGCTCATGCGGCTTTATATAGATACAACAGCCGACTTATGACTTATAGAAACCCTAACTGACCTAGTAGATGCGGCAAAATCGATTTCTTGTCCTTCAAGGCCCTCGGTTTACCGGACCTAGCCCTCGGTAAACCGGGCTGATTTTTCTTCTTTTTATTCAGCAGACCTCTTCTTGGACTTCTTTTACTTGGCCCAACATGCTTCATTTGATCTAGATCCGGCCTCCAATGTTCTAGATTCGGTACATCATATAAAACACACAAAAATGAGACAAAACAGTACCAAATATTCAGGAAAATAACATAGATACAGAATTACGATAACGGGAACACGAACATAGCATTTGACATATATTCCACATAATAATAAGCCTATCTATCATCTCTTGAGCAGAGTTCGGGGTGAATAAATGTATAATTAATGGTACTATTTAGGGCGTTATCAGTTATGAGAAGTGAGGAGTGATTTATAGGTGAGGGATGCGAAGAAAGCGCAATTTAAGGTGGGGGAGGGCTGGAGCGGCTAATTTACAGAATTGGAGGGCTGGGTGGTGGGGGAGAGGAAAGATAAGGGATGAGGCAGCTAGGAGAGGAGGAGGAGGTGACGGCTTAGAGGAAGAAATGGGAAAATTGGCGTGTGTGGGTAGAGATGGTGGTTATGTTTACGGTATAGAGGCGAAGGGAATGCGGTCGATCGTCGATACACTCTGCTGATTGTATGAAGACACAACAGCCTACTGATAGTATGACACAGCAGCCTGCTGAGTAATATAGTGTAGCATGTTGTAGAAAGCGGTTATTCAGTTGTAGTTTGTTGTAACTGCTTGTAGCTTGCTTCTAACTGATTAATGCATAGTATGAAGTTATAAATACCCCATGATCATCTACATTGTAATCCAACTTGTAATTTTCAGTTCATCAATGGTAATTCCGCATTTTACTTTCAGTTTATAATTCTGTAAACTTCATCATATGAATGTTGGGAGGTAGGTGAAGAAGAAGAAGATTTTGGTTTTGGGTAGGAGAAGAAAAAAGGAAAATTGTAATTGCATTAATCATGGACTAAGTTGTAATTAATCGAAACTTGTAATATCAATTTTGTGGTGTTCAATAGTAACAAATTTAATACTAAATATGGTGCAATTATTAAAATTTGGAGTGGCATTAGAAGTACTTTAAAATTTCAATTGACATTATCATACGAGTCAATGTTAGCGATTAAAATTCTAGAACTTGTTAGAAGAGCTACTATTTTTCAAATGTTTCAATTATTTAACGAATCATATTGACCATGCTTGTAGCCTTGCATCCACTTTTTATGGTGCATAAAAATTAAGAAAATAATTAATGTGTTGTATTTTAAGTATTAATAGACATATACATTGTTGAAGATAAGGTTAAAGCATGACCGTTAGATTAGTCTAAAAGGTGTATGGCTTAGATTTGTCCAAGTGTTAGTAGGTGTAACAGAAATCTATCTATTAGATTCTGTGTTTGTAGTACTTTATATGTAAGGCTGCTGTACAACCTGGTTATTTTCAATGAAATGAATCTATCTTCATAGCTTTTCTATTTATTTATCTTGGTATCAGAGACAATTGCTGGATATGGCAACTCCGCCGGAAATTGGAGCCTCACCCAGCTCCACCGGTCCTGTCTTAACAACCATTTCCACTCCTGCGTCTTTGGCCATGTCTGAATCGAGCTCCTCTACTCAAAGCCTTGTTGCTCACACCTCGATTACACCTCTTTCCGGCCAAATGTTTTTCACTACCGGCGTTCAAATGTCTCTTTCAACTGTTGGAATGTCACCCACCATGCAGTTTGGTCATATCCAACCTCTGGTATCATCGATTCAAGATTCGCCTTTCCGTCTAGAACTCTACCCATCATTGATGCGTTCTCCAGGTTATGGTCTTCTTCCTCCTGCGTCTTCTACTCATTTTCCTGGGCACTTGACTCAAACATGCAATGTTAAGTTGTCACGTGATAATTATCTCTTGTGGAAATCCACTGTTTTGCCTATTGTTCGGGGTCACAGACTGAATGGATATCTGCTGGGTACTAAACCCAGGCCCTCGACTGTTCATGGTGTCTCATTTACTCTTGGATACTCTAGATCTCAAACACCAGAAGAATAGGATGTTACAGACTCGCTGTAGGTCAGTTGGCTGCTCAGTTCCAGGACGGAACGCGTTGGTTGAGGTAATTGGTTGTGAGACCTCCCATGAAGTCTGAAAGACTTTGGAAACCTTGTTTAATAGTCAGTCTGAAGCCCGGATGCTTGAATTAAAGAACTCCTTAGCAAAAGCAGAAAATGGGTCAAGATCCATGGCTAATTACTTAGCCCAGATGAAGTCTTATAGTGATAACTTTGCAGCTGTAGGTTATCCAATTACTCGGTCTGAATTGATATTTGCAGTTCTGGGTGGTCTTGACAGAGAATATGAAGCATCCATAGTCAATATCACTGCAAGGGTTGGTGCTCTTACATGGCAAAATGTTCAATCACAACTTCTTATTCATGAGAAGCTTGTGGCCCGGTTCCATTTTCCAGGAGGACCTGGTAATGCTGTTGCACATTTGACCTCTTTTGGTCCCAGACCTGGTGGATACTATACCAATTCCAGGCCTCCAAACAACAATATTGGCAGAGGTAGAGGTGGTGGAGGTCAAAGAAGTGGCCGGAATGGTGGCAGAGGCAGGGGTGGCAGAGGAAATCAAAACCAGAACCATAATGCTAACACCAGCAAAATGGCTTGTCAATTATGTGGTAAAATTGGGCACACTGCTAATATCTGCTGGCATAGGATTGAAACTGACTTCAACAACAGCAGCACTGGTGATAATAACACTCCTAAACAGATTTCAGCATTTGTTGCAAGCCCTCAAAATGTTGCTGACAATTCATGGTATCTTGACAGTGGTGCCACCAACCATGTCACATCTGACCTCAATAATCTTCATCTCAGTGCTGGATACAATGGTAATGATACATTGGCAGTGGGAAATGGTAAGGCCTTGTGCATTAAGCACATTGGCACTAGTTCTATTCCTACTATTGTCAAACCTTTAATCCTCAATACTCTTCTACATGTCCCTGCCATTACAAAAAACCTAATTAGTGTGTCTAAACTAATTTCTGATAATTCTATCACTGACTTGTTCACTGATTCTCTGTGTTTTGTGAAGGACAAGAGTACAGACAAAATTCTGCTCAGGGGTCATCTCAAGGATGGATTGTACCAGATTGAGCCTCCCAGTCTTAAAGATCAGAGTTCCCTTCACTCCAAAACCATTAATTCCAGTGATTCCTCATGTTTTAGTGTGTCGAAGTCCCCAAAGTCTTTCCCTAAAGTTGCGAGTCAAGGTGTTACTCTTGATACTTGGCATAGAAGGTTAGGTCATTGTTCTGTCAATGTACTGAAACAAGTTTTACTTCAATGTAATGTTACTCTTAATGAAAAGTTGAACTTTTGTGAAGCTTGCCAGTTAGGAAAAACACATATGTTGCCTCATTATCCTTCTGTTTCCCATGCTGATAACTGATGTATAACATTTATATGATAAAAATTACGATGTTTTATATACATTATCGACTATTTTTATATAAAATATAAGTAATTATAACAGATAATCTTATAAAATATTAATAGCTATGAATAAATCTAAATACTATAAAAATCTAGTAAAAATGATAAAAAGTTATAAATTTTGTACCGGGTTAATAACCGGAGTGTCGTGTCAGATTCACGTGGGTATTTTTGGTATTTTACAGACTTTAGGTAAACCAAGACCCCGAGTGACGACACTTTTTGGAGTAAAATCATATCTTTTGAAGGAATTAAGGAAGTGCCACGAGTTTTAAAGTTCAAGTGGATCAATGGTTCGTGACGCCGTATCAAGTTATATTTTCGACGAACAAATGGCCCAGCAAAAAGACATTTTCTGAAAAAGAAGTCTTCATGGAAGTTATAGATCTTCTCAAGAGCTTTCCAACGCATCTTGAATTATGTCATTTGGAGATCCATAACTCAAGTTATGATTTTATCAAGTTTCGGATTAAGATTGGAAAAAATCTATCCGGATCGATCCGGATTTACCTCGGATCGATCCGAGGAAACATCATGATTACCCAGCATGTGGCCCTGCAGAGAAAAATCCAGGGGATAAGATTTTTTGTTCCCGGATCGATCCGGCCCTTTCTCGGATCGATCCGGCTTGGAAAAATCTGCCTATAAATAGAGCAGCATTGCAGGCACATAGGGGGTACCAAATATATTTTCTTCACCTCTTTTTAGTAGTAGTAGTATGTATATATATAGGCCTTATGCCATAAATAAAGTAGTATCGTTATAATGCTCGAGAAATTATCAGAAGATCAATGTTGTTGAAGTTGTTGTAGCATCCGGAAGAATACGACTTGATTCAATCGTTGTAATCGGGTAAAATTTCAAAAGTATTTATGTTTGTTTTGTCTGTTTATATTTTCGTATAATGTTAGTAGGCTAAATTTAATAACTAGCCAAAGTTATGTAATCGTTTTATTTCGATCTTTTCGGTAAAGGAATGTTGTCTAAGTAAAATTGAATAAAATTGAGTTAATTGAATCTTTTCCTATTGATAAAGCTTGACTTGAAAGAATTCATAATCTAATTATGAATTGACACCTCGTAATTAAGTTATGAACTCGTTAATAGAAAAACCGGAGGGTAAAATTGGCCGAGTGAAAACGTGACAACGGAACCCGGTTTCTACCCGGGGGCGATTTGTCCTAAAAAGATGAATCTTATTAAAATTTGTACTCAAGATCGTAATAATGTTAAATTCATCGGTTTAATTGAAACTTAAACCGGAAAGTTGAATCGCCCGGCTTTGACAACCGGAGCCTTTAAATAAAATTGACCGTTTGACGAACGGAATGACTCCTTTTTATTCGGAGGTAGAATCGTACTCGGGACTGTTCGGAAAAACCGTAACGATTGTGGATCTTGGAGTGATGACAATGGACATATGACAATTTCACACACTAATGTGAGGATGAATTGTTAACCTTAGGAGTGCACCGTTTCATTTACTCAATTGAACCTAAAGATCGAGCACATTCCATTCAACGAAAAGATCGTATAAATCAATTATATAAACTTTGGCTAGTTCTCTAATAATATATTTGGCATCTATATATTTATATCTATATATATACTTTGCAACTTATGCACATCTATATATATTTATATATCTATATATATTATATTAGAATAAATTTTAATTTACGCATTTATTTTATGTTAAGTAAAATAGTAGTTATACGTGCTATAAAGCGAGATTTAGATTGAGTTAATAACGACTCTTTGGTGTTTAACCACACTTAAAAGAATTATAAAGTTCCACGAGGATACGATACTCGACTCACCATACTAGTACTACGGTTTGACCCGATACACTTGTCGGTTAAGGACGGTATTAGCACTAGAAAAGGCCACGTCGGCTTTTACGGCGCCGTTGCCGGGGAACGACGCTAATTTCTTTTTTGTGTCTATGGTTACTACTTATATTAGCTCAAAATTCTCGAGAATAAGTCAACACTTTTCTTATCTCATTTCTAATTTTAATTTCGTCGGTACTTACCTTATAGGTAAGTTACCATTTTTTACTACTATTAATTTCGTGTTATTTTCTATTTTCGTTAGTTGATGACCAGAAGTGGTAAGGCCCCACTCACTCCTTATAAGCGACATAAACACTTACGAAAGGCGATTAAGAGTAGAGAAAAACGTGGTCATACTAGTCGGGGAAATCACGACGAATCATCTTCAAGCGAAAATACGAGAATGGTGAAATCGGTGATGAAACACACGAACAAGGGCGGAACATGCTCTAGGGCATGGACAAAACCACTATTAACCTTAATAATCAAAATAATAATAATAATAGAAATAATCGGAATCGGAACCGAATAATCGTAACAACCCGGTAAACCCAAGGCCTATACGCGGACCAAACTATAAGAAGAAATCGGACTAATAATCCCATACTTTTACCTAATGAAGGAGCGAATAATTTCGAGATTAAATCTCATCTTTTTGGTTTAATTGACGCAAGAGCCCAATTCTAGGAGAAGATGATGAAGATCCGCATCATTATCTCTATCTTTTTGAAGAAGCGTGCAATACGGCCAAAAGTCAAGGTGCTCACAAGGAATTAACAAGGATGACTATGTTTCCTTTTTCTCTAAAAGGACGAGCCCGAGATTGGTTTATGTCTCTTCCACATCATTCACTTACTAGTTGGGAGGAGATTCAAGCGAATTTACGAAACAATATTTCACTCCTGGACGGAATTTGGAATTAAAAGTCGAGGTTGCTAACTTTAGACAAGGATGCGAAGAAACGCTCGGGAATGCACGGAAAGATTTAAAAAGCTGTTAAGAGCTTGTCCCGACCATGGTTATTCCTTAGATATGCAAATTCAACTCTTACGTCGTAAATTAAGAAAAGATTCACGTGCTTGATGTAGATCATGCATGTGGTGGTTCGTTAATGATGAGTGAAGCTCAAACGAGTTTACGATGCTATAGAAAAGATTTCCAAAAATAACGAGAATGTGGGAAACCGGTTCTAGCACCGGAAAAGTAGCTTTTGCGGGAGAATGTACGTCTAATACGGAAGTTCTAGCACATTTAGAAAATTTGAGTAGGAAATTTGATGGTTTACAACGAGAATAAGAACCAAAGTTCGAGAAAATAGTACACCAATCGAATACTCGAATCGGGATAATATGCCATCGGGGATCAAAGAACCAACGGGATACTCGAGAGAGGAGGTGAGTTTTCTTCGACGGCATAGGAATTTAAACAATGCTTACTCAAACTCGTTTAATGCTATTAGAAGATATCACCCTACTTATCGATGGTACGAAAACCCTAGTAAGCAAGGACAACCGCCGTATCCGAGTTCCGTATAGGAACATGAATAATAATCAAGTTTATCAAGAAAACACGTCTAATCGAAATTTACAATCATTACACAGATCCTATCCTCAACATACCACTCAAAGTATACCGGTAACTCAAAGTTCAACTCGGCTGCGAAGGAGTTGAAAAATGGGAAAAACTAATGGAAAATATGATGGGTGTAGTATCTACTCAAGCTAAAAATATAGAAACGATGGTGACTTCTATTGGTACGATCACTAAGGACATGAGTTCAATGAAAACATCTATGAGTGGACATGATACCGGGATGAGAACGATAGAAGCCTCATTAAGGAATATGGAAGATCATTTGAGTAGGGAAGGTGAACGTAATAACGACGGACCCCGGGAGGATTACCAAGTAACAACGAAAGGAACCCAAGAGAGGTAAATGTTGTAGTTACGAGAAGTAGGAAGCTCGGTGGAGGTAATGGAGTTGAAAACTTTGGGAATAATGAAGTAGAAGATGACTTAGATGGTAAGAATGATAAAACTAAAGATGAACTTGAATTTACGGATGAGGAAGAAGAAATTATAGACAATTTCTTGAAAAGAAATAAAAGTTCGGAACACGAAAGTGAAAGGGAAAATTGGGTAAAAATCCCTAAGATTACGAAAGATCCCATGGATAAAGATTTAAGGACTTTATTTAAGGAACATGTTAGAATGGAAAATAATGAAAACAAGGATGAAAAACGAGGAAGAAATGAAGGAATGCGAAGTAGAGATTGATTCGGGGAACAATTTAAAAGAAAGAATTCAAGAACTGAAACATGGCGGCGAGTAATACTCGAAGGTTTAAGGAAAAAGGAAAAGAGAAAGCGACAAAGGAGCCAAAGGTCATAGATTTAGAATCTTTACCTTACCCTCACAAAGATCAAATCAAAAAGGCAAAAACTGATAAGAAGTATGCTCGTTTCCTTGACACTTTTCGTCATATTCAAGTTAATATCCCTGTTATCGAAGCTCTGATTAATATACCTGCCTATGGAAAATTTCTGAAAGAAATTCTGTCAAACAAGAAAAAATTAGAGGAATATGAGAACATATGCCTAAATGAAGAATGTTCCGCAATTCTGCAGCATAAGTTACCACCTAAACTAAAAGATCCTGGTAGTTTTACCATTCCGTGTGAAATTGGAGGATTTCTGTTTAAGAAGGTCTTATGTGATCTAGGAGCAAGTATAAATCTAATGTCTTATGAGGATTATAAAAAGCTAGGCATAGGAAAGCTTACTACGGCGAAATGACTACGCAAATGGCGGATAGATCGATTAAGTACCACTAAAGGAATTATTAAGGACGTATTGGTTAAAGTAGACAAATTCTATTTTCCGGTAGACTTTGTAGTTATGGAAATGGAAGATGGTTATTCGGCACCTCTTATTCTAGGTCGTCCATTTCTAGCTACGGGAAGAACTTTAATCGATGTTCGAAAGGAGAATTAATCTTAAGAGTCAATGAAGACGAAGTTACTTTCAATATTTTCAAAGCTATGAATCATGCATCATCGAAATCATGTTCTTTTATAGAAGATATTCATTACGTCTACGATAATCGATTACCAACTTTTGAAGACGAGATTAGAAGAATGCTTAACTCTGTCTATCTATAAAGAAGATGAGGAAGACATTGAAATGAAAGAGATAATTCTTTCTTTAGATACGAAAGTTTTACCTTTAAACCACCATGGCATAAGTACTTGGAATTAGAACTAGAAGGACCGGTTCTTAAATCGTCAATAGAAGATCCGCCGAAGAATCGGAATTGAAACCGTTACCTTTAAATGCGAAATATGCTTTTCTTGAAACTAATAATCTATTACCGATTATTATTTCATCGGCTTTAACGAGCAACAAGAAGATCAATTACTTAGAATGTTGAAAAAGCATAAGAAAGCTTTTGGATGGACGATTCTTGATATTCGAGGTATTAGCCACGAGATTTGCGTTCATAAGATAATTCGAAGGAAGATGCTAAGCCTTGTATTCAACCGCAACGCCGCCTCAACCCAAATTTGCGGTTAATTGTTAAGAAAGAGGTCATTAAGCTATTAGAGATGGGAATAATTTTTCCCGTATCGGATAGTGAATGGGTAAGTCCAACTCAAGTGGTACCAAAGAAAGGAGGTTTCACAGTGAAAGAAAATGATAGGAATGAATGGATTCCAACAAGAGAAATTACAGGTTATCGAATGTGCATTGATTTTAGGAAACTAAATGATCATACTAAGAAAGATCATCATCCACTTCCATTTATAGTTCAAATGTTGGAACGGTTAAGTGGTCATAAATATTACTGTTTCTTAGATGGTTATTCAGGTTATTTACAGATTTTCATTGCAGCAGGAGATAGGGAGAAGACTACTTTCACTTGTCCTTATGGAACTTTTGCGTATAAAAGAATGCCGTTTGGTTTATGTAATGCTCCAGCTACGTTTCAAAGATGCATGATGGCTATATTTTCCGATATGGTTGAGAAATTCTTGGAAATTTTTATGGACGACTTTAGTGTTTACGGAGATTCTTTTGGTAAATGTTTGTCGCACTTAGAAAAAGTGTTACAACGCCGCTATGTGAGGATACCAAATTAGTTTTAAATTGGGAAAAATGTCATTTAATGGTATCGAAGGAATTGTCCTAGGCCATAGAATCTACGAAATAGGAATTGAAGTTGATAAAGCTAAGGTTGAAGTAATTGAAAAATTACCACCACCAGTTAATCTAAGGACTCTAAGAGGATTTCTTGGACATGCAGGATTTTATAGGAGATTTATTGCCGATTTTTCAAAGATAGCAAAGCCTTTAAGTCATTTGCTTGAAAAGGAAGTACCTTTTAACTTCGATAATAAATGTAAAGAAGCTTTTCGGACCTTAAAAGCGAGATTAACTACTGCACCAGTGCTAGTAGCACCAGATTGGAATTTGCCATTTGAGATTATGTGTGATGCCAGTGATTTAGCTGTAGGAGCAGTTTTAGGACAAAGATATAACAAAATTCTCAAAGCTATTTACTATGCATCTCATACGTTAAATGCGGCTCAAGTTTGAACTATACAACTACGGAAAAAGAAGCGTTGTTGTAATTTTTGCCTTAGATAAGTTTAGATCGTATATTGTTGGTTCTAAGGTAATAATTTATACGGACCATTCGGCTTTGAAGTATTTGCGAGTAAGAAAGATGCGAAACCACGTCTTCTTAGATGGATTCTCTTACTTCAAGAATTTGATATTGAAATTAAAGATAAAAAGGGAAGTGAGAATGTAGTAGCGGATCATCTAAGTAGAATGGAAAATGATGAAGAAAAGGGAATAGAAATTAAAGATTCATTTCTTTGATGAACAACTTTTTAGAATAGATACTCCTTCAACCATGCGGTTATTAAAGAATAGAATTCCTTCTAAGGAAATGTCACCCTGGTTTGGAGATATCATTAATTACTTAACTTTTGTGATTATATTCCGTCCCATTGGACTTGGCGTGAGAAGAAGAAATTCTTTTATGACTTAAAATTTTATTACGGGAGGAACCGGACCTTTTCCGTAAATGTTCGGATGGGATAATCGAAAAATGTGTGCACGATAATGAAATTTTAAGTATTTTATCATTTTGTCATGATCGTGAGGCGGGAGGTCATCATGGAGGTTGGAAAAGCTGCTTTTAAAGTTTTACAATGTGGTTTTTATTGGCCTACGCTATATAGAGATGCTTATAAGTATGTCAAATCCTGTGAATCTTGTCAAAAATGGGGAAATGTATCTAAAAAACATGAAATGCCTATGCAACCTATTTTAGAATGTGAGTTATTTGATGTTTGGGGTATAGATTTCATGGGACCATTCCCTATATCTTTTGGAAAAAGATTTATTCTAGTAATGGTAGATTATGTTTCGAAATGGGTAGAAGGTGAAGCTCTTCCCACTAATGATACCAAAGTTGTCATACGATTCCTTAAAAAGAATATATTTACACGTTATGGCATTCCGAGGGCTATCATTAGTGATAGAGGTTCACACTTTTGTAATAGACCATTTACCAAGATAATTGAAAAATATGGTGTAACGCATAAGTTAGGAACGCCCTATCATCCGCAAACCGGTGGTCGGGTAGAGGTGTCTAATAGAGAGATCAAAAGAATTGTAGAAAAAACGAGTGGATTCAAATCGAAAAAGCGGGCGAGTTAAACTAGACGATGCATTATGGGCATATAGAACGACTTTTAAAACACCAATTGGTTGTTCTCCCTATAAGTTAGTTTTTGGTAAGTCTTGTCATCTCCCGGTTGAGTTAGAACACCGAGCCTTCGGGCTATTAAATTTTTGAATTTCGATCCTAAGGTTTGTCGGTGATCATAGATTGCTTCAATTGACGAACTAGAAGAATTCCGTCTCGATTCTTATGAAAACGCTCGAATCTACAAGGAACGCACGAAATCCTTTCACGATAAGAGAATCTATAGTCGTGAGTTCCATGTAGGTGATCGAGTGCTCTTGTACAATTCACGTTTAAAGTTATTTCCGGGAAAGCTTAAATCAAGATGGACGGGTCCATTTAAAGTAACGAGAGTTTACAAATGCGGAGTGTTGAACTAAGCGATGGAAATACAACTTTTATAGCCAATGGCCATAGAGTAAAGTTATTTGTGGAAGGAGAAGGAACCGCACTTTGAAAGAAGAAATAATGCTACTAGCGATCCTCCGACAAAGTAAAAAGCGAGAGAAATCAAGAAACGAAAAGCGAGAGGAGTTAAACTCGGCCGAATACCGTGCTATTTATCTTTACTCTACTTTTCGTGTTTTTTATTTATGTTTAAATTAGTTTCGTCTTTTACCGGATAGACGTAAAAGAACTGGATGTCTTTTTTAGATAGAATAGGAGTTTTTATGTTGCTTTTGAAATTAGGCTTGGATAAAGATATCGCGTTTAAAATAGAAGCTTCGGTTTTTGAGAAAAACAAGCAATTGTTGAGAGAGATCGGTACCGAAAGAAATATGTAATGGAAAATCGAGAAGTTCGATAAAGAGAAGGGCAAAGTTTTTAAGAAGGTGTAGAAGGTTTGTGGAAAGAGTGAGCATGAAGGGAAATGTAGGGAAAGCACAACCAAATCCCAGGATGAGTGTTTGAATGTTGTTAAGAAGGGAACGATTAGGTGGTTATCCGAAAATCCCGATGGAGATCAAAGGGAAAATTCGAACGCCTCATTTCTTAAGGTTAGGTTGATAGAACGTTACGTCAGAACTCTGGAAGATTTAGAAGTATTGGAATTAGGACCCTCGTGAATTTTGTAATATTTATAAAATTTTTATATAACTTTTGAAAATTTTATAAATAGGATCTTTATGAAATTACTTAAAAGTTTTATAAAGTTTTTATAAAAAGTTTTTTTATTTTTGAAGAAGTTTTATTAAGTTTTAAAAATAAAAAATAAAAAAAAAAAAAAAAAAAAAGTGCTCGGATCGATCCGACCTAACCCCGGATCGATCCGGAACCTGAAAAACCTAAAAAAAAAAGGGACGGGGTCCCTTCTTCTTCTTCCTCTTCCATTTTTCTGAGAAAACAGCCGCCCCTCCCCATTTCCCCCTCGATTTTTTTTCTTCAAAATCATCACTAAAATTCACTCTCACATCACCCCAATCCTTACACTCTTCTCATTTTCCTCTCTTCTCTTCAAATTTTCAACTTTAAATTGAAGAATTTTCAAGGGAAGCTTCAACTTTTATTCCGGCGAAATTTCCATCTTTTCCGGCCAAATTTCAACCTTTTTAAGCTTTGTAAGGTAACATTGTAGTCACTTATTTTCTTAATTTGGTTTTTTTTTTTTGCAATTTTTTTATTTTCAACTGTTTTGTCACTCACATTTGTACTGTTGTTTTGTGTTGTTTTGTTGTTTTGTGTTGTTTGTTATTTTGTCACTATCGTAGAATGGCCGAATCATCAAAAGCTAGTAAAAAACGTAAACCTAATATCCCAACCCAAATTCCAGTCATCGAAACTAGGCCTTTAACAGAAGAAGAATTGACTGTTAGTTTTGATAGAACCGCGTCTCTTTGCGGCTAAGAAAGCATTGAAAAATAAATTTGGAAAGTGTTTAGTTGCGGTCGAGAGGGGTTTGGATTTCAAAGATTTGGGAAGGGAGGTAAAAGAGATTTTTGAAAGGCGGCAGTGGTTGGAGTTAGCCGCTTTAAGGTCGGGAGAAATTAACACAACCTTAGTAGGCCGAATTTTATTCTCGGTAGCAACTCATAATGCTACGGAAGATGGTGAGTTAACTTCGTCAACCTAAGAACTAGGACGGTGCCGTTTACTCCTCACATTATAATTGCTATTTATGGTATCCCCGATATACCGGAGAATGAGGACTATTATACGGTTTGGAATTTGGATGAGCCTGCTGAGACTTTGATCATATTGTTGCGGTAGCCCGTAATGAGTTAGATCCCACGCCGTCGGCATGAAAACGAGGTTTTCCTATGGGAAATGTATCCGGGATATGAAAGCCATTAAACGTTTTATTAGTCACACTCTTTACCCGACTCGGCATTTTACATCTTTTGGTAAAGAGGATTTGTGTATTGCTTGGGCTATGGTCAATGATATACCGTGGATGTAGGCGAGTAATGTGTAGAAGGGCCAAGGAATTTGCCCCGATCGCTAGACCAGCAGGTCACATGCCTTTTCCGTGTTTTATTTCTTCCTTGTGTCGTCAGATAGGAGTCCTTGAGCTCCCAAATGATAATTTGATGATGGTGGATGACACACTTATAGGTCCTAGTTTACCACTTAGGCCGGCAGGAAGAATAAACTTTTTGGACCCTAACCGTCAACGACCTCAGCCTACTCCATCCACTGATGTCCCTCCTTCATCCAGGTCAAACTCAAACTCAATTTCCGAATACCATCACTTACGACATGTTTCAATCCATGGCCTATGATGTTCATCGTGCTAATGCCAATATGGTCATTTTTGCGGAAAGGAATAAATTATGGTCGAAGATTTACGTCAAGGCATACGAGGTTTATATCAAATGAATTTACTACGAACCCTACCTATGCCGAGATGGATATTCCGCAATGCCAAACCCGGCCTTATACCTTGCCCGATTTCATTCCACCGATGCCACCTCGCTCGGACTTCCAACAAATGCCACATTCTTTTGGATTTCAAACTAGTGGTGTAGGGGATTTTTCGACAGTACTACGGCGGCGCGACATCCGAATGGGCCGGATCCGGATCATTTGGCCATACCACGACGGGATGGGGAAGCACTTTTTCGATATTACGAGAGAAATGAGCTCGATGGGACTAGATAGCTCGGTACGGATGTCCACTTATTTTCAAGATCCATCCCAAGAATCGACCCGTTCTCAAGCTATGCCAAGTTCAAGCCACGTCGAGCTGAGTGATGAAGAGGAGTGATTTTTAAACATTCTATGATTTTTCACATTGAAACATTTTATTTTTCGTACAATTTCGTTATCGTAAAATTTTAGGTTTTTTTTTGATTTTGGTAGGATTTTATTTTATTACGATTTTCATGTTATGGTATTACGCATTGTGTAGTAAAATTTATCGTTATAATAAAATGAAAATGAACAAAAAATAGGAAGAAAACTTGTCCCCTAGAAAAATCTAGACATTTTATAAGCAAAATCAACTCTGTCCGTGAACAGTAGTGTTCCGGATCGATCCGGCCTTTTACCGGATCGATCCGACTCCGAGTGTACCGACCGACAAGATTACTAGTTCGAGGCCGGATCGATCCGGCCCTTTCTCGGATCGATCCGGCAAGTACAAAAACGCGCGAGAAAAGAGATCTTTTCTACTTTTGCTTGATAGATTTATTTCTATAAAAGGAAAGAGCGACGACCTTGAACTTTGCTCATTCTTTCTTTCCTTCTATCTAGCTTAGTTTAAATCTCTTTGTCAGAAATGTCTAACCGCTCCTCTCCCTCGGTTAATAGTTACGAACCACATACGCCTGATGGTGTGGTTCCCGAAGGGCATGCCTCTTGTTTTCATAATAACGTCCCAAGACATCTAAATTTCGTCCGTTCTCCTATTCTGATGGAGAAAGGCTTAAACACCGAAAAAATTGATCAGTGGGGACGTAATCCAATCCGAGGTTGCGGGTGGAAAAAGTTGATAAGGACTCCCCAGAGGTCGAATAAACATTTCGATTGTTAGAGATTTCTTTGCGTCTCTCACTGAGATAACGACAGTAGCCTCATCTCAACTTATTACAGTTAGGGGAATCGTTATTTCATTTTCACCAGTCATCATAAATCAAATCTATCAAATACCACCATGTACTTTTGATCGAAATCCACACTTCGAGTTTCTTTGGGAACTTGGGGATGCGTATAATGTTGTAAATCGTACTGCAGAAGCCTTTCAGTTCGTATTTCCGTTGTTTGATCATAACTATGATTCCTCAACTCTGGCTTTACCCCCTCATTTAAGGGCGTGGAAACGCTTCATTAATTCTCGGATCTATCCAACTAGAGATTTTTATGGGGTTACGGATGATGAGATGCTGCTGTTGTATGCATTAACTGTGGGAGCATACATTGATTGGGGAGTTTTGATTTTTAAGACTGCAATTAATTTTGCAGTAGAAAGACGTAATAGGGGAAGACCGTTACCGTTTGCCTGGGTTATCTCTCACCTTTGTATCCAACTGAATCATGTGCCTGAGTTTGCTACTGACGAGATTTTTCCATCTCGTGATTCTCAGTTAGGATTACTTCCGGTGGATACTCCCGGATGTTCATCTACGGTTTGATAATCAGTTAGAAGTTATGTTGTTAAATTAGTTGTTTTTTTTGTTGTCTGTTACTTTTAATTATAGTTTGTAATAGTGTTTAATACATATGTCATTTTCTTTAATCAAAATAATATATGGTTGCTAAAAATAATAAATAATAATCAAAATCATATAAAATTTTAATTTTATTTGCAAACTACTTTTTATTTACTCACTAAACATCGGGACGATGTCATTTCGTAAGTGGGGAGTGGAAGTAAGTTAGTAAATAAAAATTAAAATTTTCTTATATAAATTTATACTTAATTGCTCAATACTTAGTTTAATTTTTCTTGGAACAAAATAATTAGATAGTATATAATTAGTATGAATAAAAACAATATAAATTGGTAAGAATAGATTTTAATTAAGTAAAATAAATTAGATATATTATAAGTATATTATATATGTCAATTTTAGATCTTTATAAGATTTTAAGTATATGTAACTATACATAAATATTATCAAGTAAGTTTCATATGAAATTTTAGCAAATATACTTATATTTATAATAAATTTTTTAGAATAATTTTCTTTGTAAAACGAAATATGAATATGGAATCGGATTAGGAATGATGAGATTTTTGACACCATAAAAAATTACCTCAACCTTGATTAGAGTGATCAAGACCTCACTCGATATAGCCATTTTTTGATCATAACCAACCCTTGGCTTATTTTGGTCTACATTTCCTAAAAATCCCACGAGTTTGTACGTACTTATGAAAGGAGATGATAGCACAGAAGCTAAGGATGGTGTAAGCTGAGGTGAAAAAAAAAAAAAAAAAAAAGAAAAAAAAAAAAAGATATATATAAGAACGAAGCACCATATTTACAGAGAATTAATCGAATACCAGGTATCTTCCTTATCTTTGATCGACAGATATCGGTAGTAGCTTCCAATGATTTGAGTGCAGTAGGGTGTTATCTAGAAACGTCCTATATCACTATGAGGTATAAAGCTCCCGATAAAAATTCGAATCATAAGATCTCAAGAATGATTACGAGTTTAAGGAAACCGGACTCGTAATTTTAGATCGAAAGAGTATTACTCCGATCAATCTTGATGAAGCAATGCTTGTAAATTTGATTTTCTACACACATTCACGCTTTTAGTTCTTAATATTGAAAAAAAGAAGAGAGAAAATCTGAAAAATAGTTGGAAAAGGAGATATTATTAATCGAAATCGTTTTTGATCAAACGTGAAGGTGTAAGTACGTACGACTTGCCTCTTTCTCTTTTTGATTTCTTTTTCTATCTTTTCGATTAACCAATGTCCTATCCTAAAAAGTATTAGCCATCTTGTCAATTACTTGACTTAGTCTTCTTGATTCCAAATATTTCATATAAGTTGAGATAGGAAAATAATTCTAGAATTTTAATTATATTTATTGAGTAGATTTTGTGAAATTTCATTTGAATAATAGTTGATAAATAATTTATCAAAGTTATCTACACTTTTTATCTTATTAATTTCTAAGAAAGATATAATTAATATGTTTATAATATTGAATTGATATTTTACTAATTTAAAATTTTTATCTACCACTTATATTATTTTTATCGTAATTTTTATATATTACCGCTTATTTTGCTCGAGGACGATCAAAAAGCTAAGTGGGGAGTAGTTGATGTATAACATTTATATGATAAAAATTACGATGTTTTATATACATTATCGACTATTTTTATATAAAATATAAGTAATTATAACGAGATAATCTTATAAAATATTAATAGCTATGAATAAATCTAAATACTATAAAAATCTAGTAAAAATGATAAAAAGTTATAAATTTTGTACCGGGTTAATAACCGGAGTGTCGTGTCGATTCACGTGGGTATTTTTGGTATTTTACGGACTTTAGGTAAACCAAGACCCCGAGTGACGACACTTTTTGGAGTAAAATCATATCTTTTGAAGGAATTAAGGAAGTGCCACGAGTTTTAAAGTTCGAGTGGATCAATGGTTCGTGACGCCGTATCAAGTTATATTTTCGACGAACAAATGGCCCAGCAAAAAGACATTTTCTGAAAAAGAAGTCTTCATGGAAGTTATAGATCTTCTCAAGAGCTTTCCAACGCATCTTGAATTATGTCATTTGGAGATCCATAACTCAAGTTATGATTTTATCAAGTTTCGGATTAAGATTGGAAAAAATCTATCCGGATCGATCCGGATTTACCTCGGATCGACCCGAGGAAACATCATGATTACCCAGCATGTGGCCCTGCAGAGAAAAATCCAGGGGATAAGATTTTTTGTTCCCGGATCGATCCGGCCCTTTCTCGGATCGATCCGGCTTGGAAAAATCTCGCCTATAAATAGAGCGACATTGCAGTACATAGGGGGTACCAAATATATTTTCTTCACCTCTTTTTAGTAGTAGTAGTATGTATATATATAGGCCTTATGCCATAAATAAAGTAGTATCGTTATAATGCTCGAGAAATTATCGAAGATCAATGTTGTTGAAGTTGTTGTAGCATCCGGAAGAATACGACTTTTCGATTCAATCGTTGTAATCGGGTAAAATTTCAAAAGTATTTATGTTTGTTTTGTCTGTTTATATTTTCGTATAATGTTAGTAGGCTAAATTTAATAACTAGCCAAAGTTATGTAATCGTTTTATTTCGATCTTTTCGGTAAAGGAATGTTGTCTAAGTAAAATTGAATAAAATTGAGTTAATTGAATCTTTTCCTATTGATAAAGCTTGACTTGAAAGAATTCATAATCTAATTATGAATTGACACCTCGTAATTAAGTTATGAACTCGTTAATAGAAAAACCGGAGGGTAAAATTGGCCGAGTGAAAACGTGACAACGGAACCCGCTTTCCTACCCGGGGGCGATTTGTCCTAAAAAGATGAATCTTATTAAAATTTGTACTCAAGATCGTAATAATGTTAAATTCATCAGTTTAATTGAAACTTAAACCGGAAAGTTGAATCGCCCGGCTTTGACAACCGGAGCCTTTAAATAAAATTGACCGTGTGACGAACGGAATGACTCCTTTTTATTCAGAGGTAGAATCGTACTCGGGACCTGTTCAGAAAAACCGTAACAGTTGTGGATCTTGGACTGATGACAATGGACATATGACAATTTCACACACTAATGTGAGGATGAATTGTTAACCTTAGGAGTGCACCGTTTCATTTACTCAATTGAACCTAAAGATCGAGCACATTCCATTCACTGAAAAGATCGTATAAATCAATTATATAAACTTTGGCTAGTTCTCTAATAATATATTTGGCATCTATATATTTATATCTATATATATACTTTGCAACTTATGCACATCTATATATATTTATATATCTATATATATTATATTAGAATAAATTTTAATTTACGCATTTATTTTATGTTAAGTAAAATAGTAGTTATCCGTGCTATAAAAGCCGAGATTTAGATTGAGTTAATAATGTCTTTGGTGTTTAACCACACTTAAAAGAATTATAAAGTTCCCGAGGATACGATACTCGACTCACCATACTAGTACTACGCTTGACCCGATACACTCGTCGGTTAAGGACTGGTATTAGCACTAGAAAAGGCCACGTCAATAACATGTTTGATTTAGTTCACACTGATATTTGGGGACCTGCCCCTGTCAAATCCATTTAGGGATACACTTACTATATCCATTTTATTGATGATCACACTAGGTATACTTGGGTATACCCTCTTAAACTTAAATCTGAATCTATAAATGCCTTTCAACACTTCAAAACCTTGATTCAGAACCAGTTTAACTCTACTATTAAGTGTGTCCAATCTGATTGGGGGGGTGAATATAGGAGCTTTGAACCATATCTTAAAAATGAAGGAATCATGTTCAGACATTCATGTCCTCATGACCATAGTCAAAATGGGAGAGTTGAGAGGAAACACAGACATATTGTTGAACTTGGTCTCACTCTTCTAGCACAAGCATCTATGCCACTTAGATTCTGGTGGCACAATTTTGAATATGCTGTAAATCTGATCAATAATCTTCCTACAAGTGTGTTAAACCATAAGTCCCCATATTAGTGCTTATACAACACAAAACCCTCCTACTCTCTTCTTAGAGTTTTTGGATGTGCTGTCTACCCAAATCTTAGACCATTTCAGCAAACCAAGTTCCAGTTTCATAGTTCCAAGTGTGTCAATCTTGGATTGAGTATGAGTCATAAAGGCTATAAGTGTTTAGATGAGTCTGGAAGAGTGTATATCACCATAAATGCTGTGTTTAATGAAGAAGTGTTTCCCTTCCTAGATGGTTTTCTACAGGGCCTTCATAGAGATGTCATTCATGTGTCCAATCAGGGTCAATACTCAACCCTCAATCTGCTTGATCAATGGCATTCCACCCCTGTCACTATTCCTGCTATTGTTGGTACAATCCACCAAGAGAAGCCACCTGCAGCTGTTGATCACTCATCACAGGTACAGAAAACTTGCACCACTGAGGAGTCCACAACTTTCAGCCCTAACACACACACACACCGGTAACACAAAGTACACCTCCACTCACACCTGTTGTTATATCCACACCACATGCCAATACACCCCTCAACAGGGTTTTCACAACACACCTCCACCTTACCATCATGAATCTCCTACAGCTTCTAGCACACCTATACCTAATATAATTGAACCTCAGTCTGTCCCACTTGATTTTCCTACTCAACAACCCACTGAAAAAACCCTGGTTTCTGTCCATCCTATGCAAACTAGGGCAAAGGCTGGTATCTTTAAACCTAAAACCTATAGTGTCATAGGTGCCTTAATGTCAATACCTTGACATTTCCCACAGAACCCTTAAATGTATCAGAGGCATTATCTAAACCTGAATGGAGAAGTGCTATGGCAGAAGAGTATAGGGCCCTAATGCAGAATCATACTTAGGATTGATTCCACCACCAACAAATCATAATATAATGGCAAATAAATGGGTATTCAAAGTGAAGCTTCACCCTGATGGAAGTGTTCTCAAATATAAGGCTAGGTTGGTAGCTAAGGGGTTTTTGCAAAACTATGGAATCAACTTTACAGAAACATTCAGCCCTGTTGCCAAATCTGGAACTATCAGGGTCATCCTAGCTGTTGCAGTGTCTATGAATTGGCTTGTTCATCAAATAGATATCAATAATGCTTTTCATAATGGCCCTCTTAAGGAGCCTGTCTTAATGTCCCAACCAGAGGGGTTTGTGGATCCTACCAAACCACATTTTGTGTGTAAGTTGAACAAAGCATTATATGGGTTGAAACAAGCTCCTAGAGCCTGGTTTGAAGCACTAGCAGGACAACTGAAACTGTGGGGGTTTGTCCAAGCTGTTTCTGATATATCTTTGTTTACATATAAAACATCTAAACAAGTGTTGTATGTCTTAGTCTATGTTGATGATATATTGATCACATGAAATTCACCTGACCTGATCAAAAGATTTGTGCAACAGCTCAACAACATATTTGCCCTTAAAGATCTTGGACCAGTATCACACTTTTTGGGAATGCAAGTTTTCAGAGATAGCTCTGGCCTCTACTTAAATCAGTCACACTATGCTATTCAACTACTGCCGAGGCTTGGACTGGATCATTTAAAAGGGTTCTTCACACCTATGACTGCTGGGATAAATCTTAAACCAAAGCAAGGTACTCCTTTGCCTGATCCTAAAATCTATAGAAGTGCTATTGGGGGTTTACAGTACCTTACTCTAACCAGACCAGACATCACATTTGCTGTCAATTGCTTAAGTCAGTTTATGCAAGAACCCTATTCTGATCACTTGACAACATTGAAAAAGTTATTAAGATATGTTAGTGGGACTTTACACTTCAGCCTGCACTTTTAACCATCTCATGAGTTTCACTTGTCTGGGTTTACTGATGCTGATTGGGCAGTCAGTTCCTTCGATAGAAGGTCTGTTGGTGGCTACTGTGTGTATGTTGGTGATTCCTTAGTGTCCTGGAGCTCCAAGAAGCAAGGGATAGTGTCTAGGTCTAGCACAAAATCTGAGTATAGAGCTCTTGCTGACCTATCTGCAGAAATGAAGTGGCTTCAGCAACTTATGGGTGAGTTAGGCCTTCAGGTTCCTGGGACTCCTAGGGCTTGGTGTGATAACACTGGAGCTACATCCTTGGCCTACAATCCAGTGTATCATGCAAGGACCAAGCATATAAAAGTTGACATCCATTTTATTCAAGATCAAGTTTTAGCAAAGCAGATGCAAGTCCTATATGTGCCCTCCTCTGAACAAATAGCAGACAATATGACTAAAGCTCTGCCTCCTTCCTCTTTCACACATTTCAGGGACAAACTCAATGTTGCAACAACACCATTTCGTTTGAGGGGGGCTGTTGAAGATAAGGTTAAAGCATGACCGTTAGATTAGTCTAAAAGGTGTATGACTTAGATTTGTCCAAGGGTTAGTAGGTGTAACAGAAATCTATCTATTAGATTCTGTGTTTGTAGTACTTTATATGTAAGGCTGCTGTACAACCTGGTTATTTTTAATGAAATGAATCTATCTTCATTGCTTTTCAATTTATTTATCTTACATCTTAATCATGTAATGAATGCTCTAGTGAAATATGAAATGAATATATAAACATTAAATGTTATGATATCGGTATGTTTGGAAAAAAATGTATTAAATGGTATATTGATTTTTTAAATAGACACATTTTTATGGGATAATTAAAAAAATAGACATTTTTTACGGGACAAAGGTAGTAATAGCTAAAATTAATGTCAACCTACTTGAGGTCATTAATGTTGAATGATTATGGTAATTTACGTGTTGATAAGGAAGATTAGAAAAATATTGATTTTGAAACTATTATTTATAATTTGGTATCGAAATATGCAAAAAGGTTGTCATAAAAACGGTACCGTAATATACAGATAGAGTCACAAGGTGTATCGATTTAATGATGAACTAGACTATAATCCAATATGAATGCAGAGCTAGAGTTCGAGTCCTGTTTATGGTAACAAAAATGTTTGTGTGTTAAAATTTTTTGTTTCGGAAAAAAAAAGTCCTTTGGAACAATTGGAGAAAATCAAAGCACAATGTCTAATTTCCGGTTCAGTACCCTAAAAAAAGGAAAAAAAAATCCGGTTCAGTTGTCAAACCAAGCCGTGATAACTGCAACAAAAGTTGGGTAAACGGACCTAAACCATTCCAAAGTAGTTTTATTTTTGAAGGGGGGCAGTCCATATTCTCGTAATTCCAGGTCAAGGAAAAAAAGAAATGGACTTCCACCTCCACGTCTCCGGCGGCCGCGGTGGTTCTCCTTCCTCTTCCGCTTCTTCCTCCGCTTCCTCGACCGAAATCCGCTCCCAAACCTCCCCTTATCCCCATCAAAACGGCACCAATTCTCACACAAACACCACCAACAATGACCCTATGCATTCTTGGTGGGAGTCCATTTCCAAAGCCCGAACCCGAATCCACCTCCTCTCCAATCTCCTACCTGAATCCTCCTCATCTCTCTCTTCCCTAGCCGATTCCGACCGTCCTGCTCACTCCCTCCTCCTTTCCTTTTCCGATTACTCATCTCTCTCCTCTTCCATTTCCTCCCCTTCTTCCGGCTCCGGCGATGACCCTCTTTGTCAATGGCTGTACGACACGTTTACCTCCGGTGACCCCGACCTACGCCTCGTCGTCCTCTCCTACATCCCTCTTATCTCCTCTCTTTATCTGTCTCGAATCCATTCCTTTTCCACTACCTCCGATATCTTCGATGCTCCTTCTCTCGCCGGCTTTGAAGCTGTTCTCCTAGCTTTATATTCATCCGAAGTGAAATCTCGTGCTGGGAAACCGATTTTAGTTTCAATTCCCGATCTTTCTCAAGCTTCGCTTTATCACACCCCAAAAAGCCCAATTTCTAGTAAATCAAACCCTAACAGCAATCTCTCATCTTCCCGGCCAGTAGTCGGCGTTTTATCACCGCCTCTCGAGCCTCAAATGGCAGTGAAATCAACTAAACGGGCTTGTATAGTTGGTGTTGCGCTAGATTGTTTCTATAAACAGATCTCAAAAATGCCTAGTTGGTCTAAGGTTGATTTCTGTAAATTCTCAGCTGATTGGGCAGGCCAAGATTGTCCATGTACATCCGATTACGATGATATTACCATTCAAAAACCAGCTAATTTCGTTGAAGCTGGTGATCATTCAGTAAATGATGAGATTGATGACGTTGCAGTAGAAATTGGGGAGTTGGAAATTGAAGATGGGGATGAGGGTTTAGAGCGTAAAGGGGTGCGGATTCCACTTCCATGGGAGTTATTACAACCTGTGGTGAGAATCATAGGGCATTGTTTATTAGGGCCATTGAATACAGATGAAGTTAAGGATGCAGCCTCGGTTGCAGTAAGGCGTTTATATGCTAGGGCATCACATGATTTGAATCCACAAGCGATTTTAGCTACACGGAGTTTGGTTCAGCTTGATAAGAGAGCTCGTGATGCGGCTGCTGTGGTAGCTGTTGCTAATGCTGCTTCCAATGCGAATACACCGAGTAAAGCTAAGAAACCTGAGATATTTTTAGCTTCTAAATGATAGTAATATTGTGTATGTACGATATTTTTTCTTTTTTTCTTTTGGTTTGAATTTAAGTTTCTGTTGTGGCATTCGGTTGATGAGACATAATTGGAGGCTGGTTTGGTGGATAATTGATCTCATTGTGATTTTCAGATTGAATTTCAAGTGGGTGGTTTTCTTCTTTAATGCGATTATGAACCCCTTTTGCTAACTTTTTTAGAAACTGTATTGTCTTTTCATAATTGATCCCATTGTGATTTTCAGATTTGATGGATGTAGATTTTCTTTCTTAATGTGTTTATGAATCCCTTTGCTACCATTGCCTTCATACATACTTCATTGGCTTTTCTTGTGATTTTTTCATGTTTCGGCTGTGCATATGTTATGTTTAGTTTTTGGCCAGTTGAGAAGATTGGGTGATTGATAGATTTTTTCAGAGCTCTTGTTTTATTTTCATCCTCTATCGTGTATTGTTCGATTTATCAGCATTGATGTTAGTTGAATCCTTTGTAGAGACATGGGTTGTGAGTTTCTTCTTTGAAACATGATTATCCAGTACTTAATGCTGTAATATCACCCCGTGTCTTGGGCTTTCTTGCTTTCCTTATAGCTTAATGTTTGCTCCAACATTTTCACTCCAGCAAATTCTTATGCTTTTGTTCACTTGTTGAAATCATGTAGGATGGTGTTCATCTAGAATTCCTATATAGGTGAATGCATTATGACATCGTATGCAGCAGTAGTTGTGTGTATGTATAGCCCTTGAACTTGAATGTTTGCATATACATATTCATATTGTATTTTCCACTTGTTGTTTAATCTACACTGTGATATTTCCAATAGTTTTAACGTCTTTGTTTTAGGGTAGATGCCCCTTGAGATGTATCTTCTGTCTCACACGCCCCCTTGAAGTTTCCTTATTGCTCAAAAAAACCATAAGATCCATGATCACAATGTATAAAAGCTACAACAACGAGAGTGCTATGTTAATCTCACTTCTCTACATTTTTGTACATCATCATTTTCAACAAAAGCAAACTGCATAACGTTTATGTAAATGCTTGTATCGTCATCATAAACATGCTTCATGACATAAACATCGTTTTAGAGGGTTTATTGGCATGAAAGAACATGTATCTTTCGCCTCATCCCAAATGCTCTCCATTCCATTTCCATTGCAACCTCGTTTCTTCTTTCTGGTTTTGAATCTGCACAAGATTTTGGGTTAGTCAGTGAATTTCCATCGGATTCTTAATATGATGATGTTGATAAAAAGATGAGCATTTTTTGATTGTCAGATAGCCGGTCTCCTGTTGTAATGTTTATCGTATGGTACACGGCTTGTACAGTCGGTCTCTCGCCGCCTGACTGAAGTGTATACATTGAAAGCGACTGTCTAATTTCTTTTAGAAAAAATAAAAAAAGGCACACTTTGACACTATATATATGTAATTTTTTGTATCAATGAATTCACAAGTTTTTGAATCATTCTCTAAGATTCGCAAGGGCTCATGGTATGTTTTCGCATGGAACTATAAAAAATACAACATGAAAATGCCTACTCAACAAGGAATTAACCCATTGCCGCATTTATACCCTCTTTCATTTAACATAATAGAGTTGTGTGCGATGAAAGAAAGTAAAAATGTGATTATAAAAGAAAGTAAAAAATGTTGAGCAAACGCTCAGACTTTATGAGCAAACTTAGAAAGATTACGGGCTATAAAATTAGCTTCTCTATGTACATACAAAAAGCTACAGAACTTATTTTTACTCATCAAAATGTCCTCTAAAAAAAAAAAAAGGAAACCCTACCATTAAGGGTCCCCTCACCCCCGATCCCACAAGAAAGTGATGAGAGGTTAATCGTGAACCTAAGCAGCCCAACACGCCGCCGCTTTGAAACCTCTCGCACCGAAGGGTGTTATCAATCGGAAATCAACCTCATTACGGGAATCGAACCGCCGACCTCCAAACTTGTGCAGAGGCCGCACTACGCACCCACGCCACACTACTGCTGCCATATCCAAGGGATTCAAAATGTCCTCTAATAAATAGCACTAGAGGTGAAAGAAGGACCCAAAATAGCTACCCAAAAGCTTCCACAAGATTTGAGTTATCGTCCGAAATAGCTACCAAAAAGCCGGAGGAAAGCCCTTTTGAGAAAGGTGTGTCTATTATTCAAGAATGTAAGGAAAGCAAAGCAATCTTTCATATGGACTCATCTTCAGCACCCATACCTGATGTTTTGTTGTGATCCTCGGTCTCCTCCCTCAGGCTCCCTCAAAATATTTTTTGATGCTGCCTGGAAGGTGAACTTCATTATGATCTTCAGAGATTACACTTTGCACATCACTTGTTCTCATCCTGATTCCAGATTTTAGAGAGATATAGTTCTTTTTATCTTCTGCCCTTTGCATAAGCGTGAAAGTAAGCTGTGTTTTTATTTTAACCCCTTCTTTCGGCCACGCCACCTTACTCTCCACAGTTGCTTCCAGTAGTATCTTTCCTCCTCCTTGTAAGCTACCTTTCATTTAGCCTTTGTTACATAAGCTTCAGAGATGCGAGTTCTGATAGATATCCTTAGCACAGAGTGTTGGAGAAACAAGACTTACTCCAATTATTAAGACTCATTCTGTGATCTCTATTCATCTTTTGCTGCCATGCCAATGCTCCCTTTCATGGGGCCATTAAAACTGAAGAGGGAACCAAAAGCTCTTTATATAGCAGGAAATTAGCTCACTCTTCCCATCATGACCATTAAAATTGAGCTCATCATCTTCCCCGTTGATATTGTAACTCGTAGGCTTGGACCTTGAGCTACAAAAGGTTGTCAGATGCTTAGCTCTTCCTTCCTCTAGAGAGCAGTTTCTGATTCTTTCAGCCATAGGAGTGTCAAGTGAATCCTGGATCCATGTTTTTTTTAGGAGCATTGCATTTCGGATAACACAAGCCACTTATACAACAGATACAACAACGTAGTGGTGCTACAATGACTCTTGGTACAATCATTTCATGTACCTGTATTCTCAAGTATTCAAGACCATCCATATATTATGACTTTAACCTTCGTATCTCTCAGACATTTATAAATAATGAACTCGGACGGAGTTAGACTCTCTGTCATCAGCTAAATGATTTCCTGCATTGCCATGAAATTTATTCAAGATTCTCCATGTGACTGAATCTGGATTAAGCCCATTCTTTCTCATCTCTCCCAATATCTGATAAGCTTCTTTTTTCAAACCTAATTTGTAAGCTGCATCAATGACAATATTGTAATTCACATTATTGAGGGTAGCACCACAATCTGCCAATTCATATAAAAAATCCCAAGCCTCAATAAATTTGCCTGATAAGCAAAGCCCTTTGAGCATGGATGAATACACAAAATTATCATGCACTTTTGAGGGCCAAACAACATCATCCCAAAACATTTTGGCTTTATCTATTAGGCTTGATTCACACAATCCACTGATTATTATACTGTAAGTAGTACAATCAGCAATTACTCCACCGGATTCCATGGTAGCGAAAATTTCCAAAGCTTTGTCAGTCATTTTTAAGTTAAACAAACCTCGAAGAACCACGTTATAAGTAACAACGTTTGGTGTTATGCCGCACTCATGCATAACCTTTTGCAACAAGTCAAGAGCTTCATCAACTTTTCCAGCTTCTAAAAGACCGGAAATGAGGGTAGTGAATGTCACAGCATCTGGAGAACAAAACAGTCCCATTCTCATGTCTTTCAA
This sequence comes from Gentiana straminea, assembly GCA_036785695.1. Lineage (NCBI taxonomy): Eukaryota > Viridiplantae > Streptophyta > Magnoliopsida > Gentianales > Gentianaceae > Gentiana > Gentiana straminea. Next base: position 7,506,230 of record JAVUPR010000314.1, on the reverse strand, counting down.
TACTTTCATTGCTTCGTCGATTCTCCTCATTCTGCACAATCCTTTTAAAATAGTATTGAGGGTGATGATATCAGGCTGGCACTGTGTCTGAAGCATCGTAACAAGAACATTTAAAAGTTCGGTTTGGTTACTCGTAAGACAAAGAGCCCTTAGATAAATGTTATAAATCCTCGTCCTCTCACCGGCAGCTTCACGATTCTTTAACATGATACTGACAACTTCCTTGGCTTTATAAAGATCATTTTCACTGCATAGACCCTCTACTAAGAGCTTAAAAGTGTACTCAGAGGGTATATATCCCGAGCCTATCCCTTCTGTTAACAATTGAAATGAACGAAACCAGTCACCCTCGAGGCAAAGACCATGTACAATAGCATTATATGACATAAGGCTGGGAGTGATTCCCCTCTTTCTCATCATGTAAATAATCCTAGCACCTCCGTTGTATCTTCCATGTTTACAAAGAGAATTGATGATTTCCGCAAATGCAAACTCCTCAGAAACATTATTCCCCTGAGGCATATCTTCTGCTATCTTAAAGACTTCATGAAATAAACCTTCTCGACACAAGCAATTAATCACATCACTAAAAGCTGCATTATTCGCTTGCTTTTCATCTTTACTTGCCATGACCTCCCAAAGCATCTCCATCAACCATCTGCACTTTTCAACGTTGCGTGTATTATGCAACAAAGTCCCACGTATCAATATGCTAATAGTAAGTGAATTGGGCTTCACTCCACGCTCACGCATTTGATCAAACAGGTTATGTGCAGCACACATATCACCAACTTTGCAATACCCACCTATCAGGCTAGTGTAAGAAACAACACCAACAACGTGACCTTTACCCTCCATCTCCAAAAACAACCGATGGGCTTCTGAAACATTTAACGAATTCCCAAATAGATGAATCAAACGGTTGTAGTTCACCAAAGAGGGAACAAAATAAGGGTTCGCACTTACCATGTCCCGAATCACATTCAGAGTAGAATCTGGGGTTTTCCCGTCAAGCAAGCGCCCAATAAGCACATTGCAAGTGCGCTCGTCGAGAATCCGGGGGAAAGAGCAGATAAAGCCGGAAAGCTTCTGATGGGCTTCATGGTAACGGTTAGCATCACAGAGAGCATGGATGATGCTGTTGATGTTTAAGGAATTAAGATGGTACCCATGAAGAGCAATGTAGTTCAGAAGGTCGAGTGCGGAGTCGACGTCTCGGTGGACGGTACAGAATTCATGGATTCGTTTAGTCCAATAAGAATGGTTGGTTACCGGTGGCTGGGTAAGGTCTGGGTTGATTGGATTGAATTCTGGTGGATTTAGGGCGGCGTTGTGGTGGTTAAGGTGGCCGGAGTGTGAGGAGAGGAGACAGGTGAATGAAGTTGAGACCTTCAAATTGGAAGCCGGTTTCCGTGATCGGAAGATGACGCATGCCATGCCGGCATGGTGATGAAATTGGCCGTCTATTCTCCCTATCTCGATGACATCTTCTATAAGGATTTTCTTTGAAATCTTTTTATCTAAAATATAAAATTCATAATGCTTATTCCCTCCAATTTAATTACATTTATTTCACCATTTTTTATTTTTCTCTCTTTATTTTTTAAGAGGGAAAATAATTTTATTCAATCAGTAGAGAATGTTAATAGTATATGAGAATACGGCCTAGTGTCTCATTATCTAAGACCAACTAGTGATAGATCTTCTTTTGTCAATAGATGAGCTAGAAAATTGCCCTCTCGATAGACCTTCTTTACATATATATACATTACGCTTGTGTTTATTTTGGATTGGAGTTTTTTTGGAGTTTTTTTTTAGATAAAGTGATTGAAGTAATGATTAAAAAGTTAAGATATTTTTTTGAAATTTGTATAGATTATGAAATGATTGGTAAAATAAAGTAGAATAATGAATAAAATAATGGTAAAAATGGTAATAAAGTTGATAAAGTGAAATGATGAGAGATGATTTAATATTTTTTATTTATAGTTGAAGATTTGATTGATGGAAGAATTGCAAGAAATGATTGGTGATATGATATAAAAAAAACTTCCAAAAAAACTCTTGGCAAAACAAACGGAGCCTAAATGCCCCCGGCGTGTCGTACTGCCGTGTCCTATATATTTTAAAGATGTCGTGTCGTCGTGTCGTCGTGCGTCGTATCCGTATCGGTGTCCGTGCAAAATAGAATATATTCATCTACCATACTATAACATTAGTACCATGGTTGTATGGTTTTAACATACAATCTTGGAATTTTTTAGAATTTAGGGAAATGACATTTATCTCCCTGGTTAGTATACAAAGCTTTTTATCCACCGTGACGTATTAATAAATTTTAGTCTTTGTGGTTTAACATATAAAACATTCACTTCCTTATAGTTCCTTATTATATACTTTAACCCCATATGTTTTTCTTGTTATTAAATGTTTTACGGAAAACCAGAAGATGGTAAAATATATACTAAAAATACTATGATATAGATTAAAGAATACAACAAAAAAAAGAAGAAGATAGATGTTAAGAAAATCATATACGAAGATAGATGTTAAGAAAATCATATACGATAAAACATACATTAATATATCATAAGAGAGTAAAAATTTTATATGTCAAAACAAAATAAATGGTAAAATGTCATTGCCCAAGAATTTAACATTATAAGAAATTATGGTGAGGCTATCCTAGCAGTTGTTGTGAAGAGGCTTTAGAACTAAATGTGAGTTTAAATCTCATTAAATACATGTGTGAGTTATGCTTCTCCTATATATGCTTTTCTGTAAAAATAATATATATTGATTATACTAAGCTTGTGTTGTGTCGAGTTACATGCATTATTTATCACTATAAAAAAAGCATTATTTATTTTCATAAAGTATATTGAATTGAAGGGCGATCTGTTAATTACGGCAAAATACGAGCCCTCATTTGTTCAAAGAAAAAAAATAAGAGCCCTCGTTATCCATTAGCCGGAGTGCCGCTCGGCTTGAGTAGAGCAGAAGTAGCAGAGAAAACAATCAAGAATGAACAACACTGCTGCTGCGTAACTATCTTCTACACATATTTTTGGTGTTAGCCCTTCCCTCTTGTTTCTGAAAGACGATCACGATGCCGGCGGCAGCAGTTCAACTGAATCCATGTCTCCCCTTGAACCTCACCACCGGCTCCTTCAATTATCCATTTCCTAGGGACAATCTCGGCAAGCTCAAAAATCCTGTTTTTACTTTTACAGACTCGAATTCTTCTTCTTTTCATAAATCCCATCTAAAAATCAGCACAAAATCAAGAATTTCGGCTTCTACAGCTGTTGTTGAAGACACTTCCACCAGTTTTTCAAGCCCCACACCCCAAAAACAGGTATTCCCTTTCCTTTTTTGTTTATGTGTGGAGATATTCATTTTGCTAATGATTGTGAAGGAGTTCAGTTCCTCTTAAGCAAGATATTCATCTTATAAAAAATGCTACTGCTCTGCCACAACGGAATTCTTGATTGTTTGCTATGATTTGCTATGTTGTGCTATTCTTTTCTATGCTTTGCAACACCCCGCGATACCCTTTTAAGCTCCAGGTTGCTATGTTTGTTGTTATGCTTTGTTGTAGTTTGCTATGCTTCGCGACACCACGCAATACCCTGCTATATGACACTTGTTGTGTGGTTTTGTCATGGCGGTAGAGTAGGACTCATCATCATATAGAGTTTATATGTTTGGCATACAACTGTGGTCCACAATGTAGAATCCTGTGATCGAGGAGGGAGGTATAGTAGTATAGATTTAGGGGGGGCTAAGCCTTCCCGGAAAAAAAGAAATTGTACTGAAAATTCCATATGTAATCCGGCTTAACCCATCAAACCATGCTAATCTTGCCCACCCACCTATCTGAACACAGTCTATTAGCCCATCTGAGACTAAATTCCTGGATCCGTCCGTGCCTGTGATTGTATGTTTTTTCGTTAATTTCCTTTTTCATCATCCAATTTCATTGGTGTTATTTGCAGAAGCTTAAGGTGGTGGTGAAGCCTGTAACAAAACCTAGACTGGTGTTAAAGTTCATATGGATGGAGAAGAATATTGGGATTGCTGTAGACCAAGTCATTCCGGGTCACGGAACAATCCCTTTAAGCCCATATTACTTTTGGCCCAGGAAAGATGCTTGGGAAGAGCTTAAAGTGATGTTGGAAAGCAAGGCCTGGATTAGCCAGAAACAGATGGTCATTCTTCTTAATCAGGCTACTGATATCATCAATTTGTGGCAGCAAAGTAGTGGCGGTTTATCGTGATCTATATATACGGTTGGATTGTTTGGCCTTCCTCTGTTTATGTTGTTTTCTTGTAGCAGTTGTCCAATTCTAGGGAATGAATTGTACAAATTGTTGCTGGTTTTCATGCTGTATGTTTGTTATGTATTGGATTGTTTTCTCATGGAACTAATATAGTATAGTGAGAATGGTCTTTGCTAATGTAAGTTTTGCTTAACATTTAAAATGATTTTGGCATGTAAAAGCAATCTGACTTAGTGAATTTTTTCTATCTTATTTTAACTATACGAGCATTTTCAAGATTCTTGCTAGACAAACATTATACTTTCTTGATCACATACACATGTTTTTTTTTTGGAGAGCTGCATGTTTATTGACTTGTTAGATGCACAGCTAGATGTTAAAGGTCTGCAAATTCTGTCGTCTTCGATTACTTCAAAGTGTCTATATATACAGAGACAAGTACTTAACTCCATTGTCTTTCTGTGTGATCAATGTCAGAATACTTAAAACATTCACTTGTAAGTACTTCTTGATTCCTTATATTACTTAAGGATTTGGTCATTGTTCTTTTTGTTTTCTATCTGGATTCAGTGTAAAATATTTCATGTTACATTCACCTCTTTCCTTTGCCTCCATACTAAAAGGAGATCATTCCATGACCAAATTGTCCCGGGGTGAAGGTAGATTGTAAAATCTTGAGATACTTTAACCATGTCCTTTCCTTTTTCTGTGTTTTTATTTTTTTATTTTTTATTTTTTTTATCATGGCTCCATCCTTTTGTTTTTCTCTTTTCTTTTTGTAACTTAGCTTCACTTTTATTGATGAACTTACATGAGGATCAGACTCTGTTTTGACTCAGAACATCGTTGCCTAATATACTCACAGCATCAAACGGTAACTAAACCAGTTTACACACAATTTCAAAGCAGTTGTTAATACTTAATACACCAATTGATACAGACAATCTTATGGCCATACAGTAACTGATCATACCTTTCGAATCTGCTGCGTGGGATTTTTCTTTTGAGAGTACGTATATAATGTATATACAGATGACTGGGGATCTTTAACTTAGGCAACATGAAGCTGATCAAGCTGCAACATCATTTCCATCTTTTAAAATTTACAGCACTAAAATGTGAAGTTCTTGAATCTGAATTTCTCAGAAGGTGTAATGAATCTCAAGACCACCATATCCTAAGTCTCTTTTGAAAGTGTCTGCGTCGTCGAATACATTTGCACTGCATTTCAAGAGTTTTTATAATGAAATGATCTGTAACATATTTGAATGAACTGCTTGTACAGTTTGAATGAACTAGAAACTAACATAACCTTACACTGTTCCTTTGTAAGGTAGCCACACAACATCAACTCAAACTCAAACTACAAGAATGCAACATGTAAAAACTCAATCTTTAGATATACAAGCAGTTGCGGATCTACATACGGCCAAAGGAGGGCAACTGCCTCTCCCCCTGATCCGAAATAAATACACTAAAATTTGTACGATACATATAATTTGTCCCTCTTAAATTTTTTATTTGTCTTTAAACCCGAAATCTTGCGTACGCCCTTGTATACAAGAAAAGAACAATACAAAGTGCAAGTTAAAAGCTTGATGGAATTTCATAATTCACACGACGTGTGGCTCAGAGACGTGTGTCCACTAATACATATATCGTTTTGCATAAATGAAAGTAGAATACAACAATGTGAGAAATTGAAATAAAGTAGTATAATAAATAAAATAATAGAAAAAAAAGGTAATAAAGTAGACATGGTGAAAGATGATTTAATATTTTTTCGTTTTGCATAAATGAAAGTAGAATACAACAATGTGAGAAATTGAAATAAAATAGTATAATGAATAAAATAATAAAAAAAAGGTAATGAAGTATATAAAGTGAAATACTGAAAGATGATTTAATATTTTTTTATTTATAGTAAAAAAATGATTGGTAAAAGAATTGTAGGAAATGATGATGAACTGATATAAAAAACTTCAACAAAAAAACTTTAACCAAAACAAACAGGAGGTGAAGGACCCTGAAAACCGTCGTCACTTTGTTGACAGAAAAAATGGACTATGGTTGCAACCACTGTCGGAGTTGCCGCCCACACCGTAGCACCACCGCTTGTCAACGGTCAACCTAACACAGAGTTCTCTTATTAGCAAGGCAAAACCTTTCCCCATTGAAACTAGGTAGGCTAATGCTCGTCAAATTACCTCTCTTCTAAGTTGTAAATTAAAGGGGAAAAAAAAAAACTATACTTTTTAACGATTGTAAAAGTATTTTTTATGCTAATTCTACTATTTTTATTTTATTTTATTATGTCAGAGACATGGTTCTGAATTTCTTTTGATCTTCATTTGGTAGCAAGAACTCAATGGGAAAAGACAAGACCCAAAAGAGTTCTTCGAACCTTGAAACCTCCAACCCATATGCATTATGGAGGTGGATTCTTCAAAAGGGCACGATCACTACATTTTTATGCATCAGTCTATTCGCAATTCTTGTCAGAGTTTCCGTATCTCTGCATCCATATTCTGGTGCCGGAACTCCTCCAAAGTATGGGGATTATGAAGCCCAGAGGCATTGGATGGAGATCACTACTAATCTCCCTGCCAAAGACTGGTACTTTAATAGCTCTAATAACGATCTCAGCTACTGGGGCCTTGATTATCCGCCGCTTACTGCTTATCAAAGCTATTTTCATGGCGTTTTCCTCCGATTCTTTGATCCTGAATCTGTTTTACTTCACTCGTCTCGTGGCTACGAGTCTTATATTGGGTAAGTTGCTGTACTTTCTTGAGGAAATACCTGTGAGAGTCGTTTTCCATCCTGTGATGTATGAGTCTTATACTGGGAAATGCACTTATCTTGTTTGATGAAAAGGCAATAGGAGCAAGTACTTTAAGATTTTTTGCACCTTATCAAGTTTCATTGGTGTCTCTTTTGCAGGAAATTGTTGATGAGGTGGACAGTGCTGTCATCTGATGCTCTAGTATTTTTCCCTGCTGTGCTGTATTTTATTAGTGTTTATTATTCTGGAAGGCCTAGTGAGCAGAGAAGCAGCATAGGATGGCATATTGCCATGGTTTTACTGAATCCTTGTCTCATATTGATTGATCATGGTCATTTTCAGGTATTAAAGTGGTGGCCTTTTTGTAATTATTTTTTGGGTGAGATGGAGGAATCTTCACCTCTAACGTGAATATTTTCTTCCTGGCAGTACAATTGCATTAGCTTAGGTTTGACTGTTGCGGCTGTCGCAGCGATTCTTTCTGAAAGAGACATTGTTGGTTCTATATTCTTCTGCCTTGCCCTTAATCACAAGCAGGTAATGTTGTTGTTATTTTTAATTTTGATTATATTTTTTCTGTTCTCTTGTTTTCCATATCATTGGTAGGCAATGCATAGTAGATCGTTGCAATTTACTAACGTCAGTGAATTCTTTATCTTGTAAGTTTATGGAGGTATTTTTGACATTTTTTGCCCAACCTATGACCATGTCATTAGTAATTTGCAAAAAGAGGAGAAATGGAATCGGCTTATTTCGTTGGTAGCTTTACAAGTACTTATTCTACTTGACAGTCATAAGGTGTTCTAGACTATTATTGGCGGTTATGGAGAGCTTTGCTGCATTTTGCACTAGCATATCTCTTAGCAGAATAATGGCCTGAAATTTCTCATACAGATATATAGAGGTGAATAATTCTTATAGGTTTGAATGACTGCACTGTACATTTTTTCTCTGGCTATTCATTAAAGACAAGTCAGCAAACTTAAATAATACATTTGTGGCGGCCAACATATAGTATAGTTAAGAATGTTCCAACACCAGCATGTTCTAGCAAGTTGCAATTGTTGATAGTTTTTGCCAAATGATGCCGGAGTATAAGTCCTGTGAATCATCTTGGAGTGCTATCAGTGTAAACTATGTTTGCGCTTATACTTTGCTAGTTCTGCTCAGATGAGTGCATATTTTGCTCCTGCATTCTTCAGCTATCTCCTGGGGAAATGCTTAAGGAAGAAACATTCATTGATTGAGGTCTCAAAACTGGGCTTGGCAGTGATTGGTACATTTGCAGTTGTTTGGTGGCCATATCTTGACTCAACAAAAGCATGCTTCCAGGTAGAACTCACTTTCACTTATCTGTTCTTTTTCTCTGAGTATTTTCTTTCGCCAATTATTTATATTCTCCTTTCTTGAAGTTGGTTGTTTTACCATTTTTCTTCCTATATGCAAGCGACAAAGTCTACCCTGAACCGTTATACCCCTATACTTTTTAGAATTGCTGTTTTGGAGCTAAAACTATTTTTTTGTATTAAATTGGAGTTTGACTTCTTTGTAACTGCATCTGCTTTCTTTAGGTCAGATTTCCGGAGTTTATGGAAGGAAGTATTACCAAGTCTTAATGAACTTTTTTTCTTCATGAAACCCTGTTGCCCTTCTGTCACACTGCAGACGTTCAGCCTAACAAAAGTGAAATACTACCCACAAGTTTTTCAATGCTCATTTATTAAATAAAAAAGCAGCCCAGTGCTTGGGAGCAATTTAGGCCCCCTATTGTATGCAGGCGTCCCATATTTCTGAGTGTCCATGTGTATACCACAAAAGAAAATTTCAGATCAATGAATTTCTCTAAAGCCTAGAATCATAAAACACAGGCGCTGGAGAAAGAGAAACTAAGATGAAGTGGACTGTTCATTTCACAATTCTAGGACTCAAAATCACCGAGAAATTTAAACCAATGACCTTTTGTTTTAGGAGATAATCCGGTAAAAAAATCACCTGATCTTATTTGTATATGTGTTGAATATCGAGTTGGTGGTGAGAAAAAGGCAAGTTGGCTTGCTGCTTTTGTTCAAGGTTTTGTTTTCAAGAAGATAAACATAGGAAGCCATGTGCTCCCCCCCGAACCACCACACACACACACACACACACACACACACACACACAGCTTAAATGCCATTGAAGAGTATCACAAGGATATGAGTTGAGTTAGAGTAATCTAATTTTCTAGGTAAGCCATGTGCAAGACTAAGGAGCTACACTCGTGACATTTGTGAGCTTCTGATGCGTTGCAAGGAGGCAGCCGTACTCTACAATATATTGGTTCTTGCTTGATTTCTGTATATTTAGCTAGATTTTTTATGCAGGTTTTATCCCGTTTGGCTCCTTTTGAAAGAGGACTATACGAGGATTATGTGGCAAACTTTTGGTGCACTACCTCAATCATTATCAAGTGGAAGAGAATATTTGCCACACAACCATTGAAGCTTCTTAGTCTTGCTGCAACTGTTTTTACATGTCTTCCTTCAATGAGTCAGCTGATATTGGCGCCAAACGAACGTAACTTCTTATACGGGTTGTTGAATAGTTCTCTGTCATTCTTCATGTTTTCATTTCAAGGTATCAGAAGCACCCATTTCTTCCTCACTGTCTATTCATTGATAAAGATTAAAGACACTTTCGGTCCCTTTTGTTTCATGATTTTTCACACTTGTATCCCCAATGTTTCATTTTGACTCTTCTACCCCTCATCTATGCGTTTCTTTTACATTTACAGTCCAAAGTGCCACGTTTCAAACAGCCCAGCATTGAAGGTGCGAAATGCTCCAACCGATAAAAACTTGACACGTGGTAAAAATGGACTAAAAAGGTAAAAGGAATGCATAAACGAGGGGTAAAGTTGCCAAGATGAAACGTTGGTTGGGGATAGAAATCGTGAAACAAAAGGGATTAATAGTGTCCTTATCCCTTTAATAAACAGTATACCAAGTGTCTTGGGAGCCAATTGATTCCATGTCTTTTCTTTTGTATTACCATGCAGTACATGAAAAGTCGATCTTGCTGCCACTTTTACCGGCCAGCCTTTTAGCAATGGAGGAGCCATTGCTTTTCCAATGGCTTACTCAAAACGCGTTGCTGTCAATGTTTCCTCTTCTTTGTCGGGACAAACTTATCGTGCCATACATTGCTTTATATGGCCTCTTCATCCTCATTTTCTACGGACCTGGTGGACGACGACATGTAAGAGAACTTCATCCTTCTTTTCCAACCCTAAGAAAGTTGGTGCTAGCCTGTTCTCTGCTGCTACATGTTATTTACTTGACTACAACGCCCCCGGTGAAATACCCGTTCATTTTCGAAGCAGCCATTATGCTACTTTGCTTTTCCCAGTTTGTGATAGTTTTTGTGTACACTAATACTAAGCAATGGGGGCTATTGAAATCCTCTAGTGATCCTAAGGATAGGAAAGAACAATAACACACATACTCTCTGCTTTCCTTTTTGATAGAAAATTTAGAAGGGCGAGAGGCACGTGTTGTAATGTGATTGGAGAAAGCGATAACTTCTAAAATAGAATCTTTGCAGTAGAATTTCCCGCTTTTACTGTACTTGGTCTGAAAACTAAGCCATGGCACTTTGTTAGAATATATGTTGTTTGCCAATGTTACGACTTTCGAAGTTGTCTTTCTGAAAGTTTAATTCATACTCTTGGACTCATATGCCCTATTTCTTGGATTTTTTGGTCCCAGTTCTGATCTCTTGCAAGTTGATTTCAACCACAACATTCGACTTTGTAGAGACAGAACCGAACCGAATGTTAATTTTCGACCATCGTAAAGTCTTGAACCTAACTCAAAGTGTGATATTATTGGCGCCAATATGAAAATCAGCGGTGCATTCATTAATGTTTAATATAATTCTTGGGCCAAAAATGTTGGCCCGTTAGCTACAGACTAGTGGAGTTATTTCCAGTCGCAAGTAGAATTGAGCCCAAATGAATTCCAAAAGAATTAAATTAGTATAATTGAGCCCAAGACTAGTTGAGTAATATCAAGTGTATTTAATAAGTTGAGGCATTTTTTTTTTGGCTCGACCGAGCTCAAGTCGAGTTGAGCCTATTTTTGTTTTAATCAATTCAAGCTCAACCTTCAGTAGTTTGAGAAAAGAGACAATAGACACCACTCTTTGTACACATAGCTACTATGTCCGTTCGGCTTTGCACAGCTATGTCTCATTGGATAGTGTCGTCTAACTTTCGGGGAAAACGGCTCTTCGGCTCAGAAACGAAATCGCTCCCGAGCCCTCACGAGTGGGCAACATTTATTTGAACGACAAGCAGATTACAAACAATCACTCAATTATGTGAAATAAATTATCTAAATCGTGATGTGATAAATTATTCTTCTTTGAGATTTGAAAAGCCAACATAGTTTAAAATAGTTCAATTAACCTAATTAAGAGCCTTGTCAAAAATTCATTTTAATGATATCGTAGAGAGAACAACCTATTGGGCAATAATGGAACTTGCCTTCACAAATACCTGTTTCGGTTTAATTACCCTATTTCCATTTTTTTCCCATAGTACGCTGTACGCTGTTATTTGTTCTTGGCATTAAATTTTGAAAAATTTATACACGGACTCACGGGCCGTCAGATAACTGTCACATGTACAAATAAACATCATATCCGATTTGACCTATGGATGAGAATATACAACAATACTTCTTGTACACATGACAGTTATCCAACGACTCGTTCTGATAGGGAGTCTCTGCAGCAGAATTACCCTTAAATTTTAGTCTACAACAAACAACATATCCCTTGTAATTTATTATTGTCTTTTTTTTTTCCCTTCTTCTTCACTTAACTGATTTAGTTATCAAAATCACACGTAACTTAAAAAAATATAATTCAGAGCTTTAATCTTTAAATATTGTGCTCCTGTCTAAAATGATTAACCAACAAGCTACAAAATCAATTACGTCTCATTTTATATCACAATTCTCTTACTATTTTCCACGTGGGATACTGAATAACATACAATGCATTCATGGAAAAGTCTATAACAACAACAACAAAAAAAAAATATCTTATACTCCCTTCGTTTCAAAATAGCTGATGCAATTATTAAAATATTTTGTTTCTGTTAAAGTATTCTACATTGGAAACTTGTGATTATGTCACACACTATATTAAGAGATGAACTTACCTCACCTCATAACCTAGGTTTTGGAGACGAGACATCTCATCTTATATGAGTTTGGACCAAGATTTCTACAATTCCATTTATATGAGGCAGTACAATTTCAAATGCAACATTTATTGTGTTTTTACTTGATTTACCTTTATTACAATAAGAGATATAAAAAAGAAGGTCGCATTAATTATATCTAAGGATATTTTAGTCATTTCATTGTAAAAGCTAATGTATTAACTCACATCCTTAGTATACGTAATTTTAGTAACTGTCTCAGATAAAATGGAACATATGAAGTTTAATATTTACCAAAAAAAAAAAAAAAAGTACAATAATATATAAATGGTTGACATTGAAAACAGTCATTTGTTTACATAGAAAGTGGTTTTAAATCCTTTTCCAAAACATAACAGAAGTCACATTATCCACCAATAAAAAGAAAAGTAGGAGTACTAGAAATGCAAAAACATACTAAATATACAGTAGTTGGAAGTTGGGTGGTGGATGTACCTGACCATCATTAAATCTCCCACCGTTGAAGGGTTCCACTGTGTCGATCGTCACCGTTGACACTTTTTTGTATTTAGCAAAATAAAGGCCCAACATATCCTCTACATTTTGTTTTTGAAACTTATCTACCCTCTTTTTATATTTAATAATTAGATGTTAATAATAATTGAGACATGTGTGACCGGTTGTTGTTACTATTTTATTAATAAAATAAAATGAAGTTTGACTTTATTCTAATAACAATCTATCAGTACATTTTCGATCTTTAATATATATGATCATATTGTACCTCAAAAAAAATAAAAATATATGATCATATTGATTTAGGTGCTGAAACATTAATATTTATCACATGCACCACTTTGAAGTAGTCTATCAAATACGTGAGTAAAGTCTTATCGAGTTAAAGCTTGACTCATATATTTATTTCATTTAATAATTTGTGACTGACTTAATTGACATAGAAAATGTCGTAAATATAAGGTTTAACCTTTTGTGATGAAGAAAGGGTTTTATCGGCACCATAACAATGCTTCGTATATATATATTAATACCAGATATGTTGATTAAACGATTTTATTACATTGCATCGCGAATTACTTTTAGCGCATTTTATGTAAGAAGTTATCTGATAGAAATATTACCTTGTACATTGATGTTTGTCATATATATTAACTGTCACTCATATACTTACGTTAGCCATCATCTTCACTATGCACGAGTGGCGTTCTTGTAAATTTATAAAGCGATTTTAGTAATTATGGTGCGTGAAGCATTATTTCGGTGTCATAGACCTTTCATTTTTAGAAAATCAAGTCATATATCTAAACAATTTACATATCTCATTTTAAAAGTTGATACATAAGTCATAAAATTGACTCTTATAGCCAAGATAGATTTAGCAAATAGCTTCTAGTGCTGGAGACTTGACATCATTTGTCTTCGATGATTCAAGCCAATATAATTCTCGTTTATATCTTCTTACATTATAATAAAATTTTATTTTTTTATATTTATTTAGGGTTAAATTATTGTATTCCATTCATTAATGCAACAAATACCACGTCATTCTCATTCTGGAAGTGTTGTGTTTAAAAATAAATAAATTATGTCTTACTTTTTATAAAAAAAAATATATGTAACAATATAATATTGTTGAATAATGTATGGTAGGTGTGAATGAATTGAGATTGGCCATCTCACTCTCAGCTGGAAATAGTGAGAATGAGACATAATTAAAAGTAAATACTACTACAAAGCATAATTAAGTCAGCTCTATTAATTAACACGAAAGTAAGTAAATTAATTGGATGTTCAAATTTGGTTTACTTTTTATTGGGCATTCGTGCAAAGTTAAAATTATGCTTTCCCACATGTATGCCATTTTGAAGCATGAAATCATTGGATAAGAGTATCTCTATGCCAACATTCATATGTCCGACCAAAATATAAATTCAAACTCATATATAAAACGATTTTTAAAATCTAGGTTGTGAGTCGAGGATAATTTATCCCTAAGTATGATGGTCAAATAATTAATATTTGTCCAATATGAGACATTTTAACATGCTTTCCCAAATGTACATGGACCTATGAAGAGTCGGTGCACGTGGCACACAAGACATATAAATAGCTTGTGTCCACTAATTATCATTAATATATTGCTAATAATGCCTAACTCCTACACGAGATGTATTTTAATTTTTAGGAATAAACAAAAAAAATAAACACAAAAACAAAATACACATGAAACGACGTAGTTTTTACTTAGACACTGAAATTAGACACACATCTTAGACAGCCGATCCCATCCCTGCGATCACATGGGGTTGAGATCACCTATCCGATTTCGGTGTCTAATTTCTATGTCCAAGTAAAAACTACGTAGTTTCACGTGTGTTTTATTTTTTTCAGAAAATTGAAGGAAAACAAAAAAAACAAAAAAACAAAACCCAAAAATAAAACACAAATAAACCTACGTAGTTTTTACTTAGACACCGAAATCGGACAAATGATCTCAACCCGATCACATGGGGATTATCCACTCAATATATGCATGTGTAGACACATGTCCATTCGAGTTATTTATTACCAGTATTTATAAAGCGATAATGTTTTGATGTCTACTAAAGAAAATTATTTGAAAGCATTATAAAATATAATACTCCGGGTAGACAGGTTCGATTCCACAAAGTTGATGATACGGATCAGAAATTTGAAATATTTTGTAATTACTAAACCTAGTCTTATATTATACTTCAATATGGGTCGACACTAATCTATATATATATATATATATATATATATATATATATATATATATATATATATATATATATATATATATATATATATATAAGCGGGTCAATGACACGTATTTTTTTTAGCAGGTCAACTGACATGTTTCTTACGAGGTACGGCCGTACCTGCGTCTAGGCAGCTAGAGAATAAACAATAATGATATTTTTTTGAGTTAAAAGATAAAATATTTTTTAAACTCACAAGCTGAGTTTCATGACTCAAACTACAAAATCTTAAAGGTAACGATTATTTTTCTTTCTTGTTTTTCTAGTCATCATATGTATTTTTTCAACTTCAAATGTTTCTTTCTCTAAATCAGAATAGTAATTTTTCTTTTTCTTGATTTTTCCAGGCGATGCACTAAAAATCTCTAAGAGTTCTTTATCATTGTCCAAAACCGTCTGCTCGGTGATAGTGTCCCTATAAATTGGTGGAGAAGTAATCCGTCTGTTTTGTTGAGTAATTAACTTGAGTAATTAATAATGATATTTAATTAAGCTTTATGTTGTAATAAATTATTGTTAAAATTTATTTGCTAACACTGAATAATTGGATTACTAGATAATCATGATTTAACATGATAGAATCATAGAAAGTAGATTTAAGTGGAAGATGAATATTATATCTTTAGATATAATTTGTATGGCCAATTAATATCTGAAAAAGATTGTTTAACATCAAACGAAATATACTATAAAAGATGTGAAATTACAAACTCAAAACAAACACACTTGAAAAAAAAAATACTAAAATTGAGATGAGTTGATAAGCAACTTTCGAGAAACTAGTTTGGTCTATGACAATCTCAGAAACCCATAACAACACGATATTTGGTAGTTGTGAGGTATATTTTTTTTTTTTTTTTTTTGGGAGTATGTAGTTTTAACCGGCAAAATTCCTAGGTGCACCATCAAAGGCGTAACATCGTTTTCACGAAATTCATGTAAACTATTTAGAGCTTTTACGTGATTTTCGTAAAGGGTAATGATAGAGCTACTCTCTCAAGTCTACACAATTTTTACACCATCATCATCTCACCACATGTTTTTTACTTTTAAAAGAAATTCAGGAAAACAAAAAAATCGCAACCACATGATTATGTTGGGAGTAAAAATTGTGTAGACTTGAGGGAGTAGCTCTATCACTCCCCGTTCGTAAATGTATATATGCAAAATTAAGGCGTAAAACTTTTAAGGGTTTTTTCAACTGTTCTGCATTGCGGTCGGTGCACCTAAGGTATATATTTCTAGTTTCATGCTTATGTTTGACTTGGATCTATGGTGTGTACATTTAGTAGACTTGTTCTATGTAAATTTTAGTCTTATTCATGAAGATGATTATATTCATGTCGATCAATGTAAATGCCGATGAGGACAAATCTCGTACATGGTAGGAAAACACGTAACATTATGTATAAATATAAACGATGTAACTCGGTCAATTAGTGATGGCTTCTCTACATCATTCTTATGACAAGTTGACGATCACTCCTTAATTAATTTGTTAAAAAATTACATTTTTGGTACATTTTGTTTTACTTTTACAACTCATATGTGAATTATTTTACATTATCAGTCCAAAGTGCCTCATGTTGGATCTAACTTTATGTGATATGAATCACTTCAATCCAGGATCGTTATGCTAAACTATCAAGAATCAAAACAAGAATTAAACTGTAAACATACCCGAATCCATAGCAAATGAAGACCCCGAATCCATAGCAACGGAAGACTCGTAGATGTTGTAGGATCGATCTTCTAGATCTACACACCGTCTAGTAATTTTCGGAGGAACCCTTTAGAATTCTCTCGTAGCTCTCTTCTCGGTAATGGGAGGCGAGTAGAATAGATCGGTTTGTGACCTGGGACCATAACCCTCCTTATATAGTGAAATATATTTTAGGTATTTCCATTTCTACCCATCAACGAAATAGAAATTACCACTTAGTCTCTACACATAAAAGGCCCACACCCAATGATACATCATAACCCAATAAACCGAATACCGTATTAGATCACTTTTACATCGGATTAATATTTATTGACAGTCCATAATAAATAATTATTTCACATATAAGCCCAACGTTGGATTAATGATCCAACAATCTCCCACTTGGGCTATATGTGTAACCTTATAATTATTTATCACCAGATAACCGAATGAGCGCTCAACTTTACTGTCGTCATAAAAAATGTATCAATAACCAATCCTGTCCATCAATCGCATCAACATAGGACCAAAGCGGCCATCGTCACATCTATCGTAACGGGACCCATCAATGATCACGTATGCTAACAAAACTGAATGACATGGATCATGATGTGGATGCGTAGCATGGAAATAACATGACATGTGATCTTAACATGTATATTTCCAACTGGTCCACCATAAACTTTAACGCGATCAAACCATATATCGAGATCAAAGTGTGAAATAACAAAAACTTTAATTTCTGCAGAATAACCGTAACCTTAACTTTAACCTTAACATTAAACTGAATAACCGAAAAATGTGTCTATATCGAAACAAACATTATCAACTACAAACTCCCACAAAACCTAAGCATACTTAACAGACATGACACCCATATGAGCAGTATGCTCAAGAACATCTTGGGTGGTTGTCCCTTAGTGAGTGGATCCACAATAATGGAGTTTGTCATGATAATTTCAAATGACACCCTTCCACTTTGAACTCTATCTTTAACAACTAGGAACACTATATCAATGTTCTTAGACATTGATGAGCTTCTATTGTTGTTGGGATAAAACACTGCGGAATTATTATCACAATAAAACCTTAGTGGTCATTCAATGACCAAATTCACAGCCGTGAAACATATTTCCGCATCTATATCCCATCACTAGTGGCTTCAAATGCCCCAAATTTTGTCTTCAATGTCAAAGAAGCCATAAGTGTCTGCTTAGCACTTCTCAGAAAAACAACTTCTTGTGACAAAATGAAGACAAACCTTACGTGGATTTAAATGTATCTTTACATCCACCAATAAGTCAGTATACCAAATGATCTCTAACTTTTCTGACTCCAGATATGTGAGCATCTTATATTTTATTTTCTGTAAGTACTTTATAACCTTATAGGCTGTGACCAAATGACCCTTTCCAGGATCTTTTAAGAATCTGCTCAACCTGACTGAAATGTACACAATAACCAGACATGTACAAACCTAAGCACACATTAGACTCCCAATAAATATATCAAAGGGAATCTTCTGTATTTCCTCCTACTTTATATCATTAGAAAATGCACAGTTTGAGACTAAACTTGTCTCACTTAGACACAGGGGTACCATGTGGTTTACAATCCAGCATGTCGAATCTCTTCAGAGAACTTTATCGATATAGTCTATTTGTAATGATCCAATAATACCTCAGGGATAACCCCGATATACATGGATCCCGAAAATGAAAGTAGCGTCTTCTAAATCTTTCAACTCAAATCCGAACGAGATAAATGATTTAGTTTCACGCCCAAAAACTATATCGTTACCGGTAATCATCGACACGTCAAACCAAGAGTATGGACCTACTCCCACTAAACTTATGGTAGATACATTCATCAACATAATTTGACCCAGAACCAAAAGAGACAATAATTTGATGAAATCTATTATACCATTGACGGGAAAAACCGTTTGAGTCCATAGATGGATTTCTTTAATTTGCAAACCATATTCTTTGCGTCGCCAAATGCAAAGTTTTCTGGCAGCACCAAATTAATGTTTCATAAATGTCACCACTGAGAAACATTATCTTTACATCCATCTGATGTGACTCATAATCTATATGAGCAAGTAGAGCCATAATTATCCTAAAAGGGCCTTTCAAAGAAACCAAAGAGAAAGCCTTTTACAACATATGCTCTTTTGAGTAAAGCCCTTAATGACAAGACAAATCTTATATCTTTCCACATTACCATCTGAATCCCTCTTGGTCTAAAATGTCCATTTACAACCAATGGGTTTTGATCCTTCTGGTAATTGTAGAAGATCCTAAACGTCATTGTCATTCATGGACTTCATCTCATATTGCATAACCTCAATCCACTATGAGAGTTGGAGCTTTCCATGGCTTGGGGAATGGTAACCGGATCATCCTCCATAATGCCAGGATCCTTATGATTAAAGAGGTAAACAATATAATCATACTGAATTGTTGACCTCATCTCTCTAGTAGAGTTCCTAAGTTGTGGTACCACTGATTTCTCATGTGGTACCTCATATGCTCATTGTGCTCCTGTATAGGTTCTTGATGATGTAGAGGTTGCTTAATTGGAAGTTCATGAATATTGTCATAAACCGTATCTGGCAATAGTATACATCCCATTCGGGAAAACAAATTGTTACCAACTGCCACTGTAGGGAGAGACATGGTAGGCTCTTCTTTAAAGACAATATTTCATCCCTTATCTTCCCCCCAAACTCAATATCCTCAAGGAACCTTGCAGATCCCGTCTATGAATTAAAAAAAATTGAAAGTATGGCCATAGAACTTAAAACCCCTGGATCTCTTGGAAAAAACACCACATAACATAACAATTAACCACAGTCCAATTTTCTTTCTTTTGGCTTATAAGGCCTAACCTTAGTTGGACAACCTCCAATATGATTACACCGAATACTAGGTTATCCTAGTCCATATTTCATATTGGGTTTTGGTTACTGTTGTAGTGGGTATTTATTTAGTATAAGCTGCTATCTTTAATTTCCACAGTGACTGCCATTTGTTCCAAGGAATTAGAAGCAAATAATCGTCTATGAATGTGATACTTTGTTGCTGAACATTCCAATATACCGTAAGGAATATACATCAAGTGACCATATGTATCAATTCTAAGACGTACTTAGAGCAATCAAATATCTAATCTCCTATGTTGGTTTGTTACCCCTTAATACAACCTGCTCAGACAAAATCCATTTGACATATCAAGGGGACCAAATGTTCCATCTGACATAAGCCTTTATATTCTCTTTCGAGAAATTTTACAAAAATGCTAATGCCAAACCATATAGGAACCATCATTAGTTAAATTTGATTTGTGCCATGAAAACTAAATGCAGAGTGTATCAAGATTATCACTGAAAGCCAAATGATTAGAACATATTTGATTTGAATCCTGGAAAGACTAAGGTATCATCCTTAATTGAACAAGAATGTCCTAATTTGTCCAAAGTCTTTTCCAAGTCTAGAAAATGTTCAATCTTCAGTAACAATCTAGTTTCTAAATAGCCTTAAACTTTATTGCATCACCATCACCCACAAAGATGTATCTTTCAACATCAACCGGTGATGATAATGCTAGTTACTCTGCATATTCATGCTCAAGTGAATAGTTGCATCAGAATCCATCCACCAAGTATGTTCAGGCACATAAATCAACTCAACCCCTAAACAAACCAAAAAAAAAAAAGAAAACTTAACTTTATTTGCTCAGCAAGCATGACACTACAAGAAATCATTCATTGTGTACCTACCTATTGGCTTAAGAAACAACCAATATCCTTATGTTGTCACTTTTGCCCCTATTGTTGAATACCAGCAGCTTCCTTAAATTTTATTGTGCCCTTACCTTTAATGGTGACCATATTTAGCACTTTCTGGTTGCCCAAATTTAAAATCATTCGACTTCTTGCACTCAGTGGGAAATCGATTTCTTCAACTCCCACCATTTCTTATGTCAGTTATAACTGACATTTAATTTACCATATTGTGCTTGAAGAGAAAAATGTTAAATTGGACCGGAATGCCATCACAGATATCCAAATCACGGACCTGAAATTTGGAAATCAGCCATTTCCAGAGTGTGCCCCTGTGTTGCATTAGCCTTCGTACCTTATAGAGACTAGCTTAGACAAGACAAGCCATGTCACGCCTTACTCTTCCTGGACATGGTGCAACTTCATTAAACACAAAAAAATTCCTTATTGGTCACCATGGTCATTATGCAATTTCTAAGAGTGTATAGATTGACTTCCTACATGATCACTGGACTCAACCTGTTTGATCACTCTCACTCTCAAAGTACAAATATGTTTGACTTTACTATCCTAATTGAGAGGTTTAAGAGGATCATACATAAATGTCAAGTCTAGATCCTTAATGCCAATGACAAGAACAAACTTGTTCTTTCTAACTCTTGAAATCATAGAAAATTAATGGAGGAATATAATGCTTCAATGAGCGATATATACTTTAAAGCGAACTTAAAAGTAAATAGATAACAACTTAATTAACCTTAAGCTCACATATATAAGATCCGAAGAATATCCAAAATCAAACAAATTTATGATATATTTTCCCATCACAAAATGCCGGCACGACATCAATATCTCATCTTTGGACAATAATACTAACTCGTAATTGACATCTTGGCGTAGTAATCAAACACTGACAATAAGTCCTGTCAAATAATAGACCAATCTTTGGATCGCATCTATTATCCACATGGAAACCGAATAATTGTCACGTATTTATCACCACAGGTGTATTTATAATTCTGCCAAACAATATCCTTCCTTTGGGCCGAATACAATCCGCATGAATTTATAAAAACACAAACCATTTTACATCCCACCGTAAATAAATTTCCACGTAGAGGTCACTTTGGCGACATATCGCTTCCACAAATCCACTTAGAGACATAATAAATGCTAATACCGCAATATATCAATGTTTAATTTGCCGTATTGACCTTTTAAAAAAAATGATCCATCAAAATTGGATAATTTGGATTATTTCTTTCTTCAGATCTTAACATAACCGATTATTAAATAATCGGTCTTCTACCGTAAATTAATTTTTCGAGCATCATCCAAAAATACCTTTTATATGGACTAATTAAATGTTTAATCATCCAAAATGCCGCAACTTTAAATACCTAACCGAATAAATTAGTCCACATGCAACAGTAATATACTACTTTCATATCTATAATTAACAAAATTGCACAAAGATTGGCCGAACCACACTGCCACCTTTATTATTATTAATATTATTATTATTATTATAACAAAAAAGGGTCCTCAAATAAATAAATAAAAGGAAAAAGGAATGAACCCTAAATATGCATATATCTAAACACTACTTACAGCACCGCCGCCCCGCTTATGCATATCGGCTCATTGGACAGTCATGCCTTCAACTTGGTTTCAAATTGAACAATACAAAGTCTGGATTATTTATTTATTTCAATAACCAAAAGAGGCGTACAACATAAGCCCTAATTTACTACTTTTATCATCTTAATCCCTTTATCATCTTAATCCAGGAATTCAACCAAATTATTATTCGTTACCGTCAAAAGTAAAACAAAAGCAATTATAATTGCAAACGGCGGCAGGCATACAAGATGAATCAACGGGGAAAAACTATTTGCCGAAGGATGTTGAAACCAAAATAGATCGATTCTCAATAATTTAACATAAACCTTGCTCTGATACCACTTGTTGGATCTAACTTTATGTGATATGAATCACTTCAATCCAGGATCGTTATGCTAAACTATCAAGAATCAAAACAAGAATTAAACTGTAAACATACCCGAATCCATAGCAGCGGAAGACCCCGAATCCATAGCAGCGGAAGACTCTGTAGATGTTGTAGGATCGATCTTCTAGATCTACACACCGTCTAGTAATTTTCAGAGGAACCCTTTAGAATTCTCTGTAGTTCTCTTTCTGGTAATGGGAGGCAGAGGAGAATAGATCGGTTTGTGACCTAGGGACCATAACCCTCCATATATAGTGAAATATATTTTAGGTATTTCCATTTCTACCCATCAACGAAATAGAAATTACCACTTAGTCTCTACACATAAAAGGCCCACACCCTAATGATACATCATAACCCAATAAACCGAATACCGTATTAGATCACTTTTACATCGGATTAATATTTATTGACAGTCCATAATAAATAATTATTTCACATATAAGCCCAACGTTGGATTAATGATCCAACACCTCATGTCTAAAAATCTAACGTTGAATGTATGTCACGATTCAGCCAATGAAAGCCTAACACATGTGGTATTTAAATATCTTGTCTTGAATCCGGAAACTATGTTTCGAGATGTGCAGAGAATCTCTTTGACCTGGCTCTCTAATACTAACGGTCTCAAGAAATTGAATTTGGATGAATGGCTAGCAACTCCGTTGAAGGCGGCTACTTAAGTTTTGTAGAAGGAAATAAGCTCTTTTGAATTGCAGGTGAATTTTGGAGCAGCTTTTGAAGTTTTTATTTTGCAAGATTTGCAGTAGTAACCTGGTTAGTTATGATGATGCTACTCTATTGTTGTTAAATTCAAATCGGAACTTTGTGTAAACTTTTTTTAACACCTTGCTGATAATGGAATAAAACTGACTGTTATTTTTTTTTTGAAAAAACAGACATGAATGATGAATAAAAATGTCAAGACGAAACATATAAGATTCAAATGCAAAAATTGTGAAACAAAATCAATCAAAAATATTTTTATCCCGTTGTAGTATGATGCAAATATTTCTGTGAATTAGAATAGAAATTGGGAAGTTTATCTGCCATTCTGCCCTGAATTCTGTTGAAAACAAATATAGTTGAAAAATAATATAATAGTTGTGGAAATGTCAAGTCCTCCCTCAGTTGCCAAACCTGAAAATTGTAGAAAAAAATTTCTTTTTCTTTTTTTGAAGAGCCAGAAGAAAAATTAATAAATAAATATTCTGTCACGGATTAGTTTTGAAATATATATATTTTTTTGAGAACTAGTTTTGAAATAATTGAATATCTCCAAAAATAGTAAGCAACATTTGGTTCAATTATAACTTTAAGTAGAAAGAAATGGTGAGCCATATAAATATATAGTGGTCCCATGATACAATTAATTATAATAAATACTAATGGTGATCACTCTAACTTACAACAACCCCAACTATCAAAATCGTAATGGCTAATTTAGTAGGCAATAAATTTGAAACGTAGCTTTTAAATAATTAAATTTTGATTATTACTTGTAGCCCCAAAGCATCACATTCCGTGGCAGGTTTTAGATGAATGATTATTATTCATTAAATGTTTTAATTAAATATCTTTCTAGTAGTAGACTAGTTGTTACACGTATACTTTTATTATCATTTAATGAATATGATAACGCATCATTGGCTAATAAGCCTCTAACCCAACAACTAGAAAATCTTTCGAGTAGTGATAGTTTAACGATAAAATGGTTATTACAAAGTGCATAACATTTTTACATTGATTTCTAATGGTTTTCATAATGATCAATGATGTGAACGTATAATGTGACAGTATATTGTTGTGGAACAAACATTTTTCAGATCTTTAATGGTGACGGCTAATTATAAGTGTGTATTCGTTTTAGTTTGATCGGTTTTGTTCTCTATATACAATCAAATCGTTTTGTATATGTTTTGTTAACCGGTTTTTCGTTACGTAAGCTTCCATGTTATTTAAGTTTCGTTTAAACACCAAAAAGTGTGTTAGAGCCTTGTTTAGATTTTCACGATGCTGACGTTAATCATTTCACCCTTCTTGATTATTTCATTTTTTTTAGTTAGAAAAGGAGGATGACGATCATCTTTCATTCATTGAAATTCAGAGCTGCGAGATTACAATTACTCGTGGTCAAAAAAAGAAAAAAAAAGAAGAGATTACAATTACTCAAGGAGAAAACTTAATAGAATTATAGCTAGGTGTCACTCTTAATTAACTAGTAGAGACTCTAGTAGATCTTGTCTAACACACTGGGCAACATCTTATGAAAACAAACAAAACGAACCGAAAATATCTTAAGTATGAATCTTAGCGAGTTGTGGGCTTATGGTTCATCTTAGATTAAGGATCAACTCAACTCAAACTCTTTTCTTCCATAGTTTTCCTTGAGAAACATAAGTATGTAATGTTTATATCTGGTTTGGAGGAAATTAATTTGTACTTGTGTTTTGACTTTAACTCTCTATAACTCTCTTTAACAAGAATTTCATGAACGATGTCAGTGACTCAGTGTATAAAGGCTAAATGCTATATGCACATCATTTTTTGTGAGAAGTCGTGGTAATGTGATCCGTAAACGAATTAGATCCGAATTTTCCCAACGATCGATTAAAAGTATCAACAAAGAACGAGCACCGTGACCCTTAACTAACATGTAACTAAGAATCTTGATATAACCTCAACTCTTAGATAACCCGTACGTAAGAACATTGGTATATAAACGCCTCAATGTATGCTCAGTACCTTGATAAATTCAGATTCGAATACTCTACGAAAGAATATTCACAAAAAAGCTTGAAAGCTTTATTTAAATTCACTCATCGATTATTGTATTGTATTGTGTCTGATTACAATGACTTCAACTGTCTTTATATATGCTTCAGACTCCAAATAAATAATACAACTAAGTAATGTGAGATAAAAACTACTAAAATTACGTCTAAGACTTAATTAAAAGCCATAATGGGCTTTCTTGCAACACTTAGACCAAAATAGCAATTATTCATAGCAACTAATGAAATCTAAGCAAATAAAAAGACTATAAATTATAAAAAGACTAGGTGTTTGTTTTGGGTCGAGTTTAGTTTTAGGGTTGGTTTTATTTACTAGCGGATAATAAAAAAATATGATAAAAATGATTGAAGTAATAATTAGAAAATTCAAATGTTTTTTTGAAATTAGTGTAGATAAAGAAATGACTGGTGATAGAAATTGAGTTAAAGTAGTATAATTAATAGTATAATGGTTAAAAATGTAAAGTAGATAAAGTGAAATGGTGATAGAAGATTTAATATTTTTTAATTTGTAATTGAAAAAATGATTGGTGAGAAAATTGTAAGAAATTATTGGTGATTTGATATAAAAAAACCCCAAACCCAACCCCGAACCCAAAACAAACAATGGCAGCTTTTGTTTGTTTTGGGTTGGGTTGGGGTTTGAGTTTATTTTATATCATTTCACCGATCATTTCTTACAAATTCTCTCAACATCTTTTTTTCAACTACAAATAAAAAAGATATTAAATCATCTTTTATCATTTCATTTTATCTACTTTATCATTTTTACCATTATTTTATTCATTATACTAATTTATTTCAATTAGTCTCACCAATAATTTCTTATCTACACAAATTTCAAAAAAACATTTTAGTTTTCTAATCATTACTTCAATTATTTTTATCATATTTTATTATTCACTAGTAAATAAAACCAACCTCAAAACTAAACCAAATCCGAAACGGAGCCGATATAAATCTTCACAAGCCCAATAATATAAACAATAGGCTTAATTCATTTCTTCTTCAATGGAAATCACATCACGTCGTCCATTCACAAAATTGAATTCACACATTATTGGGAGAAATTGCTCACACTCTTGAATGCCTAAAGAAATATAGTTGCTTCTTTACTACCACCAATTGGTCTTAGTAAAACGGTAAGCGTTTGATCTTAACATGGTATCGAAGCCAGATGTCACGAGATCAAACCCTGGTTGGACCATTATTTAAAAAATGAAAAATTGTGCAAGTGTTGGAGAGATTGCCCACACTTGAGGGAGTGTTGGGAGAGATTTCCTACACTCTTGAAAAAAAAATGTGTGCAAGTGTTGAGACAGATTGCCCACATCTAAGGGGGTGTTGGGAGAGATTGCCCACACTCTTGAAAAAAAATTTGTGCAAGTGTTGGGAGAGATTGCCCACACTCTTGAATGCCTAAAGAAATACAGTTGCGTCTTTACTACCATTAATTGGTCTTCGTAAAACGATAAACACTTGATCTTAACACGCATCCGAGACATTAATAGATTTGTATTATGATGACTTAGAAGATTGAGTTAGAACAGTTGGATGGACTGAACTGAAGTGAATTATACCCGCCTCCGTCTTTTGCAATATATATTATATTGTTTCTAACTTTCTATATGACTCTATTGTAGTAGCTAACAACTAGTTGTTTCTCCCATCCAAAAAAATAAAAAATAAAAAATAAAATAATCTAGCTATTTCTATAATCTAGCTAAGGACCAATTCTTTAAAAATAGCATAAAGTTTCTCTATTGGGTAGCTAATGGAAAAAAAAAGGAAGATAGGGAGGTGATTTATGATCATCCCAATACGGACCAAGATCCTCTCAAGTAACTTTAAGATAAAGTTAGTATTTTTATATATAATAAACTAAACTACGTAGTTTTGAAAAAAATTAATCAATATCTAGATGTTTTACACTTTTAAAATGTGTGGCTGGATCATGCATACTTGAGAGAACATCCTCCCAAATTACTTGAGAGGATCCTATCTCATACCATACGATAGAACTTATTATTAGCTGACAAATGTGAGAACGGAAAGTTTTTAAATTTTTTTTTTTTTTTTCGTTCTTGTGAACATGCAAAATTAATAACGTGGCGGAAATATAATGGTGCAGCCTTTGCCACCTAACTTTTCTTCATTAGTATATTTATGTAATTTTATTTTTTAGAAATAATATTCATGTAATTTTCATACAGCTACTTTTATCCCATCATGTTACTACATTTATATCGATTTGTTGCTGTGTCTATTCCATTATATATATATATATTCAGAAGTGGCAAGATAAAATGACATAATGGGGACGTATTTTATATTGTAATGTCACGTACTCTTTGTAGGGATAATAATAAAAATAATTTTATTCTATTGAGATTAGAGTATTTCGTTTCCCTTACTTATTCCCAAAAACAAATCATAAATTTACTCTTTTTTTTTTTTTTTTTTTTTTTTGAAGCAAGTAGAATTTTATTGACTTAAACCAAATCCGCAATAGCGACAAAGATTTCATCATGATGGATATTTGTGTCCCAAGCAATACGACCAGAGTAGCCTAAACTATGCATAGCCAACAAATGCGCCGGAAAATTCCCAGTACGCTTAACAAAAGAGAAAGAAAAGATACGAACGATGGTAAAAGAGCTTGAACGCATGGCAAGCAATCAGTCTCAAATGTTATCACAGCGAGTCCTAGATGACTGGACTCCCTCATCTCCAACAGTATCGCCTGTATTTCCAAGGTCTCGGCCCCTATACCCGGGTCAAAGTGAAATGAAAAGACAGCTTTGATCGAACCTAGTGCATCCTGAAAAACCATGCCAATCCCATAGCCCGAGTCAGCGACAGAGGCATCTATCTGTATTGCACTTCCAGCGGCCTGCAGGAGGCGGACTCCATATGACCGGATGTGCAAGCCCGTCAGCCATAGCTTGTGGAACTTCCATAGCTTGACGATATTCCACCGCTCCCACTAAGGATGCAGAGACCATGCGAGAAACATAGATAGGCGCATCATAAAAAACAACACTACAATGGGCTTTCCATAGATTCCAAAGAAGCATACAGAAGGTGGAGACCTCATCCGGGGAGTACCTCGATCCCTCGCACCTCACTGAAGAAGTCTATGAAGCACAACCCTCGATCCAAATGCTGACTGCCAAAAGGTGAGGTAGACCAGATCTCCTTAGCATACGCACACTCAAATAGTACATGACGCAGAGATTCCATCTCTTCCCGCTGCAGGCCAAACACTGCCCCAGACCCATGTTGCGCCTTGCAAACTGTTATTCAATCGGCAAGCAATCCTTCATGCATCGCCACATAAATTGGTGAACTCACGGTGTGACACAAATCTTAAAAATAAAAATAAAAACCTATTCTAAATCAAGCTGTCGAGTAAAACACTTACACCCTTCACTAAGCCCAAGCGCTGTTGAACATAGTAGGAACTAGGAAGAGCAGGAAATTAAAGAGAGGGGATGAAGAATATTCTTTTTATTTTTTATTTTTTATTTTTTAATTGGTGTTCCATTTTGCGGTCGAAAGCCATCAAAACGATGAGCACGAGATGAAAAAATCAATTCAACATAAGATTCAAAATCAATTTTCGATGTAAATTCTACCCATTTTCCCAATATACAATTCGGCCTAGCTAATGGCTATGTTTCCTAATTACAACGACAAGTTGTTGTACAATAGCTCGGTTAAGGGTATCAAAACCTTATTGTTGAAGGAGACTGTCTCAATATTGTCCAACGGTTGCTTTCAACGGACGAAGACCGATCCGACATCAGAAACATTATTAAATGATGCAAAGACCTTGTTCCATTTTTTAAAACTGTTTCGTTTTCTTTTGTCAAGCAGGAAGACAACATCCCCGCTCATTTACTCGCTTCTCTAGGGTCCCCTCAAACCCCCTAGTAGAATGGGGTTCCTCCCCCCTTTGTCTGTGTTAAACAGCTAAACGCTTGTGTTGCCGATTTGTCTAAATAAATATATTCCTCTTTTCCTCAACAACAAAAAAAAAAAATTCCTCAATCCCAATGTGCCAATAAAAGAAGACACAAAATATATAGCTTGAGCCCATGAGCAATCTCCTTTAGGGCGGACCTATACTAGGGACAAGGAGGGCTAAACCCACCGGAACAAAAAAACATTATATTATAAAAGTTATATGTAGTCCAGTTGATCCATAAAATACTTTTAATACAGACCATCCGACGAACTCGATATAGTTTATTAGGTCACTCAAAATTAAAATCCTAGCTAGCTCCACCCTTGCTTAAAGCATGAAGATTAGAGATATAATCAGGGCAAAAAGAGTCAATATCATGAACACGGTAACTGAGCAATTGATGGGAAATTACCTTACCTTTCTTCCCAAAGAGTGAGGTTAAATAAAGCCCCCTTTTTTTTTTTCTGGGAAACTTGAAAAACTATGTTCAAAAAGTAAAAAATTAGAAAAATATATTTAAAAAGTAAACATTTGAAAATTATGTCTGCAGCCGACGTATGAGAGACTCACGAGGCACGCATGATCACTACGTGACGCACGCGCGACGTATGAGTGACGTACGTGCGATGCATACGTCGAGACATATTTTTTCCAATGTTTTACTTTTGAGGCATAGTTTCTCAAAGTTTTTTTTTTTGTTTTTTTTTTATTTATTTTTTAGGTCCTGACATATATGAGGTCAAGTGTCCTGACATATATGTCAAATCCATCTCCAAAAGCACGATGACATATACAATCCAAACCAAAAGTTTACCATTTTTGGAGTGTTTCCGGATTCAAACACCCAAACCAAGTCCCAAAAAAGTAGGGGTGAACATGGTCCGGTTCGGTCGGTTTTTTATCACTTTTAAAACCGAACCATTTTCTACAGTTTCAAATTTTTTAAACCAAGCTAGAACGGTTTGAAGACGTAAACCATGTTATTCGGTCCGGTTTGGTTCTGGTTTATTACGGTTTTCACACATGGTTCTTATCTTACTCGTTTCAGTTCGATCATTTATGAATCATCAACTTAAAAAAAGTACTATTAATGAACAAACAACTATATTATTAAATGACATACATAAATCTCAAAATGCATAACACAAAATAGTATTTTGAGTAAGATTAGAGAAGAAAGAGGAATAGATTTGTTTCATAAGTAAGGAGAGACAAATGGAAGATAGATAACACACACACACACACATATATATATATATATATCAAATGAATAAACATGTGATATAGATTTGAGCTTTATTTAGTAAGAAAATATTCATGATTTTATGATCTCCAAAACACTGATATTGATTATTTGTACAATGTTATTGTCCAACATAACCTAATTATAAGCAAATCAAAGACAATCGTATATAAAACTAAGGTTTATAAATGCATTTATCTAGATAATAAAAAAATATACATTATGCAGTTCATCAATATCATTAGAGAAGTAAGTCATACAAATCAGCATCGACAAATATCCATAATGAAGTTCATCAATATCATTGAGAGAAGTAAGTCATTCAAATGAGCATCCACATATTTCAAATTTGGTGTTGAGCAAGTATAAAGAGAAGAACGAGTTAGCAGTGGTGAGTTGTGAACCGAAATGTACTCAAGATTCTTTCAAAGGATTGAAGACAATTCTGTGAAATGATCAACAAAATTTGAGTCGTAGGATATGAAATTAACTATGTAGCAGCACTATATTACACGTAAAAAGTTCAAATAGATTGAGATAGATAGTAAAAAGCGTATACATGTTTTAAAGTATTAAATGTAGGTGGGTGTGTGTGTGTGTGTGTGCGTGTGTGTGTGTGTGTGTGTGTGTGCGTGTGTGTGTGTATATATATATATTATCCGGTTTGGTCCGGTTTTAAACGGTTTTTATTTTCTTAAATTGGAACCAAATTGTATTCAACGGTTTGGTTTTAAGATATATTAAAACCGACCGAAACCACGGTTTATACATTTCCGGTTTGGTTCAATTTGGTTCAACCGGTTGGTTTGGTTTTTAGAATTTTTGTTCACCCCTACAAAAAAGTGCCATGCTGTAAAATCTTTTACGGCGTTGTTTCATCTTTCATGCAGGAACCCGTACCGTTCGCGCGGCATTGTTTGAAGCATGTAATATAAAGTTGATTTTGAAGTATGTATGTCTTGACTCTTGACGGGAGATTATTGGGTGCACCTGTCATATGTGGAGTGCATCCATATGGCATGATTTTAACATTTTATTTCTAAACAGAATTCAAAGAGGGAGGTCCAGATCATCCTTCCCGTCACTTCGATGCATGCATGTGAATATACTAGGCAATAATCTCCCCATCTTAACATCATCTTCTATATTCTTTTGATATATCAAACGACGTAGACGTATCATTTTCTTTTCGATATAGAATAGAGCTCCATTTAAAACTTTCACCTAATAATGTTGAATAATGATATGTGCACTACACTTTTGTGTAGTGCACAAACCACTATATGTGTGGTAGGATTAAAGTGATCAAGGATTTTTTGTGATGGGTCCCAACAGAATATGTAGTGTTGATTGTATTGTGTAAGATGTTGTGGTTGAAATAATAGTGGATGTATCACTATTGAATAATGTTTGCATGACCAATAAATTGGAAAAGCACCTGATAGCCCTTAATTAGTATACGTCAATGTGAGTATGTGACATAAATATATTCATAAGACGGTTTGAGTTATTAAAAGTAGATATGATAAAAACTACTATATATACCTTCGTTTTTTTATCTGTCGTATAGAGAAAAATCACACAATTTAAAAAAGTAATTAATATATCTAAAACATAGTATTTAAAATGTAATTTTTTTTATTGAAGATATAAATATTTTATTGATAAGAAAGTTTTTAGTATTGAAAATGTTTTTTTTATGGAATATGTAAATAATTTATTGATAAAATTAACAAAATTAAGTTAGACCAAAATTAACTATATATTAAAGGATAAATGGGCCAGGCTGAAGAAGGAGGCCGGCCTGCCTGCTGGTTTATTGAAATAATTGGGTAATAATTTTTTTTTTGAATTGGGTAATAATTAAATTAGCTAATTAATAAATTAAAGATCATATTAAATTAACAAAATTAATTTTATAGAATGTGTTTAATATAAAAGAATTTCGTTCGAAACTTACATTGCACACCGGGGGCATTAAAAGTTTTTTGGGTAACTAAAACCAAATAAAAGTCCCAAAAAAAACCAAATAAGAGGGGTACGTGGAGTTTAGAAAAAGACATCCAACTACGTTTTGGAATTTCATTAATTAATCATTTACATTTTTACCCTGTTTCAAAATGTAACTCTATTTAGATTTTTTCACATAGATTATGAATGTAGTTAAATATCATTAAAAATCTAGATATATCATTAATTTGACTGCGGCTATGCTGCGGCAATCTGGGGGGCCTCCTCATTTGGGAGCCATTTGGATCGGCGCTCGTCTGGGTTCCAGGAGTTTCACTACTAGAATTTCTGGGATTTGTGACGAAAAGTTGTGACGAAAATGGTTCATCACTAGTTTGCGACATCATTGCTACAAATTAGTGACAAAACATAAAAAGATTATTTTTGCAAAAAACTGCGACGATATTGTGACAAAATATGTACGTGACAAAAGACTAGTAAGTATTTTGTTGCAAACTTTCGCGCCAAATTAATGCGCCATTATCCGTGACAAATATGCGACAAACTAGTTTGGTCACAGAAAATTTCCTTGCTAATTCATCACTAACGGATAAATTTGCCCATATATGTTTACTTTTAAAGTCGTGACAAAATTTGTGACTAAATTTTGTGGCAAAAATATTACTTCACTCATGTGTAACAATGTTCTGATGGGTAAGTTATAAAATGTATTTAATTTTTTTACAAGCGACTGTGAGGACAACACGACAAAAAATGGTAACTATTTTGTCGCAAAATTTGCGTGCCATTTTTGTTGACTGATGCGAAAAAAACGCATGCACGCTCAATTTTTTCTCCGGGTTTTTGCCATTATTTGTGGCAAATATTCGACTGACTAACTTGGACAATAAAATTTCCGTAGATAATTCGATAACGGATACGTTTTTCCACGTATATTTAGTGTCAAATTAGTGACAAAATTTGTGATGAATATATTTGGTCACTCATGTGTGACAATGTTCCGTGATTTAATGGAAGACACTAAATAGATGAAATATATAGCACAATTTAAATTAGAAAAATAATCCCTCATAATAGATGAAATATAACATATTTGTTATAGAAGTTCGTGAAAAATAATCCCTCCTAATTTGTTGTAAATAACCCGTGTTACTCGTGAGATATTCGTATTCGACTCGTAAAAGAGTTTGATTCGATTTTTTTGAGTTCGAGTTTAGCTACTCGAATAAATAACCGAGTTGATCTCAAGCTTTAAAACATACTAACCGAGTAGCTCACAAGTTAATTGAGCTACTTTAAATAATATTTAATTAATCAAATTTATATAAATATTATTAACTATTAAATATATAAATTATTAATCATCAGTCGAGTCAAATTTTAGACGAGTCGAATTGAGTCGGGTCGAGCATTAGACAATTTGCATGATTTCTAAAAAATAATCGAACTTACGGGCGAGCTAAGTAATATCGTGTACGCAGTGAGTCGAGTTCGATCTAGATTTTTTTTTTACTCAATCGAGCTCAATCTGAATTCAAACCCGAGTTTTCATACTCGAATCGAATTCAAGCACTAAAAAGTATTGCTTCGACTCGACTCCATTACAAGCGTATCACATAATTTACAAGGGTTAACACATACCATTTGTTGGATCCGAAAACTCTACGGAAAAAAAATGCCCTTACCTATGAAATTCTCCCTAATTCAACCGTCGTACCTTCCTCGATAAATCCTTTGATTCATACTAGATCCATAGATTTTAGCAAGATTCCAAGAGTTCTCCTTTCCGCTCCCATTCCAATTCGCGTTTCATGGGGAAGTACGATCTCCGGAGAGGCGATGGTGGATAGACGCAAGCCTCTCGTATCCTCCGCCACAAAATCTCATTTAGAAATAAACTCATACGATCACTTCAAGATGGAGAAGATAGCTCTATAAGTTATCATGCATTTATACATTCATTGTCATTTTCGTACTGTGGTTGATTTCTTTTTGGCTTAGAAATTTAATTTTTGTTAGTCATTTTCACATCTAATGTTGGAAAATTAAAGGAAAAAATAATAAGCGTTTCTTACCGCCAATTATTTGACCTATGTGATTCGTGTTGAGAGACTAGAGATCCTGGAGCTTTTATTGTTTGATCTCATATTGTTACTGTTGAATTACCATCTTTTTAAATAGCTTACTCTGTTGGGGAGGTACGGCATTTATATACATTTAAAAAGTATTGCCATGTCTTGATAATTTTGAATAAATAGAATAGTTTATTCTTCTCAAAGTTTGATATCCAATGGTGTGTTTTCCTCTCACAATGCTTGAAGCGCTGTAGAACATTGATACCTGTAAATGATTCTAACTAATCCATTGGAATATAGAACACGTGCTTCCTTTTTTTAATTATTTTTTCTTATTAGTTAGTCATTAATTATTCAAGATCGCTGTAAGCGTTTATTCTTTCAACTTAATAGCATTTTTGCCTACATATTTTTCCAAAAGATGATGCTGCATTGCATTCAACAAGGAATTGTCTTATGCAGAGTAAAGTCTCAGACATTGGAAGTTCATATTCAGATGTTACGACAAGTTCTACATCATAGGGAGTCACAAGAGAATCAGAGACAAACTATGCTCCATTAAGTTAGGTAATTAACATCTTGAATGCTTAAGTATTATATGTACTTTTAGTGTATTGTAGTTTATAGAAATTTGAAAGTTTTTTTCGTTCTAACTATTATTATTCTGTTTCGTGGTTTCTCTTAGGCCTCGGATTTTTGTTAATGACATCTCAATCTACTTGTCCTTGGCTTACTCTTCCTACCTCCCGCCACCAAATGAACAGGCAAGTGGCACTCAATTCTTAAAGATCCAGAATACAATGTTTTAGACATTGTTTTCCACATATTGTTTTTGGTCATGTTTTGACTGACGAGTGGAAAATATACAAAGATTTGTAGGAATGATAACTAAGATCTTACTGAAACATCTTTGTGATAATAAGTTATTTCATTCTCTATAGCATTTTTTGTTAACATTTAAAATCAGGCTAAATAGTATATTGTCACTCTATTTTATTATGACATGGTATTATTACCATATAAAATGTATGATTCAATCAAGTCATGAAATGGAGTTACATGTTATTCATGATTCTAAATAGATTATTCCTCAAGAAATTTGCACGAGATACGGACTTGCTGTTGGAGCAAATTTTCTGTACCTTGTGCGTGTTATAATGATAGTTTGCTACCCAACTGGAAAGGTAAATCTTTTGCTCGTAAGAAACATCATTCTAGTGATTACGTGATGGTATAACTAAGTTTTGTGATTTATTTTTTTATTCAGTCCAATGAAATAAAGCAGTATGAATGCCTATATTGAGCAGGGCATATTTAAAATGGAACCTTGCGATTTTACCATGCACCACACTACTTGTGTACCACATCTGAATCGATCTTTTCAAAGAACTTTTTTGAGCCATGAATCAACTTTCCGAAAGTCGATTGTGAGGATTAACCTTTTCAAATTCGATTCAAGGCTCGAGAAACATGTTTTGAGGGTCGACCTTTTTCGCTGCATAGCGTTCTCAACATCATTTAAGAAACATGTTTTGTTAATACGAGGAGATTTGAAATTCTTTTGTGATCTCTACTTTTGTTGAATCTGCCAGAATGGATAAAGGGACGGCCTAGCCGGAGAAAGCTGCAATGGTCGGACAATGAGGTATCGACTTAATAACTGATTTGACCTTTTGGAGTTAGTATCTTGTGTTTTTTATGGACATCTCAATGTAACAACGGTAACAAACTAGTTCAAGTATACTGTGATGAAATTTGTTTGTATATTCTGTAAGTTCTGCTAATGTACAAGTCATTTCTTACCAAGTTAGAACGTGCATTTTCATTTTCCAGACCTTTTATTTTTGCCTTTGTTAAGTGCTGCCATTCGGATAATTATACCAATTTAGACCAACATTACCATTTATTTTCACCTCTTGTAGAAGAAGATCTAAATATATACATGCTTGAAGCCTTGAACTGAATTTGACATCAACGCCATAAAGTATAAGAAAATCTCCTTCAGACTTATTTACATGCTTCTTGGGAAAAGCTATGTGGACAAGTTTTGGCAGTTTGTATTTCATAGCATATAAAATTGTTAGCAGGAGCTCAACTTCTGATGCATGAGCTTTCCTCAATCTTAGACGGATCTGCTAGAGCTAAAGCAGAAGTACATGATGAAACCAAAGCCACCCTAGCAGCAAAGGTACAAGTTCTTCTTTGATCAAGTTTCTATGTTCATCCCCAAGAGGAGTCCTCGTACTAGTCACTCCCAACATCACTTTAATTTTGTTAGCAAAAAAGTGGAGGAGTTTGGGAGAAAATATTAGTGCAATCTATGTTGTTATTGTTATCAAACGCTCATTTTAGACGCAAGTTGTTGTTCAGTTATGTTTTATTTTACTTGGTTGGTTTTTTCCTTTAGGTCAATATTGGCATTTCCATTTTTATAAGTGTGCATTATGGCTATTTATGCCATTTTAAAGATACAAGTTTTTGTAGTTATGTCGTGGTAATTGAATCTTTCAATGAGCCTTATTTCTAAAACAAGGCATATGTGTATAGCCTAGTTATTCAGGGTTTAATTAACCACATATTTCTTGTGATTTCACACCTATTTTGGGGTAGACCCTGCAGTGATAGGGATCAGTCTAGCTGTTGCAATTGCTGGTGCAGTGAGAGCAGTTGACCTTGAAGTTGTATGATATCAACTTGTTTGAAATAAACGAGGTACTTCATTGCTTCATTAAGATATATTTTACTTCATTTTTTGCTTCAGTCTGAGTTCATGTAATTGTCCAAGTCTCTGTTCAGTTAAAGTTCTGACAGTTTTGTGTAGTAACCTTATGTATGCTTATTATATTTTCAAGTCTGTCAGCGTGCTTATTATTCTTTAATATTCTTTCTTTGATAAATTACAGTGACCCTGAAAGTTTATTTGGCTTTTTAACCTTATCTTAGGAACAAAGGGACCCGAAAAAGAGGCCACTGTGACATGTGCTGGCGGTGCAAGTGAGATCGTCATGATTTTACACAAGTTCTTTAGGATGTTTAACAAGATTGTCAAGAAACTCAAGACACGTTTAGAAATGATTGCTCGTTCACAAGATTGAGTTGTTTTCTATGATAAAACCATTAGTCTCTTCAATTTGTCTGTTAATCATGAATAATATTGATTTCATGTTTTGAAATGTTATTTGACTCAATTATGAATGGAATGATTTGCTTCGATTTTATGATCCTGGAGTTATTTTGATTATTTATGCTATTGAAACATTATTTTAAGAAAGCATTTATATTATTGAATATAATTTTTCAATGAATAAATATCGTACAAATATGAAATATAAATTTTGTTATAAAGTCATTGTAACTATTGATATGTTGGTCATACATTTGACACAATAATTCGTTACAAGTATATTTAAAATTTGTCACAAATTTGTCAAGATACTTTGCCACAATTTTGTTGTCACAATTTTATCGCTAAATTTGGTAGTAAAATTGTCACAAGAATTCATCACA
Organism: Gentiana straminea; assembly: GCA_036785695.1. Taxonomy (NCBI): domain Eukaryota; kingdom Viridiplantae; phylum Streptophyta; class Magnoliopsida; order Gentianales; family Gentianaceae; genus Gentiana; species Gentiana straminea. Next base: position 7,468,091 of record JAVUPR010000314.1, on the reverse strand, counting down.
TAATAATCAGTAAATTTTGTCACAATTTTATCATACACACTCGTCACAAATTCATATCAAATTCGTAGCATATGGTTGTCACTATTTTATCAATAAATTTGGTTACAAATTTGTTGTAGTTTTTTTGCCGCACATTTGTCGCAATTTTATGAAGCAACTTTGACACAACCTCCATCACAAACTTATCGGAAAATTTTATCACTCATCCGTCAGAAAATATAAATTTTGTCGCAGATTCATCACCATTTTTTTTGTCACATCTATGTCACAAAGTATGACTTTCGTCACACTTTTGTCACAAAAATGCGGTGACAAGTTTTTTTGACGCAAAAAATTGCAACGGGGTGTTCCGTGACGGAAATAATTTTCGTCGCAAATTCGTCACAAACGGGCGTTAGTAACAAATTAGTGACGAAAACCACCGTCACAAATCCGAGAAATTCTAGTAGTGTTTTTTGGGGGCCTTGTGGAGCGATTATCTACAGAAGAGTTGTCTGAGTTTTTTGTATGACGTTGTGGAATCTCTGGAAGGTGCGCTGCAGTGCGTTTTTGAGGGTACTCCTATCTACGTTTCTTGGGTGGTCTCGGCTTCTTCGGAAGCAGCATTGGAATACATGCAAATGATGAGTGGAGCTACGGTAGAGTCAGAAAGGACTTCACACCCGGTTGCTTGGGCACCGCCACCGTTGGGGACGTGGAAGTGTAATACGGATGCTTCGGTGGCGGACTCTGGTTCGGGTATTGGCCTGATCTTTAGGGATTATGTGGGGTCTATTGAGGCAGCCTTCTCCTTTCACATAGACCCGGGCGATACCCCGGAACTTTTGGAGATGCATGTGATTCTCCTTGCTCTTGTAGAGGCTGCCCGGCTGCAACTATCATCAGTTATAGTTGAGAGTGATTGCTTATCCTGCATCCAGGCCTTATCTCGCTCAACAGAAGACCTATCCGTTTTGGGTTGCCTAGCTCGCGACTGTCTCACGGCTTCATCTACTTTTGGCTTTTGTCAGTTTTCTTTCGTTAAACGTTCTGGTAATGTCCCCGCGCACCTTCTTGCTAGATATGTTGTTGCGACTGAGGGGACTGTTTCTTGGGGCACTAATCCCCCTTTTGATGTAATCTCCGCCTCGCTTGTGGATATGCCTTAATAAAAGTAGTTGGTTTCCCTCAAAAAAAAAAAATCTAGATATATATTCTTTTTTGAAAAGCATCTACAATATTTTTTGACTTCATTAGTGTAATAGTTACTCCTCCGTTTTTTTTAATTTGTCGCATAAAAAAGATTCACACAAATCAATAAAAGATTTAATGTGACTGAAAAATAGGGTAAAATAACAAAATTATCTTTCACTACTTGTGCATGGAAAATTGTACCAAAATTTGGGTTATTAAAATGAAGGGTAAATGTGGAAAAAAAAATAATAAATGCTGCATTTGTATTGTAAAATGACAAATAAAAATAAAGCAAATTCTGAAAAGTGACAGTTAAAAACAAACTGAGGAAGTATAAAATAGTTGAATGTATAATAAATTATGTGTAAAAGGAAGAAAAGTGTAATAAATGCTCCATTGATAGTTGGTAGACGATTTTTATCGTGCATCACACCTAACATACATCATACTCCATTTATGGATGGTCCAAACTTCCGCAACTTAGTTCAGCTTTGCTTCTATATGACCAAAAAGGCCTTGTCACGAGCTGGACTCAGCATGTCCCAAAATGAGTGTCATAACTAATAGTTAGACTAAAAGGTTCTTCTTAAATTCCTAAAATACCCACATAACACATTTATTAAGAAGTTTAAGGACAATATAAGAAGGACATAAATGTTAAGTAGTCATGCTTTTAATAACTAGACAGGCTAATAAATGATGCCCCTTAAATTTTTAGAGTTCCAAACGAATTGAGACATAGTACATAATCAACTTCTTGATAGTTGGTTCAAAAGCAAAAGAAAAAAAAAAAGACTTTTCGAAAGCCAATTCTCACAATACAATTACAGAAACTTCGGTTTTCAGTCCCAGAATCGACTTTTAAAAATTCGATACGAGTGAGGTGCATGATAGGTATGGTGTACGGTAAATTCGGTATGGTGAAAATAAATTAGCTCCCTCAAAAAATTGCAAGTTGTATTAAGTGACATGCATTGTATCCAATTGTTTTTACTCTCGTTCATAGAGTAGGTGTGTATTATGTAATAGAGTGTAAAAATGGAAGAATGTGATGCATGTTTTATGATACAACAATGCTACAACCGTTTAGCATAAAGTGTATTTGACAATAAAATAATATTTACATGTTGATCATTGTGAGCTAATATTGATAAATAAGACATACATCATGATCAATTACGTGCAAATATTTGCAACACTAGCACTATTCATAAATTAAATAAAAATGTTATTATCACCACAATTATGTATCAATAATTGACACAAAATACTTTTACATCATTGATCGTGATGTAGAACTCATTGACCGATGATTGATATAACACGGGAAATTGCACTATCACAACAATTTTGTCACAATGAAAGAAACAACATCTTTTAATTTGCATCGTTGATGATGATGTAAGTCACATTGATCACGATATGTTAATCCACTATATATAACCAACAATGATTCAAGAGAATGATTGTCGTTCGTTTCGGCATAAATGCCGTGATACTGACATGCATCAACCCTATAATTAATATAAGATCCACCATATTGAAGGATATAAAAATGTATTATGCCACGCACAATCATTTGTGTTAGCAGTAGTACCCTCAATAAAAATAGGGTAATGCTATTCACAATAAGTAACACAACATTATGTTACACCATTGATTATGGTAGATCCACATCATTATTAACTTGTTCTACATTATGATTGATGATGTAAAATATTACGTCACTCGTTGTGTCTGAATAGTTATAACAGTAGTACCGGTACCCTAAACAACAACAACAACAAAAAAACAAAAGAACAAAAACAAAAAAAATCTCAAAAGCTTGGTTGAGCGTTGTGCGCCCTTAAGTTGTTCATTAAATCAGTTCATCTACTCCATTCATTACCCCCTCTCTTTTAGCCTTTAAAAACCCCCATATCCTCCCCCCTCTCTTCTCTACTCTCCCATATACCCCTCCTTTTATCCTCCACACACTTTACATTTCCATTTATTACCTTCCTCCAAAAACCACAACACACACACACCCCAAAAACTGCACAAAAAAATGCCAGAAGAAAACCCAGATTACTCAAAGGGCACTACTACAGTAAGACTAAAGTATGTGAAACTAGGGTATCAGTACCTTGTTAACCACATTCTTACCTTGTTGCTCATACCAATCATGGCTGCACTTATTTTACAAATATTACGTTTAGGCCCTGAAGAATTGCTAAGTATTTGGAGATCCCTTCATTTTGATTCTGTTCAACTTCTCTGCTCTTCGTTCTTCGTCATCTTCATTGCTACTGTCTACTTCATGTCCAAACCTCGTTCTGTTTACTTAGTTGACTATGCTTGTTATAAGCCTCCTGTCACTTGTCGGGTTCCCTTCGCTACTTTCATGGAGCATTCCAGGTATTTAACCCCACCTCATCACCGACATATATATATATATATATATATCATTGACTCCCTAGCTTATTATTATTTTTTGTATTTACCCATTGTTTTTATAGTTTTGACCAATAATTACTTGTACAAAATTGAATATACAAATATATGTGTGATAAGAAAAGAAATTGACAAATTTGTTACCCTATATGAAAAATCTTGAGCTTATACACAGGGATGGCTCTACCCTTGGCTTTGGAGATAAGTCCGACCCCTGAAATAAAAATAAAAATTAACATCAAATAGTAGAGAATTTTTTTTTTTTATAAATAAATATATATGTGAAATTGACTTCATATTTATATGTATTAACCTTTTGTTTTTATCAAGTGCCCCATAATTATTTATGAGTAATAATATGAATATCCATATATGTATGATATGCAAAAAAATTGACAAATATGTATTTCAATATCAATTTTTTAATGTTTGCCTAAGACATCAAAATATGGCAATGGTGCATGGCATATAGTAATCCAAAGGATTATGTCGAAACGAGTTATACAACACCTTCTTACATTCTTAATTATGATGAAAGTGTGCAAAATTTATTAACTGATTAACATACTCAAAAATATATGTCAGACTCATATGAAGTTAATGGAAAAACAAAATTAATATGAAGTTAGTGAATTTATTACTCCTATTGTTTAGTACAGTGATCATCGTAAAATGTCATATGTAATTAGTGTTTTTATTATTATTATTATGCATAAGATTAGCGTTTTATTTATTTATTTGGACTAATAATGTTTGAAAAATTGAATCATTTTTCACTCCGCCATTTTCATCAGGCTAATATTAAAAGACAGTCCAAAGAGTGTGGAATTTCAAATGCGGATTTTAGAAAGGTCCGGCTTAGGGGAAGAGACATGTTTGCCACCGTCGATTCATTACATCCCACCTAATCCAACGATGGAAGATGCAAGATCCGAAGCCGAAACCGTAATCTTCTCCGCCATCGATTCATTAATGGCGAAAACTGGAATCAAGCCAAAAGACATTGATATTCTTATCGTCAACTGCAGCTTATTCTCTCCTACACCATCTTTATCAGCATTAGTCGTCAACAAATACAAGCTTCGGAGCAATGTCCGGAGCTTTAATCTTTCGGGTATGGGTTGTAGTGCGGGTTTAATTTCAATTGATTTAGCCCGTGATCTTCTTCAAGTTTATCCAAATTCGTATGCATTAGTTGTTAGCACAGAGATCATTACCCCGAATTACTATAAAGGTAATGAAAGAGCTATGTTGCTGCCCAATTGTTTGTTTCGAATGGGCGGGGCTGCAATTCTCTTGTCTAACAAGAGACGTGAATCGAGTCGATCTAAGTATAGATTAGTTCACGTGGTTCGGACCCATAAAGGGTCCGATGATAAAGCATATAAATGCGTTTATCAACAAGAAGATGCACAAGGGAAAGTTGGGATCAATCTGTCAAAAGACCTAATGGTTATCGCCGGTGAAGCTCTGAAATCGAATATTACAACGATGGGCCCACTTGTACTTCCGGCGTCGGAGCAGCTTCTTTTCCTGTTTACACTCATTGGCCGGAAAATCTTCAACCCGAAATGGAAACCGTACATACCGGACTTTAAACAAGCATTTGAGCATTTCTGTATTCACGCCGGTGGTCGGGCGGTTATTGATGAGCTTCAAAAGAACTTACAGTTATCAGCTGAACATGTGGAAGCTTCTAGAATGACTTTGCACCGATTCGGTAATACGTCGTCGTCTTCACTCTGGTATGAACTCTGCTACATTGAATCAAAAGGGAGGATGAAGAAAGGAGATAGAATCTGGCAGATTGCATTTGGGAGTGGATTTAAGTGTAATAGTGCTGTTTGGAAATGTAACCGGACAATCAAGACTCCGGTCGCCGGACCTTGGGAAGATTGTATCGACAGTTATCCGGTATTCATCCCGGAAATTGTGAAGCTCTAAAGATAGAGCACACTCGACCCGGATTCTTGCAATCTTCCCGTCTTCAAAACATGAGAAAGATTGCATCAATAGATGGAATTTTTTCCCGTCTCGTGGACTTCTAGTCTAGTCTTGTGGGTCTCACGAAAATGGAAAAAATTCCATTCAATATATGTCGTGTTTTCTTGGTTATTCAAGGTTTACCTTTCTATCATGCCTTACAAAATCTGGTGTATTGAAAATTTGAAATTAGTGTTTCAAAAATGATAGAGCCACCGAAAAAGTGCACAAAACGTGCATCGGAGTGCATACAAAGTAAACTTACTTTGTGTATTTTATGTATATTTTTGTGTGCACTTTCTCGGTGAATGTATACTTTTTGTTAGTGCCTTGTGTGTATGAAGAAAAATGTTGTAAAACTGCAGTGCATTATTGTTCTTGTTAATTAAAATGATGTTATAAATGTACTGAGATTTATGCAACTACTATTCTTCAAATAATGCAGTGAAATTCAATTTTTTGCCAGGAATGAGCAATTCTTACACATTGCTTTTGGAAGATAGTGTTAAATTTTGCTAGTAAAATTGTCGGAAAATGATTAGTCCTTTTCCCATATGCTAACACAGTAACTCCATTGAATATGCATAGCTACATGTGCCACATTGCTGAACTATACTTCAAGAAAAGTTCTTGTGTGGTATATTCACATATACCTAATTGACCGTTAAACAAATCTGGATCATACAGTTTGAATTCTGTTTAAAAATACAATGTGTGCAGTTTACGACATAGGTGCGCACTCCGCATATGACGTGTGCACCCAAGAACTTCCCATACTTCAGTTGTGGCCTTGTGGGAGGTTGAGAAAGTATAGCTCATATATCCACTCTCTCAAAAAATACTATGCCTCATTTGGTATAAGTTCCAGACCCCGGGTATTTTTTCCTTAGTTACTCTATTTGCACCGTAGACCCACCAAATTAAATTCTAACTGTGTGGTCCTGATTCCACGTGGGTCTACGGTGCAAATAGAGTAACTATGGAAGAATTCGCCCCAACCCCATATCTTAGATAATATAAATTTGCATCTTTCAGGATAGAGCATAACACAGTGATACAAGAACATGAAAGTGTAGTGAAAGTATTTTTTGAGCTGATGTGGGGGTTTGAAACCTTAATATCGACTTTTATCGGTTAAAAAAAAGTGAATAGACCACTAAGACACAACTCTCAATTAATTTACATTATGCACAAAGATGTAAAGACGAGACAGTGAGGTCCCTAAGAAAATTTGTTATTGTTATGGCACTCAATCACGGACATAATGTGCAGATGGTCATATGAAATCAAATGTGCTTCACCTTTGTACTTTTTCAAACGTGTTTCACCTTTGTAGTTTGTATAATCCGTATGATGCATAAGAGGAATTCATTTGAAAATCATCATTGCATTAATGCACGAGCATCATTAGTGTAGAAATTAGTGCACCATCAATTCTGGTACGAATTTTTTAACATCCACGATGTCCCAACTTGGCATGACACCTGTCTCTAGAAATATGTACAAGAAAGATAATGTAATTTTTCGGAGATTTCTTTTTCGGGAATCAATCTCAAGTATTTGATATTGACGCAATGAAGAATTTCATCACGAAAACCACCATAGGCCGTCCAAATCGGTGTTTATTTTGCAAGCTATCCGGAAAGCAAGGGAGCTACATGTAGCCTGACACACTTAATTTTATAGTTTTGCTTGACATTGCTGTAAATATTTTTTTGCTTTTCGTTTAAACAGTTGTACAGTTATTTTCATCTAATATAAATATCCCCTTTAAACCAAAAAAATTTAGTGTCTTCTAATTTAGATCAAACAAAGCACACTCAGAATCAAAATAACTTCGTGATAAAGATTTTCAATGATTCTCAAGCGTTTATTTTTCGATTTGGGGAAAAAAAATGCCTCTTAAAAGCACATTTACATGCCTTGAAGTAATGAAGTTAGTTGATAACTTTTTGGATTTCGTACATAGTTTCTATACGCATACTTTTTTTTTTAAACGGTGTTTTTCTACACATACTAATTACTAACAATATATATTATCTCTGAAAGATTTAATTTCAATAATCATCTCCTATCCATTCTTGACATTATTGCAAATCTTATCTCTGATTTGACAGTCATTCTTATCTCCTGAGGTATTACCAATAAAATCAAAAGAGAATGTGACACAAATAGTATACCCTCAACCAAAGAATTCAACATTTCTTCACATTTCGAGTTGTGTGGCTTAAACACAATGGTTATAATGATTTTATGGAGCAATTAATGATTGTTATATATATACATATATATACATGTCAATAATAAGCTTTTCGATACGTGCATATATATATACACATGGGCTTGACTACGAGCACCTTCACTAACAGCCCTCACTGGGCACCGATTTTGGGTGAACTCCCCACATGACGTAACTAACTTCTTGTCGAGGGTTTCATAACCCCTCAAATTTAGCCATCCGAGACCTCAGGTTGGTCCCTAACTCGGGATGCCCTTGGTTACGAGCTAGCGTGGAGACACATTCAAGACTAAGTTACAGTTGTCAACCTCATCTTACTTATGATAAACATCACGGACAATTTCAATTATAGAGAGATTACAAAAGTTTATACTAAAGATGGATCCTAGTCAAAATGAAACAATAATTCCAAACTTTAAAAGCCATTATGTGTGCGGTGCGCCTTTAGATTGTAGGTGAAAATGTAATGTATATGTTATAATCATAATAATTTCTTAGGCACCTCTTTCCTCTGATAGTTACATTTATCTGTATAAAATTAAAGATTGCAGTAGTACAAGTTTAAATTAAATTCCAGTTTTGTTAGACTTGTAGTATATCCATAAGTGAACCCTTTAATAATATAATTGAGTCACGGCCCATCCCCAAATAAATAAATAGATAAAGAGGCTAAAGTCCTCTTTTTGGCACAAAATAAATAAATATGACACACCTATTTTTTTAGTTGCAAAAAGGACAAACATTTTCAAAAGGACAAAACTAACCCTCGCGCGCGTCCTCAGCTACATGATACATGAGTACATTGATCAGTTTGATCTGTTTGTTTCGGTTTTTTTTTTTTTTTCAAACATCCGTAACTTTTGATTTACAACCCCGATCAACGAAATTTTTTCACCAAAATTCATGTTTTTTTTTGCTCTTCAATTTGAGTCCAAATACGATACCCTTCCGACGTATTTTTAAAAGACGAAAAAATATTTTTATTAACCGGAGCGTTTTTTCTTATAAACGACCGTAACTTTTGATTTAGAACACCGATCATCAAAATTGTTTCACCAAAGCTCATATTTTTTTTATCTTCATTTTGAGACCGCGTTTGATACCTTTTCGACGTAGTATTTGAAAGCCGAATTTAATCGCAGATTTACACTAACACAAAGCATCGCATCGCGGTATCGGTAGTATCGGTATCATTAGTATCGTATCGGTATCGATTATACAAGAATATGCGGGAGAACATTCCACCGGATCGTTAACAAACTCGGCGATTAATAGCAAGTACAACAAACTATAGATTTAGTACAATATGTACATCGATTAACAACATGAAAAATAAAGAAAAAAACGGGATTTCGCTTGTTTAGTCTCTATTTACCATAATCAAAGCTATTTAATCACCCGAATTTGTTTGTAAGGTCTTTATCCGAGAGATAAAGATCATTCTCCAAATGCAAAATCCGGATACATTAACACACCGTGTTAAATTGGTTTATATGATACAATTCGAAAGAGATAGAATCATTAACGAGATAACTTGATTAAGGTGTGGTGTTTATAACATGCGAGTTCGGTAGTTAATCACTTGAATTAAGCCTAAAAAGTACATCGACTAAAAGGTAATACATAGAAGATCGGTACAACGGTATAGTTTAGTACAATAGGTACATCGACTAAAAGGTAATACATAGAAGATCAATACAAGTCCGAAACGATCGAACTATCGGCCAAATTATAAGAATGATATTATAGTTCAAAGAACTAAATTATCATGCCCGGAATTCACAAGGTCTTTGAATTACAAGTTCGGTAAGCCTATGAACTAGGCACGTCTATTACATGATGATACAATGTAGATCAAAAACTTCAAGACGCCAAGGCACATAGTAAGCCTTTGAACTAGGCCTATCTATTGCATTAAGGCACACACGATCGCATCGCATCGCATATCGCATCGCATCGCGGTATTAGTATCGCATCGGGCTCAAAAGGACTCTCCATTCGGTTTTTTGTTGCAAGGTCTATGTCCCCCAAATCTAACAACGCCAATAGCATAAGTAATTCTCTCTCTAAGAGGTAAATAAATCATTGTGCATAACCCAAAATGCACCAACAGTTAAAACACCACGTTTAAAACCAACAACGAGAAATAAAGAAAACTTTCGCTCCGTAGCAAATTAGCAAAACAATGTTCCACTCTCAAGAAACTTACTGCATTTGAACCAACAAAAGACGCAGCTTTTATGTTGTCATCATCACAAATGGCATTAACAATATCCTGCAATGCTTAAAGAAAACCACAATAAATACTTAAAATAACAAAATTTCCCAAGAAATAGAAGCACTCACAATGCAGACAATATTTTGCAAACGGAAAAAAATGATGTAAATTAACTTATCGATACAAGTGACTGTACAGAAACTGCTATGGAATGACTGAATTTGTGGTCCATCCCAAACAGAATAGTAACACCAATGCAATTAAAAGTTGTGTACAACCCGTCACATTCGTAACTTGCACACTTAGACACTTACGTGAAATAAATCTTTGCACAATAACCAACCACAGTGGAGACGATAGCAAAAATGACCCAGAGATCAGCTTGAGGCATATCAAGCGAACCCACAACGACAACGGCAACCTGAGTGAATGGAAATGCACTCGAAAGTTAACAAATGGTAAAATGCTTAAAATACGTGGAGCATTTTACAAGCCTGAACAAGATGCTAGTCAAAATGCTTGGCCTTAAGTGGCCTCAAGTACAAAGCATCATAAACAAAGGGTTTGAACCGTATAATAAGTATGATGATGCCGCGCCGTATCAGCTTATTATGAACTTCAATAGCACAGGTCAACCTATAGTCATGTCCATGGTCCAGACGCAATATTCTTTAAAGGAATAGTTATATGTGACAAGCAAACAAAAAAACACATTTGGCCAGAGCAAGCAAACAAATACATTCTGTTAACACTTGCGCACATAAAAACAAAAATAAAGATCACTGACCAGACCAACAACTACAGAAACCAGGAATTTGACCCAATCCATAGGAGTTAAACTTGGATTTTTCTTCTCCGGCTATATGTTATGACCCAATCACAGTTTTCTCTTTCTCTTTCTGTGATGATTTTCTGCAGCAACGCGTCTACTATCTCTTTGCAAACCAAAGGCAAAAATCCAGACCTCTGCCTTGAACAAATGAGCAACCGCTTCGAGTTTCGGCTTCTATGGAGGAACATGCGAGCAGTGAATTTTTTTAGAGGGAAAACAGCGTGCGTGTGATTCAAGGGTAATTTAGTCCGACTGAAATTATTTATCCTTATTGCAACTAAAAAAAGATGTGTGGATTAATGCTTAATTAAAAGGGAAAAATGGACTTATACCTAATTTTTCCATAAATAATGCAAATAGTTCTGGGACGGAGGGGAGTATGTCAGGAGATTTGTTACACCTATAGGATATTACCAATAAAATCAAAAGAGAATCGTAACCAATAATTAGTTGAAGCATAGAGTTGGCCATTTATTTTATTATTATATTTCATTACCAAAAAAATATATATATTAAAAGGGTAAATTTTTTAGGGTATAAAAAAATTTAAAAAAACCTAGTTATGGTTAGAAGAAAAGAAAAGGATACAAAGGGACCACGTGTTGTTCCCTTCATTTATGCCTGAGGTTTGTCCAGAAGCAGGCTCCTCCAGTCCTCCATTGATGAAGAAGCTTTAGCTTAATTTAATTAGATGGTGGCCATGGCCCTTCCATCCATCTCCACAATTCCAAGCCGTGGGTTTGGGTTCCAATATATTGTCGGTTACCCTTCTTTAATGCCCACAACAAGGACGCTTTTTTTTGCTTTGCTTTATGTCCATAACACCATAACCCCCCCCCCCCCCCCCCCCCCACCCCTATTCTTTTAACACGAGAAAACACGTTTTGTTGGATTTTTTCTTTTCTTTTCTTAAAAGACATCGCATCAAAGATCAAACCTACACTCAGAATATCATGATGACATTCAGCCTTTAAAAAGTCGACCATAAAGTCTTGGTGTGACAGAATCTTTACAAATTGACTCATCAACCTTATAGATTGACCATGAGGATCGACCGTTGAATAACAACCTCGTATATAGTCTTGGTCACGGATCTTGGGATACGATGTTTCTTATGGTCACGACCAGGCTCTTGAACCCACTTATTATGCATGGATGCTTTTACCGTATCACCGAGACCTTTGGCAGGCCCAATGCTCGTAGTGCATTGGTCAAGGCACATCTCCTTCACTTATGTTGTTACGATACGACATGACATTTATAGTCTTTAACGACAATATTATGATCAAAATGGGAACGATAATATTACATTCTTCCCAAGTTGCCTCGCCAGACCACACGGTTGGGATTGCGCGACAAGTGCTTCTATGATCACTCACGATGACTTTCTTCACACCACCTCCTAAAGTTGAATTCCAACCTAAAGGGTCTCCCACCACCTATATCCCTAGGATTAGTGAAAAATGTAAGTTCAGGGATACGCTTTAATAGTTCAGCATACTCAGACTGCCTTGAAACAAATTTATTGTTTTATTTATTGAAAAGGGACGCTTCGTACGATTTTTCAAGTCTCACACTCCAGCTAAACTAAACTGTTACTAAAACACTTAAAATTCTTTAGCCAGTGAGATATGCCTCTAGGAACCCGAGAGCTGATGTCCAACCAGATGGCAAAAGGTGGAGTCCCTTCTTCACAAGGTCCTTTTTGGGGTTCAGATGGCACATTCATATCCTGCAGCCTACCTGCTTCTTTTTTCTGAGAAACATCATCTCATTCAATTCTAACTCCAGTACTACTATATTCAACCTAGCAATAAAGTCTCAACCAATTCCATGGAAAAACATAAATAAAGTCCCAACAAGAATTATCAATATATCCTGATTACTCCTTTGGAAATATTAAGACCAACTTTATGATATATTGATGCACTTAAATTATTTTATTTCATAAAAGTATCATTTTTAATACGTAACATATTGTGTCACACCATTTAAGATACAAACGATTTCATCAAATGAAGGCAAGAATTTAGGGTTACTAGATATAACATTTTCGTATAAGGTTGTGTTATCATATTTATCACAGAGAAAAAAGGCTTATTAAGGGGGTTGTAATGGATCGTGGATGCTATCCTTTTAACTATAAATATTGGTTTATCAATTGCTTAAAAACTAAATGAACCAGAAAAAGTTGAACAGTTTAGCCAGTAAAATCAGATCATTCTGCTATTAGAATACATAATCTACCCTCTTTAAAATAAAATTAAAAAGAACACATAATCAACTGGCAGAGAATATAGGCTAAAACAGAAACCATATTCTCCACCCGACTGGGAACAACCGATAAAATTCTGTAGTGCATCTTCGTTGTTGCACCACACCATACCATTAATCGTGTGACACATGTGTAATAAGACAAAATATTCATTATCTTCTCACACGCTCGTCACACTTCCAACGCTTTTTTTATTCTTTTTGGGTGCAATAAATACGTTCAATAAACAATAAACACTAACTAGCTTTGCACGTAAAGTTACAAATACTCTTCTTCTTCAACACCTTACACATTAGAGTAGAGTCAAGCTGCTGCTGCTGTTGATTTTGTTAACCCGTGACAATGCGGTTCCTGAAAGCCACACGCCACGTTAGAAGATCAGATAATGCACGCTTAAAAACAACGTACAACTTACGGAAATGATACATCCACAACACTGATGTGGCAATGGGACTCGTGTTCCCACCTGCCACATCAGCAGTGGTGGTACATGTGTAGATAGGTTGTGGATGCATAACTCCACAACCGAAAAGTTGACAAAACATAAAGATGATCCTACGGAAAGTAAAAAAGGTAGTCACAAAATTCAAAGGATAGAAGAGTTTAATGCTTTCACAACTCGAATGGGCAAGTATAGAATACCCCATGACTGTGATTCATGTGCCAAAAACAGATGGCTATAAAATGCAAAGTATCGAGGTAAAAACATTTAAACAATTCTGACACAGTGTTCTAAAAATTGCTCTAGGTGATCGCCTAGGCGACCCCCGGCGATTCGACTATACCCTAAGCGATCACATCTAGGCGAAAAGTTCCTAGGTGATTTTAGGCGATTAGGGTTTCTCTTTTATACATATATATATATATATATAAAATCATTTCACTTGACTTGAGTTCTTACTTCTTAGACTTGTTTTGAGTTTTGAAATAATCTCATGTGCTTGTGTACTTTAATTAGTCTTTGGACACATTTACTTGATTTTTATGCTTTATGATGTAAGGATTTATGTTGGACAAGCATTGTATTATTTCAAAAATTAAAAAGAAATCGCCAAGGAGTCGCCTAGGCACCCTAGGCGCTAGGCGCCCCACTTTCGCCTAGCGTCTTTTAGAACACTGTTCTGACAAGCTAAAGATAGCAAATATTTTTAATACTTTGATTATACTTTTCAATATTGCACTGCATACTTAATCCATCAAATTAAGGATGAGTCTCTAGAGTCTTCATCCCTATCCGTCCGCCCTTGTTAGGTAGTCTCTTAGGGCACAAATTGCTACATTAGGTCAAATAGTAGGTACTACCTTTGTCCCTTAATAGTTGCTTTAGCCAAAATGATTTCCCTTAATATTAGTCGCTTTAAAATACCAAGAAAGCATTTAATACATTTTTCTTCATACACCCTGCTTTAGTATCCACCCAACAACTTTCAAAACTATAAATCACTGCATTAATGATAGTCAAAGGATAGTTTAGACTTTTATGGTGTAGAATTTATGGCATTCCTCCACTTGTGAAAAATAAAATAAAAACGACTATTATTTAGGGACGGTGGTAGTAGCTTTTGCAGGAAAGTCGTTAATTCAAAATTTAATGCATCCTGTAGTTGATTCGAAAACTAAAGGTGCAATACAGGCTCCAAACTAAACCCGCAGTCTATTAACAAAATAGGAGAGACAATTGTCCAGCTCCAAACTAAGGCTATTGCTACAACCATTGTGACACAACATGATGTTGCATTTATTTAAAGAGGGGTACCACTCCAACATCGTGTTGTGGCATTTGTTGTGGCACAATGGTTATGGCAGTAGCATTATTCAAAAACGCAAGTAGCTAAAAGGTGGAAACTCGTACCTCTAAACAAGCTGCAACAGAAGCTGATTGAGCAGCCAATGACAGCATTACACTGAAAGAGGAACCGATCCATGGTACGAGAGTGACGAATACAACATCAGTAATGATAAGAGCCTTGTAGTCTAGGGTTATGGTAATGAGCTTGTTCAGCACTGATGTTCTGAGGAGGAGGAGGAGCTTGTGGAACATTGAAGTTTTGGTAAGGATTTTCTGAAACGTTGATGTTTTGATAGGAACTCTGTTCAGAAACAATATTTTGATAGGGATCTCGTTGAGGATTCATCTGTACAGGCAACGATCCGTATGCTTGAAAAGTCTGTCCAGGATTACTCTGCGGCAGATGTTCTGGAGGCCTCCTAGCTTCGTCGATCTAAAACAAGTAGATATTTGTGAAGCTTTCAGATGTTAGCCACTTCAATCAGTACATAATGTATTGAAACACAATGGAAAGCTATGTACATTAGGAACCCTTCTCCCCAGATCTCGCAGGCACGAGCATATTCTTATTTTTTCTAGACTCTAGCATACTCTCGGGTAGCTTGAAACTACAGCAATATATTTAAAATACAAGAAAAACTCACCACGTTCATTATGGCTCCCCCAGCTCCATGAATGGGAGGAGCAGCAGGGTTGTTTGAAATCCTCGTATCACTCCAGTTATGGTTTGAGTGACTGAAACATTAAAATCAACAGCATTTTTTCATACACTTGTATAAGTAAAAACTTGATTTTAAACAAGAGGAAGATTATTACCTCATAGCACTAGGAGGACCTTGAAAAGTTGGGGGATGATGATACTCGTGAATACCAACCTTCGAAACAAAAAAAGAAAAAAAAATCCATTCAGCAGCAAATTGAAGCCAAACTAAGAGCATTATGATTTATCAACAGTTCACTTATAAATCATTCACAAACAGAATTATATTGTTGTATATTTTACACATTAATATCCCATGCCCAAAAATGAAAATAAAAAGAGTTCTCAAAAGAATTGGGGAAAAAACTAGACACTACAACAGATAAACCAATAACAAGTTAAAACTGGAAAAAAAAATAACTTTCTGAGCATAACATCAAAAAAAATATGAGTCAGCTGGTAATCTAAAAACAAGAAAACTCTAGCCCCCCAACAAACAAAATCAGACAAAACTACAGCAGTTACGATTGAAAAACATAGATACCACTGGTAGGGTAGTGACTTCAAGAATAGAATATACAGAATAATCCTGGTTAATAAGGTTATTAATTGCGTACATTATAATCTTCATGTCTACCAGAGCTACCAGCTCCTATTGCACCATATGGAGATGGAACACCAGCTTGAAAAGTACGGGAAGTAACTGGTTCCAGCCGTAAAGGAACAGGTTCGCCTTTGGCATCGGCATCCCGAAGAATTCTGCTTCTAAGTCTTAATCCCACCTCCACAAGGGCGTCCTTTGCAACGGCAAACTTTCCTGATATCTAAATTAAAAGAAACACATAAGCAACAGAAAAAATCTCATTGCATGAGGTTCCAAAATTATAAACAAATCAGTTGCACGCATCAAACCCACCAAATGACATCTAATCCATAAGAGCATACAAAGTGTATATGTTTAGCCAAAATGCCAGGCAAAAAAACTTCACCTGCACAAGCTCCTCGCCTGAAGATGCACATTTGGGTTTATCTTTCTTGGATAATACACGTATGTCTGCCTGAGTTCTCCTTCTCATCTCATTAATTAAATGACCACCTTGCCCAAGAATACAACCAACCTTACTTGATGGAACCAACAGCCTCGTAGTGATCGTTCCTTTCTCACTATGTTCACTAACTATATTCTGAAGATGAAGAATTGTGTCAATAGTCTGTGATCTTGGATTCCCGAGGGCCTGAGACGATCAACACAACATTAAAGCAATGTTACATGAGTATGACCACGATATTTTGTTTATAAGGAAAAGAAAGTAAGCTAACCTCAACAGCAGAGATACAAATTACTCTTTCATTTGACTCGGGTGAATTATCCTCAACATGTATTCTAGCTCCAATGCCATGTTGTAATTCTCTTAAAAGAGAGCCTCCCTTCCCAATAACTCCACCAATATTAGCATTCGAGCACAAAATTTTCATTGAAAACTCATGAGGCAACTCCCCGCCAATAATAGGAGGAGGGAAACAACTAAAATCTCTAGGTCCCACACCAGCTTGCTGGTTACCATATCTTCCGGCCAACGGTGTAGGCATACTATACTCACTACGATTGTGAGGCGTCCATGGCAAGGTACCTGGAGGGGATATATTTGCAAGTGGCGGGCCAGCAGGATGTGAATTTTGAGTACCATAGGCAAGCGGAAAACTCTGAGGAGGAGGCTCGTCCTTTCGTGGATTTTGATGCAGTAGAGTTGAGATTTCATATAGAGCTTTTTTAACCAAAGCTGGTTTACCAGAAATCTGTAGAAACCTATCAATATGAGAAACCGTCCACATGAAATTACCTAATAAATAAACAAATTCTATCTCACAAGATGCTAGGGTTTGTAAGTATACAACTAGCAGAACATAGGGAGATGTCATCCCAACAAAAAGCATCGACACGAGACAATCATAAATCATAAATAATAAGCATCCATTTTGCTGCTTAATTCCCTCAAATAAAGAGTTCTGCAAAAGTTTTATCAGACAATGTTCACCAAAATTATCTGTTTGAAGATAAAACAACACCCAGGGGCATCATTAAAAACTAAACCCTAGGTCTAGTATTTTCTACACTACACCATCTTAAAGATGTATATGTTCCGCCAACAGGAAAGCGACAGCTCGCATGAAGGTGAACCCACGGTAAATTTCTTAGACTGGTTTCTTCCTCACTTACTCTAGTTGCCATCTGTAGCATTTTGAAATAGATACACATACAAACAGAAGACCCCTTTGGCCGTTTCAATTTCAATTCAGTAGGACGCAGAAAGAGCAATATTGGAAAACATGAAGAAACGGATACAAGTCAAGGAAAGTGCAGCAATGTACTACAAAAACTGAAAAACCATATAGATGAGCAATCTTGTTGAATTCTGCAAATTCCATGGTTTGAAAAAGGTATCATGTGTCCGAAAATCAGAACAATGAGATTAAAAGCAACCCGATAGCGAAGACCTACTTGAACAAGTTCATCAGTATTGAGAGCACAACGTGGAAGATCTTCAATTGAAAGAACGCGAATGCTGGCCTCAGTTTCCTTCCTCAATTTCTGAATGACATCCCCTTTCCTTCCTAAAAGACAACCAACTGTATTGTTTGGGACAAGCAGACGAGCAGTTACCGTTACTTCATTCTTATCACCATTTTCTGCTCCATCAATGTCTTCCTCAATGATTCTCTCGTGAACTTTCATTAAAGCATCTTGAGCCGCACAAAGAGGCTCCATCCCATTAACATCATTATCAGCTTTCAGATCTTCATCGCCATTACCGGCATTACTTTTTCTTGGCATCTGAGCAGAGGGACTCAATACAGTTATAACTCTCTCATCACAGCCAGGAACAGAGTCAGCAACTGTGATCTTCGCTTGGGTTTCCTCCCTTAACGCTTTGACTCTCCCACCACCTTTTCCAATAACACTACCAATCCTTACAGATTGACAAAGTATTCGGTAAGAAGTTTCTGGAGCATTTGATTTCTTTGCCGAAGGTTCATGGGTCGAATTTTGCCATCTACCTTTTTTTGTACCTCCTTTTCTACTTGATTGAGGATTTCGCCTCTTCTTTGAAAATGTTCTCCTACTTTCTTCCATAATCCGGCTACTTGTACAAAGGGGCACAGGGAAAACTAACTATAATTCTTTCTGATAAATGATAACAGGGAAAGCTTATTTCCCTAACGTCGATAACTGCAAGTGAAGTGCAGTAAACATCACAAAAGTAGGCCCCCACGAGAGAAGAGACTCGAATGACCTACCACAAACCTGTCAGCATCAAGTCATATGAAATGTAAGATAATACATGGTAGATGATGACCGAATAAACCATATACTTGTGAAAGTAACTGATGAAACAAAAGCTCGGAAAAAAAGTTACTGATGAAAAAATTGACCAAAAAAGTGCTCGCAAAAAGCACCACGGAAATTTTTCAAGCTAAAAGAATGCTCATTAAACTGCCCTGTTTCCAAATTAACATCTTTTAATATAGAAATGCATATGAAAATCAGAGATTTTCCCAAACCCATCACTATTTCCACATCTACATGAACAAAATGATTCAAAAATGTCCACTAAGGAAGACAACCGGAGGCGAGACACGCTAACACAAGCCAAATGGATCCACTTCCAATATTTACAAAATAAATAAATAACCGGCCTCCAGATCACCACAGCAAAATAATGCTACACGTTAGCGATATAAAAGCAAATGCACACACATTCAGCTCTATTAGCATTCAATCAGATTTTTCAATTACAATTAACTGTTTTGAACACCAATAAGCAAACTTGCGCTCGAAGAATTTGACAAAAACATTCAATTCAAACAAAACAAATAACAGGAAGAGCTCAGAAATATTACAGCAAAAAGTCAAATAAAAAAAATGGGAAACTCGCCGGCGGGATGAGGTGGAGGCGGTGCGATTGAGGGTTTTGGGTCGTTTTAAGTGTTGGTAGGTTGTAGGTGATTCATTGCACGTCCTACATTAGACGAAGGTACGGGTCGAATCCGGGTAAATAGCACTTAAACCGCTTTTGTTTTTATTGGGCTTTCGTAAACAAAACTACCGGTGCCGATATCGACCACAGTCTGGATTATGGGCCCAAATGGACTTTGGTAGCTTAAGCTCTCAAGCAACCCATAAAGCCTTCTTCAAAAATATTGAGTTTTGAATGGTTTTATTGGCATTAACGTTTTTGTTCAAGCACCATGATACTATATTGCAACATGAATTTATTTACATAGCATCATGATATTAAAGTTTTTTTTGGGGGGTAATATATCAAAGTTTCTAATTTACAAAAACGTCATCTCTCGGGACGATGGTGGTGACGTCAGTGACAGTGACGCTTTTTGTACATAACTAGTGGCAGTAATGTTTCTTCCAATGAATTGAAAGTAGTGGTCACAATTCTAGCATGTAAGGTGTTGAAGTAATTTTATCATGTCAATAAGAATTAATATGATGTCTGAAATAAAACATCGTGTCAATAGAATCACCTTGGTTTATTTGCTAAGGCCCAAAACATACCTCACAACATGTAAGGTGATGTCATCCAAAAAAACTAAACAAATAAATAAAATGATGTCCGAAATAAAAATATTGTGTCAATAGAAACGTAAATGCTAGCTTTTATTGTTACGGCCCAAAACATGCCGCACTTCGGGATATGATAGGATAGTAGTGGGGTCCGACTCGTTTTCTTCGGTTCAAAGGCTGTTGTCCCCTTTTGTGGACCTGTATTGTGGCGGATTGTGTAGACATTGTTGGTTCATTTGCTTCTTTTTTTTGTTTGACGTAGTGATAACTTCCCGACTTATCTTCTAACAATGGAGGTTTTTGGAATTTAATGATACGGGTTGAAAATTTATCATATTTTATAATTACTACACTTAATTTTATATATTATATTTCAATACGGGTCAATAGATGTGACAATGTTAACGGCACAATGGTGTGATATAGTTTGAATAAATGCTAAAACTAGAAAATCACCATTAAAGGAGTACAAGCTAGAATGAAGAAGATGATATCTTTCATTAGATTTGCAAGGACCAACAGGTTCTGTTTTTGTACACAATTTCACAACAGAATCTATCACACTTTCCAATAAGAGGACACATGGCATTAATCTAAGGACACACATGTCACACACACATTAATTACTAATACCCTTAATTTTATCTCCTCCTCTCAAACTAATGTGAGGATCAACCACATTGAGTTTGGTCTTGAAATTGCAAAAGGTAGAGATAGGCAATGACTTTGTGAAGATGTCAGCCACTTGTGCTGAAGATGGTATGAAGCAGACTTTCATCTTCTTGTCTAGGATCAGATTTCGAATGAAGTGAACATCCACCTCTATATGTTTTGTCCTTGCATGATAAACCGGATTTTGAGCCAGAGTTGTGGCTCCTGTGTTATCACACCACAGAACTGGAATACCTGCCAGATTGAACTTCATTTCTTTCAGAATCTGCATGATCCACTGGATCTCAGCACCCAAGTTAGACAAAGCCCTGTACTCTGACTCACAGCTGGATCTAGCCACCACTTATTGTTTCTTAGAACTCCATGTGATGAGAGAATTGCCCAAATATACACAGTAACCTCCAGTGGATTTTCTATCACTGGGATCAGCAGCCCAGTTGGCATCATTGAAGCCATGAAGGGACATATCTGCACTAGGTATGAAATGAAGCCCATGTTTCAGAGTCCCCTGAACAAACCTCAATAACCTCTTGAATGCTTGTCAGTGTTCAGTGCAAGGCTTTTGCATAAACTGACTCAAAGTGTTTACAGTATATGCTATGTCAGGCCTGGTAACTGTCAAGTACTGAAGTGCTCCTATAGCACTTCTGTACATGCTAGGATTATATAAAGGTTCACCTGATCAGGTTCCAGTTGCTTTCCTGCTACCATAGGTGTTGGGCAAGGTTTAAGATGCTCCAGATTCAATCTCCTTAGTAACTGAGATGTATAGTAGGACTGAGTTAAATATAAACCAGATTCATTTCTGGTAACCTGCATTCCCAAGAAATGTGAGACAGGCCCTAGATCCTTGAGAGAGAATTTTGTGTCCAGCTGTCTGATGAACTTTTGGATCATGGAGTGTGAGTTTCCTGTAATAAGGATGTCATCCACATACACCAAAACAAACATGACTATATCATTGATATGCAGCATGAAGAGAGAGTTGTCTGATATAGACTGAGTGAAACCCCAGCTGACCATCTGTGATTTGAAAGCATCAAACCATGCCCTAGGAGCCTGTTTCAGGCCATATAATGCCTTGTGCAACTTGCAGACATAATTAGGTCTAGACATATCCACATATCCTTCTGCTGTTCCATATCGACTGGTTCCTGCAAATGACCATTCAAAAAGGCATTATTTATGTCTATTTGGTTTACTGGCCAATTCATAGACACTGCTAGGGCTAGAACTATTCTGATTGTTGTTGACTTTGCAACTGGACTGAAGGTCTCAGTGAAGTCTATACCACAGTTTTGACTATACCCTTTTGCAACCAACCTTGCCTTGTGCTTCAAAACTGTACCATATGGTCTTGATTTCAGTTTAAAGATCCACCTATTTCCAACTGCACTTTTTCCTGGTGGAAGTCTGACCAATTCCCAAGTTTTGTTATGCATAAGTGCCCTGTATTCAGCAGACATAGCATTCTTCCAGTCCTCTGACTGCAATGCTTGTGACACACTAGTTGGTTCAGCAGGATAAGAGTGAGCATTACTAATAGCAGCAGAATAGACTTTAGGCTTGTAGATACCACTTTTTGACCTAGTTTGTATATGGTGAGATATGACTTGAGTGGTTTGAGTATTTACAGGACTTTGAGGTTGACTAGGTAACTGATCATCTATAGGACTACTAGTAGCTGAAGTGACTTGTTGTGGTGAATCAGTTATAGAATCATTTGAGTGTATGGGACTAGAAGGAACACAAGGACTAGTACTAGGAACACCAGTACTAGGACTAGGAACAGAGGTTGATTCAGTCAGAGAAGTATTGGAATGACTTACCTGATTTGTAGGACTTACAACAATGTCTTCATCAGTAGATCTCCTCAGGATGCCTTGTTCCCCCTCTGCCTGAGATGATGAAGGCATAGGAAGATAGGAGAAGGAAGATTAATCAGTCAGGACTTGTGTGGAAGGGCCTTGAGTGAAACCTTGAGAGAAAGGAAAGTTGGTTTCATCAAAGATAACATTGTTGGAGATGTAGATTCTCCCAGTATTATCTAGACATTTAAAACCTTTGTGACAGGAATTGAGGCCAAGGTTGACACACATCTTGGTGTGAAATTGAAACTTAGTGGTTTGGAATGGCCTAAGGTTTGGGTACACAGCACAACCAAAAACCCTAAAGATCTTATAATTTGGCCTAGACTGAAAGAGACATTCCACTGGAGATTTATTTTTAAGGACAGGAGTGGGAAGAGTATTTATAAGTTGGACTGAGGCTTGAAAGCTGTGCCACCAGTACCGCAAGGGCATGCTGGCTTGAGCCAGAAGAGTAAGGCCAGTCTCCACAATGTGTCTGTGTTTTCTTTCTGCCCTACCATTCTGTGCATGGTGATGAGGACAGGGGTGTCTGTAAGTGATTCCTGCATTGTTAAGATAGTCCTGAAATGATCTATACTCACCTCCCCAATCAGACTGAAGACATTTGATTTTGACAGAGAACTGTGTTTCTACCATAGCCTTAAATTTCTGGAAGGTGCTAAAAGTCTCAGATTTGGATTTCAAGGGATATACCCAAGTGTGTCTGGTGTTATCATCTACAAAGTGCACATAATAGTTGTAACCTTCTACAGATTTAATGGGTGCAGGACCCCATAAATCTGTGAGAACCAGTTCAAAATGTGCAGTGGCATGAGAGTCAGACAAAGGGTGAAACAAGTTATGTATTTTTCCTAGTTGACAAGATTCATAGAAAGATAAAACACCAACAGTTTTGACATTACAACCATTCAAGATAGTAGTTAAAACATGATTTGAGGGGTGACCAAGTCTCCTATGCCACACATCAAGGCTAGAATCAGAATTATTACAAGAGACAGAGTTTTTGGAAACATGAAAACAAACTGAACCAAATTTGGAGTGAGGGGAGTTCTGATCAGTGGCTTCAAGTTGATGGATCTTGTAAAGGCCATCCTGAAGTTGACCCCTGAGAAGCATTGTCCCTGTATGCTTGTCCTTAACAAAACAAAATAGATCATCAAACTCCACAGACACAGGATTGTCAGAAATCAATTGAGAGATACTAAGCAAATTTCTTGTGATTTAAGGAACATGAAGTATATTGTGCAGGTGTAGAGTGCCATGTGGTGTGTGAAGAAAAGAACGACCAATATGTGCTACTGGTAATTGCTCACCATTACCTACAGTCAGTGTGTCATTACCATTGTAGTTGGAGTTGATGCTCATGTTTCCCATGTCAGCTGTAACATGATTTGTTGCTCCACTATCCAAGTACCAGGAGTGGTCTGAGATTGTGCTTGGTGTAGCAATAAGGCTGAGTTCTGTTTGTTTCCACTGCTATTGTTGTTGGCTGTAGGCCCCTAAAAATCATGTTCAAACATATGCCAACAGTCAACAACTGTATGACCATTCTTCCCACAAAGTTGACATGTCATTTTTGAACCAGACCTACCAGCACCTCTACCACCTCTGCCTATTCCACCTCTATAGATGCCTCTGCCCCTATTGTTGCTTTGAGAGGAATTGTAGTTACTATTTCAGTTTTGAGGCCTCCCAGAGCCATAAGCAGCCATATGAGCAGAGGGGTTAGACTGACCACCCACAACTCCACTTGTTAAATTAACAGTAGGATTAAACCTCGCAAGTAGTCTCTTATGTGTCAACAATTGGGACTAAACTTCAGGCCAAGTAAGAGAACCAATCCTAGAGGTAATGTTAACTATTACTGCCTCATAATCCTTATCCAAACCTCCTAATGTGGCCAGAATCAATTCGGATTTGGACACAAGATACCCAGCTGCAGCCAAGCTATCACTATAAGACTTCATTTGTGCCAAGTAATCACTCATGGATTTGCTGCCTTTCTCAGATTTGGTGAGGGCACTCTTAAACTCCAACATCCTTGCCTCATTGACTGTTAAATAGAGTTTCCAATGTTGTCCAGATCTCATGGGATGTGCCACAACCAATTACTTCAACCAGTGCTTGCTCAGTCATGGAGCCAAGCAACCATCCCATTAGCAATTGATCCACTGTATCCCTTTCATCAGTGGCCGTTTTGAAGCCCAGTATACAGATTCATGTTTGGAGGCCTAGGTGTGGTAACAAACAAGAAACCATCCAGTTTATGACCTCTCACTATAGGCAGAATCGTATATTTCCACAACAAGTAGTTATCTCTGGTGAGTTTCACTGTGCAGGTTTGATTCAAGTGTCCTTGAAAGGGTGATCCAGAGTGACTCAGTGTACTCGGAGATGGTGACCGGAGAAATGACGGAATAGCAGGGATTGTAGGTGGTATAACGGTACCTGATATCTGAGTGAGAGGAGGAGCTCCATGCATGCTCGAAGAGGGAAACATGAAGCCTGGGTATGGAATCGATCCAAAAGCCATTTGATACTGAGAAAATGCACCAAGATCTGCTGTAGGAACGATGGAGCTGACAGTCACCTGAGTCGGAGTGGAACTTGCATTTGCTGACACCATATTGGTGGTTTCCGGTCTTGTGCTTCCATGGTTCTCTCCAAAATTTGGCGGTGCCGACGACGGTGGAGTTGAGGTCCCAGTAGACATGAAGTAAGTCTAGAGCTCCGATACCAAGTTTGAATAAATGCTAAAACTAGAAAATCTCCATTAAAGGAGTACAAGCTAGAATGAGGAAGATATCTTTCATTAGATTTGCAAGGACCAACTGGTTCTGTTTTTGTACACAATTTCACAACAGAAACTATCACACTTTCCAATAAGAGGACACGTGGCATTAATCTAAGGACACACATGTCACACACACATTAATTACTAATACCCTTAATTTTATCTGATATTCTTCAAACCAGAAACAGGTTATCATCAAACCAGAAACAAATTTTACTCTAAGAAGATAAATATTCATCAAACCAGAAACAAGTTATCAGTCGATTAACATTTCAAAGTAATTTCAATAATCATATTCTTTAAATCGGAAGCAAACTCTAAACTAAACAATTGAAAACGAGCAAAAGGAGGAGTTTTATTATCAATAATAAATAACAAAAGGAAAAGATCAACCACTAATCACAATGTAACTAGCATGCCAAAACTTAACAATTCAAGTTCAGTGCACAATCACATTGATGAAGGAAGGATCCTCAGACGTGACAATGTTAACGGCACAAAGCTGTGATAAGGATTAAGGAGAGAGATCAAAACGAAGCCGATGACATCGTTTTGATACTTTCTCCTATCATGGCAGGGTGCATAACACAACTCGCGACTCGGTGGTCACAATAGAAGATCCCCCAATTCATTGCAAGTCCATTTCTAAAGTCATTGTAATCGAATTGGAACACTACTCTTCTTTTCTTGTTTACGTGCTTAATGGTCTGGGATTTCAATGTTTACGTGCTTAATGGTCTGGGATTTCAATGGAGCCACGTTGTTGACTTCAGTTGCTTCTTCTTCAATTGCTATTCGGTTAATCGGAGCTGCATCCACTGCATTTTGACAAAGCTGCCATTTCCCGGACCATAGCAGACCCACTGACCCCGTGACCCGTATACTGGATTCACTATCCTTCCACATGCTTCGTACAACAATGATTTGAATATCGCTGCATTCCACATTCCAGAAAGAAAAAAGAGCTTTTAATTTATTTATTGAAACAGACGACAGCCGTACGTGCGGTTAGATCGGATATATTATATACTGTTACTGACCAGGGCGGAGGTGTTGAGGAGGACCGGCGTTGATAAGGTTGAGGATTCCGGCGCGGCCGTAGAACTTGGCGAGGAAGACGGTGGCATTGGCTTGAGAATCGGTGGATTTGATCCACTCCAAGCAAGGTTTAATGCTGCAGTTTTCGTTGCATCCTTTTCGTAGCACTCTGCATCCATTACAACTCTGCCGCATTATTATTAATTACTACTATTATTATTATTTGCTTTGAACACAATCAGAAAAAATCTTCAACTATATAACTCTGGGAGAGAAAATTTAGGACCTAAAAATGAGATTTATGGAGGGTGTGGTAGTGGTGAGAAGAGGGAAATCATGATGATTTAAAAGAGGCGAAACTTTCTTTCATTTTATACTCATTTTTTAAATTTACACATAATAATATGAGTAGTATTTCTCAGTAAAAGCATATAAACAAATTGAAGATCGAGCAGGGATATT
Source organism: Gentiana straminea (assembly GCA_036785695.1). NCBI lineage: Eukaryota > Viridiplantae > Streptophyta > Magnoliopsida > Gentianales > Gentianaceae > Gentiana > Gentiana straminea. Next base: position 7,441,033 of record JAVUPR010000314.1, on the reverse strand, counting down.
AGTAATGTTTTTTTTACAAACAAAAGTACATCGTTATTTGGATTTTAGTGGAGACATTGATCTCGACATACTCTACTCCGGTCCGTCACTGGTTATAACTTAGATAATGTATCATTTCACAGTCTTTTTCACGATTAATTAATAGACTAATATCAATCAGTAGAATCTACACTATGATCAATGATGATAAACGTACGGAGTGATACATTTAGTGAATACATCATTTTGCTATGAATGATCAATGATAAAAAAAAAAAAAAAACGTATGTAGTGATACATTTAGTAAATACATCATTTTGCTACTCCACCTGGGTCCGGCCCCTCGTTACAACTCAGATACATGTATCACTTCAAAGTCTTTTCACGATTAACTAGCTAGATTAGTATTATTAATCATTAGAATCAACACTATGATCAATGAATGTCATAACTTGATATATCAATATACATTACTCTTTCTAAATACATGCTAATTTATTAGAACATCTGTTGTTTTATCTGATTGGTTGTGACACTACAATTGTGATGTTTCACGGGTAAGCTGCAGTTTTCGTTTTAATAAACAAATTGCTGATTCTAGAAATTATGGGAACACAAGTTCGATTTTAAATAATTGATGATTATCCGCAAGCATGGTGTGTTTGAGAATAAAGAAAACCAGGTTTTACACATTTATAGAAAGGGACAGGAGAATTGGGGGATGCACATTTGTGGAAAAGGGAAAAAAGGGGAAAAGGGGAATTGGGGAATGCACCTCTACTTATTCTCTATATTCAAAAAATGTATAAAATGATGTTATTGTCGTCGCAGTAAAATGAATATTTAACCTTTTTAAAGTTCATTTTTAAAATTCCGAAAATATATTCGTCGTGGTAGAATTTATAACTTTCAAATCAAGAAAATAAAATTTGTGGATTATGAAAGTTGTAGAACGCACCCAATGACGCAAACTTGCGGTGGTGTCGTGTGTATGAGATTTACAATTACCAGAACAACAATATTCCTTTCGCTTCAAAATAACTAATGCAATTGTAAAAATGTTTTGTTCCATTTTATATGATACATTATTATTTCCAAAGCAATATTTGTTGTCTTTTTGCTTGTTTTACCCTTATTTATTACAGCAAGAGATATAAAAAAAAAGTTTATATTAAGTATATTCAAAGACTTTTTAGACATTTCATTGTAAAAGTTAATGCATCAACTTACATCATTAATATGCGTGACTTTGAAAACGACATAGAATAGAAGTGTTGGATTTAGCAAAAGTTTTTATGATTTTTTTTTATAGAATACATATAAACTAAAATTATTTGAAATAAAAGTAAATTTACTATAACAAGATTAGCTGATAATTGATATGATATATGTTAACTTTTGATCACCTTCTTTAGAATGATTGTCGTTTTGTTTTGCATGGCCGAAGAAATTATTATTTGTGTTATTTTTCTCTCGCAAGATATCCGTTACAGAACAATCATATATCAAAATATATGATGTACCTTTTGGAATTTCGAAGAGACGATGGAAAGCTGAAATTTGCAAAAACAACTATGTAAAAAAAAATTAAAAAAAAAAAAAAGAGGAAATACTTGTGTGGTGAGGGAATTTGAAGTGAAGTGAAGGATAAAACGATCAGAACGACACAGTTTAAATACAGAATAAAACTGTGTGGTTTGTACGGTGTCTCTGATCGTTTTACCCCAAAAAAATAATAACAAGAGAACATCTGTCCTGCGGAATCTTCATACATGACATAATCCTTTGTCTATGCATATCAACCCGTTGTATGCATGACACGCGTATACAAAACAGGTAAGAACTTCCCACCTAACACAAGCTGCAGAACTGTAAGGGACACGATCAAGAAATACAATTCTCACAAAATCTCTCTGTACAATTACAATGCAAGACAAACCAGATACCTCAAATAGTGCTAAAAAGTTGTTAATTCTAACTAAGACGGTAATTAAATCCGTAACAGAGTGTTTTCTTCGAAATAGGGTTGCTTGCTAATCCGCGTCGTGAGAAAATTTCTCTTTCTTCCATTTATAAGCAGCTTCCATAATCTTGAAGCCTGTGGTCTGTCTTTCATCTGGGAAGATGTAGTCATAGTACTCCTCATCCCTGCAAAAATATGAAAGTACGATATTTTCAGCCAAAAAAAAAAACAAAATTTCATATTCAATCTGCACCCAAAATCCTTGAAACAAGAGTGTATATATCGAAAAAAAGATGAGTGCTTGCAAAAACTTCAGTTATCCCTGAACAAAACCCACAGAACCCTAATATATGGATGCCTGCCTTTAGTGGCGGCACCACACAACATCTACCATTGCAACACACCAGGATGTGATGTTCGACTTTACAGAGATTGGATATCATTGCGGTGCCCAGAAAGTAGATTTAATAGCCATCTTTTTTGCCCAAATATGCTTTTTGCATGTACTTCATTTGCTGGATAAAGATGTCATGACTGAATAGGGCTTCTTAAGATAAAATCTTCAACAAAACCAGATTTCTTTTTATCAAGAAGTTTTCGAATTTCAATCGGAATTTTAAAATAGGAAGGAGTTTATAATAAAGAAGTTAATCGACTCCTCGGGAGATATGAGCAAATATTTATAGGCCAAAAAAAAATCCATACATCCACAAAAGCATGGATGTGGCATAAGAAACATTAAAAAGAATATGTCTATGGACTGAGAGAAATTTTATGGTGCAACCGTTGTATAGGTCGTATGAAGGTTGTCCTGGGAAGATACGCCATTTCTAAACATTTTTATTCTCTTTCACTAAAACACAATCCTAGTACGTGAAAGAAGGTAGAAATTGATAGACATGATACATCTTTGAGAATAAAAAACGAGAAAAAAAATGCTTAACACATAAGAATAGGAGCGTGGACATACCCAGCTGTGCCATCTTCTCTCTGCCTCTTCCTCTTGACCCTCTGTGGACACTTGGCACGTACCATTTCAACGTCTCCAAGCTCTCCGAAACTCCTTTCTAGGCTCAACCATTCTTCTAACAGCATCACTCTCTCCTCTTTCAAAGCAGAAGCCGAAGTACGGAAGTAGCTTTCAGCTCTTTCAAAAACCCCTAATCCAAAGAAAAAGCAAAGCTATTGTGATATCACTTTCAGAATTTAAGCAGAAACATCAATCACATGTCGGGTAATATTTTCGTACCTCTAGCGCGTTCAAGACATTTTTTTTTCTGTTCAGGATCATCATCAGACTCTTCCATAGCAGTTGCCTCAAATTTTGCATAGCTTATCCATACTTTTACGTGTTTGGTGCGGTTTAATAGCTTTTCATACAGTTCTCGGGTGTTATCGAATTCTCCCTCTGATATTTCAAAATCAATATAAGCCTGCAAGGGGGAAACACAATATAATACCGGCTGTCCATGCCTTGGAGAAATGTACTGTAACGAATTACGCCAAACCAAGTCAATCTTCCAACCCAAATCACATACCAAAAGTCCCCATAAAAGCTCAACAAAAGAAGGAGAATATTAATCCTGTCTTCGGGGAAAGAAAAAAAATTAAGAGAAGTGGAAACCGAAGTACAATGCACGTTCATGATTACTTTGTAAGAGGTATGCACAGATACTTGGCGTGTCTAGTATCTAATATTCATCCTTCTCAGATACGCACTGGATAATTAAGACACACCCAAGGGAAAATTTGTAATTTTGAAAAGTTGGACACGGGATTCGGATATGCATATCCACAAATCGAATATGCAAAAAGAAGAACAATGTTGAAAATTAGGTAAAACCACTAGATTATTAATGAAAAGATATAAAAATGGTGAAAAACTACCAAAAATGAAGAGAACCATTATAAATTGTTTTATTTTATGTGCTTTACTATTTATTAATTGGTCCCTATAGTTTTATTATGTACAATCTGTCATTATATTTTTAACATTTACTCACTCATATGCCCTCCGTACCCGTACCATATATTTTTCAAACATCACACACCCACGTATCTCGTATCCACATATTCATACCCATGCAACCTAGGAGGTAAACCAGGAACATAACTTAGAAGCTTCAACATAACACAGGCCCCAATCATAGAATGCCAAGAAGCTCATACTATAACGACATGAATAAAATCATTTTTAAAGGGCTGTCCTGTCATACCTTCCACAACAGCTCCGGCATATCTAAAAGAGGTTGTTCAATTGCAAGCTCAAACAGGGCTCTAGCACGCTCCGCTTCAGCCAGCGATTTCTCCAATTCTGCGTACTTGCTCCATGCGTAGCAGTTCTCAGGAGACCATTCAAGGTACTTCTCATATAGTTTTCTGCACCGATCTATGTTGCCCAGCTGTAGCTCAATCTCAATGTACTTTTTGAAGATCTGTTCGCAACAGTGAAATGTAAAAGGGTTTTTCTCACATAACATGGAAGCTTAAAACAATCAAAAAACAATTCTTCTATTACCTTGTCTTTAGGAGCCCTCCCAATTGCTTCTCCAAGAATAGCTCGTGCTCCTTTCAAATTTAACAACCTAATCTCAAGTTGGGCCGACAGCAGCCAAATCTTTGAAAAGGAAAATTTCTTGTGGGGGATCAACTCCCGACACAACCTGATGATATGCCAAATATTAAATATGGTCAGAAAAAATATTCAAAGCACACAGCCTAGCAAATGGTTGAAAAAACATATTCAAGCATATCTATGACAATAACATGGGACTTGCATAGCATGCCAATGCCATCAAATAGTAAGGTCCTACTTTCATTAAGAGATTATTATCTAATTACAAAGTCTCCCAGAGAAAATATAAAACTAAAATTCTTGACAAGTATGAAATTCAGCACAGTATTCGCAGAAAGTATTCTGCCACGCAACACCTATATCTTGCTCTTATGAGTTCAGGGACGGACATACGCAATTTTATGTATATAAAGGTATAACAAAAGATATTAAAAACATCTTGTACAAAAGAACTAAACAGTTCCCACATCAACATCAGCATGCATTTATGCAGCATGAAACTCACTTGTACACTTGTTTTGAACGTTCCATGTCTTCTGCTTCAAGTTCCTCATAAAGAGCATAGTTAATCCTAATCACGATAAGAAAACGAAGCATTACCAACAATTTCAACACAAGAAAAATGTGTAAAAAGATAACTATATCAGAAGGGTTGCTTCCTAAACTTAACCACACATACCATAAATATATATAACGCTGCCAATACCGCTTCTCTTGAGCTGGAGGGACATTAGCAATTGCTCTCTCATACACCTCTCTGATCCTCTCTTTAATTCCCACGCTCTCTTCTAAGCGTATATAGTCAAACCAGCCATCATAATTCAATGGATTCTTCCTCACTTCTTCTTCATATTGAAACCTCCTTTTCCCCACAATAGCATCCTCAATGCCTTCCCTATCTCCGTACTGCTTCTCAAAAGCCACAAACTTTTTATACAATTCCTCAGCCCTGCCCTTCGGAATATGATCCAACGCAAACTTATAGATACATCTTGCCCTCTCAAACTCCTTACACTTCTCTTCAAACTCTGCAAATGCCACAAATAACACCTCAGCATCCTCCTCATCAGCCAATTTTTCCACTGCCCTCTCGTAGCAGTTCCTTGCCCGTGCAATTTCCCCATGTTTCATCTCAAACTTAGCGAATCTAATCCATGCACTGATCGAGGGGTGACAATCCACAAACCTCTCAAACATACCCCGTGCCCTCTCCACCTCATTATATCTCAATTCGAACTTAATATACGATAACCATCCTTGCTGGTCAGGCTGCCAACGCATCCACCGCTCATAAACCTGCCTAGCACCAGCAACATTGCCAAGGATCTCTTCCATATGAATATATTTGTACCACAATTGATCAACCCGAGGCAAATAAGTCACAGCACGGTCCCAAACATTCCGGGCATGATTGATATTCTTATTTTTCATCTCAAACTCTGCATACTTCAACCATAAAGTATGGTCCCGGTAATCCACCTCCAAAGCACGTTCCCAAACAGAACGAGCACGATTGAAATCTTTCTGTGACTCTTCCCATTTGGCGTATTTCACCCACACGCTCTTGTTCCATCTTACACGTCGGATTAGGTCTTCGAATTCTTTACGTTTACGAAGCCGGTAATCACCGAGTTCAGTTGGATCAGTGATTTTCTGCTTCGGTGGACGGATTTCAGCTTCCTGGCGCTCACGTGCTTCACGTAGAATTTGTTCAGCAGTGATTTGAATCGGAGCTGGGGTTTTGTTCTTAACCCTAGTTGGACGAGGGAGCTTGACTTCTGTATCTTTTTTGGTAAGGTAACCTAATGTTGGATCGGATTCTTTCGAAGCCATAATTGAAGAACGATTGAGTTGTGCGGATGTGATTTACCACTTTTTTTTTTAGACTTTAGGGTTTTTTTATCCAAATTGCTGTTCACTTTCGAATCTGCAACAAAAACATCAAAACTAAATTTTGCTACCAAATATTAGAAGTTGGCAAAATAAAAACAAAAAAGCCCAAAAAAAAATTTAGAATTCTGGATATGGAGCTTCTTCCGGGAAATTTGTTAATAAGAAAACAATGCATATTTTCTAAATCTGCAGCGGAATATTAAAAAATTAGCTGTAAATATCAACACAACAAATAATAAACTCAATCTGCTCAAATTTAAACTAAATTCTTGAGGGGTTAAACTAAATTTAAAATTAAAAATTATACACAAAAAAAACTTGAAGTTGGAATCGAAAATGAATTTGGAAATGGAATTATTACATTGTCTAGTGAGTAATGGATTGAGGAGGAGGAGGAGCAGAGTAGCATACACCGTCACACCGGTGACCGGACAGCGGCTGACGACGCTGCTGTTCCTGAGAATTGAGAGAGCAGCAGCAGGGGCTTTTGAAAATTAAAATTGATTCTTGAAGAAGATAGAACAGATAATACAGATGGTGGTGCCGTGGTGGGCCTCAGCCTAATGCTCTCCCGATTTTTTTTGTTTTTTCTTTATTTTTTTTTTTAGGTTTTCAGGAGTGAGGGGCTCGAGTTGGAGGGGGTGTTTTATTAAAATTTTCGGGTCCGAGTCGGGTAACTAGATAAAAATTTTTAAAAAAAAATTCCAAAACGATTAAGTTTCACAATTTTTTTTTTTTTTCCCTTTAAGTTCCACTCGAGTCACGTGATCCATCCACCTCCTGGTTGTAATAGGATCAATATAAACATCAAACAATGTATTTTTTAGTAACCTTAATTTTCATGATGGGAAAGAGCTTAAAACATAAATAAGTTAGAAAAGGCAAATTTGCAATAAGGCAACTATTTATCAATAGTTTGTGGCCGTGTCACAAACTATTGATCCAAGCAACTATTTATCAAGCGCTCATGATCCATATTCAATCTCCTTCAAAATGTAGCTTCAACGTCATATGTTGTTGGCGAATTTTTTTCCCTTCTTTTTTGTGAAACGAGAAACTGCTGGGAGAGAGAAAACTGAAATATAATTGGGATGTTGAAGGTTAAGGTGAATTAAATAGGTTGAGATATTGTTCCGAGTACCTGTCTAATCCCTTGTCCGACCCGGTGTTTTTTTTTTCATTTTTTTTTTGCTCACACACTTTACCAAATATATTACTCCTCTTTTTTATTTTCCCAAACTCCCCTTCCCTATTTTTTTTAAAGAAAATAACAAATAAATAAAAATGAAAACTCAAATTAGGGTGGTAAGTGAATAGGATTACTCGTGAATTACATATACTCGACTCATAAAATAGTTTGATTCAATTCGGATATTTTCTAGTTGAATCTAAAGTCGATATGCTTGAATAATCAATCGAGTCGATCTTGAATATTAAAATATAAAATAACTCGCAAGATAATCGAGCTGTAATATATAATTGATAAATTTAATGTTACAATAATAATAAAATTGAGTGGAAAAGCGGGTTTTATTAGGCACTATCCAATGTGCAGGCATGTACAACATCCAAAGGGGGAAGAGTACCCCATTCCAGAGAACTACCAACATCTTTTCACACAAGTACACAACAAATTATTCTGACCCAATACGAATCAGAAAACAATGATTATTCTGATTAAACTCGAGTCAGAATTTTGAATGTTTTTCATACCAAATACCAGTCAAGAAGACTTTCTGACTAAAATTGAGTCAATAAAACTTTTAACTTTCTGTCTGAAATTCGGTCAGTATCAACGCGTTTGCAAATTATCCTGACCTAATTTGAGTCAAAACGATGATTATTCTAATTTGATTCGAGTCATATTTTTGAATGTTTTCCATACCCGATACCGGTCAGAAAGACTTCATGACTAAAAGTGAGTCGATAATAACATTCTGTCTGAAATTCGGTTAAAATCAACGATTGTCAAAAAACGTAAATTTAAAGGGTAAGGGTGGAAAAAAAAATCCGTGTGTTAAGATTTTTAGTTGTGTGAAAAGACATTCTCTAGAATAACGAGTTCAAAGTCACTTGATGTGTAGGTATTAGATTGAAAGTATTGATATAGATCGGAAGTGTCGGTATAGATTTGAGTTTTCTTTAACGTCTATGCAACTACTGTGTTATAGACATGTCTCTACCTCCTTTTTCTGTGCAACCTTCTGCCGACAGGAGGAATAGTCCAATATACATGCCCAAAGGGATTGTGGATTGGCTAGGTCCATCTGGAGAAAACTGTTGCCTACACCTACACCATCCGAGTTCTTCATTAAACCCTCTGTTGGTGATTGGATCAAAGCTAATATGGAGGGTCAGCCAACTAACAATGGTTGGCCTTATGTCTTTCGTGAAGTTGTATATACCATCTGGCATTGGCGTAACCAATTTGCACCACCATATTTGTGAAAATAGACCTCCTAGCCATATTGTTTTGGCCAATATCTTACAGAGTGAAAAACATAAGATTGCTTGGAATATATAATCTTTGGGTTTTATTATTCTTCTTAAATTTTTGTCCCTTAGAGAAATAATTAAGAGACAAATGATTTCATTAATTGTCAAATGTTTGTACCATACTACACCCTTATATCAACCACATTGTTATAACTAACTACACATTCTCCAACACAGAATCTAGTAGAAGATAAGATTAAATCTACATTAGACACATGTCCTTATCTAAGCTCATTTCTTTTCAGCCCCTCTCAAACGAATATGTGTAGTAGTCACATTGAGTTTGTCTCTGAAAGTTTCAAATGATTCAATAGGTGGAGCCTTTGTCAGGCAGTCTGCTATCTGGTCCTTTGTTGGCACATAACACACCATCAGCTCCTTGTTTAAAACCATGTTTCTGATGAAGTGAGCATCCACTTCTATGTGCTTAGTTCTTGCATGATACACTGGATTTTGAGCTAAGGAATTTGCTCCAGTGTTATCACACCACAGCATAGGGATATTTAGGAGTCTGAACCTCATCTCATTTAGCAGCTGTTTGATTCACTTCACTTATGCTGCAAGATTTGCCAATGATCTGTATTCAGATTCATAGCTGGATCTTGACACTACAGTTTGTTTCTTGGAGCTCCATGATATAAGAGAGTCTTCTAAATACACACAATATCCACCAGTTGATTTCCTATCTATTGGACACACTACCCAATTAGCATCAAAAAAAGCCATATATTTCAAGTGTCTTTGAAGGTCTGAACATCAATCCCATTCTGAGAGTCCACTGAACATACCTCAGCAACCTTTTCAAGGCATTCCAGTGTGTAGTGTAGGGATTTTGCATGAATTGGCTCAGGGTATTCACAGCAAATGATATATCCGGCCTAGTTAGAGTCAGATATTGCAATGCACTTATGATGCTTCTATACACAGTAGGTTCTGTCAACAGTTCACCTTCCTGTAGGAGCAATTGTTTTCCAGGCACCATTGGTGTTGAGCATGGATTTAAGTGTTCCATATTCCATTTCTTCAGAAGCTGAGAAGCATAGTAGGACTGAGTAAGATGTAGTCCATCTGAATTTCTGGTTACTTGCATTCCCAGGAAGTGAGATACAGGCCCTAAGTCTTTAAGAGCGAACCTGGAGTCAAGGAGTTTAATGAACTTCTGAATTAACTTGGGTGAACTTCCTGTCAGCAATATGTCATCAACATACACTAATGCAAACAGAACATGTTTGTCAAGTCTAAACATAAACAAAGATATGTCACACATGGACTGAGTAAACCCCCAGTCAAGCAGTTGAGTTTTAAAAGCTTCAAACCATTCCCTGGGTGCCTGCTTTAGCCCATAGATTGACTTGTTTAGCTTGTAGACATGCCCTGGCTTCATTGGATCTTCAAATCCTTCTGGCTGATCCATATAGACTGGTTCCTGCAGTGGACCATTTAGAAAGGCATTGTTTATGTCTATTTGATTTATGGGCCTGTGCATTGATACTGCTATAGACAAAACAATCCTGATAGTTGCAAGCTTGCCTACTGGACTAAAGGTCTCAGTAAAGTCAATGCCATAGCTTTGTAGATACCCCTTGGCAACTAATCTTGCTTTGTGCTTCAACATACTGTCATCTGGACTTAACTTCAACTTGAATACCCATATGCACCCAACAGTACTCTGATTTGAACTTGGTCTCACCAAATCCCATGTTATGTTATGCTGCAGTGCCTTGTATTCATCAACCATTGCCTGTCTCCACTTGTCATCCACCAAAGCATCTGATACACTAGTTGGTCCAGTAGGAAAAGCATGAACCTTACACAGTGATGCACTATAGGTCTTAGGCTTAAATATGCCACTTTTTGACCTTGTCTGCATGTGGTGAGTTTTTACAGTGTTTTGGGGGACAATGGTGATTTGTGCAGCTTCTGTGCTAGTGGTGGCTTCAATGTTGGGTGAGACATTGATTGATGGTGATCCATCAATGTAGACATCAGAAGATGAATTTAATATAAAAGGTGTCGGTGATCCAGTATATGATGCAAATGCATGACCTGAACTTGAACTTGAATGTGCCGTTTGATGACTATTATGACTCATAGAAGAGACAGAGGAATTACCAAAGTTACCATTTTGATCAGTTTGATGTTCACTTGCCCTTTGCTCAGGAGTACAGCTCAAACTGACTCTTTTGGATCTGGCTCAGTCTCAGTGATGGTTTCAATATGCCCCTCTGAATGAGACAGTCCAAAGGGAAGGGGATTTGTGAAAAGATCAGGAGTACAGAGGACCTGTTTGGAGGGTCCCTGGGTAAAGCCATTTGAGAAGGGAAATTTAGTTTCATCAAACTTAACATTGTTGGATATATATATCCTTCCTGACCTATCAAGACATTTATACCCTTTGTGAATTGGACTGAGGTCTAGATTGACACACTGAGCAGTATGGTATTGAAATTTTGTAGTATGGAAGGGTCTCAAATAAGGATAGACAGCACACCCAAAGGTTTTAAAGGATGTATAACTTGGTTTCTTAGCAAACAAACACTCATAAGGAGACTTATGACCTAAAACAAGAGTTGGAAGACAGTTGATAATGGATACAGAGGTTTGAAAGCTATGCCACCAAAAACTGAGAGGCATAGAGGCCTGTGCCAACATGGTCAATCCTAATTCTGTAATATGTCTGTGCTTTCTCTCTGCTCTCCCATTTTGAGCATGATCATGAAGACAAGGGTGTCTAAAGGCTATACCATGCTGCCTCAAAAAGGGTTCAAACACTCTGTACTCTCCCCCCTGTCAGATTGGACACATATAAGTTTAGAGTTAAATTGTGTTTCAACTGGGGATTTGAAATGAGTAAAAACAGATATGGCTTCAGATTTGGCCTTTAAGAGGAAGATCCAGGTGAATCTGGTGTGATCATCTATGAAATGAATGTAATACAGATGTCCTTCTGTTGATTTAACTGGGGCAGGACCCCCCATCAGTGTGATCAAGTCAAATAAGGAAGCGGCATGAGATGCAGAGTTCAAATAAGGTAAAGAATGAGATTTCCCAAATTGACAAGCATCACAGAATAACAATTTTCCATTGATAACAGCATTACAATCATTCAGAATTTGACTCAGAACTTTGCTACAGGGGTGGCCTAACCTCCTATGCCACACATTAGGATCCTTATTAGGGTCTAGAACATATAGAGGCTGACCATTCCTAGACCTAGTTGACACTTGACTGAGAAAAACAGCAGATTGCTGAGAGAGCTTGGAGTGAAGGGAGGTCTTTGTTGACTCATCATCTAGAAGCACTTTCTGATAAAGCCCATCCTTGAGCTGACCCCTGAGCATTGCCATCCTTGTTACCTTGTCCTTAACAACACAAAAATCATTAACAAACCCAGTAAGCACATTATTACAAGACATTAACTTGGATAAACTAAGTAAATTTCTGGTAATTTCAGGTACATGAAGGACAATGTTAAGAAATAAGGGTTCAATGTGAGTGTGAAGGACAGTGTGACCTATGTGCTCAACGTGTAGGTGTTCACCATTCCCTACTGTCAGTGTATCACTGCCCTGATAAACAACACTTTGATTAAGATTATCCAAATCTGATGTTACATGGTTTGTGGCCCCATGATTGAGCTAAAATTTACCCCAACAAAAACAATTTATAAGGACTCGAAACTGTGGGTAAACTAACTCTCTAACCGGCAGTGTACCGGGTCGATTGCTAGCATAGCTACAGGAGTACGAGGTCGAACCCAAGGGAAAAGTGTTTGTGAGTACCAATGCAAACTTCAAACTTAGTCTAGGAAAATCGATGGTTGAAAAGGTTTATACAACTACAATGACATTAAAGCGATTAGCAACGAAGTTTAACTAAGGGAGAGGGACATAGCCGAACCATGATCCAAATAGCTAATTTCAACCCCAAGGATAGACAAAACCGGGAGTGTGCAATATGACAAAAGAACTCTTGCATTCAATTTCACGGGTGCGTGCTCCTAAATCCGGTGTTAAGGTCTGAACAACTCTCATTTAACACCATATGCCATGTTAACTACCCTTCCCTTTAGAAGATTCACTAACAAGACATGATACGCACTAGAGCCGCTTAAACGTTAAAACGAGTAACCTCACTTTGGGCCCGGGCTTAACAACTAAGCCGGGTCTACGCCGCGATCCTAACCCCTTTTCCCACATCTCTCTATCCGAACAACTCTTTAGATTGATGTGTGTGACTTTGACCTAGGTAGCTAATCTAGCCCAAATCCGTTATAACAAGTTCTAAGACGTGAAATATGCAAGATACAACAATAAAAAACACTACCCACTCCCAATTTCATCACCCAAAGGGTGATTTCACCAAATTTCACATGATTCGACTATGTTAATTTTAGCTACACATTATAAAGCATGAAATAACAATCAAGGAAGAGATTAAAGCCATAAAACAAGAAAATAAGTGTAATTGATTACCGAAAATGTAGAAATTCGAGTTTACATCAAGCTCCTACCACACCCATGTCACTTGGGAAGAAGAAGATGAACCAAAAGCTATGCAAAATCCAAGATTCTTCAACTAAAACTAAGCTAGCCTATCATTAAACTAAGTAAATTTGAAGTAGAAATGAGTCTAAAGAGCCAAAAGGGAAGATTTCGAGCCAAGTTAATGGTTAGGGTTCTTAGAGGGGCGAAGTCTGTTGAAAATCTGTGTAAAAATGTATATATAGGTGGGAAAAATCTGCAGAAAATGACCCCAAACGCGCGTTTGGAGGTTCCCAAACGCGTGTTTCAGCTCCCCGCACTCTGTACATGAAAAAAATGTCCAAAACAAACGCGCGTTTGAGATGATGCAGTTTTCTGCTGTAGTAAAACCATGATATCTTCGCGTGTAGAACTCCGATTCGAGTGATTCAAAGTGCGTTGGAAAGATCTTTCAATTATCTACAACTTTCATGAAGAGACCATGACCAGAAAATGCCTCCATCATTGGTCAAAATGCTTCTGAATAGAACAGAGCATGAAGATACCAACTATTTTTCTTCCTTTTCTTCATTTTTCTTCTTCCTTGGCTCATTCTTGCACCTTGATCATACTTCTCATCATAGATTTTCGCCTTCCGGGTTCTCGTGACACCTAGACCCTACAATCTCATGAACGAACAAGACACACAAACGATTCCGGAGGGTAAAAGTGCTCGGGGATGGGTTAATATCACTAAAAAGAGGTAGTAAACCATCAAAGCGACGGATTTACTCCACGTGCTATAAACTCATGATATTACCCAAAAACGGTCTAAAAACACCGAGAATGTGCTAAAAGTGGGATAAACGGGGGTGAAAAATGCACCAGAATCACGTAAAGTTGACTCCCATCACCCCACTGTCCAGGTACCAAGCATGATCTGCAACTGTGCTAGGAGTGGCCATATGGGCTGATGGCTGGCTAGAAGCATTATTGAGGTCTGGAGGTTGGAAATCCGTCTCAAACTTATGCCAGCAGATTGCCACGGTGTGGCCATTCTTACCACAAAGCTGACACCGCACCTTAGCATTCCCTGAATTTCTTCCACCACTTCTTCCTCCACCTCTATTTCTTCTACCTCTATTACCTTCACCCCTACCTCTGTGGGAGTTTTTCCCTTGTGGTCTTGTTGGAAGTAGCACCCGAAAGACAATTTAAGTAATTGTTTTTAGAATTAATAAATGACAGATTTATTCTCATCTTATTACTTGCTTCGTGCTTGTAAGTAATACACTACTGAAAACCCTAAGACGTATCATATGTAGCCATATAACTTAGTGTGTGTCACACATGAGGATTAAGTTTATGATGATACACTTGAAATGTTAGTCCGTGGTGAAGTTAATCAAAGTATGGGGTCTATTGATTAAACCACCATTAATGCGCGCAGAACACTTAATGGTGTGACCGTCTTATCCGGACCGTCGACATTGGTTGTCTAAGTGGGGCATTTATATATGATGAGAGTCATATAGGACTGGACCGATTTAATCTGAGTTTCCCTTATAATTCCGTGATTGAGAAATCTTATTAAATCACAAGATGATCATATATAGATTAACCTTAATCCTGAAGTGTTTACAGACTCCTACTTGTTTCAGGATAGGGTTTGATGTGTTTGTTAAGGATCGCTAAGAGGTGCGGTCCGAATCACTTTCACGTTGGCACTATTCTGGAATGAGTGAGAAGTGTGTGTCTCACAGATATGAAATCCATTCCTTCATGCGAGAAGTAGAAAGACAATCTCCTTATTTGTTGATCCTAGAAACTGATCAATCCAAGGAGTTCGTATTGGTTATGAACTAATTGGTCACTAGTGGGTTAATGGTAAATAAGGATAAGATGTAGTGAATAAGGTTTACAGAAATAATCCTACTTCAGTACGGATAGTCTATGGAGGATTAGTTTATATGAAATTATTATATCAATGGACACTTATCGACTCGATGTTTTGAGAATAAGTTTTATATCTATAGTCGATAGAGTTCAGTTTCGGATTTATGGTGGCGTGATTCCAGAATTAATAAGTTGAGTAGAAATATTCTGTTCGATGTTTTATTCAATTTATTGTAGCTACTGGTTATAGGTCAATGGTCCCCGGGTTGGCTCTTAACACGCGAGGGTTTTCTCATTTTATGGAACCTCGAGATTAAATTAAATAGTTGGTCTATTTAATGAATATGCAATATTATTTATTTGGTAAATAATATGTAAAATAAAAAAAGACATTTTCTATTAAAATCATGACTTAAAAATGGCGCCACATGTGGATAATTGGGAAAAGAAATTTTTCTAGATTATGTCACATGTGTAATTAATTAATTATCTATTTGTTGGATAATTAATGAAAAATAAAGAGATTGATTTTTTAGGAATTATCTCTTATTTTTGTGGGAAAAATATCTTTTCCTTATGAGAATAGGTTTTTGTGGTGTGAAAAGGATAACACTCTTGACTAGTTATTTTCCTATATAAAGAGAGTTCCTCCTAGCACAATAAAACAATTGAAATTTGCGCCACAAATAAAAGAAAAGGAAGAAAAATTAGTTTTTTGCCTTAGTCATTAAGAGGAGAAAAATTTAGACATTAAGAGGAGGTTCTATGGCGAGGATCGACATCCACCGGTCGTCGTTTGGAGATACAATCCGGAAGACTACGGCTTCTCCCTTGGTCGATTTTATCATCTCTCGCCGGTATGGGTAAATCTACTAACATTCTCGTAGGATTAATTAGTTATGTCTCATATCGTAAATCGCATAAGTTTCCGATGTGCAAAGATCGAGTGTCTCGATCGGTGCTACTACTCCTATTATGTCTAACATTTGTTCTTCCTGGGCCAGAACCCTGATTATAACTAGCAAGATTTGCAGCAGGATTGATGGCAGATCCTTGTGAGGAAGGATTGAAGCGAGCTAGAAGTCTCTCATGAGTAATAAGTTGAGACTGCACCTCCTGCCAAGACAAAGATCCAATCATAGCAGTTAAATTGACAATGACAGCTTCATAGTCTTTGTCTAAGCCCACTAAAGTGGCCAATATCAACTCAGATTTGGTGATGGGGTATCCTGCAACTGTCAGATTGTCACTATAGGATTTCATAGTTGCCAAGTAATCTGCCATGGATTTTGACCCATTTTCAGCTTTAGTAAGAGCACTTTTATACTCCAGCATTCTGGATTCAGATTGATTGTTGAAGAGAACCTCCAAAGTGGACCAGATTTCATGAGAGGATGAACAGCCAACCACCTCTGTCAATGCTTGCTCGGTCATTGACCCTAATAACCACCCTGTGAGCAAAGAGTCAACCGAGTCCCATTCAACTACAAAAGGGTTCATTGGAAGTCCTGGGATCTCCGGTGGCCGTGGTTTGGTACCAGACAAATAGCCCTCAAGTCTATATCCTTTAATCACCGGCAAAATAGTGTAACGCCACAATAGATAGTTGTCTCTAGTTAATTTGACGGTGGTCGATTGGCTAAGATGGCCAGTGAAAGGAACGGGATTCAGTTGATTAAACGGGGAAGTGGGACTTACAGATCGAAAAGTGGGAGCCAAAGATGATTCAGATCTAGTAAACAGAGATGATTGCATGAAGGGAGGAAGAGTGGATCCAAGATTCATACCAGTCATGGTTGATCCGGCAGAAAAGTTGTGAGCTCCGGCGAGGTGTGACGATGAGTTCCCGGAGAAGAAAGACGACGACAGTGGAAATCCGGATACTGGTATTCCGGTGACTATATCGGAAGAGGGAGTCAATGAGGATGACTCGATGTTGATAACAGATGGGCCAGAACCTCCTCCACCTCCGACTTCGGTGAGAGGAGTGGATCGATCCGGCGGTGGCTCCGCCATACCTGCTCTCTGATACCAAGAGAAATAATTAAGAGACAAATGATTTCATTAATTGTCAAATGTTTGTGCCATACTATACCCTTATATCAACCACATTGTTATAACTAACTACACATTCTCCAACACAGAATCTAATAGAAGATAAGATTAAATCTATATTAGACACCTCTCCTTATCTTAGCTCACTTCTTTTCACCCTTATTTCGATAGATACTTTTGATGTACTTGGTTGAGTTGGTTCCACTTGATTTAAAATAATATGATGCTTGTGTCTAAAAAAAGGATTATTATATGATATTCTTACGATGGAGATTCAAGATAATCCAACAGACGGTAATTATTGAATATAAGTGGAGTCTTTATATCTTGTCCATTATTAGAGAACCTAATACGAAGTGAAAGGTGGAGGTTTACCAAAATCCAAATGTATTCGAATCAGATATTTTCATTTTATCAATCGACAATCATTTGATAAACGGATATGAAACGCAGTGGCGGATCCAGAAATTTATTTCAGCGGTGTCACGGGAGTCTAAAACTACATCTTTTATCTAAAAAAAATTCCAGTGGGGTCACCGGAGTCTAAAACATCAATTTTTATCGACAAAACGACACTTTTTAACAACAAAACTACATCGTTTTAATACTAAAATTTTTTAATTTTTTTTTTAAAAAATCCAATGGGGTCACGTGACCCTCTCTTGGGGCACGTGGATCCGCCCCTGATAAAAGGGATGAAAGAGATTTAAGGTAATCCAGTTGACAATCAAAACGTGTATCCGAAATAGTTTGTTTTTTAATTATCTTTTTCATCCACAATCATTTGATAGCCGGATTGTGAAGCGGATGGTGGAGATTGATTTAATGTACTCCAAAGAAAGAGAGAATGAAGATGTATCCGAAATAGATATTTATGTCTTCCAAGAGCACAAAATCTTTGATAACTAAATTGAGTTTTGGGAAATATCAATATAGCAAAGATAGAGGTGTTTGCCCCCTTCACAAGAGTAAGAAGCGGTTCTCAGATTTAAACCCATAAAGATGAATGCAAGAAAATTTATGCTTTAAAAAAATAAAGTAGAAGAATACATTTATGTTTTTACACGAACCAACCGAACAGGTTGAAGTAGAAGGAGCGTCGAACAAGTATCGAAAAATGTCACTCATTATTAGACAACAATTTGACACACACTTTTTACTTTATTTTTCACACTACTATACTAGTTGATATATTTCTACTGAATATCCACCGCCAGCTCTTACATTTTTCATTGAAAGAAAATGCCCCAATTTATACAAAAGGAAGGATGGGCAACATTAATTTATTACAAAGAAGAAAAAGTCCAAAAATGTTGCTTGTAGCTTTTGTTGAATACGGCAAGCACACTTTCTTTTTTCAACTAATACTGTACCATGGTTTCTTTTTTCTTCCAATAGCAGTCAAACATTTATTGCAACCAAATTTTGATTACAAAATAGTGAATATCCAACACAACGACTCTATTTGATTACAATGTAAAACAAAAAGATAATGATTTTTCTTGTTTGATACCCAAATGTACTTTTTTTGTGGTGTTCATCTTTGCATATTCTTTCAGGAATTATTGAATTAATATGCACGTTTTCTACCGATTAATTCCACGCAGGTCAACATTAGTTAAACCGGAGGAACTAGGACATAAAGCAAAACTGAAGATGGCATTGATGGTATACATAATACGTTTTGATGATACAATGACGTCGTTTTGATACAACTTCTTAAAATAGAAATGCTTATCTTTTTTAATCAATATTGGTGGCTGTTTTTTTTGTTTTCTTCAAATTTAATTGGCGAGAACAAAGTATGATTTTTATAGATCGTGAGTTTGCGTCCAAGTAATCTTGGGCTTAGGGCCAGCCCACACAGACCCATAGGCTTGATAATTTAGGTATGGTTTCAGATAGTCTAACCGACACCCAGTCCAACGATTTAGGCCCATATTAAAGAAGAAAAAAAATAGAATACCCAATTGTTGTTGAGACTAAATACCTATCATCAGATTTAGGATAAACATTTTTAATGCAATGATAACGAGTTTAAAAATTGACATTCCGACACACACGGTAACATTTTTATAAACAAGTTATTGAATATTAAAAAGCCCACTCTCAAGATTGGTTAGTCCAATACAAAAGGTACGTAAATGTCTTGACGCTAGATTTTTCGTAAATGATGCAAATTAAAAATTATGTCTTAGTGTTTGGTTTGAAATAAGTTGCATATGTATTTGAGGGATTCGACACAGAGTATCAATCTTCACACCCAAAAGTCGATACAAGGTATATATCAAACTTCACGTACACCCATATCAAAGAAAGATGGTCTATAAAGGCATCATAGTATATCTATCTATCTTTAGCACCATATCAATATTTAAAATTGACATTTAATGGGGTGTCATTATAGGCATCTAATGAAACAACCCTCACTACATTATCATCACTAATTCTTTTACTACTAAACATTATCAATGAATGTAAAATCATCACTAATTCTTTTACTACTAAACATTATCAATGAATGTAAAAACCGACTCTAAAGTATAATACGTCATTTATCACTTAATGAATCATATATCATTATAAATAATTTAAAAATATATTACATAAATAGTTTTTTCAATATATATGCCTTAAGAATATCGTTTTCCAAACATTAAAGTAAGGCAAAATGAAGTTGAAAATTTTATCCAAACATACAATGATGAGTGGCACTGTATTCTACAAACGGAATGGTCTGTTTCTGTCTTGAGGAATACAATCAACCACCCATCTGAAAGTGAAATATAACCTCTTTAAATAAAAATAAAAAATAAAAAAAAAATAAAGACAAAAATTCGAAATATATATGTTTGGATAAAAATAGTTTTTTTTGTATACTCATATTTTTAAGTTTTACAAGCATAACCCTCAGTAGGACGGTCAATTTGACATTCAGGATGTGATCCAATGTCATGAGGACGGATTATTTTTCATTGAGGTTGGACTAAAATAACACGTCCTCAGTAAATTTTCTCACTTCGCGTCTTAAAAAAACTCGTCCGAATATATATATATATATATATATATATATATATATATATATATATATATATATATATATATATATGGCAATAGATTAATTAATTAAGTTTATCTCATACTAAACTTAACATATGGAAAAACTTGCAAATTAATTAAGTTTATCTCATACTACATCATCCGGATTTGTTATTAATATATATACACATTCCTGCTCCTCAAATTGAACAGCTAAATTACTCAATTTACGTATTGGAAATATGCTTGACGATCAGCATCAACAGTCGTCGTCGGAGCCACCGCCTCCGGCGCCGCCGTCGCCGCTGCTCGCAAAGGAATCAGACGGTGAAAGTGAAACTGCTTCCAGTACTCCGGCGGAATTTGAGGACGGGAAGGATGATTCGTTTCCTGATTATAATCAACTCAAAGTTTCCAATTTTCTTCTTTCGTGGCGAAATCGAAACGAGTTGATTCTCTGGATTTGGAATCCAACAAGTTCCATCGAAAAACTTAACATATGGAAAAACTTGCAGGACGGGTTAATTAATCTGTTGCCAAAAAATAAAAAAAAAATAAAAAATATATATATATATATATATATATATATATATATATATTTAGGACGGGTTTTTTAGCACGACCGAGTGAGAAAATTTACTGATGACGTGTTATTTTAGTCCGTCCTCATGACATTATATCCCGTCCTGAATGCCAAATTGCCCGTCCTACTGAGGTTTATGCTTGTAAGACTTAAAAATAAGGGTATAAAAAAAAAAAAAACTATTTTTACGCAAAGGTATATATTTTTCAATTCCCCCAAAAAATAAACCCAGATCGAGCAGAGAATTAACCATAGCCTTATCTCTTACTTATTCATGTCCTTTCATTCCAATGAAGATAGAGATAAGATGTCAGTGGACACGTGGCACTGTGATTGTGTATGGTTGCCCATGATAAGCTGTGATAAGGCTCCTACCCTTTCATGTGGCCATTATTTTTGTATTGCCTTCAGTCACTCACATAGCTAGTAAGTAATAACCCCCCCTTTAAGTCTAGGTTGCCCCTGTTATATATATATATAAGCATAAGGCCTAGCTAAAAGAAGAACATAACAGGAAGCTTTTAGATATATATACTTATATATAGAGAGAACAAGGTTAATTACATTTGGTTAAAAAGGGTAACCAATGGCTTCTTCACTGATCTCTCCGGCAGCCACCATGGCGGTCGCAGCCAAGAGCAGCCCTGCTCAGGCAAGCACCATGGTTGCACCATTCACTGGGCTTAAGTCAACTTCTGCCTTCCCTGTTAGCACCAAGTCCAATGGCTTTGCTTCTCTACCTTCCAATGGTGGACGTGTTCAATGCATGAAGGTACGTTTTAGTATACCAACTTTAATGTATACTAGAAAAATAAAACGATGGTAGTTTTACGATAAAATTGTCGCAATAAAAATGTCACGTATACATCGTTAATCAAGACTACCTCTTAATTGATGTTGTGTCATTATTATTAATGGCGTAAAATTGCGGTTTGTTATTTTATTGCGGGGTTTACATATATCATGTGTATCATTTGATCATTTGATGGCATTATGAAGTTCCTAGGTTTTAGTATATGCATATATTACAGTATGTCGTAAAATAGGAATAAATCAAATATAGTAAAATGTTATCGTCGACACACGTTACTTTTACACCATAGAGTTTTACAACATCATAGATAAGGTTGAATGATCGATGCATTGAATGATATAACGACCAACATACTCAGGAGTGTAAAATGTATAGTGTTATTTGTTATGATCTACATTAACATTGCCATTTAATATGTAACAATCTTGTTTATAATACTAAACTTGAATTTTATGATATGAATGTAGGTGTGGCCTACAGAAAACAATCTAAAGTTTGAGACACTCTCATACTTGCCCGACCTCACACAAGAACAACTCTCCAAGGAAATCGATTACCTCATCCGCTCTGGATGGGTTCCTTGTTTGGAATTCGAGTTGAAGGTAATTATTATTCAATAAAAACGAGTCACTTTCTTCATAACGTTGTGTTGTCGATAATAATAAGCGTGTTGATTTAATCATGTAGCACGGATTCGTGTACCGTGAACACCACAGTTCACCAGGATACTATGATGGAAGGTACTGGACAATGTGGAAGCTACCTATGTTCGGATGCACAGACTCATCACAGGTATTGAATGAGCTTCAGGAAGCCATTAAAGAATACCCACAAGCTTACATTCGTATCATCGGATTCGACAACAAACGTCAAGTGCAGTGCATCAGTTTCATTGCCTATAAGCCACCATCTTAAATGTTATCGATCTCCCTTATTTGCTCATTTTTATGTTGTGTAATTTTTTCTTGGTTCATTTTGAATTTGGTGGTATGTTGACTTTGCAAGGAAATGCTTGAGACTCAAATAAATAAATATATATATGTTGTTTTAAGTAATGTACTATAATTTGCTTAAACAAAATTTCCATTCTCGGGTGATTTTTGCTTGAAATGAACACTTTGTGTGTAACGACGTATTCACAATGCAAGAGTAAAATGGTATCAGGTCTGTCGGCACGCAGGGGCGGCGCCCACTCATTAGAAAAAGGGTCACATGACCCTCAAAACAAAAAAATAAAAAATAAAAAATTCTATTTATATTATACATAATTTAAAATTTTTATATACTAATATTTACTTACTGACCCGTTAAAATTTTCAAATATTTGCCATTGACCCGTGTCAGATATTAAAAATTTGTAATACGATGTGTCGATCTCGATGTATGACCCGTGTCACCCAATTCCTGCAGCCGTCCTTGTCGGCACGTATTTAATTCATGAATAATTGAACATGTAAGTCTCTCACATGAACATGTGAGTCGCACGTGACATTGAGATTTTGCACTAAAGAGTGAAAGAAATAGAGAAGAAGTGCAAATAAATCAAAACAGTAATAAAAGAGTGAAAGAAATAGAAAAGAAGTGCAAATAAATCAAAACAGTAATAAATCAACAAAAATGATCATACTCAGAACAAGAAGATGAAAAAGCATAAGTGGTTCCGGTTAGCAAACCACCGAGCGGCAGGCCTTACTGCTAAGCCGGTAATATACTTTAGAGCTACACTATAGCTCCATAACTATAAAATATAACTCCGTTCTATTGTATAAAATCCCAGTTCTATTTTTGATGCATTAATACTTTAAAACAAGATTAATATAATAAAAGTAAAAACATTCTTCAATTGCAGTATAGTAAAAATGGAATGAGTCGAAAGAATGAGACAAAGCCACAATGCATCCATCATATATAACAATATTACTGGAATTAATTTAATTATTTGAATTGTATGACTTGAATTAATATTGTAATGATGCGAGTCAAATGAAATGAACTGAACGGTGTCAGACTAATTTTAGGATGTGAGGTTTAAAGTAAAGGAATACGCAATTGAATTGAATTGAATTAAAATGCAATGTTAAGGTAACTTGCCTGTTATTTTGTGACACTTTTTTTTTTGAAAATGCTATGTCCACTACATAAAAGTGTAGTGGATGATGTAGTGGATGATCCTGTCCATAGATTGGAGAGAGAAATATTTTTTTTGTGGGCCCCGACTAAATGTGTGGTGTGGATGATGTTGTGGATGATGTAGTGGAGGTAAATGTAGTGTATGTAGCACTACCGTTTTTTTTTTATTGTATTGTACTGAAAATGATTTAACACATGTAGAATTGCTGAAAATGGACCCCACGCGTAGAACTCTAGTATGACCTTGAGAAATGAGAAGTAATAGCATGTAATTAGTGAGTATGCCAATACATAACCAAAAATCAGTTGACTATGAGTAATGCAATGGCCAATGAATCTACTAACCCGACCTTATTTGATTCTACATACGAATGATATACAATTAATAATTATAACATAATTTGGAAATATTACGCATGATATATATGAACTACTGACATGACATTTTACAGTGTACCGTGTAACCAGATATTTGTAGGCAGGAACGGGATTTAGGTCCGCCGTTGAGCCGATTGATTCCACCACGAAGCCGGTGGCCCGAAAGCCCAGAATTAGACGTGTAATACGAGCCGAGTTGCTTGCAACTCGACGTCCGGATCGTAAAACACTCGTTCAAATATGATTAACCGAACTCGTGCAGTTTATTAAATTAAGTTAACGAGGCGAACTCAAACACTTGAAATTTTGACTCGAAACGTTCGCAAATTTTATCGAGTATTGTTATTGTTAAGATCAAGCGCTTACCGTTGTACTAAAACCAATTGGTGGAAATAAATGTGCTACTTTATTTCCGATCTCCTGACCTCTGGCTTTTATAGCATTTCAGAATCAAGCGCTTACCATTCAACTACAACTAATTGGTGTTAATAAACGTGCTACTATATTTCCTTATATTACTTTAACACACCCCTTTAAGTGTGGGCTCATATCAAGACTATGTCAACTAGGCTCACAAAAACCACTTTAACACGCCCCTTTAAGTGTGGGCTCATATCAATGCTATGTCAACTAGGCACACAACAAGCCTGAGCCAACTAGGCTCACAAAGACCAACTAGGTCAGCCCAACACTTGCACAATATAAATCGGGGGAAATAATGTTTTCACCAGGGTTCGATTTCATGACCTCTAGCTTTGATACCATGTTAAGATCAAGCGCTTACCGTTGTACTAAAACCAATTGGTGGAGTAAATGTGCTACTTTATTTTCTTATCTTTAACAGTTATATATAGTATATTAGATATATATTCATTCCTATATATATATATATTATTTATCTATTTGTTTGACGAACCATATTCAAGCTATTCTTAACATTTTTTCGAGCTTGAAACTGCTGAAAATTTTGTCGAGCATAATCGAGCCGAATTCGAGCATAATTGAGCTGATCTCGAGCAATTTTCCTCGCTCGAACAATTTCAGTCCGAGTTCGAACATCATTATTTTGAGTGGTTGTTCGACTCAATTAATGAATGTTTGATTTGATTCGGAACGTTTACACCCTTACCCAGAACAACCGCTATCATGACTTTCTCTCGGTGAAGTATTTGACGCGAATTCGTGTTTAATGGTGAATAATCGCAGGTCTATGTACAACAATCGCCAAAATTAAATAAAATTCTAGTCATTAGATTATATAATCCTTATAATGAGTTCTGTGGGATGGGAGCATATTCAATTTTATATTTATGGATTTTTTATTATTATAAGGTAAAAGTTATGATAAGGCTCATGATAAGCTATGATAAGGCTCTTACACTTTCATGTGGCCATTAATTTTGTATTGCTTTCAGTCACATAAAAGACCTCTAACTAGTCTATAGCCCATTATATATAGGCATAAAAACTTCAAGAAGTTCAGAACAGGAGGCTTTAAGATACATACAGAGAACAAAGTTACGTAGAAAAAAGGAAGGTAAGGTAAATCAATGGCTTCTTCACTGATCTCTCCGGCAGCCACCATGGCGTTCGCCGCCAAGAGCAGCCCTGCTAAGGCAAGCACCATGGTTGCACCATTCACTGGGCTTAAGTCAACTTCTGCCTTCCCGGTCAGCACTAAGTCCAATGGCTTTGCTTCTCTACCTTCCAATGGTGGACGTGTTCAATGCATGAAGGTACGTACGTAGTATACAGGATCACATATTACAATATGTTAAACATTGAACTATATCAAATATCTTGACGGCAATGTATGCCGTATGCGAGGGCAGTGGCGGAATCAGGGAATTTTTTCGGAGTGGTCTTGGTATATATATAAACTGCAAAACTAAAAAAAAATATTCTGGGGTGGTCTTGTTATATAAACTCTAAAAAAAAATTTGGGGTCTTGATGGCAATGTACGAGAGGTCAGTGGCGGAATCTGCAGAATTTTTTTCAGGATGGTCTTGGTATATAAACTGCAAAGCTAAAAACAAAAAAATCTGGGGTGTCTTCGTATATAAATTCTATAAAAAAAAATTCTGGATGTTCCTGGTATATAAACTCTATAAAAAGCTACGACCTACAATTATTGAGACTAAAGAAGATTTGTTGTTAAACCACTAGGATAGATAGTATTTACGTTAACAAAAGGACACATTGCGTACTAACATTAACATTAATACTAATACAATAATAAAAATAAAAATATAACTATTTTTTCAAAATTTGGGGTGGTCTTGAGACCACCCTACCTAGAGGATAGGTGGTCCGCCCCTGCAAGAGGGTCACATATATATTCCGATATATCTCAAAATGGGAAGGAATTATAAATGACCATTGTTAAAGACGCAGCATAAAACTATTCATTATAACATGCCACGTTTGAACGGTTGATTTTAAAATTGATAATCAATTTTGGTTTCGGTGGTTGTTATTCACGATCGACAACTCTAGAACAGAAAATCCACTTTCATTTGATTATTTAGTTTATAATGCTGAACTTGAAATCTATATACATACAGGTGTGGCCCACAGAAAACAATCTAAAATTTGAAACACTCTCATACTTGCCGGACCTCACACAAGAGCAACTTGCAAAGGAAATCGATTACCTCATTCGTTCCGGATGGGTTCCTTGTTTGGAATTCGAGTTGAAGGTAATTACTCTTAAAGTCTTAATCCTTTCAATAAAACGACTCACTTTCATAGGAACATTGTTGATGACAATAAGCGTATTTAATTTTACAGCACGGATTCGTGTACCGTGAACACCATAGTTCACCAGGGTACTATGATGGAAGGTACTGGACAATGTGGAAGCTACCTATGTTTGGATGTACAGACTCAACACAAGTGTTGAATGAGCTTCAAGAAGCCATTAAGGAATACCCACAAGCTTACATTCGTATCATCGGATTCGACAACAAACGTCAAGTCCAGTGCATCAGTTTCATTGCCTACAAGCCACCGTCTTAAATGACCTCTCCGTTATTTGCTCATTTTTATGTCGTGTATTTCTTTTTCTTTGTCCATTTTGAATTTGGTGTATGTTGACTTTGCAACGAAATGCATGAATCAAATGACTATGTGTAATACAATGACTCTTCCAACACGACCATAATTTCTCAAAAAAAAAAAAAAAAAAAAAAACACGACCTTAAAGTGACTCTACATTTCAATGTAATAAAATTAATTATATTAACATAATCTGGAAAATATTACGCATTATATAAATTACTAACACGACAGAGGCCATTTTTTAAGATATTGTAACAGAATTTAAAGTAAACAATATAATGTAAAGAATAACGATTCTTGATTTAAAAAGGTAAAAAAAATGTTCAATTTAAAATAAGAATAGCGATAATGCCACAACAAAAATAATCACAACAAAATGCACAACACATTTCTGGACGATTGATTATGATATGGAAATATTAATTCAAATGAGTCCCATATAAATCAATGATAGAAAATGTTGTTGTGGTATTTTGTTGTATATATTTTATCGTGTCACAAAATTTTGGATATGATAATATGTGGAAGCAAACTGGCCGTCTATGTCCAAGATAGTAGGAGAAATAAACAAATTGAGATGCCACGGGGTAACAACATTATTAAAATAATAATAAATCAACAGAATTTGGGATATAGAAAGGAAAAAAAGACACATTAGAAATAACATATTTTACATAAAGAGACTTTAACAAGATAAAACATTTATATGTTGACATGGTTATGAAGCGAAAGTCATACACGTGAGGCTTTTTGGGCCTCAATCGGATCATATTGATTGTTGGGCCGACTCAAGCTAGCATAATATAAGGCCTCATACTCGAATAATACAACTAGGGCTCCGCCGGCTACATTCTGATCGCTTTCAGAGTTATGATCACCTTCCGAGGTCAGGTCGTTATATAGTTCAGTTCGTTTAGTTTAATCCACCTTCAGCTCAGATAGCCGACATAATACAAAATACATATGGTCACACAATGCCGACTCGATGATCCGTTCATCTTGGTTGCTCATCAACAAAACAAGTCATCTCCGACATCCAAAGGCGAATAAAGTGCAGTAATGGATAAATCCCAAAATTGATTCCTCATTATCTGTCAAAATTAATGATTGATTACATTAACGATGTTAGCCTAAATGATGCCCCACGATTGACATAATTATAGCTCTGAATCACATGCTCTAAGAATCAGGGATTCATACATCAACTCTCCAATGAGGGAGACCTATAAAAATATCACCATTCTTACAATTTATAACTACGTTATTGGCTTGATCCATACAACCTTGGGTACGTAGGCACTCTCAAACATCACAGCCATAAACAATCCACAAAAACATCAAATTGTCGGTAGGAATTCTCTTCAAAAGATCCAATTACCTATTTACAACACCCGGTGATTTTCCAACATCATCATCTGTTTATTGTCGATGTTTATAGATTATATATGTAAGTAAATTCATTTAACCTTCTCAAATAATTGTTGATATGGAGTGTAAGGTGACATCAAAGTTGCTTGTCCCTTGAAGGCGACATGTGTGGTGGTACTCTATTGAATGATAAGGGCCATGTAGTGCCAAGATATTTTATCACTATAAGACTACATTTTTTTTTATGATTTTAAATGATTTTGAATTCATACGTACAAATATGATTACCATTAAGTATGCCGATCATGGCCTATGGGCAAAAATTCAGTCATCAGAACTACGAGGTTCTGAGTTTGAGTCTGAATCGAAATAAGTGTGTGAATGATGTATTTGTTGCTATGGTTGCAATAAAAATGTTTTGGCAACCGTTAAGAGCGGCCCTAATGATGATTATGAGATAATGCTATTGATTGGTGATGTTTGGATGATATGGAGAAAGATGATTGGAAGATAAATATAGAAGAGTTGTAGGGATAATTTGTGTGTGATGTGATGTTGTAATGGTGATAATATAAAAATATAAATTTACTTAATATGCATATATAAAAATATAAATTTAACACTTATAAAAAAAGTGATTGGCTCGAATTACTTTATGCCACTTTTTGCTTGGAGAATACTCTCTCATCCATTGGTGAAAACGAGAGAATGAGGTAGAGAAGGTCTCAATTTTATTTTCTACTTAAGCGCTTCTTACTTTTTGTTACACCACAATATTCCTTCTCCATTTTGTCGATTAAGAAATTTGAATATGTCTACAAGAAATTCCATTGAGCTGCTCTAAGAAATGGTAGATGATGACTGAAAGTTCATTGGTAACACAACCAAATCAAGTCAAATAAATTCTTTGTTTATTGAATGTTAAAACAATGTCATTTTAGAAGTATAATAATTGTGTAGTGCAAGAATCGTGACAATTGAGTCGTAATATATGTTGCAACATATTTGTACATTATATGCTATAATATATAATCCCTCCGTTCCTATTTATATGTCGCATTTGAAAAAAAATATAATTGATCAGGTTCATCCAGAAAATGACTAACCTTCAACTCGAAAATGACTAGGTTCATCCAAAAAATAAAAGTTATTTTTTCTGTAAATACGACATATAATTAGAAACGGAGGGAGTGTTGATTATATAACAATGGTGGGTGATCATGGTATCTTCTGAATATTAGGCCTCTTATCAACTAAATAGACGAATCGTTTGTGGTATCGTGTAGGTTCTGATCTCAGTGTAGGTTTGGTAAAAGGTTTGGAGACACCATCACGAATTCTTTATTTATTTTTGTAATTCCTCTTCATATTTCCAGCTACTTGTTGGTATGTCTTATTAATATATATATTATCGACTGTTCAAAAAAAAAAAATCATAAGTAAAATAGCAAGTCTCGATCGAGCTCGAGCTTTTCAAAGTATCGATGTATTTCAAGCAAGTCTAAGATACTTTAGGGGTGTACATAGTCGAGTCCGGTCGGTTTTTTACGATTTTCTAAACTGAACTGTAGTTACGGTTTTGATATTTTCTGAACTGAACTGAATTGGTCATTTTTCTGAATTGGACTGAACCGATACAGTCCGGTTCGGTTCGATTTCGGTTTTCGATCGTATTTTATTTACCATAAAATTTTGATTTTTTTCTTCTAAAAATGAGACAAACACCATTATTGGCGCACTACGGGGTGGTCGTTGTAACGACAATTTCAAAGGTTCTTTCGAAATTTTCACGATCAAAGGATGAAGAATATTAGAAGAAGCGAAACGGCCGGTGAGCTCAAACTTCGGTTATCGGCGGTGGGAAGCATTTTAGGTTTAGGTTTAGGTAGAAACGGCGAGAAGTATAAGGTTTAGAAATTTAGGGTTGTGTGTTGGGGGTTTTTATAGTAGGAGGTAGTGAACAAATTAGATTATATATATATATATATATATATATATATATATATATATATATATATATATATATATATATATATATATAAAAAATTAAAAATGAAGTATAACCGGTTCGGTTCGGCCATACCGTTTTTATGGATAAAACCGAAAACTGAATTGGATTTCTGGTTCGGTTTTTCTTCAATGAGAAAACCGATTGGAAAATCACGGTTCATCATTTTCCGGTCCGGTTTAATCCGGTTCAGTCGGTCAGTCCAGTTTTCCAATTTCGTTGTACACCCCTAAGATACTTGCAAACTCAATTGTATTTTGCTAGAGAACAAACCCCATTGCTAAGGACGGCTCCACCTTATGTTAAGGTAGGGTGACCAAACAGTTAAAAAAAATATTATTGTGGATAATTTTTTTTACTATATATGTATACATGTGAAATTGACTGTTATTTTTTAAACCTTATATAATATGTTATTTTATGTATTAACCAGTGGCGGAACCAGAAATTTTTTTCGGGGTGGTCTTGGTATATAAACTGCAAAGCTAAAAAAAATCCGGGAAAGAAATATGGGGTGAGCCTTTTGTATATGTACTATAAAAAGTAAAAAAAATCCGAAAAAATATGCTGGTAGTGGGATTTAAACTTACAACCTAGAATTATGGAAACTAAAAAGGATTTGTTCTTAAACCACTAGGATATAAGGTCTTTTGTTCAAGAAAAAGACACATAACATACTAATATTAACACTACTACTAATACAATAATAAATTTTTTTTTTTTTTTTCCAAAATTTGGGGGGGGCTTGAGACCACCCCACCCAAAGGGTGGTTCCGCCCCTGGTATTAACTCATAATAAGTTATAAAGCACAAATCAGTATTAAATATAAATTCTAATAGGGAGAATTGGCTATATAGCCTTTTTTCAACAAATTCTTGTCTGTGTTTTTTTCCGTTTTTTTGACCGCGATTTTCTCCATTTTTTTTCACAAATGTGCACGATCTTAAGGTCCTCAAATCCCCTATAGGGTTCCCCTTCCCAATTAGGGTTTAGTTTGGTTCAAAAACACCTAAAACGCGAAGATTTAGAGGCTTCAAAAAGATCGTTTACACCATTTCTGAACAAAAAAGACTATATCCCCAAGATTTGTGGTCAAACACCCTTTTTAACCTTAAGCCCCTAAATAATATAACAAATTTTTTACCCGCATACCGAAAATCCTAGAACCACCGCTCTGCATATGGTGTTGCCAATTGATTAATCCACAAGCTGAATGGGGAGTTAAGGACCAACACCCATATATATATATCATATTTTATAGATAGAAGTTGTTTAGCATTTAGGGTGGTTCAAATGCAAGTTTTGGACAATCATATCATCAATTTCTTTTTTTATTTAAAGAATATATTATCACTTTCAAAGAAAATTATTAAGGGGTTTTTTTTTTTTTTTTTTTTCTATACGTAGGGATCCATTTTAATACCCATGATTTCTATCGGTTGTTGTGCACCAAGAAGGATTTGCCAAGCAAAAATTTGTATTTGAATTTATATTTTGGAACGATTGAAGTATAATTGGATTAAGATTGGCATGAAGATGATCATTTTTACTCTAATTAATGGGAAAAACAATTAATACAATAAATTAAATTGTGAACAGACCCCTCAAAAAAAATATGAGAGTACATTTCTACTTTTATAATAGTTATAGATAGATTGATTTTGGCATTAGTAATCATTAATATTGATGTCATTGTTTTTCTTGATTAATAATGAAATATTACCACATTCTATAAACCATTGCATGTAACATGAATTAATTATATTTATCATGACCTACAACTTTGTATATATACTATATTTTGATTGAATAGAAATGTAACCCTAAATATTTGTATGCAGCTGCTTCCCTTCTAATAAACATTGCAATATATATTTGTATGCTAAATATATGCCTCCTTTGTCCGCACATTTGCAATCATGCCATGCTGGCATATGACGAGATAAGATGATATATTCCACGTGGCATTATGATTGGTGGTGGGGGGCATAAAGATAAGGCAACATCCAAAACTCCTTCATGTGGTCAAAAAATCTGTAATGCCAAGAACCACATAATCCAATGGCTCTCAATTCACCAAGATTAGATTGAATTTTTCTTGTCCATCCGATTGTGCTTGTTGAACTCTATATCATTATATAAGCATATTAGACTGTGTAACAAAAGTTCATATCACTAAAGAAAGAAGAAGAAGAAGAAGAAAGCAATGGCTTCTTCAATGTTCTTGTCTGCCGCTACCGTTGCCTCCGGCGCCGCCGTGTCTCAGGCCACCATGGTTGCACCGTTCACCGGCTTAAAGTCTTCTGCAGCTTTCCCTGCAACCTCCAAGAAATCAAATGAATTTACTTCTCTACCCTCTAACGGTGGAAGAGTTCAGTGCATGAAGGTACGTACCTACGTGGCTTTAATTAACTCTATTATTTTTTTAATATATGGATAATCATTGCTAGATCTTGTATGATTTTTTTTGTTTTTGTTTGTTGCTATTTAACATTAGGATATCTAATTTTATTCCTTCAATAACACACTCAAAGTATGAACTTTGTGATAATTTCATAAGTTAAATTGACTATTTTGACTTAAAATATTTCGAATTTTCATTTGTTCGGTTGTTTGTATCGCGTTTTATATTGAACAAAATAAATATAATGTATTGTGAATAGAAAACTAAGAGGAAGAAACTTAAATTAGATTTTTCAAGACATATAAATCTATTTTATTCGATTTAAGTTGAATCAAGAAATCGCATATTGAAACTGAGATTATGGTTTATATACCTACAGGTGTGGCCTACAGAAAACAATCTAAAGTTTGAGACACTTTCATACTTGCCCGACCTTACACAAGAACAACTCTCCAAGGAAATCGATTACCTCATTCGCTCCGGATGGGTTCCTTGTTTGGAATTCGAGTTGAAGGTAATTATTATTCGATAAAAACGAGTCACTTTCTTGATAACGTTGTGTTGCTGATAATAATTAATAAGCGTGTTGATTTAATTATGCAGCACGGATTCGTGTACCGTGAACACCATAGTTCACCAGGGTACTATGATGGAAGGTACTGGACAATGTGGAAGCTACCTATGTTCGGATGCACAGACTCATCACAGGTGTTGAATGAGCTTCAGGAAGCCATTAAAGAATACCCACAAGCTTACATTCGTATCATCGGATTCGACAACAAGCGTCAAGTCCAGTGCATCAGTTTCATTGCCTACAAACCACCATCCTAAATGTTTTCGATTTCTACTTTTTAGTTTTTTCTAATTACATTTCATTTTCGTTATATTTTTATTTCTTTTTTTTTTTACGTTTTACATTTTGTACTCGGTGTGTATGTTTCCGGACTTCTAAAGAAATGTACCATGAGACTATAATAATAAGAGAAATTGTTGTATCCTAATTCATATATCTTTATGCGACTTAGACTCAAACATATTGTACATTAGATGTAGTATATGATCATTTTAGACCATGGTAATTAGTGAATCATGGCTCAGCTCAAGCCGTTGGTTGAACACTTAATCATATTAGTCTAAGAGTTTGCGTTAGCCTCAAGTTTCGAAGTGTTACGTGTGATATCAGAGCCGTCTATCAGATGAACCGAGTGTCACATCGTAAAAGACGATGGAAACTACCTCTATAATGTGATATCAGATATGGCAACGAAACAAAACTAAGTTTTGTGTCGTGAGAGACGGTGGAGACCGGCTCTAAGTTATGAGAATTATCTGTTTTTGTGCTCACCCCATTTGTGTAATGAGTTGATGTGACACATTATAAGATTTTAATCAATATGTTTAATCGATGAAATGATGTATTTCATGTAAGCTTACTCCACAAACGTAGGTAGCTTATAAAAATGTCCCGATATAAGGATTCCTTAAGTGAATTGCATTACTCATTTTGCCCCAAGATTATATGAAATGAATAAAATAGCCTGACACCTTGACTATATAATTGACACCTTATCAAATCTACTTTCAAGTCATTACAATAACATTTGATTTTTTGAATCCAATAAAATGGGTAATAAAAAGAGAAGTGGAAATTATTTGCTGCATTATGAGGATATGTCAACATTATAAATGTAGTTGCAAATGTGATAAGGATTCTAAGGTGACAAACATTTAGCTTATCCCTTGAAGCTGACATGTGTGGTGATGCACTATTGGGGATAAAGGATATTTTATGTAATGGATTTTTTGGTACCACAATTTTATTTTTATTTTTTGTTGATGAACACAAAAATAAATTTTATACAATAAACTACACAAATACAAATAAAAAAACTAATGAAATGAAAGAAAATGTAACTACAATAAACTACACAAATACAAATAAACTACACAAATACAAATAAAAAAACTAATGAAATATTGAAATGAAAGAAAATGTAACTACAATAAACTACACAAATACAAATAAAAAAACTAATGAAATGAAAGAAAATGTAACTACAATAAACTACACAAATACAAATAAAAAAACTCACAAATACAATTAAAAATACTAATGAAATGAAAGAAAATGTAACTATCAACTTATATCGTACGAATGCACATTGAAGTTGTGTTTTTTTTTTAAAGCCTCCGGTAATCGAAATCAACTGGTCTGACTAATCTGCAATTCGGCCCGGATGCAGAGTTTGACTCAGGAGCAAAGTGTAATGAAACTTTGTAAAAAAAATATCTTAGACCGAAGCCCACAACCCCGACAGGACGTATGTACGCACGTGTGTGGTGAGTCAATTATCATTTAAGCTTTTCATTCTTTTAAAAAATGCCCATTCCTATTATACAACAGTTATTTGAGAGTTATAGTAAGTGGATGAATGTGTAACGCTCCTGCACCGGCCCAGTAGCTTAAACGAAATCATATAAATGGTCCGTCATTCTTGCTGACCGTCGTCCTCACTTGGTCTAAAAGGGCTAACCCGAGTTGACAAGACATTTATGTCTCACACTTATATGGGGGGTGAGCATTCTACTACTTTTTCAATGTGGGACATTACGGAGTGTGATACATGCACATCACATTTACACACCTCTATTGTATGAAAGTAGATCAGTTGGATGCATTTCATTCCTCCACTTGATATAACTCTCGTAATAACTGATTCACCATATTTTTTTTCTTCATGCCATATAGGAACCCTCAAAATAAACATATCTAAGCGTTATAAGTAGATTAAAAAGGGAATGGTGAATAACTTGAATTAATCCTCATACACATTAAGTAATTTTTAATTATATCACAAACTCTCGTGTGTATACTTTGGAGATTATCTCGAAATTAACGTCGAAGTGAACTGCTCACTGCACTCTAACAACCTTATTTCAAGGGCTTTTAATCAATTTTCTCCTGCAAAAACTTCATTGAAATGTTTATAGGTTCATTGGGTTCGCTAGTGGGCCATTTTACTACTCAATTTGTTGAACAATTTTATTGGGCCTTTAAAATTGAAAAGACGCCGCTTCTACTTATACAACAAACTTGTTTCGGGCATCTTTCTTATTTTTTACCTTTTTGTTTCGACCCAAAACCGTCGGGTGGAAACGTTATTGTCTCTAACTTATTTTCGTTACATATGAGAAATATCATTGTCATCGTCATCGTCACTTATACGGATGTTGTTGTATGATAAAGTACATCGGTACCAGTGTCCTTCCTCAACAATTGTTTCATATAGTCGTTACTTCCACTGATTCTCGTTACATATATGAAACATCATCGTCATTGAATTTACTCCCACAAAAAATTGATCCATAAAATATATGGTGTCGAAGATGATGTGTTAAATGCTAAATCAATTATGGTCTATGGGATAATTGATATAATATCACTTTTTTTTTTTGAAATGAATAACATCACTCTTAAATCGTTAGTTTTATGTTATCTATTTACAAATTCCTAAGACAATAATGACAACTCCTAATAATAATATAATTTTTTTAAAATAATAATAATAATAATAATAATAATAATAATTATTATTATTATTATTATTATTATTATTATTATCTACCTATACTATTAAAGGCCAAGAGTGTTTGCCAAATGCCTGCCACGTCGCCTTTTTTGTGCCACATGGGAGTAGTAGTGTTTTTTTTTCTTTCTTTTTCTTCTTTTTTTTGAGGATGCAGTAGTTTTTTAATTTAATTTAATTTATTTTTTTATCTCCTTACTCTATTAAAAGTCAAGAGAAATCCCTTGGGGTAGCCACGTACCTTATTTGTTGCCACATTATCATGTTGTTTTTATTTATTTATTGTATTCCAGCTATATTGTGATCACCCAAAAGACAATAAAATACAAAATGAAAAAAATGGGCCAGACGATGGAGGAGACCGACGATTAACCGGGGAATTTGACGGCATGCCATTACCCGGAGATTCTCTTCTTCAACTTCTGGATATTAGATGTATTTGGTGTGGTAGCCAGGGGCGGCGCTATTGTTTGTGAAAAGGGTCAACTGACCCCCAATAAGAATAAAAAAATAAAATTTATGTGTATTTTTTTTTGCTTTTGGAAAATTTTATCCATTAATATGTACTACCTGACTCGCTAATTTTTTAAATATTTACCCTTGACCCATATAAATTCTTGGATATTTGTAATACAATGTGATGTTCTCGATCTCTAGCCCGTATCATAAAAATCATGCAACCGCCCTTGGTGGTAGCTATTTTCTGTTTTTTTTTTTTTGTTAATAAATTCAATACTACTGAGACATCAAACCTGTATCATGCCAAGAACAAGATAAGAAAACGTTTTCTCTGTCATCACATTATCTGCAATGCTTCGATAGGCGTCCGTGCCTTGCACGGCGTTCATGACACTAGTTATTATTATTATTTGTTTGGAAAAAGAATGGTCTCCTTTGCTTGCTTCCCCAAAGGCCCAAGGATGATGAGATACCGTTCCACGTCTCTCGTCTCAAGTCAATGTTGTGAACTTCCCCGCAGGCTACAACTTCGCATCTTATTTAAGTCAAATTCAAACCAACCAAATCTATTCAATTAGTAACCATTTTAAATTTCTGCCTGGCTTTTCAGTGGTGGATTTATAATCTGCTTCATCATATAAAGACAAAGACTAAGTTACCAACTCTACGGGAATCAAGTAACTATTCCTCTTTTTAGCTTTTGCTTTGTCTTTTGCTTACGATACCAATTACGAAATGGGTTGTGAAAAAGTTCTGATTTTTGTGTAAATTCTCATTTAGTTGCCGGGTTCCGGAAAAGCTGGAATTTTGGTGTAGAGGTTCGTTTTTTATTTTTTATTTTTTTTTATGGGTTCTGAAAATCTGGAATTGTTTGATAGAAGTAAATGATTTAGCTTGTTCGTGCGTGGCGGAGGGGTGTTAAGACAAGTGCTATGGTGGGGCTTGAAAAAATCCCGGGTATTGATGGAGAACTGCAGAAGATAGCAGATGCTAACATGGATGAAGTGGGACCCAGGAGGCGTACTCGTGAGGCTTTCAAAGATATTCAATTGTCTCTTGATCATATTCTGTTTAAGGTTTGTACATTTGGTGCCATTAATCACACTTCATTTGATTGTTCGCCTGGATAAAAGTGTTTCCTTTTTTTAGCTATAACTATTTTGAAGTGCCTGTTCTGCAATCTCTTATATTGAACTGCAATGCTAAAACACATTTTCATCTAAAAAATGCCGAAAATTAGTTATGTTCGTTGCAATTTTACTAATAAAGCTGATTTTTGACTGCTGTGTTTGTGATTTGGAAGTTTGGTTGGAAATGATGATTTGCTTTATGCTTGCCTATTTTGCAGATGCCATCTGAAGGATTGCTGATGAAGGAGGTACACTTCTCTAGTAATTATGATCTCCGATTCGATAAATATTCTTTTTCTTTGCTCGCCTTCTTTATCCTGAAGTCATTCACGTTTTCTTTTAATCTCTTTCCATAATGTCTGAGAATTAAAACAAGAATTTGAGAGTTTGCCTTTCTTGGAGTTGAAGGAGAGGATAGAAAGATCTGTAACTTAAGTTTCATTTGTAGCTGTACATATATATCAAGATTTTGTATCAAATCTTTGTATGAAACCCCGAACAACAGGGCTCTGATGATTATGCAAGTTTCCTGTTGAATTGATTGCATTTTGACAGTGAACTTATACACCTATTTTGTTGCAGTTCTTGTTTGGAAATTTTCTCTTTCACAAAATTTCCAAAAAACTGCTTTATTGTCCATATCAATCCTGCTTTGCCTTGTTTGGATGAATATGCCTAATATCGTTTGAATTCTAATATCACATTATCACGTAGTTCTTGTTTATGGCGAGACTTAGTGATGACCTCTAACTGTTTAGTGTTTGGCTCAAAGTCATAATCTGAGATTATGTGATGCAGTCATATGAAGTGAACTCAAGAGGATTGAAAATATTCTCCAAAAGTTGGCTTCCATCGAGTGGTCCTCCGAAAGCTGTGATCTGTTTTTGTCATGGATATGGAGATACCTGTACCTTCTTCTTTGAAGGCATGTCATTTATGTCAATAATTTATAATTCGAACCCTTTTTAAAAAAAATGAAATTGAATAGATTTTATATCAGTCCTTTTCATTTGTTATTACAGGAATTGCTAGAAAGTTGGCAGGATCTGGCTATGGAGTTTTTGCTTTGGATTATCCAGGATTTGGGCTTTCTGAGGGTCTTCATGGCTATATTCCTAGCTTTGACAGTCTAGTTGACGACGTTATTGAGCATTTTTCAAAAGTCAAAGGTCTAGTCACATTTCTTTAAAAGCACTTGCATCAGTTGCTTTCAATATATTCTTTATTTCACACACTCAAACACCACTTTTCAGTATTTTACAGAATCTATATTCAGTGTGAAATGCATCCAAATGTCTACAACGTATAATCTGAATATATAGTGTAGAATTTAGGGATTCCGTATTTTATGTATCTGAATAGAGACTCCGCTGCAGATGGTTTTTCGTGGTCTGAATTATTCAGACATCTATTTTACGGGTTTACCTTGTTTTACGGTATCAATTTGGATATGCAGTATACCTTTGACTAAGTAGATACTGCATGCAAATAGATTAGAGGATTAGTCAGATTAAAGTTAGCTTTTGAATGCAGAGAATCAAGAATTCAGATCTTTGCCAAGTTTCTTGTTTGGTCAATCAATGGGTGGAGCTGTTGCTCTGAAGGTGCATCTGAAGCAACCCGATGCATGGACTGGAGCTGTTCTTGTTGCACCGATGTGCAAAGTAATTTCACTCAAACTTTCTTATAGTAGTCACGTCCTTTGTTTGCCAGGGCAGGCAGGCTCCGGGCTCTGTTAACTTTTAAAAAGAACTCTGACGCAAGTTTTTGATATGTTCTAAGAGCCTGGAGACTACCTTGGCCCAGCATGGTGGCTGGGGTTGAAACATCCTTAATGTGAACCTTTTTTGGACAGATTGCTGATGATGTTTATCCGCCATGGATTGTGACACAAATCTTGATTGGCTTGGCAAAAATTCTTCCAAAACTGAAGCTAGTTCCTCAAAAGGATTTAGCTGAATTGGCATTTAGAGATCCAAGGAAGAAGCTGATGGTAAGAGTTACTGTTTTCAAGCTATTTTTTTTTTCACATCCTATATCATGGGGAAAAATTCAAGGACATCATTGTACCATGTTCTCTTGCAGACAGCTTACAATGTAATAGCTTACAAGCATAAGCCGCGTTTAAGAACAGCTCTGGAGTTGTTGAACACTACACAACAGATAGAGCAGCAACTGGAACTAGTATGTGAAACCTTTTTTTATTTCCTTGTGTTACATTTCATTCAGTTTACGAAAATGTTAATGCCACAGCATGGAACTTCTCCATTTTTTCTAAAAATGTGTTTTGTCAATTTTCTTATGACATAAACTAAATGTTCTTTGGTATCTATGATTACACAGTGTGCCTAAAAAGATGCATGTTTTGCTCGTCTACACGTAATTCTTTTTTTTTTTTTTGGGTAGATATCGCTGCCATTATTAATCCTACATGGGAAAGCAGACGTAGTGACAGATCCATCAGTGAGCAAGGCATTATACGAGAAGGCGATCAGCAGTGACAAGAAATTGATTCTGTATGATGATTCCTGTCATTCCCTACTGGAAGGGGAACCAGATGATACCATTCTTAAAGTGTTGGATGATATGATTTCTTGGTTAAATGCACATACCTGAAAAGCTTCATCACTGTTGTTATTGGAACATATATGGATATCATTTTTGTTGTACATTTCACTATTTCATACAAAATTTTAGATTTTTAGAAAATGTGGAGACTTGTACTCGAGTTTCTGTTACGGAGGAGAGATTTTACTGCAAAGAGTCTTCATTGGTTTGGTTTAGTCTAGTCTGTAAAAGGACACAAAATACTTGTTATAAATCTAATGTCGATGGTGTAATGAAGACTCCATGCAGTACAATTTTGTTGAACAAATAGCGTATGTCCGTTTCATTACGTTTCAAGGTTTAGATTCGACTTTACATGAGTTGGATGTGTGCAAAGTCGAATGTTGAGTTTATATTCGAGTTTCTAAATGTCAATTACATTGTCTTGCTTCGAAAAAGTAGAAGATTTGTGGTGCATTCGATAAAGGCTAAAACTAAACGACTCGTAAAGAAACATAATATATAGTTTCAAGCTCAACATCAAATTCTTAGAAGTTTCAATATCAAAACCTAGACTGAGGTTTGAAAAATATGTGTACTACCTAATATAATGGATCAAACAATAATATAATGGATCAAACAATAGCAGATGGAGTATATCGAAAACAACTTTAACGGCCATCAAATGTAAGTTGTTTGTACTGATGATGTTTATGATTGAAAATTTCGTAAGTTTTCGCGAAATGTTGCAAAACTAGGGACATCATTTTTCTCATAGTCATGTCGGGTCGATTCTAATTTTGTTGTTCCTACATTTATCTGGGCGGTAACTCGATATATATAAATATATATAACCGGTAGACAAGGGTTTAGTTTAGATGCCAAACAATGGCTGTTCAAAGTTGGAGTAGCTGCATCCTTCTTCTACCAAACACCCCTCCTCAAAGCAGAATTACAGTTAATTCCTTGAAGCTCCGAGCAGCAGCTGTTCCCGCTCTTGATAAAGATTACAAAATGAGGGTTCCCTATGAGCTGAAGCAGGGGCAGTCCCGTATTTTCCACAAGCTTCCTTCCGGATTAAAAATGGAAGTTATCTACCAGAAAGGCCTGAAAATGAAAGAAGCAGCTGAGGAGATAAAAGAAGACAACTCTCAAAAGCCTCCGTTGGTGTTTGTTCATGGAAGCTTCCATGCTGCTTGGTGTTGGGCTGAGCTTTGGTTGCCTTTCTTTTCTGGACATGGATTTGACTCTTATGCACTTAGCTTGTTGGGTCAGGTACTAATTTTTTTGGTGTAAAGTCACGATTTTTCTTTGATATTTTCATTTTATTAGTTTGAATTTTAGTTTTTTTTTTCATTTTCTTTCTGATAAATCAGCTTATTAGTTGATGATAAGTAATTGGGGCAGATGGGCAAAGATTACTTTCAAACAATTATCTGGGTGGCAACTCGATTGCAAACGGTCAATAAAATATGCAAATTATGAGAAAAAATGTAAAAGTTTGTATTTTATTTGCTCGAGTTATCAAAGGAAAGCGGGTTCATACTTCATATTGCTGCTGAATCTTCATCAGTGATTGTGATATTACAAGAATTTTAATGATTTGGTTTGTTTGGGGGGGGGGGGGGGGGGTGAGAGGGAGGGGGTGTATCTGGTTATGATATAGAAGTTTTTTCATTGGTATTGATCTTGAATTTATTGTTAGGGAGAAAGCGATGCACCAGCTGCTTCAGTTGCTGGTACATTACAGGTATGCTGTTTTTTCACCATCTTTTTATATGAATGCTAAGGTTAGGAAAACATATAAGTAGATAAAAAGATGAAAGAAACACACCCCTATTTGACTAACCCTTCAGCTCCAAATTTGCAGTAGACACATGCCGGGGATGTAGCTGATTTCATCCAGAATGAAATAAGGTTGCCACCTGTCTTACTTGGGCATTCCTTTGGAGGACTCATTGTCCAGTATTACCTTGCTAATACAGCAAATGAAGAATTACAAGGTTTCTTTTTTAAACGTTTCTAGTAAATAGGTCGAGGATCCTTATTTTGAATGTGCATTTTGAATTGTGCATCGAGCTTTCGGTTGTATCTTATTATATCAGATACATCATGTTTTTATCGCTTCATAGACCATAAGGCGAGCATTTGTTTCAAACCTTATGGATTCTATATGCTGGTGTATTCCTGGACATGATTTTCGGTTACAATCTGTAGTCCCCATACTAGATCTGGAATGTGACTTTGTAATAATATCATTTTTGTGTTTTCTTATTCTTTGTTCAATTCAGGAATTCAAAACTGTTACCCGAAACTTGCTAGAGCCGTTCTTGTTTGTTCTGTACCTCCTTCCGGTAACAGGTACTTTACTGTTTTTCACGTCTTTTTATAAGACCGTTTTGCCCTTATTTGTGACTGAAGTAAGGCAATTATAAATTTCTTATCAGTGGTATAGTATGGCGCTATGTATTCACCAAACCGATGGTGGCATTTAAGGTACTTCATTCAATCATGATCAAATAGTGACATTCTTGTTTATTGTACTGAAATGAAGTCAATCAAGACTGCTTATAGACAAAAGAAACTTATATGATTATGATCACACTTTTAACTTTGATTGGGCATTCAAATAATTTTGCAGATAACGCGCAGCTTGGCAGCTAAAGCGTTCCAAACTTCACTGCCACTATGCAAGGAAACATTTTTTTCAAAGTCAATGGGAGATCAAACAGTTGTACGGTATGTCCATTCTAAATTTTTTTTGTTTTTATAATTGCAAAAACTATACGAACAAGCCATAAAAGTTTTAATCAAAGAGTGGCAACTGGCAACCGGATCTCTATAACTGACACGTTTAAATGTTTCTTTTGGGTAGTTACCAGAAGCTGATGACGGAAAGTTCAAGGATGCCGTTGTTTGATCTAAGAAAGCTCAATGCGTCGCTTCCTGTTCCTTCAGTGAGAAATAATAATCCTTGTAAAGTGCTTGTGCTGGGTGCAAATGATGACTTAATAGTGGTAATTCAACAGCTTAATAAATCCAGTTTTTTTTTTTACCCACTTGATTCGTCTTTTTGCTATAATTCACACACATAAGGGAAAAACTGATGTGAAGTTTCTGTTCTGCAGCACATAAAAGCTTTATTTCTTAAATACATGATAACACTCTAGCGTTTTTAAGTGTTATTATGAGTTCTTTGCAGAACAGAGTCTCCATAACAGACAAGGGCAAAAAAAAAAAAAAAAAAAA
Organism: Gentiana straminea; assembly: GCA_036785695.1. Taxonomy (NCBI): domain Eukaryota; kingdom Viridiplantae; phylum Streptophyta; class Magnoliopsida; order Gentianales; family Gentianaceae; genus Gentiana; species Gentiana straminea. The sequence goes on along the minus strand of JAVUPR010000314.1, from coordinate 7,396,955 downwards.
AAAAAAAAAGGGGGGGGGGGGGGGGGGTGTTGTTCCTGCAATAATTGGGAACACAGATTTTTGGAATATTAATTTTTGAAGCTGAATAATACTACTATTGTAGGACATGGAGGGTGTTGTTGAAACAGGAAGGTTTTACGGCGTGGAACCGGCTTGTCTTCAAGGGGTTGCTCATGACATGATGTTGGATTCATCCTGGGAAAAGGGTGCTCAATTTATCCTTTCTTGGCTTAATAATGACTTGGATGCTGCTGCACATTAATGGGGAAAACCACTGAATCAAAATCGACTTTTTTGAAAGTCGCTTCTTGCATCAAGATTCTATTTCTTCAAAGGTCGAACTGAGGACCAACTTTCGGAAAGTCGGTTTTTCAGTCAAGCATCGATTTTCTAATGCTCAATTCAGTGTGGTGTACAGTAAATAAAGTGCACCGGTAGAGTCGCTCTGGTGAAAATAAAACCTCCATTTTTTTACTTATGATGATAGATAATGGTGTGAGAGTATGCTGCTAAAAATGTATCCATCTGTGTGACTTGAGAAGGGAAAAATATATAGATTTATTAGGCATTTCATTTTGAAGTAGCAGTACTCGTTAAAAAAGTTATCTCTGGAAAAGGATCATCTGCTGTCACCCACCATGTTGTAAAATGTAAGACATCACATATATACTCCCTTCGTTTTAAAATAACCGAGGCAGTTGCTAAATTTTTTTTATTCCAAATTACAAAATTTAATGCACCTTTTCCTTTTTACCCATCATTTTATTTTTTCAATATGTACCAGTATTATTTACTCAAATTTTTTTTTTGTGCTTAAAGTCCCCCGGTATCCGGAACTCACTGGTCCGACTAATCTGGAGTTCGGCCCGGGTCGTGCCTGCAGAGTCTGAATTTTACTCAGGGGTAATTCCTGACCAATAGCTCTTTCAACATGGCGCCTCAGGGGAGAATCGAACCGGTGACCTCCTTAGGCATTCTCAATTTTCGATAAGAGTATTCTAGTCTTTATCTAATCAAAGTCAAAACAATTAATTACTTTCTTAATCTGCGTGTTTTTGGCAACTGTCTCAGTTATTGTGAAACACCGGAACGGAGGGAGTAATAATATACATAATTTTCTTAGATGATAATATTGAATAGGAGTGTAAATGGTGGAAAATACTAGTGTGGAGAAGGATTTTGATGTGAAGTGACTGTTGAAACGATCAAAACCACACAGTTTAAAGACATAATGAAACTGTGTGGTGTGTGTGTCTCCACACCGTATGGAGACACCACACCAGAAGTCCAGATAAACATCAAAGTTATCAAATTGAGTAGACTTCAAATTTTATGAACTCGAATTCGAGCACAAATCTAATATGACTATCGAACTCAAACATGATCATGCGCATGTTCAAACTCAAATTGACTTCGAACTTGTTTTGAGTTAAGTAAAATATGTGTTTGCATTTCAAAAGAAGGCAAAATTTACAAAATAATCTTGAAATGTTTCATTTAAGCTGATATGCTAAAAGAAAATTAGGTTCTTAAATAAAACATCTAAACTATCGATTAATCTTACAAATAATAGTACTGAAACATAAATTTAATAAATATTCATCGAATTTATTCATAATATATTACAAGTATTTTAATTCAAGCGTACTCGTGAGATAACGATTCAAGCATATGAATTCTTGAAAATGACTCATTTAATATTCGAATATTATTCAAATCAAACGTATTCGATCACACATCATATCAAACTGAATTATTTACACAAAAAGTTGATCAGTACCAGTTGCTCAGAGTCATGAGTTTATCTTTTATATTACAAGTCTTTTTTTTTTTTTTTTTTTTTTCTTTTTTTAAATGGGATTCGATCATCAATCCTCGAGCTTCCGCTAAACTCATTTTACAATATTGAATGAGAACGACAGGTAATGGGCCAGACTTTGCCTCAGCTCAATTACAAAAGATAGGCCTTCTTTTCAAGCCCAGCTCGGTATTTAGTCTCAGCAGCACTTAGGGCTTCCGCATCCATATAAATTCTAAACCTCCATTCCAATCTCAAGCTCCATTCTTTGATCTTCAGAGGCACAAGAAGAGGGAGCTTTGCTTCATTCCAGGTACAATTTTCCATCGAATGTAGCTTTTGAAATCCATTTCCTGCTTATTTATCTTCTAGGTATTGTTGCGTCCCATCCCCCTCACCATTTTCGAACTCTAGCGAATCGATCATTTCGGTACATGGAACTTTCGCGCGTGTTTTATCTTCATTCAACGAATGAGTAAATCGTTGTAATCAAACTGTTTGGCCAAATTCATTTGCTCAGTGTAGCAGTTACTCGTAGTATTAATTTTATGTTTTGTTTGTGGTTCTATGGAATTTGCTTGAAATTAGCTGTCATGTAGAAAGAAAAAAAAAAGCATTAAGCTTTTGGTTAAAATTGTTGTATGTGAAGGGGAGTAGATGGCTGCTATCTAATTTTGATAGCAAAATTAGCTACTTGAACTTGTTTATGCCTTTTATTTATTTTTTGTTTAGTGGTAGGAGCAACCGGTGTTTCAATGTAAATTATTTTTTTGCGTGATGGCAAGTGATAAAGTTACTGAAATCCCTTTGCAGAAAGAATACTGAATGCATCCACCAGCCGGTGTTAGTTTCGCGTCCTTAAATAATCTATTACTTAGAAATCATATATGCTGTATTGCTGTTGGATGGATTTTCCTTATGAAGGCACCACACCTTATCTACTTTTGTGACACCATATTGACACTTGACCTCAGCTAAATTTAAGCTCAACCTTAGACTTTTGGAGAGGTCGAATGTCCATTTTTCACCTCTACAAAGTCGAATCTAGCTCGCTTTGTGGTGCTGCAGCAGATTAGCAGTGGTGGTGCCTTTCGGTAAGGTATTTCTGCAACTGCATCACTTGCATTTGTGTGATTTGCATTGTTTTCATCTGGACATTCTTCTTGTCGTTCATCTGGTTGTTCTGTAAGGAGGTGCTCTTACCATTTACTAGATAACTATCAGTCCTAATTTTTGCTGCCCTACCAACATTGTTTCCATTTCCTACTTTTTGACGGTTTTTATTTTATTTCTAGTTAGAAGCTTAAACATCTCTATATTTCCTGTTTGGATGTAGTGTGCCCTTCTCTCTTTATTCTTTTGAGATAAATTTAAAAATGCTTAAAGTTATGAAACTTGATGTTATTCTTGCACAATCTTACATTGAATACTACTACAGCGCCTGGCTTGATTATTTTGATCGCCAAAGATGTATACTGCGAAGCAAAAGATTCAAAAGGACCAGGGAGCTGACCCTACTGAGTTTGAGGAAGGTGTTGCACAGGTTATTTAACTACATCTCTTGTAATATCCTGTATATGTTGATCAAAGTTTGTTTTATTTCCTTTAGTACTAGATGACTGATGGATTTTGTATTGATGTTGTGTTCTCAAGGCTTTTTTTGATTTGGAAAATACAAACCAAGAGCTTAAAAGTGATTTGAAGGATCTGTACATCAATTCCGCTGCGTAAGGACATCTTTTGTGGCATAGTTTTGTGATTTTTTTCCTCCCCTTTTGTTATGACCAGTGTATTAACTTCTTTATCTTTGTAGGCAACTTGATGTTTCAGGTAACCGCAAGGCTGTCGTCATTCATGTTCCCTATAGGCTGAAGAAGGCTTTCCGGAAGATTCATCTTAGGCTTGTAAGAGAGTTGGAGAAGAAGTTCAGTGGCAAGGTATCTGCTATAGCCCTTATTTACATTGTAATATTAATCTTGCATCATTTAGCCGTGTATTACTATTGCATGTATAAATTCGTTGAGAAATGTCATTAGGATGTTGTTGTCATCGCCACACGAAGGATTATGCGCCCACCGAAAAAGGGTTCAGCTGTCCAAAGGCCTCGTTCCCGTACACTCACTGCAGTTCATGATGCCATTTTGGAGGATCTTGTGTACCCTGCTGAGATCGTTGGAAAACGGGTCAGATACAGACTCGATGGGTCCAAGATAATCAAGGTGAGAATTAAGAGCTGGGTCTTTGTTAATGTGTTTATATGTTTTATAAGGTGGATCCAAGAGTCAATTAGTTTGCTTTTGCAGATCTTTTTGGACCCAAAGGCAAGGAACGACACAGAGTACAAGCTGGATACATTTACAAGTGTCTACAGAAAGCTTTCTGGGAAGGATGTGGTCTTCGAATACCCTGTCACTGAAGCTTGAAGAAAACCATGTTATTTGTTTTGCTTTTTTCATGTTTATTATGTAAGAGATTTGTAGCCGGTTTGATTCGAGATGCTTGAAGTTGTTTCATTTACAACCAGAATGTTCTTTTTGGGCATTACTTTTGAATCGTAAATTTTGTAGCATGATGTGTTTTGAATGATCTCTACTGCTTACAAAGTCTTTTAATGGAAGTTGCTGAACCCTTTTTTTTTTATAGCAGAGAGCCGCATTTGTTTTAAAAATGGTTCATGTTAAAGTCATCACAGCTCAACTATATTATGGTTCGTGTTTCAGAGGTCGAAAATGTATATTTGACTTCTGTAAAATTTGACCTTGAGTTTAGATTTCACTTTCAAGAAGTCATGTATTGTGGTGTCTTGAAAGTAGTCCTTTGTTGTGACCTTTTAACAACTGCCTTAAAAATTTTAGTGGTGGTGATTATAATTAAATGGTTTCAATTGAAAATAAATCATTCGGTTCATAATATGTAAAAACTGTGTTATAAATGATTTGCGAAACCTGAATGATTTTGAATCTCTGTTATTCAGATTCAGAATTGTTGTGTATTACCAAAGTGGTCTTACATGAGAATTTTGGCTTCAGATGTTCCAAATGTGATGCTCTAAACATTATGTGGGTTTTCACTTAAATGAACCGAAGACCGAAAATAAAACTTATGAAATATGTGGGGAAAGTTCGGTTTATTAAAAAAAGAAGCAAAATCAGTAGAAGGGAAATGTTCTTCCTAAAACAAAACCTTTGGTCTTTACCAATATACCCTTGCCTATATTAATTACTCCTATTTTATTTCAAAGCACCACTGTATTTGATACACACTATTCATATACTATATCCGTAAAACAGTACAGTACAGTACAGGAGCTGCTGTTGTTGTTCTTCACATTGGTTTCTTTCTAGTCAGATAACATTCCCTTCTTCTAAAAACTTGTTGTTCACTCCTGCTCTATACAAATCCAAGCCAACATATGTGCTTACATATAATTCCGTGTTAGCAGGTCCAAATACCACATCACCTTCACAAACTCTCTCCTTTGACAATCCATTCTGTATCACACCTTCCCCACACGTGACCAGAAATATGGAAGGCCCGTTTATGATAGGGTATACAGTCGACGTTCCTTTTGGAAGGATACAGTGATCGACCTCAAATTCATCGAATGGAGGTTGATACCTCACTATGTATGAATCCAAAGCAATTCCCGGCAGCACCGTTGGCAATCCCTACAATCCAAGTAAGGGTCATGTTCCTGAGTTTTTTTTTTTTTTTTTTTTTCAGGGTCAAACAAGTCCAAGTATATGTCGAGAAGTGTAAACCTATGAAAAGAAATGATTATGTTACCTGCTTATAAGTGAGCATGGAACATAAAGTCTGGACATCCCGGCTTTTTGGAGTAAGACCAGCACGAACTACGTTATCTGAAGTTGCCATACACTCTATACAGTCACCATAAATGTAAGCATGAGGTTCATTAGCCCCTAAGTACAGAGCTTGCCCAGGACTAAGTTTCACATGATTGAACAGGAATGATGCCAGGACACCGATATCATCTGGGTATTGCTTTTCAAGTCGTAGAACTAAATTTTCTTTGTCTATCAGTTGCCTCGTCTATATAACATAACAAGTTAGGAAACTATTATCAATACCATGTAGGAGAAGGAATACACATTAAATCGCCTAAATGAGAATATATCAAGATTAAATTGCCTAAATGAGAATATAACAAGACAATCAAAAACTTCGGTATATGGCAATGAAATGGAGAGTAAAAACTGACACCTCTGATTTGACAAGTATAAAGCTAGATTGTTCCCTTATTAATCAAAGACCTTATGACTAACTTGACAAGTTAGAAAACATTTCTTAACATATGAAGGGTGGAGAGCTGTTAAAAGCGCAACATAAAGGTGTACCTCGTATTTCAACCGTAGACGACTTATCAATCTGGACAAAGCCTCTTTAATCACATCCTTGCTAGCCGACATAAGTTCAGTAAACATCGACTTCAGAATTTCTTTTGATTTTCCTCCCTCGTCTAACTCACTTAGGTAAGAGAGTTTATAAGCAAATGCTTTGCCAACCACCTCAACAATCTCTGGGACATTTTGAATGACGCACTTAAGCTCCTGGAAACGGCAAAAAAGAATGACTTTCTACATCAATACTGTAAATTTTTAAGACTTAAAAACCGACAAGTGCAGGCAAAACCATGTACATAGATATCTATCTGACAGCTTAGACTTCTAATCTTCAAGATATTCTGAATGCCTTGATATACTCTGCACCAATACTAAAATATATCCAATCAAACACTATTCATAGTACATGTACCAGCTCATAAGTCACTGGAAATCCATGCACTACTAAACGCGCACTATTCCAGAATCCAGATTGTTAGGTAGTTTATGAATATTCTATTGTAAAGCAAGGATCATTTAACACAATCAAAGAAAGTCCTATTCTTTGAATTGCCCCAACAGAACAGCCACCTCCTTCGTGGTAAAGGAAATCTTGAAACGTTTCGGACCTCAAAGCTCTCCTAACTTAAGTAATGAATCAGAAATGTTACGCATGAAATTTCAAAATACACCCTTTCTATTCACTGAAATTAAAAAGAATTTTTTAAGAGACGAATCAGAAATGATTGTGGACTATCTAGCTTTTTGGTAGTGGAGATCCTCAGCTTTGAGAAACCAAGGATGAGCCCACTTTGTGACACATGAATGCAAAACAATTGGATCTTTCTCTCACAAATCCATGTTCATCTATGCTCAAAGCTGAGGATCCACACATCCCCACCCGACAAAAACGCAGGCTCAGAATTGGGTCAGAAATATGAGATGCATTTAAGCTTGTAAAACGACTCGGTGAATGAAATACGAAGCAAATCATTAAAAGATAAGACGCTACAGAAACCGGCTATGTTAGTTAGTTTTACCTAGTAAAATCCCCAAGAGCTTCTGAAAGCAATCTCTTTTACTCTTTTTACCACACTTATCTACTGAACAAATCTAGTTACCAAGATCTAACAAGCATGATAAGTTACCTCCATGCTTATAAACCCACACAAGGCTTCAAAGTCTGTTAGTGCCAAAGCCATTTCAGGCTTGTGATTAGCATCCTTGTACACATCTGGTAGCGCCCTGTGCAAAATTGTCGCCAATTCTTTGTCTGGATGAGCCTGAATCGACAAAGCCTTGGCCACTGAAAGTACCTACCATACGTCAAATAGTGAATAAACTTCAAAATCAGTTAAACTATACATCTAACCAAAATCTTCAATCCTTGGAAAAAGAGGTAAATTGGATAGAACCTTGAATAGGAAAGGCAGATTGGGACCCCACTTATCAAAAACTTTATCCCCAAGCAAAATCCTAGGGTTTTGCTGAATCCAGTCCTTCAAACTCAACCCCTTCTTCTCAACACCGCCATTTTCCTCTACACTTTTCTTCCCACACTGCGTCTCAACTATATAAGACGGACCAGACTCATGAGTACCCATCCATAACTCAGAGTAAGGCTTCTCATCTTCAACCTCTGCACCATTATTCTTCTCATAAAGCCGTGCAACAGTCGATTCCCGGCCAATGCGGCCCCAATCGTATTTTTGAACTGCACATTTCAGTCTAACAATCCTATCCGATGCAGAAACACCATTTTTCTCCATGAAATCGAATCCCACAGCGCAGATATCTTACTGAGTATGAAAAATTGGTGAAAAAAACACAGAATTTCATGAGGTTTTGACAGTATATAAAGCGGGTGAGGGGGAGATGGGGTTAAGATATCTGTCAACCCCAAAAAATAAGAAGTAAACGCTGAAAATTAACAGAGATAAAAATAAAATGCTGATTTTTGGTACTTATCCCCAAAAAAAATTGAATTTTTTCAAGGAATTTATTCCGTGGAGTTAGTGCGGTGAGCAAAACGAGACGAGGATAAGATTGGAGAAGATGCGTCGGTGGGGGATACGTCGGCAGTTGCTGCCGCCACTGCCGATCGGTATAAATGCGCCGAGGTGGTGACCGTTTGGCCCACTATCTGTTATGCAATGCATCCTCCATGAAGTAATATCGGTCCCCCTCAAAAAAAATAATAAAATAAAATAAAAAATTAAGTCATATCGGTATTTATTTTATTTTTAAGCACGGATTCGGATACGGTACATATGGACATTCCGTACGATATGAGAAAGACACGACGATACGATTAATTTCAAAATTTAAGTACACGACACGCGTTAATATATATATATATATATATATATATATATATATATATATATATATATAAACATTATATAATGTAAATAAGATTTAATTTATAAAATAATAAGATTCAATGCCAACATGGCATCCAGCGATTAATGTTGTGGTCATTAATCCGGAGGCTTCGGGTTCGAGTATAATGAGATTCAATGCCAACATGGCATCGGTCCAGCGGTTAATGTCGTGGTCATTAACCCGGTTCGAGTCTCAATGAGGACAAAAGTGTGCATGTGTGATTCTTTCGTATCCGTAAAAAAAAGAAAATCAATGAAATCCGAATAACTAAAGTATATACGGAAATTCTTTGATATCTAAAATAGATATTCGACAACAAAATGATACAAACATAAAACATACAATTTGTAAAAGTTGATTATTTATCAACAAGAAACATATAAACTAAATACGACGTATTATTTTTTAATTATAATCAATGTTCCTTACTCTTTCCACCTAGATCCGGACATAGCGATGGCGATGTTGGAGTTGAAGGCGATCCTTATGACAAAATGATACAAACATAAAACAAACAATTTGTAAAAGTTGATTATTTATCAACAACAAACATATAAACTAAATACGATGTATTATTTTTTAATTATGATCAATATTGCTTACTCTTTCCACCTAGATCCGGACATAGCGATGGCGATGTTGGAGTTGAGGGAGATCCTTATGGCAAAATGATACAAACATAAAACAAACAATTTGTAAAAGTTGATTATTTACCAACAACAAACATATAAACTGAATACGCCATATTGTTTTTTTAATTATGATCAATGTTGCTTACTCTTTCCACCTAGATCCAGACGTAACGGTGGCGATGTTGAAGTTGAGGGCGATCCTTATGATATTAGTGGAGGACCCGCTCTTGGGCCTTTCGCAGTTGTTGGTGGACAGAGATTGCCTTGTCTGTGTTCAACGGCTACACCATCGTGAGGACAACTTCTCCTCCTTTGGTAGTTTATTGCAAGATTGCATTGCGGATACGACCCATTATTCGTCGGTTGATTTTTCTTTTGTTAGGCGCACCGGCACATACTCTTGCCCGACTAGGCGCTGATTCTTTAGGTGTAATTGCTTGTGAAGCACATCCTCCAAACTGTGTCATTGTCGCTGTTGTTGAGGATTTAGTTGATTAATAAAAGTGTTTGGTTTCTCAAAAAGCATTTCTATGGGAAAAACTTTAATAAAGAAAAAAGTTGAATATTTTTCGTTGAGGGGGTCGGGAAGTGTCAGCCCGTGTCGGGGAGTGTCGACGGGTGTCAAAGGTGTGTCGAAACGTGTCGGTCGCGTGTCGTGTTGGAATGAATCGGACACGGCGTACGACACCCAAACTGAAGTGTCGGTACTTGATAGATTAATAACAATGAACGAACATTTTAGACTTTTTTTTCATCAGAATTAATGACACAAAACAAATTTAATCAATTTTTTTAATCTGTTTGGAAAATGCAAACGAATTTAAAATTTGGGACGGGTGTATTAAGAGGAGCAGTCATGTAGAAAGTGAGTCATATTATCCATTAGGCTTAACAGCACTTAGTACTGATATTTTAAAATAAAATTATTGTATTTTACAATCTAAACATTTCATATTGAAACATTTCAGATCAATTTCAAGTATTAGAAATACAACATGATGTATTCAAAAGAGGGAGTCGGAAATGAAAGTTAGGGTAACTATATACGAATGGTCGGACAAACTGAGTTATCATAACTTCACGAGTTAAACTAAATCATAGCGATTTTTAGTTTTGAAAAATTCTAAATCGTTGAATTACTTAATGTGTTTTTGACCTGGATGAGAGCTCACGGCAATCGCTTTTGCTGACTTAACGATTATGTTAAAAAATCGAGATGATTAAATTTGGCATGATGTCATAGTTTTTTTATATTTATTTTTAGGGGAATGTCATAGTTTTTGAGTTTGTATAGTTCTTTTCTGATTTAGTTTAGAACATACTACGATGGTATTTGTAGCCTACATTTTTATTTGATTAATAAAATCGATCATTTTGATTAAAGTGGAAGCACCCTTGTGTAAATTTCCCAAAACACCATTTTTCTATCTATCTTTAAAATTAAAAACCCTCATTCCAAAAAAAAGAGGCATCATCGTTCAAAAACATGGCCGCCGGAAGTTGCAGACACCAAATGACTCAGATCAATTTCGTCGGTCCATAGCAGGGCCAATCTTCCGCTTTTTCCTTGGGCCGGCGCATAAACACCAGATGGAAGACCAATCTTCTGCCGGATTTTATCCATGTTTGCTTTGGAGGATTTCATCTCTGTTAGAAAAATGACTTGTGGTTTGTAGCGGTTAACCAAATCGTGAAGGGCGGTGACGGTTTCGGGTTTGCCTAATTCACGACAATTCCAACACAAATAGGAAATCATGGGTAAAACGATGGGGGTGGGGATGATGAGGGCTGTAAGGATGATAGGGGCAAGATTCCGACTGTGGCGGCCGGACGCCGGATTGTGTGCTTGAAGCAAGACGGAGACGCCGGAATGCCGGATTGCCGGCCATGGTTGCCGGAGCAGGCTGTATATTTTTTTATTTTTTGAAAATGTTTAGGGTTTAGGGTTGTTACTATTAATTTTGTAACGTTACTACATTTTTTTATGTATTTTATCTATTTTATGAAATTTATTACTACTGCTTATTTATTGGCCGTTCTTTGCATTTTACGGTACATTACTACTTTTTTTGTACATTACTACTTGTTTATTAGATGTTACTACTTTTTTATTGTATGTTACGACATTTTATAGGTTATTCTACTGTTTTCTTACTATCTTATTTGTTTTATTGGTACATTCTTATCTTTATCTAAAAGTTACTTATGTGTTTAATGTGTAAAAGGATATTTTTGTCCATTTATTATGAATTTTTCTTTCTTAATCACATAACATATAGTAACGTCTTTTTGGATCTATTTATGAATTTTTTTTGTCCTTTTGCTTCCATCCTCCGGTAATATTGAACCAGCCCTTTGGCTTTAGCTCGACACCTTGTCACTAGGACGTGAAGCTGTAAACAAAAAGTCAGCGATCATGCCGACAATTTAGGGGTCTCCCCTCAAAATTCATGTTATTCTGATTAATTCTCTTTTTTAAACATCAAGCATCTCTCACGAGGATTATTGAATATAAAATGATTTGACTTAATTGGAGCTAGTTCCACATCGTCCGTACCTTCTGCACTACCCTTTACCGGATTTTCGTGAATTGAAATTGTTTTATTTTATACGAGGCAGTTACATTTTCAATGTAATATTTATTGTGTTTTTAATATTGTATTAGTTATACATTAGGGTTTTTTAGTCATTTTTGCATTCAAAGTGAATCATTAACGTGTTTTTGTCAACTGAACCAGTTATTTTGAAACAGAGGGAGTATCTATTTTTTATAAAGAGACGATAATTTAATATGGTTTTTATACGGGAAGCATTTGTTTAAGATTCATGATAATGGCACAACAAAATTTCCACAACATTGTCTCAAAAAAAATTCAACAACATTGTGTACGACACGTTTTGGAACCATTGATTATAATTTGACATCTATTGACCCATATCTGTCCCATAAATACCAATTGCTTAAAAATATGTTGTGATTTTTGTTATACATATTTTATTGTGACATAAATATTTATTTTAATTTAAACACAGTCAAAATTTGTATTTCCATTTATATTGTTTGAAGCAGGGGACTATTGGTTCGCTTTATCAATCAAATCACTTCTGTACCTTACCCTTAATTTATTATCAATTCAACAACTTTTCATTACTTAACTACTATGCCTTCCGTCTCAATTTGTTTGAGACATTTTGGAACTCTTGAAATTTAATGAAACATCATTTATTACATTGTTATTAAAAACATGACCAATTTACAATTATACCCCTATTATATTGTCCTTACATTTTTCATAAATGTTGATATATGAGCATTTTAGACATTAAACAACTTTAAGTTTAAATATTAATAAAGAGACTTATTTTGAGACATCTATAAAAGGAATATGTCCCAAACAAATTGGGACGGAGAGTGTATTACATTAATGATAGTCAATGGGCATTTTAAACATTAACCATCAAATTTATGATATTCAACCATTTTTTTAATCTATATAAAAACATATAAGATGAATTATATTTTGCAACAGAGGTAATATATGTTTTGTGTGTTATGCACACTTAAGATACGTACCCTTGGCCAAGCAAGTGGACTAAACAACCTCCTCCTCCTCCTCCCGCCCCCCAGCATATATAAAATATTACTTGATCGATGCTTAAGAGAAAGAAGGGAAGTTGTCAATTGGTGGTTTCTATCGAGAGACCGTTTGTTAAATCTGAAGAATATAATAAATAACTGAAATTTAAAACCGAAAAATGTTTGATAACATCAAACATCTGAAATCTGAAAATTTTAATTTAACAAATTTGCAATTACAACTTTCATATATTAGAAAAATCGTTGAACACATATGACCCATGCATATTGTTTCACAAATTTTTAACAGCTGATATATATATATAGAGGAAGGGTTTTAACCCAATTACCCGTTAATTGACCCGGAAAATACACTGCAAAAACCGTTTTCAATATCCGATAACCCGTTAAAAATAAAAGATAAATCTTATTAAAAAACGGATCATGGAATAGTGGGGAGTTAGAATGGAAGTTGTGGTAATAGTGGGTTGGTTAATTTCTTTTTATTAGTAGTGATAGCTTAAAATTTCTTTTTTAATTTCTTTCACTCTTATCTCTTTTACTACTTTGGTATTTGAATTTTTTTTTCAGGCAAACGTGGGACGTGGGAACATGGGAAATGAATTTGCAGTTTAGGTATATTGCAGTTTACGTGGGTGTGGGGGGAGGGGGGCGGGTATATTGCAGACAAAAACTAACTCATTTACCTAGATCAATACTCATGATTTTTTCAACAATGAATCTATGGAGGAAGCCCAAAAGGATTTAATTTCTGCCTTAGATTTACAATTCAGCTTTGTGTGTTTTATGTTTTTCATTATTATTTTAACTGCAAAATTTACTCTGTATGGAATTAGAGATTACATATTATTTTATTGGGTTTCATGTTTCATGAATTGTTGATTTTTTTCGAATATTGACGTGGAAAAAAAAGCGAGAAATTTTTTCATATTTGCTTGCTGGATTAAGAGTTGGTCAATTTTATGATCTGTGCAAATGCTGCAGTTAATTAGGTTTGTCAAGGTGTCTTAATTATTTGACTGAATTCTTTTGCTTGGTTGTGGGCAGGATTATCATAATCATCAATTTGGATGTGATTCTTTAAAAATGTGATCCTATTGGGGTTCTTAAATAGTTCCCAATCAACATTGATAATGCCGTTTCCCCAGTTGCAAAATCATCTGGTCATGTCTCTCCAATTAATCAAACAACGGATCTTTCTGGTGGTGCGCAACAATTTAGTTTTGTTTCAGCGCCGAATGCAAATTTAGCTGGTGGTTATCAAGCACAACCCCATGTTATGGATCATCGTAACACAGGTTCACTTTTTTCCTATAGTTCTTTTTTCAGCAGTCATGATTCAAGTCACTATACAGCTCCTATATTATAGACCAGAGAATGGCATGGGTGTTGCGCGCCATCCTGTTAATTATATGCAGCCACCTCGGCAATCTTATCAGTAGCCACCTCCTATTATGTTTATGAATAGAGGACCGATAGCTAAATATGAAGCACCACCAAAGATTACACCCATTGCAGGTTTGAACCCTTATCAAAGTAGATGGACAATTAAGGCTAGAGTGACAGCAAAGGGAGATCTCAGGCGCTATAATAACAATAAAGGTGAGGGCAAATATTTTCTTTTGACCTTATTGATGTTGATGGTGGACAAATACGAGCAACCTGTTTTAACACGGAGGCAGATCAATTATACGACCAGATTGAGCCTGGTAAGGTGTTTATGATATCAAAGGGGACCCTCAAAGCTGCTCAGAAGGCTTTCAATCACCTACCTAATGTCCGTGAAATAATGTTGGATAGTATTTCTATTGTGTAGCCTCGCGTTGAGGATGACAGATCTATTCCACTTCAGCATTTTCAATTCCGTCCTATTAGTGTTATTGAAAGAATGGAAAAGGACAGTTTTGTGGATGTTATGGGTGTAGTATCTTCCATTAGTCCCTGTAGCACAATTATGCGAAAAAATGGAATCAAAACTCAGAAAAGGTGTTTACAAATCAAGGACATGTCTGGTCGAAGCATAGAATTAACTATGTGGGGGTATTTTAGCCACTGCCGAAGGTCAAACACTTCAGAACATGTGTGATTCTGGGGCCTCCCCTGTTGTAGCTGTCAAATCTGGTAGAGATAAGGAATTTAATGGGAAATCAATTACGAGCGTTTAGGAACTTCTGAGAAGCCTGACTGGATAACGGTATGTGCCACTTTAAAAACTGGGTAAACGTTTATGCTTTGACTTATTATCTATGATCATCCTTTGTATGGTATTGGTGTAGGATATGGTGCTATTATTTTTTAAGGTTGTGGTTTGAAAATTAGTTTCGGAGATTTTCTTTTAAAAATTTAGTGTGAGGATATGGTGCTATTATTACTATTCTCACACTAAATCATTTGTTCAACATATTTCTTCGAGCTCGATGTTGATTAATAACATGACCTTTTTCTTTTTGTCTACACATGCCTGTGTTTTGTTTTTTTTCATCTTTCTTCGTTTCTGTTTATACGTGTAGCAAAAGACTTGATAGATGAAATGAGAATGTTAGATGTTCCCCTAAAATTACAACTGTTCCAAATAAGAATGTTACAATCTGAGCAACGAAATAATTAGAAACCATACACTTACCAAAAGATAGATGCAACAAGTTCATCTTCAATCTTTAATGCCTTTTATCTACATGTATTTTGGATTCTCTTTTAGTTAGACATTTGGGCCATTGTGGAACTCAGGCTATTGTCAATGGAGTTGTTCCTGTGATTTTCTTGCGTTGTGTCAAATCTTCTACTCTTGCCAATGGAGTTGTTGTTTATCAAATTGGTCCATCTTGGAGCTTCTTTGATGACAATCATTGGTTTAATTTCACTCGAATACTTGGAGTCTCTTGCTGTCCTTCATCAATGTTATTTTTTTAATTTATTGCTCTCTGTACTTAATACTTATCACAACATTCGGACTGATGTTGTAGCAAATTGTGCGGGTCCTAGGCTATCGAAATGGAAGACGACTAACGGGTGCAGAGATTCAATGAAAAGATATTTGTTGGTGTTGTTAGGGTGGTCGATGAAGCAGGTACTTTCATAGATTCATCGATTGATCAATTTTTTTTGTCCATATTATTTTTTTAAATTTTTTATTTTGTCTAATATGGCAATGCAAGGGAAGTTCGTAGCTGATTTCACACACTAAATCCGACTTCCTTTGGGAAATGGCGTTATGAATCAAATTTGTCCGATTGGTTGGAGCACGTCGAATCATTGTCATCGTTGGATTTTAGGGGAGCATTGTATCATTAGCTAAAGGTCGTTGAATTCGCTAAATTTAGGGGAGCATTGTATCTTTAGCTAAAGATCGAAACAACAAGAGTAGATTTTGCAGTAGGGGGGTTGTTATTAGAAGTGGGAGACTATGAAGAATCAATTTGGGAGATCCAAACAATAAAAAGTAGATTTTGTAGCAGAGATCCAAATAGCAAAAGTAGATTTTGTAGCTGGGGTGATTACTACAAGTGGTAGACTGAGAGATCCAAACAACAAAAGTAGATTTTGTAGCTAGGGTGATTATTAGAAATGGTAGAGTATATTGCCAAACTGATGAAATCAATTTGGGAGTTGTTGTATGAGGAAGTTTAGTTGTTGTTTTTTTCGGATTATATTCGGGGGATGAGAATGAATTATGGTTCCCACCTTAAAAGTGTAATTGTCTCAACCATTAAGCCGGATCCGATTACAGATAAGTTTAGTTGTCTTCATTATTGTATTTACTTGCACTACTTTGAGATGACTTATTTGGTATTTGGCTAACATTTGGTGATGGACTGATGGGTATATAGTTACAGATCTACTCAGCAAGATAAAATGCTTTAGGGCGTGTTATGGTTTAACTTGACGATCTTGACGCGTTTAAATAATTTAGTCAACTTGCCTTATATTATCCAGTGCTAGGGGTATACAAAGAAATTGAAAAACTGGATTAACTGACTGGATTGGACCAAACTGGATTGAAAATCATAAACCGCAGTTTTCCAATTGGTTTTCTTATTGGACAAAAACCGAACCGTGAATTCAATCCAATTTTCGGTTTTATCCGGAAAAACCGTAATAACCGAACCGAACCGGTTACAATCTTATATTTATTAAAAATGATATACATACATTATATATATTTAAATATTTTTTAATCTCTATATATAAGCACCACACGCCTCTAACTTAATCTCCGGCCTCTAAACATATCTACATCTCTCCCTGTTCCCTCGATTCTCTCTAGATCCTTCCACTCTTCCACCACATTCAACTTAACGGACCTGAATTTTCAGCTTCCTCTTCCTTTAGCCTTCACTCCTACTCCTTGAAAGAAAAAAACTGCCACCAAACCATGGAACCACCAACAATCTCCGTCGTCAATCAGCGTTAATATCTTTTCCATCTTCATTAAAATCAATTCGTGCAACGGTGTGAGATCTTTGAAATCGAAGGAAGAAAGCTAGAAAATTATCAACTTATCATTTTGATTTGGGCGAGTTATAGCGAGTTATTATTTGGTGTGTTTGGTTGTTTGGTGTATATGCATTAATTACTTTGAATATGCATCAATGTTGCTGATTTAAAGTCCTTATTTACATGGAATGGAACAAACTCAAATCTTTGCTTAGATAAAACTAAAACATAGTGTAAAACCCGAAACCGGTCCAAACTGGACTGGATTATTGGGTCGGTTTCATAGGTGAGTTCAGTCCAATTTGGTTCTGAAAATTTCAAAACCGTCCAAACAGTTCGGTTCGAAAATTTGTGAAAAACTGACCGGACTGGACTATGTACACCCCTATCCAGTGCCTTTTCTTCAAAAATATTTTTGTTCGTCTGTAAAGACCTCTCCTCACTAAATAGTCAAGATTATCCCATGAAAATTACAACACAAAATTTGAACTTCCAACCACCCTCCATTATCCCCATTTTCTCTCCTCACTATTGGCTTATAACAATTTTTCAGCCAAAAAAATCATAACATTAAATAAATCACAGCATTTACCTGCTAATATGTATCTAGCTGGAAAAAAAAAAGACCTAGCCGATATTACAGAGAAAAAAATTTAAAACCGAAAAATCTAAAAGAACTACCGATTCAAATATGTATCAAACACTGTATTTAGCGGTAAAAATAGCCAAGATTATCCCACAAAAATTACAACACAAAATTTGAACTTCCAACCCCCACCATTATCCCCATTTTCTCTCTTCACTATTGGCTTATAACTATTTTTCAGCCCAAAAAAAAAAAAAAAAAAAAAAAAAAAAAAACTGAACAAATCACAGCATTAAAAAAAATCACAACATTTCCATTTTCTCCATGAAAAAAAATCAGAGCATTTAGGGGTTGTGTACAGTTTATTGTTTTTGTAATCATTTTTTGATTTCCGTTGTGTTTATTTGTTTTTAAAAAAAACCGTGACAGCATCGATAATCGTCATTAATTTTCAATTGTTACGGAAAATACATTGACACGTAAGTTTAAATTTAATTCCACATTAATTTTTTTTTGGATAGTTATTAGATCAAATTTTAATTCTTTATTTAAGGAGTACTCCACATTGACACGTAAGTTTCCAAAATTGCCTCGCAATGCATTTATTGTTGTTGACATGACATCACGCGCTCAACGCAATGCATTCATATATGAGTCCAACTAATGTCGTTTATTTATTTATTATTTTTTTTTTTTTCATTCCTCTTTTCCTAAATAAAATACACATGATAGACCTACACATGTTCGTATATGAGGGTCCAAAAAATAAAAAATCCCGGGGTGGGGCGGTGGGTAAGGTATGGTATGATAGGGTGATGGGTAGGTATGGTAGGGTGGAGTTTTGGGTATGATAGGTATGGGTGGTGGTGGTGGTTGGTAAGGTATGGTAGGATAGGTAGGGTAGGTAGGGTGAAGTGATGGGTTGGTAGGGTAAGGTTGGGTAGAGTAGGGTATGGTAGGTTGGGGTACCATAAAATAAGGTAAGGTAAGGTGGTGTGAGGGAAAAGATAGGGTAGAGTGGAATGGTGGGTAAAGTATGGTAGGGTATGGTGAAGTGGTGGGTTTGGTAGGTTGGTAGGGTAAAGTAGGGTAGGATAGAGTAGGGTAGGATATGATAGGGTAGTAGGTAAGGTTAGGTAGGGTGGTCTGGTGGGTAAGATTGGAATGGTGGATAGGGTAGAGTAGGGTTGGGTGGTGGTAGGATACGGTGGGGTGTTGGGTAATGTATGGTGGTATGATGGGTAGGGTAGGGTAGGGTAGGGTAGGGGTGGGTGATAGTGGAGTAGAGTAGGTAATGGTTAAGATAAGAAGGATGTCGAGGGTAAGATATGGTGATATACGGTAGGGTAGGATATGGTGGTGGGTAGGGTATGGTAGTGGTGTGTAGGGCAAGGTGGGGAGAGAGGTAGAGTTCAATGGGGTATGGAGTAAGGCTACCCCACCCCTTCGTCTATATCTTATCTTACGAATCATACCATACCCTACTCCAGCCAACTTTAATTCACTATCCTGCTATACCCATCACTCAATGTGTCATCTTTTATATAATTTGTAGAATATTATAATAAGTTTTGAAAGATATTTGTTTTGTAGTACACATTATGCGTATTAATTGAATGTAATTACATTGTCAAATGTCTCCGTGCAATGCACGGGTTATTGACTAGTATATATATATATAGGAAGGGATTTAACCCAATTACCCGCTAATTGACCCGGAAAAAACACAAAAAAAACCCGTTTTCGAAACCCGATAACCCGTTAAAAATAAAAGAAAAAAACCTTATTAAAAAAACGGATCATGGAATGAAAGTGTGGGAGTTGGAATGGAAGTGGGGAGTTCAACATTCTCCACTCCCCTCTGCATATTTCCCAAAAACTAACTCACCCCTCCTACAACTACCTCTCCCACAAAAAACTACCTCAATCCCACTCTTTATTTAAACTGTCTCACTCTTCCCACTCCTTTTACTTTCCTCCGCCCCACATTTCCTAAAGTAACTCATCCAAAAAAAACACCCCCACTCCCACTCCTTATTTAAACCTCAATCCCAACACAAAAATGGTCCGTTCCGTTCAGAACAATATATCGAAAGATAGTACTTCACCGGAAATTGACGTCTGCGTAGATGACACGCCAATATTGCGTGCCAAAAGTGTCGACCACATGAAAATTTTAGAAATGAATGAAGATTGTTTCATTCTGGATTTTAATCCTTCATGTCCACGTCCACCTCCAATTTTTTCTATGACAAATATTCAACAGATGACCGAGGTTGAGAAAACTGAAATAACCATGGTCCGACCTCGACAAAAAAGGGTTTCGGTCCATACAAATCCACCTAATGTATGCTCTCCCCCACCGGGGTCTCCAAATGATGCACATGTGTCCGCTCTCGAGGAGACCGAAGAGTGTTTCATTATCGATTTTGACCATCAGTTTTATTCTGTTGCTACTGTCGACAGCTCCGATGGTTCTGATATTTGTGTGGTTGCCGAAAAGGGCCAGGTATCTTGCTATTTGTATTACAATCACTGACTAAATATTTGTGTATCCAAACTACATATTTTTTTAAATAATGTTGTTCATATCTTAAATATTGTTTTTTTGTAGGTGGCATGCAGAGATTACCCCCATTCCAGACACGTGTGTTTAACGTACCCTTTTCACAAGTCACCTCACGAACACTACTGTGACATGGTATTCTTTCTATCAATTTACTATCTCTTTTTATATTCTTTAAGGGAGACTGTATGATAGTAGTATCTTATCCTGTGTTACTGAAACATTTGTCTTGCCATTGCAGTGTTATTGTTTTGTTTGTGATATGCCCGCTCCTTGCAACATGTGGATTGGTGTTCGCGGACATTACCACGCTCTGGACACAAAAGTGGATTGGTGTTCGCGGACATTGCCATGCTCTGGACACGAAAGCATGGCAGGATAAGCGAGATAAAACTAGGAAAAAACGTCTACTTTAATAAATAAATGTTGTCGTGTACTCTTATGTGTTGTCGTTTGTTTTTTTTCCATATTTGTTGAATATTTACATATCTTTGTCGTAAAAACATTTTGTTGAATATTTACATATCTTTGTGTTACATATAATCAAAACCTAATTAACCATCTTTCCAAATTCCTTTATTTCTTCCAAATTACTTAACCTTTGCATATAATTTAATTATTCCAAATTACTTAATTCTTCAAATTGGAGACCGATACTCCCATGTGATGCGGCACTTCTTTTTTAAACGTGTAATACAGTTTTTTTTATCATTTTTTACAAGTACAGATAATGGAGATAAAGGGAGGTTGAGTTCTTTTTTTTAATGTAATTAATATATCCAATTTTTTTGCTTTTAAAAAAATGGAGATAATGTACATACTTAGAGGTTGAGATTATTTTGTAATTAATATATCCGAAATTGTAATCAATTATAATAATAATAAAAAAAAACTAATTTTGGAAACACTTACTAACAAAAAATACTAAGGATAACGTTTTATTTAAACACATACTACTTTGGTTTAACGTTTCCTTTTTGAAATACGAATTGGTAAATTAAACATTTGAAGGTCGTAAATGCACGGGAACAGCAATAACGTCACCTAAAATATAGAATTGAAAATGTATTTTTTTTATTAAAGTTGTAAATACTTCGTTGGTAAATGAGTTTTTAATGTTGAAAATGTAATTTTTTATTAGAGACCGTAAATAATTTATTTGTAAATGAGGAAAAAAATAATAAATGATGCATTGAAAATGTAAAATGAGAGATAAATAAAAACATAGCAAATTCTGAAATGTGACGGATAAAAAAAACGGAGGGAGTATCAAAAGCCGGACTAACACCGGTAAATACAAACATGAAACCGGATGACACCGGGCTAAGTCGGGAACCACCCGAACATACGCAATCATAAAGAAACCACAACTACAAAGAAACTAAACTAATTATCTGTCAAAGTAACCTCTCCGATCCGTGCATCACATGAGATTTTTAGTTTTACGTTAACTGCAGCAGAGGGCACCGGTTTAAAATGAAATGAACCCCGAAAACAATTAATGACTTTTTTTTCTAAAGAAATATTTTTTTCCTTCATTTTGTGTCACCCGTGCATTATGCACGGGTTAATATATATATATATATATATATATATATATATATATATATATATATATATATATATATATATATATATATATATATATATATATATATGATCCACGTCCCCCAAATTATTAATTATTTAAGTTATGTCTTTTGTCGTCTATTCAATGTTTTTATCAATTACCATATATTATTTCTGGTTATGATTATAATAAGGTATGAGTAACAGTATATGCTGTTAACAAATTCTAAAAGTATCATAAAAAGTAATTGCAATTATATAATTCTAAAAAACAGAAAATGGTGTAAAAAAAAGAGCTTAACAAAATTCCATTTCAACGATAAACGTGGGTGGGCCGCTTTATCCTTTAGTGATGCGTATATTTTCAGCGTTAAGCATGGTTTTAACGTCTGAAAACTTTGCACTACGTTTCAAATCATTTTCAGAGCATCTTAATCAATTAAGTGGTTTTGTAAAATATTATCAAACACATCTAAACATAACCACCACTTAATATGTTAAGAATAAGTGTTGAATTGAGTTAACAAACAGGCTCTTAGAGACCATTCGGGGTTGTTAAGGCGATTGTTTTCTTTTTAGCATGGCGCTTGTGAATATGTTGACTGAGGAGAGACTTTAGCATTATGTGACATGTCATTCTTCTACACTAGCAGTATCATATATATGTGTATTGGAATTCAATCATGGAGGTGACTCGCTGATCAATATTGTACATAAGGAAAATGATTTGGTCCCATCTAAAAGGGCCGCTGAGTCATCATGATTAACTTTCTCAACATTCTGTCGAGTCGGGATTGAGGGGTCTTGTGGGCGAAGGATCTCGCCTTTTGCACCTTGAAAAATGTTTATGGAACTTGGTGGTATCTTGGAGGCTTGCCACTTCCCTTTTCCATGTTTTTATCCCTTTTGTTTCTCTTATGCTATACGCTTGGGAAATGCCCTATTTCATTCATTAACGAGCCATGGTTTTCTTTCGTTGTATGTCGAGGAATGAAATAACTCAGTGTGTGTTGTATAATTTTTGCTTGTGCATTTGATAGTATCTAATATAGCTGCTTTTATCTGTAAGAAAAAATGGCATTAGCTTGTTTGTGATCGTTCGTTTAATAAACGAATAAAAAATATATATATTCATGATTGGTTCGTTAAGGCCATGAACTTGTTCACGATCATTTGTTTAATAAATGAAAAAAAAAAACTATTCAAGCTCGGCTCATTTGTAAAGAAAAACATGTTTGAGCTCGTGTTCCAATTTAGCCTACTACAAGTAACTTTGCCTTCTAACTCGAGCTCGACTCGTTAAGGTATGCAAAATAAATTCAAAATGCATAATAAAAAATTACAAATCAATATTTAAACATCACACTACAAAGCATTAGGAGGACACTATAATATTCTACAAAATTATGCTAGAGTATCTATTATATAATAGATGTTATATCATCTTATGTGTTAAGATTATGTTGTATATTGGTTTATCTTATATAAGGAGATTTATCGAAAATAATCGAACGTTTGCGAGTAAGCTCGTGTTCGTTCATATAGAATACGGGCTTATAATCTTCTATTCTTTTTCAAACTTGCAAACGATCACAAATACGAACTAATCGAACATGAATTTGTTTATTAACTACTATATTCGTTTAATACTAATTGGGTTTTAACGAAGATGGGGCTCTGTCACAAAAGCCCAATTAATTGTTTCTACTCAAAACATTACCAAACTATCACCATAGCCCAATCAGTTGCAATGGCGGCGGAATCCATCGGCAGGGCCCTCCGCGACGGAGCTCTGGAGGGAGAACAAGCACCGGCGCTTACAATTAAGGACTCAATCGAAGCTCCACTTGGACACTTGGTCTTCAATCACGTTCTAACTCATCTTTCTTCACAAATTTTGGCGGCAAAATCACAGTCCCAGTAAAGAATTTTCCGCTCCCTCCAATTTCGATTTTTTTTATCATTGCTAATGTATTTAAATATATTAATTGGAATTTAATGTTTCAGAGGTATTGTGCTAGTAGCTTTTGATCGTAATCCGTCGTTCTACTCTCAGCAGTTGATAAGTAAAGGAGAAGAGGTTTCTTCAGCTCGAAAATGGTATATTTTAACACAATTTCTCTTCTTAGTTTTAATTTTGTAATGAAATTTATGCTGTTTTTTTTCGGGCTCTGTGGTTTGCTTGGGAAAATTAAAATCAGGTTGTGGATTTTAGATTGTTATACCGATCCATTAGGATGGAAAAGCCGGATCCTAAAAACTGGAATGATAAGCAATGATGGTTTGCAGACTCCTTTGTCCATTGATTCAACTTTGTGCAGAAATGTGAAGGACTTGGATGTATTATTTTCCTCCATTGTTGACCTTGGAAGAGGTAAAGCATTGTCTTGATTTAGTTGAAGTGATAGAAAGGGGTCTTTTTTCATCTGCTATTTAGTCTAGAGTGTACTGCTAACGGTTGTTGCGATTGCAGAATTAACCGGGGGAGTGAAACGTAGTATTGCAGTTGCAATAGATTCGGTAATTCCTCCTATCATCCTTTAGGTGAACTACGCACTGCTTCTAAAAAACAATATCATTTGCATCTTGCTTCTAGGATTAGTTTATAATACGAATGCAACACTGAACACAGAAAAGTATTATTCTTGAATAACGGCAAAAGAAGTGTTATTGATTGAATGTCTTATTTGACCCTATACTCTTCAACTTGTGGAAACATGTGTTAGTGAGCACCTTGTTATGTATAATTTCTCATTGCATTTATAATGTGTCTCATTCTGCGTATTTTTCGTTCGTTGCCTTGTGTTTGGCATGTCACATTTGTCTTTACTTCCCAGTGAATATTTTAAATGGTTAAGCGTGTGCTTTACAATTAAAACAGTTCAAAGCATGGATGCTCTATATGATACTATGATTCGATTTTTATGGGAAATTAATTTCTTATCAACTAGTTGCATAAACTTGCTTTATGTTAAGCATAAGAGAACACTAACCTCAGATCATATTGGTTTGTCATCTTAAAGCCGAATTACTATTGCATAAATGAGCTATATTTGCTGGAGCTTTGTTGCTTTAGTCGTTTGATTATATTGAGAATCAAAATGTTAAGATTATTGCGTAGCTTATTTTGGTGTGTTTGTTTCTTGCCACAGACTATAAATGTTTCAGTGAGCGCTTTTTTATCTGGCATTGTTATCTTCGTGATCTAATGAATGTGTTATCCAAATACAGATTTAGTTCTTAGTTGACCTAATCCTCCTTCCCCACCTTCTGCTTCATAATACACATTTTCGTATTTTTTCAGTTAAGTGAGCTTTCAAGACATTCAACTGCCTCTTCTGCTGCTGCGTTCATAAACAACCTTAGAAGTCATGGTATGTATCGGTTGTTAGTAGCCGTCATAGGACAGGTTTTGAAAGCGTTTTTTGGGGAAGAGGGGGAGGGGGGTCCTTGATACTTCGGTATGTAATAACTGTTATTTTTCTTGCAGACCAGGTTTCTTGTGTCTTCTGGTTACTTCATGCTGATCTTCATGAAACAAAGGCTACTTCTGCTTTTGAATACATGTCTTCTATGGTTGCATCAGTAGAACCAGTAACTGGACTACCTAGTGGGCATAGAGTGAACTCAGAGAATCTACAATTGGTGGAACAAAATTTGTTCAAGGGAAAACTTCATGCTCGGTTTAAGCGCCGGAATGGACGCGTCAGAATGATGGTATCATGTAGTCCCTCTCTTCCATCACCCTCAAGAAAAGGGGAAAAATTAAAAACTAAATTATTTACTCAATGGCATGTATTAATATGTTTCATTCAATGATGTAGAGTGAAAATCTTCATGTTGATCAAGCTGCTGGTATCAAGTTCGTGCCCCCTTCTGAAGATGAATTAAGTGCTCAAAGCCTTATACCCAAAGTAAGTTTTCCAGCTTATTCATCAACAAACAATCTCTCTTTCTTATGTTTGAACGTCAATGAATATTGAATTTATTGCTCGTTTGTTTATTGTCATTGTCAGGTGCAATTTAACCTACAGCTGTCCGAGAAAGAGCGGAAGGAGAGGGAAAAAGTTGTTCTACCTTATGAACACCAGGGTATTGTATTGATATTCTGTATTCATTATTAGCTAAATACATTTATTTTATTTTTCCAATAATTTAGTCATGGTAAGCTCATGGATGGTGATGAATCATGCATTTCGTGATGTTTTTATTTTTTTTAGGGACGGGCAGAACAATTGAAATCTATGATGGTAGGAAATCTTTAAACGAGAGTGCAGCCGAGCCCGAGCATGAACAGATTCTCGCTGAGAAATCACAGACAAATGGCGAAATAATTTATTTTCGAGACTCAGATGATGAAATGCCAGACTCTGATGAGGACCCTGATGATGATTTAGATATCTGATGATTGTTTATTTTTTTTTCAATTGGACATACACTAGTTTGGTAGCACTAGTTTTTACATGTGGTTGTATTTAACAGGAAATTCTACTTACGCACGCCCCTTAATTGTATTAGACGTTCTTGTTCTTTTTTTACCTCATGCGTGTTATGTATAGCATGCAATAATCACATATAATCAGGAGTTAACCATTGTACCATTTACAATAACAATGAAGGATGGTTCTATCTAATCCAATAAGTCAAATATGTACCTCAATTTCTGTAAATAATCAACAGACTTTCGAAAAAGCCCTATCCACTGAAATAAAGTCTAAAGAATAAGGCTGCATGCTTTCAATTGCTACAACACACTTGAAAGTGCAGATGAATATTCATAACTCAAACCCTAAGGGGAATTTATAATGGACTACGAATGGGATGTCAACCTTTGTCGCCACACAGGAGAGGAGAGCAAGCAACCTGGAAAAGCTGTTTTTTTTTTTTTTTTTTTTTTTTTTTTTTTTAAACTCAATTTTGTCAAAATAAACATAAAAGCAGCTTTCAACATCAACTTTAATGTGTATTGCAATACCTCAAGACAAGATGACGAATCCAAGATAAACAGCACAACAAAGAAAAATGAAAGATATCATCCCCCTGAAGACGAAAACAAAAACAAAAACGCTCTAAGAAATGTATGATATAATCAATTTGATCCATAACAAGGTGTTGGCAAGAAAGAAATTTACCATATAACACCCCAAGCTATCCCGTTGCAAGGACAGGGGCAAACTTCTGCAAACTTCTCAGCATCACTTGAATTAACCCTTCGAGATATCAAGTCATCGTATATATCTGCACCACACATCTGCTTGTGTTAAACAGGGATCTGAGCCTTAAACTACATAGTGAAAGATTGAGGACATACCATACACGGAAAACAAACTATTCATAACACCTGCCATATTCATATAACCCGTATAAGCAACAGAAAAAAAAAATGGAGGTTTACGCAGAGATTAAGAGCAAAAAAAAGACATTTTCACAGGAAGGTAAGCAAGATAAATCCAGACCAATGAAGAGAATGACATAGCGCAGAATGCGAACTTTGGTCATTTCTTGCAAGACCCATACCACAGCAATGAAGACGATGAATCCTGTTTGAACCAATCTGTAAGTGTCAATTTACTCAAACAAAGAAACTCATAACCAACAAAAACTGAACAGACTAACCGATGCAAAGTCCTCGAAGTGTCCACTGTCAAAAATCAAAGGTGAAAATAACAGAAGAATAAGTGAGTGAGACTTCGACTAGCTCATTCTTGCAAATCACTGTCAGCGATTTAGTAAAAACCATCATAATCTGCAATAGTAACGGAATTGGAAGAAAAAATTAAAGCACAATCTTACATTTTTTGCAATGCAGAGGACAATTAGTAAAGCAACAATAAAACATCCAGCAGCTATTCTGGCAGTGAGAAGTCTTGTTGAAGCAAGAACAAGGACCATTCCCCAGAATGATGAACCGAGATCTGGAAAGAACAGAAAAGAATAGAGGTTGTTCGGGCCTTAAAAAATTGAAACATGGCTGACAAAAAGTGTAGATGTGAATACTCGATTAAGGCAGCAAATGAAAGACAAGATTAAGATTGTAGTGAAATCTAGTGTAAAGCCAATAGTAACCATTTATAATGAACCCAGAACTTTCAAGACGCAAGAATTATTACATCCAGCGGGCAGGATAAGCCAATAAGCACCACCGCGTGTTATTGTAACCCCACCCTCATTCGCATGAACTTGCATGCCCTCAACCTACACGTAAAGATACACAAAGAGTGACGTTACTGATTGAGATACACGCATGTACAGGTGCATTACTACATATAAACTGGCTTAAACTACTTTATCTCTAACCAAATAGGGAAGAAAACTGTAGGAGGGAATATTTGCTTACAAAGTACAATTTCAAGTTCTCAGTAAAAGTACAGTGAACATTTGAGAGCAGCATTTTACCTCACCACATGTGAGCTTACAAGCAACAGCATGGCTTGCCTCATGAAGAAAGACAGTTATGAGCTTGAATGGAGTCAGCAAAAATGTCCTCCATAACTATCTCAATAAAGACAACAATCAGAGCATTTTCAGGGAAAAAGAGTCGGTAAAGGTCACTGTAAATAATACATATATATATATTTTTTTTTTGAAAAGACTGTAAATAATATTTTGGAGCTTGTAAAATAGCATGGACGAGCAATAGAACATATACACCATTTAATAGCATGGACAAGCAATAGAACGTGTACATTATTTAACATTTCCATAACGCAATCAAGAGCATATATAATTTGGTTTCATGAAATATCCTAGGATATTGTATTATATGAGCAAAAGATTTAGTCGGGAAAACAAATCTTAAGCAAGTTTGATGCAACCATTATGCAGGAACATACGTTGTTCAATGTTTCTAATGTTTCTGTCTAACCATTATAACTTGCTTGTGAGCACGTAACTAATCAATGCAAACAAAGCACGTAGCCGAAAGGTTCATTAGTTTTTCTTGTAGGGACAAGCTACCACCTACATCATCAGAAGAACCCCCCCCCCCCCCCCTCACACACACACACACATCTTCACGTCAAAAAGAATTAGCTTATTGATACTCTCCTAGGCCCCAACATCAGGGGTAGAAATAACAGACTTGTGTAGTCCAAAAATGCAACTTTTCCAATTGTGTATCTTGTAATTGATGGCTAGATGGTGTGTGACCCAAGAGAATGCACCAATTTTCTATCTTTCTACCTTTAATTTATAAGGTCTTACACTATCATTCTACAATTTTGCTAGGACGATCATTTAAATTGAAAAAGTTTCCGCAGACATTGATTCATAGCCACCTACAACAAAGAAAACTGAAAATTTGATCGAAACTATAACTAAATTTAGTAATATAAAGCTGTCCACCAAAAAAATAGGAGGAAATCAAATGAAAAAAAAAAACGGTAAAAACTCTACAAATTAAGTAGACAAATTTCCAAAGTGAAGCAAAAACAAACAAACTTCCACATTAGATAAATGCAAGATAGATAGAATCACAGCTACATAGAAAACTACAATATATACAAGCAACATTGCATCATCACAGACGCCATTCAATTGTAGCATATATCAAACCAAAGAATAAGGAAAACAGTAAACGTACGACGAGAATAACGAGGGTATAGACACCGATGGTAGTAACGAAGGCCACTTGGTCGTGATTGCAGCAATTCTTCAGTTCCCAGTTAGGATCCACCATCGTTTCCGGCGGACCTAATCTTCCACTACCCTTTTCCTCGCTGCACACAACCCAGGCGGGAGCTAAACGACTTGAATTGCTTCCGGCGACTTGGTTGCTATTTACGCGTTAATTGCTTGTTGAGGGTAGGCGAGGAGTCGTTACGAATGGAGTTGCAGAAGATGGAGAAGCGACCAAAGAATTTTATTGGACGACCGAAGACCGAAGAATTTTACTCTCTCCGTCCCATTTTATTGGCTCCGTTTGTTTTGGTCGGAGTTTTTTCCGGCGTTTTTTTTCTATCACATCACCAATCATTTCTTACAATTCTTTCAACAATCAAATCTTCAACTACAAATAAAAAAATATTAAATCATCTCTCATCATTTCACTTTATCAACTTTATTACATTTTTTACCATTATTTTATTCATTATTCTACTTTATTTCACCAATCATTTCATAATCTACACCAATCATTATTCTACTTTATTTTACCCCATCAACTTTCTAATCATTATTTCAATTACTTTATCTAAAAAAACTCCCAAAAAAACTCTAACCCAAAACAAACACAACCTTAGTACTCCCTCCGGTCCTGTCTGACTTTTTACGCGAATCATCATTTACGTAATATTTTGTCATAAATATATTGGATCATTTAATGATATTTAAAATATTTTTTTAATCGTGTGAAAAATAAAACTGTGTTATTAAAATGGGACGGAGAGAGTAATTTTTTTTTATATACGTACAAAATGATAGTAATTTTTATAGTGTACTTTAAAGAAAATATATAGTGTATTTAAAAAACAATCCATCTCTAAATTTCTAATACATTGAGGACAAATAAGTGAATAGTTAAAATGATATTTGGCCTAATATTCATCCACCTATTAAACAAAACAAATTCAAATTCACTTAACAAACTAAACCGGATTGCGATTTGGAAGCCTTTTTTTTTTTAAGAAACGATTTCTTTATTACTTTAAGGTGATCGGCTAAAACTGGGGTCCAATCTTACCAGCAGTGTACCGGGTCAATTGTAGTCTAGTCTGGTGAACAAGGTCGTCTCATCAGGGAATACGATATAATTCAAAGTGTGGTTAAACACCAATTAGCTATTATTATCTTGATCTAAGTCGCAGTTTTATTATAAAGGTGATAGTTACGTTAGAATTTAATAATTAATAATAAAGGTACTAGCCAAGACAATTTCATCAAACTTTAGTCTCTTTCAGTTTCAAAGATGTGATTAATTCAGTCTATTAAGGATATTCAATCATGTGAACGGTGCACTCCGCATTCTAACAATTTCCCCTTATACGAGTGTTCGAAACTGTTCTATGTCTCCTCCTTGGTTTAAGAGCCCTAAACCTAATGATTTGACATGATAAACTCTCGAGTACAAATAATCTTTCCCCGGATAAGAAAGAGGGTTCCGTCAGACGGCCAATTTTACCTTCCGGTTTTTCTACCTCGTTCTCACACCTAATGTTTCCGTTTGGTATCAATTAAGTGTATGTGTGCTAATATTGGTTAATTACTCCAGCACGAGCTAACAAGTAATATAAGTAGAAAAAGGTTCAACATGATGAAATTAAAATTTAGATTACATAGTCATCATCCATTCAACCGAAAGAGACAAAATTAATTCAATTACATTGACATGGCTAGTTAATAATTTAGTTACTCATTATTACAAATACTAAAATGTTCAAATTAGCATTCATAATAATCAGTTTATCAATACAAAATACTAATAAACTTAATTATTTATGGCTTAAAAGCCTAAATGAAACGATGTCTACAAGAGAGTGAGATAATATATATATAAAGATATATATATATTGGGGTGTGTAAATTTATACAAAGAACACTGCTATTTATAGGAAATCGGTTGCTTGGAAGAATCTTTTTCCAGCGCACGCAGGTCTATTCCGGCGCACGCCGGAATATCTGCATGTGAGGGGGATGTCAGAGCATTAAATGAGAGTTATTTACGCAATATTCCCCAAATCTTCAGAGGATCCGGCATAGACCGGTGTTTTTCCGGTCTGCGCCCGATATGTTTTCTTTTGCCGGACAAACAGATTTTGATATAGAAAAACTTCCGATTCTTCCGTTTTATGTCACGATTTCATCAAATAATACCTGCATAAATCAAAAATAAGAAAACCACAGGTAAATCTGATTACAAAAATTATAAGTTTTAAAAATTTACGATATTTATTATTTTTAGAAATATACTATATAATTATAAGTTTTATTAGTATAATTGAGAAATATTATAAAAATTCCAAAAAATGAGTTTGAAAACGATACAAAATATCTTATATGGTTGACATATATCATAAGGCCATTAGACATCAAGGACAATTTGGAAGCATTTTGTTTGCAAAGTTTTACGTAATGCTTTTAGCTATGGCTCTGAACTTTTCTAAACGCTCAATTAATAGTATCTGCTATATGTCTTGACAGTTTGACCCGTGTATTTTTAATATTTACATGCATACCTACCCGCTTTATCCTAGTCCAAAACAGGTAAACTAGATCGGCCAGTTCTGACACGACCGAACAAGCCGGTGTCCATTATAGGTTGAGAGTGACCCTAACCACACTCTTGAGGGCTCGTACGACGGGCGTATACTCAGATTGTCTGATTCACCCGATTAGCTACAATCTTTGTAATTATTTTCACAATAACATTGGTGAGAGCAATGGGTTTTTCTCATTGAGGATGTATTTTTGGAATGAGAGTGATAAGTGTTCGGTTCTATTCCCTATCCGACATTAATCGGGTAAGGAATGAAATGCTGATAAAGTAAATGTTGTCAATGAACGAATTGCATTAGCAAATGTCGATGAGTTCACCATTGAACATACGCGGAAAGGTGAAATTACGCGGCACATGTATGAATACTGCTTATGCATTTTTTTTTTGACGTTTGCTAAATGGTGGACTCATCGACATCCGCGAACCTTTCAATCATTGAAAGCACTTTGTCTGTAATCAAGAGGCTTTAATCCGCAAGAAACTCTTATTTTTACAACCTTCATAAACTCTATCTATGCATATCTATCCAACATTATATGCAGATTTCAGATGACACAGAAAAAAAAAAGGTATTTTTAGCTTGTAAAGGAAAATGTTTTTATTTTTATTTTTACACTATTTTAGAATGTAAATTGTGTTCATCTGATCACTCTACGCGTCACTTCACCCTATATCGATGTGGAGTGATCAATCAAAAATTTCCCGTAAAGTAATGATGCAAATGCCACGAGAATGAGATGGCTTTCGGTACCTTAAATTTCACACCCTTAACATTAACAAAGAGAATATTACACATAAACTACGTTTTGAACGTATGACATTAAATCCATGCATTTTACTTTTTACAATACATTGTCTCAAAATACGATACATCAAATGTCTTGTATGATTATGGCCATGAATTTAATTTCTTCCGGCATTAATATTATGAGAAGCTTTTGGTCTAGAAATCCAGAACCTCATTCGTAGTTCATAAAATTTTCCACTACTTAAAACTGTTTAGAGAAACATAAAGAGATCAAAGCCTATCCTACAGGGTTGCCGTTGTACTTCTTTGATCTGATGAGAATGTTGAACTCGAACAACGCCTCCAATCGTCCTCTCGGGTTACCAAATATGTTATATGTCTAAATATTGATGCATATTCCTATTATTGACTAGCATATGTCTACAACAATCTATATATATAGCTTGCCGGGGCTACCTTGACACAATGTCTATTAGCTCAGCAATTTGAAAAGCCTGTTTTATTACTCACTATGACTTGTAATTCAACATGACCTGAAACCACACACCACCTCAATAAAAATGAACTGACACAAAATCGACTAGTTTTACTTCCACGCGTGTAAGATGGAAATCGTGAACGAACAAATATTAGGTACACCAAATGTGTATGTCCATTATATTGAATTCCGAGAGCGTGGTCGTCCGCGTGAATAAAGAACCAAGACCTATATAACCCGAGGCATGTGATCACTTCGTTAATGCAGAACTTCCAGACCTAGAACAGACCCGCGCACGCAACTATATATATAACTTAGTTGTAAAGCACACGTTGGACGGATCTTGTGGTGGTTTGAACGAGAAAAATCTTTACATGCACGATGGAAAATACAAAAACAAATATCCTTAGGATTTCTTTGATTACGCTCCTCACATAGACTACCAAAGTTTCAAAACTTTTAATAATTTCCAAAAATATTTGATCAATATTCGAAAAAATGTAAATAAACTCAATCGTAAAGAAAGATTTCATATATGCAATTTGTTTAAGACATTATTAAAATCAAATCAATTCATTTGTAGATAGATGGAAATTCGCGAGTGAAACTTTCAAGACTCGATCAAAGGGGAGTGGGTGGGACCCTTAGCTTCTTTGTTGTGTTGGCTCACATGTATTTCTTTTTCATTTTCTTAAGAAAAAAAAATCACATGGCAACTTGGCAAAGTAGATAGTAATGATCCAAAAGAGAAGAATAAAGAAAAAAGGGCTACTAGTTTTTGATTATTGAGATTGTAGTGCGTTATATCCTCCACTCCCATGGACCATGATGTGTTTCCCATGCTCATTGTAGCATATATTTAATTGTAATTATTATTTACCTATAAAATATTGAGCCCAATTAAAAAAAGGTATATATCTATTAAATGTCTCTAAAGTTTCATGGAGAACGTAATTGAGGGTTCTGCTTCGTAATCCATTGCATATTGGGCTGCATTAATTTACCAGATCTCTTATTGTCGGGAGAAGTCGATAATTTACGAAATAAAACTCACACATCAACTGCAAGACAATTTTGATACTATAATACTCTCATTCTTTCACCATGAGTTATGCCATTGAAGGGCTGTTAGTATTAATTTCTAATTTCACAAGAGTATTGTCAGTTCATAGCATAACATATTTTTACACCATTAATTATAAAATTCATACCAATAAAAAATTAAGTCGTATATCATGATCAAAATAGTAAAAAGATGGTAAATAAATTTGTTATGATGATTTTACTGTGAAACTAACTTCTCCTTTACCGGTTATCTAACCTCAACTTGTAGCCCCAAACTTGTTTCCTTCTGAGTTGTATCCTTCAAGTACTTAAGCAAAGTGTTATTTTAAGTATAAGTGATATAATCACACATTCAAAATGGTGGTTGAGAGCACATTTTATTTAAATACCAGAGAGAATTTCTCTTCTAAGAATTTCAACGTATCCATTAATTAATTAATTAATTAATCAGAACAGTACACCTCATAAAAGAAGTAATAATGGATTTTGCATGGATGACATTAAGGAGTTTAATGACATGGATTATTTGGTATGGTTAGGGAGTTCATGAATTCTCTCAACCAAGTAACCAATATTCCTTCTAAATCTTTAAGATGCAAAGCCTCTTCACTCTTACTATTATATATGATGATAATGTTTTGATCAAACTCTTTTATTTGTTCATCTCAAATGAAACTATTTTCTTATTTTATAAACCAAGGTAATATATAAACCTTATATTGATCCAAACACATAGAGTACAATATATATTGGAGATAAAAACAAACAATAGTTTTTACCCATTTTAAAATATTTTGATTGATACAATATTATTTTATACTATTTATTATTAGAAAATAATACACATAGTTATGCACAACACACATAGATCATAGCCGTCCTCCAGTTTTTTTTTTTTCTTTGGGTTTGGTTCTGCCGACTATACTAAATTACTAATAATTATACTCCAGTTTTCCAAGATAAGATTCTATCCCACGTAGAGACAAGCACCGAGTTTCATCTCCCCACGTCGCATGCACATATATTATTATTATTTTCTTCTTTTAACTTTTTTTTTTTTTGTTGAGAAAATTCTTTTAACTAATTAATACATCTTTCGTTAAATAAATAAATTAATACAAGTGAAGATCTCCATCAGGTTAAATGTATAGAATAGGGCTGGCGCTTGTATTACTGATTGTGGCTAAATGCTAATGATATTTTCTTGAGACATTGGGATGCATCATGCATGATCACAAAATAGCGGCATAAAATGTTTACAAAAATTAAATACATGCATCCATTATTATTTTTTATGATATGCAATTATGCAGGATAATTTGACTTCAAAAAAAACAACAAAACGGTGAAAACTAATTAACCGTGTAATCGTAAAATCAAAAGATAAATTAAACAAGTAGTTTGATTCAAGTGATAAGTGATTTAATTGAAAATATTTAGAGAGACCACTGGTTCGATTTACTCTGAAGCGTCATGTTTGAAGAGCTCTTGGTCAATCCTTAACTCTGAGTTTGAGTCATAATTCTGCATGCACGACTGATGCCGAACTTCGAATTAGTCGGGCCAATTGATCACGAATACAACTTTTGGCAAAGCTTTACACCTGAGTAAGAGTCAGATTCTGCATACACGATTCGAATTAAACTTAAATTTTCTCAGGACAATTGGTCACGAATACCGAGGGCTTTAATAATAAATAAATAAAATACTCTAGTAAAAATTATAAAAAAAAATTATTGAACTAAATATCTATTACATACATTTTGTTGTTTTTCACGTTTATTTTTATTTCTTTTTACTCTAAAAAAACTAATGCTCTAATATCATGTTAAGATCAAACGTTTACCATTCTATTAAAACCAATTGATGTCAGTAAATGTGCAACTTTATCTTTTTTAGACATTCAAGAGTATGATAATCTCTCCAACAATCACCAAATCATACTTGGTTCAGGACCAATATAATAAAATTTGCGTGACTGATTTTTTTGTAGTAGCGCAATTAAAAAAAAAAATAACTGTTGAATATTATAGTAGTACATGTAATTAGGTAGAGATAACCATTTAAAAATTAGTGGCCATTGCTTAATACAAAATCCTTTACGTTTTCAACCACTATAGATATTATTCAGAGAAAATCATTTTTCAAGCTACTACCTCCGTCCCTTTTAGCTTTTTAATTTTGTCCCAAAATGTAAATCCATTTACAAAACCAATAAAACATTTATTACATCTTTTTTCTTCTATTATTCATTTATTATATACTTAACCATTTTTTACTAATTTGCATTAATACCAATGAAATGTCATTTTAGTCTTTTTAATCAAAATTAATGACAATTAACAAATTTAACTAACTTTTCTTAATATGTGTGAATAAACCTAAAAGGACTTACATTTTGAGACGGATGTAGTACTATTGATGACAGGTACGTCAAAACTTGTTCCCCTTTTTTTTTTTTTGGTTACTGAATTATTTATACGTCAATTTTTTATTTTATTATTTTTACATACAGCAGAATAAATACACGCTAATGTTGAACAATTGTTCCTTCTGAGGGATTTTTTTAACTTGAAAGCCTTTAGGGAAATTGAACATATGTCTCCGTATCTTAGGACATCAGCTCTAATCATTTGAGTTACGTCTTATTGTCTGGTTTTTTTATTTATCTATTTATTAACTATTGAGACATTGTTTCTCTTTCTCTATGTGTCTGTTTATACGGAGCACAAACCATCCCTTGTGATATTATATTATAGTTACCGCTATGAATCAATATGGATCATACTGTAACGCCCCCAGACCTCGAGCCTGATAGCGCTAAATGAGTCATAAATGATCCGGTCAACTGTTCAGACAGTCGTCTTCGCTTGGTCTAAAAGGGATAACCCGAGTTGACAAGATCTTTTATGTCTCACACCCCCCACCGCCTTTCACGGTGTGACACTTTCCATATGGCAATCGGCTCTGAATACCATTCTGTAACGCCTCCAGACCTCGGGTCTGGTAGCGCTAAATGAGTCATAGATGATCCAGTCAACTGCTAAGACCGTCGTCCTCGCTTGGTCTAAAAAGGCTAATCCGAATTGATAAAATCTTTTATGTCTCACACTTATATGGGGTGAACATGACTTTATTTTACCGATGTGAGATTTTACACATACATTTACATTTTAAGAGAGATGTGACCTTATATTTTCTTATCATTTAACATCAAAACAAGGTCATTTTAGTTTTAGTTATGCTTCACGGCAGTAATATACAACAAATGATCCCAAATTCCCAATCACACATCCCCTAAAGCACCTGCAATACATACAATTAACTATGAAAACCGTAATATAAAGATTCAAATCATCTATTTCTTAAAAACTATGTATTAACAAATTGTCTCCTCATAGAAATTTAAATGTATTTTTATTATGTTTTTATAAAATAGGTATAAATGATAATTAAGTTTGTAAAACTTGATATTCGGTTAAAAAAAAGTGATATCGTGTTTTCTCCAATACCATTTACTAGAAATATTTGTAGTCTTATAATCGTTGTACGTAAGTTACACCATTTAACAAGCATTATATCGAAACATTTTCAATCGATGTCACGTACTAAGGGTGAGTACAAAGCAACTCCACTATTTAGCATTATGAAACAGTGGGAAAGGATCCCCGACAGTGCAAACATGTACCGCACCTCGTGCGGTGCATCAAAACGACGCCGTTTTGTTTCGACACGACGCATTTTGGATCCGATGTAAAATAAATAAAATAAAATAAAAGCATCAAAACGGCGTCGTTTTCGCCCGATACGACGCCGTTTGATGCACCGCACCACGAGCTGTGCATGTTTGCACCGTCGGGGATCGTCTCCCATGAAACAGTAAAAGATTATAATATGTGAAAAGAAAATCATATGCCAATGTCTCTCCTCTCCATTCTTTGAGTTACACATTAATATTTCTGATTATAGGTTACAAAACCGACTTTTATAAAATCAAATTCTACTGTAATTCACGAACACATAAGTGTAGTGTAAATAAAAGATCACAGTAAAACCTTCTCCACAACTCATCCCTGTCACCAACAAACCTTCTCTTTTGTCACTATCACACATCTTACTTCCCTTCCCATTCCATTCCATGCATAATTTATAACTGCTCCCCCCCACCACCTGCTTTTCAATCTCTCTTTAAATTCTCAATCTTCTTAGTGAAAATCTCTTTCACAGATTCCCTTCACCCTGAAGAAACAAACAAAAAATGGCTATTGATCTGTATTCTGATAGTTCTAGTATAGGTATAAGCCCACGCATCTCGTTTTCCCATGATTTTCCTCAAACAGAGGGCGTCCCTATTGAGCAGTACATCCGTTCAGCTTCACCTTCTTCCAGTGTTGATTTCGATTTCTGTGTTTTTAATGAAAGCTTTGATCATGAATCATGTTCGGCTGATGAGATTTTCTCCGATGGGAAGATTAGGCCGGTTGAAATCAAGAGAAAATTGATAAGTGCTCCGAAGAAGAAAACGGAGGCTACACCGCCGCCTGAGATGCAAAAATCGAAAAGGACGGAGGTTAATTGTGAATCTGAGATGCAAAAATCGAGTTCTAGTAAGTCGTTTTGGGGATTTAAGAGAAGCTCTAGTTTGAAT
The DNA here is from genome assembly GCA_036785695.1 of Gentiana straminea. Lineage (NCBI taxonomy): Eukaryota > Viridiplantae > Streptophyta > Magnoliopsida > Gentianales > Gentianaceae > Gentiana > Gentiana straminea. Next base: position 7,357,892 of record JAVUPR010000314.1, on the reverse strand, counting down.
TGTGGAAGCGGTTATGCTAGGACGTTATGTCCGATTCCGCTTTTATCGAGGAGCAATTCAACTGGTTCGACGTCGACGGCGGCGAACGGGAAGAAATCGACGGTCGTGAAGGAGAATTGTCCGAGTAGATTTAAGAAATCATTGTCTACAAGTTCGTCGGAGAAATCTCCGCCGGCAGCAGGTAATCATCAGAAGCCGCCTTTGAAGAAAAGTTATGGTCCGTACGGTGGAAACGGCAACGGCAACGGCGTTAAGATCAGTCCGGTAATCAATGTTCCTACACCTCATATGTTTGGCTTAGGATCCATTTTCTCTTCCTCCAGAGATAATAAGAGCAAGAAAAAGTGATGATCATTGTACGTATCCTTTCAAAATGGATAATACTACTCGCACAACCATTTAACAACTACTATATAATTTTACACCATTGATTATTGTTACATTTGCATAGTGATCGGTGGTGTAAAAACATTGTGATTAAATGGGTGCGACGGTAGCATTAGTCTCTCAAAATCTAGATGATCTCCCATGGTTCAAGGTCATCTTTTTAATCCTATTCAATTTTTATGTCCACCGTAAAGCGACGTGTTTTGGAACAATCAATGGCGATTTGAGATGATTTTGTGATTTTTTATGAGACATCATTACAATGTCTTTGTGACAATTTGCGAGCTCCGTATAAAGCCTTTTCTTACGTATGTATCGTAAAACGAGGTATTTTTATTCGAAAATAATGTTGTTTTAACATGAATAAATAATTTGAAAGGTGATTTGAGCAAATGCATTTGTTATCTTTTCTATCTTTTTCCTTTTTCCTTCCATGTAAATTTTTGAAGTGTTATATTGTGAATTGTGTTGGGAGATTATGATGTGTCAATATGGCATCATGTGCAAAGTTTGACAAGAGATATATCATTGCCTAATCTAAAGATTTTAAAGGGGTAAATGATATGGTGGGACTTTATGAAAAGTCATCATTATTGACATATCATCACTATATCTTTTATTTTTATTTTTATCAAGATGTGGATTCTTCATACCTAAAGATTAGGGGAATCCCTTAAAATTCCATTATTGATGAGAGGTATCATTGAAAAGAAAAAGGAGTGGATAATTAGGTGATAGAGGGGCAAAGACAGGTAATATTAGCTTTGTGGATCTAATAAGGGTACCCCATTCTCTGCTTTTTAGGTTTGCTTGCTACTAGCACATGCATTATTGTACATAGTAATAGTAATGTGTGTTTCTTGTTCTTATGTATCATTCATTTGTGAGGCTGTAATCAATGATCATGAGAACTATCATTGTTTTTTGTTTGATTGAATTATTGATGTACTTTTTTTCTTTATAATGTATAAGTTGATTTTATGTGTTTTCCAAAGTTAAAATTTGAAAAATCCTTAAGAGATTAGGTATCAGCTATACAATATAAAATATATCCAACAACATATAAGAGGAGGACCTAAACCTCAAAACCGCCATCTATAACAATAGCAAATGCCCGACCGACAAATTTAACACATACGCTCACCACGAGATGTGGTTATGCACTATGATTTATGATGATCATTGTTCGAAAACTAACACAAAAAATGAACTTAAGGTACGTAAAGACGTTGTATTTTAAGAAATGTGTCGTCTTTCACGATAGTCACAAAGGGAACAACTGAAAATTTATCTAATGATACAATGAATGGTGTTTAATTTAAACGGTAACTCATTTGATTAAATTAGATACGCTCAACGAATATATTGATGATGCTTTTATAAATGCTTTTCATGTTTGCAGCGTGTGTTTTTCAGAGGCGGAATGTGCCTCATACGAAATGTTGCAAAGATAATATAAATCACTCTTCAAATGCAAAGCTATGTTTCTTTGTCTTCGCAGAGCAATGTCTTTTCAGCTTGTGTAGTTTAGGTTTAGGGGGGAGTTACCCCCAAGCCCCCACAATTGGACGATGTCCCCTCGATCCCCGTGAAGGGACATTGCCTATGCGGCCCACCCAACCCTACCTCACTACCATGTTTATTCTTCACTCGGCATGTCATCTATTATATAATTTGTATCATTTCATTCTTTAGTATTCCAAAAGCAGTAATGTAATGTGTTTATTTCATTTCATTCATGTGATTTTATTTTATTTCATTCCATTCTTTGCGTAATGAACATGCATAACAAACATGCCATAATAAATTTTTGTATTTATAAATAGGAATTTATTTCCTTATGTCATAATTCATAAGTATTCATTCCTCCTTCAGTTACACCAGTGTAATTTCAAATCAAACACTAATTTTGTGACTAATCATATTAATACCAACTAAATAATATGATTTATAAAAAGACCGTAAAACCCTTAAACAACTTTACGGACCCTTAAACAACTTTACGGGACGAGAAGAGTTATTATAAGGCAGTGATTGGTGGAGGGGGTGGAATGTGTCCAAATTAACCACTACGCGCTCCTATCCATTTCGTATCACCTATAAAATCATTGTTATATAACTTTTCTCATTATGGGTACTCTTTTACGATGTACTTATAGATAACTCATCATCAGGGTCGGTCCTATAGTGAGGCCGTCGAGACCCGGGTCTTAAGCCCAACGGTGTCGGAGGGCCCAATGGTACATGTTTCGCTAAAAGACAAATAAAATTCGTGTAGATTTAATCCGATCCAACCTAATATAATATGTTAATTTTTCTTTTGATAAAATGCCCAAATTTTTTTTACTCCAATCGATAAAGGTCCCAATAAAAAAGTTTACTTGACCCAAAAAAAAAAAAGATATACAAACAAGTTTTATTAATTTTTTACATTTACGGATGTTAAAAACGCGATAAGTGTTGGAAAAAATGTAGTACTTACGATTTGACAGAGAATTAGAAACTCTAAGGCACGTAATAACGTTGTCTTTTAAGAGATGTTTCGTCCCACACAATTTGTCACTAAGGGATCAAATGAAAATCTCTTTCAGGATATAATGAGGGTGTTTGATTCAAATAGCGACTTGTTTGAATCAAACCCGATGACACTCAAAGTTTTTCTGGTGATATTGTCAAACATATGAATTTTCATCTGCATACTTATGCCTTTTATAGGTTGCAAGTACCCCATAAACGAATGAAGGTACTCCTTGCACGAAAGGGTAGGGTTGTCACTGTTCACCGGATGAAAGCATGCAACCCTTACACGAAATGGTAAGTACATATCAATTCGGAAATGCATGTATCTGAAAATGCATATCCCTTCATGAACTGATGCATGCATTAACATGTCGAAGCCCATTTCGTTGCAATAACATTAATTCGTACGGCAACTCGTATGCAAACGATAACCAAAATATTTATTTATGAAAAATATCTAACAATAACAATGTTTAAAAAAAAAAAAAAATCAACTAAAAGACCCAATTCATGGACTTGATTTTAAGCCCAAAAAAGGCGAGGGCCGGCCCTGCTCATCATGATTATCTATGTAACGTGACCAGCTTATTGAGGATTGCTTAATGTAGGAATGTATTATCCTCCTTAAACTTCAATGGGCAATGTGATAGGATAAACAGGCTACTGGGCCAACAGTTTCACATTCATTTAAGCAGTGGAACTAGGCTGCTACAAGTCGGGCCATTTTTGTTGCATAAACGGTCCACATTTGTTGTATAATTTCTTATGGTAATCGTAATGCCATTAGCGATTTCGTGGCGTAGATATAACTCACTATTTCTTATTTTTGTTTACATTGTGTGGATGGGGCATTGACGTAGGGTGGGATGAGGCACGGTAGGGTGGAGGGTGTTAGATATGTTCCTACAAGTTTTAGCCATTCTTTTGTTATTTTGATCGGCTAAATTAGCCTAAAGCAGGGTTCGCATTACTAGGTCGTGGGTTTCCCGGGTTGGTGCCATGAATGCACGGGTAGCTTTTCCTAGTGTCACACCAGGGCAAAAATGCGTTGAAGTTTAAATTCCGAGTTTACCTCAGTGTTTTGCAAGAAATTATAAAATCAGGTTGATGTAGAGATTCGTATTTATTTTCAGACCGTGTCAGACTTGACATTTTTTTAGGTAGCACGTGTAAAATTACATGGGCCTAACACAAGAGCACGTGGAAAAATTGCACATGGGGGTACATTTGTTATGCAAGGTTAAGTTAACAAAAAAATAAAAAGAGAAGGAACGTGCAAATCGCACGTGGCGTGTGTTGAGCTCGTGCAAATTTGCATAGTCTCTCTTCAAAAAATTGCACGTGTTACCTAAAAAAATGTCAGGTCTGATACGACCTGAAAATAAATACGGATCCCTACATCAACCCGAGTTTATAATTTCTCTTCTTTTGCGAACAAACGAGCTAGAGAATTAGCTACACATCTACAAACGAGACTCGGATAAAAGAAAATCAAGCCAAAAGGAAATGACAATCTTCTATCATACTACGAACTCACGATAGATCTTCACCATCCGGATTTAATTTATGACAAACAGGGATAATGTTGAATTCAAAAACTACTTTCATCACAAAATATAAGTCATTTTACAATTTTGAATTTGCCCCGAAATATAAGTGTTATATTACCAATGAAACTATTATTATTATTTTCTCTAAATCTAAATTTATTATCAATCAATTCACTTATCATTACTTAATAGTTACTGCATTAATGATTGTCAAATGATAATTTAGTTATATTTTGGGACGGAGGTAGAATTAAATTAATTAGATAAATATGAAAAAGAACAACGTAGAGATTAAAAAAAGCATTTAGTCCAATGGAATTTAGTTTTGTTAAAAAAGACAATTTCTATTCCCCTATATTTTACATATTCTCTCCAATACAATTGCGAAAAAAACATAAAACGTATCGTTTGATCAAAGTTTCAAAATATCATAATTATTTCATCATACTTTTTTATTTTTGTCTGTTATATTCTGACATCCTATTTGATATTTTCCAATGTCTTTTTCAAAATCGTTATCGTAAAAAAACGACAAAACAGTGGAATAATGGAGTTTAGGTCTATTCCAATATAAAACTTTGTAGCGAACATATGATTTGAGTATGAATTTGTCTATATCATCCAATTTCTTTTCTACCATCGTGATTAATATTTTCCCTTCTCATTTCACACTCTCCTAAATTAATCAATTCCACATAGAAATTGACATCTCCTTATTGTATAAGCTATAATAATAATTGTGTGCGAATAAAATCTTAACGGTTGAATTTAAAACCTCTACACTTATTGATGCAATATAACGTGATGAGCATAATTAGCTCTTTTCCTTCGGTTCACGATTTGCACAGTGTTTCAATAAATATGGCAATATTATGTTATTTTCCGTTGAATAATAAAGCTGCCTACGATGACAAGGAATGTGACCATCGTAATTGCAAGCCAAAGAATAAAAAAAATAAAAAAAAAGTTTAAAAAATTTAAAATATACAAGTGAAATCTTATAAAGAAAATAAGAAATATATTCTATAAAAGTTTGGAAAGACAGCTTTGTGAATGAAATGTTGGAAAACTTTTACTTTAAAGTTATTTCATGTCAATGCACAGAGGACCATACTTTTTTTTAACGTTCGGTTTTCTGGACTAGGGTTTTAAAGAGGTGGGATATGTGCATTTTTTAATTTTTTTTGGAGGTGCGGGGGTAGGCACAAAACCTTGTATTTTCCCTATAATTAACAAAAAATTACAGGTTAAAAAAAAAAAAAAAAAAAAACTTGTGCTTTAAATCAGGCAGAAACAAGAAATTACAATTGGATTACAGTAAGCAAAAAATGCAGCATAACAATAAGATTAAATTAGATAATCAAACTGAGGTGAGTTATATATTAATTTGTAATTAAGACAAATAGCTGTATAACAGTGTTCATAGATAACAATAAACGTTTCCTAAAAATACAATGTGTCTTGCCCGTCGATGTAATGGCAATTCAAACATGGAGCAGTGACGAATATCGAGTGTCTTGTATTCTCTTTAGCTATGCGTTATTATATGAAGAGGCGGATTCATGTGTTATATGTCCATGGATCCCCTCAAAATGAAAAATACTTTAAATCGAGTTTTATAATGTAAAACTTTGGTGTATCCGTTAGAAAGAAAATATATAGCTTCTGTGCATCTGTTGATCTTTTTTTTTTCTTGATTCACCGACGTGTATATGTATGACAAACTACTTCTATTCATATGCAATTGTGTTGTGAAATATCACTCGAAATTGAAATAAAAGCAGACAATAATGTAAAGAAAGACACAAATTTAACGATAATTCGTATAAATCCACGAAAACAACAACAATGTTTTAGAATAGAGAACTCTGAAACTACAGTAAAGGTTTAAGGTTGTTGAAAATGAGAAGATTTTCAGGTGATAAAATGCATGGAATGCTAAAAATGGAAACGAATCCTTGCATTGGAATTAAGGAGTCAAAAGTGAGTGCTATAAGCAAATTCACTTCTGTCAAAATTGCAGTTTTTTCTTGGAATACTTCTCATTGCATTGCTTTCTCCACCTCCATTAATGGCCCTTCTAGCTTGACAACCCAATCCTTTCAGTACCTCCAAACCTGCATAGCTTTTCCTCGCCATAAACCCTCCACCTACTGTCCCATTACTCTTTTTCTCCACCGATTTTCTACCCATTATTCCATCATACGTCCCGCTCTTCGACCTCATTGTCTTGGGATTCTGATCATTTATCATTGCCGGCGGCGGCGCAGACCTCCGATTCTCCCTCTTGATTGGGCTAGCAAAATCCGGCACTGAAACAGAGGAGGGCCCTTTTGACCTTTTCTGTTGTTGTTGTTGTTGTTGTGCGATTGAATTCGAATTCCCGGGAGATTTGACATGTTTCTTTTGAGAATTGATCAGTTTGAAATTGAAATTGAATCCCTCTTCTTGATCTTCTTCTTCTTCTTCTTTTTCTTGGATTGATGAAGATTGCTTCATTCTGAGCTTGGATTCTCTTAGAGCAGCATATGCTTCATATCTTGGTCCTCTTTGCATGAAAGTAGTAGAAGATTGTAAAGAATTATAGGGAGGTGGATTAGAGTTGTTGTGGGAGAATTGAGAGAGAATGAGTGATGTTTGATGATCAACTGATGATGTGAAAACGTAGTTCAGATTGTGATTTAATTGCAGAGAGCCAATGGTTCCTCCTCCTCCTCCTGCTGCCATTCTTGATGAATTCTTGGTCTAAGAATGCAGAAGAAGAAGAAGAAGAAGAATGTCAATTGCCTTTGAAAATGGAAAGATGGCCAGGCCAGCTATTTATGGAGTTTTGTTCTTCTTCTGGGTATGACTGAGTTCTTTATCCAAAAAGGTTACATAGCGAGAAGAATGCATAATAAGCTAAGAGAAGCTGGTGTCTGTTTCTGCAGATCTTGAATATTTGTTGACAGACAAATATGCGTTTTATAATCAAGGGAATGTATGACGGAGTCTCCCAATCTCCTTTAAAAGAAAAGGACGGATTTTTTTTAATTTTTTTTTAATGGGTTGAGAATGTCTCGTGAGATTTCAAGTTCGATTATCTTCTAAACACGTCATATTATAAAACGTTAACCTCCTTTATCTCTGAGTATGAGTCCAACTCTACAAACACAATTTATGGTGAATTCCATATTAATCGGGGCAATTAATAAGAAGAGGGAAAAATGAAGATGAAAGGGTTCCAATGTAATTTATTTTAGATATCAAATGAAATTGGTTTAAGAGAAGGAATTATGATGCAAAGGGGGGTATTTTGGGGTTTACAAAGGGGAAGATCGAGATTTGTCATGGTATTATTATTCTTCCTTTAATCAACAAAAAGTGGATCTTGTATGGCTCATCTTTCAAAAGCTTGCAATTCGTCCATTAAGGCTACTTCTGGAATTAGGACAAAACAAATGTATAATATGACAACTACAATCAATTCCAAAGATCTCATATATGTTGCTTTCATTATGTCAAAACAATGTCACTATAAATCAAATCCGACGACATGTAAAGTCTATGACATTATATGGGTTGAATTGAGAAATACGATACGATAAGACACGACCTCATATGGTAAGTAAGCACAACAACAGGTATTGTAAGTTAAAATCTCAAATTTTGTGATATTTGTACTTTTGGCTGAGATTAAATCTATTGATTCCCTCGTTAAACCCTTCCATTATGACACGCCTTACAGCCTCGGCACCTTGCTCTAGTGCTGCGTCCACCTGCATATTCACAATCACAATCACAATCAAATCATGTCAAGTTTTGTAACCCACTAACTTGACTTAGACTCTGATGATAAGTGGTTTGAGTATGCCTTTCAGATCAAAGGTTCAATTTTTCTTAGGAGGTCGAATGCCATACTTTCTTGGTGGTTCCAATGTTAAAAGGCTCTAGGCCATATCAAACCCGAGGTTCCGGATGTAGTTGGGCCAGGGGCCCAAAAGGGTATCCAGAAGTCACATCAAATTTGGAATCATATTAGAATAAACAGACTAAAACACTGTATTCACCTGTTTTCTCTCAACAGCACTGAATTTCTGGAGATAAAATGCTTTAAGATCCATGGTACCAGGTGGATTTCCTATGCCTGAATGAAAATTTAGGTTTAGTCACAGACAACACTACATAGAGCATGTTCATATTATGACAATCCGTGCAACGATATTCAGACACTAACCTATGCATAGACGCGGAAAGTCTTGTCGATCTTCCAGATGTTCCATTACACTCTTGACTCTGTAATACAATAAGCATAATGAGCAAAGGCCGGTAAGACTAAGAACCCATGCATAATGATGGACTGCCTATTGATTTATCCATTAAAAGCTCAAGTTGTTAACGAACAACATATTCTATGCACGCAGTTTAATAAAAGCTTGTTTTAAATTACATTATTATCCCTAATGTGGTGGTTACAGCATTTTATGCAACATGAAAAAAGTTTCCAAAGACATTGTCAAATATGTCTAGCTAAAAGACAAAACCATCAATAACAAACTTAGGTGTTTTTTACCAAGTCTTCAGCTATTTTACAGCATATTATCAAAATATTTTGTAGCTTTCTATGTTAGTCAGAACTTTATTCTTATTTTAGCTTAGTATTGATTTGCTTTGTCCAGCAAGAGTTTTTTTTATTATAAATACAACGTCAAAACTTAACAAGTAATATTTATCCAGAAAAAGTAACAGGCAACAGTGAATGATTCAACTTATCAGTCCTGCAAGACATATTTAAAATAGGAACAGCTTTGCATTTTTGTATGCATGCACAGTTATAGTGATACCCGTTATGATGACCGTGTCCCCCTTTTGGTCGAAGCCTCAAAACTCCATTCGGCAAACTCGTTTCATCATACACCTAGCATCACGAGTTTGACAGTTTGAATAAAAAATTCCACATGATGTCTGTCAGTTGCAGAAAAATACATTTTGCATTTTGCCAAATGCCACGAGAGTCTAAAGAAATTTGGCAGAGCGAAATGTATGTCTGCATACCAGGAGTATATGGCGAAGAGGTACTCGGTAATACGCAGCAAGAGGTCCAACCTTCAATATAAGAGAGGGGAAGCATAAAAAGAACCATTCAGTTTTGCACACTTAATGGGGCATCCAGTAATGGCAAAACAGTAGCTTCTGAACATATCAAACATGAGAAAAAGTAAAGAGACCAAAAGAAGAGAAAGCAGGTATATTGATTCTCACTAAGAAATATAAAGCGTCAAACTTTGATAAAAGAAAAACAAAGGCAAGAAAGTAGAAAGCTTTGTCTACTATAACTATGATACCAGCTTTTGAGCATTAACCTTAATGGAAAGAAACAAATTTGTAAACATCACAAGATCATATATATGGTCTTTTACTGATCAGCATAAACAATGATTAAGTTTCAGAACAAAACCAATCAAATCTAGAGCTGTCAATAAAGTATTCCATCATTTAGGAACTGTATACTTCAACAAAGGTTGAGATGGTAATATGCTTCATTGATCACGAAAGAGAGGGTAAAATTGGCAATTGTAAGATTTCAGGTGACTGTTAATATAGCTGAATCTTTCCTACTGCTTTCGTGACTGAATTACATAATGTCAAAACAACCCAAAAGGGCAATAACTTTTTTGTACTCGGGCTAGTGTAATTAAGCCATATACTCTTGAATTAGGAACAGTAATAGCAATGGATACACAGGGCCGTCCCTGTGGAAACCGGGGCCTTAGGCCAAATGTTTTTGTTGGGCCCTGACTATTTCTATTTCAAAAACTAAAAACAAATCAATATGTTAAACCACCTAGAAATACTCTAAACATTATAGGATAAATTTTGTTTACATTATAATTGTTAAAGAATGTATCACTTGTCTGCTAACATTCTTAGGAGCAAAACCACTAATTAAAATTACCACATGTTAAAATGGATTAGTATTCTGATATTATGTCATTCAATTAAGCAAACACTCCATAAAAAGAAATGGCAACGCTGGAATTAAACAAAAAAAAAATTAATATCATACCTGCAAAATGGTCATACTGAACCATTAACGGATCGACGAAAGAAACATAGATGGAAAATTCTTTTATGAAGGCCAATTAATTAGTGTAAAAAAGTGATGATAATGTCAACAAATGAAAAATAAATATTGGAAAGCAGGAACTATGGGGAATCTTGTTTGAAGACATTGATTTTGCCTCACATATTGAAAAGCAGGGACACAGAGGCAACAAGTGTTTTCTTTTATTTTTGGACTAGAGTTAAAAAATATTTTTTTTTAAGTAGAAACTAAAGATGCAATTTCATTATCGGACTCTTTTATTTATGAACTAGTATACACTATACAGCTACGAATTTAAAACAATGATTGGGTTAAAAGAAATGCTGGAACTAGAAGGACTATGAGAACATGACCTAACTAAATATAACACACAGTAAACATATGCAACATAATAGTATTATACTGGATCATTTTTAGGGGCCCTGGATTTACTACATTTGGGGGAGGCCCAAGGCCAATGCCTGGTAGGCCTCCCCACAGGGACAGCTCTGTGGATACGAATGCTGAAATTATCGATTAGCACAGGTCCACAAGCAAACACAGAACGAAAATAAGGCGATACGAACTAGTATTCTTATTGCTATCCAAATCCTGGTAAGACATTCAATATTCTTTGCCAACGAGAACCTTCTGAGAGATACACAATAAGGTGATGAGTCTAAAAAAAAATAGTTGTGAGGAGAGCTGACGTACTGATTCTCCACTAAAATTCATGTAGGCTTGAGGTTTGACGAGCAAGATTGGAACTTCTCCCATAGAACCTGCTCATATTTCACAAAAAGGGACTGACCATTGTTTATCTAGATGCCAATACCAGAAAGCCAAACATCAGACAACAGCGGGAAGATAAATGAACACATACTCACCTATTCCAATCAATGCCTTAGATTGTATAGTGTCCATAACAATTCCCTCTACTTGTGCGATTTTATCGATCATTTCAAATCCAACCTAGTCCAAATGTGGATAAGAGTACAATCAAATTCCTTGAAAAAAGAGAACTCAAAAACACAGACAAAGAAAGATGCTTTGGAAAAACAACATACATTATGCCGGGTCCCATGATATTTATTGCCAGGGTTTCCTAATCCAACAATCAGCCAAGGAGTGTACTCCACTTTCATCCCATTTGGTTCAGGCAATGAAGCAAACACCTGAAGCCTAGCTGGAGCTATCTTCTTTTTTTGCCAACAGGGCTTCCTCGGGTAGGATGCAATGTTACAACAAAATTTAGGCCCAGCTATCGCAAACACCATTGGCCTATCAAAAAATTATGCTCTTACTAAATTATTCAAGAGTGAGTTAAGTGTCTAAAAATAAATTCTGGGCAGTGGGAAGTGAGTTAAGTGGCTAACCTTGCTGCCTCCAAGTAGTGGGCAGATTTAACTAAGAGGGAAAAAAATATAAAGCCACCGAACTGTGAATCGTTGAAGTGGATACTGTACCGAAATATACCGGAATTCTTGTGATTCCGATCGTTCTATGGAGAACAAGGAGGAGTTGGCCTTTTTGCCTGTTATGTAAGCTCTCTTTATCTTTGTAATCTTTGTGTTCGTAACTTCGTACCATCCACGGCGTTATTCAACCTGATTAAACGATCCGAGTTGTTTATAAACAGCTTTAACGTTTGATTCGTTAAATTCTTGTTCGTTATGTTTTAATCGAATTTATGGCGAACTCGAGTTATTATTAAGCAATTGTCATAAATATTAGATTGGCGGGGCGAGAAGAACAATAATTTTATGTTATTTGTTTCTTGACCGTTTGAACACATGTAAATGCTTAGCATTTTGGTCGAATGAATAAAACTGATCGTTTCTTCAAAAAGAAAAATTTACAATGTCATTAACCGACCAAAACTTTAATACGACCTTTTTATGATCCTCTAGGCACGAGAGAGTGATGCACAAAAAGGTCATCTCTCTCCACCGCCAATGTTTTTAATTTTACAAAATCATATATCAGCCGACTCTCTATTCGTAGTAGGATAGAGCTGCGAGTGCGCCATCAAGGGCAAACAAGATTATATTAGCGGAACAAACTCATGCATTTTTTAGATCTCTTCGAAATCGAATTTGACTTTAAAGTGTTCAATATTTTATCGAACACAAGACAAAACATAATTGAAACTTTGTCAAATTGCTTTCAAGTTGAACGAGCTGAAATGTATTAGTTTGAATATCCTTATTTTGATCGCTCGATTATATTAGTAAATGTCTGATTCAACTCGTAAGTTTATCGTCACCGTTTAGGATGTATCAATTACATAGAACTATCATGAGCTTGTATTATAACACTTCTTAACGAATTATCTATTTTATATTTTCAAATACACGTTTTTCTATTTTGCGAAATCTGTATCCAAGATAAAATGAATTAGATTATCTATTTACATAATAACGTAATATAAAGGGAAATTTACGGAATCTAGATAAATACGATAAATATAAATAGGAAAATTTTACATAATTTGAATATTACAGCACAATAATGTTAAAATCTCTAAAATATAATTTACGGTATCTACTACCGTTGTGGGTCTCAAGATCATTGTTGGGGAAATTCATTTGTATGCAATCACAATCATAATGGTTCAATCTGAATAAAACTGTGTGGTTCGAATTGAACCACACGATAACTCCCTACAAATAGACTCACTACGTAAGAATTTCACATTGTTGGCGCCATCTCTGTAAAATTGAATTCCTGATTTGCCCACCCGTGCCCTTAGTATCCTATTATGCGGCCGTCACGTGCGGTGCTACGTGCGACATCTCCAATGAAGCTTCAGGTATTCTTAATCTAAGTGGTTCACTGTGGTTGATATTATTCACTGTATTCTTCTTGAAAATCTACCTTGATGTTTTTTATTTGAGGGAAATGTCTGGATTTGTTTTGTCAAAGCTTTCTGTTCTTGTCAATGTCATCATCTGATGATGATCTGCATATTTCACTACGAAAAAACATGCTTTTAGCGGCGGACTTATTGAGTTTGGATGATTGTATGATTCTGCTCTTCTGTTGATTTTATAAACTTGATTTTGCATATTTCCTCATCTACTCTAAGTGTTCTTCTGTTAATGTGGGGAACTTTGATCGTACAATTATGGCAATTTTAATCATTGTCATTGCTTAGTGTTTGCTACTAGAGAGCTCGTCTTGGCTCTTGAGATGTCTTGATTGCTCTGAGTTCCGTTGTGATAGTTTCTTGTGTTACTGAGGTATTGAACTTATTTCATCTTTGCCCCCGTTCTGGTTGGATATTTGCAGCCCCTTTTGTATTTTGTTTGTGTTTCTTTTCTCTCTGAGGTTGGCCTTTACATTTTGGCTAGTCTGGCTGTTTAGGGCCCCTGTGGGTTATGCACTTTGTTGCCTTATTGGGTATGTATGTATTTATTTGATATGCTTGGCAATTTAGTTACAATCAGAATTGTAGGGTGTTTTATGACTTGAACCTTACATATTTTGCTTGTATATGAAGTTGAAGTGAAATAACAAGAATAGTCATACTCGGGTTCAAATTAATGGGAGATTCAGCAATATTCGACATGAATAAGCTCACGTCTTACAGTGAAGACCTGATTCAGTTCCTGAAAACTGACAATGACCACATCTTGCTCAAGCAGTTTTTGCAGCAATTACATGCTCTTCATTCCCAGTGCAACTTTGACTACGACCACTTGCGATCCTTAATTGAAGGTAAACTTTCCTCTCATTTCATCTTATCTTGCCTAGTTTGCCTAGGGTGAATAAGAGTTTAGATTCATGAATGACTGTTGAGAGGATTGACTTTGAGAAACATATAATTGTGTTACTCTCTCTCTCTCACTCTCTCTCTCTCTCTCTCTCTCACACACACACACACATATACTTATATATATACACACACACACATATACTTATATATATACACACACACTCCTATGAATAACCCGGAGCATTTTAAGATTTGAAGAAATGCTTATTAGTTTTTTCAGAATTCTGGCAATTTTTTTTTGCCCTAAGCAGCATTGATACCTTCGTGTGCCATTTGGTTGTGATATTTTTTTTCCTTTCTGAAGTGGATTCCAAAGTTTTCTTGAAGTATTAAGTCCACTGAAAAAATTGGGATAGGAAAAGAGAAAACGATGTTCTCTGTGGTTATTAAGAAACACCTTCAAGAAAGAACAAAAATTGGCACCTTGCCCTGACAATTCTTTGATGATAATTTGGTGGAGCTGTTTAATTTTTGGTAGATAAAGTTGGTGGGGTTAGGAGACTGTTGTTGTTGTTGTTGTTTTTTTTGTTTTTTTTTTTGTTTTTTTTTTTTTTTTTTTTTAGGAAATTATAATCAAGAAGTAAATTAACAGAATCCCTATAAAATCTCCACCCATGAAGACCAGACACTACCCGTAAATGTAGGATCACTAACAAAAAAACAAACAACTTGTCCTATTATTTGGGAAATTACTAGATAATGCAGAGACTAAATCAACAAATCCTCCCCTAAACTAAAATGCATATTGCATATCAGTTTACATCAGCTACCAACTTCATTCCAAGTGCAGTCTTGAGTTTCTCGAATGCCTCCAGTTTCAAAGGTTTAGTCATGATATCAGCAACTTGTTCACTTGTTCCACAATGCTTGATGTTGATGGTGCCCTCTTTAGTGAGATTTCTTAAATAGTGAAATCTGACAGCAATGTGCTTGATTTTTCCATGAAATACAGGATGTTTGGCCAGTTGAATAGTAGAAGAGTTATCACACAGAATGGTCACTGAATTTACTTTGATCTCACCAACTTGCTTAAGAATGTTTTGCATCCAAATACTTTGACAAGCACAGGCAGCAACAGCAATGTATTCTGCCTCTGTAGTTGAGAGAGTCACTACAGATTGCTTATTGGATGACCAAGCCACAGCTCCCTTGCTCAATATAAACACATATCCAAATGTGCTTTTAAACTCCACAGCATCACCAGCATAATCACTATCAGTATATGCTATTAAATCTTCAGGGCATCCACGTTGATACATGATACCAAGACCAATAGTTCCTTTTAGATACCTCAGGACTCTTTTTGCTGCCATCATATGAGATTCCATAGGATTAGCCATGAATCTACTCAACAAACACACACTGAACATTAAATCAGGCCTGGTGGCAGTCAAATACATCAAGCTGCCAATTAGTTGCTTGTAATAAGTTGAATCAACCCTTCTTCCACTTTCATCTTTAGTCAGCTTTGCACCAGGTACCATAGGATTTTTGACAGAATTGCAATCTTTCATACCAAACCTATCAAGGATTTCAGTTGCATACTTTCTTTGACAAATATGAATACCTTTGGATGTCTGTTGTACTTCCACTCCCAAGAAGTAGCTCATTATCCCCATATCAGTCATCTCAAATTCATTTTTCATAGAATTTTTGAATGACTCCAACATGTCTGAATTGTTTCATGTGAACACAAGATCATCCACATAAATACTTACAATAAGTATGTTCTTTCCTTCCTTCTTGATGAACAAGGTGTGCTCATGGCTGCTCCTATCAAACCCCTGTTTGACAAAATACCCTTCAATTCTGCTAAACCAAGCTCTGGGAGCTTGTTTTAAGCCATACAGAGCTTTCTTCAACTTGTAGACCTTTGCTTCTTCTCCCTTTTTTTCATATCCTTGAGGCTGTGCAACATACACATCCTCCTGCAATTCTCCATATAGGAAGGCACTCTTTACATCTAGTTGGTAGAGTGTCCATCCATTTCCGGCTGCCAATGATATGAGTGTTCTAATAGTATCCCATCTGGCCACTGGAGCAAATACCTCATTGTAGTCAATTCCCTTTTCTTGAGCATATCCCTTGGCAACAAGTCTTGCCTTACATTTGTCCACTTCACCATTTTCATTCAGTTTGGTTCTGTATATCCACTTGACCCCAATGATTTTTGCCTCCTTTGGTGCTTCTACTAGCTGCCAAGTCTGGTTCTTGATAATGGATTCTATCTCTGTGTTCATGGCATCTTTCCATTTCTTGCAGTTCACAGCTTCCTCAAAAAATGTTGGATCATCAGAAGAGGTGAACATAATGAGATTTTGTACCTCTTCTTCATCAGACAGACCTTCTCCAAGTATATAGTCTTGTAAGTAAGCTGGAGCTCTTCTCACTCTTCTGTCTAGCAGTTGAATTGACTCACCATTAGCATTTTGATTACCATCTGTGTTCTGATCAGGATTGTCCTGTTCAGATTCTGTCTCTGTTAGATCAATGTCTTGGTTATGCCCTTCATCTCCAGCATCAGAATTTTCAGTGTTTTCTAATTCAGTTCCTTCTTCTTCATCACTTGAATATTCAAGATCACTCTCTTCATCTTCACAGATAAGCATATCATTTTTGCATTCTGCATCAGTCCTCCCCCAATCCCAACATTCACCTTCTTCAAATATAACATCTTTACTCACAATAATCTGTTTTGTTGAAGGATTGTACATTTTATACCCCTTTGATTCATCACTGTAGCCTAGAAATATGCACACTTGACTTCTAGCATCCAGTTTTAATCTCTGATACCAGTGTGTGCTTGAAGAAAAGAGAATGCCAAAAACCTTCGGCCAGATGCTGCAAAATGGACATGTCATGTTCTAAATAGAACACCTACAGCTGCTGTAAAGGATAAAACTCCTGAAGAATGCTGGAGTGGTAGAAAACCTGACATTGAGTACTTCAGAGTATTTGGATGCCTTGGGAATGTCCATGTACCAGATGCAAAGAGATTTTCGATTCATTACTCCAATTGATTAATTGCTTACAACAATTGGTATCAGAGCCTACTCACTAGGATCTGTGCAAAAGAATTCGAAAGAGATGGCAGAAAACAACAATGGGAATGGCAAGTTCGTTCAACCAGCCATTCCAAAGTTTGACGGTTTTTATGAGCATTGGGCCAAGCTCATGGAGAATTTCCTGCGTTCAAAGGAATATTGGAGTTTGATTGAGGAAGGAATCATCAATATTCCAGAGGGTACACAGGCAACATAAACTCAGATGAAGGAACACGAGGATCAAAGATTGAAGGACAGAAAGATCAAGAATTATCTTTATCAATCCATTGATAGAGAAATTATGGATACAATCCTGAATGATGATACCTCTAAGCAGATTTGGGATTCAATGGCCCAAAAGTTCAAAGGATCTACTAGAGTAAAGAGGGCTCAGCTTCAAACTCTTAAGACAGAGTTTGAAATGTTGAGAATGAAGGAAGGGGAATCCGTGAATGGCTATTTTGGGAGAGTATTGATCATAGCCAAAAACATGAAAGCATGTGGAGAAAAAATGCAGGAAATGGACATCACTGCAAAAATCTTGAGATCACTTGTGTCAAGATTTAACTATGTGGTATGCTCCATTGAAGAATCCAATAATGTTGACACATTGACTGTGGATGAACTTCAAAGCAGCCTTCTGATTCATGAACTCAGAATGAAGAATGTTGCTGCAGAAGAGGAACAAGTGTTGAAAGTATCTAGTGATGACAGAGGAAGGGGAAGAGGAAATCAAAGAGGATGTCGTGGAAGAGGAAGAGGCAGACTACCTGTAGATAAATCTACTGTGGAATGCTACAAGTGTCACAATCTTGGACACTTTAGGTATGAATGTCCCACTTGGGAAAAGAAGGCAAATTATGCTGATACTGATATGAGCACTGAAGATGACATGCTACTAATGGCACATGTGGAGATTAACAACTGTCAAAGGGAGGAGGTATGGTTTCTTGACTCTGGATGCTCAAATCATATGACTGGAAACAAAGATTGGTTTATTCAGGGTCAATTAGATGAGAAGTTCAAACACTCTCTTAAATTGTGTAATAATCACAGAATGGAGGTACTAGGAAAAGGCACTATTAAGCTGAACATTGATGGAGCAAATCAGACAATTGGCAATGTGTACTATGTGCCTGAATTGAAAAACAACCTGTTAAGCATAGGGCAACTGCAAGAAAAGGGGTTGATAATTCAGATCAAGCAAAACACCTGCAAGATTTATCATCAAACAAGGGGTTGCATTCTACAAAGCCATATGACAGCTAACAAAATGTTTGGGTTGTTGACTAAACTGCCACAAGGATCAAACTGTTTCAGTGCTAAATCAGAAGAAATGGGGGAGTTGTGGCACAAAAGGCTAGGACACATCAACAATCAAAGTCTAAAACTGATGCATCAACATCAGTGGGTTCAAGGACTCCCTGACATGAAGATTCCAAATAAGATCTGTAAAATCTGCATGAAAGGAAAGCAGCATAGGACATCAATTCCAAAAAGGAGCAATTGGAGAGCTAGCAAACAACTACAACTCATTCATTCAGATATCTGTTGTCCAATTAGTCCCATGTCCAGCAGCAATAAGAGGTATATTCTAACTTTCATAGATGATTTCTTTAGAAAGCTATGGGTGTACTTACTGAATACAAAAGATGAAGCCTTTTCTATGTTTAAACAATTCAAAGTAAATGTAGAAAAGGAATGTGGCTTGCCTATTTGTGCCTTAAGAACTGACAGAGGAGGAGAATTTACCTCAAAGGAATTTTTTAAGTATTGTGTGGACAATGGAATAAAACGCCAACTGGGGCATACACTCCCCAGCAAAATGGGGTGGCTGAGCGCAAGAACAGGTCCATCCTGAATATGGTCAGGTGTGTGCTTGAAGAAAAGAGAATGCCAAAAACCTTCTGGCCAGATGCTGCAAAATGGACATGTCATGTTCTAAATAGAACACCTACAGCTTCTGTAAAGGATAAAACTCCTGAAGAATGCTGGAGTGGTAGAAAACCTGACATTGAGTACTTCAGAGTATTTGGATGCCTTGGGAATGTCCATGTACCAGATGCAAAGAGAGTTTCGATTCATTACTCCAATTGATTAATTACTTACAACAGAGACATCCTCACAATTCCCCCCTCCCCCCAATAATGAAATGTGAAGAAGCGTAGATTTACTCATCAGATGTTTAAAAAGATTAGGTAGAGAGCATAAACCAGCTCTAGCTCTTTGCCTAGTACTATATTTGTTACCATTGTAGCTTTGGTTTAGTGTGCGTGCCTTCTCGTTTCTTAGCTGGTACTGTTTCGATGTCTTAATTGCTTGGTTGAAAAGATGCAACAAATGAAATTTGATTCTTTTCTTGAACTAGACATGTTTATTCTTGATATACGACTAGACTTGTTGTTTTAAATGCATGTAAGGCATCCCTGAACCCGACCTCACAGTTACCGCACTATGAATTACACATCGATTAATTTCCTATACTTTCTGTTATTGGCGTGCGTTCCTATAATTACATCTCATGCACTTGTCAGAATATCAGAAGAAGATAGATACTTGCCAGCAGAAAATTGCCACGGTAAATTCTGAAACTGCCGCAGATGAAGAAGATGAGATGCTGCTGAAAGAACATCTTTTGAGAGAGGAGCTGAGATAAGTATTTGAATAATTTTATTTTTACGTTTCACGTTAATGGGTTGTAGTTTGTATTGATTGTCTTACAACACAGTGACTACAGAGGAAATCAATGGTCTAGACCATCAAAGAACGTCTCTTAAAGAACGTAGGCAAGCTATAAAGAAACTGGAGAAAGAAGACTTGAGAACAGAGTAAGTCGATGGAACTTATGGTATACCTAATTTTCTTCATTACAATTACATTACCTTTGATTATGAATATCAGTTTTAGGCTTTGTTTACTTATCTTGTATGGTTTGAATTGCATGCTACTTGCACATGGCTAAACCACCGCCGCCGCCGCAGCCGCTACCATCATTTTGGGTGATTGATTGAGCCGAGTTGATATAGTCTAGAATGTGAGCTCGACTTAGCAAGCTCATTGTCTTGGCTTGCAATTTGATTCCAACTCGGTAATGTGATGGAATGTAAGCATTCCATCACCGTGTTTGGCACACGATGGACTGTAATGTATAATGTATGAGATTCCATAGTAGATGACACGGTGGGTGGTGTGGGGGTAGAGGTAAGGTGGTAGGGGTAGAGGCAATTGTATCCTTTTTCATCTTTTGTGCTTCTAATTGTTCGCTCTTAGTGCTTTAAACAGAACTACTTTATAAGAATTTAGCATCCTATTAATGCACTAGCTTTCTCCTTCCTTAATTTTTTTTTCGTTTCTTAGATATTGTGGAGAAAGATAAAAAAGAAGTGGAAAAATTTGAACTGGACACCGAGACACAATCTCCGTTTCAGACTTGCAACAGTATCTGGAAAAGTATAAATATTTGATACTGTTATTATTGCTTTGAAGCCAAGATTAGACTACTGCTGACAAATGAATGTGTGCAATTTTATTTTTATTGATGGTGTTTCTGGGCTTGGAAGAAGGTGCATTACGAATTCTTTGCGCAAATCTTTACTGTATTGTATAGCAGCACAGCACACTCGGAGAAAATTATGGATGGACATGAAGCATCCATTTGGTAAAAACTTTCCTGTAACGACTGTATCTTAAAATTTTCTTTCTGAATTATTTATACCAGATTATGAATCTGTCATATTTTGGGCATGTGTATTGGTGAGTATAGTTCTTGTATTCAACCATGCGTGTTTACCCGTCTTTCTTCTGAATTATCTGAATCTTTGTTGTATCAACAATTGTGTCAAAGGATCGACCTTTTCAAAGTCGATTCTGATTCTCGACTCAAACATCGATTTTTTGAAGGTCTATTTGATGTTGGTGTATCTGTAGGTTGAGTTTATTGTCCAATAATTAGCTAGTCAATGTGACGAGGACAAATGACAAAAAAGATGATAGAGTGACCATTGGAATCATGTCTTCTTTCATTTCTTTACCACCCAAGTCTTTTCATATTGGTTTATCTGATTCAGTGCTGACGATACTTCTTTCAAAACGACGATAACATTGACGATGTCTTTTACAAAATAAGGGCACATGAGTAACGTCAACGATATTAATGTTCATTTTGAATAAAGATGGTAATGTCATTGACGTGCGTAGAATCGTCAATGAACATTAACATTCTTACGTGTATTTAATTCGGCCCTATTAAAGAAAAGTATGATTCGTTATGATCCCAATGTAGATTCATGTTTATTTGTAATTTATTGATGCAAGATATAATATGTGATGCACCGGATCTTTCTTGTGTATGAAACATCATTGATGATTGTGAAAACATGTTAGCTTGTTTTTTAACTATAGTTTCTCTTTTCTCAAAAAAAGAAGGTAACATGCTTATTTCGCGACGAATGAAGGCATAAACTTAATAGGTCTGGAATAATGGAAGACTATGTCGCATTCTCATACAGTAACAGCTTGCTCTGGTGATATTGATTATGAATTAAATAAACATTTCCTTCTTAACACTACCATTTGGGAACGGTACATCAGGGCTTTTGTTTTTTTCCTCTGCAAAGAACGAAATATTTTATTGCTGCCGAATAAAATTAAATTACAACAAAACTAGCTCGTGGCTAGACAAAGGATTCAACATTCCACTGGACTATACCCAACACTAAATGAACTACTACCTGCACAAGGCTAAACTACCTTTACAACACTAACCAAGCTTACACCACAATGAAGTTAAGTAATAGATTACAATGAAGATTGCTGAACAGAAAATAAAAATATTCTCCAAAGAATTCAAAGACGTTCAGAGACCCTCTAAATTAATACATTACCCGACAAAACGCAAGCTTTTTGGGTTATTCAATCAAAAACCAAACAAGAGGGTGTAAGATTTTTCTTACGTGAGGAGCATTATAGAGGATTGCTGAACTCTAGCTCATGCCTTTGTTGTGTATCCATTTCTTTCGTCAAACGGCAAGACAATTTGTCTGCCCATTTGTTAGCTAAAAAAAGTCTCCGTCTTTCAGGATGTGTGGAATGTGGCTCTTCCCCCTTCTCATTTAATTCGTGCGTGTATGATAGACATTGAATAATAAAAATCATTTGAGTTAAAAACAAAAAAACAAACAAACAAGAGGGTGTAAAGAAAAAAATCATTTGTCGTGCTCTCCTTGCAGCCCGACACATAGGTGATGACAACACCTGCTTTGTCTGTGACACCCACTCTGAAACTACGATGCATGCGATGAGAGATTGCCCCTACCAACATGTGGAAGCAAGTTGTCCATCACCACAACTGGACACTCTTTTTCGGTTCCCACGCGACACCGGTATGGTTAAGAGACTGCTTGAAAATAAATATGTACAAACATGATACCATTGACTTATGGAGGTTCCTTTTTCGAGAAATTGTGCAAGACCTATATTATTGGCGTAATCATGAGTTTCATCAAGGTGAGCGATCACGACCCCCAAGGATGATATTTATTTCTAAGCCTATCCGCCGAAAGACGAAAATTAGGCCAGGCTTGGAGTTGATCCTTACTATGTCTCTTACTTACATAAGATATACCTTAGCATTCTTGTACATATGATTTGGCCCGTTGGTACAGCGTTGAAATTTAATAAAATATCCGGTTTCGAAAAAAAAAAAAAAAAAAAAAAAAACAACAACAACAACAACAACAATCGAAAAAACCAGACACATGTAAAAGCAGAGAAATGTTGATAGACTGATATAAGTGGATGTAAATCAGCTGTGCCAAGTTTCCGGAGACACAGAAAATGGCTTCCATAAGCTCCGTCGTACCGCAGCCAATAGCAACCATCATCAAGTGCACCACCACTCGCTCAAGTCCCAGCAAGGAACGCATTATTAAGTGTGCGCCGCCGGTTGGGATTCCGGGGCGGAGGCAGGCCTTGCTACTTCTGACGGCTACGACTGCACTGAAGGTTGCTGAATTGCCTTCTAAGGCGCAAGATATACCGCTGTTCGGACTGAGGAAGAAACTTAAAAAAGTTGAAGAGGAAGCCGAGGAGATAGTGAAGGAAGGCTTCGAGGCAGCTGATAAAGGTTTGGAAACGGCTGAGAAAGGAATTGAAGCTGCAGAGAAAGGTTTGGAAACTGCGGAGGATGAGATAAAATCGTCGGTAAGCTTCGGAGGTTTAGCTCAGGCGGGTGTGGTAGCCGGAGCTGAATTGATTGGTGTTTTGGTTGCCTCCTCCATTGTTAATGGGATTTTAGGCCCTGAAGCTCAGAAAACATCATAAGATAATGTATGTATTATTTTGCTTCAATTCTGTAATGTGATTTACTTTTGTTTATAATATATGCTATCCTAATTCCTATTGTGATTATGGTTTTATTTGTGCATGCTTTCCCAATCAGAAAGCTTGTTTATGCTGATTGATTGGTGTGAGAAATGTTAAAGAATTAGCTCATGATTTTGATATCTAGTAGTTGTTTAAGAATGGGGTTTGCTTTATGTGGAGTTAAAAATCACCCCATGGCCCACACCACCTACTCCTACATTATTGAGAAAGTCTTGTCCTATCTGTGTATTTTGCAACAAAGAATATCATAAGCATTGATAGTATCTAGTAGTTGAGATTGTTAAGTGATTCATTCAGTTGATCAGAGAATGGAGGAAGAAAAAGTGAATTCAGGATACTTTCGATTGATTCATGACCAGCTTACTATAATCAAGACCCGTGCCCCGTGGGCAAATCAAGTGTTAGTTCAACTCCAGCAGCTGGAAATGGACGTTAGATTCATGAAAATGTTGTGTTTGTGCCTTGATACGTTTCATGAAGAAAGCAGGGAAAGATTGGGACCTATGATGATCACTCCTTTTGAGATGATATGGCTTAAAGATCACCAAGGATTATCTGAATCTCTTCTCAAGCGCCTAGCTGAAACAAGGCGGCCAGTCGACATGTTGATCGAAGATTATAATCCAGCAGTCTTTGAATTGAAAGGGAAAATTGTACAGAGCAAACAGAAATTTGAAGGCTGGTGTGAGATTTTGATGCAATCGTCGACGAATTGTTGCCAGTTTTCATCATTTTCTGAGATCAGGTATTATGTTAGACATGTTCGGAATTGTCTAAAATATTTTTCCAGGTACAGAATTGCTCCCAGAATTGCTCCATTAAAGGAGCAGATCAATATTTTGATAGTCAAGATAGCATTTCTGGAAGAATCTTTGAGGAACGTTGAAAGTTGCCCTAATAGGAGGAATGAAATCCTTCAGTTTCTGAATTTTGCTGTTGCTTTTGCCAACAGTGCAGCTTGCTTTGCGATTCTGTACTGGTCAAAAGATGACAATGAAGAAACTGCAAGTGAAATGAATGCTTTCCTTTTTGATATATTTCGAAAGTTCATACCTTTGTCGTCTGATATCATACCCTTGTACATTGGCATCTTAAAGTCCTACGATTTGCAGCAATCTGATTCTTTTCTTCTTGGAGAAGAAGCTGTTGAAAGCTTTGTTGATTTTTTCTTTGAGCAAATGGATACTATTTTGAAGGAGGATGATTTTCTGATTCTTCGAGACAGGCTAACATTTCTTTTGACATTTCTCATTGATCCTCCTCCACGTGTGATTGTGAATGATGCAGCAGCAGCAGCAGAAGAAGATTTAATCCGCAGCCAAATTTATGCTTTTTTCCATAAGGATGCGTATCTCCTTTTACCGTTTGATAAGATGAAAGATGATTTCTCCGACAAAAAGAAGCTTTTAGGTGATTGTATGATCAAGATTGATATAGCAATTGCTAAGATAAGAGCACTTCACTACGGATTCACAGACTCTTGGATCAGATTGGAAGAAGTTGAGAAAATGGAATACGTTTATTTCGTTTCTGTTCAAAGAGAGCTGTCTTGGATCGAGAAGCATGCCCGATGGGCTGATCCAGTGCTAGGTCAACTGCAGTTATACAAAACGGAGCTTAGATTCTTGAGGGTGTTCTTGTTATGTTTTACGACATGGGACGATATTGATGAAGAAATCAGTGTCGGTTTGAGTTCTATGATCACTTCTCTCCATGGGATATGGGGAGAAAAAGAAGAAAAAGGACTTCTTGCTCGTCGCCTTCATGTGATACGTACAAGAGGCGGTTTAACAGATTGGCATCCATTGGCTTTTGAAATAGAAGGAAAAATCCAACTGTCGAAGCTAGAAATCGAATCATGGTGGCTAAATTTGTTTGATCGGTCGTTTCGATGCAAGCCTTCAACAACTTATAGGACCTTGAAGTGTCTGGATTCTATCATAAAAAATCTGAAAGATCTTGTCACCCACAAGGCTGGTGAAATTGTTTCATTCAAGAAGCAAATCGAAACCTTGGAAGGAAAGGTAACGTTTCTGAAGATTTTCTTGAAACTCACTGTGAATTGCATAAGAGCACTCGCATTAGAATCTGTAAAAAGTGGTAAATCTGTATATACAGCTCCAGATCCAACTAAAATGTGCTGCATCAGAATCTGTATACATGATCTCTATTCAACGATTCGGATAAAATTGGACGACATCATACTCTATATCTACCGCAATCGAATTTTTTTACGATTCAAGTTTTTGCTATTTCTAACATCAAATATATATATATATATATATATATATATATATATATATATATATATATATATATATATATATATATTTCGAGTCACAAAAAAAATCTTTACTAAAATATTTCATTAATAAGATCTTCTATACATATTTTGAATATCCATACAAGGTAATATTTATCACTATAATAATAGAAAATAAATTATTTATATGTGTATTTGTTTTTGTAAATATGTCATAATTATTTTGGTTTACGATTCTTTATTATTGTAGTACGGTAGAGATTACGTGTACAGTGACTATGTGTAGAGATTCGTAAATGATGTTAGAATCTGTAAGGTAGAGACTCTATTCAGAGACACTGATGCAAGTGCTTTCTAAATAGTAAGAATTTGGGAGAATTCAACATGTTTGTTCAAGCCTTTACTAATGATGCAGCATGTCTAACATTTCTTTATTGGGCCAAAGATGCAAATGATGATAAAATCTTGTCTGAAACAAATTTGGTGCTTTCTCATATGTTGCAAAAGGTCAAACCTACCACATCTGATGTTGCCAGATTGTACTTTGAAACCCTTAAGGCCATATATGTGCAAGGATCCGATTCTCTCATGTTCGGGCAAACTGTTGTCAGCTTTGTCGGCCTTTTTCTTGAGGATGATTTTCAAGTTCTTCGAGACGATGTCGTATTTCTTTTGACATTTCTCAACGACCCTCCCAATAAGAACGCAAAGGAATTAATTTGTAGACAAATTGGTGATCTTTTTTGGGAGGGTGTGTACGGTCTTCTCCCGTTTGATGACACTGAAGGAGATTTATCCAAGAAAAATGTGTCTTTAAGTGATTTTATGATAACAATTGAAGCCATCAATGTTAACGTTAGACGCACGTATTGCGAATTCCTAGATTCATCATTATATAACTTTCCAAAGATTATTTCTCCACAATTTCTTGATTTTCTCATACAGAATCTTAGAAATTTGAGGGAGAAGTTGATTTGTGAAATGAAGTATGCACCTTTTGCAAGATTCAAGATCATAAAAATTGAGGACGAATTGGTTTCTCTCCGTCCTTTTTTCAATCATATATTCGACTTGCAAAGTGAACAAAATGAGACATGGTTAGAAGTTGTTGATTCATTACATTTAACAGAACATGTCATCAGCTCGTGCATCAGTTCGAGGTTTGTTTTTGATCATCCGATCTGGTATCATATGGCGTATCTTTCTGATGTCTTAGATGGAATTAAGGTTGTTAGGGCAAAGCTGGAGAAGATCAAAGAGAACACCACATATGATGCAAGATGCCTCTCTTGTTCACCCGGTTTCATTAGTACATTCCCGGAACAAGCGAGACCTTCAAAAATCAATGAAATAGTTGTAGGTTTAGAGGATAAGGCAGAAAAAATAATCCGCAAGCTTACCTCGGGACATAAGTCACTTGACATTGTTTCAATTGTTGGCATGGGTGGACTGGGGAAGACTACCTTAGCAAAAAAGGTTTATGGTTCCTCAACAGTCAAATCTAATTTTAACCTATTTGCCTTTTGTTCTGTTTCACAAGACCATAATACCAGAAGACTGTTATTTGACATTTTAAGTGATGTTAAAGGTGTTGATGGGAGAAATTCTGACATGACTGATGATGATTTAGCTCATCAGCTGTGGAAATGTTTGAGTCGTCAAAAGTACCTTATTGTACTGGACGATATCTGGAACATAAGTGCTTGGAATGAATTAAAAAAAGCATTCCCAGATCATGAAAATGGAAGTAGGGTTATGTTCACAACCCGATCTCATGAAGTTGCTAACGAATGCAAAATCAGTTGTCATCCATATCAGCTACGTTTCTTGTCTGCGGTTGAAAGTTGGGAGTTATTGCAAAAAAAAGTGTTTGATAATGGCATCGCACCACCATACCTCTATGAGATTGGAATGTTAATTGCCAAAAACTGCAAAGGACTCCCTCTAGCCGTTGTTGTAATCGCAGGTCTCCTAGCTAGAACGGAAAAAAGCTTAAAGTGGTGGAGTGAAGTTGCAGAAAGAGCGGTTTCTTATCTTTCCGACGAGGGATGCTTGGGAATTTTGG
This sequence comes from Gentiana straminea, assembly GCA_036785695.1. Classification (NCBI taxonomy): domain Eukaryota; kingdom Viridiplantae; phylum Streptophyta; class Magnoliopsida; order Gentianales; family Gentianaceae; genus Gentiana; species Gentiana straminea. The sequence goes on along the minus strand of JAVUPR010000314.1, from coordinate 7,329,837 downwards.
AATTAAGTTACAAGCATTTACCCGAAAATCTGAAACCATGCCTTCTCTATCTTGGAGCATTTCCGGAGGATAAACTGATTAACGTTAAGCAGGTGATGATGCTATGGATTGCTGAAGGATTCATACAAGAATCCAAGACAAAAAGCATTGAAGTTGTGGCGAAAGAGTATTTCCAAGACTTGGCTGACAGAAGCCTTATCATTGTTAGTCCGAGAAGTACCAGTGGTGAAATAAAAACATTTCGTGTTCATGATATGGTACATGAATTATGTCAAACAAAATGCCGGTACGGGAACTTTTTCCATCTGGGCTATGGAATCACATCATCAAGTTCCTCAGACCGTTCATTAAGTAACCACTATCGTGTTTCCATGCAAAAGCAGAGCGATGTCACTATTTCTGCTGGATCATCGCATTCAAATGCACACTCTTTGCTCTATTTTGGTGAACAACGATATGATGGAGTTAGCAGTTTTCCTATAAGGGAGTTTAGACTTGCTCAAGTGTTGGATTTGAATCTCCACTTGCAAATAGATGACATAAAACAATTCACCTCTCTCGTTCATCTGAGACATATACATGCTAAATTGGGGGCAAAATCGAAATGTATTCCATCATCGATATCGAATCTATGGAACATACGATCTTTTCTGTTGACTTCACTAACTGATCATGGTGAAATACATTTGCCAGAAACTTTTTGGGGAATGATTAGTTTGAGGCATGTGAAAATCGACAGATGTGTCCTTATATTTTCGAGTGCCCACGAGCACGAGGCATATCCTAAACTGCACAATGTGGTAAGCTTTTCAAAACCATGTTTATCGACAGGAAAAGACGTACAACAGCTTCTGGAAAGGTTGCCCTCTGTTCAGAAATTGAGCTGTTTTCTGAAAGAATCTGTTGATTATCATGAAGTATGGGTAGAAACATTGGACTTTCACAGAAAACTCGAGTCACTAAAACTAACTCTTCTTGGAAAGAGAAGACAGTACCTGATCAACTTCCCTTCAACTCTCAGGAAACTAACTTTAGTGAAATTTCATTTACCTTGGACGGCTATATCAACGATTGCGGAACTACATTGTCTTCAATTTTTGAAGCTACAATTGATTTCCTTCCAGGACCCTATACTGGAAATGGAAGATACGGCATTCCAAAACCTCAAATTCTTTCATTTGTATAATCACGATTTGGTGGAATGGAATGCCTCCACTGAATCATTGCCTTGTCTAGAGCAACTCGTGATTGAATGCCCGAAACTGAAAGAGTTACCGTCATGTCTCGGAGAAATGTCAACCTTGAAGAGGATAGTGGTTAGAGAATCCTTACAAGTTGAGAGTTCAACTCTTCAAATCAAAGAAGAACTGATGGAACTGGGGAACCAAGTTGAAGTTTCCATCTACAATAGGTGTGTAACATTTAACTTGATACAGTTTCGTCTCTGTTTTACCCTTTATTTCCGATAACGCGTCTCGTGAAAATAGGATGACAGGTGTGTACTTAACTGTTATGATTTTTATGTCCATAGGTTTATGAAGACAAAGTGAAGACAAGCCCCTGCAACTTCAAACCTGGGAAGATGTACATCATATTTTGATAGGTTAGTTTCATATTGTTGACTTAAATATAATAATATCTTTGATGCCAGGGTGGATCCCCTCCTGTGTAAATGGAGAAACACGTTAAGGCACTCGCATTTTAACATTGAAATAGAATCCACTGGACAGAACACAACGCCGTTTTCAGTTAGGTTGGCTTGTGAGTTGTGAACGTAACGACTAGTTGATATAGTTAAAATCATTCCAATTACTAGGCAAAATAAACTAGAATCATATCTTTCAAATACATGTTACTTGTTACTTCTATCTCTCTGTATATTTGATTTTTGTTGTATCATGTCCAGCTCCAGGGCACATGCATAAAAGAGAGACAATATGTCTCTTCAGCAAGAGACTTGCTGAGACGCTTTACGCATAGGTGGAGAAAATCACTCAATAATTAAGGGAGAAGAAACCCTTTGTTTGACGGCTTCAGCCAAGCCGAAATAGATGGCTTTCATCTCGAAAGTTTCAACATCGAGGGGTTCTGGGGTACAGACGGAAACAACACGCAAGAGGGTGCCATCATAATCACACACAAAAAAAACAGCACCAATGCTTAGTTAGCTAAATGATCAACACGAAATGCTTCCACGTTAGCATTTCACCACACCGGCCAGAGGATGGAGCCTAGTGGAACGATGATTATTATATTCATTTGTATGTCTATTGACTTGTTCGCTTCGTGAGAATATTATATTCGTCGTTCAAGATGCAGGCGAGTTTGGCTGCAAATTTTTCAATAAGGCAATTTTGCTAGGCAAATGAAAATTCTTTAACCCATGTTATATTTCTTTCTATTTTTTTTGATTTGATAATATTTATGGATAAAACAAAATTCGAATACATTCGTGTTCAATATCAGATCCCCCTCCAATTAGATCCGCTCTTGAACATTATGATCATCGTTCGAATTAAAACTTACAGGTAAAGGAAAAAGGGGTAAAAAGTAAAGAAATTTTGGGCACTATCTTCAATCTTCAAGTTGAAGAATTGCAACAAATCTGAAATTTTCACCAGGTTCAAATACTGCTTCAACATCTTCAAAACTCTGTTCAACTTTCAAATCATTCTTCACCTTCAAACCTTCCTAATCAACCATACACACACACACACACAAAAACAAAAACGCAGAAGGAAAAAAAGAGAGAGCACATTAAGAGAGCCATCAATTATAATTAGGACAGGGTGCAAATGCGCGGGACTGAATGTAGATGCAGCAACCTAGACAATGGAACAAAGGGATCGAAAAGGCAATAACAAAGGACATGAGCACCCGCACTTGCATCGAATCTGTTCATTTCTTGCTAGATTCGATCCAACATGAATCGAAACCAGTTTTAAGGAAAATCAGAAGATATAGAGGATGAAAGACAGATTATAAAAACAAGAAACACCAGCAAAATTTGTGAGGTCAAATATCCCAGGGACTTGAAACTTGTAAGGATATGTTCCTCAATATAGTCAAATTACATCTATACATTAGACTCCCATTTTCAAAAGAAAGTCTTTTTAAGTTTCAGAAAGGATCCAAAAAGATGAATAAATACCAAAGCAAAAGACAAGCTCTTTTTGGTTTAAAGGGATCTTTATTTATAAACAAAAACTTTGTACAAAGAGTTCAATCAACGCATCAAAATGCTATACAATGAAATTAGAACTTAATAAAAGAAAGGACTACGCCTGCCAGGCTAATCTGAGCTCGCGAGCTTTTCGAACCGCTTGGGATAGGAACACCTCTATCGGGGGCTTCTGCTTATCGCTTTGATGGAGTATCTCATTGCGCCAATGCCATATACTCAGAATAAGTTCTCTAAATAGAAATTTCCAGAACTCCAGATTATCCTTTTTGTACATATTCCTGCTAAGGCATGTATCTAGCCACCGGGGAACTTCATGGACAGTGGTGAACTCGTTCCAGCATTGCGGATGAATTACGTACTTCCAAACTTTTTTCACCCATCCACAATCCCGCAGAGCATGGAGAGTCGTCTCGCTATGGTTTTGGCAATTGACACATATGTCTGTACCAATGATGTGTCGTTGGTACAAAGTAGCGGCTGAAGGGATGGCATTCTGACGGATCTGCCAGAGGAGAATGTTGCCTCGAAGGGGACCTTTAATTTCCCAAATCTGCTTCCAACCTGCCTCGTCAAGCCCTGAGGGGAGCGTTGCTTTTCGAATTTCAGAATAGGCCGAACTAACAGAGAATTTACCCGAAGTGACTGGCTTCCACATGGGCCGACCCACATCATCCACGGAAATTGCATCCCTCAATTCACTAGCTGCGTAGCAGATGTGTCTCCATATAAAAGAGGAGCCTGGCTTAGGTGGTTCAAGTGGTGAGCCATATTTTTTCCAAAGAATTTGAACCCAGAGTTTGTTCTGATCGGTCAGAAGTTGCCAAACGAGCTTTGCCAGGAGTGCAATATTCATGTCCCGTGTCTTTCTGATTCCTAGCCCGCCAAGATTTTTTGGACGACATATAGTATCCCAAGCAACATGATGGATATTTCTTTTGTCTTCGCAATCGCCCCAGAAAAAAGAGCGGGCTAATTTATCAAGTTCATTAGCAGTAGTGGTAGGGAGTTTAACCGTCTGCATGTGGTAATAGGGGGTCGTTGTGAGAACCGTTTGGGCAAGAATGGCACGGCCTGCCTTAGAAAGAGTGGAAGCCTTCCAGGATTGGAGCTTGGACCGAACTTTATCTATGACAAAATGAAAATCTTCTTTTTTAACCCTACCATGGTGGAGAAGGACTCCCAAGTATTTTTCTAAGTTCCACGTTTGTGACATACCCAGAATCTCGGCGATGCACGTAGCCGTTTGCTGTGGTACGTTGGGGGAGACCGCAAATTTAGACTTGGCAATGCTTATTTTCTGGCTTGAGATATTGCAGAAGACAGACAAACCCGCTCCATTTCCTTGGCTTGGTCAACTGACGCCTCAGAAAAAAGGATAAGATCATCTGCGAAAAACAAATGTGAGAGCTTTTGACCGCCTCTCGAAACGACAATCGGCTTCCATCTACGGGCTGCAATTGACTGCTTGATTAGCTCACTCAGAACCTGCATGACAAGAACAAAGAGATACGGTGCCAATGGGTCGCCTTGTTTAAGACCACGCCTCGGCTGAAAGCCTGTAAGTGGTTCACCATTCCATAGGATTTCAAGGGTTGTGCTAGATAATGAATAAAGTATAAGGTCAATCAGAGCATCGCTGAACCCCACCACATGCAAAAGCTGTTTCAGAAAATCCCAATTGACTCTATCATACGCTTTCTCTAAATCCACTTTGATAATCATAATGCCCTTCCGGCCAGTTTTCTTGCGCATTGTGTGGAGCACCTCTTGAGTAATAATGATATTGTCAGAAGTTTGTCTTCCCGGTATAAAAGCGCTTTGGCAATTATCAATGAGCCATCCAATTATCAGGCGTAGTCGATTGGCAATAATTTTTGTGATGATCTTCGAAGTTACATTAGCAAGGGCAATAGGACGCATTTGTGACACAGATTCTGGAGGTTGAACTTTAGGTATCAACGCGATAAAGGTGCGGTTAGCAGAAGCCGGGAAGCATCGGTCGTTAAAAGCCTTTATTACCCAAGAAACGAGAGCTGCACCAACAATGTTCCAATTTTTCTAAAAAAAGACCGGGGGGAATCCATCAGGGCCCGGTGATTTAAAGGCGCCCATTTGAAAGACAGCCGCATAGATCTCACCTTCAGAAACAGGCCTGTTTAAGAGTCTTTTATCTGCATGAGTAATAATCGGTGTGTAGAGGCCCGGTGGTAAGGGAGTCACAGGTTCGTCGGTATAAAGATCAATATAAAACTGCCGTACCATATTCTTCAAAGCCGGAGCGTCGTCTGTCCAGTTTCCATTTGCGTCCCTCAAATAAGTAATATTACTCTTTCCACGTTTCCGCATAGTGAAGAGATGAAAATATCGTGTATTTCGTTCCCCATCAGTGATCCAGTTGAGCCGAGATTTTTGGAACCAGAAAGTTTCCTCTTGGGAGAGGATTTCATCGTATTCCTTAATTAATTCTTCATTTAGATCATTCAGAAAATTAGAGGGTGCATTGGAAAGAGAGGTTTGAATACCTTCAATTCGGGCTCTACATCTGCGTTTTCGATGGAATAGATTACCAAAAACCTCCCTATTCCATTGTGCAACTTTACTTGCCAAATAGTACAGGGTGTGATGCAAATTTGCACCTTCATTATTCCAGTTAGTTTCAAGAAAATATTGGAACCCTTTATGTTGCATCCAACAAGCTTGGAACCGGAAGGGCTTTTCTCTTTGCTTAGTGACCGAGCCATTTGTCATCGAAAGCAGAATCGGATGATGATCCGAATGGGTGCGGGGTAAATGATGTATAACTGAAGAGGAGAATCGATTCCACCAGATATTATTGCAAAGGGCTTGATCCAAGCGTTGTTCAATCGCAAATAAACTGTGTATAGAGCTAAACCAAGTGAATCTCGGCCCGTAAAAAGGTATCTCAATTAAATCACTAACGTTGATGAGCCTTCGAAGTCGTTCTACGGCTGGGCCTGAAACAGGTCTACCCCCCCATTTATCATCATCATTAACAACCTGATTAAGATCACCAATAATACACCACGGCACAGTAATAAACGCAGCTACATGCTCAAATAAATCCCAAAGCTCATCTCGAAGGGAGGGGGTGGGTGAAGCATAAGTAAGGGACAAAATTCGAGTTACCTTTCCCGCCACCACTACAGCTAGAAACATAGTCTGATATGTTGCAAAAAGAAGGCGAAGGTCAAAAGTCAAGTTGTTCCAAAAACACCACAAACCACCGCTAAACCCTCTTGCTTCAATCGCAAATAAATCTGTAAAATTACAATGCCGAAGAATACGAGTTGCCTTCGTACTTGGTACACGGGTCTCCATAAGGAATAGGATATCCGGCTGATATTCATTCACATAAGCTTTTAAATGTCTGAAAAATTCGGAGGAGTTGGCACCCCTACAATTCCATGAGAAAATCTTCATTGTTCAATAACAGGTTGAAGTTGTAGCTGCCCAGGGGCAGTAGTACCTTGTAAATTATCTTTCGAATTTGATAAACCGCCACTGTCAAGACCAATATCTGGTGGGTTTGCTTTAACATAGTTGGAGTCCAATTTTTTTATCGCTTCTTCGGCCAGAGAAGCATCCGCCATCATTGCCTCTTGCACAGCAGACTGGATGATGTTCGACTCGGAATTAGGCGTTTTGGTGACGTTGGTTGTGTCATTCAGGGGAACGATGAAGGCATTGGCAGCAACAGTACTTATTTGACGGGCCTGCGACATGGCAAGGGCAGTGCCCAAGTTGGTTCGGCTAGGAGCGTTGATAGGGACATATTTGGTGGTATTTATGTGCTTATTTATATTTATTATATTTATTTTTGTCGAGAGATACTCTTTTTTGGGTGTGTTTTGGATGATTTTCAGGTCTTAGGTGCTCGTGAGATATAATGGCGATTATTGGAATGTTTTGGTCATTTTTGGAGAATGTTCAAGGTAAAGAGAAACGACGAAGGATTTTGTGAGGAGATCGAACCGTTGCGGAATGCGATGATGCGTCTTTGAACGTTTTCATTGACCTCGTGCCAAATATTTATTACTAATAAATTGGTCAAGACTTTCGTTTTTATTATTAAGGATTATTATTATTATTTTAGGATATTAGATTTTAATCATATTAAAAATAAATAAAATAAAATAAATGGGCTTAGGCCCAAATTAGAAGTAGCTAGCAGTATTTTTTCATACTACTTAGGCGTGAATTTGCTGGGACTATAAGGAGACTACGGACAACATCACGGAAGGATCAGACGAAAAGGAACAACAGAGACGGCATTGAGGGAAAGAAAAGGAGCCGCTGCTACTTTCCTCTTTTCGATTCAATTGTGCTAACAACAGTATGAATTATTTTGTATTTTCTACAATAATGGTTTGTTTTTAATTTCGTTTATTTTCAGTTAAAGTGTTATTGAAATCTCGATTGATGCGATTGTGAGACCTAATTGATTTCATCCTCATTGCTTTGTTGATATTTATTCGTCTTCCGGGCATAAACTTGATGACTATATAGTTGATTGGTTGTTTCTGCAGGATAATTAATTCAATTATTTAGTTGATTGCCAATTAAAACGATAAATACGTTAAAGTTTATTGGTTTTGATATAGTGGTAAATGATATGATTTTGCCGGTTCGTAGCCCGTAGAATCCACTATCATGAAAACGAATAATCTAGGTTAAAATTAGTCCGGTTGGATTAATACTTTGAACCGGGTCTCTCAAACCTTAATGCTTCCGGGATTCCAAACTCTTATGACCGTGTCTAATAAAGGGTGTCTTCCGGTTAGAGTATAATTAACGACCGTGTCATGATTATCGAATTTAGGAGAGATTGGTCACTTGGTGGTTGTCGGTGGCTATAACCAGTTTATCAATGAATTAGTGAGTCATTCTTGCGTCAGTGATCAATCGAGTAAATCGAGGTGGAAATAACTACTTTAATTTGGAGCCTTCTTATTTATTGATTTTATTACTATTTATTATCTCTTTTGTCTTGATTATTAAAATTCTTCATTTTAGCTACTACAATTTTAGTCAATACACAACTACTTGGATTTCTATTTTTGTTCTGAAAGAAATAATCTTCCGTTCCCTGTGGGATTCGACCCCTACTTGCCCTATACTAGTTATAGAGTGAAAAGGGATATTTATTTGGTGGTTTAACGAGCCACCAAGCGTGCTGCACCCGCAGCCTGTTATTATTATTAAGAGGCACACCACCGCGACCTCTACCTCGGGAACCAACCCCTCGTCCTCCTTCAGAAACCTGGTGTGTGACCGGAGCCGAATTAAACTGATGCAAACCTTGGAATTGTTGTTGCATCGCTTCTACCGAAATCATCTCAGCTGTATCATTCTCTTCCTCATGCAAGACTGCAAATCGTGAACCAGAAGGTCCATCATTTGAATAATTTGTGGGCTGAACAGGAGCTGAATTTTGGGGCAAAGAGGCTCCCTCGTTTGCACTAGCAGCAGCGCCTTTCAAGTTTGAAGCTGTGGTTGAATTTTTTGAGGCATTAGGCCTCCTCCTCCTATTAGTGGCAAGCATCCAAGGGCCGAAGGGATTGGCGTCAGTAGGCAAATTTGCAGGTTCAGGGGGCTTATTCTGAGAGGTGTCCATGTCAGTTGCACGGTGAGGACATTCCTCAGTCTTATGACCATACACACCACAGCCAAAGCACACCAAATGCAAGCCCTCGTATTCGATTTTGTAGATTTTTTCATTAAGCATTACCGCTGTTGGAAGTGGTTTGTCTAACTCAACCTCTACGCACACCTTGGCATATTTTCCACGCTGATTGCGCAAGGATGTAGCATCAACCTTCTTGGCACTGCCAATAGAATTTACCCGAAGAACCAACACTTCCTCTTCAAAGTATTCAATTGGAACTCTCGGTACCCTCACCCAAATCAGGGTCGACCGAATCATGTCCTTGGAGGGATGGAACGAAGGCTTCCATTTGGCAATGGTGATATAATGATTTTGGATCATCCATGGTCCATTTTCCAGAACAAAATCATAGTCCTCCTTGCACACAAAGCGTATCACATAGTAACCGTCTTCAAGATCCGTGATTTCGATGTGTTTACCTTTTGTCCACATGTCCATGAGTCGAGCCTGGAGCAATTTGAAACTGATATTTCGGCCCAAGACTTTGATAATCAGGGCTCTTCTCCACGGTTTCCATAGGGTCTTGAGCTTTTCGAGAGGGATGTACACCTCCTTGACACCGGTCAGAGTGATGGGAGACTTCTCCGCCGATTGTCGCAAATAGTGCTCGGTAAACTCAACCATGACCTGTTCGACCTCATCTTCGCCGGTGTAGAGGTCGGGGATGATTTCAGATGGACGAAGGAGGTCTGCTCCACTCCTTCGATTCCAGACGGACCCTTCAACAGTCGGCATCGGTGCTTCTTCAACCGCCCGACGTTTGAGTCGGCTCACACTCCGATTCAGCAGATCTTGTTCTTGGCTCGACCCAGGGGGGATGTGCCCCTGCATTTTGGATCTGACGGGGGATGAAAGGGCTGAGAGCAGGGAACTCTTTTTTTCTTGGCTTTTTAGTAAAGCTAAAAGACAAGCTCTTTAAAGGAAATATTTATTGATTTTAAAATCTTATATTATTTTTTAGTATAATATACGTTAAAATATATAATTGGATAAAAGACATTTTGTCTTCCTGTGATTTGTCAATTGAAGCTTTTGCCCCTTTGTGGTTTAAAAATATATAGTTCAGCATCATGGGGTTTTCCACAAACTATCACATTGAAATTCTAGCAAATAAAAGAGAATATTCTGTCGGAATATTCCTTTTTTAAAACTTATTCCACTTTTACCCTTACTTCAACCCATTATTAAATAAACCTAAATCCCAAAAAAGCAATTTCCCTCTTTCTTTAGTATTTGACTTTACATATCGCCGGACTTCATTCTCCGGTGCCGATCAACGCAATTCTTCATCTTATCAAACAGACTCCCACCTGAAGCATACTCCAATAACACATTATGCATCTTTTCACCACTGTCGCAATCACCATAACACTTAATAATTTCTGGGCAATCCTTGAATTCATCCAAAATCGATTTTTCATTCGTCAAAGATGCAATCTGGGACAATCCACCGGACTTTCCTGCCATCAACTTACTTCTTCCATCTGGGCTTATCTTTCTGCGTTTTGCTAAATTAACAGTGCTGAAACTTCCATGACCAAGAATTTCACCACGAACCCACTCCATTACAGAGTGTTTGAAAATTGATAGCTTTGTGGATTTTGAAAATGAAGTTTCGGCACTGTTAATTTAGCGGTTAATGGTTAATGAATTGTAGAATTAGCGGGATTGGGATAGATGTGGATTTGGGATTATGTAGGTGGGGATAGGATTTGATTGGAATTGGGAATTTTGTGAATCGATTTGTTTAATGATATGATTAGTTGAGGGTAAAAATAAATACGATTGGAGAAAAAAATCTGCAAATTGACCCATACTATTTGATGATCAAATTGACCCATCCTTTTCAAATTCCAATACTTTGATGATCAAATTGACCCAGAATTTTTGAAGAATAATCATCAAAGTAAGTTGACCCAGAATTTTTCTCCATACTTTGATGATCAAATTGACCCATACTTTACCAACAATGTTTCTCCAACGTTTGATGATCAAATTGGAGAAGCCATAATACATGATGCTTCGAAGAATTCTGCAAATGATGCTGCAGATTTGGAGAGATCTAAGCAATTTGCTGCTATTTTTTTTTTATCAGGAACGTGAGGGAACTCAGGGAAGAAGACGATTTGTGGGGAGTAAGGGTAAATGTGGAATAAAATTTAAAAAAGAATATTCCGACGGAATATACTCTTTTATTTGCCTGAATTTCAATTTGATGGTTTTTGGAAAACCCCAAAAAGGTGAACCATATATTTTTAAACCATAAGGAGGCAAAAGCTTCAATTGACAAACCACAGGAAGGCAAAAGGTCTTTTACCCTATATAATTAATAGTATCCCTTATATATTTATTTCCATTAATTTAGTGTTTGACATTTTCAAATGCTCAAATAAATATCTCCTATAAATTAGGTTAATGGGATAATGGTTGTTTATAATATCCCACAAAATCTTCCTTTCTACCGTTGGCTTGAATTGGTCTTTGTCCTCCCTTTCTATGGGAAATGTTATTTACAAAATCAAGTCCATGCTCTTCTTTCCAAGGTAGATTCGGCATCACTTTTGTTCTCCTTCTACTCGAGAATGAAGCCGATGATCTAGAAGTACCATGATTTCTGTTGGATATGGACACCCTTTGCTTTCCTCTTCTTATTGGTATCGGTTTCTCACTCGTATTTGATGATCCTCTAGCACCTCTTGTTGGGAAAGTGTATAGTGTGTGGAGTGATTTACGGAACAGATCCGTAATTAACGGAATTAATTACGGATTATTAACCTAGAAAATAAATAACTCGAAAAGAAAGATTTGTATTATTAACTAGATCCAACAAAATAACCACTACCGTACAGATCTGATTAGAAACAAAGAATAATAAAAGTACGATGCACAAATGAAGGACTAAAGATCAAACCGAGGTCCGGAATTTTTATTTTTAGTATTAAAACAATGTAGTTTTGTTGTTAAAAAGTGTCATTTTATTGATAAAAATGTAGATTTGGGCTCCGGTGACTCCACTAAAACAAATTTAGCGACAAGATGGATTGTGTGTCGGTTGTTGTACCATTTAGAATTCAATGATTGTTTCTACCCACTGAGATCCGGAATTTTTATTTTTAATATTAAAATGATGTAGTTTTGTTGTTAAAAAATGTCATTTTATTGATTAAAAATATAGATTTGGACTCCGGTGACCCCACTAAAACAAATTTAGCGACAAGATGGATTGTGTGTCGGTTGTTGTACCATTTAGAATTCAATGATTGTTTCTATGTTAACATGACAATAAACTATATAGCCTCTAGTACAAGAAAAACCGATGGCCCTTCGGCTATGCTCTTTGTTTGCGTTGATCAGTTACATGCTCACAAGCAAGTTATAATGGTTAAACAGAAACTATAGAAACATTGAACAACATATGTTCCTGCATAATGGATGCATCAAACTTGCTTAAGAGTTGTTTTACTGAATAAATTATTTGCTCATATAATTTTCTAGGAACTTTTATGAAACCAAATTATATATGCTCTTGATTGCATTATGGAAATGTTTAATGATGTACAAGAAGTGTGTATATATTTGACAGCTTTTCGGTTTTAACACATGGTTACAACGTATGGGATGTCAAAGAATAGGACCATGGACACTAATTGAACCAACACCACAAAGTAGTGACGGTGATGTTGTTGTAAAGATATGCTAGCAAGGAACAATATGTCAGAGAAACTTGTTGGAGTCATCGATGCATCGGTTCGTGAAACAATTGAACGAGCATATGAAATCGCAAAGAATCACATAAGGAACAATAGGCAGGCAATAGATAACATAATGTAAGTTTGGCTAGAGAAAGAAACTCTTAGCTGGGGATGAATTCAGTCACAAACATTCCCCAAGAAAACACAGTGTCATTGGACACGATAGGTCGCTTAACTCACGTCATACAATGTAAATACACACCGAAGTCGGTGAATTTCAAGTAGATAGCACAAAGTAATCAAACTTGGACAGCAACTGACAACATCATTCAAAAAGTGAAATAGTGATCACTTGACATTTTGGAATATTGTTTCATAAATTAGAGGTATCAGCTTGAAATATTGCTTCATGAATCACGGTAATCAGCAGTGGACATTTTTCATTAATCTCCGTGTAAAGGGAACCCATGTCCACGCATTCGTTTTGATTTCTTAACCATCTTACAAGGGCTTCTAGAATGAAAAAATCCACATTCCGCAAACGCACCACCGAGCGGGGGCATATCTTGTGGTGAGCTCCACCCTGATTGGATTTTTTAGAATATGCGGTCAAGCAGTCTATATAATATGCGGTGAGCTCCACCCTGATTGGTCAGAAACGTTTGAGGCGGATCGAGCCATCACTCTAATTCCGGATCGTTGGATTATTTTCAATCAACGGTTGGATATGTGTGTTTTTTATGGTTGATTCAATCGACTATAACTCGAGATATACTTAATGGGTTTTGATGAAATTACTTTTATTAGAATTTATAAGCTTTCCAATGAGTATTCATTTGATGATTTTGGATTAATATTCGTGGATATATTTTCTTCCAAAGTCAAAATGGTATTGTCCAATGTTTAGTTGAAATGTATTACTGGTTTTTGGGTATTTTATGAGAACATATCGAACCAAAACTTGAGCTTGATATACCATTTTAATCAACATTAACATAGATGTCCATTGGAACAAGAATCACGAAATTTCGATGTTGCTTCATTATAGATCAAATTGAAATTATTATCATCAAATAAACACACTTAATATACAAGATTTTTTTAATGTTATAATATTATTAATCTTCTTGAACCTCAAGCAAAATATTTTGATGCTATGTTAGTTGATGTATTTAGATCTTAAAGTCATACATGAAAATATAAAATTAATATCACAACCACCGCAACATAATAAATACTATATAATAAGATGTATTGAAAAGATTACTAATTATGAATTATGATATAACAATGTGACCCCTTGGGTTGAAGGTAAAAAAAACAATGTAACCTCTCTCCAGTCTCCACATTCTTAGTCACTTTTCATAAAGTATGTGCATGATGAAAGTAAAATCGAAATATATGGTCACAATGCACTGCGCTTATATAACGATTCTACTGTAAAATATATTTTTATTATGATATTTGTTATATCAGAATGATAGCGTGTATGGTGATGAGAGAGAATAGAAATATTGGTCGCAATGTATTATATATGGTACAACTTTTATCATAAAATATATTACATTTGTTGTATGAGAACTGACATTTTGTTACCTACTTTAACTTATGTCATCTTTAAATGAAATAAACCGGTAGTCGAATTATGTGAAGCTAAAATCATTGGACACAAAGTGTTTTTTTCATAAGCATTTTATATACAAAGTAAACTCACTACCAAGCTAGCTAATCATTTCTTTTTTAACACCAATACAAAATACAGGGAGTATAACCGGCCAAAAAATAATGTTACATCACATTAGCAGAATCACCGTATAAGAATCGGCTTTGAAAATGTCAATTATGTCACTTAAAGACGCCCAATACGGAAGGATAAAATATCGTAAGAAACGATCTATCAATCATCTAGCCGTTGAATTTCGCCCTTCATTATGCGATTACTTGTAACCTTGAATCCAAGCAGAGCTGGATCTATTTGTTTCCTTTTCTTTCCTTTCTTTTTACTAATGCATCGAGCCACATTAGATGATGTCTCCAAACCTGTGCCGATAATCTACCTATATTATTAACGGCTAAGAGGAAAACAACCTCAAGAGGCCACGTTATTCACTTTGCTGAAAAAATGGGTTTTGAAGGTGTAAGAAAGGGTTGCCATGTGTCTCTTTTTTTGCCACATAGGAATAGTTTTTTATTTTAATTTTAATTAATAGTCTCTTCTTCTCTATACCATTTAGAAATAGAAAAATACTCTCTCCGTTTCAATTTATCTGATGCAGTTGTCAAAATCACACATATTAAGGATGTGAATTAATACATTAACTTTTACAATAAAATGACTAGAATGTCCTTGGATATAATTAATGCGGCCTTCTTTTTTATCTCTCTTGTTGTAATAAATAAGGGTAAATCAAGTAAAAATATAATAAATGTTGCATTGGAAACTGTACTGCCTCACATAAAATGGAACAAAATATTTTGACAACTGTCTCAGTTATTATGGAACGGAGGGAGTACATTATTTTAATTCATTGGTTCCATTGAAGAAAAAAGAACGCGTCATCCTTCTCCCCTCCCGATGAAACGCGTTGATTTTTTCCAGCTGTAAAAGCTCTGGTTTCACACATTCATTTAATTCATTGTATACCTTATCTTCTTCCTTTCATTTAATCTCACATCCTACAGAACTCATATGGCGTCCCTCTCTCATATTGCAGATTACATGAGGTGGTTGGCGATTAAAGTTTTTTTCCATGTCATTTCGCCGGCAATGGAGGAGGATAAAGGCGTCCTCTGATATTTTGCTGATGAAGAAAGAAAAAAATAAGGTACCAAAATGAAAATTGACGTCATTTTAAGAAGATATAATCAACCCTAATCACAAAATAACTTTCTTTTCGTGTGTATTCCTGTTTATTGGAAAAGGAATTATGTTCCGAGTTTTTTTTTTCACTTTTCTTTTCCTTTCTGTTGAGCTTTTGGCACCGTCAGAATTATGGTCAGTGCCTACCTTGGTGTGTTGCAGACGATGATGAATGATGACCCCCTCGCCGCCTTGCTTCCTAATTAATAATATGTGCAAGGAAAGCGAGATTTTCTGTAGATCTCGTAACTACGGGGTTTGCAATAGATCCCCTAACTATTGAGATTTACAGTAGCACCTCTAACTACACTGACCTCAAGCAATTTCTTTGTTTGCTAAGCCGAAACTACAACACCTTCTTCGGAAACTTGTAAAAAAAAGTGCGGCAAAGTAAGTGGATAATATTTCTTTTTCTCATTACAATATCAAAGCTAGTTCATTCGACTGTGTTTTTTTTTAATTAATGAATTTCCTGCTAGTTCATAGTGGTGTTACCTAATGGTTTACATAATACATACCACTTTTATTGCACTAATTTGACAAAAATATGTGAGTATATTGGTTTTGATGATAACAACACATGATCACATTGGATCAATTGTGTGTATGTGTGAAAAGGCATGATTTCAACTCAAACATCACATAAGGCTAGAAATGGTAAGCCTCACTTGAAATGCATGATCACAAATCATGAGCTTAAATTGAGAATGTGATAGGGGCAAAATGGGAAAGGTGACCAAAGAGTTGACCTTAAGGGTAAATGGACATTTGACCTCAACTTACATTGTAACAACCTAAAATTGATCCAAAACACATTAGGTTGGTATGAGAATCATCATAGGGTCAAATCGGGTGAAAGTAGGTCAAAAAGGGCAAATTGGGAATTTTGGGGGAAATGGTCCAAACTCACCTGAATGATGTGAAACATGTTTAATTATATTAATACACTTAGAATTGACCCTAATCATGCTTTAAGTTGTTCAATTTGATCAAAATTGAATTAGGTCAAAATTAGGGTTCATGTGATAAAAATCTGCTGAACTTTTCTAAGTGTTGGACTGTTTTTCACCCATGTTCACACCCCCATAACTTGCTCAATATTGAACCAAATTGCATGATCTTTATATGGTTGGAAATATCATAATTCAAGCTACAAAACGAATATATAATATCTCATTTTCATGCAACACAGAGCACACACCATGCTGAACAAAAACGCATCAGATTGTGAAAGTCTGTGTTACAGCTTTCTGATGTGCTGATGTGTCACACTTTTGAGTACCCTATACTACTTGGAATGAGTTGAATTTTTTATATGTTATATATTGCATATAGGGGTACATTTTGTCTCAAGAAACTTTTGTGATTTAAGGTCTTTATCATAGCTAAAAGTTGACTACAAAATGCTTCAGTAAAACTGTCTGTCTGTGAGATAGTTGACTTGTAGTGTCTTTTTGAGTGACGGGTTCAACTCCAAATTAGCTGAAAATTTGAGGGATTATAGTTGAAAATATTATGAGAATATTTCATTCTTTGATCATCTTGATTTGGACACGTGATCATATAGAAAATTTGAAGATAAACTTGTATTTATTTAAACTGTTTCCAAAAATAGATAATTGATTTGATTGGGTTAATTAATTGAGATAAATCCGGTTGTATCAATTTGAATTGATTGGAAATAATGCTATTATCTATATATTACACGTTCTACTCAAGATTGATAGGGGCACAAGAGGTATTTTACAAGAAAAGAGGCTGCAACCCTAAAAATAGCTATATATGGGGCTGTTTGGTGTTAAACTTGGAGTGCAGCAGAAAAACTCGATTGATCCTCTCACAAATCGACTCCAAAGTGTTCATCCTAACAAAATAAAACTAAAAGCAACTAATTTGACAAACAATAAAGACTTACCGGAGATGTGGCGGAGGAAGGAGGAGGCGGTTGGTTGTTGCGGCCCCGTGTGTTGTTGTTGTGGTTGCGCTCGCCGGAGGAAGGAGGGGGCGGGTGGTTGAAGAAGTGGTGACCGGAGGAAGAGTGGTGGTAGTGGTGGTGACCGGAGGAGGAGAGGGGTGGGTAGTTGAAAGAGGCGGCCGGAGGAGGAGAGGGGTGGGTAGTTGAAAGAGGCAGGCTGAAAAAGAAATGAAGAAGGAGAAGAGAGAGGCTTCCCGTTATCTAATTTAGGTTAATCTTTTTTGGGACGACAAGCCTTTTTTGGGACGACAAGCCTTTTTTGGGACGACAAGGAGAAGAGAGAGGCTTCCCGTTATCTAATTTAGGCTTCCCGTTTTCCGTCGCAAATGTTATCCAAATTCAGAATAATAAAATAATTCTATAAAATTTTATTGAAGTCCGTCGCAAAATAATAAAACTTTCCGTCGCAAAATGTTTTTTTGCGACGGAATTTAAATTCCGTCGCAAATTTTATCTAAATTCAGAATAATAAAATAATTCTATAAAATTTTATTGAATAGGCCGTCGCAAAATAATAAAAAATCCGTCGCAAAATTGCCCGCCAAGTGGAAAAATCGGTCCCGCCAAGTGTCCCGTCGCAAACGTTAAAATATCCGTCGCAAACGTAAATTTGCGACGGAAATAATGTCCGTCGCAAAAACTCCGTCGCAAAACTGCTGTTTTTTTGTAGTGGTATTCTTAAAAATATGGATTCTTTTAATTTTGTGATCAATTTCATTTAAATGTTAATTCAAGCTATTTACCGGACCAGTATCTATCAGAAGAACCGTAGTACAACGGCCAGATCAATGAAAGGTTTAAAGTGATTTGGTTGACTTATTAGGCTTTCCATTTTGATTCTTCTATCTTATGTTTTGCAATATTGTGATATTAGCCCATTATTTTTTTGCTTCTTTACAGATGAGGAAGGCTTCTTATTTGATGTTTGGTTGCATTAGAAGGTAAATTTATGTGTTTCCTACCCTAATGTTGTGATTAATATTTTCAAATTTAGACTAATAATAATCTTGATGGCTTTCTTGCTGCAGTTAAATAATTCTTATGTATATGCAGGACTTTTTTGTTCTATACTAAGGTACTCCCTCTTCTTTAGTATGTTTGCACATTATAACTGTTAGCACAGTGATGCGCTAGATTTGCTTTCAAGCTACAATATTTTGGAAGAGGTAGAACTGTTGCAGGTTTCAGAAAGTTTGTTCAAATGTCCCTACTGTAAAGACAAAATATGAGACTTTTTGGGGTTTGCAAGTTGCTGCTGTTGTAGGCTTTTGTTTTTAGTCTCATATTTTGTCTTTACTAAAGGTTTCATTTAATAACGCTTAGGTACGATCAAGACGTTTATGGATGGAGTTACTTTCCAACTGAATTTCCTTGGTGTTCTTGGTAATTGATTGGTAAGTTCTTTAAACCGTTTAACAAAAGACTGCCTTGATGCCACTTTTGGCAGGTGAATGTGCTTCAGGTTGAAGAAAAACTTGCTCTGGTAAACATGGATGTGGTGAAGACATTTAAACTCAATGCTAAAATCAACTTAGATAAATTCAATTCTAGGTGTAGCAACAAGTTGGCAAACAATGAAGAACACGAGAAATGGAACTGAGAAGTGTATGGCACATAAAAAGTTAACAATAATTGATGGCACAAAAAGAATATTGAAATTCACTGGTTCCATTTTTTAACAGGGTATTTTTTTTTGTTACACGTATGGCACGTGGTAATTAATATTAATTGTACATATGTTTGTGTTTCTGTTGGATTACATACGATATAATTGTTAGTTCTAAAGCCTAACGTTCGAATGCAATATTGTGCCACGAATAAATTATCCAATTATATGATCCCATACGGTTTATTATCCTTCATACACCGCCTCGATGGGCAGCCGTGCCTTGCACGGCATCATCCCACTAGTATTATTATTACTACCGCTATCTTGTTGTTTTTGAGACAAAGGCTTTTTTGAACAGTTTTTGAGAAGATCACTAAATGACGTCAGACAAAAACATCGATTCATTTGATATATCTTTCCACGTGATAATTTAGTTCATATCAATGCTAAATGAGCTGCAACCCAAACCCCCCCCATAAAAAATACACGTGGTAAGTAAATGAGTAAAAACGGAAAATTATTATGCAAAGTGTCTTTATTGAGCCGGTTTTGTCATTTTGGAATCATGTCGATCATCCAACTGTGTAGGAATTCCTACGGTAGAATCTCCCGGTAAAAACAGCCATTTCCATTCAACAATGATAAATCTTTTTTTTTTTTTTTTTTTTTTTTTTTTTTTAAATTTTTTTTTAGGGATAAATCTATTTTTCAACTCTAGACTCTAGTCTCTTCTCTTTTTTTTTTTTTTTTTTGATTTTATCTCCTCGTTTTAGTTCGGATTTACCAAGGTTATCACCCCTCTGAATCTTCACGCTAATTCCATTTAAGTGATTTGCAGATATAGCGATCATCGGAAAAACCGTTAGAAAGCTTCGAACTTTTCACGCTGCATCATCGCCAATTTCACTGTAAGCTTTCCGTGCTAATTCTGCAGATTCACATTATTTCTGCATTACTCTTTATCTGCATTTTTCTTGCTTTCCTCTGTCCATACATAGTAGCGTATAGAGTGTATGTTTAAAAGGTATTAATCTCTAACAGACTATCACGTTTGTCTTATTTAATGTTTGTTGACTTTTCTTTTTATAAGTAGTTTAGACAGGTAGAGTGGAAAGTATGCAAACATCGACTTATTCAGTGAAAGCTAGTGCCGGAGGTTTTGTGATTGGACGACGACGGCGAGATTTTGGCAATTTGAGGAGTGATAGTGTTGCTGCATCTACCAATCTCTGCATGTCGGAGAGGAATAGCTGCTTCGGGTTGAGGCTTACTTCGGTTCCCATGGGAATCGAGCTCGGTTCTGTCAAAAACGGTGGTTATAGCGCGATTGGATCGTCCGTCAAGCCTAGGTCAATCAAGGCACAAGCTTCTACTGGTTCGTTTTATTGATTTTGTTTCCTATTCTTTTTCACTTTGGTTTTTTGGCTTTGAGATGCGCCATTGTACATCTGAGTTTCATTTCAAATTTGGTAGCTATTTGTGAAAGGGTGTTTGTTTAAGGCACATCATCGAATCTATTTTCGGGGCACCACCGTGACATTCGATCTCTTGAAAGTCGATCGAATCTAAGCTAAATATTCGACTTTGTATTTTGTAGACGTTGAATGTTCATTTTGGACTTTTAGAAAGTCGAACTTACCCCAAAGTAAGGTGCCACAGTAGTTTTGTTATGGTGCCTTTAATAAGCGCACTATGATAGGGATATAGTCGACTGAGTAATTTTGCTTGAAAATTGCAGAATGCATTTTCATCATTTCTCTGATAGAGAGATTTTATGATACAGAGGTTGTACTAAGTACTATGCATCATATCCTTTCATTTTTCATGCATGCCACATGGTACAACCTTCCTACTACGGTTGTACTCTAAAATTTCCATTTCTCTTCAGCTTTATCAAATGCTATGGTTCTAGAATGTATAACATCTTCATTTGACAATATGATTAAATTCGTTGGATAGATTTTGAATTTGGGGCTTGTTGTTATGCTTTATTGATGCTTAGAATGTATACTAACTGACCTTTCTAATCTTAGTTCCTTTATCTTGAAGTTCCTATTAATGTTTAGTATCTCGAAAGAACAACAGCGGGTGCTACATATTCAGATTCAAGTGGTACTACTTCTTTGACTGCATTCATGTCATTCAATTTGTAGGAGGAGATATTGAGGACATTGAACCTGCAAAAATTAAGCAGAGGTCATCTTGGTCTGTGTTGCCTTATGTTGGGGTTGCTTGCTTGGGAGCTACTTTGTTTGGATATCATCTAGGGTAGGGCTCCTACTTGAATATCTGTGCTACGTCTTTTGTTAATTCTTTTCAGGTTCCTCCTCTTCTGGATACCATATGGCTGATAGGAGTTTCCTCTACAGTGTCTTAGTACCGCTGTGAAAACAACCATGCTGTTTGACGTTTTTTCTTTCCAGATGTTTTATTTATTTGTCTGCTGAATTCTATTGATGATGTTAAAAAAGGAGTAAATTGATCTAATTTGTTATTATTATGTCATTAGGGTGGTAAACGGTGCTCTTGAATACCTCTCCGTGGATCTTGGGATAGCTGAGAACACTGCACTGCAAGGCAAGTTTTGGTTTAGTGCAATTAGAATGGTTGTTAGCCGATACTAGGGTTTGTATGTGATTATACTCCCATTTGCTTCTGTTCCATAAGGCAGAAACTTATGTAAGTCTGTTAACCGTTTTTGTTTGGGAACTGAATTTTCTTCTCTCTTATCTTTGAATAGGTTGGGTTGTCAGTTCTCTTCTTGCTGGCGCTACCGTTGGTTCATTTACTGGGGGAACTCTGGCTGATAAATTCGGTCGTACAAAGACTTTCATATTAGATGCAATTCCACTTGCAATTGGAGCATTTCTTAGGTTTGTCTCTTACAACTGCGGCTGATTATTTTATTGTTAGTGTAGCTAATTGACTGCGCTAAGTGTTTGATATTTTAATAATCTCAAAATTTTAGTGCAACTGCAAAGAATGTAGAAACAATGATACTTGGACGCTTACTTGCTGGCATAGGAATCGGCATATCATCTGCCATTGTTCCACTCTACATATCCGAGGTCTGACTTCTTACATGTATGTGATCTTAACTCTTCTTGAATATTCAGCTGACAAGTTTTATATGCACAGATCGCTCCAACTGAAATTCGTGGCACTCTCGGCTCTGTTAACCAGCTATTCATCTGTATTGGCATTCTTGCAGCCTTGGTTGCTGGGTTGCCTTTAGCTGGAAACCCTGTTTGGTACTTTTCCCCCTCTCCTTTTATATTTCAATTCCAATGAGGAGAATAGAGTCAGTTTCTGAATATAGTAAAATACAAAAGCATGCTCTCCTGAAACCTATGAATGGCCATTTTTTTGTCATTGGATTTAAGGAAGGCGAAATTTCGGGACTGGACACTAAACAGTAAGGGTATTTCAATAGGTGAGAAAGCAACCATTTCTACCCATTCCCATTCCACATAAATATATTAGGTGGACCATTTTAATAGAATGAAAAAGGTGGTGTACTTGTATGACTCTTGGGGAGCTACGTTAACCAGAATATGCTCGTGCCAAATTAGAAAGAATGGTGTTTTTTTATTCTTTCTGTTTTTGTCGTTAAAACATTTCTTCTGGAAATTTGTTGTAGATTCAGTATATTTAAAGTAGGAGATACGAATTGCGTGTTTCTTGGTTTTTGAGTAGAATCACAGTTAATCCTTGCTGTATGTGTTCTTTAGGTGGAGGACAATGTTTGGGATTTCCCTTCTACCATCGGTGTTGTTGGCATTGGGAATGGCATTTTCTCCTGAAAGTCCCAGATGGCTTTTTCAGGTTCAGTTTCAAACCATACATGGAGGACACTCTTTTATAAACAGTATCTATGGCCTAACTAGTCTGAGCTATTATGGTGTTTTTCTTCATTTTTGCCTCTAAATGAACTAAAGTAGGACTATTGTTAGTGCAGCAAGGGAAAATCCCTGAGGCTGAAATGTCAATAAAAAGGCTATTTGGCAAAGAAAGAGTTGTCGAAGTCATGGATGATTTGAATGCAGCTGCTCGAGGTTCTTCTGAACCAGAAGCTAATTGGTTTGATCTTTTGAGTGGTCGTTACCGAAAAGGTATACCTTTGCTGAGCTGTCATTGTCCTCCTTGACCTATTGAACGTGCTTTGATGAATTGGATTTAATAGTTTAGTAGTTGTTGGTTTTTTTTTTAATCATACTGGGTTTGGCGGGTTCTCGTCTTCTGAAGGATGAGGCTTTTCATGTTCCCTCTTTCTTATCCTTGCACGAGCTAATTTCTAATAGCATTTGCGCTTCGTTTTTATGTGGACAATGTTTGTTCCTGCAGTTGTTGGTGTTGGGATGGCTCTATTTTTGTTTCAGCAGTTGGCTGGAATCAATGCTGTTGTTTATTATTCCACCGCTGTGTTCCGTAGTGCTGGGATTGCATCTGACGTTGCAGCAAGTGCTCTAGTCGGGGCATCAAATGTTTTTGGTGAGATCCCTGATATTAAAATTCAGAATTCGTTTCTGACAGTTCAAGTACAATTTTCATCTGACTATGTGTAAATTCTTTTAGGCACAACGGTGGCATCCTCCTTGATGGACAAACAAGGACGGAAAAGTCTTTTACTCATAAGCTTTGCAGGAATGGTACGTATAAGTCGTATAATAATAGAGAAACAGAAACCCTCTCTTTTTTCGTCGTTATTGATGTTTCCTTCATGATCTTTGCATTGCTCAACCTATTTAGGCTGCTTCAATGTTACTGCTTTCGTTATCACTTTCGTGGAGCGTTTTGGCGCCGTATGCTGGTACACTTGCTGTAACAGGCACTGTTCTGTAAGTACAATGTTCATTTCTTGGACAATAGTAAGCATAATTTTGGCAGTGGCTAACAATATAAAGCTTTTTGTTATTAACACTTTTGCAGTTATGTGTTATCGTTTTCACTTGGTGCTGGTCCTGTACCTGCTCTTCTTCTACCGGAGATATTTGCCTCTAGGATTAGGGCTAAAGCAGTTGCCTTATCTTTGGCTACACATTGGGTATGTCCACTACTTGAAATTGCTGAAGAAGTATGCCGTACAAGTTCAAAATATGTCATTTATGCTCCGTTTCCTTAGCATTCAAAATGTATATGCTTTCATGCCATTTCGTACAGAAAAAAAAAGGTACGAAAAATGTATGAAACTATGAATGCTATGAATTGGTACATAATGTAAGTACGGAAAAAGTGTGAAAATGCTACGAAAGCACGTGGTTCCAATTTATGGGACGGAGCATATTTTGAAGATTCTTAAGTTTTCGTGCATATCTTTCCAAGTTTACCTAGTTTTTATTTGGGCGTCTTTAGTGGCACCACACCAAATCTATCATTTTTAGTACCTACAGCAGAATTGATTTTTGCACAATCGATTGTAGAGCTGAGAATCGACTTTCTGTTGGTTGATTGTCTTAATTGACAATGTGTAAGTCAATTATCCGCTCTAGATTCGACTTTCTGCTGGTTGATTATTTCCAGTGTTGATACCATGCTGAAAACGCTGTGGTGTCACTAAAGGCGTCCCTTTATTCTCTCAGTCATATTCTATGCCTTGGATTTTTTCACGTTGATCTTACACGTGTTGGTTTTACGTCTGTTGAACAGGTGTCGAATTTTGTGATAGGGCTGTACTTTCTGAGCTTTGTAAATAAGTATGGAATCAGTACGGTGTATCTAGGATTTGCTTCAGTATGTTCTCTGGCAGTGTTGTATATATCTGGCAATATCGTGGAGACAAAAGGACGTTCCCTTGAGGAAATAGAACGTGCCCTTAACCCTGCGATTTGAAGTTGATTATGCTGGAAAAAAACGCTTTAACCCCGGATTTTGTGGAGTGATTATGCTGAAAAACAGAAGCTAAAACTAAGCCTGTTCTGCAATCTTGATTTTGAGAGCTTCTAATGGAGATTGTTGTGTTTAGTCTGTGATCTTTTCTCTGCATCCTCAGTGTAATTGATTTCAAAGAAAGGCATCATTTTTTTTATTTGGTTGCCACTCTTTCTATTTGTGGTGTAGAAGATACAGTTTGTTCTTTAACTCTGTTAATAAATTAAATTTACTAAGTTGCTGTGTCTTTTGCGAATTCCACTAGTTCTACCCATTTTGATCCGATTTTCGCCCTCATCGGCATAGTTGGGGGTGTTGTAGTTACAGTTTTGCCTTTGAAGTTTGAACTTGGATGTGGAAGTACGATACCATGTATCGTCTTCTCTCAATAAAGAAATGTGTACATACAACCTTTTGAATCCAATAAAATAAAATAAAAAAATGACATGGCATCAAACGTAGTAGAAAGAAGCTTAAACAAAGCAGACCATTCTCAAACATATAAAAATCAGGCACTGTCATGTTCAAATTAGAAACAAGTGAATCTTTTCATTGAATTTTGTTTGAACTTTGATGCATAGAAATATCTGCTTGTATGAATCCAGGAAAGGGACAAATACAATTCAAAACAAAATTTAAGCCTCGTAAATAACTGATGCATCATAATTATTCTCGTTTGCCATTGCTGACACCTGGAACAATGAAAGAAAGAGTTGCTCCTATGAAACTGTCATTCTATTTTGATCTGGGAGCACTGCAATGAGTAAGATACAAGCGACGAACCCTGTTTCTATGCTAGTCGTCAATCAGCATATTTCAACATGGAAAAGCTGATGACAGCAAAATTTCCATGCTCTAAAGCATGGCGCATGGTCTTCTCTTCTTTTCCTGGGAATTATATCTCTACATGTTGGCTTTCATTTCCCATCTCTCCTTAGTATCCAACCTGCATTTTTTGTATTCCATATAAGGCAAAAAAATTCAGTTGATTCTTGATTGAAATTAGGCACAAACCTTTTGCGTACAACACAATGAAAATATAAAACCCATTGATTCGATACAAAGAATCCAATCACCCACCCCTCCTCGAAAACAAATAAAAGTACATAAAATTGTAGCGTCCTTACAACACATTATATCTTGAACCCTGTACAGACAAGATACTTATGGAGCAACTATATTCAAAAGCAACTCATCAACAACCACCATTCTTGACAATTTTTCATATATCATTCACAACAAATAGCCTTTTTCCAGAATCGATTTGTTAACCTGTTGACCTATTTCCACAAGTGTTATCCAAGGAGCCCTAGAGAACAGTATTTTAGATGATTAAACAATATCATTATTAGCAGGATCAGCTGCAGCCGCAGCATAGTATTTTTTTTTCCATACTAATTACAAGAAACCCTAAGATGAATTTTTAACTTTTAGATGGGTGAAATGATCCCAAACCTGACTTCTGTCTCGATTACTAACATTTTTATTTGGTAGCTGATGGCTCTTGCTTTTTAATAAGGTTCTTCTGCTTCTCTATTTAGGAGGAACTAAAAAGGTCTTTGAAGTGGTGTGATGGATTGGATAACCGATGAATCGTTGCCCGGATCACATTATATCCCATATCGGAAAACAGGAAAAGTAGAAGAAATATTAACAAAGAAACATTACCAAGATATAAAGATCGAGATATAATCAAACTTGATAACTTACATAGGTCGAAATAGTTACTAGAGTCCTTGTGGCTCAGGTAGCACCGTTACACAATGTTATTTGGTTAGTTGGCTTGGGAAAGGTAACATATTGTGTACTATAATGTATGATAGAAAATGGTGTGTGATGGCATTGTAGAATTTCAAAAGGAGGCACAGGGGGGGTTGAAAAGAACAAAAGAGAATACCCCCAATGCAGCTTCGGGCGCTTCCCTGTTGTAACAAGACGAGCTTCTACTTCAACGTGCTGCCGAGAAGAAGTACTACTTCCAGCAAATGCATTGGAATCCTCATTTATGAAACTTGATTCTTCATTCTTACAATTTTCTGTAATAACTTCCGTCTCTTCGAATTTTTTGTTTCCATCATGAAGCCCTAACATCCAAAATCACATATAATTAACGTGGAAACATACAAACCCTTCGATTCTGAATCATGGAAGCTTTTAACACGGACACCAAAAGAAGAAGCATACATACATACATACATACCCTTGGTTTTGTTTTTGACTTTTGATTTTGATTTAATCTTGAGACGCCTCCGGTGCAATTCCTGACGGAAAAAATTTAGGTTTTTGTCAGGAAAATTTTACAATCATATTACACAAAGTTTACCACAGCAGATAAAATCAGGGTCTAGAAGGATGAAGATGAGAAATCGAAGATTAGAAATGACGAACTAACCTGGAACTTGGAGAGCTGGGATGAGGTGACGCTGCTTTTTGTCTTGAGATTTGACCGCAACGAAGATGCTGCTGTTTCAATGGCTGCTTCTCTCAGCTCGTCTTCTTCCATTGCCGATTGCCAAACGCCTTTTTCCAGTTTTTCGTGAAAATCTTTTTTATTTTTTTATTTTAAGAGAACCCTATTTTATTTAACAAAAGAATAATTTCCATATATAACGAACCTCAAACTCAAACTTGAATTCAATGATTATGAATTATTACACGTGATCATAATCACCACATATGTTCATTGAATTTAATGATTATTGAACTCCATAAAATTTGCTCGAATCCAAATGAAGGTTATGGTCAGTTTTGGTTGATTTTTTATATTTATAATTCGAATCGTTTTATTTTGCTTTAAAATATTTAAATTAAGTTGAATGATTTAAGACTGAAATCATTTGTTCGGTTAGTTTTGCTTTACATTGATTTAATTTTCTACGATTTTGATGAACAAATAATATTAATGATTGGAAATATAATTTATTTAAGTTTAGGACTGATAAATTTCCGACCCGTATCCTCAAGTTCTGAAGCTGCCGCCGCCTCCCGCCCCTGCTCTCATGGGAAAATTTTATCCTGGTGCAGTCATAGATATGACATGCTGGACCGTATCCAATAAAAATTACGAATGCAGACATGGTTCTTATATTTGTGGAAAAGTATAATCTCAAATTTATAATGTTGTCTTATTATTGTGTAGTGGACCATTGCTGACATGGTGAGGCCGGTACCGGCTCTCATGCTTTACTTATGATCTAGATTTTATCTTACCACCACCTACCTGTTTTTTAAGCTCATTCCTATTCATTTATTGTAGGATCAAAGGCTAATTTTATAATTGTAAATAAAGCTAGTGCTCAATCTAAATCTTCTTGAGGAAAGTCGGTCACATTACATGACATCTACCTCTCTTGTTCTTCTGTTTTGGGGCCTGCAGTTTGGCCTATTTTAGCTATGTAATCTTTGGCTAAGGCCTATTAACCTGGAAAAAAAATTGGCTATGTATATCCAAACTCCAAAGTAAGTTCTTTCATGTATATATATGCATTTTCAAGCTCAAAGGTATTAATTTGTGCCGCCTTTCCTCTACCTGAATAACGAAAAAGCTCAAGAGAGATGAGGGACGAATACCGGAAGCTTTTCGTGGAGGAGACTTGTTTATATAATGACATAGTATTGGGTTTCTTCTTGCCCGAAAATATGATGGTCCCTCTTCCCCGATTCTTCCAGGGATGGCTCCGGAACTACATCGGCGTCACCTTGCTTTATTTCGTATGTGGATTCTTATGGTGCTTTTACATTTACTACTTGAAACGTGATGTCTACCTTCCCAAAGGTATTGCTTTGCTGCTTCAAGGTTTTCTTTTTCACGTTGCCAGAAACCGAGAAAAAGTTCTGGACTCATATCAATATTGATATATTTCGCAGATGCTATTCCATCACATAAGGCCATACTCTTGCAGATAAATGTTGCAATGAAAGCTATGCCTTGGCATAGTCTTCTTCCATCAGTATCTGACTTCATGATCGAGAATGGATGGACAAAGTGTTTTCCAAGAATATCTGATGTTGGCTGGTTTCATTACATAGTATATATGAGTATCTATCTTGTAATCGTCGAATTCGGTATTTACTGGATGCACAGAGCATTGCATGACATAAAACCTCTCTACAAGTATCTTCACGCTGAACACCATATCTACAACAAGCAAAATACTCTGTCCCCTTTTGCAGGCATGTTTTTATCTTTTAAAGAATTCTACTTTCGGCATATATATATTGTACCGCCTGCTTAACAAATACTAGCTATCTTGTTAGGTCTAGCAACGGACCCTTTGGACGGCATACTCCAGGCATCACCACTCGTGATTGCTCTGTTTCTGGTGCCAATGCATTTTAGAACACACATGGCTCTTCTATTTTTAGAAGGTATATGGTCCGCATATATACATAACTGTATAAACAACAAGATATGGCCGGTAATGGGTGCTGCTTATCATACGATTCACCATACAACTTATCGGCATAACTTTGGGCACTACACAATATGGATGGATTGGATGTTCAGTACTCTTCGTGATCCTGTGGAGGAAGATGAGCCCAAAAAGTTGTGATATTTTTGTGGCTGCTTAACAACTGGACTTAGATGGTCATTGAGCACCTACTCATGTTTCAAAGGCAAACAAAATCAGTAGTTATTATAAAGAAACATGATAGTGATACATCTAAGGAAATAAATCGGTATTGAGTCTGGAAATCACTCGATGCTAATTCATATTGGGTTAGAATAATCATTATTTCTTTAATATGTTAGGCGTTAAAAAAAATTCCCTCGAATCTATATTCAGCACTTGTTGACATATTTTGTACTTAAATTCAGGGGCGGTTCCAGGAATTTAATGATACAGATCAGAAATTTATCATATTTTACGATTACTAAACGTAATGTTACATGTTATACTTCAATACGGTCCAATAGGGATCAATATATAAAAATAAGGGGTAAGATAAAATCTAGACGGGAATAGCATCTGCGAAATAACTCTGATATATATCAGAATCTATTGCACGCTATAAACCAAGAGTGACAAAATTTCTCTATATTCCGATCAGGGACGGCTTCAGGAATTGTGTGACACGGGTCAGGGATCAAGAACGACACAATGTATTAAGTTTCTAATGCATTCTATAAAAAACATATGAATATTTATGGGTCAAGGGTAATTATTTGAACTTTTTAACGGGTCGATAAGTAGATATTAGTATATAAAAATTTTAAATAATGTAAAAAATACCTATAAACTTTTTTTTTTTTTTTTGGTTAGAGGGTCAATTGACCCAAAAGCTTGAAGGTGGCGCCGCCCCTGATTCCTACCTAACTTCCATCACACTCCCATCCCAACCTTCGACTTCAAGTTATATATACTTTACGGGAATTCAATCCCGTCTCAGTATTAAAATTAAAACAAATATCAAAATATTTTATTCAATGAATAACTTATCGTTATCATTGATATAACATGCTTATCATTTTTTTTTTTCCTTTTCCAACTTTGCCGACAATATTTTCATATTCATTCCGTCCCATTTTAATAGTCATGTTTGACTTTTCATACGATTAAAAAAAAATGGATATTAGTTATAAGGCCGTCGTTAGAGACTTAATAATCATTTAGGACACTCAAAAAACTTATTCTGTTATAAGGACAATCTAATTTTTGGTTCATTTCTTGGCTCCAAATTCATCAGCGACATCACCATTTCATCTGCTCCGGCGTCAGAATTATTTATGAGTACAACCCGGTTAATCCCCACAACCCGCTTAATCCAAGAAATGAGTTGCGACAATGTAAGAATCGCCCGGAGTTCAAAGACGACTCGCCGGAGAAGACCGAGCCGAGCCGCCGCCCACTTCATTCAATCCCCGTTTGGACGTTGTTCTCGTAGCGGCCGGAAACTTGGCTTCGCCGTTCGACGAAAGGCAACGGCCCCCGCATCCGCCTCATGCTCAAGACCCCGCAATCCATAACCGTCGGAGCGGGTGTGATTCCATCCGGATCAGGAACCGGAAACGGAACCTCGTCGGAGGAGCTCATGTACCTGAGAGCTAATTATGAATGTGTGGTAGGTAGTGCTGACTCGGAATCTTTCCATTTGATCAACCCGGATGATGGTCCGGGTCAAGAACTCGCTTTTTCTTGCTCGGAACAAGGTGATTAGATATTTAGATAATTTTTTTACTTACTATTATTATTATTATGGGCCGCAAGAAAATGATGGGAACCTGGTGTTTCCAAACGAATCTTTGCTTGCCGGTATGGACACATGGAAAACTCGATGGAGAAGGTAGTTGTTGTAGTTGTGGAGCTAAGAAATTAAAAACTAGGTCGGCGAACTTCGATTCTCGCCTTCTTTGCAAGAATGGCGGCGGCGTCAAGTCGGGTCAAGAAAAGAAGCTCGGCGAGCGAAACGCTTTGATGTTTGTATGTTTGTTTTCATTGTTGCTTGAAGCTAAATTACGAGAGAAGTGGGCATGAATGTGAATGAATTTTGTGAAAATTTGATGATATTAACAGTTTGAAGTAGTTGATTGGAGTATAGAACAATCATATTTTTCTGATTTACATGCTACGTGATGGAGTGACATTGATGACTGATGCAGGGACATTGCTGACTTATGCAGTGACATTGATGACTTATGCAGTGACATTGATGTCTGAAGCAGTGACATTAATGACTTATGCAGTGACATTGATGTCTGAAGCAGTGACATTGATCACTTATGCGCAAAGTGACATTGATGTCCGAGCACGGTGACACAATAACACGTCTAGAGAAACATTCAGAGCATTCATAAATTGTGTTTTACTAATTAGTTTACAGTGTATTTGGGTGCTTATAATAGATGATATAGTCCCTTTTGCTTTCGCAGCACAAGTACGATCTAGGAGGCTTTTTATTACCTTCTTATGGGTTTCACTCACCATGGTGGCTTACAATTAAGTCTTTTTTGGGTTTCTGGTGCTGCTTATAATAGATGTGGATACTCATAGTTTGGGGTTGTTTTTCTTTTCTCTTATGGTTGTCTTTGTCCTGTTTCTTGGGTTGCAGGTTGATATAAGTGCTTTATGGCATTTGGCTAGCGTGGTTTCTATATTGGAGCCGGTTTATGAGCTTGCAACTATGAAAAAGAGCTATCAATTGTTAAAGGGCAGGACCATGATAGCTAGCTTTCGACCTTGTTTTTGTGTATATGGCTATTTGTGGATCGATCACACTATATTCTCATCAGTTGTGGTTAATGGTGGGGATAATCATGGTGTGCTTACAACAATTATGGTTGGTGGATTTTTGGTTGGGTTGCTGGTGATAGTTAATCTGGCTGGCCTATTAGTGTAAAGTGTGTTTTACTATGTGTGCAAGAGTTACCATCATCAAGAGATTGACAAGAGTGCCTATATGATCATCTTGGTGGTCTGGGCTTATGCAGTGACATTGCTGATTATGCAGTGACATTGATGACTTATGCAGTGACATTGATGTCGATGCGGTGACATTGATGACTTATGTAGTGACATTGATGTCGATGCAGTGACATTGATGTCAGATGCAGTGACATTGATGTCTGATGCAATGACATTGATGACTTATACAATGAGATGTCACTGATCAAGGTTGTCAATGGATCGCGGTGGTCAATACATCATTGTATTCAATGAATCGCGGCGGTCATTGCATCGGGGTGGTTAATGGATCCCGATGGTCAATACATCGGGGTAGATGGTCAATGTATGATGGTGATGAATACGCCACATAGATTTTTATGAAGAAAAAAATTGATTTATGAAATTTATTCGGAAAAATATCAAATTTGATTTTAGAATAAAGAAGACGAAAAATATGAATTTTAGTGAAAAAATTATGATGATCCGAGTTTTAGATCAAAATATATGACGTTTATAAATATGATGAATTTAAAAATAAAAATAAAATAAAAACCTGCTGTCGTTCCTTTTTTTCCTTTTTTCTTTTTTTTCTTATGCAGTGACATTGATGACTTATGCAGTGACATTGTTGACTTATGCAGTGACATTGATGTCAGATGCAGTGACATTGATGACTTATACAATGAGATGCCACTGATCAAAGTTGTCAATGGATCGCGGCGGTCAATACATCATGGTATTCAATGAATCGCAGCGGTCATTGCATCGGGGTGGTTAATGGATGTCGGTTGTCAATGTATGACGGTGATCAATACGCCACGTCGATTTTTATGAAGAAAAAAATTGATTTTTTGAAATGTATTCGGAAAAATATAAAATTTGATTTTAGAATAAAGAAGACGAAAAAATATGAATTTTAGTAAAAAAATTATGATGATCCGAGTTTTAGATCAAAATATATGACGTTTAGACATATGGTGAATTTAAAAAAAAAAAAAACTGCTTTGAACGTGTGGTGATTTTTTTTTTTTTTCCTTTGAGAGCTTCTTTTTTTTTTCCTTCTTCCTCTTTATCCACTTAAAATTAGAATGTCCTTATAACTAAATAAGTTTTCTTTTAAAATTAGAATGTCCTTATAACTAAATAAGATTTCGGAGTGTCCTATTACCCCTAATAAGTTGAAAATCAGTCCTTTTAAATAATTAGCCCTAAAAAAAATGTTTAACTCTGTCATAATTTTTTTTTTTTTATGAAACTCTGTCATAAATTTGTATACATATTTAATCAATTTAATGTGATTCAAAGTATTAATTACACAATATTTTTTTTTTTTAAGGAGATGGAAAACTAAATGAGACAGCATCCCTACAAAATAGATTCTTTATTATTTCTGTCGAGTCATCCGTATCCAACTCAAGCTCTGCTTTTCTCCTCACTGAATTAGTCGTCTATAACTAAAGCCGTCGATTCCCTCTACTTTCTCCCCTATATCGCCGCTGATCATCGGCGGCGACGACGACTGCATCGGGATCATCAACGACAGGGGAGATGACGGATGATTACCTGAAGCTTTTCGTGGAGGAGACTTCCTTTTATAATGATATAGTTCTCGGTTTCCTGTTGCCCGAAAAATTGTGGATTCCTCTTCCCCACTTCTTCCGTGGATGGCTCCGGAACTACACTGGCGGCACCTTGCTTTATCTCATATCTGGATTTCTCTGGTGCTTTTACATCTATTACTTGAAGCGCAATGTTTACCTTCCCAAAGGTAAGCTCTCCCCAATTACAGCTCAGTTTTTTTTTTTTTTTTTTTTTTTTTTGAAATCTTGTTTTTACTATTTCTCATCTATATGTTTTATTTCTGATAGTTCATACTTCATAGTTATTTAGTGGAATTTTAGTTCTCTTGTATTTGGGTAAGCATATGAAATTTGCATTTCTCTTTTGAGTTGCTTTACATTATATTAATTTCCGGTTACTTTGCAATGCTATATCAGTTGTTCTCTCAAATTGGATCTGTTGCTTCTAATGGTATTAGATCCAATGCTTGATGTTTCCCCCTGGCTTCATTTTTGTCAGCAATGTCGTCAACAAGAAGAAAAAACATGTTTTTGGGGGTCTTCTTGCACATTTGTGCAATGAATCCAACAGTGCTCATAAGGAAATACTAAATTTCTGCACTTGAAAAGAAAAATAGATTGTGAATGTGTTGTTGTAGCTGAGGAACTTCTTAATTGACCATTGAGAAATATAATATTTGTGAATGATTGAATTCTGTCAGGTCACCACCTGTTACAATGCAATCACATGGGTATCCATCTGATCTGTCTTATTACCTGTTTTTTTTGTTGGTTGGTTTGATCAATAACTAAGTTTTTATTGACCTTTGATATCTGTGGATTTCTGCTTGTATATGTTAAGTGGTATCCTTGTTTTAATCATATATTGTTAAGTATGTTTAGTTTATCTCACATGACTAATCCTATTTTAATATACCTTTTATATGTACCTGAAATCACATGTTCTTGGCAGTTGGCACAGTTACAAATGGGTTTTATTGATACTTTAAATCTTAGTCTATCTCACCTCACTCATCCTATTTTAATCCTAACATCTAAAGAAACAAAGATAAATCACTTATGTGTATGCTTATTGGAGAGAATTGAAGAACTAGACTAAGAACAATGAACTTGCTTTTCTCATTAAGATGACTCTGTTTCAAACGTACAATAATATGAATTAAGATTCAATTTACATAGACATTACACAGCTTAGATCATCTACCTACTTGGTTTACAATGCAACTAATTTAATAAAAAAATAACTAACTTACTACTACAAGTGTTTGATAAAGTCCTACAAGAACTTCATGTTGTAAAGCAGTTGACTGCTTGCTCTTGTTTCTGTTATCAAATGTTGTGTTCATATATTAAAATTTCAACTTGTGGCAGTAGATGAAAAAAGCAGGTCATTTTACATATCATTGATCTTGTAGTTGAGTTTAATTCTAATTAAAATGTTTAGGACTATGACATGATGTTGATGATTGACTCATAGACTTGTTTAGTTAATTATTGATGCATATCCTTTGCTATTTATTTTGTTTAGAAGATTTTGGAGTTTATTTGGCACTGATTTCTATAAATTTGATTGCAGATGCTATTCCGTCTAATAAAGCCATGCTATTGCAGATATATGTTGCAATGAAAGCTATGCCTTGGTATAGTCTTCTTCCGACAGTATCTGAATATATGATCGAAAATGGATGGACAAAGTGTTTTCCAAGAATATCTGATGTTGGTTGGTTTCACTATCTAGTATATTTGAGTATCTATCTTATGATCGTGGAATTCGGTATTTACTGGATGCATAGAGAGTTGCATGACATAAAACCTCTCTACAAATATCTTCATGCTACTCATCACATCTACAACAAGCAAAATACATTGTCCCCTTTTGCAGGCAAGTTTTTATGCTGTATGAATTCTATTTTTTAATTTTTATAGTAGCAAAGGTACCCGAATCTTAACAGTAGCAATATCTACCTTATCAGGCCTGGCATTCCACCCTCTAGATGGTGTACTGCAAGCATTACCGCACGTGATTGCTCTCTTTCTAGTGCCAATGCATTTTACGACACACGTTGCTCTTATATTCATCGAGGGCATATGGACCGCAAATATACATGACTGTATAAACGGAAAGATATGGCCGGTAATGGGTGCTGCTTATCATACCATTCACCATACCACGTATCGGCATAACTATGGGCACTACACAATATTGATGGACTGGATGCTCGGTACTCTTCGTGATCCTGTGGAGGAGGACTATGAGCCCAAAAAGCTGTGATATTTTTGTTGACTTGAGCGTTTGGAGGAAGGTCTACCAGCAAAACCAGTTTGTAGGCCATCCATTGTTGTAATTTCATCTTACATTTCAGTAGCATTTGTTCATACGGTGTGGTTAGAACCCTTTTCTAATGGGAAGAGAACAAGTGCCCGGAAACAGTTATTATAGGTATAGGTATATCATGTGGAGGGATGTGATATACTTTTACTCATCCTCTCTTATATAGCAGAGTAGGGTGAGTTGGATGTATCACACCTATTTACTTGATATATGCTCAAATAACTGTTGCAACATAACTCTTTTCGAGGGGTTTGGTTTTGTCCTGATATTCCGAGGATGAGCAAGTTTGTTCGTTCGTTTGTGTGCTACGTTGAATAGTCGAATCACTTTGTAACTCTAGTTTTTCTATAATGCAGATCCCAAGTTTACGTCTTTGGTGTATTATAAGTGTGTAGTCTTGGTGGGTGGTGTAAATTGAAATGAGTAGTTGGTTCATATTTCATTGCATTTTTTATTGAGAGATTACAGAGCTTTTGTAGGAACAAAATAGCACTCTTTCAACTAGTATACTCTACTCCATTCATAGGTTCCCTTGTAGATTCAGGAGATTTAATATCTATGAATGATTGAATCCTGTTAGGTTACAACCTGTGGGCATCACATGGACTTCCACTTGATACTTATTACTATTAGTTTTTTTTTTTTTTTTTTTTTTTTTTTTTTTTAAGGGAACATCTGTGATTGTTTTGGTTTTGATCATATTATTGCAGCGTTGGGATATTTACTATTAGTTTTTTTTTTTTATAATTTATTTAGGAAACTATCCCTTTTTTTTTAAAGGGAACTTATATCTGTTAAGTGGTTGTTTTGGTTTTGGTTTTGGTTTTGATCATATCATTGCAGCGTTGGGATGTATCTTTAGTTTATCTTTGCCCGACTAATCCTATATTTTAATACTACCCTATATGTAGTTGATACTATAGCTTTTTAATTTTTATTCATACATTAATTAAAATTTAGTCTTATCTCACCTCACTCATCCTATTTTAATATACTCAAAACTAGATAAATCACTCATTAGTACAGAAATCACTCCTTCATTAACAACAATAAACTTGCTTTTCTTATGAATTTTTGTATCAAAAGTACACTTATTTAAACTAAGGTTCAATTTATATAAACTTTCAACAATTTAAATAAACTAACTTGTCATACCTAAGTCAATTAGTAACCGTGCTAGCCCAATTTTGTCGATTAGTAACTGTGCTATCTCAATTTACTATGCAACTTCGTAAGTGTTTCCTTAAGTAGTCGGTTTACAGAAACTTGAGTTTCTTCCCAAGAAACTTGAAGACCCTGTAGACCATGTATTATTCTGATGGGATATTTCACCCGAAATAATTCCTTTATGAGCATTGTGTTTTGACATGACTCAAGATATTGCTATGTGTCGGTTTCATAAGTTGTTTACTATAAAGACCGTAACTCGTTCAGGTATCAATTGTTATTTGTTCGTGGCATTGTCGAAACTTAATTTTCCAGCAGTTCAGCTACTTCGTTACAATCA
Source organism: Gentiana straminea (assembly GCA_036785695.1). Lineage (NCBI taxonomy): Eukaryota > Viridiplantae > Streptophyta > Magnoliopsida > Gentianales > Gentianaceae > Gentiana > Gentiana straminea. The sequence goes on along the minus strand of JAVUPR010000314.1, from coordinate 7,292,159 downwards.
TCGATTTAGTCATTCCATGGAGTTTAACATTGGCAATAGTGGATGTGTACTGTATTCATGAAACGTCCCTCCAGTAAATCAGGAATATCGTTTGTTATTGTCATTTGCAGGATCCTGTTCAACATCGTCACAAATATCTTGAAGACTTCTAATGTTTTCTTCTGCAATGGCAATTTATGTAGCAGATATCACTTGATCATACTTATACATATATTAATTAAGATTTAATACATATATTCACATATACGATTATATTAATTAATTTGGATGTGGTCACTACAAAATGTACAAAGATATAATAAATCATTATAAGCGATGAAATATTGGTCATCAGATTTTAAAACATTAAATAACGACAAGAATAGCCACCTGACAGAGCTGACATTCCATCCTAGACGACGTATTGCAGGCATTACTCATCCTGATTATTGTATTAATACACACATTGGTCTTACCTTTTTTCCACAAATGTACATGATTCTATAAACAACAAAATATGGTCGGTAATTAGTGTGGCTTATCATATCATTCATCATACAGTATATCAACAAAACTAGTTATTTTTTGAGGGAATAACAAAAGTAGTTATTGAAATTATCAACGTAGTATAATTTCATCAACATTTCATCGTTTTGTTGTTGATATGACGTGGCCATAACCGTTTTCTAACGGAAAGGAAAGAAAAAATGTATCAGAGGATTGGACTGGATCCGGTTGATCCAACTCAATATTTTATTCATTCCACTATTTTATTTACCATTATTTTATTTATAACTTCTCTCATCTATCATTTCACTATCAACAAATAAAATAATACTACCTCCGTCCCACAAAAAGTGTCAATAACGGAAAAATGAATTATCCCATAAAAAGTGTCAATTTGAATTTCCAATACATCATTAAATACATTTTTTCCAATCATACCCCTATTTTAACATTTAATTTTCCATAATCCTTTCATATTCCAAAACAAGCATTTATGATTATTTAAGGGTATATTTGTCTATTCATTCTTAAAATACAACACATTAATTATTTCCTTAATCTCCGTGTCCAACAAAAAATGGACACTTTTTGTGGGACGGAGGTAGTATTAATCAATTCACTTTATTCACCAACTATACTATTTAAGCATTACTTTATCAATATAATACTACCTCTATCCCACAAAGAGTGTCCACTTTTTGTGGGCATACAGATTAAGAAACTCAATTAATGTGTTTTTTTTTCTAGCAAATGGACGTATATACCCTTAGTATGAAATATTAATGAGTTTTCTTCATTTATATATGTGTATTGAAATCAACATGCATTTATTCTAATAGAGACTTTTTTTTTCACATGGGTAAAAATCTTTTCATATCTCTTTAGTCGTGAATACTAGTAGTACTAGTCGTAAATGATTGCTTTCGGATTAGAAAATGTCAAGAATGAGTAATTTTAGGAGAAGGGTATAAAGTAATTAAATGATTTATTGGTATTGAAAAAGAATATTTTTTATGTGACAAAACTTTTTTCAAATTTGGACACTTTGTGGTAGGGCTGAGCTTGAATCGGGTTGGGTTCGTTTGGGTTGGGTTTTTCATAGTATTAGTCGGGTTGGTTTAAAAAAATACTAACCCAAACCAAACCAAATTATTAGAAAACCCAATGGTTTGGTTCGGGTTGGGTTGGGTTGGGTTGGGTTTCGGGTTTTACGCCTTAAGCAATTTATTTATAATCAAACTTTGATGTAATAAAATCCATACATGTATTCCATCGAAATTCAAATTTTTTACCACATGTCCAGAGAGAACAATAATTAAAGACAATTTTTGTGGACATCATATTACAAATCCAATAATTTATGACATAAACAACAACGTATTGAAATAGTAACAAAGAATAATATTAAGGAAATCATACATGAAAATTTAAAAGTTAAAGAAATGATCCATGATTAATTCAAAAAATACTAATATTGATCAATTAGTCATTTTAGTCTAATTCTGCAATCCTACAGATGTTTCTTTATTTTTCAATTATCACACCACAAGAATAAATGTTGATCGAAAATGAATAGCAATAACATTTTTCGGGTTGGGTTGGGTCGAACCGAAGAAAAAAATAAAAACCCCAAACCAATCCAATAGCATTCGGGTTGGGTCAAAAACCAACCCATAATTTTTTGTTTCAACTGGGTTGGGTTAATTTGGGTTGGTTCGGTTTGGGTATTGGGTTGGTTCGGGTTTATTGAGTTTTTTGCTCGGCCCTACTTTCTGGGACGGAGGTAATTCTTCATTAAAAAATTTCTCAGCAATCATTTCTTCATCTATACAAATTTCAATACAATATTTCAACTTTATACTAATCATTAGTTTATTTTATTTTCTCTTTCATGAATCCATTCAACTCCAATCCCACCCAAAACCAAACAAGGCCGCTGATTTATCTTAATATGTTAAATATAAATAGTAACTCTAGATATTCCCCAATGCAATTTGTTTATCTTGGTGTACGTAAATGATTTGTTTACAAGAAAATTTGTAAATATTTTACACAATTGCATGTAAATATTTTACATAAAAGTAATCCAACGATGTAAAATACATTACAATTAAGGCTAACAATTTTTGGTTAGCCTTTGCATATGAAAGAAGGAGAAGTCGTCTCCGACTATTTCTCTAGAGTATTAACCATTACTAATCAACTAAAGAGGAATGGTGAAAAGCTCGATGACGTAAAGATCATGGAAAAGATTCTTCGATCGCTAAATCCCAAGTTCGAGCATATTGTTGCTATCATCGAAGAAACTAAGGACTTGCTCCGATACCACTTTGTTGGAATGAGATATTATTAATGAAGAAGTATTTGAGAGTGGAAGATGGTAGGAAGATTTGATGGAAGAGACTTCTTTTATTATTTCAAAACTTCTTGATTTTTGCTTGATACAAACACTATGGCTTGGGTTCTATTTATAGTACTAGTCTTCAAGTAGGATTGTTTATAGAGTCTTCCACCTTATTCCTTTACTACCTTATTCTAGTGTCTTCCATACAAGATAATTTATTAACTCTCTAGAATTCTCCAAACAAGTACATCCTACAACATAATTCTAGATTGACTCATACAAGTTTCTAGAACATGGACCTTAAGGCCTATTTAATTTGGGGGAATGAGAGAGAAGGACAGAAATATTTCATCAATTGAGTAGAAGGACATTTTTTTGAAACTTTTGCATAAAGGACAAAACTATTTATTCACTGTCGAAATTCACTTGTGTTCGAAATTCACTGTTTAAATTCACCGACGAAATTCACTTTGTCGAAATTCACTAATTTTCAAAATTCATCGTCGAAATTCACTAATTTTCGGGATTCACCGTCGAAATTCACTATCGAAATTCACCGATTTCGGGATTCACCGGGAGATTCACTCGATTTTCGGGATTCACTTTGTTTGTCCTTCTCGCTATAAAAATTATGCAGTTGTCCTTCTCCCTATAAAAAATATGTAGTTGTCCTGTTACTTAAAAATATTTCAGATTGTGTCCTTATCCCTAATTTTCCAATTTAATTTTGGACTCTTTGAGAAATTAAGGCTCAAAATCAAGTTTACATTTCAACACTCCCTCTTAAACTTGATTTTTCTTTACTCCAATCAAGTTTCTCATCTTCACAAAGACTTCTTGCTTAAGTGGTTTTGTGAAGATGTCTGCCACCTGATCATGTGTCTGCACATACTCCACTTGCACATTCTTTCTTGCAATGCACTCCCTTATGTAGTGATAGCGCGTATCAATATGCTTACTTCGATCATGATGGACTGGGTTTTTGGCCAAAGCTATAGCTGACTTGTTATCCACGCGAATAGTAGTTGGATCTTCTTGTGCCAACCCCAACTCCTTTAACAGATTTCGTAGCCAGACTGCATGACAAACACATGAGGTAGCAGCTACATATTCTACTTCACATGAAGAAAGGGTGACTATCGGTTGTTTCTTTGACATCCATGTGAAAGTGGTGTCTCCTATATAGAATGTGAAGCCGGTTGTACTCTTACGGTCATCCACATCTCCAGCCCAATCACTATCGTTGTAACCCACAAGCTTGTACTTGTCTGAAACCGAATAGTATAATCCATAATCTATCGTTCCTTTGAGATACCGGAGAATTCTCTTTGCACTTTTCCAGTGAGTTATTGTTGGATTCTCCATGTAACGACTGATTACTCCAACCGCATACAGAATGTCGGGTCTTGTACAAGTCGGGTACCGTAAACTTCCAACCATGCTCTTAAAGAGTGTTGGGTCTATTCTCTCTGATTTGCCGTATTTTGACAACTTGATTCCACACTCTATCGGTGTACTTACTGGCTTGCAATTTTCCATTTTGAACCTTTTGAGAATCTCTCTTGTGTATCCTTCTTGTGAGATGAAGATTCCATGATCCTCTTGTTTTACTTCAATGCCAAGATAATATGCCATTAGTCCAATATCTCGTCATCTCAAATTCTTTGGCCATATCCTTCTTTAACTCCTCAATCATTTTCGGATTGTTGCCGGTGAAGATCAGATCATCCACATATAGGCAAACTATTAGAATGTTTTCGCCTTTTCTTTTAACATAGAGAGCATGCTCGTATGGGCACTTCTTAAAGCCTTTCTCTTGAAAATACTTGTCTATGCGGCTATTCCATGCTCGAGGAGCCTGTTTTAGCCCATAAAGTGCCTTCCTTAACTTCAAAACTTTGTCTTCACTTCCCTCGATTTCGTAACGGGTGGTTGCTTGAATATACACTTCTTCTTCAAGAATCCCATTTAAGAAGACGATTTTTACATCCATCTGATGTATTTTCCACCTATTTTGAGCTGCCAAAGAAATGATTAGTCTTACAGTTTCTAGTCGAGCAACGGGAGCAAAAACCTCTTCGTAGTCGATACCACCTCTTTGACTATACCCTTTTGCCACTAATCTCGCCTTATATCTTTCAACTTCTCCATTGGCATTTTTCTTTGTTTTATATACCCACTTCACACCGATCGCCTTGTGACCTTTTGGAAGTGTAGCTAACTCCCAAGTATCATTCTTCTTAATTGCCTTTATTTCTTCATCCATTGCGTCTTTCCAGTTTTGGCTCCTCGCAACCTCTTCAAAGTCCATTGGCTCACAATCGGCAAAAAGGCAAAATAAGGTAAGATCATTTTGGTTTTCTTTACCTCATATATTTCTTGTAGACTCTAAGCGTGGAGTTCTTTCTTCGAGCTTTCATTTGATGACGATACGTCTTCTTGGGTAGTTGCAACCGGTGAAGGTTTGGAGGGGTAGTGGGCTCCTCTCTTGGTTGCTCCATGTCGTCCTCGTCAATGTAAGGGAAGAAGTTATAGTCATCCTCACATGTCTCCCAATCCCATTCTCCTTCTTCATTAAATATAACATCTCGACTAATGATTGTTTTTCTAGTATTCGGATTGTAAAGCTTGTATCCTTTGGTGTTGGAGTCGTAACCAATAAAAATATACTTCTCGCTTTTATCATCCAACTTTCTTCTATGCTCGTCAGGTATGTGAACATGGGCTATGCTCCCGAAAACTCGTAGATGAGAGACTCCAGGCTTCCTCCCACTCCATGCTTCTTGTGGTGTCTTGCCCCATACACTTCTTGTTGGTGACCGATTTGACAAGTACACTGCAGATGCAACAACCTCTGCCCAGAGCTCCTTTGGAAGTCTCTTGCTTTTGAGCATACTCCTCGCCATATCAAGGATTGTTCTATTCTTTCTTTCGGCGACTCCATTTTGTTGGGGGGACCTTGGAACCGTCAATGGCCGACGTATTCCATTTGCACTACAAAACTCTTGAAATTCATTTGAGGTGAATTCTCCTCCCCGGTCAGATCTCAAGGCTTTGATCTCTAGGCCACTCTCCTTTTCCACAGCAGAAATTTTTAAATTTCTTAAACATCTCAAAGACCTCTTTTGCTTCAAGAAATACACCCATGTTTTTCTTGAAAAATCATCGATGAAGAGGAGGAAATAGTTACTCTTACCAAGAGAGCTTGGTTTGATTGGACCACACACGTACGTATGTACGAGTTCTAGTGGCTTTTGAGCTCTTGAAGTGGATTCCTTCGGAAAACTTTTCCTAAATTGTTTTCCAAGCGTACACCCTTCACATACTTGATCGGGATGACGAATGCTGGGTAATCCTCTCACCATCTCCTTTTTGGAGAGCAACTCTAGACCTCCAAAATTGAGATGCCCATATCGAAGATGCCAAAGCCAAGATGCATCTTTGTAGCATGCCTTGAGACACTTTGCAACATCGTTTTGAATGTTTATCACAAACATCCTATTCCTTGTCATCGGCACCTTAGCAATTAAGTTGTCTGCTTTGTCTCGTATAGAAAGGTTATTATCTCTTAAGTGAATATCATAACCTTTCTCCAAAAGTTGCCCAAGACTCAAGATGTTGCTCTTCATGTTTGGGACATAATAGACGTTGGAGATGAATTGATGTTGTCCATTCTTCAATCGGATAAGAATTTTACCTCTGCCTTTCACTGCTATTTTAGAGTCATCTCCAAAGGATACATTCCCGTTCACAGATTCATCAAGCTCCACGAACATGCTTTTTCTCCCACACATATGATTGCTTGCACCGGTATCCAAATACCATCCTTCTCCAATTTCATGGCCTTTGTAAGCTAGAAGTAGAGTACCATCTTCTTGATTTCTTTCTTCAACATAGTTGGCCTTTTCTTCAACTCTATTAATTTTAGGAGCTCTACATTCGGAGGCATAGTGACCAGGTTTTTCACAATTATAACACTTCACATATAACTTATCATTCCTTGATCTTAAGTTGCCTCTTCCACGTCCTCGTGATGGAGTTCCTCCCCTTTGAAAATTGTCGTTGTCGTCAATCGATTGTCGACGTTGTCCATATCCTTGTCCACGTCCTCGTCCTCGACCGCGGCCTCTACAATATCCTTGGTGGCGAATGTGTTGACTTTCACTATGATTGTTTGTTTCCTTTCTTGGATTAACTTGAGTCTTGAAGAGTTGTTCCACAATCTCTTCCTTTTTCTTTTTCTTTTCTTCATAAGCTTGTAAGGAACCTAAGAGTTGTTCTATAGTCATGGCTTCCAAGTCCTTAGTTTCTTCGATGATAGCAACAATATGCTCGAACTTGGGATTTAGCGATCGAAGAATCTTTTCCATGATCTTTACGTCATCGAGCTTTTCACCATTCCTCTTTAGTTGATTAGTAATGGTTAATACTCTAGAGAAATAGTCGGAGACGACTTCTCCTTCTTTCATATACAATTAAGGCTAACAATTTTCATATGTCGGGGCGAATTTCGGATTAGTCGGACCAGTTGACGGAAACTGGAGCTTTAAGCAAAAAAAAAAAAAAAAAAAAAAAAATTCCCGGATGCTACTGATGATGCATAAAATCGTTATTTTTACAATGATGCTTCCCGCCGCCTTATCATCATGAGTAGCATTGAGTCAGTCCCATGGCCACTTCCACCTCATTCTTCTCTCCACTAGGTAATACTCTCCGATTTCCTCTCATTTCCACCAAATCTCCTAAACCCCTCTTCAGTTCCAAGCTATCCTCTGATAATTTAACTGATTCTTCCGCACCTTCAACTAGCTTCGCCACACCTGGCGATTCTTGCATTCATTCGTCTCCAATTGAGCCAGTTTCAGCTGTCAAAGTCCCCACTGCGCCATGGATGAGAGGCCCACTTCATGTTGAACCTAATGAAATCTTGGACCTTAAGAAATCAGGGTCCAAGAATGGTGAATTTGGGAAGATTAAAAGAAACCCAGATGAGGCTCTGTCTGGTAGAAGGGGCCCAGGAAGAGGAAAGAAAGAAATGAAGAAGATTTACGGAGGAATTAAGAGACTCGGAAAAAACAATGCTTTAGAGGAAGCTCCTCCTGAAATGGGTAAGTTTAAATTCCCTGATGGAGGGCTCTGGGGAGATGGAAATTTCGATCAGGAACTGTTATTGGAGAAAGAAAGTGAATTTGGGGAAATTCGAAATGGGATGGAACAGGTTCTGTTTGAGGTATTTGGCAAAGGGAAAAAAATTGGGGGGAAATCGCCATGGAATGTTGAAGAGAAATTTTTAATTGGGAAAGTGAAGAAAGAGAAAGTGCCAACTGCAGCAGAATTGAGTCTTGATAAAGCATTTCTGTATAGATTAAGGAGTAAAGTTGAAGGAATTGAAAAATGGGTAAAAGTTAAGAAAGCTGGGGTTACTCAAGCTGTTGTTGATGAAATTTGCTCTATTTGGAAGAGTAATGAGCTTGCCATGGTTAAACTTGACATCCCTTTATCGCGAAACATGGATAGAGCTCGAGAAATCGTTGAGGTCTGTTTACATTTTGATAGCGTTCTTGTATGCTTTCTTGTGCTTGTTAAGTACCCTCTTTTTTGCACTTAAAGGACTGGAATTAGCTGATATTTTGGGCTAGTCTAGTCTTCGGCACAAGAAAGTGAATTTTTTAGATTAACAACTTGATGTCTGGTTTTGAGTTTGTATCTTGATTCATTTTATCTATGTATTATTTGAGATCATTGACCATTGTTTCTTATCGGTTAAGCAGATGAAGACTGGAGGCTTAGTTATATGGAAAAAGAAAGATGTTCTTGTTATTTATAGAGGAAACAAATCTCAGTTTTCACCAGATGCCTCTTCGAAAAATGGCTTTGTTTCTTCGGTTAGCAATGAAAACTCCATGGATAATGTAGACAACTCTCCTGATTATTTGCAGCATTGTATACCTGAAATGGGGGATGAAACAGTTGATAAAAGGAATAATTTAATTGTTGATTCGTCACTTTACGAAAAGGAAGGTGATCGATTATTAGATGGTTTAGGACCTCGTTTTGTGGATTGGTGGATGCAAAAGCCTTTACCTGTAGACGCGGATTTGCTTCCTGAGACAGTTCCGGATTTTAGGACCCCATTTAGGCTTTGCCCTCCTCGTGGTAGAACACCGTTGACGGATAACGAGCTCACTTACTTAAGGAAACTTGCTCAATCATTGCCCACTCATTTTGTGCTTGGTACTTTCTTGCCTAAAAAGATTTAACCTTTAATTATCTCCATGATTTCCGCTATCTGTGGTATGCTTTTTTCTTGCTTAATTGTATGAGTTGTAACTTTATTTGTGTTTCTAAAGGGAGGAATCGAAAGCTTCAAGGGTTAGCATCATCAATCATTAAACTTTGGGAGAAATGTCATATAGCGAAGATCGCTATTAAGTATGGAGTTCAAAACACCGATAATAAGCAAATGGCTGATGAGCTCAAGGCAAGTTTGAACCGAACATTCTAAACTTCAACCGGTTATATGAATGGAATCGAATTCATTAGTCTTATATGATCGTCATTTTGTATTTGCAGTATCTTACAGGAGGTGTTCTCCTTTTACGCAACAAGTTCTTTATAATTTTGTATAGAGGCAAGGACTTTGTCCCTCCTGAAATTGCAGAAATGGTTTCTAAGAGGGAATCAGAGCTCAGAAGTTGTCTTCATGTGGAAGAAACTGTTCGTGAGAATGCAAGCGAAGAATTGACCTTCCCCGAGGCATCATCATCATTGGATAAATCTAGCACCCTTGGAACATTGTCTGAATTTCATGACATTGTTAAGGAACGTACAGATTTAGACACAGTAAGAAGCGAAATGGAAGTGCAACTGGAAGCTCAAAAGAATGTACTAGAAAAGGAGCTCCGGAATCAACAGCACACGTTTTACATTGTACGTTGGTCTATCATTTTCTTCCGTATTCATTATTTTTTTTCATGAATTGAATGTGTATTTTTCATCTTCAATCTGCAGTTAAAAAAGAAGTTAAAGAAAGCAGAAACTAGGTTAGCAGAGTTGGATTCTGTGTGGAGACCTACAGAACAGGACGTGGATCAAGAAATGGTGACAACAGAGGAAAGAGAATGTCTGAGGCAAATCGGGTTGAAAATCGAAGCCACTGTAGTCCTTGGTAAGCTAGTGTTTTCTACTTTGATACACGGATACTTCTGTTAGGTATAACATGTCCCATATCGAAAACGTATACGACACAGATATACACCGGATATCCATGATACACGACTGTGGTGAATTTTCAATTTTTAAAGTTGATATGTGATACATACCACTAGGAAATTAATGGAAACCTATCCATAGCTCTCGGATACGTAAAATGAACAACTGAACTTTGCTTTAGTTTATAATTGTTAGTATTTCTAATTTGATCCTCATTGTTTTATTATGTACAATTCGGTCCCTATACTTATTACTATTTATATGCATATCCCACACATGTGTATCTTGTATCCAAGTATCCATACCCAACCTAGGTTTTCTAATCCATGTCGCATTCATGCATCTCATTGTTTTCCAAAACTTAAGTGGTATGAATATAGGTGTCTGTTCCGTATTTTTCAGGAAGACGGGGTGTATTTAAAGGTGTTATCGAGAGTCTACATCAACACTGGAAACATAGAGAAATAGTGAAGGTGGTTACTATGCAGAAATTCTTTTCACAGGTTGAATGTACTGCAAAAGCTCTTGAAGGAGAAAGTGGGGGTGTTCTCATCTCTATTGAGAAGCTTAAAGAAGGCCATGGAATCATTTTGTTCCGCGGAAAGAACTATAGACGTCCAAAGTTATTGCAAACAAATCTTCTTAGCAAAAGGGACGCGTTGTTTAGGTCACTCGAGATGCAAAGAATTGGAGTAAGTAAACCTCTTACAGCCAGCAGTATTCTCTTGTATAATGTATGTAGTTATTGGATATTGCACTAACTTTTATTTGATTCTGTATGTTTTAGTCTTTGAAGTTCTTTGCAAAACAAAAGGAGCGGAAAATAGCTGATTTGAGACGCGAATTGGTAAGTTCTAGTTCTTTGTCATGTGTTTGAGTGTGAAAATAGGCCCGAATGACCCAACCCTTCCCTGGATCCTGTATAGACGTGATGCTTTTATTTACTGTTGTTTACAATCCGAGATGCAGGATTTTACCTTTATTTTTTTATCTTTCAAATGTTGGGAATGTTCATCTGTTTGCTAATGCAAGTTCACTGTTTTACAGGAAGAAATATCCCAAAAAAAGGCGCAATCTTTTTGAAGGCCCTTAATCTACAAGCAGAATACATGATTCTTGTTTGCATATAACATGAATACCTGTAATTTATAGTTGTTAGAATCACTACAGTTGGAGAAACCATTGAATTGTAGCATATTAACCTTCAAGTTTAAGTTACAGTGTTATGTGTAAAAGCAATGCAATTTTAGTTTTTAGTCCTTTTCACCAGGAAATGTTGGCTACTTGTTTGTAAAGGAATTCACACACATGGTACACCTTCAAAAAAAAAAAATCTTTAATGGCACCACACCGTCTCTATAATATCTTGCATTGGATTTGGTGTAGGAGTTTGTTATATCTTATATCTATAAAGAGTTAAGGAGGTTCTCCACAATTGGTCATATGACAATCTTCTGAGCTGACACGTGGCATTTGTTTTTCACAGCAGTTTCTTTTTTTTCCCTTCGGTAAAAACCAAAATTTCGGTTAGCGTTATATAGAAACCGATTTTTTTTTTTTTTCGATTCTCCGTTACATAAACTGAACAAAAGTGTATATTTCGATATGGTTCATTTTTAGTACCTCCAACAGACAGTGCGGTTTCAGTTTTAAATTTCAATCAACCGAAAATTTTTGATTCGATTTCGGCACGACAATTGAATAAAACCGAATACTTTTTTTTTATCAAACGTGTACCGTTAGTAGTTTGTGTAGAAAAGGGAGAAAAAAAAAGGAAAGCCCGACGGATTTGAAGTTCTACTATGTAGTGTACGATGGAAGACGAGTCAAGTTTATCTATAAAATACAACAACAAAAAAATCAAGGCAAAGTCATTGTTGAAATGAATGCAATCTTGATGGGAACGAAAGAGGCAGCACGGATATGGAGTGGAAAGTCATTGTTGAATCAGACTCATCCTTATGTGTGGCCCGATTGAACTCCGATGAAGAAGACAACTCAACGCTTGGCTCCATGGTTTTGAGGATTCAAGAAATGAAAAGGCTTTTTCAGTCTTGCCACTTCTGCTTTGTGCGGCGTAATTGTAACATAGTGGCTGATAGATTGGCTAATTTAGGGTTTAGTATCCCTAAATTTCTTTCTGGATATTGTAATTGGGGCACAAAACCCCCTCTCTCTGTTCTCTCTGCATTAATTGCAGATACTTAATTTTAATGAAAATTAAATTTCAAAAAAAAAAATTTCAAGGCAAACAAATATCCGCGCCAAAAAGGTGTGCCGACATGTGACCACATGAACACCACATTAAATGTTTTTATTATTTTGAACAACATAACGTCGGTGGAACCGACGGCCGTTTGCAGTACGAACGTCACTAAAATTGACGTTGGAATACCAAATCACTTTATATTCTTCAGATCGTATAGAAAATGAGTGAAACACATTTTAAATCATATTAATGATCTGGAAGTTAAGGCGTTCCGGGAGATTTGACTGTGTAGTTATGGTCCGCTTATTGTTTTTCTATAATGTTTCATTACGTAAAGTCGAAGCTAAAGGGATCGACTTTATGACATTGTTCTTCTAGAGCTAAGGAGGTTGCTCCACAATTGGCCACGTGGCAACCTTCTGAGCTGACACGTGGCACTTTTATTTTTTATTTTTAACGGTAGATTTTTTTCCTTCGGTTAGCGTTATATAGAAACCGAAATTTTTTTTGTTTGATTCCGTTACATAAAACGAACCAAAGTGTATATTTCGATACGGTTCATTTTTAGTACCTCCAACAGACAATATGATTTCAGTTTTAAATTTCAATCAACCGAAAATTTTCGATTCGATTTCGGCACGACAATTGAATAAAACCGTTTACTTTTTTTTTTTTTTATCAAACGTCTACCGTTAGTAGTTTGTGCAGAAAATGGGGAAAAATGGAAAGACCGACGGATTTGAAGTTCTACTGTGTAGTGTACGATTGAAGATGATTCAAGTTTAGCTATAAAATACAACAACAAAAAAATAAGGGCAAACAAATATCCGCGCCAAAAAGGTGTGTCCACATGTGACCATGTGGACACCACATTAAATGTTTTTATTATTTTGGACAACATAACGTCGGTGGAACCGACGGCCGTTTGCAGTACGAACGTCACTAAAATTGACGTTGGAATACCAAATTACTTTTTATATTCTTCAGATCGTATAGAAAATGAGTGAAACACGTTTTAAAGCATATTAATGATCTGGAAGCTAAGGCATCCCGGGATATTTGACCGTGTAGTTATGGTCCGCTTATTGTTTTTCTATAATGTTTCATTACGTAAAGTCGAAGCTAAAGGGATCGACTTTATGACATTGTTCTCCGATACATCATATTGTGGTTTATTTTGTAGGTGGAAACTCCTGATAGGGCTGGAAGAGAAGTGATTCACGATCTTCACGTCTCTAAAAAAGAGTTACCTCTTGCCGAGAATGTGATATGTTTATGTTGCTCTCTTTGTCTTGTGCTTTGGATTTGTTACGGTTTAAGCTTACGCGATTTATTTCACGTTGGGGATCTATTCTTTGATATTATCGTTGGTAACGATTTATGTTGGGCCCGCCGTGCCTTGCACGGCTCACGTTCACTAGTTTGTTGGAGTAAGATTCTCTCCTAAGTAGAATTTATTGTGTTGTAACATTCATGGATAATCAATGAACAAAATCTATCTTTTACAATGTATTTAGTTTCTTTCTTGGTATCAGAGCCTTTGGTATCAGAGCCTTTCTAATGGCCGAAAACACCATCTCCGCCGCTATTAGCTCCACTGTGCCTTACCACTCCACCGGTGGTTTCCACACCACTACCTCAAATCCCTTCACCATTTTCGTTTGGAGAAATACCCTTTGGTCTTTGACCTAATTCCTTCCTTCCTCACTAGCAGTATTACGTCGATTCCGACGAGCTTCCCGACCTCCTTTTCACCTATGAATCATTCCAATGGCAGTATCCCCACCGTTATTTCTCCGGCTACCACTAAGCTCCTCGGCAGTAGCTTAAATCAAACCTGCAATGTCAAATTGGACCGGTCTAATTATCTTCTCTGGCGTTCGATTGTCATGCCCATCATTCGTGGTCACCGATTAGATGGGTTTCTCAACGCACCAAACCACCACCACCACCTCCTCAATTTCTCCCAACCCCGACTGGTTCGGTAATCGGTGAACTCACAAATCCGGCGTATGAAGCATGGGTGACCACCGATTCACTTCTTAGGGCATCTCCAAGGGGAGATGACCCGACACCATTCCCTCAAATTAGTGTTTTGGTGGTACTCCAATGGACCACCTTTTTTTCCACCATTGCGCTATCCCACTATTTTTTCACACCAAATATGGTGTTGGATGACCCGACACCAAAACCCATATTACCCTTCTTCTTTTTTCTTTTCTTTTGGTTTACTTTATTAAGAAGTGATATATGTGTATAAAATATGTATTGTGTATCATTAATTTGATTACTAAAAATACAAATCATACATTTATTTCACATTTAAAAAGCACACCGGATTACATAGCGACAAAAAAAATACTGAAATAACGTTAAAAAGTGCTAAAATAACGTTAAGCATACGATAGACTTAAAGAAAACATATTAATACAAATAATTAATAATCATCTTGACCACCTCCGGGTGGACCAAGATTGTTGAAGCAGTTACCGAACGCATCTGAATTGTCAAAAGATTGTTCTGAATTACCAAACGCATTTGGATTGTTGAAAGTTGGATTTGGATTGTTGAAAGATGAATTGTATTTTCGGAAAATCCTTGCTTGTTCACTTTGAATAAAGTTTCTTTGAATTGGATTAGAAATGGTGCTTAAATCTGTCGTTATTATCTTAACATCATCGTGTCGTTCCTTGAGATTGATAACGCCTAAATTATCACAGGTGTTCAACGGTGGATTTGTGGTGAATATCTGACAGTAAAACTGCTATGAATGTGGTGGTGGACGGTGGTCCGGTGTACTCAGTGACGATAATGCAATATAACAGTAATTGAGTAGTGAATTTGGCAGAGTATTGTCTTCTTTCATAAAAATAACTCTCCTTTTAGGTTACACATGGAGCCCTATTTATAGGGTAATAAACCAACCATGTTCAACATAATTACAACTAAGGACACAGTACAACTAATTCTGCGGTGGCCGAGCAGACCGTGATTAAGATGGCGGCGGCGCGGATTCTCGGGCCTGCGCTATGTGTCCTCAGTCGCCTGGTTGTGTCGTCGGTTCGTGCTCTCCAGGTGTTTGGGGAAAGCGATGGATCTCGGGTGGACCCATCGCCCTTGTTCATTATAGATTTTCCTTCGAGGCCTACCTCTGGAGAGGGTCATCCCTTATGCCGGAACCTGGCCGTGGGCCGGACCTTCGGCCCCCCACTCGCCTGTCTTCTGAGAGGCTTTCCGGGCCATCGTGCGGGTTTATAGACCGTATAGCGGAGCCGGCCCATCAGAGATCATTGCATCGTTCCATTTCGAGTGTTTTTCTTTGCATCACCTCTGTCAATGTTGTGGTTTTACTTACTAACTTTTCTGCACACTAAACAATTTTTTCATCGTGTGTCCGCTTTGATTTGGTATTTCTGGTCCCAGGTGGACTTTTTTAAGTAGAAGCGCCTCTTTTAAATGTAGTAGAATCAGTGTTATCCTCGCTTAAATCGATACTAAACGACACCTCATGAGATGTAACTACTGGTGTCATTTGATTAGATGAATTATCACCTTCATGAGGTGCAAATTTTTGGAGATCTTTCATTATTGGCCATACATGTTCAAATCTAAAAACTCTATCGCAGGATGGATCTTTGGTGTACGCCTTCTTGGTTCGAATATACTACAATAATAAATAATAAATATATTAACAAATGACGTATAATATAAGTAACGCAATAATAATTGACTACTCACAATGTCCTTTTTTGATGCGCCACTCTGATTCCGATTTTCATCCTGCTGGATTTTACCCCTCATTTTGCCAACTGCCTTGATGATATTACTCATACGTGTTTGAAGAGATTTTTGTTTCTTTCCTCAGTCATCGTGTCCCCGGTTGCATTGTACTCATTCATAATTCGAGTCCAAAAAACGTCTTTGGACTGATCGGTACTTGATATTGATTCTTGGTTGATATCTATGTAAACATGGCATAAGTGTTCATCTTCTC
Organism: Gentiana straminea; assembly: GCA_036785695.1. Classification (NCBI taxonomy): domain Eukaryota; kingdom Viridiplantae; phylum Streptophyta; class Magnoliopsida; order Gentianales; family Gentianaceae; genus Gentiana; species Gentiana straminea. The sequence continues at coordinate 7,275,914 of JAVUPR010000314.1, read as the reverse complement.
TATTTGTGTAAAAAGTGCTTCTTCCACTATGTGATGTCATGAATATAAAGATATATTTAAGAGAAAGAAGAGATAAGATAGATGAGCTATGGTTTGAAATAAGAGAGGAGTTGATTTATATGGAGACGTGAAGTTAAAAAGTTGTTGGTGTAAATGGGTTCAACTTGCAGGCAAAACTTTTAAACAAGTAGTACAAATTTATCATCTTATCTAGATAAAATCTAGAAAAAATTAAAGTTGTTGATCATTACTTGGAGAAAATTGGGTGCAAGTTGAAGGCAATAATTTTGAAGTTGGAAATGTAATAGTTGTTGAAAGTTTGGAAGATTTTGTGGTTGAGATAAATGCATAATCCATCGTGTGTCGTTGTATCACATGTTCATATCATACAACAATATCATCATATATAGATAAAATTTGGATGGTACAGATGTGACGTAATTTAACAGATGGCCAATATCGAATCTAAGTGGATTGTTGGTATCATATCCACACAAATTTATCATCCTATCTAGATAAAACCTAGAAAAAGTTGTGGTTGTTAATTATTACTTGGAGAAAATTGGGTGCAAGTTGCAGGCAAATAATTTTGAAGTTGGAAAAGTTGTAGTTGTTGAAATTTTGGAAGATATTGTGGTTGAGATAGATACATTATCCACCTTGTACCGTTGTATCACATGTTGACATCATAAAAAATATCCTCATATGTAGATAAAATTCTGATGGTACAGATGTAACGTAATCTGACGGACGGCCAAGATCGAATCTAAGTGGATTGTTTATATCATATCCACACAAATTTATCATCCTATATTGATAAAATTTGAATAGCGGAGATTTAATGTAATATGGTGGATGGCCAATATCGATTCAATCTAATTTCATTGATAGAAATTGTGGTTATAAAATCCGGATGCAAATTAACTAGTTTATCATCCATAACAAATCTGAATTCCTTATTCACTCTTCAAAATAACATTCAGTATGAATAATTCATCTGAGTCATCTTTAAATATTAGGTCAAGTGATGGTGAAGATGACGAAGTTGTTCAGCATCTCGCAGCATGTAATGATTTCGTTGGTCAATTACTCAATAGACCACATGAACCAAGCATTCGTAGGGGTTCAATCCCAGATCATAAAGTAATCAACCGCGAGAGAAATGTTGTTGATATTAAGTTGTAGAATGACTATTTTTCTGAAAATCCAACATTTAATGAAACAATGTTTCGACGTTATTTCCGAATGTCTCGCAACTTGTTCTTTCGTATTGCTGAAGGTGTGAAAAATCATGACAACTATTTCGTTCAAAGAACATATGCGGCTGATAGAGTTGGATTGTCTACATTTCAGAAGGTAACGGCGGCATTGTGGATATTGGCATACGGTATCCCGGCAGATGCTATCGATGAGTACATTATAATAGGAGAGTCAACTGCAATAGAGTGTGTGAAACGATTTTGTCGTGGTGTTTTGGAGAGGAGTATCTAAGATCACCTACGTTTGCGGATGTTGTTAAGTTATTGCATATTGGCAAAGAACGTTGCTTCCCAGGGATGCTTGGATGTTTAGACTGTATGCATTGACGGTGGAAAAATTGTCCAACTGCATAGGCAGGCCAATATTCCGGAAGAAGCGGACACCCAACCATCATTCTTGAGGCCGTGGCAGATTATGATCTTTGGATTTGGCATGCATATTTCGGTATGTCCGGATCTAATAATGACATTAATGTATTGGAAGCATCCAACCTCTTTGCCAATCTCGCCGAAGGCATCGCTCCTCCGGCTAACTATGTCATTCTAGGAAATGAGTATAATATGGGCTATTATTTAGCTGATACTATATATCCAAAATGGGCAACTATTGTGCAAAGTATCCATGATCCCCATGGTCCTAAAAAACAATGTTTTGCAGCGAAACAAGAATCTCTTAGAAAAGACGTGGAACGTGCATTCGGATCTCTACAGGTATAATTTGCAATTGTGGCTGCACCAGCTCGTTTTTTGAACAAACGCGATTTACACAATATAATAACCGCATGTATAATAATGCACAACATGATAGTTGAGGATGAGCGTGACTTAGATGCACCAATTCAAGCAGCAATGGAAGCGCCTACACCGAACGTCGAAATGGTGGATGAAAATACTCGATTTCAGCAATTTCTCGAGCGTCATAAACGTATAAAGGATAGAGACACGCATTTTGCACTTCGTGATGCCTTGATTGATCATGTGTGGGAGGACAACAACTCGGAGAATTAATTGATCTTTTATCACCGTGTAATTTTAATTTTTCTATTACGTTGTATTATTAAATGTTTGTATTTCGGCAGTGTTAAATGTTTGTATTTCCGTACAATTAATACATGTTTGTATTTTAATCATGTTTTGAATAAAAAAATTTAAATTATTTTATTTATTTTAAAATAAAGATATTACGAATAAAATATAATTTTCATACATCATATATTAATTTTAAAATATGTATTTTATTATATGTTGAAATAAATATATTTGCTTTTAATTTTTTAAAAAAGAGATTAATATGGAATATTCTTAGAATATTCTTTTTGGTGTAGAATGGTTGGAGAAAAATGATGTAGTTTTACACCATTTTGGTGCAATGGTGCAAAAACTTGGTGCAACCATTGGAGATGCCCCTATGGGATGGCTTATGAGCTCGATGACCGAAGCTGCTCTTGTAGAATTGGTTGGCTGCACCACCTCACAGGAAGTCTGGAACACACTTGAGGTGTTATTCAATAATCGATATGAAGCTCGCATGTTGGAATACAAGGAGGCGCTCACAAAAACTGAGAAGGGCTCTAAATCTATGGTTGAATACCTCGCCTTAATGAAGACCTACTCCAATGGTCCCATAGCTGCTGGATATCCAGTCTCTAAAGCCGAGTTAATCTTGGCCACTTTGGGTGGATTAGGTAAGGATTATGAATCTGTGATTGTGAACTGATCACGAATTGGTAGCTTGTCATGGCAGGAAGTCCACTCTCAACTAGTGACTCATGAGCGACTATTAGCTCGATTCAACCCTACACATAACCTAGATCTTGCACATCCTTCTGCAAATCTAGCAATGAACAATTCTGGTGAGCCAAGGCCTAATTACAGATCATCACCTGTTGATTCTGGTGGTAGAGGCATAGGTGGTTTTCGTGGTAATTGTGGTGGAGGTCGGAATAACAGAGGAGGAACACATCAAGGCCAAGGAAATGGTCGTGGTAATGGTGGAAAATTAATCATTTCTTTACCCTAAAATGCACATACTATGCTAAAAATGGAAAATTTATAACTTTAACATACTTTATTGATGTGTACAAATAATAATAAAAACAAGAGAGAAACGCTAATAAGGACACTATTATAATTTCAACATCCATTTAGGACAGAAATAATTACATAAGGCAATAAGGACATGAATTAAACTGAATGGACAATATTACCCTTTACATAGAAAACCTAAAACCCCAATTACGCAGAGCAGTTCTTTTTACGTTCTTTCATTTTATCGATTCTCGCAACAGGAATCTGAGAAGATTCTCGCAATAGGAAACTCGCTTCAAATCAGAAATCCATTTCGGAGCTCTCCAAAGCTGCTGACCATGGCATTTCGGAGCTCAAATAAAAGTCTGCGTCTAAGCACAAGCAATTTTAAGGACTCAGGTGATGCTTATTTGTCAATTTTAAGGACTTAAATTGATCATTTGTGTAGAAAAGCTCATCGAAGCAGGGGTGTGAGCAGATTGCTCTGTTTCTGTAGCTATTATGTTAAAAAGTAAAAATTGTCCAAATCTGAAGCTAATTTCAATGATTTTTGTCAGATTTTGATGTTCGATACGGATAACGAAAGAACCTGTTTGCATTATGCTGCTTATTAGTATGGTGTAAGTCAAAAGAAAGATTTTTTTGTAAATTTTATTGTGTGTGCGTTTGTTTTGGTTTGTGAATGGAGATGGCTAACTTAACAAAACATTTGTGGAACAGGGCTGTCAAAAGGTCAATTTGTTTCCATACCAGAGGAAAGACTGCTCCTTGCATAGTTTCAAGCAATCCATACATGATTGCTTTTGGTGTGATTGAGATCATTTTCTCTCGAATTCCAGACTTTGATTAGATATGGTGGTTATCAATTGTTGCTGCTGTTATGTCTTTTAGCTACTCTACCATTGCCCTTGGCCTTGGTGTTGCCGGAGTTGCTGGTAGGAGATCATCCTTAATCTTGTTCAATTCCATTTATTCTTTGGATTAAATTTCTTCTAGTTGCCTTTTTACTTATTTGAGATTTTTGTTTATATATATATATATATGAAGAAACTGGCAAAAAGGCGCTTGAGAACTGTTTTTCAGAGAAGTACTCTGATTGATAAAGAAAAATCTGTAGTGTAGTCACGGAACTATTCAACTGCCTTGAGAACTGTTTTTCGTGAAATAACATATTAAGACGGTAACATTGATGCGGTAACTAATGCTTGAACAGGTGAAAGAAACAATAACACACTTGACAAGAGCTGAAGAAACGACAAGGAGATGGCTATCCATGATGTCAAGAGACTGCACTCGTTCTTGTAAAATCATGGCTAGTAGCCGATTGACATTCAAACATATTGTTTCTCAACTGCTTACAACGGTTGATGTTTGTAAATCCTTGCAATGTTGTTAAGGCCATTATCTCGGGCGGCAGCATTGTTAAGGCCTTTATCTCGATGAATGAATTTTCATTAAACTCTCGTGATTAGGGAATTGAGGAATCCAAGCTGGAAACTTCCTCTTCTCGATCGAATTACCTTTCAAGCTTAGTTTAATTTTGATGCGAAACCTATGAGAAAGCTTCGAAGTAAAGTTCTCTACTTCGTATCGAATTTGACCATTAGCTTTTGCAGGTAGTGGATTTTGCATCATCAACAAGTTCACTGTAAGCTTAATGATCTATGTTTGAGTAATATGCTTGTCTCATCTCCTCTTTTTTTTTCCTTCTCTCGCATTTCATTTTCCCTTGGAATTGCACCGCTAGGTTGATTTTCATCAGTATTAATTTTCCCTCTTTTTTTGCACTCAACATTATTCTGCAATACGATTTGATAGTGTCACTTAAGATGAAATGTCCAGTTGTATTCACCCCATACTCAAATTGAAGGGGTAAATAACTTATTATTTTAAAATTTTTTATACAGAGAAGTGAGAGTAGATATCTAAAAGTTGAGGCCATTGGAGAGGAAAAGCGGTTTATCATTCGCGGCTAAAGCTTGAAATCGTCATCTTGCCATGGTTTCTGGACATCCATTCTTGTTTTGTTATTGTATCAAATGTATGATATGGGATCACGAGTCCTTCAAATTAGTTGATTTCAACTATGGCTCTAGAGAAGCTGCATATTTATGGCTTCCATATTACTCTGTCTTTGATACTTTTCATTTGTGTAAATTATGGACATCCATTTGTGTTTTGTGCAACCTTGAAGTGTTCTCCTGAGTCCCATGTTTTCTTTTGCTAATCTTGACTCTATGTTCTTTGATAGCATTTGTTCACTTAATTATGGATTTGGATCGTCCGGTCATAACCACCTGAAAATGCCACCTGAAAATGCTGTAAAAATATTATCGAATCATGAAGCCTTGCACGATGTAACATTTATACAGAACAAATGCAGAAGCTGGAAGATGAATAAACTCAACCTCTACAAATCCCAATACAAAACTATTGCATAAGTACATTATTGTACTTGCCGATATTACAACATCATTAATTCTACATAAGTTTCACACTTCTACATAAAAATACAATTTATAAAACCTCATTAAACCACTCTTTCGATAACTAACCACATAATCATCATGTCTATTACCTAATTCTTTTATTTTTTATTCGATAAACGAAGAGATCTGAAGACCTATGGATTTATTTGCTTAAAAAAAAGGTCCGAAGACCTAAGGAAAAATGACAGTATGTTCTTGTCTATTTTCATGACTGGGTCTAATGTTTCAATGTAAGAAAACAATATTATTGGGTAACTCTATTCCTTAAATCTACTTATTCACCATTAGCTAGCAAAATACTCTGCTTCACTGTTTTTAATTGAGTTCAAAACACTTTGATTCGTTATTTCACACCTAATTCACATTACTAATTCACTTCAAACCAAAGTTCACTTTTAGAAGTTTATAATTTTAGTTCACTGTTGTAGTTAACCATTGGAAGTTTATTATTGTTAGTTCACTTTTTGAGTTCTTTTTGCGAGTTTACTTTTGCAGTTCACTGTTTGTGGTTCATTATTGGAAGTTTACGATTGATACTTCATTTTTGTGAGTTCACTTTTAGGACTTTACAATTTATTTCACTGTTTGTGGTTCACTATTGGAAGTTTACTATTGTTAGTTCACTTTTTGAATTCATTTTTGTGAGTTCACTTTTAAGAGTTTATAATTGTAGTTCACTAATTGTGCTTCATTATTGGAAGTTTACTATTGTTAGTTTATTTTTGTGAGTTCACTTTTAGAAGTTTACAATTGTAGTTCACTGTTTGTGCTTCTCTATTGGAAGTTTACTATTGTTAGTTTATATTTGTGAGTTCACTTCAAACCAAAGTTCACTTTTAGGAGTTATAATTGTAGTCACTATTGTAGTTGACCATTAGAAGTTTATTATTGTTATTTCACTTTTTGAGTTTTTTTTGCGAGTTCATTTTTGTAGTTCTTTATTGGAAGTTTACTATTGTTAATTCATTTTTGTGAGTTTACAACTGTGGTTCACTGTTTGTGGTTCACTATTGGAAGATTATTATTATTAATTCACTTTTTGAATTCATTTTGTGAGTTCAATATTTGTAGTTCATTGTTCATGTTCATTGTTGCAAAATAAAAACGAATCAAAGAGACACGTTAAAGTGTGTTCACTATTTGTAATTCGTTGTTGTAGTTCATTATTAGGAGTTCACTACGAGGAGTTCCCCATTGGACCACATATCTAGACTCCTGGATTCGCATTCTAGTATTTGTATCACCCGCGAAAGTGTCACACACATTCCCCAAGTTTATGCCATTTCCGGGTTGAATTTTACTAGTTTGCTCTTGATACAATAGGCTTTTGCTTATACATTGGCTTTGCAACACTACTCTCACTGTACAAATGAAAACAAGTCTCCAATTCAGATCATTTATGTTAGTTTATTTTTGTGAGTTTACTTTTAGGGGTTTACAATTATACTCACTGTTTGTGGTTCTCTATTTGGGTTCAAAACTCCCTGGTTCACTGTTTCAGACCTATTTCACATTACTAATTCACTTCAAATCACAACTCACTTCTAGGAGTTTATAATTGTAGTTCACTATTATAGTTAACCATTTGAAGTTTACTATTGTTAGTTCAATGTTTGTGGTTCACTTTCTGTGGTTCACTGTTTTTAGTTCACCGTTTGTGGTTCACTATTGAAAGTTTACTATTTGTAGCTAGCAAAATACTCTAGTTCACTGTTTTTAATTGAGTTCAAAACACTCTGGTTCAATGTTTCACACATACTTCACATTACTAATTCACTTCAAACCAAAGTTCAGTTTTAGGAGTTTACAATTGTAGTTCACTAGTGTAGTTAATCATTGGTAGTTTACTATTGTTAGTTCACTTTTTGAGTTCTTTTTTGCGAGTTCACTTTTGTAGTTCACTATTTTAAGTTTAATATTGTTAGTTCACTTATTGAGTTCATTTTTAGGAGTTTACTTTTAGGAGTTTACCATTGTAGTTCATTGTTGTAGTTTACTATTTGTAGTTCACTGTTGTTATCAACCGTGTATTTTTCCATGTTGTAGTTCACTATTTGTAGTTCATTATTTGTAGTTCACTATTTGAAGTTCACTTTTTGAGTTCATTTTTGTGAGTTCACCTTTAGGAGTTTATAATTGTAGTTCGCTGTTGTAGTTCACTATTTGAAATTTACTATAGTTAGTACACTTATTGAATTCATTTTTGGGAGTTCATTTGTAAGAATTTTACAATTGTTGTTCATTGTTGTAGTTCACTATTTGAAGTTCACATTGTTAGTTCACTTTTGGAGTTCATTTTTGTGAGTTCATTTCTAAGAGTTTACGACATTGAACTGTCAATTGTGAACTACAAGTCTACAACGGTGTAGATAAAGAATTCAGTTTACTATTCTAGTTCACTCTGATCATAATCAAACCCTTAATTCACTCTAAAGTCACGCTCATCCATTTATTACGAAACCATGTCCAGATCAAACCGGTGGTAAGAGCAAGAAATAAAAGAAGGCAAACGATGCATGCCATTGCCATCTTAAACTGCAATTGATGTCTGTAGAACTCTTTCTGTAAGGGCAATATTTATGCATTGTTGACTTTAGTTATTTCCAAATTTGCTCCATGTATTTCAAGTATTTTATATAAGCATTTATCAGGAGGCAAACATTTTTTATTTGCAAGTGGAACTAAAATATGGACCAACAAATCTCAAATCGACCTAGCCACAGGACCAAGAAGAAATATGCAGGACTTGTACTTTCACGGTTTAGCAAGAGTTACAACCCAAACAAAATCAATTAACTCACACAAAAAATATACACAGTAAAAGAAACAGAGCAAGATTGAGTGATACATTATAACAAACAAGTTGAATAACTAACTAAAGCCCCTAAAAAATCTACTCCACCAGAGCATAAAGAAAAAATGCCAAATGATAACAATATTCAATTCATGCCAAAAAGAACAACATTCACGGTAAACCTTCATCGGGAAATGGCTCAAATTCATGGGGTGGTTTGCTCACTTCTTGGATAGGACTCTTGATAAGAATCGGGGTTGTCGGATCTAGGATTACGGTATTTGGAATTTTTGGAGAGTCTCCTTGTCACAACCTCAACTTGTGAGGAGACACCTTGGAATAGAGAGCTCCTCGACACAAGTGAGAAGGCACCTTGGAATTTCACCTTGACACCTAGAAAACCTGTCTCTAGGCTCCTTGGTATATTGGATACCCACAAGAATTGCTCGGGCCCTTGATAATCCGGTTTGAAAACTCTATCCAGAGAATTCACACAACACTTTAAAAGTGAAGAAAATATTTTATATATCAAAATGAGAGTTGTCCATTACAAGTACAAGATATGCCTATTTATAGGAGTAGAAATAACACAATCCAAAGTAGAAATCAAAAGGCAATTTTCAGTCCACATGCTTCAAGGAGCCTCTTGGAAATTCAAGGCAAGTCTTTTGGTCTTTTCAAGGAAGTCTTTTTGATTTTGACATCTTGGATTCATTGAATGTAGAAATTTTCCAAGAGGACTTCTTGTACCCATTATTGGCGCCATTTTGATAGGGGTTTTGGGTAAATAATATTTTACTAAGTTACTTAAAATATAGTAGTAATATATAGTACTTGAATAATCATTCCGAAAGTCCGTTAGCATATATGACTGACTTGATAACTTCAAAATCTTGCCCATGCTTGGTCGTAGGTTCTTCAAAAATTATGTTGACCAAATTGTTCATTGACTCGAGCCTCATTTTTCGTTGGAGTCGAGTCTGGGGTTCATCGTGAAATACCATCGGTTCCGAATTCATATCAACTCTGTTGTGCTCACATTAAAATTAGAAACAACAACCTTCAGTCCAGCAGGAGAAAGAACTTCAATATCCATATTAGGCATGTATTCCATACCGAATACACATTGAACTCCATCAGTCATCAAAATCTTGAGGCACCTCGAGTCCCGGTGTTGCATTCAGGTACTTTGACCGGAAAGGATGACTTATATTCACAATCACATCCATCAGTTTAAAACGAAGATCATTCGACAATGAAATACACTAGTTGCTTCAGACGAAAAGATCAAGCCCCTGATTTTCAATGGAAGTTTGCGATGATGTCTTAGAAACCTCCATTGACGTCGTAAAAAGATCATTCGACAATGAAATGCCCGTTTTCTAAATCGATTAGCTCATAGCCAAATTTTAACTTCCAGAGATTAACCCTTTGTTCCAACAGTTTAAGAGTAATGAACTTACCCATCAGCTTAATCACTAGAGCACGCCGATGTGGCTTCCAAGTCGATTTGTAGTATTCGAGATCAAGATCGACCTGTTTTTAAAACCAGTAACTGAATGCTAAATACCATTAAGAAGTAAACAGGAGCCATAGGAAAATCCATAAATTAAACCTTGTCGACGTCCAATATGACTAGAAAGTGCAGCGCCAGCAGTTGGACGACCAAAACCAGAAACTACATTTAGAAATCTGGAAGTCCAGCTTATCAAAGTTCATTTCAACACATATACGCTTCAATAATCGACAATACTGAGTATTTGTTGAGCATATTCTATCTGCTATCAATGCTAATAATCGAAAGCTAGCACAATTGCTGAAACACATTGACGAGGGATTCACCTGACATCAATGATCGCAATGCTGGGGAAATGCCTGAGCAATAGGAGCTCAATTGCTGTAATGTATTTGATGCTCTGAGCCATCCCGTCGATTTCAGTTCTGCACTTAGTCTGAGTCGTCTCTGTTCTTCCAATTTAAAATTTTCTGTAAACCGTGGGAAAAATCCAATTTTATGACTTGCACCCACTAAGGCTTCCTACCTCACACCATGAATTCACATATAGAGTCAAAATCTACTCCTCAATATAGGAGAAGAAGCCAAAAAAATAATTTGAAAAATAAAATGAAAAGCATAAGCAAAAACCTTCCATCACTAATTAAAGGAAGAAATAAGAACCTGAAAATTTCAATCGATACCAATCCAAAGGATAAAAAAAATCCAAAAGAAAAGAAAACCCACCTGTTTATACCAAACAGAAAACGAACCTTGATCGAAACCCATAGATATGAAGATGAGAAGTCCATTCAGCGCCGGTGAAGGCAATTCGGCGCCGGTGAAGATAACCGTGCCGGAAAATGGTTGCCGATGGTAGGGAACGAACGGAGAAGACGACTTAACAATTTTGTTTTCCTTTTCCGAAACGAGAAACGAAAGAACTTTTTCAATTAAGTCATTAAGGGCATTTTAGGAATAAAATATATAAATCGTCCTTAATGCCTTATCAAATATTAAGTTGGACTATCATTAAAATATGTAAATGTCTTTATTGACAATTAACTATAAAAACAAACACGATAAATAAATTTATTCAAACTAAAATATAATTAAGTAAATACTTACCCATTTGTTTAAAAATACAATACCGGTGAAATAAAATCAACGCAACTCAAAACCTGTTTTTTTTTTTTTTTTATTATTTTTTTTTTATCAATGGTGAATTTTTGGTATAGTAATGGTGATTTTTTTGTGTAATGCAACGGTGAAGACAAGAGACTGAAAAAGTAGATGAAAAGAGTGAAAAAGACAGGATAAGGATTTCAAATTTGACGGATCCGCCAAAATTTGGACGAGGCGTTCTCCATTTTGACGAGGCTATCAAATGGATCCGTCAAAATTTGGACGGTTTCACTAACGTGGCAAAAATGGATGAAATCAGTCCAAAATTTGGGCGAAGTGTCAATATTGTGACGGAATACGTCACAATTTTGACGGATCGTCCAAATTTTGGACAAATTCCTTCCTTTTTTGCCAGTGAGTGAATTTTGACGGAAAAGAATAAATAATGTGACATTTTATCTATATTTATATGAAATCGTCTAAATTTAAACACAGAACCTGAAAATAAAAATGTCAGAACTAGAAACGAAATATAAGCCTTTGATTTACCAATTTCCCGCCATGCCCAACCAATTTCCCGCCATGTCCATGCCACGGGACGAGTATGCAAAGGTTTTGCTTTTTAAGCGTATAATATCAAGTTCCCTTTTTTTCCATCTGTTTTCAACCGTTCTACTGAGGTAAAATTTTGTTTGTGTGTGAAGGTGATCGAGGAGTATCTGCGAAGGAAAAAAAATTAAGGTTTTTTTGCTTTCTGATTTATCAGTTGGTTCGGTGTGCTGGTTTTAGCTTTGTGTTGACGAGATCAATGGCGGACGCAGGATCTCCGTTAAGAAGACAGTAAAAAATTTAAAAAGACAAATAAATAATTAAGGGAGGGCAATAGATATGCATACTACATATATTAGTAGTTTTTTTTCGGATTAAGGGGGACAGTTGCCCCCCTTAGGTCTATGTAGGTCCGCCACTGGACGAGATCCTAGTGTTTTGCTGCTTTTTGGTCTGATTTTGCTTGGATCTGGTTGTTCGCGCGTCGTCTGGAGTCGGACTTGACTTCTATTTTCTTTTCTTTTTTTGAAAAAAAGAAAATCGGTCTTTGATTGCTGATGTAAATCAATTAGATGATACTTTTTACGATGTTTTATCCCCATTTCTTATGTATTTATTGATGTTTTCGTATCAATTCGAGTCAGTATTTTCTTAGTTTCATCCATATGTGTAGATAGTAATTATTATGTAAAATATCATGTTTTGATTGGTTTTGTACAGGGTAATAGTAACCGGAGCGTCGTGTCGGGTTTACGCTTGGTATTTTGGTGTTGTATTGCAGGATTATAGATTGACCAAGACCCCAATGGATGACACGTGTTGAGCATAATCACGTATTTTGAGGGCTAGAAGATTATGCCGGAAGCTATCGAGTTCAAGCGGATCATTTGTCATTAATGCTTCTACCGTAACCTATCTTCAAGCGACATTTGACCCACCTTAGAGGCGGAATTAGGTTTGGACTTCTTCACAAGAGTTGTAGATCTTCGAACAATATTTCCAACGCATCTTGAATCACTCAAATCGGAGGTCTACACGCAAAGTTATGATCAATTTACTGAAGACGTTCTAGTACCGAACCACCTGTCGAGCCGAACTTCTGACAGCTCGGCTCGTTAAGCGTTTTTCACCATAAGAAGTCGAATTTGCAGCATTTTTCAGCATTATTCAGCCCCCCAACCCTAAAGCTTGAAGACACCTTCATCCTCAAGGCTCTCCTAGCCAAATCCACCACAAATTAGCATCTAATTCCACTTGTAACATTAAGAATTCTTAATTTTGATTTCTAGAATCATTTAATGGAACCAAGTTTTCATCCTTTTAGGTGTGAACACCATTGGAGCACTTCAAGATCTTGAATGCAAGTTTCTCTTCTTAAAGTTGATAGCTTTTGGTTGGGTAAATTCTTAATCTTTACTTTGAATTAATTGTTTTTATGATTATGAAGGCTTACATTGACAAGTTAGTGTTTTTAATCATGAGTGGCTAGCTCACCACTAGCCAAGATGGTGTTGTAGAAGTAGTGTAATCTCTTATGTTGATTGGGAATGATTGTTCATGTTGTTTAGTTTCAATTGTTGTGAATCTTTTCCTACTTGCATTGTATGGTTTGCTTGTGTTGGAGTAATTAATTAATGCTTGCATTTACACACTTAATGGAGACCGAAAGGAGATATTAGGTGTGAGAAGAGGGTAGGAGAACCGGAAGGTAAAATCGACCTTTCGAGGCATTCGATTTCTTATCCGGGGATAGTTGACATTGTCATTGCATTCAAGTGCTTATCACACCAATTCATTAGGTTTAGGATACCTAGGCCAAGGAAGAGGTAGAGAGCAGTTTCATACACTCGTATGAGGGGGATCTACTTGATTAGGAATGCACCGTTTCACACTTTTGAACACCTTTGATAGGTTGGAAGGAAATCATTCCCATGATACTACAAGAGAGTTGCTAGTCTATGTTAGGTGTGATGCCCGAAAGACAATTTTGTAATTGTTTTATTTAATAAATGAAATGATATTATTATTCATATTTATTATTCTCATAATCACCGATGTGACAATAGTATTTACACTACAGAAAACCCTAAGTATATCGTTTATGTAATCACTTAACTCGGTGTATGGGATATACACAGGAGGATTGAGTTAGTGAAGATGTACTTAAAATACAATTAGCCCATAGTGAAGTTAATCGAGAGTATCGGGTCTCTCCTTTAACGTGCTATTAATGCGCCCAGAACACAATAGGTGTGATTGTCTTATCCGGACTTTCGGTTAAGAGAACCTAATGGGGCATTTATATATGATAGATATATCATATAGGGCTGGACCGATTTGATTAAAGTTCACGATATAATTCCGTAATCGAGAAGTCTTATCGAATCAATGGATGATCATATTTATGGATATATCTTAATCCTGAGGTGATCACAGTCAACCGCTTGAATCGGTATGAAGTTTGACTTGACGGTTAAGGATTACACCGAGTCTGTGGTCCGAATTACCCCATCTTGGCATTGTCTTGGATTGAGTGAGTAGTCCGTGTTATCACGGATACGGAATCCATTCCTTCCATTTACGGAAGTAGATAGACGCCTTCCCTTATTTGTTAATCCTAGAAACCGATCGATCCATGGAGTTCATATTACACTTTGATTAGCTACCGGTGAGTTGTATGAATTAATTGATCACTAGGGGGTTAATGGTAAATAAGGATAAGAGGTTCTAAAAAGGGTTAACGGTAACTTCCCGATTTAGAATGAACGATCTATGGAGGATTAATCCATATGTAATGATTATATCAATGGACGCTTATTATTATTCTCGTGAGGAGATAAATATAATCTCATAATCGGAGGAGTGCGATCACGGGATTATGGTGGCATATTCTGTGATTGATTTATCGAATATAATTATTACGTTCGTAAGATAATTATTTATTTGATTTATCGGAGCCGCCGATTATTAGTCCATGGTCCCCGACGTGCCTCCTAATATAGCATAGCTATTCTCGGACGTCGAATCCTAATAATATTAATTTAGTTCTTGTTGGACTTTATTAAAACGATATGTGAATTAATTGTTTAGTGGACTATTTAATTAGTTGGGCTAAATAATTAAATATGTGAAAAAGACATTTTCCATAATCTTGGCCCAATTATTGTGTGATGGCAAAATTAATATTGACTAGGTCAATATATGAAATTTTCGCCCCATGCTCTTATTTTGGAACAAGAAATTATTTTCTTGTGTATTAATAAGACATGTGCATAAAATATTTATTGGATAAATATTTATGGAAAGAAATAAAGATAAATATTATTCTAGATTTGTTCTAGAATATTATGGAATTATCTTTTATTTAATGGGATTATTATAATTGATTTTGTATTAATTATTAAATCCTTGGAGGCTAAGTTTTACTCTCCTATATAAAGAGAGTTCTCCCAAGCCTTACACACAACAATAAAATTTCGACTTCCATCTCTTAGAGAGAGGAAGGAAATTTCGGCCAAGGGTAGTTGAGGGAAGATCTTGGAGATTTTTCCGGGTAGCATATCGGAAGGATTCGAGACGAGGATTTCCTTCCACCGGGAGTTGCTTGGATCACACGTACGGAAGATCGTGGTGCTCTTCACACAATCTTTCATCCTTCCTATTGCGGTTCTTCAACTTGGATTTTGAGATCCAAGAGGTATGTTCTACAACCCCCTTGTAGAGTGGATCTAGTTATTTTATTACGTGTAATTTATAGATCTAGATCCTTAAATCGCTTCCGCTGCGGATGATATTACTAACAGTCTACACATTGTCTTGGTTAGGTTCTTTTATCATTTTATCACCCTTTTTAGTAGTATAATTCTAGAAACATTACTTTCTTGTTAATTTGTGACTTAGATCAAGATAATAATAGCTTTTTGGTGTTCAACCTCACAATCCTCGTGGATACGACCTTGACCACTAGACTATACTACAATTGATCCGGTACACTGCCGGTAAGATTGGACATCTAGAAAAGTTCGATCAATTGCTTGCTTGAATGTGTGTTTTTCTCTTTGCTTTTAAGTGACCTAGAAGTTTTTGCCCCTTCGGTGGTTGTTACTTGATTTTTGTGGGTATCGTGTTGATGTGTTGATATCTGACGATCATAACGACGACAAGCTTTTCATCTGTCTTTTTTGTCTTTGTTTTTTTCGACTGTAAGGTTGGTGCAGTTTCTGCTTTACATGAAGTCTGTCACATGGAAGCTGTGTGTGGGTTTTACTGAGTTTTTACTTGCTCCGTGCTGTTTTGCTTGTTGTGCATTGCGAGTCTTTTACGAAATGATTATTTGTTTTGTTAGTTTTACTTGATTACCTTTGTTTTGGACATGTACAGTCAAAGATCCCATAGATTTTTGAGTTATATTTGAATCTTATATAAGTTTTCCTATATCTATGTTCTTTTGTGCTTCCATTATTTTTGTATTTTTTATTTTAGTTTTTCATTTTACTATTTCTTGTGTTGTTTCAGTTCACATGGTGAGGAAAGATCGAATTGCACTTCCTGGTGAGGGCCAAAGCTCTACTGAGGAAGCTAAAGTTGAAAGTGGGGCTGGCGAGCAACAACCACAGGGACAACAGCAACTCCAGCTGATGTCTGGGCCTCAGGGTGGAAATCAGGCTGTAGGAAGAGGTGCATGTCAGGGTGGAGATGAAAGACGGATTGGTGGCCCACTACGGCCACAGGGGCAACAACAGTCTCACGGAATTCAGAGTGGAGGGAGAGGAGGATACCAGGGTGGATATCAATCTGGAGGCCGTGGTGGGTATATTGGAGGCCGTGGTGGACCTCCACATGGTGGAATGGTGCCTCAGTTACGTCCACAACCTCCCCAACAGCAAATAGGCATAGCCCTCCGACAGTATCAGCACCCATGTGGTCCAAAACCTCTGCCTGGACCTTATGGTGGGCCTTCTAGGCAACCTCTGCACCGAGCTTCCCTGCCCCAATATCATTCTGCGCCCAGTAGTTCAACGGTGCCTGTTGGTAGTCCTACAGAACCTCTTGTTGGCGAGAGTTCATCTCAGGCACCACAGCTAATCTCGACAAATATGACCCAACAGTTCTCAGACCTTAGTCTTGATAAACGTCTTCCCCAAGGCAGTCGCTGGTGCCTGCATCCAGTAAATGTAGCAGATTTCCTCTTCGTCCTGGAAAGGGTACTGAAGGGACAGAGTGTACTGTTAAGGCCAATCATTTCTTTGCTCAGTTGCCCGTCGATGACTTGTATCAATATGATGTTGGTTCTGGATCTTTTTTTTCCCTGCATTTGCTTAATCTAAATTTATGTTTCTACTTACAAGTTATTGATTCAATGTATGTGTAGGTAACGATCACTCCTGAGGACACACCCCGAGGCGTTAACCGTGCTGTGATGAAGACGCTTGTGAATCTTTACAAGAAATCTCAACTTGGAAATAGACTTGTAAGAACTTAAAGCAATGAGAGAAAGTACTCTTATTATTAGAATAAAAGCTCATTACAAATTAGGGACCATCTTACTTCTATTTATAGAAGAGATGCCCAACGGCTATAAAGACAAAAAGCAGAAAACACTGTTCCTGATGTGATCCGTGATCGAATCAGATCCGAAATTGCCCAAGGACTTGACTGATGGCACCAATACGACGAGCACCGCGACCCTTAGCTAACTCGTAACTAAGAACCTTGGTATGACCTCAACCCTTAGATAACCCGTATCTAAGAACCTTGGTATACGAACGCCACAAGGTCTCGCTCGAACCTTGATAAGTTCCGTTTGGAATCCACCAAACAACGGTTTGGAATCCACCAAAACCAACGTGAGAAAACTCACCGAGCTTAAAAGCTTCAAATATAATATATATCTCAAAATTTGTCTGATGATTACAATGACTCTTAATGCCTTTATATAGGCTACAGACTCCAAGACTAATTGCTAATCTAGCAATGTGGGACAAAATAACTATAAATAAAAACAATAACAAAAATAAAATACTATCTAACCAATGTGGGATAATAAAAGTTAACTAAAAATAAATAAAAGACTCCAAATAAATTTGACAAGTTTCTTCTCGATGGGAATCACATCATTCCCTCCCGGCTCGAAAGGATTCGACCTCGAATCAAAAGGATGTCGTAAAACGCAAAGCAACAAGGACAAAATAGGCCGAACCAACAACGAACACCAATGATATGCCCGGATCAAATACAAGGCGTAAATACGGCTTCAAAGAACTAGAACCTCGAGTTGATGATGAATACCTCACCAAGGAAACCAATGCATAGGAATGTCGTGAGTGCTCAATGCAAATTATTTTCTCGGAGCGACAACATAATCATAGGGATTAGAAGCCGGAATAACGGACAATACACCACAAAAGGATCAATGAAAGTGTGCTTCGGTTTTCCATCAATGTCAATTGGGACAAGAACATCCATAGGCAATATATTGGTTGGATTGGGTATATCGAGATGGCCCGGTTGGCTCCTCATGCAGATGATCTTCATGTACCTGCAACGAAGACGAAATAGAACTCGAACAAGTGGTCGGTGAAGTAGGACCATCTGTCTCATCTGCCTCGATTTTCTCCACCACTAATGCGATATCCTCGGTCTGCGTCACAACATCACACTCCATTTCATTCTCTAGCTCCACCACACCTCCACTCTCGCCGTTTTTCAATTCGGGCTCAATATTTTCTGCTTCCACCAAGTTCACATCAGGAATCGCACCCCTATCTATTTCCATGGCCTTAGAATCCCCCATTTGATAATCACATTGTTTCATAGGGGGTAGGGATTCCAATACATGCTTCTTGCCACCAAAAGAAAAAGAATAGCGAGTCCGGGACGCATTATGACGTACATTATGCAAAGACACCATGATCTCCCAAATATCAAATGTACATCACTCGGTGGCACCACATCACATGAGACAACAAACTTTATAACTTCCAATGGACACCGGAACCCGTGCATACCGTGTAACTTTAACCCGATGGTTTTCCACAACAATGTAGTAGGCCGATAAAGTCTTTCCGTCCGCAAGTTTAAATCCTTAACCACATCTTTACTAATTAAATTTTCCTCTTCATCGTGATCAATGCACAAATTTCATATTCATAATCTCCAATAAAACATGATGTGTAAAATAAGTTGTTACCTTGACTACTACGTCTTTCTTTTAACATGTTATGAAGTTGAGCCTTCATATCCTCCATCATATCATCAAAACATCGCTCAATTTCCAAATTCCGATTCATCAAATCATTCAAATTCCTAAAATAGGCATCAATAGGACACTCCTTTGACATTTTCACGATGGAAATTTACCAAGAAGTAGCACGTGACAAGTATCCAGAATTTTATGCGCACTTGATTTTTTTTTTCTTGATTTTTCTTTGTAAAAAAAAAAAAAAAGAAAAAAGAAACGGGAACTTGATTTTTTTTTTTTTTTTTTTTTTTTTTGATAAAGAAGATGCAAAGTGATGATCAAGGCTGAAGGAATTTTTGTATTTTTTTTTTGAGTAGAACACGTAACAGGTAGGAAAGAAAATAAAAGGCTGGAATTTTTTATTTTATTTTTTTTTTTTGAATCTAAAGATAATAAGAACGAGATCAAGATTGAGAAAAACTCAAAATCGATTTCTTTTTTGAATAATAAGAACAGAAAGAAAAAAAGGAAGGGCACAGGGAATACGAAAAAAATAAAATAATAGAAGGGATAGTTGGATACCGTCAGTGACTGGCTCTGATACCAATTGATGTGATCCGTGATCGAATCAGATCCGAAATTGCCCAAGGACTTGACTGATGGCACCAATACGACGAGCACCGCGACCCTTAGCTAACTCGTAACTAAGAACCTTGGTATGACCTCAACCCTTAGATAACCCGTATCTAAGAACCTTGGTATACGAA
The DNA here is from genome assembly GCA_036785695.1 of Gentiana straminea. Taxonomy (NCBI): domain Eukaryota; kingdom Viridiplantae; phylum Streptophyta; class Magnoliopsida; order Gentianales; family Gentianaceae; genus Gentiana; species Gentiana straminea. The sequence goes on along the minus strand of JAVUPR010000314.1, from coordinate 7,256,228 downwards.
CGCCACAAGGTCTGCTCAGAACCTTGATAAGTTCCGTTTGGAATCCACCAAACAACGGTTTGGAATCCACCAAAACCAACGTGAGAAAACTCACCGAGCTTAAAAGCTTCAAATATAATATATATCTCAAAATTTGTCTCGATGATTACAATGACTCTTAATGCCTTTATATAGGCTACGACTCCAAGACTAATTGCTAATCTAGCAATGTGGGACAAAATAACTATAAATAAAAACAATAACAAAAATAAAATACTATCTAACCAATGTGGGATAATAAAAGTTAACTAAAAATAAATAAAAGACTCCAAATAAATTTGACAAGTTTCTTCTCGATGGGAATCACATCAGTTCCAACGGCTAGTTGGACAGTGTTTCTTCTGCTAAAAGACAAGGGAAGAACAGGGAGGATTAGCCACTAATTTATATGATTATTAAGGCTAATTTAAGGTAAATAAAAGACTAATAAAGCATCTTAAAAGATATATAATAATACTTAATACTACTGACTAGGAAAACTGTTTTAACACTCCCCCTCAAGCTGGTGAATGGGTATCAATCATTCCCAGCTTGCTAAGGAGGTAATCAAAAGATTTCTTAGGCAGACCCTTAGTAAGGACATCAACAACTTGATTCTGAGAGTTGATAAACCTGAGCTTGATCAAACTATTATCCAATTTCTCTTTGATGAAGTGCCTATCAACTTCAACATGTTTGGTTCTGTCATGTTGAACAGGATTAAGAGATATATCAATAGCAGACTGGTTGTCACAATGTAGGATCATAGGTGTCATCCTTTGAATCTTGAGATCATCCAGAATGATTTTCAGCCAAAGTAGTTCACACACACCAATTGCTATGGCTCTAAATTCTGCTTCAGCATTTGATCTAGACACCACCCCTTGTTTTTTACTTCTCCATATAACAGGATTGCCAAACAAGAATACACAATGGCCAGAGGTAGATCTTCTATCATCAATACAACCAGCATAATCAGAGTCTGTGTAAGACTCTAAACTTCTGTGGTCACCTTTCTTGAAAAGAATCCCCTTTCCTAGACAACTTTTGAGATAATAGACAATCCTTTCAGCTGCATTTTGATGGCACTTCTTTGGAGAGTGCATATATCTACTCACAATATTGACTGCAAAAGCTATATCAAGCCTAGTGTGAGATAGATATATAAGCCTTCCCACTAGCTTTTGATAAGCTCCTTTGTCCACTTCTTCATCTTTAGGTGCAAGATTAATCCCATGGGTGAAATCAATTGCACCTTGTTTTGCCACAATCCTTCAGTAGATCCAGAATGTATTTCTGTTGGGAGATGAAGATCCCTTGTTCAGAATACATAACTTCAATACCTAGGAAGTACTTTAGTTTCCCTAGCTGCTTGATATCAAATTCAGAACAAAGAAAGACTTTCAACTTTGCATTTTCTTCAACATCATCACCTGTGATGATGATATCATCTACATAAACTAAGAGAATGGATCTTTTCCCCTGTAGATTTAATTTGATGAACAGGGTATGATCCCCTTGGCTTTGTTTATAGCCAAGACTCATCATAGCATTAGTGAATCTTCCAAACCAGGCCCTAAGGGACTGCTTTAGTCCATAAAGGGCCTTTTTGAGTTTACACACATTTCCTTTTTCAACCTGGAAACCTGGAGGTATGTCCATGAAGATGGTTTCCTCCAGATCTCCTTGGAGAAAGGCATTTTTTACATCATATTGATGTAATTTCCAGTCAAGATTTGCAGCCAAAGATAGCAATATTTTGACTGTATTCATCTTTGCCACATGAGTAAAAGTGTCAAAGTAGTCTATGCCATGTGTTTGTGTGTAACCTTTAGCAACTAACCTTGCCTTATATCTTTCAATTGTCCCATCAGACTTATATTTGATGGTATAGACCCATCTACATCCCACAATTTTTGCCCCTCTTGGAATATCAACAAGATCCCAAGTCTTGTTCTTCTCAAGAGCTTTCATTTCCTCTTTCATGGCATTAACCCATTTTTCATCAGTTAAAGCATCAGACAATCCTCTTGGTGTGGGACTGTCTAACAGATTCTTCATGAATTTTTTCTGCTTTTTTGATACCCTATGATATGACAGGAAGTTCTTCATAGGGTATAGAGGATGAAGGGTGCAAGGCCTCACATTTTTCCTTTTAGCAATAGGCAAGTCTTCAGGACTTGCATTGCCAGTATCAGATTCAGGGGAACTAGATATAATATGTTCTTCTATAGGAAGAAAGGGCTTTGAAGGTCCCTCCATGTTGGAGGTAGATTCAGTTTCCATATCTTCTTCTATAGGAACAATAACTTGTAACCTTTTCCAGTTGTTTCTGGTATAAACAATAGGCTCATTTTCAGTAGTATCCTCATTGGATATTACTTTAGGAGGTATCTGAGTATTGTTGCTAGGAACATGATCATTATCTTCTACTGATATATTAGGCATATCAAGAAGATACATGTCCTTCTCATTATCTGTTGTGAGTATCTCCCCCTGAATTAGGGACTTATCAGTGTAGCAAGGATTCATTTCATAGAATGTAACATCCCTAGAGATGATATACTTCTTGGTAGATGGGTGATAACACTTATACCCTTTCTGAGTATTAGAGTACCCAATGAAGATGCACCTTAGAGCTCTGGGATCAAGCTTTCCTCTGTTGGGGAAGTGTATGTGAGTGAACACTTCACATCCAAAAACTCTTGGTGGTACACCCTCAGAAGTTAAAAAGGAAGGAAAACAGCTGTTAGAGTCTGAATATGACTCTTCTTTTCCAAAACTTTAGTAGGTAACCTGTTGATAAGGTGAGCAGCATTTAGGACTGCCTCACCCCAATAGCATTTAGGTACATTCATTTGGAACAGAAGAGCTCTAGCAGTTTCCAACAAGTGTCTGTTCTTTCTTTCAGCCACCCCATTCTGTTGGGGGGTATGGATGCAGGAGGACTCATGTATAATCCATTTTTCCTCAATAAAAGGATTTAAGGATCTGTTAAAGTAGTCCCTTGCATTATCAGCTCTTAACCTTTTGATTTTAGTATCAAACTGAGTTAAGATCATTTATAAAAAACAGGGAAAACATTAGATAAGTCAGACTTGTGTCTCAACAAGTATATCCAAGTTGTTCTGGTGCAATCATCAATAAAGGTCACGAACCAGTGGGCACCATTCACATTTGGAACAGTGGAAGGACCCCATATATCAATATGAATAAGATCAAAAGGATTAACAGACAAGTGAACCCTTATATAGATTAAGAAACAAATGCTTTAAAATTTGAAAAGATAGATGTCCTAGTCTCCTATGATACAACATGATCTTATCACTATTAGTCTTAGAGAACATAGATAATTGCTCAAAAACTTCCTTGTCTTCCTCCTGATCTTTAACATAGTAGAGTCCACCCATACTTTTAGCAAGACCAATCATCCTCATTGTTGTTAACTCCTGGATCACACAGAAGTTAGTTGAAAATAAAACATAGCAATTAGAGTCAGAGGTCAATCTGTTCACAGATACCAAATTTGCAGCCAAATCAGGTACATGGAGAACATTTTTTAACACTACTGACTCATTCAAGGTTACATTCCTTGTACCAGCAATTTTGATTGAGACACCATTAGCAACAGTGATGTATTTGCTAGTATCATAGGGAATATATTCAGTGAATGACTCAATAGAGGGTGTCATATGATCATTAGCTCTAGAGTCAACCACCCAACCCTTAGTAACCCTTTGATTTAAGAGATTGAGGGAGGCCATAGCTGAAAAAACCATAGAAGAGGATGGGTTTTCCAAGGTATCTAGGAACTTCCTCAGTTTCTCAATCTCAGATTGACCAAAAGAAGAGTGTAGGAGCCTGATCTGCCCCTTGAGAATTGTTGTCAGATTTATTGGAGTTTACAGCATGTGCCAGGGCATTGTTCTTGCCTAGTCTCCCATGCAACTTCCAACAAAACTCCTTTGTGTGTCTGCTCTTTTTGCAATGAGGGCAAAAGAGATTGTCTCTGTCAGATTTAACATTCTCCCTTTGAGGAGGTACTTCTTTTCTGGATATCATGTTGACTCATTAGTCTTAGGATATCCTTGACTCTTTTGTACAGCTATCAGAGCAGAACTCTCTGCAGGATTGGTATCACACTTCTTTTGCTTTCTTCAGTTCTGACAATGGAGATGGTTTCACTTAAAGTGGGAAGGTCTTCCTTCCCTAAGATTTGAACCCTGACTGGATCAAAATCCTGATTCAAACCAGTAAGAAAGGCAAAAATCCTTTCTTTTTTCCATCATTCCTTTTAATGTAGCAGCATCATCAACATCTTTCATTTTGATGCATTGATAATGATCAAGTTCTTGCCACAGAATTTGGAGAAGACCAGAATATTCAATGATAGATTTGTTACCTTGTTTAGTGTTTTGAATCCTTGCTCTTATCTCATAGATTTGGGCAGCATCTTTCACCTTAGAGTAGGTTTGCTTGACATGATCCCAAATAGCCTTAGCAGACTCAAAGAACATGCAGGTATCACTGATTTCTGGAATCATAGAGCTCCATAGCCAGGACATCACCATGGAGTCCTTTTCATCCCAGCTGGAGTACTTAGGATCAGAAGGAGAAGGACCAGAACCAAGGAGATGATTTATTTTCCCTCTTCCCTTCAAATATGTTCTGACAAATTGGGACCATTTGAGGTAGTTCTTCCTATTGAGCCTATACACTGCTTGAACATTCTGTAATTCCCCAGAAATAATGGGAGTTTCAGAGCTATTCATCTCAGTAGAACTTGTGGCGGTAGATTCAGCCATAAAAGAAAGGAAGGATTTAGAATTTTTTCGAAAAACAGAGTGAAAGAGAACCTAAGGCTCTGCTGCCATGTAAGAGCAAGAGTAGTGGGGATTGTATAGCCAATATATTTCCATCAAATGTTAGAATGGAGAGAAGAATTTTCTAAAAGGTAAAATAATGGTGTTGAATTAGAGAATATTTTTTAGATATTATCTAGTTCATTCTCTAAAATCAGAAAAACATATAGCCAATATTCTCTGCAAAAAGTGACAAAAAGCAAACTTCACCCCTTCGGCCCTTCTTTTGAACAAAGAAAAAGCTGACTTCCTTTTTTAATTTAATATTATTTTAATAAATAGCCTTAAAAAAATTTATTACCATTACAACATCTAATCACACACACATCATTCTTACCATCCTTCTACATTTTCTCTCCAGTTATTTTCCTACACATCACCATGAAATCCACCAATCACCTAATTACCACTACTCTTGCTCTAAGAACTTAAAGCAGTGAGAGAAAGTATTCTTATTATTAGAATAAAAGCTCATTACAAACTAGGGACCATCTTACTTCTATTCATAGAAGAGATGCCCAACGGCTATAAAGACAAAAATAGGTTAGGGTTGAATGAAAGTCAGATAACTGCCCTTCTGAAAGCTACCTGCCAACGACCAGAAGATAGGGAAAGTAATATTGTTAGGGTTGGTACTACTACACTTTTCTCAGGATTTGTTTGTAAGCTGGAATTTAAAAGTGTTTGCAGCTGAAAACAGATCGACCTAGTTTTTTCCTTTTTCTTTTCTTTTCAATTTTCATAGTAGTGAATGGTTTCATATCTTTAATAATACCATACCGAAATGTGTAAAGAAATGTTGATTTGGAGGAACGGCGAGGGAGAATTCTAGTCGTGAAAGGATCATTAACATGAATTCTTGATGTTATTATGGATTGGAATAAACTCTGTTTGTGGGGTGCCTTTAAAGGCACCACAGTTTTTCTACCTTAGGCACCACAACACCATAAAAAATAGATGCTTACATAAAGCACCACATATTAAGTCTTTTAATGATAATCTTACCAATCTCACCACACCTGCTCAAATTAAATTTTACTACATACATATCCTTTTTTCTAATTCCAATTTTCTTTTTACAAAAATGCCCATTTACATATAAAAACTACAAATTTCTCATCATCTTCCCCACCCATTCCTACATCACCAACCCACCACCACCTCCTCCTCTATCCGCCGTCTTCACAATAGGAAACTTCCATGCTGTAAAGATTTTTTTTCCAGGTCCTCATTCAACTGAAACCTTTTTTAATAGAACGTTCAACATTACTAAAATGGTGAATTGAAGTCTTCATAGGTAAATTTCCTGCTGCCATCGGAAAACTGCTTTTCCCATCTAATTAATTCAAATGATGATGAAGATTGAGGATCCTTATATATATATATATATATATATATATATATATATATATATATATATATATATATATAAATGCTCGAACATTTGACAGATGGGGATGGAAAAAAAGTAGATGGGGCTGGGGATAGAATGGGGGACGCCGGAAGAGGAGGACAGCAAGAAGGAAGTGGCGTTGTGAAGGTTTAGGGGTTTCTAGAAGAAAGAGAAAAGAGATTTATGGGTTAATTTGTAAAATTTTATATGTGTAAGGGCTGTATGGTAGTTATTTTGTTAGAAGAGGAAGATTTTGACAGATGTGGTGCTTCAAGTAGAAATGGCAATTAAGTAATTACAATGTGGTGTATTTGGTATATGTAAAAATAAGTGTGGTGCCGTGGGTAGAACAACATAAGAAACTAAGAAAGAAAGTGTGGTGCCCAAGTAAAAAGAGTGTGGTGCCTTTAAAGGCTCCCATGTTTGTGGCTTGTATGTCGGTGATTCCATTATGTCTCTTTTAACACCCGTTGTACTCAATCACGTCTCATCTGGATTGTGTATGTCTTTTCTGTTTCCAGTTTAATGCATGTGTGCTTTTGAATCTTTGCTTTGTACATGAATGGATGGAGATCTAGCACTAGATTGATTTTACATTTAACTTGTTGCCCCCTTCCTCCCCACCCTGTGTTCTAACTTTGTCATGTTTATTCTTTTTGATGATGCCTCATTTTTCGTGTATGTTATTGCTGTAGATATTTGTGTTGTCTTCGTAAGTTACGATACTTTTGAATAATTGTTTTTCAATTTTCAAGACTGATAGCCAGAATAATCTTGCAAATGAGAAGTATGCAAAAGAATTTGGAATTACCATCAACCCGATGCTGGCTAAATGTGACGCACGTGTTTTGTCTCCTCCTCGGGTACTGTATTATTGTGTGCTAGTGATCTCCATATAATGATCAACGTAATGCTTTGACCTTATAATCTTCATATTTTTGTCAGCTTAAATACCATGAATCTGGACGTGAGAGAGATTGTCTGCCCCAAGTCGGTCAGTGGAACATGATGAATAAGGTTATCCTCTCAATACATGTCATTATTGGTCGTATTCTATCAATCTGTTTGAATATGCTCTGCCTTAGGGCAATTTTTATAGGTGGATACCTGGAGCAATAACTGGTTCTGTTTATTTCTCTTTTAATGTGTTAGATTTTGCCTATTTTTCAGATAGATATTTGTGTTTGTGTAGAAGTATATATGCATATGGTGACAGCCTTTTCTCATTACTTGTTTATGCTTTGGGATATAAATGGGGCACATTTCAAAGCAATGTGCTCCATAATCATTTGTTACATAATAGATAAAACATGTGCTTACTAAAACTATTGATACATCAGGTGGTAATTGCAGCCTTAGTTAATTGAATATTGAAGTTACTGAATTATGGATATGATTGTCTTGTTACAGATATTATTCTAATGTGGCTTTGGGGAAAGCTTTATAAGTATTTTTACTTTGTTGGGCTGTGGACAGTGGGTTTGGGAATACCTTCTTCATAGGTATATTGGATCCTTAGAATGAGTAATGCGGTTGAGTCGCTGAATGTTTTCATCCTGACCCTACCAGTGCAGTGTTCGGTTTATTTTTTTCTACTTTCAAAGTTAGATTGCCAAATATGTCTACCCTCATATTTATGAGTTCTGTTGCTGTACTCCCTTTAATTTTGTACTGTTTTAGTTGCCTACTGTTGCTGTTTGGTTTTTTGGACCGATAAATATTGCATTTAAATAACTAGTAATATCATTTTATTCTGTTTTTGGTATACAGTCATGTGTTTCTCCACGAATTGATTGTATGCCACAGCTTACACTTCATTGCCCATTTACTCAAATGCAGTGGCTTGAATTATATTCATGGATTAGTTAGGTTTCACTTGTTTTTATTCAGTGCATTAGGGATAGCTGTCTTCTTGACTGACCTTAGCTGATTTTTAATTGCTTTCCAGAAAATGGTGAATGGCGGAACAGTCAACAACTGGATCTCTGTGTATTTTGCTCTCGATGTTTCACATGATGCTGTTTGTAAGTTCTGTCAGGAGCTTGCTCAGATGTGTAAAACTTCTGGAATGGTGATTGTTATATACATGTTTAATCTGCTTTTTCATGCTTGAATGATGATGAGCCATTCTAAATTCTGTCTTGACCAACTTGATTTACATATCGTTTTTTGTTGTTGTTGTTGTGTGTGCGCACAGAATTTCAATTCTAGACCTGTTATGCCTCCTGTAAGGGCCCCCCCCCAGAGATCAAGTGGAGACTGCTGATGTTTTGAAGGATATCTGGGGTGATCTAAAGAAACGTTTGGCAGTAAAAAAGCTCGACTTGCTGATTTTTCTTCTGCCAAACAACAGCGGCTCATTATATGGTAGATATGCGTTTTGTCAATTTCATTCAAACTTGTTACTTGGCAATGATAATAATTTCTTAGTCTTCTTTCTTTGATATGTTTTGTGCAGGGGATTTGAAGCGTATTTGTGAGACTGATCTTGGGGTTGTATCCCAATGCTGTTTGGTTAAGCATGTGGTTAGCATGAAAAATCAGTATCTTGCCAATGTATCCTTGAAGATTAATGTCAAAGTTGGAGGAAGAAATACAGTTCTTGTTGATGCCCTTTCTCGGTGTATACCGCAAGTCACTGACCGTGTCACAATTATATTTGGAGCTGACGTTACACATCCCCATCCCGGCGAGGATTCTAGCCCTTCTATAGCTGCTGTATGAATCTCTTTACCATTTTTTTTTTAATTTTTAACACCGCTTCCTCTGCATTGTCTGTAAACATTTTGCTGCGTCTTTTCTGACTGTTGTTACACTGTGGTTCTAGGTTGTTGCATCGCAAGATTGGCCAGAAGTCACAAATTATGCTGCGTCGATCAGTGCTCAAGCCCATAGACAGGAAATAATTCAAGATCTGTTCAAAAGTTACATAGACCCTCTTGGATGCACTATAACGGGTGGGATGATCATGTATGCCCCCTGCTTCTCCCTGTTCCCTGATTCCTTCCTATCCTTATTTCCCTCATTGCAAGTGCTTTTGAGTATGGTTGTATGCAAACATGTTTCTTTGTCAGGGATCTACTGAAGTCTTTCATTCACGCAACTGGACGCAAACCAGAGAGAATTATTTTCTACAGGTTCTGCAGGGGACATGCTTCTTGCTCTCTCCATTATTTTCCCTTTTTTTTTCTTATGTTTTTTGTGATATATTTTTGAAATTATATGTTATTAATGTTCCTTACATCTTTGCATATGTTGATGTCTTAAAGAGACGGTGTCAGTGAAGGACAATTCCATCAAGTTTTACACCATGAACTTGATGCCATCCGTAAGGTAATTTCTTCTCTTATTCCACCACGTCAGTCGTCACCTTTGCTTTTGGAATTTATGGCATTTACTTCCCTTACTGCATTTTATCAAAAGCTCGATAATGGTGAATTTTGCTAGGCTTGTGCCTCCTTAGAACTAGGCTATCAGCCCCCGGTTACATTTGTGGTGGTTCAGAAACGGCACCATACTAGACTGTTTGTAGACAATCATCGCGATCGAAATTCTGCCGACAGAAGTGGAAACATTCTACCTGGTGAGTAATCTGAACAAGTTTTTCCCCGCCTGCAACTTTTGGTTTCAGCTTATTATGGTCACCTGATACTTTTACCTTTTTTTCCCATTGGTCAAAAACAGGGACTGTGGTTGATTCAAAGATCTGTCATCCGACAGAGTTTGATTTTTACCTTTGTAGCCATGCCGGCATCCAGGTATATCTGAAGCTGAATCTTAAGATATTAGTATAACGATTAATATTTTGCTTACTGGTTTTGGACATTATTGTTTTAGGGGACGAGCCGTCCTGCGCATTACCATGTCCTGTCGGACGAGAACAAATTTACAGCTGATGACCTGCAGACTCTTACATACAAACTCTGCTACACGTACGTACACACTATCCCCTTCTAACTAAATTGTGTACACCAATTCATGAATCATTGTGTTGAGTAGTTCTCATAGTTACATTTTGACTTGTATAATTTCCAGGTATGCTCGTTGCACCGCTCCGTGTCCACCGGTAGGTTTAATTCGGCTTCTTCCTACATTGTATTTGTGGTAGTAGGAAAGAAAAAACAACTACCTTGTCCAAGATCGTTGTAGTTTTCTTATGGTTTCAATTGTACTTGCTTACCGACTAATTGTACCTTTTTTTGTTTGTTTGTTTCAGTTCCACCTGTCCTTTATGCGCATCTGGCAGCCTCCCGTGCACGGTGTTATATGGAACCAGAAACATCTGATAGTGGCTCAGATCAAGGTGGCGGTGCACCACCAGGTGCAAATGCCAATGTGAGGCCGCTCCCAGCATTGAAGGAGAATGTGAAGAAGGTTATGTTTTATTGTTAAAACATCTATCCTTTGGATAAGCAACAACTGTTGTCGCAGCTTAAATTTGCTGTGTTGTTGAACATGGTGAAGTTGAGAGAGGATTCCTGTTCTTGGATAATGTATGCCCCCCCAACTGTGTGTGGGGAGTGTTAGGCCATGGAGGTGGTATACTATTAATTCCTCAACTTCTTTTGTGCTTTTCTATTGTGATAGATACTGTAAACACTCACTTATTTGACTGCAGATTAAATGTACTTGGTGAGATAGTCGCCATGGCTATATATTTTTGAATTCACTCAACATCATATCAAAATCACTCAAGTTAAACCATGCTTCCATGTAGTTAAGTTCTTGCAATTACTCTATGTTGAATGAAGAACCTCTTCCTGAATCTTTCCCCTCCATCTTCAAATGAGGGTGGGTTGGTCAATGCAGCAGATATCACCAATTAATTGCATTTTGAAATAGCATCCATGACCATCATTATTAGCTTCTCTCCAAAAAAACAAAAAAAAAACGGTGGAGGATTTTACCAAGTTAATATACTACAGACATGATGCATTATCATGTGACAGATGGTTTAATTCTAGAAGAGCGGTGGATGAAATTTGAGCATTAATCTTCTTAGAATGTTCCTTCACAAATATTCATTCGAGCATAAATTCTTAAAGTGCAGCTATTTCCAGACCCCCTTCTTTGGGCGGCGGCGGGGCTGATAACCACCACCCTCTCCTACATTGTGTCTACCGCAAGTCGTCTTGGATCGAGAAACCTTGCCATGGTTCTTGAGACCAAAGGAACCCCCCCTACAAGAGTCAACCGAAACAACCCCGAGATTCTTTACCGACAAGGATCTTCTTTTATATAGCCCCATCCGAAATCTATCAACAGACTCTACCTTGAGTAAGCCCCCGACAACCCCCAATTATGATAGCTGACGCCTGACATGATAAAACCAAGATAAAAAGACAACACCTCAATTGCACGTTGCTTTGAAAGTGCGAGAAAAGTTAATGATAGTGGAAAACCAAGATAAAAGACAACACCTCAATTGCACGTTGCTTTGAAGTCGCACTTTCAAATTCAACATAGGCAAAACACTTTCCCTGCAACAAGTGACAAATTACATGAGTAATAATATGACCGTAAGCCTACATGAAAGAATGAACGTGCTCTCAATTGGAGCATGAAATGCACTCCCATCACAAAAAAAGCTCACCGTATTATTTATTAAAACTCGGATCCCGTCCCTCTTAATAGACCCAAATTTCTTCAATTCCTTCTCGAGTTGTCTAAAAGTGGCATCAGGCGGCAAATTTCTTACATAAATGGAGTGACCTTCAGCAGTAAAGAATAAATTAAAGAACACGAGCCGAAGTTGACATGGTAATTGAATCACCAGGAGCTGGTCAATAATTTTGAATGTGGAAGCAGTATACCTTCTTCATCAGTATTGCTCCTTTCAGACGTAGCACCAACGCCAAGAGTTGATGCTTGGACTGGTTTTCCAACTTCAGGTTCCCTAAATAAAAAAAAAACCATAATTACAAATCATGCACACGGAGATAGACATAGAATTTATGCCAAGTAGGAGAAACCCCAACCGGTAACAAAGGAACTTACGGGTTGAAATCAGTTTTGTCTTTTTGTTTTGACCCATAATCGCCAGATATACTGTTTCAAAAAGATTGTAAGAACCATGTATACAAAGACATTCAAATTGAAGAGGAAAAAAAACAAATGAGAAGGAGAAGAGCAGTACTACTACTATGGTCCGTCTATGGTATTATATACAAAAAAACAGTGGAGCTTTTAAAATAGGTGTCATGATCACGAGTCAGAAGGGGGCTTAAGACTCGAAAGCGGAACCAACAGAGAAATGTGATGGACGAGTTAAGGATATAACATCAGAAGCGGCAATGGCAATGAGAGATCGAACTTACGGTTCCAAGTTGAAGACAAATCTTTCGCCTTCTTTTAAGGCAGTGGTCTTGCACTCACTGAGTCATAGACCAACCAGAAAGAAATGTATAAAGTCGACATTCAAATGAAAAGGAAACCCCAAATTAGTTCTAACTTGAAATTGCTTATCACGCTGAATTTCCATATGGTAAAGCAATCAACAAAAGGAAAGACTGAATTTTTCAGCCCCATATCAAAGCTGTGCTTGAAGAGATTGCTGATGCTGTTGAGATGAAAATGAATCATGCAGCCAGCCTCCAGCCTCCACATTCGAAAAGAAATTTAATGTTTGGTGCCATACCTACACCAATCCCAGCAGTTTCTTCATGGAAGGTCGTTGAATCAACTTCTGTTCCACATAAGGCTAATGAAGTTCAAAGCCCAATCAAAAAGAACCAAGAGGAGAACGAGGAAAATAGAAGGCAAATTAGAAGTTGCTCTGTGTTTATGTACTAAAAATGCACTCATGGTTGTTTTGTATGTTTTTTAAAGCCAAACTTTCATGTAGTGGGGAAGTATTGTTAGTATATTACCACCACCATTATCTTTTATCATGGACAAGGGCGGATGTACATTATAGTTAATGGGGTCCGCGGACCCCGTTAAAAAAATAATAACTCTACATTTTATGTATAGAAAAATATTTCCGACCCTGTAAAAGAATTTTTTTACCTTAAAAAAAAATATTTCGCCCTATAATATTTCGAGTTACTTTGAAAAATAATTACGGACCAGGTCAATAATTTTTCTGGATCTGCCCCTGATCATGAATAATTTTTTATGGTGTATTAATATACATAACTATGAGTGCTTGCAATGATTGTATTCCACTATCTTTTGTAACTTATGGTAGCTAAACTTATGTATCTTTTGAACTATATGACTTCATATTAATAAAAATCCATGACTGTATCATTTCTATGAATATAAAAAACACCCTCCACTTCAAATTTCATGTCTTTAACGGGCACGTCGTGCCTTGCACGGCGTGAGCATTCCCAGTGGTAATTTACATAAAATGAATCCAACGGTATTAGAAAAAAATGTCCAGGTTTATCAACCTCCATATGTTTAATGTAGCTTTTGTCTAAAAGTTTTACACCTCTAGTTTTCGTTTTGTTAATGAAATAGGTAGAATAATGGTTTTGAAGTACAATTAATACAAAAATTATAAAATTTTATAAGTACAATTAATACAACAATTATACTATAAAATTTCTAAGAAAAACAAGTACAATTAATACAACAATTATACTATAAAATTTCTAAGAAAAAAAAAGAGTTTTTAATATATTTGATGATCATGTGTAACAAAACACAGGAATCAAGTAAATGTAAGTTGTATAGTGTACATAGAATGATAGTAATATCATTATTTTTTTTATGTACCCTAACAGGGTTCGAATATTTGTTTCCACGTCAAATTGTAGTGTAGCACACCACTAGAGTAATGCACTCATTATTTTTACAAGAATGCTTCCCGCCTTATCACCATGTAGTTGCATTTCTAATCAGTCGGTTGCCATGGCCGCTTCCTCTTCATTCTTCTCTCCACTAGGTAATACTCTTCAATTTCCTCTCATTTCCGCCAGATCTCTTAAACCCTTCTTCTGTTCTAAGCTATCCTCTGATAATTTAACTGATTCTTCCGCACCTCCAACTAGCTCCGCCACATCTAGCGATTGAGCCAGTTTCAGCTGTCAAAGTCCCCACTGCGCCATGGATGAGAGGCCCACTTCATGTTGAACCCAATGAAATCTTGGACCTTAAGAAATCAGGGTCCAAGAATGGTGATTTCGGGAAGATTAAAAGAAACCCAGATGAGGCTCTGTCTGGTAGAATGGGTCCAGGAAGAGGAAAGAAAGAAATGAAGAAGATTTTTGGAGGAATTAAGAGACTCGAAAAAAACAAAGCTTTAGATGAAGCTCCTCCTGAAACGGGTGAGTTTAAATTCCCTGATGGAGGGCTATGGGGAGATGGAAATTTCGATCAGGAACTGTTATTGGAGAAAGAAAGTGAATTTTGGGAAATTCAAAATGGGATGGAACAGGTTCTGTTTGAGGTATTTGGCAAAGGGAAAAAAATTGGGGGGAAATCGCCATGGAATGTTGAAGAAAAATTTTTAATTGGGAAAGTGAAGAAAGAGAAAGTGCCAACTGCAGCAGAATTGAGTCTTGATAGAGCATTTGCCGTACAGATTAAGGAGTAAAGTTGAAGGAATTGAAAAATGGGTAAAGGTTAAGAAAGCTGGGGTTACTCAAGCTGTTGTTGATGAAATTTGTTCTATTTGGAAGAGTAATGAGCTTGCCATGGTTAAATTTGACATCCCTTTATCGCGAAACATGGATAGAGCTCGAGAAATCGTTGAGGTCTGTTTACATTTTGATAGCATTCTTGTATGCTTTCTTGTGCTTGTTAAGTACCCTCATTTTTGCACTTAAAGGACTGGAAATAGCTGATATTTTGGGCTGTTTAGATTAATAACTCGATGTCTGGTTTTGGGTTTGTAACTTGATTCTTTTTATCTATGTAATAGTTGAGATCATTGACAATTGTTTCTTATCGGTTAAGCACTTAAGCAGATGAAGACTGGAGGCTTAGTCATATGGAAAAGGAAAGATGTTCTTGTTATTTATAGAGGAAACAAATCTCAGTTTTCACCAGATGCCTCTTCGAAAATTGGCATTGTTTATTCGGTTAGCAACGAAAACTCCATGGATAGTGTAGACAATTCTCCTGATTATTTGCAGCATTGTATACCTGAAATGGGGGAAGAAACAGTTGATAAAGGGAATAATTTAATCGTTGATTCGTCACTTTACGAAAAGGAAGGTGATCGATTATTAGATGGTTTAGGACCTCGTTTTGTGGATTGGTGGATGCAAAAGCCTTTACCTGTAGACGCGGATTTGCTTCCTGAGACAGTTCCGGATTTTAGGACCCCATTTAGGCTTTGCCCTCCTCGTGGTAGAACACCGTTGACGGATAACGAGCTCGCTCACTTAAGGAAACTTGCTCAATCATTGCCCACTCATTTTGTGCTTGGTACTTTCTTGCCTAAAAAGATTTAACCTTTAATTATCTCCATGATTTCCGCTATCTGTGGTATGCTTTTTTCTTGCTTAATTGTATGAGTTGTAACTTTATTTGTGTTTCTAAAGGGAGGAATCGAAAGCTTCAAGGGTTAGCATCATCAATCATTAAACTTTGGGAGAAATGTCATATAGCGAAGATCGCTATTAAGTATGGAGTTCAAAACACCGATAATAAGCAAATGGCTGATGAGCTCAAGGCAAGTTTGAACCGAACATTCTAAACTTCAACCGGTTATATGAATGGAATCGAATTCATTAGTCTTACATGATCGTCATTTTGTATTTGCAGTATCTTACAGGAGGTGTTCTCCTTTTACGCAACAAGTTCTTTATAATTTTGTATAGAGGCAAGGACTTTGTCCCTTCTGAAATTGCAGAAATGGTTTCTAAGAGGGAAGAGCTCAGAAGTTCATGTGGAAGAAACTGTTCGTGAGAATGCAAGCGAAGAATTGACCTTCCCCGAGGCATCATCATCATTGGATAAATGTAGCACCCTTGGAACATTGTCTGAATTTCATGACATTGTTAAGGAACGTACAGATTTAGACACAGTAAGAAGCGAAATGGAAGTGCAACTGGAAGCTCAAAAGAATGTACTAGAAAAGGAGCTCCGGAATCAACAGCACACGTTTTACATTGTACGTTGGTCTATCATTTTCTAGGTTTTTGTTGTTTCTACGTGAATTGAACATCCATTTTCATCTTCGGTTTGCAGTTAAAAAAGAAGTTAAAGAAAGCAGAAACTAGGTTAGCAGAGTTGGATTCTGTGTGGAGGCCTACAGAACAGGACGTGGATCAAGAAATGGTGACAACAGAGGAAAGAGAATGTCTGAGGCAAATCGGGTTGAAAATCGAGGCCACTGTAGTCCTCGGTAAGCTAGTGTTTTCTACTTTGATACGCGGATACTTCTGTTAGGTATAGCATGTCCCATATCCAATACGTATACGACACAGATACACACCGGATATCCATGATACACGACTGTGGTGAATTTTCAATTTTTAAAGTTGATATGTGATACATACCACTAGGAAATTAATGGAAACCTATCCATAACTCTCGGATACGTAAAATGAACAACTTTGTTGGAATTGAAGATAAACCCAATGAAAACATACCCAAAATGAACAACTTTGTTGGAATTGAAGATAAACCCAATGAAAACCTACCCAAAATGAAGAAAAAGCTACAAAAAATGAAGAAAAACCACTGAACTTTGCTTTAGTTTATAATTGATAGTATTTCTAATCTGACCCTCATTGTTTTTTTATATGTACAATGGGGTCCCTATACTTCTACTATTTATATGCATATCCCACACATGTGTATCTTGTATCCAAGTATCCATACCCAACCTCGGTTTTCTAATCCATGTCGCATTTATGCATCTCATTGTTTTCCAAAACTTAAGTGGTATGAATATAGGTGCCTGTTCCGTAATTTTCAGGAAGACGGGGTGTATTTAAAGGTGTTATCGAGAGCCTACATCAACACTGGAAACATAGAGAAATAGTGAAGGTGGTTACTATGCAGAAATTCTTTTCACAGGTTGAATGTACTGCAAAAGCTCTTGAAGGAGAAAGTGGGGGTAAGCTCATCTCTATTGAGAAGCTTAAAGAAGGTCACGGAATCATTTTGTTCCGCGGAAAGAACTATAAACGTCCAAAGTTATTGCCAACAAATCTTCTTAACAAAAGGGAAGCTTTGTTTAGGTCACTCGAGATGCAAAGAATTGGAGTAAGTAAATCTCTACAGTAGTATTTTCTTGTATAATGTATGTAGTTATTGGATACTGTACTAACTTTTATTTTTTGATTCTGTATGTTCTAGTCTTTGAAGTTCTTTGCAAAACAAAAGGAGCAGAAAATAGCTGATCTGAGACGAGAATTGGTAAGTTCTTTGTCACATGTTTGAGTGTGAAAGAAAGTCTCTTTTATAGAAAAGAGATGCTTCTGTTTAGTGTTGTTAACAATCAAATTTGTGCAAGATTTTACCTTTCTTTATCTTTCAAATGTTGGGAATGTTGATATGTTTGCTAATTCAAGTTCACTGTTTTACAGGAAGAATTATCCCAAAAAAGGCACGATCTTTTCGAAGGCCCTTAATCTACAAACAGTATATATATCTTGTTTGCATATAAGAATACCTGTAACTTATAGTTGTTAAGAATCACTACGGTTGGAGAAACCAATTGAATTGTAGCATACTGACGCAGAATCATTAACCAGTGAGTTTAAGTTACAATGTTATGTGAATAAGCAAAGAGCAATGCAATTTTAGTTTTAGTCCTTTTCACTAGAACATTTTGCTGCTTGTTTTTTATGGCACCACACCGCATCTTTCAGGGCATCATAATGATGTTCAACCGTTGGAAAGTCGAGTGACCACATTTGACCAATGGAAGGTTGAACCTCACGGCCCGGTGTGGTGCTACATTTGACCAATGGAAGGTTGAACCTCACGGCCCGGTGTGGTGCTACGATAGATGTTGTGTGCTGACATTACATGCTCCTTAAAAAATCCAATATACAATAAGTTGAAGATCAATGCAACTCCATTCTACAATTCACTAAGAGCACCTGTATCGGTTTTTCTTTTAATAAACTCTTTTTTTTTTTTTTTTTACAGAATCTTTAATTGAAATGAATCACAATCTCTATGAGCTAAAATTTCAAAAGAGAATATGTATAAGAGATACCGAATAATTCAATGCATAAATATTGAGCGTATGGAAACTCAAATTCTTATGTACATTCCTGTGTGTAGTATGTATTGAAGGAACTACAACAAAATACATGCACCTAATTCTTGCAACAATGGCACGTCATCCGCTCGAATTCTTGGTCGACCCGCTAACCCATTTATCAGTAACTGAACTAGGTGAAGGTGGTAAGGTGGGCAACCCACCATCATCAACAATTATATCCACAACCTCTGCCTTTTGTGCATTCAAATCACCATTTTGAATTCCGCGTAACGAGTCCAATACTTCTTTCATTGAAGGCCTCATATCCTTCTCTTGCTGCAGACATCTGAATGCTAATTCCGCAACTTTTGTAATCATTCTCCTGACCGATTCGTTTTCCTCGAATTGCAGACTCGAATCGACTAACTCGTGTAATGTATGGTTCTGGATTTTGTTCATAGCCATAGTTGCTAAATTTATGTCGTGGCGGTGCCTGTTTGTATCCACTGCAGGCAGTGATGAAATAAGCTCCATTAAAACCACTCCAAAGCTATAAACATCGCTTTTTCCGGTTAGCTGATAAACCTGATAATATTCTGGATCAACATAACCAGGAGTCCCTTGTGGAGCTGTTGATACATGTGTAACGTCGTTCGGGAACAATCTAACTAACCCGAAATCAGCAACTTTTACATGAAAATCGTTGTCTAGTAAGATATTATTGCTTTTGACGTCGCGGTGGATGATATCCGATGCATGAAGATAAGCTAATGCATCTGCTGTCTCGACTGCTATGTTCAACCTGATTGGCCATGAGAGTAGACCAGAGTTTGCACGTTTTCCGTGAAGATGATCGGCAATAGTTCCATTAGGGACGTATTCATATACTAGCAACAGCTCTCTACTACGTTTGGATGTGCATCCATACAGGGTAACAAGATTCGAGTGGCGTAAACGAGTCAGTATCTCAACTTCGTTCATGAACTGCTCGACTCGTTTATAGTTGTTCTCGTATAAACGCTTGACAGCAATGACGCTTCCATCAGAGAGAATACCTAAAATTCGAAAAGACAAATTTTATCAGTAGCTTGTTTCAAAGCATCATATAGTGATCAATAATCACATTAGCAAAGTAGAACATGATTATTTTTAGGGGTAAAGCCCCACTGGTTAGACATATATTTAGAAGACCTTCATGCCGTGAAATGTTGCGTAATTTTGTGTTTTTCGACTTGGCGTCTATAGTGGCATCACAACAAATCTATTGTTGCCCTAAATGGTTTACAAAAACAGTTCATTATGGTCAAATGTTGTACATTTTGCCTCCCAGTGGTTTCACAGAATCACAGTTAAGTCATTCTGTGAAAACATAGGGATCAAAGGGTACACCATTTTGTGTCGGGAGGTCCTCTCAATATACGTCAAACCACAAAACGCAAAAGGTACTCATCTCGTATTTCTGCTTACCATAGTAAACGGCACCAAAGCCACCATCACCAAGCTCTCTAGATTGTGCAAAATTATCAGTGGCTAGCTCAAGTTCACTATAACTGAAGATCTTAGCCCCAAAGTAGGAAGTGTCTTTTCCAACTTCAGTCTTAGATGAAGAATGAGATCGAACGCTCTTAGTGAACGTATCAGTTCGAGGTGTACTCGGGTCCGTGTTCGTCAGAGGTGTACTTGGAAGCTCTTTCTTGTCAATGGAGGACAAAAGGTTGTTGGATTTAACAGCAGCACGCCGTTTTCTCCGTTGTCTGCAGTAGAAGATAAGCCATCCAAGTCCAACACCAGCAATTACAGCACCTACTATCGGTAGAGCTGAAAACAAAAACAAAAGTAAAGAACAAATGAGCCTTCGTTTTCTCATAGAGGCACAACAAGCTTATATAGATAAGTTTTTGTGTTGGAATGGAAATCGTACTTATGTTAATCGCAGTGCTCGATTTGTGACCGCCACCTGCAAAATTATGATTTCAGAATGTTTATTCATACTATCTGACTGATAGAAAACGCAGCTGAAAAGTTAAAATCCTGTACTAGAAGGCAAAACTAGAAGATAAAGACATCAACTTTCAAAGGCACTGCTTAGTGCTATACACGATTGAATCGAGCCGTATATCTTTATAATCTTATGTTTGTATTTAATCACATTAGCTATAAAAAATAATTGTTGAACCCCAACCTGCAACGAACTTTCACACCTCAGCTCAAAGGCAGCCACTAAAACAAACCTGCTCTTTTACCATTGAGCTATGCCACTGGGGCGAAATCACAATATATATCTCCAACACATGTTCAATACATGCTGATGTGGCATTATGAGATGACACATTTAAGTCTCACTCTCATATAATGTCCCAATCCCCCCATGCCACATCAATATGTAGTGAACTTATGGTGGATATTTGTAGTGCATATATGGTTTCTCAGCTTAAAACTGCCAATCCCACCCTGCCACATAAGCATACAGTGAACATGTAATGCACATACAAACACTTCCACATGTGAAAAGACTTGGTAGATTTCTGACCAAAACTGTTGTCCAACACAGCAAAAAAATTGACAGTGACATGTTCAATATTTTAATTTAATTTGGAAAATGCCGCATGATTACACTGAAATAAGAAATTCTGCCTATGGGAGGGGTGGAGGGGGGGATGTGCAAATTTGCCTTTGTGTTGGGGTGTGGGAGTTCGATCCCTAGATCAACTTTTCCCAGCAAAAAAATGTGTACAAGCAAGGCAGCCTCTTGTAAACTAAACTACTGAGACATAACCTTCAATTTACATCCTACACGAGACTTTAAGGACGGGGCAGTGGAGGCCCTTTGGGTTGGGATACGGCCTTTTTATTATTTTTTAATTTTGCTTAAGGCCATCCGCAATGGAGAAATTTTACTTAATTTTGCTTTATACCTTTTCAAAAGCTTTGTTGCTATTGGAGAGGGGTATGACTAGGAAGGAGAAAAAACAAAAGCTTCAAGATATTGGACCGGTTCAACATCTGCATTCTGTTTTTCTTCCATTTTTTTAAGGTTTGAGTTGGTAAAAAAAAAATATAGAGCATAGAATGTTTATGCGTAGTGGGTAAATTCTATAAAGTTTTTTACAAGATTTATAGCCAAAAAAATGTTTATATCGATTTTTTTTATAAAGAAATGATACGGTAGTACTCATAGGCGTTTTAAAAGGTGACTGAATAATGCAGTAAAGACCAAATTACTCAACCAAGTCAACACACGCATGCAGCTGGTAAACTTTGACTTCAAAATCTGAAAATTTTCTTCTCAATTTGTACCGTTTTTCAAACTTTGGTAAAATTGTCCAAAGTTTTAATCTCTTGTCTAAAGCATATTCAATGGTTGGATCAAGCTAAGTATTATCAAACATATAGGCTCTATTCTACCAGGAAGATGGTATTGTCCCAACAGTTATGCCAAAACTATTGAGATACTATACTTTTAAATCATTGATCATGTTGTATGACACAGTAACTCACATCACATTGAGCCCACCATCATCAGTCGTGTAGAAGTGTGTTACGTCAATCTTTGTGCCACTAAACCCGTTGTGAAAGTAGAACCGGTTATTCTACTAAGAGCTCAATGTGAAAAAAATTGATACCACAGGTTGTGAAAATGTTGTAATGAGGCCTTATATTTCTACAAGTACCATATACTTTCGTTTTTGCTCTTTTTCACATAGTGAAAGTGCATATATTTTGCTTTTTTCCAAAGAGTAGAAATTGAAAGTCTGTTCTAGCAAGATTGTGCAAGCTACAACAGTTGTACAGTAAAATCGCTTCAGCACAATCCATAATGGAATCAGTAAAAGAAGGAGCACATACCATTCTGGCAGGTCAACTCATAGGGCTTATCAGAGCAAAAACACACAAACGACTTTGAATCTGAGTTATATCCGCACCGCCCGCCCGCTTTACTGCAATCATCACAATTTGAGTTGTTTGCTTCCCATTGCAATCCAAAACCTTTACCGATTGCCGTTTTCAACGACCCTACACTCGCAAAATTCGGAGCCTGATTGACCCGAATCACAATTGTGCTGTTGCAAGTAACCAAACTTAGATTAAAACTCCCCGGCGCATCAATACTTGAGAAATAACTACTGGTGGTGATTCCATTTTTGTCGGTACAAGGAAATTCATTAGATAATCCACCGGTAAGAGAAGTGCAACCATAGGAAAGAGTGATGTTTTGATCGCCAGAAGAATACTTCAAGATGTTGGAATTGAAAGTATCATTAGAGAGATTATCACCAGGAGGACAAGTACTGCTGATTAGATCAGTTCTAGCAACAATTAGAGTCTGGGTGGTGTTGTCCGCTTCTAGAACTTGATAGGTAAGGGGTGGAAACGCTAAGAGCGTGGTGGCGCCGCCTTGGCAAGTTAGATTGAAACCTGGATAGCCGCAATAGGCAGGTCGTTTTCCACCGGAGAATGGATATCCGACGTTAATCCTTCCACAATCAAAAGTCTGGCCACAGTCCAGATATTGCTGGTTCTGTGAAAAACAAGTTTGGATTTGAAACAGAGTGATGAGGAAGGCGGCTATGGCTATGTGCAACTGCATTATTGGGAGAAGATGTAGTAGGAAAATGGAAAAGTCAGGCAAAATAAGGATCAAAAGTGTTTGATAGGAAAAAAAGTTGGAAGTTTTTGCACCAATATTTACCAAATACTACTGTACACAGGACATGGACAAGGTGGAGAATTAGTCAGCATTATCAGCTCACTAACAATACCAGAAACTTCTATTAGAATGAGTCCTAACTCTATAGCATATTTGATAATTTCTTCGTATACCAAGTGACATTAATTATAGATTTTTAAATATAATACATTTTTTTTTTTGCTTTTACATATAATAATACATTTTTATCGTATATAAAAAAATAAAAATAAAATATCATAATACATATTATTTGATATAACTTTTCTACGACGATTATATTGTAAAATTTGATGTTGTAATCATACCAGTGTTGTATAAATTATGGATAAATGATTTGACCACAACAATTCAGCCATCTCATCATGTATGTTGAGTATAGCAATGATTAAAGCTATAAACGTGTATTGTGATATTGTTTTTCATTCAAACGAAATTACCACATACAATTGACATACATATATATAGAAGTCGCATGCACGTGCAGGGGCGGACGCAGGATCCCGGGCGACGGGGGCGATAATATAGTAGTGGTTTTTTTTTTGTCCCTTACGATTCGAAAAAAACACACTATATATCGCAAAAAAACATGACTATACATTTCACTTTATATGATAAACCAAAAACTATTATATATCGCATTATCCGAACACATTAACATTTCTACTTCTATTAATAAAAATTTAAAACACTACAAACAATGTTTTTGAAGAAAAACCAATATTTCGAAACCGATTAAAAAAATGATAATAACCATGTATTTTTACTTGTATGATAAAAAGTTTTAGGTCAAATTACTTGAATATTATAGATGATAGGAACGAATATAATTTTTCTGAGGAGGCGAAAACAATACATAACTTTTAGATAATAATGTATTTTTCGGATCCGAGGTGGGCGAGTGCCCCCCTATGCTTGGGGTGGATCCGCCTCTGTGCACATGGTGTGATGAAAACTCGTTATCCCGGACTTGGGGCCTTAACTTCATTGTCTTGGTATACCTTACCGATCACAAATTTTAGATTGACCATATACCAAATTCTATTTGGTGTATCAAAATTAATAAGAATTAGTATTAAATTTAAAATGTGCTCTATATCTAGAAAAAAAAATATCATCAATCAATTCCCTTAAAATTAATGATACAGTGGTCCAATACTTGCACGATAACCAACATAAAATTAGTGCCGAAAAGTGGAAAAAGATTAGTTATGTATGGTTTATATTAGTTTGCTCATCTTTTGAAAAGACTAATAACAATCTTCAAGCTTGGTCAGCATACAGACTCGTTTTTTTCCAGGTCAACCATTTTTGTTGAGTCAACCTTCATCACCTCCTGCCTTTACTTTTCTTTTTTTTTCCTGTAACTATCTTATCATTTTCCATGTATTTATACGTAGGACAGTGATGGGGCACAGAAGAAGTCCCCCGAATTTGTCCCCAGAAATTTTTTCAGCCGCATGTCAGACCAAAAAAAAAAAAAAAAAAAAAAAGACTTGAAAAGACTGGACCACAATATCAACACATTCGGTGGATATGTGTACAAGATCGGTGGTTTAATCATTTTTGTTATACGTATGGAGTATGGACAGTGATAGAGTAACAGTGATAGAGTAACGGACTCTATCCACATAAATATGTACCGACGAAGCATCTCCAAAGCCATACATCTCTAAAAAAAAAATCAAAAAAACTGGACCATATAATACATGTAACGTCTCGTTTTCGTATACCGAGTTTTTATCCGGAAAAGATATTCGACATTTATAACATTAAATAAATTCAATATTATACGTAATACACTTTTGTATCGAGTTAAATAATATTCGAAATCATAAAAGCTATTAAAAACGATTAATTTATAACCGAAACACCCCAAGTATAAGGTTCGTAGTATAGGGTGTTTACGGGTCGTCGTCGAATGTTAATCGATTAAGGTGCAGTTGTTATATTTAATATGTCACGAATTATTATCTCAAACTAGGGTTTTAAAAAGCTAAACGAACTCAACTTTCTTATGAATATAAAGGAAATCATAAAACTAATATGAATCCAATTCTCATTAAAATTCAAAACAGATAAACGTTTCATTGATTTCTCAATCTAATAAACCAAACATTCAAATCTATTCAATTGATAAAGAAATTAAAATTCAAACTCACTAAACAATCGCTACTCGAAAATCCCTTGGTTGTGATGGTGTGGTGCTGGCTTCATCCCGTCATCCTACTGCGAACTGCTTAGCCAACAATCATATTGGTGATCATGATTGTTGGGATGGAAGAAATCATCTTCTTTTTAGGTTTGGAAATTGCGGCTGCTAGGGTTTTGAATGAATGAATAATGCGTATGATATGATATATCGTCTCTGCTCGAATGCTGTTGTTTATATAGAGGTTGTAACCGACTTAGGACGGATCTAAAAGATAAATATGCGAAAATCTGCTGACCGACCGAATGACATCACTCGGTCGACCGAATGACATGGCTCGGTCGACCGAGCCACTTTTCTGCACGTTTTAAATGTTTTTTTCGTTTGACTTGTTTTATTTCCCTTAAAATAAGGTAAATACTATAGTAAAATATACCATACTAAAGGTAGAAAGGTTACTAGACAACAACAAAATTCAAACTTACAAAGTACGAGGTCTCAAGTAAAAGTACAACATCGTCTGTCGAATTCATCAAACTAGAAGATTTGGTGAATTCAATAGAAAGAAAATTCAGAAAAATCAGGAAATGTTGAAGAACAATGACACTCTTCAATAAGAACAGTGACAACAGTTTTAAAGAAGGAAGAATCGATTGTATTATCAATTACATCAGTTTACAACTTGATAATTGTCTTTCTATGACTTCATGCTACTTATATAGAAGTGTAGCTAGCTTGGTAACCGCTAATAACCGCCTAACAAACTGTCAAATAACTGCCTAACAAACTGTAATCTAAAGAGTGAACTTGATCATCTTCAACTTGAGTGATGTATTCCTCAATATCGTCTTGGAATAAAATTACATCATAGTTTGAATAAACAACATAGTCATGAATACACTTGAATAATAAAAGTACAAATAAAGTAGTCATGCATAGCATTATCATATATCATCCTCAAAGTCATCATCTAACTCCGGCTCAACATATTCATCTTCTCACCCCACAAAACATACAAAACAAACATGCAATAGAGGTAAGTACAAAGATACTTAGTAAAATGTAGAAGCTATTGAACAAATAAGTTTTATAACGATAGGTAAATGTTCTTATTAATTAAGTTGTCTTTCATGAACACGACCCAAACTCTAGGCTTCACTTCATACTCATCAAATGTCATGAGATCCTTCTTGTTCAAGCTTAGCTTGTCTTTGTTACATCAATATTCAAGGGCACTACGCATGGTGCTACTCACCATGAAACAACAGATTGCGACCTATTAGTGGATCACACCAATAGCCACGGGCTAGCCCCGATAGTGTGTGTGTTCGGTGAAATCCCTCTACTCCTGGTACCCCTCAAGGGCCAACAGAGTTATTCACTTTACACTGACCACACTACATATCGCGATATAGATTTGTGCCTTACCAAGAATAGCCACCTAAGAATTTTTTCAAAAAAAGGCTCACTTACACCCCTACTCTCTCACTTAGACAACTAGATGCAACAAGCCTAGCAAATACACAGACATTGGTGGATACTAACGCACCAAAGCACAAGGCCATTCATACTCTTCTGACGGTCCTGAACTTCAACTCTTAGGAATAATCCATTCGGTACCGGAACTAAACGCATCGGAAGCTTAATCATGACTTATTCATTTTTATATAATGTTATTAGATCAATAAACAACATTCCAAACTAGATTCGGGGCTCAAAACAACATAAACCACAAAATAGGGGTTTTGGCGCGCGCTAAACATGAACAGTAACTTGGACAACTTTATGTTTCAATTTTAGCGTGTGCTAAACCCTTTCAGCGCGCACTAAAACTCAACCAGAGTACTACATGTTTCTATTCCTGGTTTGGCGTGCGCCCAACGCCAAAACTGCCCAAAAATCCTATTTTTTACCCTTTTACGATTTCTAACCCAAATCCAACCATTTTGACCGCAATATAGACATAAAACAGCAGCAAAATAAGTCTTAAACATACCATAACATATCATGCTTCAACAACAACTTAAAACATGATTTTTAACAACCAAAGGCAACATAAAACTCAACCCAAACATTATAAAACATTGATTGCTCAATATGAAAACCCCCTTACTTGTTATCAAGCAATCCAAAGCAATTCTTCCAAGAAAAATTGCAGCACTTTCACCAAACTTTAACCAAAACATAGTTGATCCATAATTGATTCAAGAATTAATTAGGATCGAGGTTTCTAATCAACGAGGACTACGAATTACACCAAAAGAACCACAAAACTTGCACAAACTTGATGATCTCAAAACTAGGGTAAAAACGAACATTTTCAGTGTTAGGTGTAGTGCCCGAAAGACAATTATATAATTGTTTTTATGACAGAATTAATAATTCATCTTATTATATGCATGTATGCCTATAATTAAGACACTACTGAAAAACCCTAAGTACCTCGTTTATGTAATCACATAACTCAGTGTATGGCTATACACAAGAGGATTGAGTTATTGAGATGTACTTCAAATTAACTTAGTCCGTAGCGTTGATTAATCTGAGTACGGGTCTCATGATTAATATGCTAATAATGCGCCCAGAACACTTTACGGTGTGACAGTCTTATCCGGACTGTAGGTAATAGGGTACCTAATGGGGCATTTATATATGATGATAATCATATAGGGCTGGACCGATTTGATTTGAGTTCTCGATATAATTCCGTAATCGAGAAGTCTTATCGAATAATAAGATGATCATATATGGATTAATCTCAATCCCGAGGTGATCACGACAACCGCTTAGACTAGGGTAGAGTTTGATGTGTTAGTAAGGATCACTTCGCAAGATGTGGTCCAACACTTCTCGTTGGCTCTATTATGGGATGAGTGAGTAGCCCGTGCTATCACGATATGGAATCCATTCCTTCCCTCGGGAAGTAGACAGACAGTTCCCTTATTTGTTAATCCTAGAAACTGATTGATCCGCGGAGTTCATATTATATTAGTTATGAACTAATTGATCACTAGGGGGTTAATGGTAAATAAGGATAAGATGTTTCGAGAAGGGTTTACGGAGATATCTCGAATCGAAACGAACAGTCTATGGCGGATTTATCCGTATGTAATGATTATATCAGTGGACACTTTCGACTCATAGTTGAGTGTAAGTTATCTATATTCGGCAGAGTTCAGTTTCGGGTTTATGGTGGTGTAATCCCGGAATTAATAGATTGAATATTATTGTTCGGTCGACGGATAATATTATTTAATTTATTGCGAGTACGAATATGGGTCCATTCCCCGACGCGCTCCTAATATAGCATATGTTTTCTCGTCGTTTCACCTCAATTATAATTAAATAATTGAATTGGACTATTTAATTAGTATGTGGATTAATTGTTTAGTTGGACTATATAATTAAATACACAGAAAAGAATTTTTCGTGGACTCGGCCCATTTGTGATGAAAATGCGTGTGACCTAATTATTTAGGGTGGGGCGCATATTTTGTTTATTATTTGTTGGGAAATTAGTTTTATTAATAAATAATAAGACATGTGATTAAATTATTTATTTGTTGAATAATTTAAGGAAAAGAAAATCTTTTATTTATCCTAATTAGTTTAGGAATATTCTGGATTTATCTTTTTAGGAAAATGATTAATTTGATTGATTTTGTATTAATTAAATAAATCCTTGGAGGACAAGGATTACTCTCCTATATAAAGAGAGTTCTCTCAAGCCTAAAATCACAACACAATTTTCGAAATTGAGGAAGTACTAAGGCTTAGAATTTTCGGCCTTAAGTACTTGGGTTCGAGTTTTAGAAAAACTTCGGGTTTTTCTAAGGTAGCATATCGAGGAGGTCAAACGGCTTGAAACACCATCCACCTGGTGGTGCTTTGAGATACACGTTGGAAGACTTTGGCTTCTCAACTAGGCTCTTAACTAGCTCGGATTGGATTGACCTTGTTCTTGGCGTTTTGCACCATAAAAAGGTTGGTAATCTAACCCCCTCGTAGGATTAGATCTATTATTTTATGTATTTTGATTGACTAGATCTAGATCTTGTACTTTCCGCTGCGTAATCGGGTGGATCTTTGATTCATCCGGCGATATTACATCCTACATTCAGAACTTGGAAAACTTGATGTCAAAACGATGCCCTTCTCCCCAAGGATCACGAATCTGTACTTAAATTTGAAGTTGACCAAGAATCTTGTGAGGGTTTGAAGAACTCTCCATTTTGCCTTTTCCTTTGATATCAATGTTCGAACTTTTGAGAGGAATATAACTTCCGACAACTCCCGTCTAACATGGGAGGTTTATTTTTGGTCAAAAATGACTCCTAATGAGTTATTATAATTAAATCTTTTCCTTTCTTTTAAACTTAAATCCATAAATGAAATAAATATAATATTCTGAATTTTACAAAATGACACGTCTGCACTTTCTCAAAATTTGAGATATCACAATACATTTGTCGGGGATGGGGTGTGGAGTACCTCGGTTCCTCTATCATTTTTGTGGCAAATTTTATGGTTGTCAACGACCATCAAACTCAAAAGACATATGTCATCACATAAATGATTGTGTATTTAGATCAATTCTCAACAACTCAAATCAAGATTGAGTTTGATGGTCATTGACCATCATAAAATTTACTCATTTTTATATACGTAAAAAGAGCATGAGGCCGGATTTTCCGGCAGAATGGACCGACTATAATCTAATATTATCACCCAACGAGCATGATGGGGTTAGGCTGGGCTAGACTGGCAGAATTATGTTAAGTAGTGGTACTAAAATAGGGAACTTCTACCCTAGGCAGAATCATCTAGCATGTTTTTAAGTAGTGGTACTTCCCACTAAAATATAGATGGGCTTTGCCTTTGTTAAGGGGGGCTTAACACGTATGAGGAATTCTTACTCCTATGCATTTAATGGATTTGGTAAAGAGTTGAGTCAAGTCGAATATCAATCGTTTAAATTTGTGTTTGTTTAGGTTGCGAACTTATTTATAGTCGTTTGTTTAATAAACGAATAAACCTTTAGTTCATAAAAGTCACGAGAATATTCATGATCGTTTGTTTAAAAAAAGAACAAAAAAAATTATGTGGAATTTTGGCTCATTTATAAAGAAAATTTGTTCAAATTTGTGTTCGAGTTTGAGTTGTTAATGTATAAGAAAAATCATGTCCACATTCATAATACAGAGCAATGTTTAAAGTTTAAACATGACAATACCAAAAGGGTGTCTTTAAAAGCATTTTCTTTACTTAGGAAACCTTAAAAAATAAAAATCCTATTAAATTTTTAAATGATAGTTTTACCGATTACACCACACCCATAAAATTTAAATTCTACTATATCTAGGTACTTTTCACTTTCTTCAATTTTTTTTATCACGAAAACGCCCACTAAGTTATAAAAAATACAATTTTCTCAGCATCTTCCAAACCCACTCTTACACCACCAACCCACCACCACCTCCTCCTCCTATCACCATTTCTTCAAGCAATTGAAACCAGCGCTCTCTCGTCCCTTATATATATATATATCTATATATATATATATCTTTACCCACTAAAAAGTTGGTCACTTGAAAGTTGGTGATCATTTTATTGCATCACCGTCGACTAATTCATCAGGTGAATTATGTTAAAGCAAGGCTGATGAAGAAGACATGGGGAATTAAACAAGCTGCATCAAGAAATCAGATGCATAAAACAAGCTGGAGCAGATATTTATTACTTGTTTTTGCAGTTTTCTTTCTCTTCTTCAACCATAGCATGAAGAGCCATCACCGTGTTCTTCCCATCTGCATCGGAGAGAACACAATTTTTTTCTTCGTTTTGCCGTTAATGGCGTCAATTGGAGAAATTAATGTTATAATTGAAGAAACTCGGTGGTGGGAAAACATTAGATGGGGAGCGGGGAAGGGAGGCAACAATGGAGGAGGTGAGGGAGGGAAAGGGGGCGTTGGGAGAGGGAGGCTGAAGGGAACGGCGGCGGCGGCGGGGACAAGAAGGAGGCGGTTATGAAGATTTATGTTATTTTCAGAAGAAAGAGAAAAAATGTTGAGTGTGGTGTCATAGGAAAGGATTAATTTGTAATATTTTAAAGGTTCAATGATTTTGTTGTAGTTATTTTTTAGGAGTGAAATATTTTAAGAGACGTGGTGCTATAAGTATAAATGACGATATGGTAATTACATAGTAGTGTATTGAGTATATGTAAAAATTAGTGTGGTGTTTTAGGTAGAACAATATATACGTAGTGTAATATATAATTTGGGTCCCCCACTTATAAAAAAAAGTGTGGTGCCTTTAAAGACACCCATACCAAAAGCATTTGGGAAACCTTATAAAAATCCTATCAAATTACTCTAGATTATCTAGTAGATATATATATTTTTTTTTTCCTTCAAAAAAGCGAAAGGTTGGGGGAGGGGGGAATCGAACCCAGGTCTCCAACCACCAGAGCCCGGATAATAACCACTAGGGTATCTATTAGATGAAATTGTTTATAATCTTATGTCTTAGTGTTAGATTGTATATTAATTTATCTATATATAAGCATGTCCAAAAACATAATCGAACACTCGTGAGTAAACAGAAATCCATTCACTTAGAAACGAGCTTATAATATTGTTTAAGTTTTATTCGGTAAACCAAACGAACAGTCACAAACACTAACGAGTCGAATATTAGCTTATTCATTAACGACTCTATACGTTTAACGGTTTAAGAGTCCTTTAAAAAAATAGAAAAGAAAAAAGAAAAAGGAGGATTACAAATGAAAAGTGCAGGAAATACACACAATAGAACCATTAACACATGCAAGATAAGAACACAGGCTTAGAACATTAAAACAGATACATAACGATACAAACGCCAACATAAGTGATACGACATCGTTTCATACATGAGACAACCGTAAAAGGTTGAAGATTGAACCCCGAATACGGTAAATTAATCAGCATTCCGGCGTCGGAACATTGCAGCTGACAGCAACTTTCTGAGCATTGGGCCCGTTCATGAACTGCCGGAGCACCGGATCTTTCAGGTAACCGCAAAGGCAAGGCGTCTGCTCCACCAACTTACTGCAGCAAGCGTCTGACGGCGGTTGGTTGGATGTCATTGCGGCGTAGCAGGGAGTCAGCTCCGTCGCCATGCAGATCACGGCCAAGCTCTCTTGTACTTCACCGGCGAAAACAATAAGCGTCACCAGCCAAAGTACTAGTGGAACATTATTGGAGTTTACTTTCATTTTCGTACGAATTCTGGAAACGAAAAGAGATTTTAAGTGTAAAGAAAAGAAATGGGGATTGCCTATATATATAGTGGTGGGACTCGTGGGAGAACCCGGCCACTACTCACTCTTCATAAACTATTGTTGTTGTTTAGAAGTTGCCGGAGAATTTAATTAGGTGAACAATACAATTTGGACATAATTCGAATGGGTGCAACCCATATATACCTATTCGATTTCACGGTTTGTGTGGTAATGATTCGCTTAAACCAATTTAACCAAACATGAAACATGAACAAACCATTTTATTAGATTAAATTTTCCCTATAAAATCTCTGTTTTGAAGGAAAATTAGTGACATACATGAAAACAATATATTCTAAATGTATTGAATGAAAATTAGAGACAAACCGGTTCGGCCACGGATTACACTTCTTGTGGAGAGGTTTACATGATTGCTTAGTGACCGGAGTCTCGCTTAGCCGACGTAATATGGGAGCATGTGGTTGTGATCTCTGCGGGGCCGTCAGGAGATTTGTTTCATGCCTTGTTTCATTGTTTCATTGTACGATTCCGGCCGCACATGAGTCCCCTCTTCATGAGTCGGTTAGTCCGTCTTGGCCTACTAACTGGCAGCCGCCTGTTGGGGACCATGTGAAGATCAATGTTGATTTGGCTCTTTTTGTGGATGCTTGTGCTTATGGGGCAGTATTCGGCGGATCGGATGGCCGGATCCTGCGCGCTTGCTCGGGAAGGTTGGGTCAGAGTCTGGATGTTGATTCTGCAGAGCTCAGTGCTATTTATAGGGGTCTCCTGTTAGGCCGAGAGTGGGGGTACCGTGCGATCTGTTTGGAGTCAGACTCTCTCTCTTGCATCCAACGACTTCAGTTGCCTGCTCATGATTTTATCTGGCTGCTTAGCTAGGGATTGTTTGCTTTTAGTGAGTCCTTTGATTCCCTTTCATTCTCATTTGTTAAGCGAACTGACAATAGGCTAGCACATTTGTTAGCCCAAGAGGATTTAGATTAACTTGGTTTTGTGGATTGAGGAACTATGTTCCCGGAGAACGTTATTGCTACTTGTAATTCTGATTTGTCTCAATAAAATAATGTTGGTTTGCTCAAAAAAGAAAAAAAAAAAGAAAAAAGAAAAATTAGAGGCAAACATGAAAACAAATTCTTTTTTTCTTTCTTAAAGCCAAAACTCTTGTGTTCATATCATGTATAAACCGTTTTAGAAACTCTTCATATTTTAAAGTCATGCATCGACGAGATTGCTGACCAGATTTTCAAGTTCGCCGCTTATGTTCGATTGAAATGACGTTTTGAACAGAAGAAAAATATTATTGTATCTTGTTAGACGATTGCAAGAACTATGTATACCAAAAGAGCTCAACCATGTTAAAGGAGCTCGGTCTGTCTTTGCTCATTCATATAAGTCCCGGCCATACAAAAACCATACGAGCCAAATTTCGGATTAGTTAATTAGATTAATTGATCTCGGATATTAAATATTTTATAAGAAACAAAAAAGAATTAAATAAAACTCATAAATTAACTTCAATTCATTTTTTTTTCCAAACAACGAAAGTATTCATTAATAAAAAGTCAGCTAATACAGGTCCACACCGGAGTACAACCATGCCAAAAAAACACCTACATCATAATTGAAAGAGAAAGCAGCGAGCTTATGCTCTAACACGTTGTTTTCTTTTCCAGAATACAAAACGTGGCATGATCCAAAACGGGAAATCATCAGCCTAATATCATCAATAACAATCGCAGAATCAAAAAGAAGGGGTTGGCCTAATTCACTACATTTAGCTAAAGACAGATTATCAGTAAAACAGACTAATCTTGTAATTCCCAAGGCATGACTTCTACTAAGACACCAGCGCAAAGTTTGAGCCTCCGCTGCGAAGGCGGAACTAGCAACTGATCTCGGGGACGCCCAAGCTTCCAAAATCGTACCATCCTCCTTGAAAAGAGTTGCTCCGTAGCCAGCAAGGCAAGAGTCCGGCTTCCAGGCTGCATCGACAAAGGCCTTAACCACACCCGGGGAAGGGTCTGTACGCTGCAAGACAGGAGAGGGGAAATAACATTCTAATTTATCTCTCCTCTTGATATGCCTGCTCAAAGTCTAACCACGCCTCATTGACATACTTAGCAGTAGCCTCCGGGGACCAAAACAACTAACTGAAATATCTATTACAGCGAGCTTTCCAAATGAACCATAGAATGAAACACGAAAAAATTAATCGATCATTCAATATTCCACGGGAAAGCTTAACCGACACCACATCCCCCCAATGTCTAACTGAGGCATTTGGAACCAGAAACTCCTCCCAAGAAACACCTGCAAACTTCCAAACCATTTGCGCAAAGTGACAAGAAATGAAAAGGCGATCAATGGACTCCAAATTTTCTCCACACGCCGAACACATAGAGTTATCAAAACCAAAGCGTTTGTGAAGGGTCTCCGAAGTAGGTAAAACATATCTAAACAATTTCCAAAGGAAATGCTTTATTTTGGGGGAAGAGATAAAGCCCAAATTCTCTTCCAGAAATTTTCGTTAACAATATTACCACACATAGAACGATTATTATGGGCACACAAATCTTTGTTGAAGACAAACATCATAAGCAGCTTTAGTAACAAAGTCTCCACATTTAGAAAAGACGCAAACCCTCTTATCTGGAGTTTCTTTTAAGCTTATCGGTATTTTAACTATTTGATTCATGTCTACTTGCCAAAAAGACTCCAATACCTTAGCCTTGTTCCATGCATTATTAGACAAGTAGTCACTAACCAAAGCATCCCTATTGTAAGAAGAAGCTTGAGAAATAGGCAAACAAGAGGGATTTTGACTAATCCAAGGATCTTTCCAAACTTTTATCGATTTTCCGTCACCTACTATAAAGCAAGTATTATTTTTTAGAAAACTTTGAGCCACATCAAGCTTTTCCATAAAAACGAAGATGAAGATGGAACTTTACAATAAAAAATAGAGGATTTAAAAAAATATTTTCCTTTTAAGACTCTTGCCACCAAGAGGCTGGGGTGGCAATGAATTCTCCAAAGAGTCTTAGCCAGAGCTACAATATTAGCATTTCCAAAATTTTAAGACCAAGACCACCTCTTCCTTTTGGAAGACAAAGCGTCTCCCACTTAATCCAGTGATGACCCGAGAAATCTTTATTAGAGTTTCCCCACCAAAAATTAGCCATATGTGAAGTATTTTTACTTAAGAAGACCGCCGACTTATCAATATTAGTGGCTTGCCCCGAAACTTGTTTGTATTTATTCAGAATAATGGCTAAGTTGGCAGCACAATTAACATCCGCACGAGAAAAAAATCAAAGAGTCGTCCGCAAAGAATAAGTGGTTGATACGCGGACTTTGCCTAGCTATTCTCAATCCCGGAACACTACCATCAGAATTAGCTTTCCTTAATAAATGACTAAGGCCTTGTGCACATATAGAAAAAAAAATAACTTCAATTCATTATAGAAAATATATACACTCTTTTCAAAGGCTCGGGTGTACATAACAGTAGCGAATGTAGAAAGAAAAAAATATCATTGCAGGCGGTAGTTAACACCAGATATATCGAGGTTTTCTCTGAAAATAAATTCATAATTACACTTTCATAAGACGACGGCTCTCAACCTTTCCAATATCACCAACACTACCATGTGTATACCCCAATCTTACTCACCCCAACCACAGATCATTCATTGTGTCATTTATTACGGAATCTTCTTCACAACAAAACACACATTGCTATTAACAATTCTGCTAATAAACCATTAAAAGGCTTGGAGTGCATGCAGGATAGGCCATTGAGAAGGTGCAAAGCAAACAAAAACAAGTCCCGGTGGTACGTGGTCACTCTGAACCCGGCCTTTATATCTTGACAGACTGTGTCATCAAACAAGGAAAAAGTTGAACGTTGTGCCAACCATAGACTCCATACTATTACAAGTTAAAGTTCTTAATCATAGTGCAGTTGATTGAGTTTTTGACTTATTTAATTTCCTGTAAAAAAAATAAAATTAAATAAAGATAAAAAAATTCATTGTCTGTGCAGTATGAAGAAAATCAGGATACACAGATGGAAGACTCAGAAACTGGTTTTTTTGAATTGATTAAAAATCGTACACGTACTTTCCTTTATATAGGAGATAAATGAGATAAAACTGAAATTCAAAATAAATATAATTAAATATAAAACTATAGATAAATATCACTTAAACCAATTTTTTTTTGCCTATGGCGAGGTCACTAGTCTCCATGCTAAGTTATAGTCTAGCTCACCACTAGACCGATGCATCTTATGCAAATATCACTTAAACCGATTTATTTGAACTAAACTCTATCATATCTTCCATTTGATATCATTTTTATCTTGAGATTTATTTGCTGAATAAGAGATAAAATAACCACATAGATAAGAATGTGTTCAAAACAAAGATAATATAGTTATGTCAAATATATATATAATTTAAATGTTAGTTTATTTTATCTTTAGAATAGTTTATCTTTAAAGCTAGAAATTTAGTATAAATACTCATTGTATTTCTATAATTGAAGCATCAATAAAACAACTATCTTTCCTGCTATTCTGATTTTCTTTATGGTATCATAGTGAGGGGCGGGGGTTCGTATGCCTTAACACTGGTGAACTCTCGCCCGATCTTCTCCCGCTACGTCTCTGGTCTTATCCAAAACTTCCGCTTCTTAAACACATCTCTTTTATTATCCATCAATTTGCATGATCAAATTGTCCCGAACGCATTTCATCCAAACTTGAGTTCTGCACCTAAATAAACTTATTCCTTCTGAGAGTCATATTTGTGTCATTCACCTTGCAAAAAAGGAAGGAAAAAAAAAAAAAAAAAAAAAAAAAAAATTCGACTCCATTCCATGTCGCACCGGATCTCCATTCATCCAAACCTCATTTTCCGGTCAATCCAAATATTGTCCAATCAACAAACACAATTACATTTGCATTCATCATCATTTTTTCCCACTACATCATTTAATTGAAACCCTTTCCAGTTTCCAATAGTTTCTCATTCCTCTGCTATCTTTCACCAATATTTATCTATTTCTTTCAAAGTCCATTGCATTTATCAAATGTTACGCACATCATAGTGGGCAAATTTCCACCATTGCATTGTCTGTTTATGTCCAGCATATCATTGTTTGTATTTTATTTCCCTCAGAGTCAAGTGACGTTCTCATCCTCAGTCCAAAAGTTTTTGTTTCCTTTCGAATGCGGTCGGACTACAGATACAGATCCACGGTATCAATCACAGTTGGAGGCCGATATCACAGTCATTCTTCAACCAGAACCAGAATTTATCACACCTTAGGGACTTCGGAAGAGCCGCCGGAGTGGAGATACCCTCCAAAAATCACAACTACGAGCTTCGGAAGAACCACCGGAGTGGAGATGCCCTCCGAAAATCATAACTATGGATTTAGGAAAAGCGGTCGGAGTGGAGATGCCCTCCAAAATATATCACTAATGGACTTCGGATAAGCCACCGGAGTGGAGGTGCCCTCCAAAAATATCACTACTAATGGACTCCGGAAAAACCGCCGGGTGAAGATGCCCTCCAAAAATCTCACTACAAATGGACACCGGAAGACAGTCGGAGTGGAGATGCCCTCCAAAATATATCAAGACAAATTCGGCCTCCAAACCCGGCCTCGTTTGATGGAGGATAATAAGAGATAAAATCACCACATAGATAAGAATGTGTTCAAAATAAAGATAATATTGTTATGTCAAATAGATATATATTTTAAATGTTAGTTTATTTTATCTTTAAAATAGTGTATCTTTAAAGCTAGAAATTTAGTATAAATACCCATTGTATTTCTATAATTGAAGCATCAATAAAACAACTATTTTTCCTGCTATTCTGATTTTCTTTACAGTATTGTCTTGGAGTTGGAATAGGAGCACAACTACAAAGAAAAAAAAGAAAAAAATTATTGACCGTGTAGTACTACATCCATCCCACAAAAAATGTCAATTTTTCTAAAATAAATTGTCTCCATAAAAAGTGTCTATTTAGAAAACCAATATATCAATTAATGTATTTTTTCCAAACATACTTCTATCATAACATTTAATGTTTATATAGGAGGTTCTAAAGGCACTCTTGTTTTTACTTCCGCACCGCATTACTCCCGACACCACCAAAAATTACTCCGGCACCACGATGATTTTTTATGAACGCAACATTAGTGGCACTGGCGTTGCTATTGAAAACCAACGGTGTTAAAAAATGAAAGTCAATGGCACCGACGTTTACGTTATAAAAGTGTCATAACTTAGAAACGTTAGTGCACTGGTCTTTCCACCGATTTTCATTTTTGAAGAGCACGGATGTTTTTTTCTTAAAAAAAATAATCAAATAATGGGTGCGGATGTAAAAACTGGGGTGCCTTTAGAACCCTCTTTATATATTCATTTCATACTCCAAAAAAAAATTTATTATGTGATAGGGGCATATATGTCTATCCCTACTTAATATACAATATGTTGGTGATTTAAGTATAACCATGTCCATTTGTGTAATTAAGGGTTTGGTTTAAAGATGGGTGAACTCGAACACTCTGGTGTGGGTTTGGAGGTGCGGAGTGCACACTCATATAAGTGTTTACGAGTTTACGGATATAAATGATCAAGTATAGTTCGAAAAACAACTCAAAAGACACAAAAATTCGGTTTGGAAAAAGAGGTGACAGGCGGCCGCCTGTGCCCTTAGCGCCCGCTTTGTCAAGTTCACAAGGCAAAATGTTGATCGAAAGTTTCTCGCTTTTCGTTCACACAGCGCCCGCCCGTGACCCGATTTTGCGAATTGTTGTGTCTTTTCATTGGTTTTCAACTGTTTCTTCCATATAACACCTTTTCAAAAAGATGTCTATATGTAAGAACGTTTTTAACTAACATATTAGATCATTTTTGAAGAGCATAGAAGGATATCATTCAAGTTCTTCATCATCTTTGGGAGTCAATAACTTCTCACAAAAACTCCATTAGTAATCTTTTATTTTGTGTGCCAAAAAGAGAAAGGAAACGTAGTCTTATCTCACAAGAGTATTCGTGTAACCCGAGGCATCGTATAAGGGTCGAATAACTTTTGTAGGAAAGTGTTCTACACGATTCTACGTCATATCAAGTTTATCAGATTTCCTGCGTTTTGTTGACATTGTTGTTCCCTTGAAAGCCAAAATTATACAACACAATACATTAATTGTTTTCTTATTGTCATTTTTTATGGGTTGGTATATGAGATCGAGGGCAATTCATTAAATTGTGGACTTCTACATACCGCCTTTATAATGGATTCTTGAATTAAAGATTGATTTATCGAAAATCAAATATGAGAATGATCTTTAGAAAGTCTTGACAGCTTAGATTATCCACAGTGGGATGATTTATCATCTCTTTAAATTTTGGGTATTTCTTGTGTGGTGTTTCCATACGGTGTGGAGACACGTGTGTGCTAAATACATATCACATTTGACATGATAAACTTAAATAGAGATTATCATGTCAATTTTTTTTAAAAGAGATTAAATGGATGTAACGTATACAAGTAACAAATGGATTAGAAAAGCTTAACATTATCTTAAATAGAAATATTTTGGAACAACGATATATTTTCTATTCCGGTCAAAAAAAATATAACATACGACGTTTTTTCATAACACATGTGACATATAAATTCATTTTGTAGGTATAAAATATTTCATTCCGATTTTTGTGGGAAAGTAAAAGTAAAAAGAAAAAAGTGGAATAATGTGTTGTTAGTTAAATTAGTTGAGATTTTAAAGAAAAAGTAATTTTGAGGATATTAAAGAAAATGCTTATTGGAGTTGATTGTTTTATATGATGCGAAAAAGTGAATCTTAAACGAAAAATAAATGATAGGGAACATCATTGTGGTCACCCTTACATCCGAGATATAAACTGTCCACAGGTCACCTCACACACTCTAGTGTGGACCATGTAAATCGCCCTCAAAACTTCCAGGTTTTGAATCCGCGACATTATGATAAGTAATAAAACTTCTAACCAGTTGAACAAAACAGATAATTGCAATAAAAATTGTAAATAATATGCATACACGATTTTAATATTATAAGAGGGTATATTAGTAAAGTCGTCCGAAAATTTGAGTGAGATCGATGAACCCCTTTGTCCGTGTTGGGTCCGCCCCTTGATGTTATCAATTTTGGTAATGTACGCTTTTACTCTATCACACTCACCACTTAAAAAAGTCATAATTTTTTAATTATGGGTTATAATTGATAAAATAAAATCGTATGAAGTCAAAATTGATTGTATTTCGTTCCCAAAATTTAAATCCGTTTAGTTTTTTTGTTTTGTCCCATAATCTAAATCCATTTAGATAACCAATGAATGATTTATTACATTTTTCTCCTTTTACCCCGCATGTATTATTTACCCATCAATTTTCCACTAATTTGCATTAATAACACTCAAATGTCTTTCTAGACATTTTCATCAAAATTAATGACAAATAACTAATTTAACCAACTTTTTTAATCTGCGTTAAAAATACCCAAACGGACTTACACTTTGGAACATAGGTAATATTACCATATTATTAGACTAATATTACAAATATCCCCTCTAACATTTTTTACATTTTAATCCAAATGTGTTGTGGCGGCTTTAATGGCATGTTCAGGTGCAGTTGAAGCATTAATTCACCTTCATGGACAATACATCAAAATCATTGCAACACATGGACCATGACGATGGTGTATACCGCCAAAGTAAAAATCCGGTCCGATTTAATCTAGAGACAATATTCAAGATCCAAAGAACGTAGAATAAATTATGAAACGGGAGGTGTTTGTTAGTGATTTAGACTGAGCCTGAGAATTCTTATTCAAAAGTTGCCTACGTATCCTGAGATTATTCAGGAATCAAATCTGCCGTAGTTCTAAGGATCATTTATGTAGGGAACATGTGTGCCCTAGGCGGTAATTATGCCGTGTCTTCGAGGACTCTTGTTTGTAACCGGTTGCGGATTTGTACGCATGAGTCTTCGGGATTTTACGAGGTAATCACGCTAGTTTAAATAACAAGATCAGAGTTGTAATCATAAGGGATTTTTTTTCCATATTTATCACATATATTACCCACGTGCGATAAGGCCATGGCCAACTCTATCCCGACCTGCGGAGAGTTTCGGATGATGCCGTGGTCCAAGCTGCGCTGCTCCGACTTTACTCTGCCCTGACCGTCCTGCGGTGGGCTACAAAGTGTGCTCGGCAGACTGGGTAGACCTCCCTCCCAAGGATAAAGGTCTTTAAATTGACCCCTAATTGTTCACATTCTCTTTCCTCATTTATTACTTAACCATTTGCGGGATAACACGTGGCCGAGGGTACTCCGACCTCCGTCAGACCATATATTTTGTTTCGTTTGTATTTTTTGTTTTTATACATATAACTCAAAGCTCAAACGTGATATTAAATTTGTTTAATATATGAACGAATATGACATTGTGCACCAGCTTTTGACCTCCGTCTTAAAAGGTAAGTCTGTTTAGACATTTTCATACATGTGAAGAAAGTTGTGAAATGACATTAATTTTAATGATAAAATGCTAGAATATCTTTTGACTCTCGTTAATGGAATAGTTGTAAATTAGATGAATATATAATAAATTAGTCGAATGCTCCATTGACATTCTAAATGAACTTATATTACAACATAAATTCAAAAAGTTAAACGGACTTATATTTTGAGACGATGATAGTAATATATAGAGAGAGAATTTGTTAGTGGAATTGTTTATCTTGAGTTATATAGATGATGTTCATCAGTTGTATCAGAGGGAATACAACTCGTTCGAGCTTGGTATGTTTTTCCTGAATGAGTCAAGATCATTAAGCTATGTTCATTTTCTAAATGGTGGATAATTCAAGTATGAGTTGATTTTGTCCTTAGTTACTAAATGAACGAATCCGAACCAACTCAAAAGGTAGATGAGCTCATATACCAAAACGACATATTTGGCTCAACTCAATTCATAATAAAAAAACTTAAGTTGAGATCGGGTTATGGTGCAACATGTAATTATGAGTTGTATTAGGTGGATAACTGCGATTAATACAAATAAATATGAGTTGGATGAATCACATTTATTCACTTTGGTATAACGTTTCAACCTAACTTTTCAAAAAAATCCCGACATTCCCAAACACAACAAGTAAAAAAACATCAAGATGCTAAATTAGATATAGAAAGTCTAATTTATTATTAATATCAATTATTCATTTTATTAAGCCCAAATGACTTGATTAACGCATCATACATCACAGATTCACAATCTTCATACTACTAAAAAGAGAATTCACGACGCCTGGCCAGGTGGAAGAAGAAGAAGTCCTTCAGCAGGTAGGTCTAGGGACGCCGCAGGCGACGGAGACTTTCCGAGCATTACCGGAGTCAACAAACGGCCTCAGATTTGGATTTCTCATGTACTGGCAAAGGCAACTCTCTTGCTCTCTCAGCTTAGCGCAACACTGTGTTGACGGCGGCAGGTTTGACGTCATTGCACTGTAGCACGGAGCCAGCTCGGTCGGGAAGCATATCACGGCGGAGCTCTGTCGCACTTCTCCGGCG
The DNA here is from genome assembly GCA_036785695.1 of Gentiana straminea. Classification (NCBI taxonomy): domain Eukaryota; kingdom Viridiplantae; phylum Streptophyta; class Magnoliopsida; order Gentianales; family Gentianaceae; genus Gentiana; species Gentiana straminea. The sequence continues at coordinate 7,213,071 of JAVUPR010000314.1, read as the reverse complement.
AAGAGTGTTAGCATCACAAGGCAGAGTACCACCGCCACATAATTGGCGTTGTTAATCATTTTCTCGAAGGGGTATTTGGAAATTGTTGAGAGATAAAAGATTTGTTTGGATGCAATATATAGAGGATTAGGAAGAATATATATTTTCACGTCACAAACTCACAATATATCTAAGACAAGAGAATTCAAGGGATAAGGTTTTCTTGGGAACAACAATGGCTTTACCTTTAAGGCCGAAGCATTAAAAATGCTTTCATCATGGAAGAATTTGTTTCAACAAACTAAAGAAAAAGCATGAAAATGTGGCTTTTTCCTAGATGTTTTAAGTTCGTCATATTTTATTCATAAAGAAAAAGCATGAAAATGTGGCTTTTTAATGACAATATTGTTGGGATTATAACAAGAGATCGCGGGTTAGAAGGATAAAATAAGATATAAAATGGAAAATATGAAGTGTTCTATTAAAATAACGGTTGCCAAAATCTTTTCTTGTATATATTTTATGATAAGAGGTTACATTTTTATTGCAGTATTTATTGTATTTTTTTCATGTCTACTATTATATATTAATAATTGAGAAAATAAAAACAACATTGCGGACTATGAGTTTTTAAGTTATTTTGACATTTAAATTAAAGTATCAATTCATCTTTTTAATATGCGTGTTTTTGTCAACTGCATCAGTTATTTTAGAACGCAGGAGTATGGTAGTGTAGACACGAAATCAATGACCAAAATAATTTGGAGAAATTACGGAATGAGTTCGATGTATATATCACGGATAAAAGACTCATAAATTCCTTTAATAAAATAGATTCAGTAAATACGGATTAAGGAGAAAAGATCGTATAAACTACTGCTACGGTAAATACGGATTAACATGAATAGACCGTATACACAATTACAGACACCCCGAAAAAAAATATACAACTCGAACTTGAGCCGGACAGTCGATGCGTGTAGTGAACCAAGAACAATCTAAGTCATCTTTCGCACAAAAATGCGCTTGTCCCTTAGAACACATCTTTAAATCTCAACATTGTCCATATTGCCCTTAAATATAGAGCTAAGAGACTCAAGTTAAACAATGTGGAAGAAAAGGAGTTTTGTCCTCTCTTTAACTCTTCGATCTCTCCTTCAAAAAAAAAAAAAAAAAAAAAAAAAAAACCCTTCGATCTGTTGCATTTTATTCCAATTTTAATTTCTTATTCACATGATATTCGAATCACACGCTAGGGTTAGGCATGTTTATTATCATGTCAATGACGCCCTCCTCGAGACACTATCATACGATTTTGAAGGTGGTCTCACCATCTCTCATAGGTGGATCATACCAGAGGATTTCAGAGGTGACCTCCAACTTAGTTTCATTTGGTAGTCGACTTTGAAACTACTTGTAATGCCTTCAAAGTTGGGTTTTGCAACTCTACTTCATCCATATTGTGGCTACAATAGGATTGGGGTTCTATGGACCCTCTCAAGTGTTTAATATACTTGCAAAATTACTTTGAAACTAATGATTATTTTTCGTAAACCTAATACAAAATGTTAATGGCAGAGACGTCTTTTATAGAATTTTAACATTAACGAAATGGAACGTCGTAATGTTCACGATAACGTAACATTAACGAAATTGCCTCCATAACGAATTGTATCGTCAAAATTACTAAGTTTTAGTATAAGTAGACGTATATAAATTATCGTACGGTTTAGTAACGTCGTGTCGATTTACGTTTGGTATTTTGGTGGTTCATTGCAGATGTTCGTCCTGTGTTGATAGTATTGAAATAATTTCACATCAAATTGTTCTACGCCATTGATCTTTCTTGCCCCATCTTGGCCACTCTTGGCCAAGATCTCTCTTCTCCACCTTCTCCCCATTTCTTCCATTTCCCCTCTTCTTCCATCTCCTTTCTTCTCTTTTCTTGTTTTCATTTTGGGCCCATATATATATATATATATATATATATGTCGATGTATGTATATATATATATATATGCATATGTGTATAAATAAATAGAGTAGTATCGTTGTAATGCTTGGATTTATTATCGAGGATTGTTGTCTCGGAAGCCGTTGTTACTTTCACGAGGATTAGGCTCCAATTCAGCAGTTGTAATCGGTAATTTTCTAATGTTATTATGTTTATTATTTCTATCTATTTATATACATATATATATTAGTAGTAGTAATATCTAGCCAAGATATGAATCTGAATTAGTTAATCTTTTGGTAAAATGAATGATCGACTCTGGTAATCATGATTAAAACTAATTATAATGAATCTTTTTCTATTTTGCAACGTATTGATAATATATTCGGATTGACGTAATTAATCAAGATGAATCGCAACATATAACCTGACGATGAACTGACCAGAGAAGTTGGGATATGAGATAAAAAAATAGAAAAACCGGAGGGTAAAATTGGCCGAGTGAAAACGTGACAACGGAACCCGATTTCCTACCCGGGGGCAGATTTGTCCTGGAAAGATGAATCTTATTGAAATTTGTACTCGAGATCTTAATAATGTTAAAATCACAGTTTAATTGAAACTACACCGTTTGTGTTAAATCGATCCGCCTGACAACCGGAGCCTCTTGAATAACATCGGCCGTCTAACGAACGGAATAACCTCTTTTATCCGGGGTAGATTTGTACTCGGTACCTGTTCAGACTAACTAAGATTAGCATGGGGCAGTTGTGGAGATTAAACTAATGACAATTTCATACGCTCGTGTGAAGAGGAGTTGTCTAGCTTAGGAGTACACCGGTTCATATATAATTGACCTCCTTGCATCAAGGAAAAGATCTGTCTCATTCAATTCTACTAAAAAAGATATTGATTCAGTAAAGTATTCTTGGCTAGATCTAAAATTATATATATTATCTATTTTTATTTATATATTTATTTACTGATTTACTAACAATCTAACTACTAACATAATCTAACCCAGGAAAAAGTAAAAACTGCGACTTAGATCGAGTTAATAATAGCTTCTTGGTGTTTAACCCCACTTAAAAGAATTACCATGTTTTCCCGAGGAATACGACCGACTCACCGGACTAGAGCTACAATTTGACCCGGTACACGCCGGTTAGGATCTGTATAGCCTAGGTAATGTCCGTCGACTTTCGGCGCCGTTTCCAAGGTTAGGTTTAGGTCCGTCGGTATTTTGGCGCCGTTGCCGGGAAAACGTCGCTAATTTCTTTCTTTGTGTCTAGGGTTACTACTTGTATTAGCTCAAAATTCTCGAGGATAAGTCAACACTCTTCTTATCACATTTCTTTTTTATTTTCCGTTGGTATCTACCTTCTTTTAGTTACCAATTTTCTTCTTCTACCAATTTCGAGTTATTTTCTATTTTCGATAGTAGAAAGTAAACGCGGTTCGTTTATTTTTGTTGGTACCTACCTATTGGTAAGATACCAATTAAAAAAAAAAAAATACACTCGGTAAATACCGAGTGGACTCGGTAATTACCGAGAGAAAAAAAAATGTGGTTTTTTTTATCGATTTCGTGTTATTTTCTATTCGATATTTTCTATTCCACAAAAATCATCAAATCGAGTTATGAAAACGGCCGAAATCAGTAATGAAACACCATCTGATTCAGGTTTTATCTATTTCAAGTTATTTTTCTATTTTTCGATAGTTGATGACCAGAAGTGGTAAGGCCCCACTCACTCCTTATAGGCACCGATTTAAACACTTACGAAAGGCGCTTAAGAGTAGAGAGTAAACGCGGTCATATCGATCGGGAAATCGACCAAGTATCATTTTCAAATCGAAATACGAGAATGACCGAAACTAGTGATGAAACACCGAATGAGGGCTTGATCATGCCCAAAGGAATATTAATAAATAAAATAAAAATAGAAATAATCGAAATTGGAAGCGAGGTTGGAAGGAACCAAGTTTGAAAGGGCCAATTCAAACCGAACCTTATCCGCCTCAACCCAAATTCACCTCGGTTCAACCGATAAGGCAACACCATATCCAATGCATATTTTGAAGAAAAAGGTACGAGAATGATGAAACACGGTCATTCGAGGAAGCTTTACCATATTCATCTAATGACAAGGGTAAGGGAGGTATTCATTCTATCCCTATTACAAAGATGAAGTTGGATAAAAAGTATGTATGTTTTCTTGACGATTTTAGTAAGGGAGAAGTTTGGGGGTTAATCATGAGAGCGTTGTCTTCAACACTTACAATTCATTGAAATATCCATGCATTACACTAGAATCTTGTTCTTGTGTGTACACTTGGTGTTTTTTTTTTGTTTTGGATCGTACTAACATGCAGGTAGTTGAAGAAGATGACTCCAGCAATAATGTGAAAGCTCGTGAACCGAAAGCTCGAAAATCAAAGAAAAAGGTCAAGAATCGTTTGGATTGGTGGAAATTGTCTAACCTCTGTTGGAAACCGGTATTGAAGAAGGATGCGGTGCGTGAGGATGACCCACCACCGTGCCTTAAAAACTCGAAGCACGGTAAAGTCTGGCTATAGACTATAAATGTAGTCAATGACGGGTACTATCCTTCCTTTTTACTCTTTAAGCATTTATTTTTAGTGGATTATGTGCTTAATTGTTACGTGCTTTTGTGAGTAATTGTTAGAAGTATCCCGTTTTGTTTAGTATATTATATTAGTTAATCCTTATCATTTTGGTCGAGCAAACGACGTTAACCAAAAGCGCTACCGGGAGGCGACCCGCAAAAATGTTAAATATAATAATTACTCGTACTTTGGATGATACTTTGCGAATACTTCGGATTGATTTTCATTTTGTTTCACCAAGTCTTAGGATGAATGTTTGAATGTCATTAAAAAAGGGAATGATTAGGTGGTTATCCGAAAATCCCGATGGAGAAAAAAGAGAAAAATTCAAATGCGTCATTTCTTGGACTTAGGTTGTTCGAACGATTTGAAATAACCCTCGAGGATCGGGTATAAAAGACTCGAGTTAATACTTTGCCATACGTTACATTTCATGATCTAGTCTGTTTTAAATTTCAAATAACGTGTGACATGTATTAGTTCAAATACTATGGAATTAAGGAGGTCATAACTTTAACCCACCCACCCACCCTTTAATATCATCCGAGTATTTGTTTTGACTTGTTTTAGTGCACCATTGCTTTCCCAACAACTTATTTACACTCACTTTACATTGAGGACAATGTAAGTTCGTAAGTGGGGAGTGGAGTCGTTGGTCTAGCAATGGCATTAATGCTTATTTTGTATCAATAAATCCCTTAGTTTTTGATTTTTTTCCGAGCATTATTTAGTTGATTAAAATAAACTGTATAAGGTATATATTTCATGGATTTGAAAATGTAATGATCAATTTGGATGTGTATAACCAACGTGAACCGTAAGTGCATTGTAATTCCAAATATATTTGTGTAACATGAATTCCTTCACGTAAGCCTTTGATATTGAAACGAAAATTTTAAACTGTATCCATTCAGTATCCTAGTGGTTATTCTAGATAATAACAGTAACTTAGTACCTAACTTTTGAACGTGTACTGTGAATATCTGAAGGTTTGAATGTGATAGAAAGGATATAAGTTAAGTGGAATTAAAATAAAGATGAACTATCTATATGTCGGTTGTAGCTACCAATGATTTGAGTGCAGTAGGGCGTTATCACGAAACGTCCTATATCACTATGAGGTTTAAAAGCTCCCGACTGCCTGATGATAGTAGTCCAGCTAGGGTGTTATCACGAAATGTCCTATTGCTGGGAATGAAGGCATATGCTACAAATGTGAAATTAAACTCATCAAAAAAAAAAAAAAAAAAAAAAAAAAATTGTTTAAGAGTGGTTGAAAACTTAGCTATCTTCTGACTATCCCCAGTATAAACTGAATGATATGCTTTAGGGATTATCTTAATAAGTACTCGGAAGAACTTTGTGTGGAACTGTTACTGCTTATACCTAGGAAAGTCATTAGGACTGTCTGAATGGATATTTGTGTGTTTTGCTTGATTTATTCAAGAGAGGATAGTGGAAATTGAAAAGGCTTGTCACACACACACTCTGTTATACATTGATATTGAGGTTAACGCCTGGTTGTAATTCTAATGGTTGTATTATCTAGTTGTCCCTTATATCTTCTATCTTCATGAATTTATCTCTCATTCATGTTGTTTTATCGCTTGTTTTGATCGAGGACGACCAAAAGCTAAGTAGGGGTTGTGATGAGAGATAAATTTATGATCATTATTACGACATTTTACCCCAATATTGATACCATTTTGAGCATTATTGTATCAAATCAAGTCAAAATTACTAAGTTTTATTCAAATGTATAAGTAGTAGTTATTATATAAATTATCGTATTTTTATAAGTTTTTTATTAGTTTTTGTATCGGTTTAGTAACCGGAGTGTCGTGTCGGATTTACGTTTGGTATTTTGGTGGTTCATTGCAGGATTATATATTGACCAAGATTCCATGTAACGACATGTTTTGAGTCTAAAAGAGGTATTTTGAGGGATAGAAGAAGATGCCACAAGCTTACAAGTTCAAAACGGATCAAATTGTTCTACGTGCTTCTACCGTAACCAGTTCTCGATGCGAATTTGACCCAACTTAGAGGCGTTTCCTGGGGAAGAGTTCTTGATGAAAGTTGTAGATACTAAAATGATCTTTCCAACGCATTTTGAATCACGTCAATCGGAGGTCTACAACTCAAGTTATGATTTTTATACCGAACAAATTTAACTTCGGGACGAACCGGGAGATTTTAGGGAGGTTCCTTGCATGTTCCTTGCATGTTACTTGCATGTGGCATGTAATGATTTCTTGTAACAAACTTCACATGCTACTACATGACTCACCACCTCCACATGATGGCAAATATTCTCCAAGATTATCCCACATGCTAAATGGAGATAATTCCTCCCCAAATACAACCTCCCTCACAACAAACTTCTCACCTCTCCCAAATAAACCTCCCCATATACACCCTTCTCCTATATAAACTCCTCCATCTCCATTGATCTTTCTTGCCCCATCTTGGCCACTCTTGGCCAAGATCTCTCTTCTCCACCTTCTCCCCATTTCTTCCATTTCCCCTCTTCTTCCATCTCCTTTATATATATATATATATATATATATATATATGCATATGTGTATAAATAAATAGAGTAGTATCGTTGTAATGCTTGGATTTATTATCGAGGATTGTTGTCTCGGAAGCCGTTGTTACTTTCACGAGGATTAGGCTCCAATTCGGCGGTTGTAATCGGTAATTTTCTAATGTTATTATGTTTATTATTTCTATCTATTTATATACATATATATATTAGTAGTAGTAATATCTAGCCAAGATATGAATCTGAATTAGTTAATCTTTTGGTAAAATGAATGATCGACTCTGGTAATCATGATTAAAACTAATTATAATGAATCTTTTTCTATTTTGCAACGTATTGATAATATATTCGGATTGACGTAATTAATCAAGATGAATCGCAACATATAACCTGACGATGAACTGACCAGAGAAGTTGGGATATGAGATAAAAAATAGAAAAACCGGAGGGTAAAATTGGCCGAGTGAAAACGTGACAACGGAACCCGATTTCCTACCCGGGGGCAGATTTGTCCTGGAAAGATGAATCTTATTGAAATTTGTACTCGAGATCTTAATAATGTTAAAATCACAGTTTAATTGAAACTACACCGTTTGTGTTAAATCGATCCGCCTGACAACCGGAGCCTCTTGAATAACATCGGCCGTCGACGAACGGAATAACCTCTTTTATCCGGGATAGATTTGTACTCGGTACCTATTCGGACTAACTAAGAAAATTTATATATTATCTATTTTTATTTATATATTTATTTACTCCTTTACTAACAATCTAACTACTAATATAATCTAACCCAGGAAAAAGTAAAAGCTGCGACTTAGATCGAGTTAATAATAAACTTTCTCGCGTTTAACCCCACTTAAAAGAATTACCATGTTTTCCCGAGGAATACGACATTTCACTCACCACTGTAGCTACAATTTGACCCGATACAACTGCCGGTTAGGATCTGTATAAGCACAGGTAATGTCCGTCATTTTTCACGCGCGTTTCCAAGGTTAGGTTTAGGTCTGTCACAGTGACATTGAGAAAGATTAAACAAAAAAAAAAAAAAAAAAAAAAGCGTAAATGTGGTACCAAAAAACAAATAATGGATGTCAATAACCCTAAATCCTAAACCATCGTCATAAAACAAATATCAAATATGAACTGACAATGTAATTATATTGCAATGTGACGTTTTTGTTAAGGGCACCGTTGATACAAAGATGAATTTATTCGGACAACAAGAAAATTCGACTCTTGAAACATCGATTTTCATTGTGATGTTCTGAAAGTAAAATTCAATGCGGTGTCAATAATAATATCTTTTGTCAAATAATATCGTGGCATTTATTACGTTATATTAATTGTTTTATTTGGAAGAAGAAAAAAAAGGCGATGGTTGCATTTACAAAACCATAGCCAAAAACATAGAAATCCACAGCTAAATTTTATTGTCTGGTTTGCATAGAAACAACCGTTGAATTCCAACAACCGACACACAATCCATCTTGTTGAATCAACATAGGCCACATCGCTCTGCAAACTTTTTATTTGTATTTCAATCATTTTCCACCTCAAATTCTCACCCTCCTTTAATTTGTCTCAATTATAATCCCTCTATTTTTCTGACACTTGAGCCAACCAACCAAATATACTCAGTCAATCCTACTACTATTCCTTAAAAATAAAAATAAAAAGAAATCTTCGGTATGTTTGGCTTTATGGTGTTTTATATCATCAATCGTCATGCTTATGCCTATTATGCAGAATTGTAGCAGAAGATCGAAGCTTTAGCTGAGGGGATTTTCATTACAAAACTCAAAGGTAAGCACTTCTTTTGTTGTCTTCTGCTAATATATAGTGTTTGAATGTATACATGTATAATTTAATTTGCTATGGCATATCAGATATCTATATTCATGTCACGTGTCGGCAAGTCCATACGTTTAGAAATGTGTTACGACCATGGTCGTCCCTTCATAATCGGGGGTTTGGGGGGGGCTCAGGCCAATTTTTGTTTGAGGGCCTTTGACTCTGCTAAAAGTTGTGATGTAATAGTAGCTATTTTCTGAACATACTTGGTGGAGTATGAAGAAAATAATAGAATTTGGTTGACCTTTTTTTTTTTTTTTTTTTTTTCTTTTCTTGAATATGTGTAGGAATTCTAGCTTTACTAAAATACATTTACTAACATGTAAAACGGGGACATAAAATGTGAATTTGGAGAAGGCCGTAGGCCGCCATAGCATGCATGTGATGTATTCTTCTTGTTATGTAATGTAACGGCTCAAGATTGGCTAAAAGAGCAATTGCATCGGTTTCTTTTAACAATTTCTTTATTTTGTAGATTCAAATATCATTTTTATCTGTTTTTAACAATTTCTTTATTTTGTAGATTCAAATATCATTTTTATCTGTTTTACGGATTCTTGTCTCTATTCAGGCCGAAATGAATCAGAATCTGTAAAACAGATCGTCTAAAGCATTTGTATCTTGTGCGATACATACATGTAGAATTAGTGCGGAATTTAGAGATTTTGTATTTCATATGTCTGAATAGAGATGATTTTTAGTGGATTTTGTTGATCTGAATATTTATTTTTTACAGATTTACCTTATTTTTGCAGTGTCAAATGCAAATGCAAGTGCTCTAAACAACTTACCTACTAGAAGGGAAGATATACCTGTCATATCTCTTTCTTTTTCTGCAATCTGAAGACATTTCTTCAAAATCCAATTGCAAAAATGAGAGAACATGTTTTTGTGAATAGAGTTATGAGCAACAGTACGCAAGTAGAATCAGAGCTCATGGATGCAAAGAAAACAGTAAAAGATTTGAGATTGAAAATTGAGCAATCAAATTCAAGGGCTAATGCACAAAATGAATACTTGGAAAAAGTGAAAATGAACAGAAAAAGTAGTGGAGATTGGGAAATGATGAAGGAATTGGAAGATGTGAAACAAGAACTCAGTATGCTAAAGCTTGATATAGCTTCTCTTTTAGAAGAGAAAAGGAGAGCAGAGAAAGAAACTCAAGTGTTTAAGTCGAAAGCGATATCTTTTTCAAGCTCAGCAGAAACACTTGAGAAAGAAATCGATGAAATCGAAGAAGAGCAAGTTCTTGCTGAGTTGGCACGAATCGAAGCCCTTAAAGAACTCGCGGTCGTTGAATCACAAAGAAAACAAGATAATGAGAAACACATTATGGAGATGGATGAACGAAAGAAACGGATTAATCTGATGCGCCAAGAATTAGATACTGCAAAAGTTCTTGAAACAGAACTAGATGTCACTTTAGCAGATGTGTATATGATGGAGAACGAGCTAAAGCAAATCAGGCAAATAAAAGAGCCCGATTCGGTTCGTGACCACGAGCCAGATAATCCAGATTCAATTACAAAGGAAATTGAGGCAGCTAAGAATGAGCTAGCTTCTGTTAAAGAAGAAGGTTTTAAAATCATGGCTTCGATCGAAATGTCAAGGACCGAGCTTGAAAACGTATCAGAAGAAGTTGCGCGAGTAAAACGAAGAGAGGAGAAGATCGAGTTAGCCATACAAAACATGAATGCAAAGCTTTTGAGAGGAAGAGCTAAACTAAAAGCTGCATCTTTATCTGAAGAGACAGCCAATTCAACTGTATTGAATTTATCAAACACCCTTGAGCAATATAAGACAGAGACAATAGCAGCTAAGAAAGAGGTATTACTGATCAAAGAAGAAACTCAAAATCTCAAGGAAGAAATCGAGAAAACAGAATCTCAGACTGATGAAACCGAATCAAAGCTTCAAACTGCGCTCGAAGAACTCAAGTCGATTAAATCATCAGAAGCCGAAGCCCTTGAAAAGCTGAAGACACTTGCAGAGAATACTATGAAAAATAGAGCTTCAGCTTTTCAGCAAAATTCTGTGTTAACTATATCCAAATTTGAATATCAGTACCTAAAAGATCGAGCAGCACGAGCCGAAGAAATTGCAGACAAGAAAGTGGCAGCTGCACAGGCTTGGATTGAAGCTTTAAAAGCCAGTGAAAGAGAAATCCTAATGGAAACTGAAAAGGTTAAAAAAGAAATGTTAGAGGCTCGTGAAACGCCGAGATCACATCCGAAAAAGGGAGTGTGTGAGAATGAAATGGACATTTGGATGCAAGCTTATGACAAGAACACATTAGAGGTGTCTAGAGGATCATCAAATACGAGTGAGAAACCGACACCAATAAGAAGAGGAAAGCAAAGGGTGTCCATATCCAACAGAAATCTAGGTACTTCTAGATCATCGGCTTCATTCTCGAGTAGAAGAAGAACAAAAGTGAAGCCAAGTCTAGCTAAGATATTCAGTGGCAAAACTGAGAACCAGCAGGCATAAAGCTATTACATTTAGGTAGAATAAATCTTCACGCCCCTGAAACTTATTTGTAATAAGATTCATTTTGTATACTGTATTCCTTAACCCAATAAAGTATGAAATTTGGAAGGATTTTCCTCTTGAGAAACTAACATTGTTCATACCCTTCAAAACCAGGCCTTCAATTTCATGCATTTTGATTCAAAAAGAAAAGTTTAATATTTATTCACTTCACCACCATTTTACCCTTATAAAGGGTAGGAGATGTTACAATATGTATGAGTACATTGGTCCTATTTATTGTCTAAACACTTACTGATGCCGTACAGAAGTCATATTAGGCATGGATTCTTAGAAGATAAACTTATTCGCATAGGGCCTGTTTGATAAACAAATTAAGCATTTATTCTGAACAAATTAAGTACTTAAATCATTCATACTTAATGTCTTTAACACGTGTATATGCATTAATTGGACTAATTAGTACTAGAAATAAAAGGGTTCCTCAAAGATCATGTCATGAGTTTGAGAGAAGATTTCGTTTTCATGTTCAATCATGTCTTGAACAAAAGAACAACTTGAAGAACCTTCAAAGCTGTTGCTTTTTTGTTCTTCTTCTTCTTCTGCTACTGCTGCTGCAAATGCAATACCTTCATGGGCTTGTTTTTCATTATTATTATTATTCTCTTCTGCAATATATGTAGGGAGAAATGTATCCGCCGAAAGGTAATCACGCCAGCTAAAATCAGCGGATGATGTTAAGCTTTTAGCAGTAGTAGTAGTAACATCAGCAGCAGGCGGCTGATGAAAAGGGGATTCGGGATGCGCGTAATGTATATCTTTGGTTGCTGAATTCTTGTTATTGTAGTAACTTGAAGCTTCGATCAAAGCTTGTGTCACTGTATTGATAGCATGAGGTTGAGAAAGTAGCTCAACAGAGTGATCTTGATCGTAACGAGGCATCAGGCATGAAGAAACGATCATGATCATTGGATAATAGCTTGATTTCAGACGAAGAAGAAGAATCTTCTAAAAGACCATATGATTTCTCAGAAGAATAATATCGGAATTGCGTACAACAATCTTTTTGAAAGTTATAGTCGTTGTTGACACAACCAATGTTACCATAATCAGCAAGAATCTGGGAATAAGGCCTATGCATTTCAGCACAATTGCAAAAGAGTTTGATATGATAGAATAATAATAATAATAATAATACACGTAAAAAGAAAAACAAAGGGGTAAAGCTAAATAAAAAGGAAAAATGAAATATTTGCTACACTACTGATGATGAGAGACGTGGATAACACACGACAGTTAATTTTTGTCTGCGATAAGCACCAATTTGAGTGCTGAAATTTTTTGTTATTTTTACATGTGGAATTAAGTGACACTTAAATAATTAAAATGTGTTAAAATGTTATCAAACATCTCTAAATATAACCGTCACTTAATTTTTTAAAAATAAATACTTATTTTACTTACCAAACAGGGCCTAAGAGTTAAAGTTTGAGGGATTTAGTTTATAAGATGTTATCTTTTTTTATACTAAACTATATATGCTTTTGGGGCTATAATGTATAAAATTTTAACAATTATTATGTGTAACATTTCTTTATTTTTATCTTCTTTCACATAAAATTATGTGAATTGAAATATATATAAATAAAATATTGTTGTTTGTCATATGATACAAGTATATTAAAGTATGTTAGGGACTAAATCCGAGATATAACTCTTAACAACAATAACATAAATTAAAAAAGAGAGGAGAAAAATTAATTAATTGAGACGAAACAACAAAATTTTATTTTATGGTTCAGCCAACCTGAACAACATCCACAAGACAATACAAACAACTATGTTGAAGCTCGAATAACAATAGCATAAACATTATACTATAACAATAGAGTTTATCTAAAGTAAGTGATACGTTTCAAATGTTTATCTAATACGAAATAATAAAAGTCTCGTTTATAATTAAGTCAATTTAAAATTTCAGTGAAACATTTATTATATTTTTCTTTCTTCTAGCCCTAATTTATTATATATATTCATCTACTATTGACTAATTTACAACTACTCACTCCGTTCATATTTAATTGTCGCAGTCGCTAAAAATACACATATTAAAGAGAACAGTTAATGCTTTGACTTAACATCAAATTGATAATAATACCCTTTGAATATAATTAATGCAATATTGTTTTTAATCTTCCACCCTTTAATAAATTAGGGTAGATGTTGATAATACATTAAATAATGCTTTGGAATGTAACTACGACGGATAAAAAGTATTTTTTTTTCTGCAACTGCCACACTTAAATAGCAATGGAGAGAGAATTATATTAAAGAGAGACAAAGGATTGATCTCATCGCGTGCTATCTCACGTGTTACTAGCAAGAGTACTAAGTCAAACATAGCATAACAAGGGTGAGTTAAGGTCGATCTCACAGAGACAATGCAATACGGATAACAAACGCATAATCCCAATTAAAAATTCATACAATGGTCCTTAGACCAACATAAAGATAGAAAAGAAATTAGTTTTTCCCCACCTTACCGGTCTCCTAACTTTATGTAACTAATCATCATGTTTACTTTTCCCTGTAATTCCAAGATTCAACCAGAACTTATGTTCTGATTCCGTTTTAGCTACGGGTGCAATCTCCTAACCTTATTTACTTCCATGGGACGGACAGTAAACGTCTATGTGCATTTTAAAGAATTTAAGAAAATAATAATTTGTATTATTTCGCGTGTCTTTCAAAGATTACAAGTGTATGGTATAAATAAATACAAATAAAACCATAATTAAAATAGGAATGCTAATCGTCTCTTTCTTCTCCGAGTTCCAACTTCATTACAACTCGGCGGTGGCTCGATCTTCATCGGGACGGACGGATGCATGCAAATCCGGTTTTACGGGTAACCCTATCTTTATCCTTTTCTTCGATCCTATTTCATCTTTATCCTTTTCTTCTGTAACTTCGAGAAGTCTAGCTTTCTTCTTTTGGACTGTGTCTTCATTTCGACCTTCATTTCGACCTTTGTCTTCATCATTCCCCCGCAATCTGGCGTAGGAGATCGGTCGAATACGCAGATTGGATTGTAAAATGGAAAATTGTACCTTAGGTAGAGGCTTAGTAAAAATATCGGCTAGCTGTTGTGTGTAGAAGGCACATAGCGTGTAACCAAATTGTTTAACGACCACTTTCTCGCGGACAAAATGATAATCTAACTCAAAGTGTTTAGTACGAGAGTGAAACATAGGATTGACAGTTAAATATAATGCACTAAGATTATCACACAGCAACTGAGGGGGCAGTTGAAGCTTAACCCCAACATCTCGAAGAAGATGAGTAATCCACACCAGTTCAGCTGTTGCTGAAGCCATAGATCTGTATTCTGCTTCAGAGCTGGACCTAGCCACAGAGCCCTGTTTTTTTGAACTCCAAGACACACAATTTGCACCCAAAAAGACACAAAAACCAGTAGTACTACGCCTAGTGGTAGGACACCCTGCCCAATCAGCATCACTAAACGCATACAATGTGAGAGGACTTTGAGACAAGAAGTGCAACCCATGTGTGGAGGTACCCTTAATAAATCTTAGTAGCCTTTTAACTTCCTTGAAATTCCCTACAGTAGGATTGGCAAAATGTTGACACACCTTGCTAACGGCGCATGAGTGATGTCCGGCCTAGTAAAGGTAAGGTATTGCGGGGCCCCTACGTGCTCCCGTAAGTAAAAGGGTCAAAGGGATCATCATCGGATGGTTTGAACCGAGTTTTAAGGGCCAAAGGAGTAGCAATAGGTGTACACTCCAAAGATCTTATGCTTGTCTAACAAAGCACATATACTTTTGTTGTGTCGAAGAGGATACCGGTTGGAGTAGTCTTCACCTCAATTCCCAAGAAAAAACTTAGTGAGCCCAAATCCTTTAGTGCAAATTCTTGACCCAATCTATCAACTAGAACCTGTATAGCTTGAGGGTCATTCCCTGTGACTATAATATCATCCACATAGATAAGCATAATGACTATAATTCCTCTTTCTCTAAACACAAACATAGATGAATCTGACCTACTGCAGCTGAAATGGATGTGGATAAGATATTGAGAAAGTCTATCAAACCAAGCTCTAGGGGCTTGCTTGAGTCCATAGAGTGATCTTTGTAACAAGCATACATGGTCCGGACAGTTATTATCCCCGAAGCCGGTGGTCACGTTCCATATAGACTTTTTCACCGAGATACCCACAAGAATGCATTTTTCACATCCAACTTTTTTAGGGGCCATCCACTTGAAACGCGCCAAGGCCAACACCAGCCTGATTGTGGTTGGTTTTATCACAGGACTAAAGGTCTCTTGATAGTCCACCCCTGGCTGTTGAGCATACCCTTGAGCAACTAACCTTGCTTTATATCTTTCAAGTGTACCATCCTCCCTTGTTTTGACCTTGTAGACCCACCTAGATCCAATCACATTAGTATCAACTGGCCTAGGAACAAGGATCCAGGTCTTGTTGCAGTGTAGTGCTTCTAATTCCTCCTTCATTGCTGTAACCCATTCTGACTGTTGTAGGGCAGTTTTTAAGGACTTTGGTTCTGGAATAACCACTAAGGTTTCTGTGTTCATGGCATAATCTTGTAAGTAGGATGGTGGTCTCCTATCCCTCACAGGTCTGGATGAATCTGGATGAAGTTGAGTCTCCGGATCTGCCTCTACTTCTGAATGTTCTGAGGCACCTGATTCTGACAAAGTATCAGAATCTGATGTATCCTGACTTGGATCTGGTTGTGGTTCAGTATCATTAACTTCAGTGTGTCCTACTGGTTCTGTGATCTCAGGAGGTGGTTGAGTGGGTTCTGGACAACAACTAGAAGTCAGGTGTGGTTGTGGTACTTCATCTGGTGTTTGTTCAGGTAATGGTGATACCTGCCACTCATCTACTGTAGGATACTCCACATATTCAGTGTCTCTTCCTGATTCAGGTGGTGGTGTAGGTGCATAAGGGAACACACCTTCATCAAATACCACATGCTACCTGGAGATATAGACTCTTTTAGTCTTAGGATCCAAACACCTATACCCCTTGTGTGAAGGACTATATCCAAGGAACACACATGGTACACTCCTTTTTGCAAACTTGGATTGTCCATGGTGTCTTAAGGTTGGAAAACATTGGCATCCAAAGACTCTCAATCCTCCATAATCGTGGTCCCCGTTATATAATTTCCGGTAGGGGTTACATTCTGGAGCACGGAGGAAGGTAACCTATTGATCAAGTATACTTTGCGGTGAGGAAGGCTTCTACCCATAAATGTTGAGGGACATGAGCATGGAACATGAGGGTGAGGCCTGTTTCTACCACATGTCTATGCTTTCTTTCAGCCACTCCATTCTGTTCTGGAGTGTGTGGACAGGATATTTGCAGGCTTATACCACAGTCGGATAAGTGGTTCAAAAAGGCTGTCAATTTAAACTCTCCTCCTCCATCACACTGAAAGATCTTAATTTTATGGTTTAGTTGGTTTTCTACTAGTCTTTGAAAACGTACAAAACAGTCATAGAATTCTGATTTTCTTTTTAGTGGATATAACCAAGTGAATCTAGAAAAGTCATCAATAAAAATTGCATAGTAGGTATAGCCTTGATTTGAAGAGATTGGTGCTGGACCCCATAAATCACAGTGAATCTTTTCTAAAGGAATTAAAGCTTTATTATTATTCAAACTAAAAGGAAGTTTACAACTTTTTCCCATTTGGCAACTTGCACAAATGGTAGGTTTGTGAATCCAACTACAAACATCTATCAAGGATTTTTTATTTAAAACAGAAATTGACTTGGCTTGAGGATGTCCTAATCTCTGGTGCCAAATCAAGGATGATGCCTTCCCTAGCTTTACTGCACTTAATGCCTCTTGTATGCCTTCATTAGCTGCATAGAGTCCCCCTCTTTTATGTCCTTGTGCCACTATTCTCTGGTCCTGATCCTTAATCACAAATCCACTATTAGTGAACTCAAAAGTACATTGGTTATCTGCAGTATATTTACCAACTGATAATAAATTCTTTGTTAAAGAGGGTACAACTAGGATGTCTTTTAACTTGAGGTTACCAACATAAGCATCCCCAGTATGTGTAATGTCTAGTTTACTACCATCTCCTACATGTACCTTATCATTACCAGAGTACTTTCTTTTAGTAAAAAGATTACCTTCATTATTTGTCATATGTGATGTAGCACCTGTATCTGCATAGAATCCAAAGTGTCATGTTCTTCTGATAAGTTCATTGCTGCTAGTGCCTTGGGGACCTCCTCAGATTGATAAGCATAATCGAACCTGTACCAGCAATCCAGGGCAGTATGGTTGACCTTTCCACAGATTTGACATATTGGCCTTGATTCTCCAGAATTCTCTGTTTGTTTTTTCTGAGTATCTGTCCTTGCCTCAGTGTTTCTGTTGTTTTGTTGTGGCTGATTTGGATCTCCAGATCTGCCAGCAGGAGCAAAGCCACGACCTCTTGAGGTAAATTGAGCTCTTCCTCCTCTTCTTCCTCTTCCTCTCCCTCTTTGAGAGAGGTAGGCTTGAGTCTGATTGATAAATTCCTTTTGTTCTGCCTGTTGAGTTTTGATGGTTTGCTCATACCCTTGTAGTGCCATAATTAACTCATTAAAGGTAGGATAGGGAGCCTTAGTGAGCATAGCGGTTCTAAAACCCATATACTCATTCCCAGGCCATGAGCAACCGGAAAACCTTATCAAGATCGAAACAGGCTTTTTAATTGCGGTCTTCATCACATTAACCTCATTCGTTGGTTGTAGGAACTCACACGCAATAAGTTCTAGAAAGTGCTGGCTTAACACCGAGAACATCCCTAATTTCGACTTGGGCACCACACCTCGTGCAAATTTCGACTCTATAGTATAGAGTTCAAAATCTGTTTTCAACTCATTCAGAGTCGAATTTTATGCATAATTTCGACTGTGGATGGGTGGAAAACAAATTTCGACCTCTACAAAGTCGAAATTTGCATTAAGTATGATACCCTAATAAATTGCGTGTGGTGCTATTGACAATGCCCTATATTTAAATTTTTTTTTTTTTTTTTTTTTTTTGAAATTTAACTTTCATTAAAATCATGAAATGTCTACTAATAAAGCAGAGACAATATTAGGTGGGGGCATGAAGAAACGATCATGATCATTGGATAATAGCTTGATTTCAGACGAAGAATCTTCTACAAGACCATATGATTTCTCAGAAGAATAATATCCGAATTGCGTACAACAATCTTTTTGAAAGTTATAGTCGTTGTTGACACAACCAATGTTACCATAATCAGCAAGAATCTGGGAATAAGGCCTATGCATTTCAGCACAATTGCAAAAGAGTTTGATATGATAGAATAATAATAATTTTTCCTAATAAGAGATAAAGAGTCAAAAGTCCTTTTATTGGCACAAAATGAATAAATATGACACACATATTTTTTTAGTTGCAAAAATGACAAACAATTTTAGACGGATAAAATTATCCCTTTATGAGACGCGCGAGTAGCTTCAGTGGTATTGTTTGCATATATGATATATTTACTGTAGCTCTTTATATGTTTTTTTTTTTTTTTTCAAACACTCGTAACTTTTGATTTACAACTCCGATCATCGAAATTTTTTAACCAAAATTCATGCTTTTTTTGCTCTTCAATTTGAGCCCAAATACGATACCCTTCCGACGTATATTTTGAAATACGAAAAAATATTTGTATTAACCGGAGCGCTTTTTCTTATAAGCGACCGTAACTTTTGATTTAGAACACCGATCATCAAAATTGTTTCAGCAAAGTTCATATTTTTTTTTATCTTCATTTTGAGACCGCGTTTGATACCTTTTCGACGTAGTATTTGAAAGCCGAATTTAATCGCAGCATTTACACTAACACAAGATCGATATCGGTATCGATATCGATAAACAACAATATCGGTATCGAATGCGATAACGAATAAGAATAATAAAGATGTCGATATCGATAACGATCGCATATGAGGTAATCAGTATCA
The DNA here is from genome assembly GCA_036785695.1 of Gentiana straminea. Lineage (NCBI taxonomy): Eukaryota > Viridiplantae > Streptophyta > Magnoliopsida > Gentianales > Gentianaceae > Gentiana > Gentiana straminea. The sequence goes on along the minus strand of JAVUPR010000314.1, from coordinate 7,193,567 downwards.
TTTAAGGCTTAATTCAAGTGACTACTTCAAGGCACACATATCTGACTCATTTAAGGCTTAATTCAAGGGACACAATATCATATCTGGATCATATAAGGCAAAAAAAACTCTTCAACAAAATGCTTCTTGCATATTTTCCTCATATTTACAGTGAAGTAAATCTCCAATATTTGCATATCTCTCTTAAATTATCAGCAATAATTGGCAGAAATTAAGGCCCAAATAAACATCAAAAATGGCAAACCATAATGGAAGAAAGAACGAGTCAAAAAAACGACAACAATGGCGAGAAGAATAAAGCTCAAATCTTTACATATTCCACTCAAATTAACACCAACAACAACAGAATTCAACATCAAATATAGCTGAAAAGTAATACCTCAGAAAACAGCAACAATGGCGAAACTAAAGCCCCAAAAAAAGAAATGGAACAAAATATGCAACTAGTAAAATAAGGAGACTACTTCTAGGCGGGTAATCAGTATCATTTAAGTCTTAATTCAAGTGACTACTTCAAGGCACACATATCTGGCTCATATAAGGCAAATTACGATACGATACGATGCGATACTATTACGATACGTTGCGATACGATATTGATCGTTACTAATACGACCGATACGATACTGATTTTCGAAATATCAAACATGGAAAACTTGTTCTAAACTTCAGGCCCAAAACTTGTTCTAAACTTCAGGTCACTTCTTTACAACCACATTGCTCAACTTTCCAAACTCGAAATTTGAAATGCAAACATGGCATATATTTTGAAAACCTCAAGCTGCTTCAAAATCTCATTGATAATCCACTCATTTCAACTTGATCATCCTTATATGCACTCATAATCCTACTAACACTAAGGAGGACTCCAAAATAGTTCTAGCTCAACAATATATTCATGGTCCCAAATAGCTTTATCAAATACCAACGGCTATCTCAACTATACATGACAATACCCTCCCCTGTAAAGCTTCCATGTCCCCAATGGAAGTGGAAAAATCCGGGAACTGGGACATTCAAAATTCTGCTTATGAAATGATAGAAGGATGCAACTGATATAAGCACATAAATGTTGCACAAAAACATCACCGAAACATGTAAATTGTGGTTGTGCTTTTTTTTTTTGTGTGTTTTTATTTTTTTTTAGCATTGAAAATGATTAGTGTTGCAGTAATGGATGTAAATAACATCAATTTCTTGTAGATATGTAAAATACATTTAACACAACAATCTCTTGCAAAAGCTACTATTCCATAATCTACAAAATTTAGGAGAAATGCAAACAAAGAAATTTAGATGGAAAACCTCTTTCAATCTGAAAGGCTGTTTTCTGCTTCATGTAACTCTGTATCTTTCTCAAGAATGAGTTTTTGGGCTTTGTTAAACTCAGATTCTGGTTTAGTTTGCAAAATGGACAAAGCAAGCTGGATGCATAAACATATTCAGAATTAACAAATGTTACTCTACATACCGCAGCAGAAATACATAACAATTCACACATTTTCTATAGCCTCTGATAATGACACATAAATTTCAATGCTACCGAACAAAACCTTTCTCTCAGCTTCATCTTGTAGATATCCATCTCTTGGGATGTAAACAAATAGCTGAGCTGAAGAAATTGAAGGAGAATTCCAGTTTCAATAAAGTTTCGAAGAATTTGTGGAAATATTCCAGTTTATCATCATCAAATGCTCAAACTATTTACGAAAATTGCAGCTTCAAATTCGAAATCGAAGAAAGAAGAACACGGAATCGAGATTGAACGGCCGAGATGTTCGGAGAGATGTTCGGAGGATTTTGCATCACTAAACAAAAAGAAAATTTATAAACCCTAACCTATATGCAAAACTAACTCCTAACCGGCCGAATACCGGGTTGTTGATAGTAGAGCGAGATAAGTAAGGGGTCGATCCACAGGGAATTGGGATGTTGAATCTAATCTTATTAACTCTCTCAATTGCTACTCATGAAAACAAATAAACGAAAGAAAAACATATAAACGAAGATAGAACAACTAAAATAAATCTAACCTATAACAAACAATAAAAACAACCTAAACTAAAGATACATGGGATTAAACATTCCACAAACCAAGTGATTTCAATCCAAGTTCATCTCATGATTTTAATTCAATATTGTGGTTTCACCTTTACACGAGATACAAATTCCTAATCTCTTAGAGAATCTATTTCTCAAGCTATGAATTCCTAATTCCTTAGTGAATTCAATTACCGATCTCTCCTCTTCCGAATGTTGAGACCAATTTCCATACAAAACGAAGGTGTAGATTCAGGCTAACTCTCGTATTTTAGAATCTAACAACCTAGATAATTAATCCATTAATTTGTCACGAATTAACGATTAAAGATCCTATCTTTCTATGGTGATTTAGTTTACGCAACTTCCGTATGTTGTAAACATATCAATTAGTAAACAAATCTCTCGATATGAGTTCACACGATAGCATCATAATCATAGAACGATACAAAATAAATCAAAAATCATGAAGATAAACAAAGCTTGAATAAATAAAAAAGATGAACTCACATAGTTTATACAATGGATGATCCATGAATTGAAAACGAAACAAAAACGATCCTAATCTAACCTCGGGTCACCCGAGCACAAGGCTCGGGTGACCGGCCTTGAGACTCCCAAAGTGCGCTGCTCCCCTGGGTTTTAGTGTATGAGAAATTATGTATGAAAAGGTATGATTTAGGGTTTGGGGCGCTGCTGCTTAAATAGGAAAATAAGTCGGCTAGGTCAAAAACTAGGTCGGTTGCGCTTCAGTCGGCCGTGGACGCCCGTCCAAGATGGTTGGACGCCAGTCTGGTGCCTCTGAACGCTCGTTCACTATGGCGTCCAAACTCTCTGAATCAACTTTTTCTCCTGGACGCCAGTCCACTTCTTTGGACGCCAGTTCAGCCTGGACGCTAGTTCAGGATCCTGGCCGCCAGTCCAGCTGCTTGAAAATCGATCTTCTCATCTCTATCTTCAATCGATTTCATCTTTATCTCTTCTCCTCTTCATTAATCCGATTGTTAACCTCTTTTAATCCTCTTTTGGTCGAAATTGTGTATCTACAAGATAATAAAACACACCAAAGCGTAACATAACTCCAAAACAATATAAAATCACAATTTAAGCACATAATTCGTTACGTTTTGCAATTTAACTATTGAAAACACCACTCGCTCAATATTTCAATTATGAAGCTCGATTTCTATGAAAAGCATCCACATATGGGGGAAATTGATATAAAACATATCCTTATAAAACGTATAAAATCACCCTTAACATGAGACACGAAATTCAGCCTCTTTTGCTTCAGAAAATACTATCACTAACAGAGAAAATGCTGCATCACTTGCAAAAGCACTTTACCCAGCCATAGGCATTCCAATGGTCATTTGTGTCTTTTTTCTACTCTTTTCTCTATTGTACATATCCTCGAGACAGAGACCGAGCTAAAATGGATGCATTGATTGAATCAGAGATGCAACAGATGGATATGGATTCGACTTAATTGAAAGAAGATCAGTATATTCGAGTTGTTGATGCATCAGAATACGATGATGGAATATTGCATTTAAAAGAAAAGAGCGGGATTTGCAGGCTAGGAGTTGCAGGCTTCAAATCGATGAAGGAGACGAAGAAGAAAGAGTGGGGCAAGGAAGAAGAAACAACCTGTTGAAGATAAGGGTAATTTAGTCCGAACGGAAAATTATTGTCCTTACTGCAACTATAAATTGAATCAGGATTAATGATTTATTAAGGGGAAAAAGAGGACTTTTACCTAATTTTTCCTAATAATAATACACGTAAAAAGAAATTATAAAAGTCTCGTTTATCTAAAGTAAGTGATACGTTTCAAATGTTTATCTAATACGAAATTATAAAAGTCTCGTTTATAATTAAGTCAATTTAAAATTTCAGTGAAACAGTTATTATATTTTTCTTTCTTCTAGCCCTAATTTATTATATATATATTCATCTACTATTGACTAATTTACAACTACTCACTCCGTTCATATTTAACTGTCGCAGTCGCTAAAAATACACATATTAAAGAGAGCAGTTAATGCTTTGACTTAACATCAAATTGACAATAATACCATTTGAATATAATTAATGCAATATTGTTTTTAATCTTCCACCCTTTAATAAATTAGGGTAGATGTCGATAATACATTAAATAATGCTTTGGAATGTAACTACGACGGATAAAAAGTAATTTTTTTCTGCAACTGCCACACTTAAATAGCAATGGAGAGAGAATTATATTAAAGAGAGACAAAGGATTGATCCCATCGCGTGCTATCTCATGAGTTACTAGCAAGAGTACTAAGTCAAACATAGCATAACAAGGGCGAGTTAAGGTCGACACAGAGACAATGCAATACAGATAACAAACGCATAATCCCAATTAAAAATTCATACAATGGTCCTTAGACCAACATAAAGACAGAAAAGAAATTAGCTTTTCCCCACCTTACCGGTCTCCTAACTTTGTGTAATTAATCATCATGTTTACTTTTCCCCGTAATTCCTTGATTCAACCAGAACTTATGTTCTGATTCCGTTTTAGCTACGGGTGCAATCTCCTAACCTTATTTACTTCCATGGGACGGATAGTAAACGTCTATGTGCATTTAACCTCATTCGTTGGTTGTAGGAACTCACACGCAATAAGTTATAGAAAGTGCTGGCTTAATACCGAGAACATCCCTAATTTCGACTTGGTCACCACACCTCGTGCAAATTTCGACTCTATAGAGTTCAAAATCTGTTTTCAACTCATTCAGAATCGAATTTTGTGCATAATTTCGACTGTGGATGGGTGGAAACAAATTTCGACCTCTAATAAATTGCGTGTGGTGCTATTGACAAATCCCTATATTTAATTTTTTTTTGTTTTTTTTTATAAAAAAATTTAACTTTCATTAAAATCATGAAACGTCTGCTAATAAAGCAGAGACAATATTAGGTGGGGGTTGGGTACCCCAGTTACAAGTCCCGGAAAGAAATTTAGGGATATTAAACCCTAAGAAAGCAAGCCTATCAGCTGAAGAGTTACAATTCCGGCTTATAAAGTTAAAGGTACAAGATCTGAAAATTCTTTTCATCTCTTTTATTCTTTTCACCATGGAGCCTAGGGTTGACAGATCTTCATCATCAGACACCAGCTTTGCCACACAAACAGAGGAATCAGATTCAATCACTAAAATTCCACTCCAAATACGAGCAGCTTCCTTGGTACCAAGAAGGATTGCCTGTAATTCAGCAAACTCAACAGATGCAACGGTGCCAAGCTCGATGGAAATCGCCGCTACGAGAGTCCCGTTGCAATCACGAACCACAATTCCAGCCGCCCCAAGCCCGTTCCTGACACTTGCATCCACGTTTACCTTCAAGTAGCCAGGTTTGGGTTTTGTCCAACGTTTGGGGATGATGTCGCTGCAGTCAATAAGTGCATCAATCGAGGAAGCCCTAGAGAATTCTTCAAAAAAATAGATGCTTGATGAAAAAAGATATATTTAATATTTGATTCTCATGATTTCACTCACTAGAGTAACTAAAAATTTACCTATATTTAAATATGATTTGAATACTCCATAAAGGCATAACGGGTAGAAAGTTGCTATGCATTGCAAATTTGGTGAAATTGATAAATCAGACAATATTTTTTTTCAGGTTAAAAATTTTCTAATATTTTTTTTCAGGTTCTCGTCCAAATTTAGACGATTTCGTCTAAATACAATCAAACCGTCCAAATTTGAATTTTTTTTGTCCCAATCCTTTCATTGGCCAAAATGGACGGAATCCGTCTAAAATTCAGATGTAATGTCCGAATTGTGACGAATTCCGTCCAAATTTGGACGGAACGCAAGAAAAGCATATGTTCTAAACAGCTTCTTCGCATACCCACAGGCCACAGCTTCTAATTCTCAAACTGTTAGCTGGTTCTTTTTTTTATTCACTAAAAAAATCAAACTTCTTGTAGATATATCTAATTTGGAGGGTCAGAAAATAAGGTAATTTTAGCTTCAAACCATAATAAACTTCAATTCGAGAAAAAGAAAAAATAAACGGATGAAATTTTCTATTGTTGTTGTATTCTACTCATGGGCTTTTCTTTTACTTGTTCCAATAATTTTTCTTCAAGCTCGGCAACTGAGGTGGTCACCGTTGATGTTCATGAAGCTAAAGATCTGGGCCTAGGAAGAAAAGAGAAATGTGAGAAGGTTTGGACGGAATTTGGGCGTTCCGTCCAAATTTGGACGGAATTCGTCACAATTCGGATGTTGCGTCCGAATTTTAGACGGATTCCGTCCATTTTGGTCAGTGAATGGATTGGGACAAAAAAGAATCAAATTTGGACGGTTTGACTTTATTTGGACGAATCCAAATTTGGACGGGAAACCTGAAAAAAAAATAAAATCTTTGACCTGAAAAAAAAATATCAGACGCTACGGTTGTATGACTTACCAATTTCCCGCAAATTTGCAATTATTTACTTGGAGAATGATAGGTACACCGATGGGATGCACCGATACATCCCCGAAAATACATCCTCACCCTTCAGCTTTTTATTTTATTTTTTTTCTTGTTGTTTGCAAAAGAAATGTATGGCACAGGTTGCTTTCGGTACTTTTCTCGGTACAATTGTTTGGTGCCAAAATCATTTTCCTATTATTAACCAGCGGGTCGTTTTACTGTAGGACTTCCTAGTAGGGAACTGCCTACGTGGCAGGATCTGGACCACACAGTTTTCTGAGGTGGAATACACGGTGCTATGTGTGTGGAAATTATGTGATCCAGATGCTGCCACGTAGACAGTTCCCTAGTAGGAAGTCCTATGATAAAATTTTTCTAACCAGCGGTCTATAACCGGTCTTCTTCCATCATAAAGCCGAGCAAATGCCAGAGACCATGTGAAGGGGAATCTTTAGTTTTCCCTTCTTTTTATTTTTGTGAATTTAGCGGTTTTAAAGTCGAATTCATCAATCACTGCATCATACAGCTGGAGGTTGGGAGTAGCACTTATTCTATTTTGTACAGGAGTACTTATTGTATTTTAGGGTAATTTTGTTGTAGAGAATTCGTATTAGAACGAACCGATTGATAACCGTGACGTATATAAATAAATAAAAATGTTTTGTCTTATTTACAGATGACAGTAATTTAACGTTCCGTTCTAATAAGATTTCCTGTATCAAAATTTTCCTCTATTTTTACTCAAGCCAATATGCTTCGACTCGTGGGGGTGTAAGGTGTATGCATAAAGTGAAGGATAGTGATTTAGGCACAGAATGTGTGCACAGAATTCATCCACACAACACTTTATAACCACACATTTTAACACTTAAAAAGAAAACAAAATAATATAAAAATTATGGACCATAAAATCACAAATTTCGGAAGATAAAGGCACAGAAATTCTGTGCCAAAATCATATTCCTTAATAATAATGGAGAAAGTTTTATTATTGGAGTGTCACGGGTGTCCCGTAATAAATAAGAAACAGAAAACACGAACTAAAACTATTTTTTGAAAGAGCTATACTTATTAGGGCTCGACTCATTTAAGAGATTACGGATTCGAAACTAGTTTCGAACTCGAACGAGCAGTAAAATGTAAGATAGAACTCGATCCGCTTACAATTCACACATAATGACTCGGACTTAAATATAACGATTTAAATTAAATTCAATATAACAGTTCTCGTATATAATTATTTAACTAATTAAAAATCGGTTACTAAATCTTAAATCTTGATAATGGCTAGAGTAATTATTCGCTAAGTTCAACTCAAATTCTAAATTAAAAAAATAGAAAATTATGTCAAACACTTCTACGAGTGGCTCAATTCAAATAAATCACTAATTTTTTAACCTGAAACCATAAAAGTTAGGTTCACAAAAAAAAAAAAAAAGAAAAACCATAAAAGTTTGTTGGTCAAGTGTTACTAGGTCAATCATTATTAAACTGTAGTAGAACATGATTTAATATCATATTAATTATGTATTTTATGTAAACATTATATGTATATATGCATTGATGGATCTACGTACAATCAAAGTACTTTTAAAAAACATGAGTAATGCTATGGACATAACGATTGTGTCATAACAAGTGACACAACGATGATATACATTATTGATTATGGTTGATTTATTTAATGATCAATTTAGATACATTAGGGCAACTCCAACCCATAGGTATGAACAATGTAAATATAGGTATCAAATTTTAAAATCTACAACCCAAAGTATCAAAATTTGAGTTTGATACCTACAAACAACATCTCTAACCTAAAATATCAAAACTTAGTAGTATCATTTTTTTTTTTTATCCATTTTGATTAAATTTATGAATGTTTCAATAATATAAAAAATATTGTCTTAACTCAAAAAAAAAAATTAATGTCGTATTAATTAACATATTTTTTTACTTAACCATAATTTTTTTTAAATAACCTAACAATAATTTTGAAAAACTATATACAAGAAGTAAAATAATATCGAAATTTACGATAATTAATTCTTGTCTATTCAATTCGCCATGTGACGTGTCATGATTTGTTGGATAAATTAAAAAGATAAAAATTTTCAAAAATAAAGCAAGTCACGGGAGAAAAAGAAAGGGAATAATGTGTCACCTCATGGGGGACAACCCATGTGACTTCAAACTTTTCTTCACATTTTCAGATTTTCGAACCTACTCGCGTGCGTGACTTCAAACCCAAGGTATTTGTTCAGGTCTCAATTTTGAGACCTTTACTAGTACCAATCCAAATTTTGATACTTCTTATTTTTTTTTATTGGAGATGTAAAAACTTATAGATAGGTATTAAATTTTGATTTGAAACCATCTCATTGGACTTGTCCTTATGATCAACGATATAGATTATCGTTGTGTCAGTCGTTGTGGTACAACCGTTATGTTCGTATTCACCACCGAACTTACCGCTATATGTACAATATTATACATATGAATTCTATATATTCATATATAAATTATATAAAAAAACAAAAACAGAGTAACGGGCACGGGATGATAAAGCCGAAGTGGGAGCAAAAGTCCTGGAATATTTCGTACATCTACTTTTAAGATGTGGGACATGGTCACATGGGGAATTAGTACGGGAAAATTAGAGGGTGATCACCAATTGAAAAGTTTTTGTTTGTTATATCCACGCACATCTATCCTTAAATAAATATAGACCATATAGTTTGAATTTTGTTTAAAAATAAAAATTATACAGTTTGTTTCGTATATGACGGGTGCATCAATAAATTCCCCAATTCTACGTGCTATATGTGAATCATACTAAAACTATTTTTTAAAAATTAATCGGCTGTAGAGTCATAAACCGATTTTTATTGATGCAGTCCTTAAATGAGTCGATTTTTAGTATCAGAATCGACTTTTCAATGGTCGGTTTCACTATTTTGCAGAAGTAGTGTGGTGGACGGATAGAATGAATGTGGTGCAAACATGAGCGTCCATGTCTAAGTTTAGGCTCGGAGCCAAAATAAAATTTAGGTCCTTCTAAAAAAACAGTAACAAAAATAAAAATAACATTAACAAAAAAAAATGGAATTTTCTAAATCAAATAAGAATATCGTAAACATTTCAATACAAAAGATGTTGTTATTGCAAGTATTATTAAATGAAATTACTTAAACACCCATCTCTTAGCATTTTTAGAAGCAAAAGTACTACTTAAACTTGCGTAGTCAATGTCATCAACCATATCTTGTTCCATTCACAATATAGCCAACCGTTCAACCTCTCTTGTGACATTGTTGACCGAAGATAAATTTTAATCAACTTCAACTTTGAAAAACTTCTTTCTCCTGAAGCAACCGTAACGAGATAGTCAAAAGTATTCTAAAAGCAATCCAAGCAATCGGAAAACATCTTTCCATCATTTTTAAAAGGTTGAGAACCTGTTCAATAATCTTGAAGGAAATTGTTGGGGAGTTGTGAATTGTTTATTTGGAATTTGAAAGTCAATGTATTGACCGAAGATAATTTTTAATCAACTTCAACTTGGGAATTTTTTTTCTTTCCGGAAACAACCGTAACCGAGATAGTCAAAAGTATTCTAAAAGCAATCCACGCATTCAGAAAACATGAACCTGTTCAATGTTCTTGAAGGAAAGTGCTTGACAATAGGGCTCGAACCTTGGTCACTTACTAGGTTATATCATACTGCTCACCACTAAGGTAATACCTTGTTGGTTGGTAGTTTTTTAAAACCCAATGTAAAAATACAAAACATATATGGTATTGGGTAAAAGACGAGTCCCTTAAATTCATCGATTGGAGGGCGCGGGCCATGGCCCCGTTGACCCCCCAAGGGGCGCCCCTGCGTGCAAATAAAGATTTCATGTCAAATCAACTACCCGTTTAATCCGGAAAAACCAATAATATTATATACATTACATGTTTCATTTGCTCCACCAACCCCCTCCCCCCACATCCACAAAAAAAAATCATTTTTTGCGTTATTACCCCATTACTTAAGATCCCGCGTCAAACACTTTTATTTATTTATTTTTTTTTATAACAAAGTCTGTCACTGGTTGTATGAAAGATTGTTTATGTTTTTATTTAGTAGACAACAAAAATTGTATGGAAATTACGAAAAACATAATAAATACTGTTTTATAAAACTGAAATCATTCAAATAAAAAAGAACACATCTTTATGACATCTCAATCAGTTAAATTGAAAAGTAAGGAGTACATGAATAGGTATATGTTGTATAATATGCAACGACCAGCGTGTATGCAGAGAACACTATAATGTTGTATTCTACGGAAGATTCTTACTTGCATTCTCCGCTATACATTGCTCGGTTGGATCTATGACATGTGTACCAGAAGACAAATATTATTTTATCTTCTTATACAACTGTCATAAATCTGACAGATTGGTGCACACGAAAACTCTCAAGGTAAGAATTTCCCGTAAACTACACCGTTCAAAGTTTACTTATTTGGGTAGTTCTTGGATGATGTCTCCACTTGTGATAAAGTGATAGCTAAACAAATCTAAACCACACAGTTTAATTATAATTTAGAAACGGACAGTGTAGATCACACCACGCGACTTCACTATATGTGACGGGTGCACAAAAAACTTTCCTACTTATTTTTATCCCTTTCTACATCTTTGTACATCATATCTACTTGATGGTGATTTCTCGATACACCAAATACATTGTCCTTCACTTTTACCTATCACTTTTATTACTTTTTTTGTAATTCCCAAAAAATACTTATTGCATTTTAGTACTACATCTGTCACATAAAAAAAGGCTATTTTTTTATGCATACAGATTAATAAACTCAATTAATATGTTGTGTTTTGGTTATTATATTGACATATTAATCCTTCACTTCATAATAAATGTTTGTTTTGAGTTGTGAAATTAGTGCAACAAATACATGTTGGACTAAGGTAATTTTGGGAAAAAAAAACATTAACTAATGCATTGGTATTATAAAGTGAGACTTTTTATGCTACAATTTTTTTCTAAAATACAGACATTTTTTATAGGACTGAGATAATAATTTCTTGTGATTCTCGTTTCTTCTTTGTATTATTTGGAGTGAGTAACGTCCTCTCTGTAATTGATGATAGAGTACTCAATCAAATTAAAATGCATCCTTATGATTTTTTAATCTCTTTTGTTTATAGAATACACTACGTGATATATATATATATATATACACACACCGTATAAAATTGTTTCATTTTATAAACGGAAAAAACATGTCAAATTGGACCATGTTCATCCTACACAGATTCAAGATAGTATAATATATCCGTGGACATATTATTACCTTTTTTCCAAGGTAAAGCATACTAGTGATGAGTTATGTTACATGCACAATGGTTATAACACATCATATTTTTACATCATTGATTATAGATGTCCTACATCTTAACCAATGAAGAAGATATGTATTATACAACTCGTTGTGACACAAACGCTTGTTCCCGTATTATTTATAGTAATGATACAGACACAACTGTTGTGTCACAACAAATAATACAACACTCATATATACTATTGATTATAATGACTCATGATTAATGATGCGAGTAGTGATAGTGCCGTATCAAAAACACCAACATTTCAAAAGATCGTAACATTTCAAAGATTGAAATCCACAATTCGTTCGGAAGATTGAAACATTTCACACACTTTTATGTTTTTTTTATCATAAGCAGTTGTCCAATGAATTTAATAAATAACCTTGAAAATCGACTATATTAGTTTTTCCGTAGTGGTGTACTATCCACATACCTACTCCTAAATTGTTTTTTTCTTCTCTTTTTTGTGAAAAGAAACCTCCTCAAAGAATTTAATAATATCAAATATATATTGTCATCATTATCTCTTTTAATATATATATATGTATGTATTATACATAGACGCATGGATATATATGCCAAAAAGGACAGTACTCTGTTGTCCCAAACTCCAAACCAGTGATGCCTTTTATCCGATGGTCTTTGACTGATAAGTTAAATGAATGCGATACAGCTTATGAGGTGAAAGATGTGATGCAGTGTTTCTCTATTAAAACAGAACGTCGGATGACTGTCATGTATTGAAAAAACGCGACTGTTTTGCTTGTTTGTACACGTTAAAGTTATCTGACGATCCGATCTAATTGGAAGTCCATGCATCAGAATTATCCCTTATTAGAATTACCATTATTTCACTGTGGTTCCTTATAATGGGTAATTCTGATGCATGTACTTCTTATTAGATTGACCGTCAGATAACTGTCACATAATGTGTACAACAGAGTACCGTCCTTTTTGGTGTACTGCCTCAAGGAATCTAATAAATTTTCAAGGTTATTTTATTTGCTTTCACATGGGGATTTTTTAGAGTTATTTTTGGAGGAGATTCCTTATTAGTTTTTTAGCATCTTACAAATCCTACCATGGATTTGTCATCAGTAGAAAGTATATTTGAGGATTGGTTCGAAATTTTACTACTTTTGTTTATGTTTCTTTCTCTTTTGACAAGAGGCAATGCAATATGTCGGCACACTTATTAGCAAAATAAGGGTTTTGATAGTAGGTTGTGTTGAATGAGGTTCCACTCCTCGCTACTTACATTTCCGACATTGAGTGATTAATAAAAAAAATTTAATCCCTAAAAAAAAAGTGTGTTGTGACAATTTATTATGCAAATTTGTGTCACGAACATTCTTTTTTTAACGATACAGATAAAATAATCATATCACTCATTATGCAATAACAGTGGTGTCAATATTGTTACTCTAAAATATCTTAAATAGGGACACCTACTACTTGTCTTCTCACAACATCCAATTAAAATACTACATATTTTATTACGATCCAAGCCCTCCAAGTTTTAGTAATATTTGCTTCCACCCTTTTACACTCTTATATAAACTAGGGAAAATTGTTTATATAGTATCTCTTCCAAAGTTTATTCTCCATATAGTACTCCACAATGAGGAGTCCAAAAAAATAATGCAAAAGGGGGATTGGGTGGAAAAGACAATTACACCCCTCCTCTTTCATCTGTTCCTCCCCTCCTTTGGCGATCCATTGTAACGCAGAAGCAGAACGAAACAGCCTCCATTCTCCATATATTTGTAAGAACCAAACCCCTGCTCATCCCATTCCCAGCTAAGAGATATCGGATGGCTGTTGCTGTTGCTGCTGCTGCTGTGCTCAAATCGAAAGCTCAAACAGGTACAGGTAAAGGAGATTCGAAATCGAAAATCCCAAATCGAAAATCGAAAGCTCAATCAGGTAAAGGAGATTCTTACCTCGAAAGCTCAATCGAAAATCGCAGTTTTCCTCTTGTTGCTTGATAGGAGATGGGGATGGACTTAGTAGAAAGTTGAATTTTCATGAAGATGTAGATAGCTCCTGCTACTGTGGATGTTTTTCACCAAACTAACTGATTTATAATAGGAATGTTGCGCACGGCATTCATTACAGTTTGTGAGTATCTGTTTGATGATTTTCCGGATGTAGTTATCCATCGGAACATTTAACTAACACTTAAACCCTGCATTCCTCAATCTCTCCGCCCCCTTGCAATTCCTTTTCTTCAACTTATTTTTATCTTTATTTAAGCTACAACCTACGGTCCACTGGCCAGAACGCTGCCGGCGGTGGAGCAACCACCATATTCTCCATATTTCCGGCCAAATTATCATCGCCGTGAAGCTAACAACTACACCAAAGTAATCAATCTTTTACCGTTTTGAAAAGGTAATTACTACAATGCTATTTCTTTGTTGCTCCGATCTGCACCTCCGCAAACCACCATGGAGCCACCACACATCTTACACTTACTACAACAGTTTCTCCACCTCTCACCGCCACCGAAAATGTTGTTTGATACCACTAGAAAAATCTTACTTTATACACTTTATCTTTGAGTGCTTGAATCCATAGGTCCTTTGTTTTGGTTTAGATCTACTACTTATGTAATCAATGTGAGCTATTTAATTAGCTCGTTTGTTTTGGTTTATTAGATCTACTAATTATGTGAGTTATTTAGCTCGTTTGTTTCGGTTTTAGATTCTTCACACGATTCTTTGTATAAAAATAAAAATAAAAACTGTTGTGCTTTGTAGATAAATATGAGTTATTTAGCTCGTCTGTTTCGGTTTAAATCTACTACCTTTTCTGTTGTGTGTGTAAAGAAATGTACAAAAAAAAAACTTTTATCTTTGTAGATGAATATGAGTTATTTAGCTTGTCAGTTTCGGTTTAGACGTGTTCTTCTTCCTTGGAAAATGTACAACTTTTTCTGTTTTAGATGAATATGAGTTATTTAGCCAAACTCCCTCTCCTTCATCCTCTCCTTCTTCCTCTGTATCTTTGTTTGATCATTTCCACACACAATTTTCTGTCCGTAAATGATTATCATATTGTATAACAACACCGTTTTAAAAGGTTTTTCTTATACAACTTGTTCCGAACACACAAAATACATCATAATCAACGATAAATAACGTATTGTATAACTTATTGCCATACAACGGTTGTGTGCATATTATTTTATTTACCCCTCTGTTTGTTTGCACTTAAAAGTTTCTCCCTTTCTATCAAAAAAAAAAAGTTTCTCCCTTTTCTTCATCGTCTTTTCTTCCTTTCTTTTTCAAAAAGTGGCCGAATGTATGTTTAATCTTTATAACCATGTTTTTTTTTTTTTTTTTTTAAAGTTGTCTCACATTTGACACTTGTTATTATATCACCCATCATATTAAGACCCACCATATTGAGAGATGAACTTCCCTCAACCTTGCAACCTATGTTTTTGGGATGAGACTCCTCCTCTTATATGGGTTCGGGCACCAAGCTCTTTTGTTTTGGATTAGATCTACTACTTATGTAGAACACTTTGACGTTCTTACCACCAATATATATTTTTATTATTGATCCCTCACGTGAATTTATGACCAGGGAACTAGAAACTTGGACTTGTTATTTTACATCACGGATCTGAATTTTCAATTTAATATTTAGAGCTTTTACCAAGTATGCTATTAATCCTGAAAACTTTAAAAGGTTATAAAACAATGTTTTTTCAGAACGAAGTTTTAATTTGTAGTACCAAGTATGCTATTACTCCCATATAAATCCCGAAAACTTTAAAAGGTTATAAAACAATGTTTTTCTAGTGGTGTAAGATTTTATCGGAGCCATATTAATTCAAAATCATCAGGTGATTAATGCAAAATTATCGGAGATTCATGAAAATTATTGAGATTAAATGTTATAGTTTCAAGTGTATGTAAGGCTATGAAACTATATATTGCATATAGTGTCCGATTAAGCAGTTCACCTTTATATGCATATGGGATTTAATGAATTTAACCTTCTACACATTTCACCTTTATAAGCATATGGCTATTAATTATTTTTAAGCGCTGAAACAGTAGTGAGTTTTGAGCAGTGCTCATGGACCCTTTTGCGGGCAATCATTACGGGAAAAAAAATCCTTCCAATGCACTCGACCATCAACTGTTAAAAAATACACAAACCAATATCGTTTTATGTGTGTAATGTGTCACTTGATGGTTAAGTGCATTAGAAGAGCCGTGGCTGGCTGGTGAAAAAAAGAAAAAAGAGCCACATTAGAAGAGGAAGTTTGCTTAAATAATGTTTTTTTTAATGATTGTTTCGTTAGATCGATTACGATAAAATAGTGGACGCGTTCAAGGCCAAAAATCTAAACACTACATTGACAATATCATCCTTGTTCGATTTTTGTTTAATTTTGCCCCCCACCCCGTTTTGATTTTGCCTTATGTGATCTTATAAAAAATAGGTACAATATCGCAAATTGATTACAATTTAAATCACATCAATACATTCCACGACGAGATTCGGCGACATTAACTACTGCAATGGTCGCCTTATCTATACAAACCAAACGTTCCTTGACGTGACATTCGTATTTTACGACAACCACAATTCAGCCCAAGATGCTTTCTTATACCTTGGTCGTATAAACCACAATTATGTGGTGCGATCTTGGGCATTAAGCCGTGATGAAAACACTTTAGAATACTTTGTGGCTTTTGACGATTGGATCGTTTCTTGCAAATAGGCGAGAAAAGTTTTTTGACAAGATCTAATGCCGTACCGGGTAATCCGTTCAAGAATGTGGAGCTGCACATTATCGAATTGACCGAGGCATTGAAACATATGCAATCCCGAGGAATGTCGAGCTCCTTTTTGGCCGATACCTATGGATATGTTTGGTGTGGACACACACTGAAGATCTTTATGGTGGATCGGTGCATTGATAGTTATGATAATGTCTACTCTGTGGTCTTGGATGCTAGAGACATACATTAGTTTTGGATACGGGATTAGGGAGTATATTCTCCCTAATGATGATTTGGGGTGGACACTGTGTCCACCCCAAATCATCATTAAGGAGAATATACTCCTTAATCCCGTCCCCAAAACGACTAATGTCTGTCTCTAGCATCTAATACCACTGATCGTGTAGACATTGTCATAGCTATGAATGCACCGATCCACCATAAAGATCTTTAGTGTGTGTCCACACCAAACATATCCACAGGTATCGGCCAAAAAGCGAGCTCGACATACCTCGGGATTGCATATGTTTCAATGCCTCAGTCAGTTCTATAATGTGCAGCTGCACATTCTTGGACGGATTACCCGGTACGGCATTAGATCTTGTCAAAAAACTTTCTTCGCCTATTTGCAAGAAACGATCAAATCGGTCAAAAGCCACAAAGTAGTCTAAAGTGTTTTTTCATCACGGCTTAATGCCCAAGATCGCACCACTCAATTGTGGTTTATACAACAAAGGTATAAGAAAGCATCCTGGGCTAAATTGTGGTTGTCGTAAAATACGAATGTCACGTCAAATTACGTTTGGTTCGTATAGATAACAGCGTACGGTACGATATGTAAACCGGTGGTGAGAAAGCTGAGGACCATGAAGGGGTGTTCAAAGGAGACCTCAAATACGCAGCAGGCTGTTGATCTCAATGACTTCACCATTATTAAAGAAGGAGAATGCACGCCAAAAATGAAGTCTTTTACAATAAAACCCAGGTCTTTTCTTCTTTTACCTCAAAAATTTGACCTTTATCTGGCTAGGGGAGTTGGGTTTATCGTGTTTTTTCATTGCTCAACTTCTGTGGGATTGTTGTGAAAAAAAAAAACTTCTTTGGGATCGTTAGTTATTGTTTGAAACTTGATAGGATCCTCTTCCTGTTATACGGGATTTGTAGAACGCGACTGGGGAAACTAGAGTCTAGTTCAACGTCTAATTTGTTTTTGTTTTTGCTAGTTTTTAATGAAGTATGAGATGATGCGTTTGTGATATATGAAACATTTACGAGATATATAAGAGCTTTTCACAAACGGACGCTTTAGGCATTTGTTTTTCCTTCAAGATTTTGACATGTTACTTTTTTGGCGATGTTGATAACTTGATAATACCCATTTTCTTCCTCAAATGCAGAGTCATGCAAATCGATATAAAAGATACATAGTTCCTGTGTTTTCGGTTCAGATGGACTTCTATCTGCGCGTATTTGTTCGTATATATACGTGAGTATATTTCTCCACACAGTTTGATCCTGCTTACATGTATATATATTGTTCTGTAAAATGAAGAGATATGTGGTTGTCATTTCCTTTCCCCTGCAGTTCTGCAAGTTCTATGAAAAACACTCCTTTGAAACTGTCTTATTTTTATCAATGCACCGGGTGTGATTCTTTTCATCTTCAACCACTTGGAAGGACTGTCTCTGAGGTATGTCATCTGCTAAACTAAGAATTGTTTACCCAATTTTTATCATGTACATCACGTGCATTGTCAATGCTATGCTAGGTTTTAGTCCTCTGCTTTTTTCAGACAACATTAATATTAGCTTTTTTCTCCCAGAATAACAGCGTAAAAGGTATCTTCCTGGATTTGGTCCAGTTGTTTCACAAGAATGCAGCGATTGTGGCAAAAAGTATAATATGGGGGGACCTATATGGTCTGCCCCTATTCATGATCAAGAATGGGGTATCTTCTATACTTGCAGATGTTAGATCCCAGAAGGATCATTATCCTGCTTATGATCGAATCTCTGCCGTGTTAACAACAACAATTTCAGAGGTTCGTCTGTACTTGCCAAGTTTCTTGTCATATTTCACTCTTTTGGTAAACTGAATGTTGTCCTTGTTTATGCTTGAAAACATCTTTAATGTCATGAAACTCTAATTCATTTGGGTTAAATTAATCTCATTACATGCTAATTTCCTCAAGCTCTCTATCCTGCAGGAATTATCTGACGTTCCTCTGTTTCTGAGAGCTTGCATAATTTGTGTGCCACACTAAAATGTACATCCCCATGTTATTTGGGACATTCAGCAGTTATATTTATAATGCATGTTTGCTGCTGTCATAAATGCTGGATATCGCATATCTTTCTGCAGGTGAAGTCATGTAAATCCTCTTGGGCTTAAAACTGATGCTCCAATGCATGTTATTTGGGGCACGATTGATACGTTTCTCACAGGCTAATTTTCTCAGCAATTTTGAAGAGCAGTAGCGTCATTAAGCAAGGCCCAGGCGAAGAAGGTGGCTAGGTTTCTTCCAAACCCTGAAAGGCATTGGGGGCCAAAGCTAAGGGCAGGCCGAACGATCTCAAGTAAGCATGTTTCCCTTTTGGGTCCTGATGCAGTTAATGGTATTATCAACCATGAAAAAGTAGAAGGTTTAGAAGAAGAAGAAGAAAAAGAAGAAGACACCACCATTAACGAGCCAGATGCCAAGCGTAAGAAGATAGAGGAGCTTACTTCTGATTCATAGATATGCTATGCTCTGCTTCAACTGCCTCTCCATGTTCTTGCAAAAATATAGGAAAAGCAAGAGATTGTTATGAAATAATAATTGAGTGAATGTCTATCAATGTTGTTTATTGCAAGAGTTAATAGAAGATAGTTATGAGAGATGTAGAGTCATAAGAGCTCTGATATTAATAGTTACATATTAATTGGTTCATCTCCATCTTGTAGTATATATACATATATATCCCCCCATTGTAATAGTTTTTGTAGAGATGAAGAGAACAAGTGAATGAAAGTTTTTCCTTATTGTTTTCTACTTCTTTGCTCATAATAATGTATATTCGATATATATAGTATGGTATATATATATATTTCTTATATCTGTTGTTATATGTAGTTTAATTTCATATATTTCAAGTCATATTTATTACAATTGATGTCTTTGTTTTTTTTTGGTGTATCTTAGATTAATTATATATAAGGTCTTTTTTTTACTTAATTATACTAATATAGAAATATATTTATAAAAGTGTTACTTAATAATAATAATGGATAAAAAGTATTTACCATTGTTGTATCAAACAAACTAGGGTACGTGTTAAGAGAGGGGGGGGGGGGGGGGGGAAGGAGGACATTAGTATTGAAACGGTGGGTAGTGGTCCTAGTGGAAGGGTTTTCCACCGTTCGTTCTACTGCACAAGAAGAATAAGAAGTTAGGGTTTGATTTGGGTCAATTCTTTTCCTTTCAATCATGTCATTCTTCAGAGATATTTGGTATATGGGATTGATTTGGGTCAATTCTTTTCCTCATGCACTGTTCTTTTAAATTTAAATTAATAGTTGAACTACTCATTAAATTATAACTAAAAAGTATACACATTTTGTTTTACAGGGCCAACCATTATTGAAGGAGGTAGAAACAGCTATATTTGGAAAAAATATGTTATGCTTTGTGAAATTCTTCGTGGCTGATAAGAACTATACGGTTGTCTGTACACAGTAGAAGCCATTCCTACATCTGAAGCTATTGAGATACACTCACAGGATCAGTCATTGTTGCCTATGGTAAAGCAATCAACAAAAGGAAAGACTGAATTTTCAGCCCCAATACCAAAGCTGTGCTTGAAGAGATTGCTGATGCTGTTGAGATGAAAGATGAATCATGCAGCCAGCCTCCACATTCGAAAATAAATTTAATGTTTGGTGCCATACCTACACCAATCCCAAGTTTCTTCATGGAAGGTCATTGAATCAACTTCTTCAAAGCCCAATCAAAAAGAACCAAGAGGAGAGCAAGGAAAATGAGAAGGCAAATTAGAAGTTGTTGTGTGTTTATGTATTAAAAATGTAGTCATATTGTTTTGTATGTTTTTTAAAGTCAAACTTTGATGTAGTGGGGAAGTATAGTTAGTATATTACCACTATTATCTTTTATCATGGACAAGGACGGATGTACATTATAGTTAATGGGGTCCGCGGACCCCGTTAAAAAAATAATAACTCTACATTTTATGTATAGAAAAATATTTCTGACCTCGTAAAAAAACTTTTAACTTAAAAAAAATATTTCGGACCCTATAATATTTCGAGTTATTTTGAAAAATAATTACGGACCCCAGTCAATAATTATTCTGGATCCGAACCTGATCATTGATAATTTTTTATGGTGTATTAATATACATAACTATGAGTGCTTGCAATGATTGTATTCCACTATCTTTTGTAACTTATAGTAGCTAAACTTATGTATTTTTTGAACTATATGGCTTCATATTAATAAAAATCCATGACTGTATCATTTCTATGAATATAAAAAACACCTTCCACTTCTACTTTCAATGCATTTAACGGGCACGTCGTGTCTTGCACGGCGTGAGCATTCCCACTAGTATTTTACATAAAATGAATCCAACGGTATTAAAATAAAATCGTATGAAGTCAAAATTGATATTACTATAAGGTTATGAGATTAATATTACATATTTTTAATATAATATTTGTTTGCGTTTTAATTCAAACGTATTGTGGCGATTTTATTGGATATTCAGGATGCAGTTGAAGTGTTAATTCAATTTATTGGACCATATATCTTGTTTGTGCTTGATTTGTTTTTTTCTATACGAGTCAAGATCAATTAAGCTTGATGCATTTTTCTAAACAGGTCGGGCTCAAGTTCAAATCTAAGCAGCTCGACAATGGATTTTGATTTTATTAATTAAAGTGACAATCTCAAACCAAACTCAAGAACTAAACGAGCTTATATAGTAAAATGACTTATCTGGCTTGACTCAATTCATATTAAAAATACTAAAATTTAGGTCGGAGAATCTTGAGTTCAGACACCCCCATGAAGTTACGGAAAGTTTTTAAATGGAAACTCCCTCATAAAATAGTTTATGTGGCACGGTCTGGACTATACGATTTTATTCTAGTCCTATAATAAACCTAGTCTATTGTTTAACTGGCACAATCTAATTAGAAAAATGATTGTGCCACAACAAAATTGCACAACAAATGCTACAGTAAGAATTTTAAACCATTGATTTTTTTGGACCCATCTGATGCAATAGGTCTCACATGATAATCAATGACTCCAAAGTGTGTTGTAGATAATGTTGTGATTATCTTGTTGTGACATTATCACTACTGATCTAATTATTATGCCCATGTTTGTTTTGACTTGTGGTTTTTTTGGGAGTTTTTTTAACATCACATCACCAATCATTTCTTACAATTCTCCCACCAATCAAATCTTCAACTACAAATAAAAAAATATTAAATCATCTCTCATCATTTCACTTTATCAACTTTATTACCTTTTTTTACCATTATTTTATTCATTATTATACTTTATTTCACCAATCATATCATAATCTACACCAATCATTACTTCAATCACTTTATCTAAAAAAACTCCAAAAAAAACTTCAATCCAAAACAAACGGAGCCTATAGAACCCGGAAAAGGCAGTAATTTTAAGGTCGGTGTGAACCAAATTCTTGAACCACCATATAATCACTTTATAAAAATATGATTAAATGCTGAATTTTATACACAGATTCCACTGAAAATACCTTGATCCCTATTGGTTGGACACACAAAACATGATTTAGTACCGGAAGATGATAAAATTTGTGCGGAAAAAAAAACGAATTTCACAGAAGTTACGTCAAGATGCTAAATTAGATTTAGAAAGTCTAATTTATTATTATTATTATTATTATTATTATTATTATCATCGTTAATTATTTATTTGATAAGTCCAAATGACTTGATTTGATCAACGCATCATACATCACAATCTCATACTACCAAAAGAGAATTCGCGATTCACGGCGTCAGGTGGAAGAAGAAGAGTTTTTCTTCAGCAGGTAGGCCTAGGGACGCCGCAGGCGACGGAGACTTTCCGAGCATTACTGGAGTCAACAAACGGCCTGAGGCTTGGATTTCTCATGTACTGGTAAAGGCAACTCTCTTGCTCTCTCAGCTTAGCGCAACACTGTGTTGACAGCGGCAGGTTTGAAGTCATTGCACTGTAGCACGGAGCCAGCTCGGTGGGGATGCATATCATGTTAGATATTTTATTCACAAAGTCTGTTTTATTTTTTGTTTTGAATGTGTTGTTGCACACTGAGTGCGACAGGTGTCGCCGAAAAGAAACGGAGTTTGACCTGGGGGTGGGTCGAGGGGGCAGCGCCACCCGTGGGGGCTCGGGGGCAACGCCCCCGAAACCTAAACGAACCTATGCGAATGACACACCATTTCGTAGAAGGGATTTTTCATTGGGACACACCACTTTGGTGGTGCATGTTCATTGGGACACACCACTTCGGTGGTGCATGTTCATTGTGACACATCCTTTGAAGACGAACTGGTTTGTTTTTTCGTGAAGAAGTATTGTTTCTTTGTCTATTTATAGACATCAGATGCATTCGAAAAGTTTAAGTTTTTTGTCATAAGCATCATCAACACAAAAACATATTGTGTCTCTAAGTTGTACTCCATTGAATCCTGAGAGAGATTTAAAACATCTCTTTAAAAAACCATCACGTGTCTTGAAGAATATTTCTATCTGTTTGTTTTATCTTATTTTTCTAGCATATCACGGTGAAGCTCTGTCGCACTTCTCCGGAAAAAAGCGTTAGCATCATAAGGCAGAGTACCGCCGCAACTTGATTCGAGTTTTTGACCATTTTTTTGGAGTGATATTTGGGAATTGAGGAGAGATAAAGGTTGTTTTATTGAGGATGGAATTGAAGATGCTGATGGGGAAATATTATATAGAGGAAAATGATGGAAAATTATGATTCAGGACACTTTATTAAAGTGGCGTTGGGAATTTGGGATAAGGTTTTATTGGGAACAACAATGGTTTTACCTTTAACTTTAAGGCCCGAAGCATTTCGTCATGGAAGGATTTGTTTCAACAAACTAAAGAGAGCATGAAATTGTGGCTTTTTTTCCCACATTTTTCATTCATAAAGAAAAAGCATGAAAACGTAGCTTTTTGAAAATCTACCGTCGCTTGTAATGACAATAATGTTGGGATTATAAGTATACGGAGTGTCTTACGGAAATACTTGTGGAGAGAGTTTACTTTTCAGTTGAATTGACGTGTAAAATGATCAAAACTTTTAAATACAGAATAAAACTATGTGATTTGTATTGATTATTTTCTTAGTCGTTCGTTATCCGAATCATCCGATGCGGTTCGGCATTGTTTTCTTTTCTTGATGGTTAATAATTAACCACAAGGGTCCCGACTCCTTAGAGTCCAAATGATAAGTGGAGATGTTAAACTAGTGGTTCAGAGTCGTGAATTTGTTATTATATCAAAAAAAAAACTGAAAGAAGTCATTTCTTCACGTGGTTCGAACCTCCACACTTCAACTTAAGGTCCGACTATTCTTTTAAAGCATCCAAACTGTTTACAACAACTTCATTACCGAGGAGATATTTTCTTTTCTTAATGTTGAACCCTTAATGTTGGGGTTCAACAAATTTTTTTTTCTTAGAAAAAAATGTTGAACCATAACTTTAAGGGTCCTTGCTTTTTCTATCTCACGTGATGAGTTGATGTTTTTCTTTTCTCAAAAAAAAAAAAAAACGGTTAAACCCTAACCGAAACAAACTCCACTTCTCTATTTCACGGAATGAGAAGATGTTAATCATGTACCCCAGTAGCTTAAAGTTATGGACTGTCATTATACTAAAATACTGAAAGAAGTTTATAATATTCGAACCTTTACACTCCAAATCATAATCTAGTTTTATCATTAGGCCATATCCTAGATGATGGTTTTCTTTTCTTAATCTAGATTTAGTCATTTGTGGGGTAATTCTAATGTGGGGAATCCCTATTAGACTCAATCGTCGGATATGTGTCACGTGTATATAAGACTAAAACAGTTTTTGTCTTATATACATGTAGCACAGATCCGACGACCAAGTCTATTAAAGACTCCCCGCATCAAAACTATTCCAATTTGTGGTCCTCTTTTAGAAACCCTTTTAAATACAAATATAGTAGAGTTCAACGGCCTAGAATAAACGACGTGGCACACTATGCATCTTAGTATTGAAAGCAATACAACTACCACAAAATTTTAATTGGTTATGGTGTAAATCCTACTTGGTGTAAATTTATTTGGTGTACAAAATCAATAAAATTTAAAAGTTTTGTGATGGTTCTTTATATTTAAAAAGAGTAGTGATAATGGCACAACAAATATGCACAACAAAAGCCAACAACATACTTTTAGACCATTGATTTGTTTGAGACTCATTTCAATCAATAGATCCCACATTATAATTAATGGACCAAAAACGTGTGTGTGGATTTTTGTTATGTATATTTGTTGTGAAATTATCATTTTTTATTTAAAAAACCACCAATTATCCTATCCTACTACTTTAGAGAAAGGAAGGCTTTCAACCTCCCTCCACGTGGCTGAAGAACAGAAATTGGAAAATCAGGTCGTGTCAGACCTGACACTTGAAAATCAGGTTGTGCCTTTTCTGACATGAAAAATGAGGTAAACGTAAGGATCTCTACGTTTAAACGTAGAGATCCTTACGTTTAAACGTAAGGAAGTTTAAATGACATAATGATGCGTATTTAAAAATTACCTACGTTTAAACGTAGAAAACCTACGTTCAAACGTAAGAAAATTCAAAAAACAATTTTTTATATTTTTTTCTACGTTTGAACGTAAGAAACCTACGTTTAAACGTAGTTTTTCTACGTTTAAACGTAGAGTTTCTACGTTTAACCGTTTGGGCTTCTGATTATTTGTCTTTCTATTTTATCTTCTTTTTTTTAACCGTTTGATGAAAATTAAATTAAGGGTTGTTTTCCTTTGGAACAAATTATGAACCGTAGGATCATGTTTATCTTAAGAGATTTGGCAAGTCAATTCAATCTATAAGATATAATAGTTAATTAATTATTATTTATTTGTATTTCATGCGCCACGTACTACCGCAACTCAAGCAAGAAATTACAAATTATTTGCCACTAATATGAACGTGTTGCTGTTTTGAAATACAAATAAATAATAATTATTTACAAATTATCTTCTTGTTATTTGCCACTAATATGAACGTGTTATTGTTTTGAAATACAAATAAATAATAATTATTTACAAATTATCTTCTTGTATTTCAAATTCTGATTATCTCCTTAAAAAATAAGATATGAGAGAAAAAAAGAAGATAAAATAGAAAGACAAATAATCAGAAGCTCAAACGGTTAAACGTAGAAACTGCTACGTTTAAACGTAGAAAACCTACGTTTAAACGTAGGTTTGTTACGTTCAAACGTAGAAAAAAATATAAAAAACTGGTTTTTGATTTTCCTTACGTTTGAACGTAGGTTTTCTACGTTTAAACGTAGAATGTCTACGTTTAAATGTAGGTAATTTTCAAATACGCATCATTATGTCATTTAAACTTCTTTACGTTTAAACGTAAGGATCTCTACGTTTTACCTTATTTTTCATGTCAGAAAAGGCACAACCTGATTTTCAAGTGTCAGGTCTGACACGACCTGATTTTCCAATTTCAGGCTGAAGAAATGTCTCAAAAGAGTTGTCAAAATGCCTCAACGTGGTTGAAGGTGGCTAAAAAAAGTTGTTCAAATGCTTCTTACGAGATTTATGTGCAGTAACAATAATAATAATATAAGTAGCTGATGGTAATAGTAGATTGGCTTTTCCCAGCCGCCCAAGCCTTTTCTATCAGTTTTCCACCAGAAATTGGAAAATCAGGTTGTGTCAGGCTTGACATTTGTAAATCAGGTCATACCTTTTCTGACATGGAAAATCAGGTAAATATAAGGATATCTACGTTCAAACGTAGAGATCCTTACGTCCAAACGTAAGGAAATTCAAACCAAATCTCATACAAAAAGCACTCAACACAGATTCCTTACGTTTTAACGGAAGGATCCTTACGTTTGAACGTAGAGATCCTTACGTTTAAACGTAAGGATTCCTTACGTTTAAACGTAGAGAAATTCTTGTCCACATGATTTTTATTTTCTTTTTTTTTCTTTTTCTGAAACAAACAATCTTCTATAGGATTCATATACGGAAATTTAATATGATAACACAGTGTCAATATATAATAAGTAAATGAATGCGCATTATAATGATTGATGGGTGAACATGCGTTATATTTTTATTTCTTTTAATGTTTTTTTATAGTTCCAGGCGGGTAATACTGGCCTGATATGTCCATTTGCGGAGTGGACCCCACTGCTTTAAAAAAAAAAATACAATAAAGGACGCCAACCGGATGCACAAGTACGGTTGCTGCTTTACTTTACTTTCAATTTTTTTTTATTTTTTTTTTTTTTTACATTTTGGTTTTGGAGATACTTACTCCCTCCGTCCAATAATATAAGACATTTTGACTATTTCACACAAATTTAAGAAACTTAATAAATGAGTGATTTTTTAATATTTTAATGTAAAATATTGTATTATTTTCTGGGACTGACTAATAATATTGCATTGTTTAGTGTGAAAGTGAAACAATGCATTTAATATTGTATTGTAGTGTGAGAATGACTTATATTTTGTGACACCACAAAAAAGTTAAAAAGACTTATATTGCGGGACGGAGGGAGTATTTCATACAGTATCACAATTAAAAAAGAAAAAAAAAATGTAATAAAACCAATTTAATGTGAAAACGCGTTTTTACTTCATCGTTCCCCTTTTCCTTTCTCAGAAAAAACCCCCAAAAAACCCCGTTTACATTGTTGTGAGGTAGAATATGTATTATTTGAAATGTTATAGGGATAAGGATAGGGACGTTGTTCTGGAGGTTTATAAATTGAGATGTTGTAAAATAGGAATATGTATTATTTTATATTATTTTATGGATAAAATTTGGGGCCTCTAATAAGAGTGCAGACTCCAATATACACATCACATAAATCTCAATCAATCAAACAACATTTACCATCTGTAATACATATCAAAAGGTATTTATTTTCACATAGGCTTCAATTGAAGAGTAATAGACAACTACAATACCAAAAAGAAAAACTACATGAACATCATAGATTATTGGTTAAACCGAAGTGGGCATATATACAAAGATGTCACACATCGAAATAGGTGTTTTTGATTTTATGGAATTGGTCATTGAAGTAGTTTGAAATACCATCTTCGTCGACCGGGTGAAATAACTTTGAACGGATAAAAACAATGTAAACGGGTTGAAAACCCTAGATCCGATTACTTGAACACAATAAACTAGAGAGGGTTAGTTCCAATTCAATAGGAAAAAAAATTAAATCTAGAAGAAAGGGAGGAAGAATTCGCACCATGGTCAGTAGATTTGAAGGAAAATCTTCTTTCTTTGTGTTCTCTTCTAAGAAATACGGAAAATCGCCATCGTCAACGCTCGGGAAAAGCACAATGTGCCGGTAACTGATTTTCCGGCTGAAACCGCTGCCGGATTATAGATGTTCTCGCTGCCGGAGAGAGGGGCGCCAATTTTGGGTTTTTTTTCTGAGAAAGGAAAAGGGGAACGATGAAGTGAAAACGCGTTTTCACATTAAATTGGTTTTATTACATTTTTTTTTCTTTTTAATTGTGATACTGTATGAAATACTCTCTCCGTCCCGCAATATAAGTTTTTTTAACTTTTTTGTGGTGTTTCAAAATATAAGTCATTCTCACACTACAATACAATATTAAATGCATTGTCTTCACTTTCACACTAAACAATGCAATATTATTAGTCAGTCCCAGAAAATAATACAATATTTTACATTGAAATATTAAAAAATCACTCATTTGTTAAGTTTCTTAAACTGTTTGAAATAGTCAAAAGGTCTTATATTATGAGACGGAGGAGTAAGTATTTCCAAAACCAAAATGTAAAAAAAAAAAAAAAAAAAAAAAAAAAAAAAAAAAAAAAAAGCAACCGTACTTGTGCATCCAGCTGGCGTCCTTTATTGTATTTATTTTTAAAGCAGTGGGGTCCACTCCGCAAATGGACATACCAGGCAAGAATTACCCTGTGTTGTGGCTCTGTGATTTTGTGTGCAAAGTTCCTCTATTATAATGATTATTATTTAATTTTATCCCTACATCACTTCTCTAAATATTATTCCTTTTAAGAAAAAAAAGATCTGTGAAGTTTCTCAAATTTATTTAATTTATTCTATTTAACGTAAATTTCTCTGTTTCTAATTATAACACTCTCATGGATTTGCTGAGCTTGAAGAATCAATGGCGGAGAAGAAATTACCGGCGCATGAAAACCACATATTCCAGTCGGAGAAGAATGTCAATAAAATATAAAATTAAAAAAAAAAAAATTTGAATGGACAAGAATTTCTCTACGTTTAAACGTAGAGATCCTTACGTTTAAACGTAAGAATTCTCTACGTTTAAACGTAGAGATCTCTACGTTTAAACGTAAGGAATCTGTGTTGAGTGATTTTTGTATGAGATTTGGTTTGAATTTCCTTACGTTTGGACGTAAGGATCCTTACGTTTGAACGTAAGGATTTTTACGTTTACCTGATTTTCCATGTCGAGAAAAGCGTGGCGATTCTGAGTGTCGTCGCGCCCGACACAACCTGATTTTCCAATTTCTGAAAGTTCCTCCAGGTTTTGTTTTCTTCTTCTTTATTGTTGCTTATGTAAAGGAAATTAGGCTTTGCACTTCTTTAACTAATCAGATAACATACACCAGCTACGGAACTTCCACGTAACAACTATACAATAAATATATTCGAGGGCAGCAACTGTGCTTCGCACGGTAACCTCCCACTAGTATGTTGTAAAATACACCTTTGCAGAACGGATAACCAAATAAAAATATAAAAAAATATATGCCCGAGGCGATCAAAAGAGCTGTTGAGACAAAGGCCATAAAAGGGCTTCCTCCACGTCGTTTTGTAGGACCGTTTGTATTTTCCAGCACCGGGATTTTCAACTCTTCCGACTACGGCTCCGACGAATTCATGTTTTTGCTACACCAATTCTTCATATTTATACGCTATGAATTCATATGAATTCTCAGAGTATTAGTATCATCGTCTCCTAACGCTGTTTTTGTCGGGTAATCTTCGGGTTTACGGTTGCGTTTTAGAGAGGTTAAGGATTCAAGTTGAAATAATAATTTAAAATAGTTATGTTCAAAGAGTCAGACCCTGCAGGCACGACCCGGGCCGAACTCCGAATTAGTCGGATTAGTGAGTTTCGGATACCGGAGGCTTTAAAAAAAAATATAGTTATGTTCAAACTCGGCTCGAATTCGTTTGAAAAAAAGATCGTTCAAGATCTGCTTGATTAAGTTTTATTTACTCTAGAGTTCATCTCAATTATTTTCAACAAAATTTAAACACTTTCAAGATCAAACTCGAGCTTGAATAGCTCGAATAAATGTTAACCTTAACCGTGCTCGAGTTCAGCTCGTAAAAATACCAAGGAAATATACATTTTTAATAAAACAAAATAATGCTCAATAAAGCTTATGAAAATTTCAAATCAAGCTTTCAAGTGCTTGAATTCCACTCGTTAACTTTAATGAACTCATTGAATTCGGCTCGAGTTCAGTTAAATCACATAAGGATGAGCTTATTCATAATCGTTCGTTTAAAAAAAACAAGTTCGTTAAAGTCACGAGTTTGTTTGCGATCATTTGTTCAATAGACGGAAAAAAATATGTTCAAGTCCATCTTATCTATATAGAAAAATTGTTCGAGCTCGTGTTTGAGTTTGACCGACCGTGAACGTATTTTTGTCTTCCAGTTCGAGTTTGGTTCGTTATGAAATAAAGAAATGAAGTCCGAATGTATAAATAAAGCACAAAGCAACAATTGAATTGGGAGAATTCTATAAAAATTCTATAAAATTATTTTGGAGTATTTATTAGATCAATACATCACATGTCTTCTTATACGTATTAAGGTTAAATTATAAATTGGTTTATGTATGTAGTTAGGTTTACAAACATAATCAAACATTCGCGAGTAAACGTGTATTCATACGTTTAGGAAATACATGGAAAAGCATTTGCTCGGCTATACATGTCATTCAGCAAGATATGCAGTGTAGGAATAATGATTTGCTTTCTTGGCTCCAATATGTAAGCTTGTATACATTAGGCATACATTAGGAGCTGGAAACACCTATAAAACCATATAGGGCCGGCCCTGGTATATTTTGGATTTAAGGCCAAGTCTTCGAATTGGATCGTTTAGTTGAAGTTTTTTTTTTTTTTGAAAAACATATTTATCGTGTTTTTAACATCCGTAAATACAAAATTCAATTTATTGATAGCCTCAAAACATGCATACAAAGTAGACTTTTCTAGCATATTTACTATTTAGAAACAAAAACCAAATTTATATATACACAAAAAAAATGATATATAAAATAATATATTATTTTTAATTTCTATAATTTTCCAAACAAAAAATTAATAAAACTTGTTTGTATGTCTAATATTTTTTTGGCCAAGTAAATTTTTTTATTGGGACCTTTTGTTAGATATTTTTTTCATAAATATTTTTTGTAATCGCTTGCATACGAGTTGCTGAACGAAATAATGTTATCGCAACGAAACGGGGTTGCATGCTTTCAGATACATGCATTTTCGAACTGATATGTACTTACCCTTTCGTGTGAGGGTTGCATGCTATCATCCGGTGAACAGTGACAACCCTACCCTTTCGTGCAAAGAGTACCTCTATTCGTTTATGGGGTACTTGCGGCCTATAAAAGGCACAAGTATGCGACGAAAATTCATAAGTTCTGACAGCATCATCAGAAAAACTTTAAGTGTCCTCGGGTTTGATTCAAACAAGTCACTGTTTGAATCAAACACCTCCGTTGTATCATGAGAGAGATTTTCGTTTGATCCCTGACAATTCATGTGGGACGAAACATCTCTTAAAAGATAACGCTTTGCGTGCCTTGGAGTCTTCTATAATTTCTGTCAAATTCTTATTCATCAAAATTTTCCAACACATTTATCAATTGGAGTAAAAAAAAAATTTAGGCTTTTATAAAAAAAAATTAACATAATATATCAGGTTGTATCGGATTGAATCTACACGGAATTTTTTTTCTTTTAGCGAAACATATACCGTTGGGCCCTCTCGGCACCGTTGGGCTTAAGACGGGCGTCTCTCCCGCCTCACAGGAGGGCCGGCCCTGAAACCATACATTTGCTATCCTCTACACCGATAGGCATAAATTATTGTTGCACAATATGGGGTACAATCTGATTACATTGATTAGAATACAATTACAATAAAAATGAAAACATAACTGAATCGAGTTACAATTGCAAAATGAAAACGAATTCAGAAGATAAAGTGAACCGAGCCCTGTGTTGAACACAGTTTCCTTAAGACTAATTCGTCCCCTCACCGTCGAGTGCTTGGAGTTTCAACGGAACGTTAGTCTCCCAGGATAGAACGGTTAGCAGCGATAAGATGCACCACGCTTTTAGCTGCTTAAGAACTTTGTTGCTTGAACTCTCTAGTTTCATAAGAAAAGGTATAAGAAAACAGATTTTTCAGGTTATGTTTGATGAAGAAAAGCTGCAGTATATATAGGCTCTAGTAGAGGAGAGTAGCAAAAACTGATTGGAAAAAACCAAAAGCTTGCTTTATTTTGGACAGGAAAAAATTTGCAAAACCGAGCCTTATCGTAAGCCCTTTGAATCGAGCTGTATTCGTGTACGCAGGACACGCGGGCATGCACAAGCCCAAGGGTAAATCCGGATTGGATTTGCACCCTCCTGCGCGCGCGAGATTGTGTATAATGTTGGTTTCTTATTCAAACTACACTAAAACAACATCATATAAATATTGACTCTTTTCCCTTCTTCCAACCAATGTGGGAGAAATAGCTTCTTCCCAATTTTCATTTCCATAACACTTTCCATTCACACACTTAAGCCCAATAGGCCCAATATAACATATCATTTAAAATATTCCATTTTAACCATCAATTTTCCAACAATTATTATACGGATGTCGAGGAAAATTGTGATGCACAGACTCTCTATTAAAACGGACCATCGTCGGAATACAACCACGTGTATAAAAAGATAAAATTATTCTGTCTTTTTACACACGTGACATTCGACGGTCCATCAAATAGGGAGACCATGCTTCAGCATTATTCTGATGTTACTATGAAAGAATAAATTTCTTGACAACCGATATGTTATACTATGTGTGCACTGATACAATCAGCGTGGTACAAACAATAACCTATTTTCTATAAATTTGTTTGAGGGTTGAAATAAGTTTTCTTTTATTTTATTTTTTCTTCCCAAACGCCAGGTAGGAAAAAAATTCGTACATATAGTAATGCATTCACGTGATTCCCTAAGAAAACAACAGACAAAAAATCTTACATTTCTTATTTACTTTTATCAAAATCATTCCTATGTACATGTGATTTGCATTCTTGTACTTTACTCCTTGTAATGTGTCGTTTTGTTATAAAAATAATTAATTGTCATTAATTTTTTATTATAAATTTTAATACTTTTTTTCCGATTATTAATACTGTAATAGTCGTAGAGTAAGTACCACCGGGTACCCCCATCAATATAAATTAGGGTAGTGATACTGTAACGCCCCGTTCCCAAACACCGAGTCTTATCCGGAAATGGAACGTTCGGCGCGTATAAAATAAAAGTAAATTCACTTTATACGTAAGCGCCTGCTACTACGTCGTATCAAATTAAAGCGAAACGGAAGCAAAAACTCGGGTATAAAATTTCCAAACGTTTAAGAATAGAAAAGGAAATCTAAAAGCGGAAATGTAAATTTATTACATTTGAGAATGTACGATAAATCCCAAAAGAAAGTCTTACGCGTCTCGAAAGACCAAAAGTCTACCTCAAAAGTAATCCAAAAGTAAAAAAGTAAAAGTAAAGCGTAATTGACAAGTCTTCAACGAGCGCCGTCAAACGTCGTCGTCGAACTCCTCCTCGAAAACCTGTTCGTCTTCTCATCCCCAAACACATAAAACATGCATTTGAGGTAAGTACAACGTCTTAATAAGAAAGAGAAGCTATGATAACAACTATAGTTTATAAGGAAAAGATATTTAATTCGATTGGTTGTTTATGTGAGACCGACTCAATCTAGGGTTCATTTCATGTCCATCAACATGAGTTGACTAAACGTTTCTACTTAGCTTATCTATGTTACAACCGCACTCAAGGGCCTTACGCGCGTCCACCTCGGCGAGTCCCTCCGTACTTAGGGTCATTGTGACTACGGAGTTCTTCCACCTCGGGGACACTCTTTTGCAACATATTAGTGGATCACACCAATATCCACGAAGTCTAGAAAAGGTAGACTCCGATAGCACGCACACCTCGGCAAAGTCCTCTGTACTTAGGGTCATTGACCTACGAGTTCCTCCACCTTCGAGAGGTAGCACATGCATCGCGATTTAGCACAGGTGCCTAGCCAAGAGAGACATGTTGTTTAATCTTTTACTAGTCAAGTACGTTGATTATTAGGGTGATTAACTAGCCACCTAAGTGTTTTCAAATAATCTCCCTCACACAAACTACTCTCTTCCTGAGACCCTTTAGACACGGACAAGTCCTAGCAATTACACGGACATTGATGAATGCTAATTCATCAAAGCACAAGCCTATCGTATGCTCTTCCGACGGATCCGAACTTCAACTCCTTTAAGAGTACATTCGGTGTTTTAAGCGAACGAATCAGAAGCTCAATTCAGGCTTGTTCCAATTTATACCATTTAGTATATCGTATATAAAGGTTTCATAAAACTAAATCATGCTTTTAAGGCTGAACAACAACCAACAAAGGAAGAAGGACCAAACAAGCTAGACGCCCGTTTAAGGCTCTGGACGCCCGTCTGAACCATATTGGACGCCCGTCCAAAGATGAACGCCCGTCCACTATACCCAGACGCCCGTCCGCCTAAAACAGTTTCAATCCTGAATGTAAAACAGCACTTCAAACGCCCGTCCAGTGAAGCCAGACGCTCGTCCGAAATGTACCCCAAGTAGACGCCCGTCCAGTGAAGCGGACGCTCGTCCACAGGTTCGACTAGAACCACAACCCTTCAACATGCGATTCCCAAAACGATTTCAAACCGAACAACAGCAAGAACATCACAGAAAAACTCAGAAAAACATGTCTAAACATATCATGGTACTTATGGTCAAAGACCAATCCATAAACTCATCAATCTAGCATCAAAAACACCCTACAATTTCATCTAAACCTTATAAAAGACAATTGAGATCATAGGGATAGTTTTCTTACCTATTCGACCCGGAAAAAGCGATCAAACGCGAGAGAAAAAGGCGATGCAACTCGACCAAACGATAGCAAACCGAAACCCTCTTCACACGGTCCCAAACCTTAAATTTGTTACGAAAGAAAAGTGAACCTTCTCTTAGAATTGTGTTGAACTCTCTTGCTCTCTCCTCCTCTCTCAAAGTCGCACACGGGTAAGGGAAAAAGGGTGAAGTCGAAGCTGTTTGTGTTTAGGTTAGGGAGTAAAACTGATTAGATTCCGCTTAAATATCCGCTCCAATAAAACCATAGTTTTCCTTATTTGCCCCTATTACCAAAAATCAAAAATCCCCTTTTAATTTATATACATATTTTCGAGGATATATATATATAAAATCAACAAAATACTTAACTCCAATAAAAGAAAAAGAAACAATAATATTTCGTTTTCGCAAAATGACACGTCTGCGCCTTTCCCGAAAATCGGAATATTACATTCCTCCCCCCCAAAGGAGTTTCGTCCTCGAAACTAGAACATACAGTAGATCAACAAACTCTCGGAATTCATTGATCATGTCGCTTTCCACTTCCCAAGTTGCCTCCTCGGGTGAGTGGTTACTCCACTGAACTAACACCAAGGGAATCATCCGCCTCTTAATCGTCTTTTCTTTCCGGTCTAAAATCTTGATAGGTCTTTCGTCGTAAGCAAGATTATCTTGTAGGATTTCTGGATCAACCGTCGTTTCAACCTCGTTCTTTGTCAGACACTTCTTCAACATCGAAACGTGAAACACATTATGGACCCTCGACATCGATTACGGCGGTGAAGCTTATAAGCTAATGTCCCAACTCTTTCCAAGATCTCAAAAGGTCCAACATACCTTGGACTTAGCTTTCCTTTCGTCCAAAGCGTTTCACTCCTTTCATCGGTGAGGCTCGGAGATAAACTCTATCACCGACTTCAAACTCTAGGGGTCTTCTTCTAACATCAGCCCAACTTTTCTGCCTGTCTTGAGCTGCCTTCAAATTTTTCTTGACCAACTGTACCCTTTCCTTTGCTTGTTCAACCATTTCCGGCCCGGTGATCTGTCTCTCTCCGACTTCATCCCAAAACAGTGGCGTCCGACATCTTCTCCCATACAACGCTTCAAACGGCGGCATGCCTATGCTTGCATGGAAACTATTGTTATAGGCAAACTCTGCTACCGATAGGTAATCATCCCATGATCCGCCTACCTCCAAAACACAAACTCTTAACATGTCCTCGAGTGTTTGGATAGTCCTCTCAGATTGTCCATCTGTCTGAGGATGAAAAGCCGTGCTTAAATCCA
This sequence comes from Gentiana straminea, assembly GCA_036785695.1. Taxonomy (NCBI): domain Eukaryota; kingdom Viridiplantae; phylum Streptophyta; class Magnoliopsida; order Gentianales; family Gentianaceae; genus Gentiana; species Gentiana straminea. Next base: position 7,157,099 of record JAVUPR010000314.1, on the reverse strand, counting down.
ACTTGGTTCCAAAGGCTTCTTGTAAGCTCTTCCAAAAACGACTGACGAACCTCGAATCACGATCCGAAACTATAGAGATAGGAACTCCGTGTAGCTTCACTATATTATCCAGATATAGTGTCGTCATCTTCTTCAATGGCATATCAACTTTGTATGGCAAGAAATGGGCAGATTTGGTCAATCTATCCACAATTACCCAAATTGCATCATGCCCTCCCTTTGTCCTAGGTAATCCGGTGATGAAATCCATCGTAATCTTATCCCACTTCCATTCAGGGATGTCCAATGGCTTAAGCATTTCCCCAGGTCTTCTATGTTCTGCTTTAACCTTCTGGCAAACATCACACTCTGCCACAAACTTGGCTATTTCCAACTTCATCGAGGGCCACCAAAATCTTTCCTTTAAATCCCTGTACATTTTAGTAGCACCTGGATGAACCGCAAAAGCAATTCTGTGTGTCTCTTCCATAACTCTTTGTCTTAGGTCGCCGACATTAGGTACACACAGACGATCCTGGTACCATAGATTTCCACTCTTGTCTAGCACGTATCCAACTGTAGGCTTTTCTCTAGCCACCTGCTTCAAATCAACCAAAACCGAGTCTTCATCTTGCTTCTCCCGAATGTCATCCATCAACTCAGATCTTGCTAACAACGGTGCCACAAATTGTCGGTCTTCGATCTGATCAAAGCTTCGATTTGCGGCCCGTCTAGCCTTTACGCCACTACCTCAACACCTTTGGAAGCTACAAACAACGGTTTCTGCTCGAGCATCTGCTACTACATTCGCTTTACCCGGATGGTGCGAATATCCAAATCATAATCCTTAACGAACTCTAACCATCTCCTCTGTCTCATATTCAGGTTCTCTTGTGTGAAGAAATATTTTAAACTTTTATGGTCAGTGAAGATCCTCGCTTTAACTCCATATAAGTAATGCCTCCAAGTCTTTAAGGCAAAAACTACCGCTGCCAACTCTAGATCATGTGTCGGGTAATTCTTCTCATGCACCTTCAACTGCCTAGATGCATAAGCTATCACTTTTCCTCCTTGTATCAACACACAACCTAAACCCTGTCCCGAAGCATCCGTGTAGACATCGTAGTTATCAAAAATCTCCGGAACTTAAAAGCGGGGCTATAGTCAACCTATCTTTCAAGGTATGAAAAGCATCATCACTCGCTAGTCCATTCGAACTTCACATTCTTCGAGTCGGCTTAGTGAGTGGAGTAGCTATCTTCGCAAAGTCTTGCACAAACTTCCGATAGTAACCGACCAACCCAAGAAAACTTCTTACTTCCGAAACGGTGGTAGGTCTAGGCCAATTCTCAAGCTTGCCTCGATCTTCGGCGGGTCAACTTAAATACCATCTCCGAAAATCACATGGCCCAAGAAACTAACTCGATCCAACCAAAAGTCACACTTTGAAAACTTTGCATATAACGATTCTTCTTCGAGGTCTCCAACACTATCCCTTAAGTGTTTCTCGTGTTCTTTTTCATCCTTTGAGTAGATAAGGATATCGTCTATGAATACAATCACAAACTTATCCAAATACGGCATGAAGACACGTTGCATCAAATCCATAAATGCGAGATGGAGCATTAGTGAGTCCAAATGGCATGACCGGGAACTCATAATGTCCATATCTCGTACTTGAAAGCCGTCTTCGGTATATACGCCACTTTAATCTTCAACGATGATAACCGGATCTCAAGTCAATCTTGGAGAACACTTTCTTGCCTTGCAAGCGGTTAAACGGATCATCTATCCTTGGTAGGGGTACTTATTTTTGATGGTAAGGTTATTCGGTGCTCGGTAATCGATACACATCCTCATGCTACCATCTTTCTTCTTCACGAACAAAACGGGGGCTCCCCAAGGCGAGTCTTGGGCTGAATTATGTTCCTTTCAAGCATATCTTTAAGTTGAGCTTCTAACTCCTTCAATTCGGCCGGTGCCATCCTATAACGTGCCTTAGCAAGCGGTGCCGCTCTTTCCGCTTCCTTGACTCGAACTACCTCTGTTCCCTCTGTTTGGACACGCTCTACAGAAAAGTGCCACGACTCTCCGCAAACGTAGCAACTATTAGTATTTTGCTTGTACTCCCCGAACCAACCCGCTACCGATTCCCGGACTATTCAAACCTTGCACACTCAACCCAAAGCTTGTCCAACCATAACTTGAACCACGAAACCGCACCAACCAATCTTGTACTCGTCTTCCCTTCTTAGGGAGGACACTTTCTAGTTCAACCGTCCAATTAGAAAAATCCTTGGGTTGCTACCTATACCAAGAGACACACCAAGTCCGTAGAATCCAAAGCGTAACTTTACTCTTGCCACGGTAGATTCCAACATAGCCGACAACTTGTAGTAACACCACAGCAACCTTGATTACTCTATCCAAAGGTGTTGTAACAACCATGAGATCCTTGAGATTACTCTTCTTGGACCGATGTGGGGTAAGCGATTACGAAGCCGATCAACTCGTTCCAAGCCGACTCACAACCTGTCGACCTAAACCACTCGCTTCTTCTTGTGCCCTAGAACAACAACACCTAGTCTCTACCTACCAAACTTCTAGGGTGAAAGAAAGGCATCTATTCTTTCTTGATCAAAGGACTTAAAAGGTTTTGAAAAATTTGGTGCATACACAAGCCATGAAATAATTGATTTGTACAATACCAACCGAACTGATTTTGAACATGATGTAAAAAGAAAAGTTGTAGGTATACAAGTTTTACATATGATACTCAATAACCAACATTTTTGGAAAATCATAGGTTGGTGAAAATAATTATTTTCGTCGACCGCCGCAAAGCTGTCAAAAATTTCAGAAATTTAAAATCTATGTTGTGTTGCAGATTGTACTCAAACCGAAAAGAATTTGCACTTGACTTCAAAACGAAATTGCAGAGCGAAAGTTTTCTACAACATATCACAAATTCAAGTCATTTGGGGGTGTTTAGCTCATTCAAAACAGATTGATAAATAAGAGTACCGCTGCAGAATTTTACGAACGAGTGCTCATCCTTGTCATGAAATTTATGAATAATCCAATTTGAAAACTGAGTTGACGTAAAGAGAGGAGTTGTAGATAAGACAACTTTCTAATTGGCTGAAAATTTACGAATTTTTGGTATTTCGAAATGATATTACAAGGCATAGAAATAGGAACAAAATCGATTACTTGTTTTGCATAACACCAAGTTACAAAAAGAAGTGATTAGGACCAAACGTAGAAAATAAAATAAATAATAGTTAAATCCACCAAGAGAAAGAACATGTGAGGGAAGTCGAAAGTTACGAAAGAAGAGAGTGATTCTATTAAGGATCCTAGGTGAACGAACTCGAGGGAATCACGTAAGAGATGTGTGCTTAGAACTCAACCTAACCTTCTCTTGGGAGACTCGTCACTTGGTCCTAGTGCAACCTAATCACGGTTTAAGGATTCTTAGTCTTACGAGGATTTACCACCAAGGTCAAAAGAGATCGAAAGGTTCAACAAGATCTAAGGAAATCTTATCTTAGGGAAAGGAAGCCTAGAAGACGCTTCTCTCGATACCAAGCGTAACGCCCCGTTCCCGAACACCGAGTCCTTATCCGGAAATGGAACGTTCGGCACGTATAAAATAAAAGTAAATTCACTTTATACGTAAGCCTCTACTACGTCGTATCAAATTAAAGCAAACGGAAGCAAAAACTCGGGTATAAAATTTCCAAACGTTTAAGAATAGAAAAGGAAATCTAAAAGCGGAAATGTAAATTTATTACATTTGAGAATGTACGATAAATCCCAAAAGAAAGTACTACACGTCTCGAAAGACCAAAAGTCTACCTCAAAAGTAATCCAAAAGTAAAAGTAAAGCGTAATTGACAAGTCTTCAACGAGCGCCGTCAAACGTCGTCGTCGAACTCCTCCTCGAAAACACATTCGTCTTCTCGTCCCCAAACACATAGAAAACATGCATTTGAGGTAAGTACAACGTACTTAATAAGAAAGAGAAGCTATGATAACAACTATAGTTTATAAGGAAAAGATATTTAATTCGATTGGTTGTTTATGTGAGACCGACTCAATCTAGGGTTCATTTCATGTCCATCAACATGAGTTGACTAAACGTTTCTACTTAGCTTATCTATGTTACAACCGCACTCAAGGGCACTTACGCGCGTCCACCTCGGCGAGTCCCTCCGTACTTAGGGTCATTGTGACTACGGAGTTCTTCCACCTCGGGGACACTCTTTTGCAACATATTAGTGGATCACACCAATATCCACGAAGTCTAGAAAAGGTAGACTCCGATAGCACGCACACCTCGGCAAAGTCCCTCCGTACTTAGGGTCATTGACCTACGAGTTCCTCCACCTTCGGAGGTAGCACATGCATCGCGATTTAGCACAGTGCCTAGCCAAGAGAGACATGTTGTTTAATCTTTTACTAGTCAAGTACGTTGATTATTAGGGTGATTAACTAGCCACCTAAGTGTTTTCAAATAATCTCCCTCACACAAACTACTCTCTTCCTAGACCACTTTAGACACGGACAAGTCCTAGCAATTACACGAGACATTGATGAATGCTAATTCATCAAAGCACAAGCCTATCATGCTCTTCCGACGGATCCGAACTTCAACTCCCTTTAAGAGTACATTCGGTGTTTTAAGCGAACGAATCGAAGCTCAATTCGGGCTTGTTCCAATTTATACCATTTAGTATATCGTATATAAAGGTTTCATAAAACTAAATCATGCTTTTAAGGCCGAACAACAACCAACAAAGGAAGAAGGACCAAACAAGCTAGACGCCCGTTTAAGGCTCTGGACGCCCGTCTGAACCATATTGGACGCCCGTCCAAAGATGAACGCCCGTCCACTATACCCAGACGCCCGTCCGCCTAAAACAGTTTCAATCCTGAATGTAAAACAGCACTTCAAACGCCCGTCCAGTGAAGCTAGACGCTCGTCCGAAATGTACCCCAAGTAGACGCCCGTCCAGTGAAGCCAGACGCTCGTCCACCTCGGGTTCGACTAGAACCACTAACCCTTCAACATGCGATTCCCAAAACGATTTCAAACCGAACAACGGCAAGAACATCACGAAAAAACTCGAGAAAAACATGTCTAAACATATCATGGTACTTATGGTCAAAGACCAATCCATAAACTCATCAATCTAGCATCAAAAACACCCTACAATTTCATCTAAACCTTATAAAAGACAATTGAGATCATAGGGATAGTTTTCTTACCTATTCGACCCGGAAAAAGCGATCAAACGCGAGAGAAAAAGGCGATGCAACTCGACCAAGCCGATAGCAAACCGAAACCCTCTTCACACGGTCCCAAACCTTAAATTTGTTCTGAAAGAAAAGTGAACCTTCTCTTAGAATTGTGTTGAACTCTCTTGCTCTCTCCTCCTCTCTCAAAGTCGCACACGGGTAAGGGAAAAAGGGTTTGAAGTCGAAAGCTGTTTGTGTTTAGGTTAGGGAGTAAAACCTGATTAGATTCCGCTTAAATATCCGCTCCAATAAAACCATAGTTTTCCTTATTTGCCCCTATTACCAAAAATCAAAAATCCCCTTTTAATTTATATACATATTTTCGAGGATATATATATATAAAATCAACAAAATACTTAACTCCAATAAAAGAAAAAGAAACAATAATATTTCGTTTTCGCAAAATGACACGTCTGCCCTTTCCCGAAAATCGGAATATTACAGATACAAGGGAAATACTTGTTTGAAGAGGGGATATAAATGTGAAGTGACGGGTGAAACGATCAGACTACACGGTTTAAATACACAATAAAACTGTGTCGTTCATATCGAACCACACAGGTCTTCACACAATTCATATACAGGATACAAACGGTCTGTTTATGATCGGGCGACTCACTCCAAAAGGAGTAAGATCATGTGTAATAGTTTGGTTAAAAAATGTCGTGAAAATCCTATGTAGCCATGGATTTATGGAGAGAGTTTGCAACTAATTACTAATGTAAAAGGTAGCGTAATGGTCTTGGAAAAAAAGTAGATGTGTTTATTACTCTGCAATAAAATAATAATATTTTAATCTAAGGAGAAAACACTTTGGAAGCTGAGAACCACATAATAGAGGAGAGAGAACATTTTAAAGTTATTTCATGTATAAACAAAGTTTGGCCATATTCTTTAGTATTTTTGTCAGATAAGATTAAACAAAGTTATTAAAAGCAAAATAATGATAAGAAATTAGAGAATGTTTTTGTAAACTTCTCTACTCTATTCTCTCTTTTAAGAGAGACATGTAGACAATCATCTCTAGAAAAAAAAGTGCCCATAACCACCATTTTTCAGGAAATAAATTCAGAAACTTAAATATTTAATATTTAATATTATTTTAATCAATAGATTATCACCATTACAACATCACATCACACACAAATTAATCTCTACAATCCTTCTATATTATCACCATTACAACATCACATCACACACAAATTATCTCCACAATCCTTCTATATTTATCCTCCACTTATATTTCTCCACATCATCCAAACAACAACAATCAAGAGAGTTATCTCACAACTACCATTAGGGCCGCTCTAAAAGGCTTTCTGTGAAAGGCTTCGGCATACGGACGGGGAGTGAGAAGCCTTTAACCAAAACACCTTGAATTTTTTAGCTATTACCCACAACTATAATTATATAGCTTTTATTTTTCATGTTGATGTCAGAAAAGCCCTTTATTAAAAGAGCCATTAAATATGCTCAACCGGGTAAAAACTTCCTAATATCTCTTGGGTAAAGATTTGCAGACGTGAGACATTGCTTTTGCAGATGCATCAAAGATTTGCAGCTTTTGAATGGGTAAAAGTTGGAAAAGAATAAAAATATGGAAATGGTAAGTGCACTACACAATTGTGTAGTGTACTTTCTACTACATTCTTGATTCCCATTGATTAAAAGGATGAATTATTGATTGTGATGGGTCTTAACAAAATGTGTAGTGTTGATTGTGTTGTGTAGAATATTATGGTAAAATTGATAATGATCAATGTATCACTACTCTATTTTTATTATTTTCCAACTTTAACCCGGTCAAAAGCTGCAAATCTTTGATACATCCGCAAAAGCAATGTGCCAATGTCTCACGTCTTCATCATTTTACCCCATTTTATAACATTCTGAGCCTCACTTCTACCATTTAGGAGGGAGATTATTGTGTGGTGTCTCCTCACGCTGCGGAGACACCGTGTGGCAGTGCCCACACCACACAGTTTTATTCTGTATTTAAACTGTGTGGTTCTGATCGTTTCATCCGTCACTTCACATTTAAATTCTCTCACCACACCATAACTTCCCCATTTAGGAACCTAATTATGCTAAATTTATCACTTTCAGTTCCACATTAGCACTTAATCGAAAATCTCATTTTTTATCGTTGAAACGAGTCTGGACAAATCTTGGCGAGGACGTCAGTTGCTTATAAGCGGGGGAGAATGTCATGTCTCACATAGTTAAAGTAGAATTCTCACCCTTATAAGTGTGAGACATAAATGTGTTGTCGGCTCGGTTTAGCCTTTTTAAACCAAGTGATTACGACGGTTTAAGCAGTTAATCGAATTCTTTATGATTCACTTAACACCACCAGACCCGAGGTTTAGAGATTAAAAAAATTGTATGAAATGTTCAATAGGTATTCAGATGATGGAATATTAGAGAATCCCTAATGGACTACACCAATTTTTGTATCATTTCACTAATTCGATTTAATATACGCATCTAATATTTCACTACACATGTAAATTTTCCTTGGTAGGAGGAGGTGACGGTTGGTTGTGTGAAATAAATAAGGGAGTACGGTGGAAATGGGAGGTGGCATTGATAATGAATTAAATTAATGCTTTTTAATACTATGTACTACCTCCGTTTCAAACAACTGATTCAGTTGATAAAAATATGTATATTTATTACGTGAGTTAATTCTTTGATTTGATTGTTAAAATGACTCTAAAAAACCATCGTCCGTAATTACAATTTGTTTTTTCTCCTACTCTTAAATAAATTTTAATAAATAAAGATAGAAGTAAAAAAACAATAAATACTATATTGCAAATTTAACATTATCATAGTATCATCTTCTTCTATCAAACAAAAAAAAAATTTGGAATACTCCCTCGTTCCAAAGTATACACCTATCAAAACTGAAGGCCTGGATCTATTCTCGATGATGAATCGGGGAATGAATTCGGTGATTGTATCACCTTCCGATAAGCAAAAAAGAATAGTTATTGTTCAAACAGGTTTTGTTAGAATACCTCCAATGGCAGATTTATAATTTATCGTAAAGTTTTACAAAAGCTTTGTGACCGTTGGAGGGAGGTGACTAAGCAAAGCTTTTTTGCTTGCAAAAGGTTTGTATGCACAAACCGGTTGGAATCATCTGACATCTTTTTTATTATTTTTATTTTACTTTGTGTGGTAGAAAAAAATAGTAGATAAAATATTTATGTTTATGGAGAGCCGTATTATAAACCTTTTCAAACGGTTTATGCATTATAGAGAAAATGTTTATAGTGAAAAGATTTATAAGTTGTATGACGTGGTATACTCATAAAGTTTTTAAGACCGGAGATACTTTTAATCTCTCGTTCATGTAAAAGGCACTAACTAATCTATCGATATTGTAGATGCTTGTAATTTTTTGTTCTCATAAAATGAAAAAAAAGAGTATGGAGGGTTGTGACTAATAAATAATGTTATTTATCGGTCAATTTGCTACTCATATCTATGCTACGGTCAAATAAATTTATATGACTGCTATATGACACCTGTTTCCATAAATTACCAAAAAAATATGTGGTGTGAATTATTTTGACCGTATATTTTTTGATTACTTCATTACTATATAACTCTCATTTTTATAAGTTTTACATATCGAATTACTTAAAGAATATGCTTCAGATGTAATGTTCCGAACCAATTTTGAGTGTATTACCTGTATATGAGCCAAATTACGATTTAAGTCCAAATATCAGGAAAATTTATAAACTCTCATTAATGTAAAGTTACATGATGTTTTAGTGATATTTCGGTAATTGATCAAATAGTAAAACAAAGAGTGGAAACCGATCACCGTACCTCGAGGAGGACATAAACTCTCACACCTCTTTTTTTACAAAGGAAAATGTTGTAGCGGACTGTTTTTAATCTAAAATGAGGAAAAAAAAAGGACAAGAAAAAAATATAGTGGTTGAGAAGGATAAAAACGCGTATGTTACTACATGTGGCTACAAGTAACATGTAGTAACACATGTAGTAACATGCGCGTTTTTGTCATTCTCAACCACTATCTTTTTTTCTTGTCATTTTTTTTTCCATTTTGTATCTTATTTTGTCTTCTGGCCTTCCAGGCAATCTTATTCTTTTTTGTGAGGCATCTGTTGATCAAGCAAGGTGGAACATGTTTTTTCAGATGTGTTGAAGTACATGAATTGTTTCAGAACGACTTCAAATCACGATTCGATAAATAGTATAATTCTTGATAGGAGCTTTAACCAACTCATGGTTATGTATTTTTAAAATACATTTTTAATGGCCAATAAGACAGTGGCCTAGAGTTAAATGTTGTGTCTAGTGAGGATAAAAATTATACGTGAAGGTAAAAAATTAAAAGAAAAATATTAAAGGGTATTTTGGGCTTTTTGCTTGTTAGGGTTTAGGGTTGGCTTTCTAGTTTCTATATATGGACAGTGAATCCGCCTGTATGATATGTATACCTACGCCTTTTTATTTATTTATTTATTTTTTTTTCAATCTCTTTTTTATTAAAGCAAGTTTTTCCAAATCGTGATAGAGCTCTTGCCTTCTCTTGTGTCCAAGGCAACTCTTCCTCTACCCTTCTACTACTACTTGCTCTTTCTCTTTGAAAGAGGGACGAGTGGATAAAGTTATTTTATCTTTTTTTTTGTGATTCCAATTGTTTGATCTTCATCGTTGAGGTGGGAGAGATGAGCAAGTAAGGTTTGTATGGTGGAAATTTCATGGCCTGTTCATTTGTTCTCTGGTGTTATTCGTCTTTTTGGCGTGTTTTCCCTTTGCTAAGTGATGTATTATTTTTATATGATTGAATTTACGTAATTTTATTATGTTTTGTTGACAAATTCTATGTAAAATATCTAAAATTATGATATAATTAGTATAAAATATTAATCTTTGTAGTTTAGTATAGTTAGTAGTAAAAGTTAGTATTTATAATAAAAAGTTGTAGTTTTTGTACGGTTTTAATGTAGGGATATTGTGTCTATTTTACACGGGTATTTTGTGTTTATTTCATTGCGAATCCTAAGATGAACGAAATCCCGAGTATCGACACTTTTTGAAGTCAATACAAGTCGGTGAAAGGAAGTTATAAAGCGTCGGCGATATAAATAATCAAGGGAATAATTGTTTCTAAATCTCGAAAAAGGACGTATAATACAAATGGCTCATCGAGAGTATGTTTTCTGAAGAAGTGGTCTTGATGAAAGTTGTAGAGAATTTAACGAGCTTTTCAACGGAAGTTCGATTATGTCATTCTGATATCGAGAATTCAAGTTACGATTTTTAGAAGATTAACTGTGTAATTATATATAATTATATATATAATTACACAGCACAAGTAATGATTATGTGTAACATGGGGGAACATGCTGAGGACAAGCTGAAATGATTAGCATCATTACACCGGACCGATCCGGCAAGTTTTCAGGACCGGTCCGGGAAGGAAGAAAGTCTATAAAAGGGGAGCATCAGAGAGTTCATTTGGAGTGTACTAATATATATACACAATATTCTATATATATTCTCTCCCTCTTCTTTCTCTTTTTTCTTCTCCTTCTTAGTTTGTAAATAGGCTTTATGCCAAAATAATGTAGTAGTAGTACGGTAGTAATGCTTCGGGAAATTCTCGAAGGTTCGGTGTTCTTTGAAATCGTTGTAAAATCTGGAAAAGACGATTTCGAATCAAGATTGTAATCGGGTAATTTCTATAATAATTATGTTTATGTTTGTTATTTTCTTCTTTTTAGTTTTTATAATGTTATTAGGCTAGATCTAATAACTACCAAAGTTATGTAATCGTATTATTTCGATCTTTTCGTTAAAAGAATGATGTTAAAATAAAATGACTAAAATTGAGTAAAATGAATCTTTTTCTATTTCGCTACGTAATGATAATATATTCGGAATGAAGTAATCAATCATAATGAATACTACATATAACCAGCGATGAACCCACTGCAGGAGAAGTCGGGATATGAGTAAAAATAGAAAAACCGGAGGGTAAAAATGGCCGTCGATTAACGGAATCCTATTTCCTACCCGGCGCGATTTGTCCTAATAAAACAAATCTTATTAAAATTTGTATTCGAGATCTTAATAATGTTAAAATCACAAGTTTAATTGAAACTACACCGTTTGTATTAAATCGATCCGCTTGACAACCGGAGCCTCTTGAATAACATCGGCCATCGACAAATGGAATCACCTCTTTTATCCGGGGTAGATTTGTACTTTCGTACTGTTTTGACTAACTAAGTTTAGCATGGGGCGATTGTGGACCTTGGACCGATGACTTTTGACATATGACAATTTCATACGCTCGTGTGAGGAGGAATTGTTGACGTTAGAAAGTACACCGTTTCATTCACTCAATTGACCTAAAAAAGGAAGATCGAACACATTCTATTAATTGAAAAGATCGAATAAATTAATTACATATACTTTGGCTAGTCTAGTCTATAAATTATATATTGGTATCTATATATTTATATATATATATATATTTTACTATTTATGTACATCTATATATATTTATATATCTATATATATTATATTAAAATAACTTTTAAATTACGCATTTATTTTATGTTAGTTAGAGTAGTAGTAATCGTGTTATAAAATTGCGGTTTAGATCGAGTTAATAGCAGCCTTCTTTGGTGTTTAACCACACTTAAAAGAATTACCACTTTTTTCCCCGAGGATTCGACACCGACTCACCACTTTATCACTACAATTTGACCCGTACACCGCCGGGTTAGGATCCGTCTAACCTAGAAAAGGTCTGTCCTCTTCTTGACGCCGTTTCTAAGGTCTGGTTTGGTGACGTCAGCTTTCTGGCGCCGTTGCCGGGGATCGAAGTCGCTATTTTTTTTTTTTTGTGTCTATGGTTACTACTTGTATTAGTTAAAAATTCTCGAGGATAAACCAACACTCTTCTTATCACATTTCTTTTTTTTTATTTTTCGTTGGTATCTACTTTCTTTTAGTACCAATTTTCTTCTTCTTTAAAACTCGAGCATTTTTCTATTTTAATTAGTTGATGACCAGAAGCGGTAAAGCCTCACTTACTCCTTATAAGCCCGATATAAACGCTTACGAAAGGCGATTGCGGATAGAGAGTAAACGTGGTCAACCCGAATTAGGACTCCTTGGAAAATCTCCAACGGAATCATCTTCTAATAAAAATAAAGAAATGGTCAAGGTAGTGATGAAACAAACGAACGAGAGGCTAGATCATGCTTTAGGGCATGGACAAAACCCCGTTAATATTAATAATAATCGAATAATAATAATAGGAACAATCAAGATCGGAACCGAATAATCGTAACAATCCGCCAAACCCGAGACCTATCTCGTGATCAAACTTTGTAAGGAGAAACCGGACTAATAATCCCATACTTTTACCGAATGAAGGAGCGAATAATTTCGAAATTAAGTCTCATCTTTTTGGTTTAATTGACGCAAGAGCCCAATTTCTAGGAGAAGATGATGAAGATCCACATCATCATCTCTATCTCGTTTGAAGAACGTGCAATACGGCCAAAAGTCAAGGTGCTCATAAGGAATTAACAAGGATGACTATGTTTCCTTTTTCTTTAAAAGGAAGAGCCCGAGATTGGTTTATGTCTCTTCCACACCATTCGTTAACTAGTTGGGAGGATATTCAAACCGAATTTACGAAACAATATTTCACTCCAGGACGGAATTTGGAATTAAAAGTCGAGGTTGCTAATTTTAGACAAGGATCTCGAAGAAACACTTGGGAATGCGTGGGAAAGGTTTAAAAAATTGTTAAGAGCTTGTCCCGATCATGGTTATTCCTTAGATATGCAAATTCAACTTTTCTCGTCGTAAATTAAGAAAAGATTCACGTGCGTATGTAGATCATGCATGTGGTGGTTCGTTAATGATGAGTGAAGCTCAAACGCTTTACGATGCTTATAGAAAAGATTTCCAAAAACAATAGAATGTGGGAAACCGGTTCTAGCACTAGAAAAGTAGCTTTTGCGTGGATGTACGTCAAATACGGAAGTTCTAGCACATTTGGAGAATTTAAGTAGAAAGTTTGATGGATTACAACAAGGTAAGAATCAAAATTCGAAAAATAGTACTCCAACCGAATACTCAAATTATGATAATGTATCATTAGGGATAGAAGAACCAACGGGATATTCAAAAGAGGAAGTGAGTTTTCTTCAAGCGGATAGGAATTTGAACAATGCATATTCAAACTCATTTAATGCTATTAGAAGAGACCACCCAACTTTTAGATGGTCCGAAAACCCTAGTAAGCCAGGACAACCGCCGTATCCGGTTCGGTATAAGAATATGAATAATAATCAAGTTTATCAAGGAAATACATCTAATCAGAATTTACCATCATTACCAAGATCTTATCCTCAACATACCACTCAAAGTATACCAGTAACTCAAAGTTCAACTAAACCTGCAGAAGGGGTTGAAAAATGGGAAAAACTGATGGAAAATATGATGGGTGTAGTATCTACTCAAGCTAAGAATATGGAAACAATGATGACTTCTATAGGTTCAGTCAGTAAGGACATGAGTACAATGAAAACATCTATGAGTGGACATGATACCAGAATGAGAACGATAGAAGCTTCATTAAGGAATATGGAAGATCATTTGAGTAGGGAAGGTGAACGTAACAACGGTAGAGACTCCGGAGGATTACCAAGTAATACTGAAAGAAACCCAAGAGAGGTGAATGTTGTAGTTACGAGAAGTAGGAAACTCTATGGTAGTAATGGAGTAGAAAACTTCGGGAATAATGAAGTAGAAAATGATTTAGATAACAATGAAGAGACTAAAGATGAACTTGAATTTACTGATGAGGAAGAAGAAATTATAGAGAAATTCTTGAAAAGGAATAGAAGTTTGGAACCTGAGAAGGAAGGTGAAAAATGGGTAAAAATCCCAAGAATTTTGAAAGACCCCATGGATAAAGATTTAAGGAATCTATTTAAGGAACATGTTAGAGTAGAAGATAAAGAAAACAAGGAGGAAGAATCGAAGGAATATGAAGTAGAGATTGATTCGGGGAACAAATTAAAAGAAAAAAGTCAAGAACCCGAAACATGGCGATCAAGTAATACTCCAAAGGATAAAGGAAAAGAGAAAATGACTTCGAAACCCAAGGTTATAGATTTAGAGTCTTTACCTTTTCCACCTAAAGATCAAATTAAAAAGATTAAGACCGATCGAAGTATGCTCGTTTCCTTGATACTTTTCGTCATATTAATGTTAATATCCCCGTTATCGAAGCTCGATAAATATGCCTACCTATGGAAAGTTTTTGAAAGATATACTATCAAATAAGAAAAAATTAGAGGAATATGAGAATACATGCCTAAATGAAGAATGTTCGCAATTACGCGGCAAGATAAGTTACCACCTAAACTAAAAGATCCTGGAAGTTTTACGATTCCGTGTGAAATTGGAGGATTTTTGTTTAAGAAGGTCTTATGTGATCGGGAGCTAGTATAAATCTCATGTCTTATGAGGATTATAGAAAGCTAGGCATAGGAAAGCTTACTAAGATCGAAATGACTCGCAAATGGCGGACGGATCGATTAAGTACCCTAGAGGAATTATTGAGGACGTATTGGTTAAAGTAGACAAGTTCTATTTTCCAAGACTTTGTAGTTATGGAAATGGAAGAAGGATTTTCGCGCCGCTTATCTTAGGACGTCCATTTCTAGCTACGGGAGAACTTTAATCGATGTTCGAAAGGAGAATTAATTTTGAGAGTCAATGAAGATGAAGTTGCTTTCAATATTTTCAAAGCTATGAACCATCAATACACATCACCGAAATCATGTTCTTTTATAGAAGATATTCATTCGTCTATGATAATCGATTACCAACTTTTGAAGATAGATTAGAGGAATGTTTAACTTTATCTATCTATAAAGAAGATGAGGAAGACATTGAAATGAAAGAGATAATCCTTTCTCTAGAAAAGGAAGTTTTACTTTTAAACCACCATGGCATAAGTATTTAGAATTAGAACTAGAAGGACCGGTTCTTAAATCATCAATAGAAGATCCGCCTAAGAATCGGAATTGAAACCGTTACCTTTAAATCGAAATATGCTTTTCTTGAAAATGATAACCTTTTACCAGCTTATTATTTCATCAACTTTAACGAAGCAACGGGAAGATCAATTACTAGGAATGTTGAAAAAGCATAAGAAAGCTTTTGGATGGACGATTCTTGATATTCGAGGTATTAGTCCCGAGATATGTGTTCATAAGATAATTCTGAAAGAAGATGCTAAACCTTGTATTCAACCGCAACGCCGCCTCAACCCTAATTTACAGTTAATCGTTAAGAAAGAGGTTATTAAGCTATTAGAAATGGGAATAATTTTTCCTATATCGGATAGTGAATGGGTAAGTCCAACTCAAGTTGTACCAAAGAAAGGAGGTTTCACAGTGAAAGAGAATGATAAGAATGAATGGATTCCAACAAGGGAAATTACAGGATATCGAATGTGCATTGATTTTAGAAAACTAAATGATCATACTAAGAAAGATCATCATCCACTTCCATTCATAGTACAAATGTTGGAACGTTTAAGTGGTCATAAGTATTACTGTTTCTTAGATGGTTATTCAGGATATTTACAGATTTTCATTGCAGCAGGAGATAGGGAAAAGACTACTTTCACTTGTCCTTATGGAACTTTTGCGTATAAAAGAATGCCGTTTGGTTTATGTAATGCTCCAGCTACTTTCCAAAGATGTATGATGTCTATATTTTCTGATATGGTTGAGAAATTCTTAGAAATTTTTATGGACGACTTTAGTGTTTACGGAGACTCTTTTAATGGTGTTTGTTACACTTAGAACGAGTGTTACAACGCTTGTGAGGATACCAATTTAGTGCTTAACTGGGAAAAATGTCATTTAATGGTATCAGAAGGAATTGTACTAGGTCATAGAATCTCTGAAGTAGGAATTGAAGTTGATAAAGCTAAAGTCGAGGTAATCGAAAAATTGCCTCCACCAGTTAATCTAAGAACGTTAAGAGGATTTCTTGGACATGCAGGATTTTATAGGAGATTTATTGCGAGATTTTTCAAAGATAGCAAAGCCTCTAAGTCATTTGCTTGAAAAAGAAGTATCTTTTAATTTTGATAATAAATGTATGGAAGCATTTAAGACCCCGAAAGCGAAGTTGATTCTTGCACCGGTATTGGTGGCACCAAACCGGGATTTACCTTTTGATATTATGTGTGATGCAAGCGATTTAGGCTTGTAGGAGCTTTTAGGTCAAAGGTATAATAGAATTCTCAAAGCTATTTACTATGCATCTCATACGTTAAATGCGGCTCAACTAAACTATGCAACTACGTAAAAGAACTGTTGGCTGTAATTTTTGCCTTAGATAAGTTTAGATCGTATATTGTTGGCTCTAAGGTAATAGTTTATACAGACCATTCAGCATTGAAATATTTGCTGAGTAAGAAAGATGCGAAACCACGTCTTCTTAGATGGATTCTTCTACTTCAAGAATTTGATATCGAGATTAAAGATAAAAAAGGAAGTGAGAATGTAGTAGCAGATCATCTAAGTAGAATGGAAACTGAGGAAGAAATAGGAAATGAAATTAAGGATTCATTTCCTGATGAACAACTGTTTAGAATCGATATGCCTTCAACCATGCAGTTATTAAAGAAAAGAATTCCTTCTAAGGAAAATTCACCTTGGTTTGGAGATATCATTAACTACTTAACCTGTGATTACATTCCGTCTCATTGGACTTGGCAACGAGAAAAGAAGTTCTTTTATGACTTAAAATTTTATTACCGGGAGGAACCGGATCTTTTCCGTAAATGTTCGGATGGAATAATCGTAAAAATGTGTGCCCGATAATGAAATTTTAAGTGTTTTATCGTTTTGTCATGATCGTGAGGCGGGAGGTCATCATGGAGGATGGAAAACTCGCTTTTAAAGTCTTGCAATGTGGTTTTTATTGGCCTACACTTTATAAAGATGCGTATACGTATGTTAAATCTTGTGAGTCTTGTCAAAAATGGGGAAATGTATCTAAAAAACATGAAATGCCTATGCAACCTATTTTAGAATGTGAGTTATTTGATGTTTGGGGTATAGATTTCATGGGACCTTTCCCTATATCTTTTGGAAAAAGATTTATTCTTGTAATGGTAGATTATGTTTCGAAATGGGTAGAAGTCCGAAGCTCTTCCCACTAATGATACCAAAGTTGTTATACGATTCCTTAAAAAGAATATATTTACACGTTATGGCATTCCTAGGGCGATCATTAGTGATAGAGGTTCACACTTTTGTAATAGACCATTTACTAAGTTAATTGAAAAATATGGTGTAACGCATAAGTTAGGAACGCCTTATCATCCGCAAACCAGTGGTCAGGTAGAGGTGTCAAATAGAGAGATTAAAAGAATCATAGAAAAAACAGTGGATTCAAACCGTAAAAGCGGGCGCTTAGATTAGATGATGCGTTATGGGCATACGGAATGCTTTTAAAACTCCAATTGGTCATTCTCCCTACAAATTAGTCTTTGGTAAATCTTGTCATCTCCCAGGTAGAGTTAGAACACCGAGCATTCGGGCTATTAGATTTTTAAATTTCGATCCTAAGGTTGTCGGTGATCATAGATTACTTCGCCAACGAAATTAGAAGAATTTCGCCTTGATTCATATGAAAATGCTCGAATCTACAAGGAACGCACGAAATCGTTCCATGATAAGAGAATATATAGTCGTGAGTTCCATGTAGGTGATCGAGTGTTATTGTACAATTCACGTTTGAAGTTGTTTCCGGGTAAGCTTAAATCACGATGGACGGGACCATTTAAAGTAACACGAGTTTATAAATGCGGAGTTGAACTAACGATGGGAATACAACTTTTTTAGCCAATGGTCACGGGGTGAAGCTATTTCGGAAGGTGAAGAAATCTCTCGATAAA
The DNA here is from genome assembly GCA_036785695.1 of Gentiana straminea. Classification (NCBI taxonomy): domain Eukaryota; kingdom Viridiplantae; phylum Streptophyta; class Magnoliopsida; order Gentianales; family Gentianaceae; genus Gentiana; species Gentiana straminea. The sequence continues at coordinate 7,138,810 of JAVUPR010000314.1, read as the reverse complement.
TGAAGTGATATTGCGATCGACCCTCCGAAAGACTAAAAAAGCGTTAACTCTTAAAAGCCGAAAGTATCAAATCACCAGGTTTTATCTTTACTTTTTTATGTCTAAACTAGTTTCGTCTTTTACCGGATAGACGTAAAAGAACTGGATGTCTTTTTTAGATAGATTAGGAGTTTTTGTTTTGCTTTTAAAGTTTGGTTTTAATAGAGATATCGCCTTTACTATAGAAGCCTTAGTTTTTGAACAAAACAAGCAATTGTTGAGAGAGAAAAAATTGAAAGAAGTTTGTAATGGTACGTCGAAGCTCGATAAAGAGAAGGGCTAAGTTTTTAAGGAAGTGCGAATCTGTGGAAAAATTGAACACAAATGGGCGATGTGGGAAAAATTTAACTCAATCTCGAGTGAGTGTTTGAATGTAATTAAGAAGGGAACGATTAGGTGGTTAACCGAAAATCCCGATGGACTTCCAAGACTTAATTCAAACGCTACATTTCTAGGATATAGTTTGCTTGAAAGGTATGTTAGAAATCCGAGTTTGTAGAAATTGAAGAATTAGAAACCCCGTAGGTTCAAGTATTTTATTGTTTTTAGTTTTATAAAATTTTTGCATAACTTTGAAAATCTTATAAAATTGGATCTTTATAAAATTAAGGAGTTTTATAAAAGTTTTATAAAAAGTTTTTTAAGTTTTTAGATATTTTATAAGAATTAATAGAAATTTATTGAATTTTTATAAACTTTTAAAAAAGTTTTATAAAGATTTTATAAATTTTGAGAAATTGTTATAAAATTTATGAATTTTATTTTTTTATTAAGTTTTTATTGAGTTTTATAAGTTTTATATCAAAAATCCAAAAAAATAAAAAATTTCGAAAAAAAGCATAAAAATTGCATACGGACCGATCCGGCCCTTACACCGGACCGATCCGGGATCGATTTAACCTAAAGGGACGGGGACACTTTCTTCTTTCTCATTTCCAACTCTTTTCAGCAGCAGCCGCACTACACCTCCTCCACTTCGAATTTTTTTTTCTTTTTCTCCTCAAAAATACAAATTACACTACACCATTACATATATTCTTTCTCTTTTACTCTCCTCTCTTCAACACAAGTGAAGAATTTGAAAAAGATCGAACACAAGCTCCATTTCATCCCGGAGGCTTATACGACTTTTCCGGCCACTTTTCACGGTTTTTGTTCATTATAAGGTATAATTTGTTTACTTTAGTTGTCAATTTCATAATTTTTATAATTTTTAGATTTATTTTCAACTGTTTTGAATTTTTCGTGTGTTGTGACATTTTATTTTGTGTTGTTTTTCTGTTGTTTTTATTGTTGTTTTGTCAATTCAATATCGTAGAATGGCCTCATCCAAATCGAAAATTCTCTAAGAAAAGAAAGCCTAATATTCCAATAGAAATACCGATCGTAGAATTAAGAGATTTAACACCGGAAGAAGAATCTCGTTAGTTTTGTCTACGACTTCACCTCAAGCTAAGAATGCTTATAGGAATATCTATAGTAAATGTGGAGTTGTGTTGGAAAGAGGCTTAGATTTTGATGACTTAGGAGAGGAGGTTAGGCGTATTTTTGCTAGACGCCAATGGTTGGATTTTGCAGCTCAAAGGACAGGAGAGATCAATACTACCTTAGTGGCAGAATTTTATGCAGTTTTGTCTACTTTGACACCCACTGAAGGTAGTATGATAGAGTCTATTCCCCTTAGGTCTAGACATGTTTCTTTTAGTCCGGAACTGATTAATGCTGTTTTAGGAGTAGAAGTTTTTCCAGATGAAGAAGATTATAGAGCTGTTTATGGATTAGATGATCCCGCTATGTATGAGCGGTTGCCTCTGAGCTCGAGAGGGAGTTTGATGCTACGGCGAGTGGGTGGACAACGATTTAATTATGGGAAGTGTTTTAGAGATCTGAGGGCAATCAAAAGATTTTTAAGCCATACTCTCTATCCCACTACCAAACACACCGCCTTTGGTAAAGAAGATTTATGCATTACTTGGGCGATGATTCATGATATTAAGGTGGATGTGGGGAAGATCATGTATAGAAGGGTTTTCGAGTTTATTGTTACTGCCAAGGCAGGGAGTCACATGTACTTTCCTGGCTTTATTATGTCGTAGATCAGGAGTTCCTTTCCTGTCTAACGACAAGTTGATGATGGCAGATGAGTCCCCGATAGGCCCTAGTCCGAGGAGGTCTCCGGAGGGTTCGATAGACTCGATAGTTAGACGTAGTACCCTCCACCGCTCCACCCGGTTCCACCGGTTTCGGCATTTTCATCTTTTTCGAGCAACGACGGACTTCTCTCCCAAACACTATTACATACGATATGTTTCAATCCTTAGTATCAAATGTAGCCCGAGGACGAGCTAATATGGCTTTGTTTGCGAGCGAGTAGGCGGTGGAGTGATGATTTACGTAGAGGGATGCGAGACACGAGCGGTGCATCTTGATCCTTCTTTCGATAGAACCGCCTATCCGCCCGTCAATCTAACCCGTATACGTTACCGTAATGGATAGCACCTATTCCACCATCTCGGAGCTTTCATCATATGCCAAATCCTTTTGGAAGCCGCCTAGTGGTCGGGTGTCTTTTATACGGGTTCTCGGGGTGCGGTACATCTACCGGGGAGGATTTTCGGATTTTGGGGGATGACGTCAAGTATGAGTTCGTTGGGTCTCGACGGTTCGGTTCGGACCACGACTACGTTTCCACGACCGGCCACGTCATCGGTTCCAAGTATGAATGATCCAGTTTACACCGCCGACGATGATGATGTTGACATTGTTTGATTTTAAACAACTTATATTATTTCTAAACATTTTATGACTTTGTTTATTTTATTTTCTCGCATTTTAACTTTAGTTGATAAGTTTGATAGTTTAATAAGTTTCCGATTTCATTAAACATATTCTCGTCGTAGTCGTAAATTTATTTTTAATAGTATTTAAATATTTCATAAAAAATCAAAAATCTAAAAATATATATTTATCATTCGCATGTAGTATTCGTGTGTCGTTTTATCCGTATCGGTGAGATAATATTGAACAAAGTTAATTTTTATAGCTTTATAGCTTTATAGCTTCTCAAATAGCATGAAGGCTATTAAGTTGAACAAAGCAAACTTGAACTTTACAACCTTCATACGGTAAAAAAATCTTAAAGCCGGACCGGTCCGGCCGCTTTCGAGACCGATCCGGGAATAAAATCGCTTAGTCATACCGAAAGTGTTAGTATGCATGCACGTGTACTCTAATTTTTATCCATTTAAGGACGAGAGAGGTTGAAAGTAAAAATTTGCCAATTCACTCACTACTTTCAATCCTTTTCTTTTTACCGCATCTGTTTAAACTAAAATGTCAAACCGATCATCACCATCGATCAATTCATACGATCCGGAGGCGCTTGATGTTTTTGTCCCGGAGTCTAATGCTTCAAATGTTAATTTGTTGGTGAATGCGAGGTTTGCAAATTCTCCTATATTGATGGAAAGGGGTATCAATTTTGAAAAAATTGATCGGTTCGGAAGGATTTAATTCGAAATCAAGGATGGAAAAAATTTGTTAAGCAACCTCGAGGAAGAATTAATGTTTCTATTGTTAGGGAGTTTTATTCGGCTCTTTCTACCGTTGATACGGTAGATCCGTCACGACTTATATCCGTTCGTGGTACACTTATTCACCCGTCACCTCATATTATCAATCATATCTACGAGATACCGATTTTCAATCAAATCCATAATCTTCATTATGAATATCAATGGGGATTAGGAAACTCTTGTCATGTTGTTAACTATGTCACGGAAGCTTTTCCGTATCTCGTTTCCGCAGTTCGATCAAAATTACGACTCTACCACTTCGGCTACTCGCTCATCCGAGAGCATGGAAACACTTCATTAACTCACGAGTCTATCCGACTAGTGATTTTGCATGGGTTAGTGATAGTGAGATACTTCATTGTTTGCATTAATAACTGGAGCTTATGTGGACCTGGGGATTTTGATTTTTAGGACGACGATAAACTTTGCGGTGGAACGGTATAATAATGGAAGGCCAATGCCTTTTGCTTGGTTAATTTCAAGGTTATGTATTCATTTGAATGAAGTCCCTGAAATTGCTTCTGATGAGATATATCCGTCTCGTGATTGTCGTAGAGGATTGCTACCGGTAGAGAATCCGGGTTGTTCGTCAACTATTTAAGATAGTTGTTAATGGTTTTATTTAATTTAGTTTAAGTTTGGTTTGCTTTAATAAGTTAGAGTTGATGAAGGTTAGTAAATTAATAGTCAGTTTGTTTTATTTTTAGTCTGTAATAGTTTCTTTTTGTTTAATATATATGTTGTTTGATTTTAATATACGTGTGTTATCAATGTTTATAACGATCATCTATAATTTTAATTTAATTTTCGAACCTACTTTTTCATACTTATTGAACATCGGGACGATGTCAATTCGTAAGTGGGGAGTAGAGTTAGGTTTGAAAATTTCATTAAAATTTTCGAAAAAATTAATAAATATTTATAAAATATAATTTTTTTCATATAAATTAGTACTTTAATTACTTATTTCTTAGTTTTAATTTTTCTTGAATAATTTAAGTTGGTTAATATATGAATAAAAATGATATAATTCGAGAGGATTAATTTTTGATTTAGTAAAATATATTAGATATATAATGAATATGTTTTATATCTTTTATAAGATTTTTAAGATTTTGAGTATGTATAACTAAATAATTTTTATCAAATATTTCTTTTATGGAATTATTCAAGTAATTTTTATATTTATAAATAAATTTTTAGATAATTTTCTTTTTAAGATTAATTATGAATTTGGAATCAAAAATTAGGAATGATGATTTTTGGGCACCACAAAAATATAACTATACCAAATAACTCTACCCGAATAAAATTTCCAATTTTTGACCCCACCTCACCTTTTAAAGAGTGATCAAGACCTCACTCGGAATTTTAGCCATTTTGATTAACTAGAAATTTCCGATCCTTAGCTTATTTTGGTCTACATTTCTTTGACATTCTTCGAGTTTGTACGTACTTATGAGAGGAGATGATGACGAGAAAAAGTTAAGAGTTGAGAAAAATGGTATATCTTTGAGATTGGAATGAGTTCGGATATGTTAGATTTTTAAGAATCAAAGCACCATTTTTACACGAATAAATCGAATATCAAGTATCTTCCCTATCTTTGATCGACCAAATATATGTCGATGATAGTAGTCCGCCAGGGGATTATCTCGAAATGTCCTATTGCTGAGAATGAAGGCATAAGTCGAATCAAAAGATCTCAAGAATGATTACGTGTTTAAGGAAACCGGACTCGTAATTTTAGATCGAAAGAGTAGTACTCCGATCAATCTTGATGAAGCAATGCTTGTGAATTTGATTATTTACACACACTCACGCTTTAGTTCTTAATGTTAAAAAAAAAAAAAAAAAAAAAAAAAAAAGAGAGAAAAAAAGAGAAGAGAGAAAATCTGAAAAATAGTTGGAATAAAAGGATGTTACTAATCAGAACTGTTTTTGATCAAGAATGTGAAGACGTAGGTACGTACGACTTACATCTTTCTCTTTACGATTTCCTTTTCTATCTTTTCGATTAACCAATGTCCTATCCTAATATATTAAGCCACTATGTCTTCTATCTGACTTAGTTAATGATTCCAGAAATTCGTAATAATCGAGATAGAAAGTATTTCTAAAATTTTATTTATATTTCTGAATTATTGCATGCATGTTTCCATCTAATTCATATTTGATACTTAATTCATTTAAGTTATATAATCTCCCTTTCTTAAATTTCTATAAAATTTATAAATTATATGTTTGTAATATTGACGATATATATTACTTTTGAAATTTCAATCTAATCAATTATATTATCTCGTTATATATATATTACCGCTTATTTTCGCTCGAGGACGATCAAAAGTTTAAGTGGGAGTAATTTGATGTATTATTTTTATATGATTGAATTTACGTAATTTTATTATGTTTTGTTGACAAATTCTATGTAAAATATCTAAAATTATGATATAATTAGTATAAAATATTAATCTTTGTAGTTTAGTATAGTTAGTAGTAAAAGTTAGTATTTATAATAAAAAGTTGTAGTTTTTGTACCGGTTTTAGTAACCGGGATATTGTGTCTATTTTACACGGGTATTTTGTGTTTATTTCATTGCGTAATCCTAAGATGAACTCGAAATCCCGAGTATCGACACTTTTTGAAGTCAATACAAGTCGGTGAAAGGAAGTTATAAAGCGTCACCGATATAAATAATCAAGGGAATAATTGTTTCTAAATCTCGAAAAAGGACGTATAATACAAATGGCTCATCGAGAGTATGTTTTCTCGAAGAAGTGGTCTTGATGAAAGTTGTAGAGAATTTAACGAGCTTTTCAACGGAAGTTCGATTATGTCATTCGATATCGAGAATTCAAGTTACGATTTTTAGAAGATTAACTGTGTAATTATATATAATTATATATATAATTACACAAAGACAAGTAATGATTATGTGTAACATGGGGGAACATGCGAGGACAAGCCGAAATGATTAGCATCATTACACCGGACCGATCCGGCAAGTTTTCGGGACCGGTCCGGGAAGGAAGAAAGTCTATAAAAGGGGAGCATCGTAGAGTTCATTTGGAGTGTACCAATATATATACACAATATTCTATATATATTCTCTCCTCTTCTTTCTCTTTTTCTTCTCCTTCTTAGTTTGTAAATAGGCTTTATGCCAAAATAATGTAGTAGTAGTACGGTAGTAATGCTCGGGAAATTCTCGAAGGTTCGGTGTTGCTTTGAAATCGTTGTAAAATCTGGAAAAGACGATTTCGAATCGGCGATTATGTAATCGGGTAATTTCTATAATAATTATGTTTATGTTTGTTATTTTCTTCTTTTTAGTTTTTATAATGTTATTAGGCTAGATCTAATAACTAGCCAAAGTTATGTAATCGTATTATTTCGATCTTTTCGTTAAAAGAATGATGTTAAAATAAAATGACTAAAATTGAGTAAAATGAATCTTTTTCTATTTCGCTACGTAATGATAATATATTCGGAATGAAGTAATCAATCATAATGAATACTACATATAACCTCAGGCGATGAACCGACCGGAGAAGTCGGGATATGAGTAAAAATAGAAAAACCGGAGGGTAAAAATGGCCGTCGATTAACGGAATCCTATTTCCTACCCGGGGGCGATTTGTCCTAATAAAACAAATCTTATTAAAATTTGTATTCGAGATCTTAATAATGTTAAAATCACAGCTTTAATTGAAACTACACCGTTTGTATTAAATCGATCCGCTTGACAACCGGAGCCTCTTGAATAACATCGGCCATCCGACAAATGGAATCACCTCTTTTATCCGGGGTAGATTTGTACTCGCACTGTTTTGACTAACTAAGTTTAGCATGGGGCGGTTGTGGACCTTGGACCGATGACTTTTGACATATGACAATTTCATACGCTCGTGTGAGGAGGAATTGTTGACATTAGGAGTACACCGTTTCATTCACTCAATTGGACCTAAAAAAGGAAGATCGAACACATTCTATTAATTGAAAAGATCGAATAAATTAATTACATATACTTTGGCTAGTCTAGTCTATAAATTATATATTGGTATCTATATATTTATATATATATATATATTTTACTATTTATGTACATCTATATATATTTATATATCTATATATATTATATTAAAATAACTTTTAAATTACGCATTTATTTTATGTTAGTTAGAGTAGTAGTAATCTGTGTTATAAAATTGCGGTTTAGATCGAGTTAATAGCAGCTCTTTGGTGTTTAACCACACTTAAAAGAATTACCACTTTTTTCCCTGAGGATTCGACACCTGACTCACCACTTTATCACTACAATTTGACCCGGTACACTGCCGGTTAGGATCCGTCTAACCTAGAAAAGGTCTGTCCTCTTCTTGACGCCGTTTCTAAGGTCTGGTTTGGTGACGTCACTAAGGCCTCTAATATTCCTGTTGGCTGTTTACGTTGAAGAGGTTGCTTCCTTCTATGGCTGAGACGTTTAGGACCCAAGATTGGCCTTTACTGTTGAAGTACACTGTTCCGTTCAGCTCGATGGGAAATACACCAGAGTTTGTGAATGATGAGGAGATAGACGGAGGGAGGCGCCTGAAGCCCATCTCCATCTCTGATAAGGACCTGCAACTTCCTTCTTTCCTCAAGGAGTGGCATATTTCATCCAAGGTATTGGTAGTAACAGTATTCTTCTCTTTCTTGAGGAGATTGGAGAGACCTAACAACGTAATTGGTGAACTTGTTTGGAGGCTTTATGTATTTGTTCATTCATTTTCCTAGTAACTTGCTTGAATGCTTGAGTTTGTTTGTTCTCTAGTGGTGTTTGTCTTTTTGGCGTGTTGTTTCTCTTGTTTAATGCCTCTAACGTTCTTGTTGGTTATTTCAGTTGGAGATGTTGCTTCCTTCTATGGCTGAGACATTTAAGACAAAAGATTGGTCTTTATTGCGGAAATTCAGCTCGTTGGGTGTGTATAAGTCATCCTTATGCTTGTAATGCTAACCTAATTTATATCCTTTTCTTATCATTGACTATTTGACTTTGTCACCAGATTCAAACTTGAATATTGAAGATGCTTTAAAGTCGGAACTTGCTGCCATTTGTGTCTGGTTCCTTTTCACTAAAGTTTCTCCCTATGTTAAGGTATACATTCGTTGGGTGTGTATAAATCACTAAACCGCCACTCTTTTACTTGCTTTGCTTCAGATTACCGCTCTTTTACTTGCTTTGCTTCGGATTACAAGTAAGAGAGTTTTCATTTTGAATAATTGTTGTTTTATGATCTTTAGGTTGAGCTAAAGGTGTTAGATTTGAACATAAATACTTTATAGTGTTTGAATTGTGTTTGATGTCTTTTTTTTTAATATCGTTGGTGTGGTTGTCTGATAAACACTTTTGCTACTGTAATTTTGTGACGTGAGGTTAACTAGCTGGCATTATTATTATCTTATCTCTGTTTTTCTATTATGAATGTATATATCAGTCATCAGTAACACTTAAACCACCTTTCAGTATCAGCCGATCAACCGATCTTCCTCTGTTTCAATTTTTAGAGGGTTGTTATCTGTCAGCAGACTTGCTTCTTTTTCACCATGATGCCGCCACTCCTACCACGGACTAGAACGTGGTACATTTTTATTTTTTATTATTCTTTTTTTTGAAGGGTACATGCGCTTGATTCTTTTCTTTAAACATGTACAATATCGCAAATTGATTAAAATACATTCCACGACGATAGATTCGGCGACATTAACTACTGCAATGGTCGCCTTATCTATACGAACCAAACGTACCTTGTCACGACCACAATTCGGCCCAGGATGCTTTCTTATACCTTGGTCGTATAAACCATAATTGAGTGGTGCGATCTTGGGCGACGAAAACACTTTAGACTACTTTGTGGCTTTTGATCGATTTGATCGTTTCTTACAAATAGACGAGGAAAGTTTTTTGACAAGATCTAATGCCGTACCGGGTAATCCGTCCAAAAATGTGTAGCTGCACATTATAGAACTAACTGAGACATTGAAACATATGCAATCCCGAGGAATGTCGAGCTCGTTTTTGGCCGATACCTGTGAATATGTTTGGTGTGGACACACACTGAAGATCTTTATGGTGGATCGGTCCATTGATACTTATGACAATGTCTACCCGATCTGTGGTTTTGGATGCTTAGAGGCCGACAGTCGTTTTGGGTACGGGATTAGGGAGTATATTCTCCCGAATGATGATTTGGGGTGGACACAGAAAGACAATTTTATGTGATGCTTCGACCCCTTATACATCAACAACATTAGGTAACTCCTTTTTCCTAATCTCTAATTCTATATAATTTATTTATGTCAAATATAGATTTTTTATCGTGTTTTTGTTTTTATTTTTTAATATGTTTCAGTCCTGCTCTACGATTGGATATGATCTCCCAACACCCTTTTTTTTTGTTGTAAAAAAGACAACGTGGAAAAAATTCTTGAGATGTTTTCGACACCGCAACGCGCGCTAGTTGAATATCGTTTTCATGGGCATGAACCATGATTTTCTTGACAACATATGCCCCATCCCCTTGACCCTTGATGAGGCATAGGCATTTGCATGCGCGGATGCATTTGCGGGATGTGATTTCACTCTAGAAACCCTTGTAAGATGGTTAAGAAATCAATACGAACACTGTCGGGATGAATGCGTGGACTTGTGTTCATTTTACACGGAGATTAATGAAAAATGTCAATTGCTGATACATGTGATTCATGAAACAATATTCCAAGCTGATACCTCTAATTTATGAAACAATATTCCAAAATGTCAAGTGATCACTAATTCACTTTTTGAATGATGCTGCCAGTTGCTGTTTACATTGTTAAATGAATTTCAAGTAGAATGAATTTTAAGTAGAATTCACAAAGTAATAAAACTGACAGCATCATTCAAAAAGTTTGAAATAGTGATCACTTGACATTTTGGAATATGGTTTCATAAATTTGAGGTATTAGCTTGGAGTATTGCTTCATGAATCATAGGTATCAGCAGTGGACATTTTTCATTAATCTCCGTGTAAAATGAACCCAAGTCCACTCATTCATCCCGATAGTGTTCGTATTGATTTCTTAACCATCTTACAAGGGCTTCTAGAGTGAAAAAATTCACATCCCGCAAACGCGCATGCGAATGCCTTGCCTCATCGAGGGGAGGGGTTCAACTAGCGCGCGTTGCAGTGACATCTGAAGAATTTTTTCCACGTCGAGATCATATCCAACCGTAGAGCAGGACTGAAACATATTAAAAAATAAAAACACGACAAAAAAATCTAAATTTGACATAAATAAATTATATAAAATTAGAAATTTGGAAAGGGGAGTTACCTAATGTCGTTGATGTATAAGGGGTCGAAACATCGCATAAAATTGTCTTTCTGTGTCCACCCAAATCATCATTAAAGAGAATATACTCCCTAATCCCATCCCAAAACGACTAATGTCTGTCTCTAGACCATAGATCGGGTAGACATTGTCATAACTATGAATGCACCGATCCACTATAAAGATCTTTACGACTAATGTCTGTCTCTAGACCATAGATCGGGTAAACATTGTCATAACTATGAATGCACCGATCCACCATAAAGATCTTTAATGACTGTCCACACCAAACATATCCACAGGTATTGGCCAAAAACGAGCTCGACATACCTCGGTATTGCATATGTTTCAATGCCTCGGTCAGGTCTATAATGTGCAACTGCATATTCTTAGACGGATTACCCGGTACGGCATTAGATCTTGTCAAAAAACTTTCCTCGCCTATTTGCAAGAAACGATCAAATCGGTCAAAAGCTACAAAGTAGTCTAAAGTGTGTTCTCATCACGGCTTAATGCCCAAGATCGCACCACTCGATTGTGGTTTATACGACCAAGGTATAAGAAAACATCCTGGGCTGAATTGTGGGTCATGTCAAGGTAGGTTTGGTTCGTATAGATAACAGCGTACGATATGGTGAGAAAGCTGAGGACCATGAAAGGGGTGTTCAAAGGAGATCTCGAATACGCAGCAGGCTGTTGATCTCAATGACTTCACCATTATTAAAGAAGGAAAAGCCGAGATTCTCATGCACGCCAAAAATGAAGTCTTTTACAATAAAACCCAGGTCTTTCATCTTCTTTTACCTCAAAAAATTGACCTTTATCTGGGATTTGGGTTTATCGTGTTTTTTCATTGCTTAACTTCTGTGGGATTGTTGTGAAAAAAAGAAAAGGAAAAACTTTTTTTGGGATCGTTAGTTATTGTTTGAAACTTGATAGGATCCTCTTCTTGTTATACAGGATTTGTGGAACGCGACTGGGGAAACTAGAGTCTAGTTCAACGTCTTATTTGTTTTTGTTTTTGCTTTTTGCTAGTTTTTAATGAAGTATGAGATGATGCGTTTGTGATATATGAAACATTTACGAGATATATAAGAGCTTTTCACAGACGGACGCTTTAGGCATTTGTTTTTCCTTAAAGATTTTGACATGTTACTTTTTTAAGCTGATTATCTCTTCTGCATATTCTATTGTTTGAGGAGTTGAAGCAATGATAAGAACCCTAAAATCTTCAAAGGTTGTGATTGTTTGATTATCTAGATCTGCCCTAATTCACTGTTTTGTTTTGGAAATCATTCAATTGGTGTATTGTAACCATTAATGCGGTAAATATGATTAAGCAAATCATGTGCAGGTCAACAACAGAGATATGTCTATTGCGATCCTGAGGGCATTAATAATAAGATTGCTAGCGAAGCGGATGATAAAAGTGATTTAACTAATAATGATTCAAAATCCAATGGGTGTTGTGAAGCATCGGAAGAGATATCTCAGCATGAAGTATTCGTTCCATCTGAAGAACGAGTTCCGAGCCAAGATCGAAAAGGCCGTGAAGAGCTAAAGCCACCACGAGTCCTTGAGTTAGTTTTTGGGCTACCCTGTTTGGTTTATATCGTATATTTACATGTGAGGTCACATGGATGCACAAGCACATTAAATTTGTTGTTTCTCTTTATGGTAGCATTCTATGAGTGTTTCATATTTCCTTCTGCATTAATAGGCTTTGTCAGCTTCCGGGTTGAGAGCGCTGAGGTATGCCCGTGAGGTGGAAGGAATCGGTCAGGTGGTTGCCTTGGACAATGACAAAGGTAGATTGAGATTCACCATGTGTCACACTGTTTGGTACTTAGTTTTTGAGTAGGTTACTCTGTTACTATTTTGTTCCCATGACGTATTTTGATGACACTTTTTCTGCAGTGTCTGTTGAAGCATGTAGAAGAAACATTAAATTTAATGGGTCAGTAGCTTGCGCGAAGGTGGAATCTCACGTTGCTGATGCTAGAGTTTACATGCTTAGTCATCCAAAAGAATTTGATGTGGTATGGTTTTTTTTACTTCTTTTTCTTTCACAGACTTGAGCTTTTATTTGTGTAATGTAATGTTGCCTGATATATGCTATTTTACTTATCATCCAAGAGAGAAGGGGTTGGGGTGGGGCGTTCTTCTAAAATTACAGTGAACAAAATATCCTAATAGGGCATGCGTTGGACCTTTGTGATATTTTTGGTTGCTAATTTCTGAAGTTTCTGCCTTTTTCTATTTCTGTCTTGTTTTAGTGAGGAACATAAATAAAAGCATCTGCAATCTACACTTGAGGTGAAATTTTTCGTTGTTTTGGTGGTGTTTCAGGTTGATCTCGATCCTTATGGTTCTCCCTCGGTCTTTCTGGACTCTGCAGTCCAATGTGTTGCTGATGGAGGCATCTTGATGTGTACAGCAACTGATATGGCTGTACTTTGTGGGGGTAATGGGGAGGTTTGCTATTCCAAGTAAGGTCTACTCTTTTTCCTTTGTGAAAGGAAAGTGTTTTTTGGTTGGATTTTTCTAAATGATGCATTTGTAATGAAAGGGTTGTTCTTTTGATGCATTTCAATCTAGGTATGGCTCATATCCTTTGAGAGGAAAATATTGCCATGAAATGGCTTTGAGGATCATGCTCGCCTGCATCGAGGTAATTATTTGTTACCTTAGATTGTTTACTCGTGGCTACCTTAGATTTCTTTTACTCGTGGCTTTTTGAGTTTAAGTTCAGCTCTCTTAAAGTTTGGGGATACTGAATTTGCATTTGAAAGGCAGTGTTGGAATTCAAACATCTTTTTGTTGTTTTTTCAAGAGTGGTGAATGGCAATTAAGGTAAACATTGAGGTGTGGCAGCAATGACACCTTTGGAGTTGCTTCTGTTTTCAAATAGTCTGTTCCAAATGTTTGATTTTTGGAAGCACATAATTTGCTATTACTTTATTTTTTAAATGTTAGATCAAGTTCCTTGCGACGTTGATAACTTGATAATACCCATTTTCTTCCTCAAATGCAGAGTCATGCAAATCGATATAAAAGATACATAGTTCCTGTGTTTTCTGTTCAGATGGACTTCTATCTGCGCGTATTTGTTCGTATATATACGTGAGTATATTTCTCCACACAGTTTGACCCTGCTTACATATATATATATACTGTTCTGTAAAATGAAGAAGATATGTGGTTGTCATTTCCTTTCCCCTGCAGTTCTGCAAGTTCTATGAAAAACACTCCTTTGAAACTGTCTTATTTTTATCAATGCACCGGGTGTGATTCTTTTCATCTTCAACCACTTGGAAGGACTGTCTCTGAGGTATGTCATCTGCTAAACTAAGAATTGTTTACCCAATTTTTATCATGTACATCACGTGCATTGTCAATGCTATGCTAGGTTTTAGTCCTCTGCTTTTTTCAGACAACATTAATATTAGCTTTTTTCTCCCAGAATAACAGCGTAAAAGGTATCTTCCTGGATTTGGTTCAGTTGTTTCACAAGAATGCAGCGATTGTGGCAAAAAGTATAATATGGGGGGACCTATATGGTCTGCCCCTATTCATGATCAAGAATGGGGTATCTTCTATACTTGCAGATGTTAGATCCCAGAAGGATCATTATCCTGCTTATGATCGAATCTCTGCCGTGTTAACAACAACAATTTCAGAGGTTCGTCTGTACTTGCCAAGTTTCTTGTCATATTTCACTCTTTTGGTAAACTGAATGTTGTCCTTGTTTATGCTTGAAAACATCTTTAATGTCATGAAACTCTAATTCATTTGGGTTAAATTAATCTCATTACATGCTAATTTCCTCAAGCTCTCTATCCTGCAGGAATTATCTGACGTTCCTCTGTTTCTGAGAGCTTGCATAATTTGTGTGCCACACTAAAATGTACATCCCCCTTCAGCAGTTATATTTCGTTCTGCTGTCATAAATGCTGGATATCGCATATCAGGAAGTCATGTAAATCCTCTTGGGCTTAAAACTGATGCTCCAATGCATGTTATTTGGGACGATTGATACGTTTCACAGGCTAATTTTGCAAGAGCAGTAGCGTCATTAAGCAAGGCCCAGGCGAAGAAGGTGGCTAGGTTTCTTCCAAACCCTGAAAGGCATTGGGGGCCAAAGCTAAGGGCGGGCCGAACGATCACAAGTAAGCATGTTTCCCTATTGGGTCCTGATGCAGTTGATGGTATTATCAACCATGAAAAAGAAGAAGGTTTAGAAGAAGAAGAAAAAGAAGAAGACACCACCATTGACGAGCCAGATGCCAAGCGTAAGAAGATAGAGGAGCTTACTTCTGATTCATAGATATGCTATGCTCTGCTTCAACTGCCTCTCCATGTTCTTGCAAAAATATAGGAAAAGCAAGAGATTGTTATGAAATAATAATTGAGTGAATGTCTATCAATGTTGATTATTGCAAGAGTTAATAGAAGATAGTTATGAGAGATGTAGAGTCATGAGTTACAATATTAATAGTTACATATTAATTGGTTCATCTCCATCTTGTAGTATATATATATATATATCCCCCCATTGTAATAGTTTTTGTAGAGATGAAGAGAACAAGTGAATGAAAGTTTTTCCTTATTGTTTTCTACTTGTTTGTTTTGTATTCTCTTTTACCATTTATTTTATAACACGTTATCAGCACGAAAGCTCTATCTTTTGTTGATGAGGATGATATTGTGCATTTTCGTGGCCTTAAAAGTAGCATTCGTTAACCACAAAGGTATGTTTCCTTTTGATATTGTGCTTTAATCAACTTGTAATGTTTAAAGAATGCCTCAACTAAAAGATATAGCCCATCACCTTGTCCTTAATTGTGTTGTAAAATAAGGAATGGTAACTTTCTGAGGTGATTAATTTTTGTTTATAACGTTTGAATTTTGTTTGGATAGCCCACACGTTTGATGTTGGTAAATTAGAGTTTCAATTTAATTTATCAAGTTATAACAAAAATTTTGTATAGAATCTGCTTATTCAGACTCTAATGTCATTGGATCAATTCTTGTTGTGGATGGTGGTTAGCATGACTATTGGTGCATTATTTATTTTTCTATTTCATTGAATTTGAGGTTTTACAATATTAAGAGGATTTTTGCATTTGCTTAATTCTAGTATTAATTTGTAATTCAGATAATTTAGAATATGTATCCTCTTTCTAATAAGATGTTATGATTTGGATAGTGAGAATTTTGTCTTGTATACCCAGAGGAAGAAGTTAACAGAGGATGGCAATTTATAATTCTTGACATGACAGTATTGATTTCTCTACCATTTTAATATGGCGAAATGGAATATTAATTATAAAATGATTTTCAATCATGATTTTTGTAGCTAAAAATGCGTTTACAGCTTACATTGCTTCAGGTATTTCTTTGGACACTGGGGGTCGAATGTTTCATTTGTGGTAAAGTATTTAGTATAAATTTCATTTATTTTGTTATATCACTATGATTATACAATAGTATTTTGATAGTGATGGTATTGATGATATCAATTCTTGAAAGAAAAATTATATGGTTATATGAATATGATCAATCTTTTAAAGTACATATGTATATATATATATATATGGGCATTAAGTCCGAAATAGCCTTTAAAGGGCATGAAGTCCGAAATATATAATTCACAGAATTGGAACAACAAACTTCAGATTGATTAAAGATGATGACAATATTTGAATCATCGAGGGTGCGACATCACACATTATACCGTGAAAAATATCTCAATTTGAAAAATGGGAGAAACAAATGATAATGTATGCTAGAGCTATTTTTATAAGGCTTCGTAAGAAAACCTATCAAAAAAATTGTTCGAAATAAAGCTCAATACTCTCCCAAGTCTCGATTTTTTTTGAGATATGTGTAAATATGAGTATCATATCGAGACATACAATAAGGAATATTTAATCATGTTAAATAATATTTTCTCGATGATTTGAACAATATGTTTGAAAATTATGATATATGTCCATTTCTAGAAGAAAATGTGACCAATATTATGTGCATGAGTTTTGCAATAATATATGTACTATATTACATAAGATGCATTATATTGTATAATTCCATTCCATTAAGTGAATGCAATCAATTAAATAATTAAGATGCATCAATCCGTTCCGTGAAGTGAACGTGGAAAAATATTATTCTTCTGGGATATCAATTACTGTGGTCATACCAAAATGAGACAACGGATGAAACACTAAATGTCAAACTCCAGAAGAGATTATTCAAATTCCCCCGCTTGAAATATATTCATGAAGTTTGTTGATACCCGCATAAGAGGATATCACATAAAAATGTAGAATCCGTCACGGGTTATTGCAAATATTCTGGATATTGATTGTGAGAAAAGTATTGTCCGAGATTTGCGGGAGGAAAAATAAATACAAATAAATCAATTCTCGTGACAAACATTATAATATAAATGAACATGAAGTTCATATCTGAAAATTCGTGATTGAATCACGTAGTACACACATAGTGTTGACAAAATTTACCAGATGAATTAAAAACTCTAAAAGAGTCATCAATGAATGTTCTGGTAATATAAAAATCACGAAAGACATGTCATAAAATAGCTACATAGCATATTAATATATAAGACACAATAAGCGTTGTCAATCTCGTGTGGGGGAGAAGATGAACATTAAGTTAATTGTATTATTTTATCGAAACCCCCAAAAAGGAATGTCAAAAATAATGTGAATGATTCTTGATTAATCTGAAATGACATAATGCTACGTATGTTGATATTTATTCATAACGCGTGAAGCGTATGAGTTATTTGTTTCCAAAAGATATAAATATCATAAATATGAGATAGTTAAATAAATTTTATAATCATTGGAAACAAAAGTCAAATAGCACTTGATCATGAAGTTGATATAGCAAAAACTATTGTGTTTCGAAATGTGTAAATCGTTTGAAGCGAATAATAGAGCATCAAATTACAGCTCGGTGCAATTACTACATTATTAACGAAGATCATTTTCCGGCATTAGGGGGAGATAAGAAAACCCCATTTTAAGATATAAGAATGCCGAGAAATTTTATAAAGATCTTCTACGCATCATTCAAACAAAATTGCGTATACTTTAACTTGCAGTACTTAACAAGTAATATGCCAGATTCTTTTATTCAAAATAAAAGAGTGACTATTTGTAAATGCACCAAATTTGATTGATAATATATCTACGCCGGAAACGTAGAAGACCGATCGGTGTAAAAAATTAAAATCCGCGGAAAGTGAATTCAATATTTGATATTAAGTCACTCATGAGATATCTCGAAGAGATTCGTCTTGAAGGCGAAAACCCCGAATAAATTCGAACGTGCATGAGCTGTTAACGAGCCGAGCCGAGCCGAGTATTGGTGGTTCGAACTCGAGCCGTTTAACTCATGAGCTCGTTCGAGCTCGTTCGTTTGATAAACGAACAAAAAATTATGTTCGAGCTCGGCTCGTTTAAAAGATAAAATGTTCGAGCTCGTTTGAGCTCGGCTCGTTAGACATATTTTTTTCCTTTTGGCTCGACTTTGGCTCGAATTCGGCTCGAGTTCTGTTCGTTAAAATATAAAACATAAAGTGCAAATGTAAAAATAATATGTTAGACATTAAAATTACATATATTACACAACTAAAATTACTATAAAAATATCTAAATATTAAATAAATCAAATCTATAATATCTATTAGATGAATGAATTATCCTCTTTTGAGTCAGAGTTACTGTAAATTGATGTATTTATATAAGCATGTTCGCGAACATTATATAAGCATGTTCGCAAACATGTTCGCGAACATTATATAAGCACGTTCGCGAACATAATCGAATGTTCGCGAACCAAGCTCGAGCTCGGCTCATTAAGCAAACGAGCCTACAGTCATGTTCGAGCTCGGCTCGTTAAGCTAAATGAACAAACGATCACGAACACTAACGAGCCGAACACGAGCTTGTTTACGAGCGGCTCTGTTCGTTTAACAGCACTACGTGCATCAAATGATAAAATATTGGGGTTGCGGAACAACTGGATCCATTCATTGATAAGGATTTAGTTTATGCTAATATCGAATTAGCAATGTATTTTACGGGAGAAATTGGTAATATATTATCACAGTCGTCGACGACATATTTGCTTCATAATTTGCTATTATAATCTGGATCCAAAACCCATGTCAATAATAGAGTGCTAGAAGCACATAGACTGGGTAAAAATTAAATAAGCAATGGAGGTTGAACTTGACTTAAATTTGGTTCTATAATAACCAAATATTTATTTTGATCCATTATATTCTCCCATTACGAATAATATATGTTCCGCTATTTAATAACTCAAGCAGCATCTAATTATTTTTATGTGACGTCGTGACCGTATATTTATAGGTAATTAGACGTAAATATTTATATGAAAGTCTACGTTGAATTTTAGACATAATATCGCAACATGCAAATTATTATGTTGCAAAGGTCTTTGTATGACCTATAACATTCATGATAAATGAAATCAATCAAATATATTCCTTTTGAAGATGAAATATATATGTATATATGTATAAGTAGCTCATACATAATGATATGAGTTATGGTATTAAATCCCCTATTGTTAATTATGATGACAATTCGGATTGTGTTGCAAGTGTTGCACAAATAGACATAACAATTTTTAGCCCCTACATTCAAATTGAATTCTAAACAAGATATGACTTATAGAAAGTACGTTATAGTGACAATTTGACAGATTTGTTCACTAAGTTCATCCCAGCATCTATGTTGTAAAAATATGTTTATCGTATTAGAATGCGTACATTTGAAAGAATGTTGTTGTTAGGGGGAGTGACAACTTCAAAACAATTTGATGCTTTGGTTCTGAATAACAATGACTGTACTCTTTTTTCCCTTTTACAAAGTTTTTTCCCACAAGGTTTTCTTAGTTTAAGGTTTTTAATGAGACAGTCAGTGCAACACATAAAAACGCATATGTCATGAACTACTTTCCTTGTCTAGTTTTTTTTTTTTCCCACTAGGTTTTTCTGGCAAAGTTAATAGTACGTGACATATACGTTATGCAACTTAGATAGATCATTCAAATTAGCTCTATATTCAATGAGCTTTGTCTACTATTACATTTGTGAAGAAGATCGTTTATCTGAAATTCACTAATATTTACATAAGTCGGAGAGCACGTGATCTTTAGAAGAGAAGTGAAATCGATATGCGATGAATCAAGGCAAAGTGTTAATCCGACAGATTCAATTACACGCAAATGATGAAGGATTGTAGCAGTACATGGTATTCGACTGATATTTCAAAGGACGCAAGTGGAATTATACATCATACTTTTGTAGACAATCTACAAATAAAAGGGCGATGCACAATTGTTCAAATTAAGTGATCAAATCAGTCGATTTATTCACATAAGCATAGCTTTATACTACATTCGAAGAGAAGATTTCCATTTGCCGATTCGATGCTCTCAAATATCGTTTTCATCAGGGGTAGTAAACACAAGTGAATATGTATCATTTTTTGTTCACTAAAGTTTTTCCCACAAGGTCTTTTCCTAATAATTGTTTAACGAGTCATATTCATTGTGTATTGTATGATAGACATTCAAGGGGGGTGTTATGAAATAATAATTGAGTGAATGTCTATCAATGTTGTTTATTGCAAAAGTTAATAGAAGATGGTTATGAGAGATGTAGAGTCATGAGTTACAGTATTAATAGTTACATATTAATTGGTTCATCTCCATCTTGTAGTATATATATTTATCCCACCATTGTAATAGTTTTTGTAGAAATGAAGAGAACAAGTGAATGAAAGTTTTTCCTTATTATTTTCTACTTCTTTGCTTTATATTCTCTTTTACCATTTATTTTATAACAGAGATAACATTTTCCTTAAAATAAAAAAGAAAGGGGAAATAGAGGGGTGGGTTTGGGTTTTCGTAGAGGAAGATCGGCTGATGACTGAAAGGTGGTTTAAGTGGGGAATTTTTTTTTCACCTAGATCATAGATATATATAAAATATAATAATAAAAAAATTACAAAATATCTTTTCCATCTGATTATATACCTGCTGCTACCACTATTGTTCTACCTTTTTTAACACCACGGATACAAAAAAACGGCTCAGGTACACAAAAATGAAAGGGGAAAAATATTCTTCATCCCTTTAAAAAAAATTATTCTTCATCATTTTTTTAAAAATATTCATGAGGTTTCATGTAAAGGGAAAAAATTATTAAATGAATTTATATGTTTATTGTGCTATTATTGGATTGTTATTCACTACACACAAAATCGTATTTATTACACTTGAACTTATACTTATACTTTAATTCATAATTCTCTCATAATAATGTATATTCGATATATATAGTATGGTATATATATATTTATTATATCTGTTGTTATATGTAGTGTTATTTCTTATATTTCAAGTCATATTTATTACAATTGATGTCTTTGTTTTTTTGGTGTATCTTAGATTAATTATATATAAGAAGGTCTTTTTTTTTACTTAATTATACTAATATATAATATATATATATATATATATATATATATATATATATATATATATATATATATAAGTGTTACTTTATAATAATAATGGATAAAAAGTATTTACCATTATTGTATCAAACAAAATAGGGTACGTGTTAAGAGGAGGGGGGGGGGGGGGGGGGGGGGGGGGGGGGAGAAATGGGGTCAAAAACAGCTGTAGACATTAGTATTGAAACGGTGGGTGGTGGAAGGGTTTTCCACCGTTCGTTCTACTGCACAAGAAGAATAGGAAGTTAGGGTTTGATTTGGGTCAATTCTTTTCCTCTCAATCATGTCATTCTTCAGAGATATTTGGTATATGGGATATGAATCGGCAATCTTGGGCCACCAAATTGTCAGAATTTTGGCTTTGGACCGTTGGATTTTCCATCGAATTGAAAAGGATGACGGTTTTTCCAAGTTTATCCGCCGGGTTATTTCAGCGATTGAAAGAAGACAGCTTATGCAACTTTATATGTTGGATTCGAGGGAGAAAGATTGATTTGTGTTATTACACACTAGATTAAGAAATGTAAAGTGATTATATCCGGGTAAAGGCTTCTCTTTATTTTCTTATACATGCACATTTATTTTTGCTATATAAACCAATTGCTTATAGCTTCTGTCTCTTACCGTTCTTTTCTTCTATTGCACAGGCAAACAAAAAAAAAAAAAAACTGCTTCTGATCTCAACTATTTGTAAGCTTCATTCTTTCTTCGTTTTCTATCATAAATGGTGTATTAAGTGTGTTTCTTTTCCATTTGTGTATATTAACTGGAGCTTTTATTGCATTCCATTCATTGCATTCAATAGAATCTGTAGATATTTTCATGTTAATATTAAATGTACGTATATTAGGTTGACTTAATATCTATTCCAACTGAGTATTCTTGTAGATGGTTATTATGTATGAAAATGGCTTTTTAGAGTTGGTTTTCTTATGAATAAATATGTTATTGGTACCATTAATGCGTTGAAAGCAGCATTTAGAAGATATTGCTTATTTATTAAGGTGTAATATAATAAGTGCTTTGTTCAATCATACTCTTCATTTAAGTCAGCTTGTAAGTTGAGGGTGAGATAAGATGAACCTGTTCATGGGGGCTGGTACAGAGAAAAGAAGAACATGAGTTATTTAACTGATTAGTTAATCTGAAAATTATGCTATATTGCAGCTTACTTTTGGTGTATATCATTATAGTATTTGATGATTTAAATTATCTTCCAGTTTATTTTCTCTTCTGTCTGATTGTGGTTTTGATACTTCCTGTTGAACCATTTTGTCTACCTGTGTTTTTTCCATATGTTTTGACTAGCCTTGGCTGCAAGGAAAAGAAAACATTTGCTGGGCTCATTCATTGATGTTCAACAACTCTTATGGCTCTTCAACATGTATACAATAGATAAATTTGCTTTTTCAGTACTGCTCTCTACTTTCAGTCATACTTTTCAATAAAAGCTTGATGTTATAGATTCTGTTTATACATTAGTCATTGTAGTTCTTTTATTTGAAGAAAGGTTTAGTGCTTTAGTGAAAAAATGGACTCCTTAAGTGATCAGACTTCTTCAGGCTCATATTTAAGAATGGATAATTTTGTAACATGGAAGGATAAAAGACATATGGCTATTGTCAGATGGAAGCAAAAGAAATATAAACAGACAACCCTTAGAAATAAAAAACAAAATGAATCTAAAGTAAACAAAGTGATGTGATACGTGCCCATGAAGTTACTAAGGGACCAATAGAGAGCTATGAAAACCTAGCCCTAGAGTCTCCGACCTAGGATCGAGGCTAAGAACACACAACGCTCGCTCACGACGCTGATTCGTTCTTAATGGTGTATCCTCTACGACGAAGAAGATACTCACTCGCAAATGATTGTTTTAAGCCGACTCGACTTAAAGAAATATTTAACTGAAATTTCAATAATAATCTGTTGTATTCAATAATGTATGTGGAATGCCTTTATATAGGCTACAAAATAAAAGACTAACAAACTCCTAAGCAATATGTGACAGATTACATAGTTATTTTCGCCATTTTATTTCCTAGTGGGCCTAACTGTTGGAGAAAATGTGGAATTGAATTAAAAATGAATTTATAATCATTTTATTCAGTGACTTTGTAAGCGTATTTCGGATATATTCTTGTATAGAATATATGTAATGTTTTATTAATTCTGAAAACTACGTGAGTCGTAGATGAATTCAGGATTTGGAATCATTCAATTCGGATAACGAGTGAATGAGAAATTAACGCTTAAAGTCGGTTTGTTGGAAAATTGATGATATGTCATATTGAGCCTATTGGGCTTAAGTGTGTGTTATGAAAAGGAAAAATGGGAAGAAACTTTCCTCCCACATTGTTTGGAAGAAGGAAAAAGAAGCAATATTTATATGATATTGTTTTAGTGTAGTTGGAATAAGAAACCAACATTATACACCGTTCTCTACGCGGGCGCAGGGGGAGTGCAAATCCAATCCGGATTTACCCTTGGGCTTGTGCATGCCCGCGTGTCCTGCGTACACGAATGCAGCTCGATTTGAAGGTTCACAGTCAGAGTTCGGTTTTGCATTGCAACTGTTAATTTATTTTTCAGTCTGCTGAACTGAATCAAGGTTGCTGAGAGTGAGACTGTTCATGTTCCTACCCAACTTTAAGTCGTGATTAAAGCTGAGGCTTTTAGCTTTCCAAGTTCCAACATAATGCTGATATTTATGACATTCAAGTCGTGATTAAAGCTGAGGCTTTTAGCTTTCCAAGTTCCAACATAATGCTGATATTTATGACATTCAATTCGAGCTGAGGCTGTTCATTTCCATCAGTTTTTCCATGTCCTCTGCTATATAAACGAGCTACATGAATGGGAAGAAAAACAGACAGACACAGAAAATAGAGAGTTCAGAAATTGTATCATACACATACAGCTTAGTTCGAGTCCATTCACGAGTCGAAGAGATTCTGGGCATTGTCAGAGTTCGCTGTGGTTCAAGTCTGAAGTACCTCTACTTGAACAGGTATAACCGAGTTATCCTGGGAGACAATTGGTAACAACCGGGGTACATACCGGGCCAAAATTGTCTTAAGGACAGAGTTTCGACTCGTCTCGGTTTTGTATTGCATCGTATTTTATTTCAATTACTATTGTAATATAGTCTTTTAAATATATTAAATAAATTGTTGATTTAATTTTCGTTTATTTATTTTAATTGCGCACGGGGTCTAACACTAACTTGACTATAATAAGCTTAAATGGCTTTTATTTGCAGAAAATAAACACTTGACCCAACATACTAACATATATGCATATTTTTTCGTGGGTCTTACCAACTAGGCCCAAAAGACATTTATTAAATAAACTAGTAAAAACAATATAAAATAAAATCAAACAAATCCAATAACCAGGCCCAATAACGTAAATAATTCATACAAGCCCATCTTTGCTTTGTTCTTCAGTCTTTGTAGGCTGGATTACATCATTCCCTCCCGGTTCGAAAGGATTCGTCCTCGAATCAAAAAGACGTCGTAAAATTGAGCTGCAACACACACCAATCTTGAACAAACCACAAAAAGCAGCAAGAACAAATCGAGCAAGAAGAAACAAGAACGCAGGTTTTGGTTTTTTTTTTTTTTTTTTTGACAATGGGCGATTCAAAGGAAAAAAAAGAAACAAGAACATATATATATATATATATATATATATATATATATATATATATATATATATATATATATTTTTTTTTTTTGGAATAAGAAACGAAATTGAAACAAGGAAAATTAAAACGGGGATATTTGATTAGTTGCTGAGCTCTGCTACCAACTGATGCGATACGTGCCCAGGAAATGGCTAAGGGACCAATAGAGAGCTATGGGAAACCTAGCCCTAGAGTCTCCGACCTAGGATCGAGGCTAAGAACACACAACGCTTGCTCACGACGCTGATTCGTTCTTAAGGGTGTATCGTCTACGACGAAGAATATACTCACTTCGCAAGTGATTGTTTTAAGCCGACTCGACTTAAAGAAATATTTAACTGAAATTTCAATAATAATTTGTTGTATTCAATAATGTATGTGGAATGCCTTTATATAAACTACAAAATAAAAGACTAACAAACTCCTAAGCAATGTGGGACAAATTACATAGTAATTTTCGCCACTTTATTTTCTAGTGGGCCTAACTTGACTATAATAAGTCCAAATAGCTTTTATTTGCTGAATATAAACACTTGACCCACATACTAACATATATACACATTTTTTCATATGTCTTACTACCAACTAGGCCCAAAATACCTTTATTAAATAAACTAGTAAAAACAATATAAAATAAAATCAAACAAGTCCAATAACCAGGCCCAATAACGTAAATAATTCATCCAAGCTCATATTTGCTTTGCTCTTCAGTCTTTGTAGGCTGGATTACATCACAAAGAAGAGACTGATTTAAGTTTATTCAAATCCATTGAGTCTACCGGCTCTGATATTGATGTTGGTGTTCCATCCTCATGCGCCTTTGCAGGGGAGGATTTTGTAGTTGGCACTTTAGTGGTTAATAAAAGAAATAATCAATTTTAGAGGGACATTAAGATAAAAAAAAATGGAACGAAAAGTGTGCTAAACAAAGATTAAAAAGAACTGCCTCTTTAAATTCTTGAAAAAGATTTACTCCTTGTGGTACATCAAAAGAACATTTATTACAAAATAACAGCGTTTTAGAGCTATATAATGAAACTCATGAATCATTAGAACAGCCTAGAAAAAAACAAAGAAAAACTTCCTTAGTTCTCAACCTTTTTCATCCATAAACTGTAATGCAGCTGGACACTCATGCTATACAACTCCATCTTTCTTAAATGGCATAACATCTGAATCAAAACTTCAAATAGTAAAGTAAAGAACAGAACAACTAAAGTTCCAAGTTTGGAACATACAAAACCTAAAGATAAAATGGACCTTCATGATGCGGTATGCAATGAACTTATAATATACACCATAATGAACTTGTATTATAAATTATACAGTGTTCTTTTACAGCCATAAAATAGTAACAAATTTTTTGATCTACATAACTTACATTACACTTATAAAAAATGATAATCTTACATTCTTAATCGTTGTAGCATCATGCACTGTTCTTTTAAATTAATAGTTGAACTAACCATTACATTATAACTAAAAAGTATACACATTTTGTTTTACAAGGCCAACCATTATTGAAGGAGGTAGAAACAGCTACATTTGAAAAAAAAAAAAAAAAAAAAAAAAAAGGTGTTTTGCTTTGTGAAATTCTTCGTGGCTGATAAGAACTACATAGTTGTGCAACTGTATACAGAAGAAGCCATTCCTACCTCTGAAGCTATTGAAATACACTCACAGGATCAGTCAGTGTTGCCTATGGTAAAACAATCAACAAAAGGAAAGACTGAATTTTTCAGCCCCAATACCAAAGTTGTGCTTGAAGAGATTGCTGATGCTATTGAGATGAAAGATGAATCATGCAGCCAGACTCCACATTCGAAAAGAAATTTAATATTTGGTGCCATACCTACACCAATCTCAGCAGTTTCTTCATGGAAGGTTATTGAATCAACTTCTTCAAAGCCCAATCAAAAAGAACCAAGAGGAGAGCAAGGAAAATGATAAGGCAAATTAGAAGTTGCTGTGTGTTTATGTATTAAAAATACAGTCATGGTTGTTTTGTATGCTTTTTAAAGTCAAACTTTGATGTAGTGGAGAAATATATTTAGTATATTACCACTATTATCTTTTATCATGGACAAGGGCGGATGTACATTATAGTTAATGGGGTCCGCGGACCCCGTTAAAAAAATAATAACTCTATATTTTATGTATAGAAAAATATTTCGGACCCCGTAAAAGAATTTTTTACCTTAAAAAAAATATTTCGGACCCTATAATATTTCGAGTTACTTTGAAAAATATTACGGACCCCGGTCAATAATTTTTATGGATCCGCCCCTGATCATGGATAATTTTTTATGGTGTATTAATATACATAACTATGAGTGCTTGCAATGATTGTATTCCACTATCTTTTGCAGTGGCATATAAACCGCAAAGCTAAAAAAAATCCGGGAAAAAAAATAAAAAATGTTGGTAGTGGGATTTGAACTTACAACCTAGAATTATGGAGGCTTTAAAGGGTTTGTTCTTAAACCACTAGGATATAAGGTCTTTTGTTCGAAAAACGCACGTAACATACTAATATTAACACTACTACTACAATAATAAAAATTTGGGGGGGGCTTGGGACCATATGTGGGGGGGCTTGTGACCATTTTCGGGGCTTGAGACCACCCCGGGTATAGGGTGGGTCCGCCCCTGATCTTTTGTAACTTATGGTAGCTAAACTTACGTATCTTTTGAACTATATGACTTCATATTAATAAAAATTCATGACTGTATCATTTCTATGAATATAAAAAACACCTTTCACTTCTACTTTCATGCCTTTAACGGGCACGCCGTGCCTTGCACGGCGTGAGGATTCCCACTAGTATTTTACATAAAATGAATACAACGGTATTAAAATAAAATCGTATGAAATCAAAATTGATATTACTGTATAGTTATGAGATTAATATTACATATTTTTCATATATATAATATTTGTTTGCGTTTTAATTCAAACGTATTGTGGCGATTTTATTGGATATTCAGGATGCAGTTGAAGTGTTGATTCAATTTATTGGACCATATATATTGTTTGTGCTTGATTTGTTTTTTTCTATACGAGTCAAGATCAATTAAGCTTGATGCATTTTTCTAAACAAGTCGGGCTCAAGTTCGAATCTAAGCAGCTCGACAATGGATTTTGATTTTATTAATTAAAGTGACAACTGACAATCTCAAACCAAACTCAAGAACTAAACGAGCTTATATAGTAAAATGAGTTATCTGGCTTGACTCAATTCATATTAAAAATACTAAAATTTAGGTCGGAGAATCTAGAGTTCAGACACCCCCATGAAGTTACGGAAAGTTTTTAAATGGAAACTCCCTAATAAAATAGTTTATGTAGCACGGTCTGGACCATACGATTTTATTCTATATTAAAAATGTATGGTCCTATAATAAGCCTAGTCTACTCTTTAACTGGCATAATTTAATTAGAAAAATGATTGTGCTACAACAAAATTGCACAACAAATGCTACAATAAGAATTTTAAACCATTGATTTTTTTGGATCCATCTGATGCAATAGATCTCACATGATAATCAATGACTCCAAAATGTGTTGTAGATAATGTTGTGATTATTTTATTGTGGCATTATTACTACTGATCTAATTATTATAGACACGGAAAAAGCAGTAATTTTAAGGTCGTCGTGAACCAAATTCTTGAACCACCATATAATCGCTTTATAAAAATATGATTAGATGCTGAATTTTATACACACAGAGTCCACAGAAAATACCTTTATCCCTATTGGTTGGACACACAAAACAGGATTTAGTACCGGAAGATGATAAAATTTGTGCGGAAAAAAAAAAGAATTTCACAGAAGTTACGTCAAGATGTTAAATTAGATTTAGAAAGTCTAATTTATTATTATTATTAGTGTTATTTGTTTATAAAGACGTGTTTTGAGACTTAATTAGGCACTTAGGACACTCTTAAAAGATCATTAGTTATAAGGACAAAATAAATATTATTGGACAAAATTAACCTCAGCTTAATTTTATCACCACTTTCAGCAAAAAGAAAGAGAAAGTTTCCCCGACTCCCCTTCTTCATTCTCCAATTTTCTTCGTATACCAATGTTCATCTTCCTCCACATACATTTCCAGAATCCTTCCTCCAAGCCATACAGATCGGAGCCGCTCCATCGTATATTCACTATTCACGGCGGCGATTTTAAATCGGAGGCGATAATCATTAATCTAGAGGATAATTTAGATTTCCATCGATCTCAACGTCATGTCTTCGTTCGGGAAATTCTGCTAATTGTTGTCGGTGATAAAAACGCCAACCAAAGTGAATGGATCTGTCTTCTGTGCAAGTTCCGGAAAAAGCTAGTTAATTTTTTTTCTTTAATATTTTGTTTTCTACATAGAACTTACCCAGCAAGAGAAGAAATGGTAAAATGCATCACACCCCCTGTTGCTCCATTATGTGCTGCTGGATCAAAAGTCATTGATGCTGTTGTTATGATTGACAGGTATGATCATCTTAAAAAGGTGTTTATTGATTGTAATTTAGGGATTTTTTGGATGAATTTGCATCGTAATTGATTAGATTACGATTTGGAAATGAAGCATTGAGGTCTTGATTTTGAAAGTTAATGACAATGAAGGCTTAAAGTAGCTTTTTTTGTGCTTTATTGGCAGCTAGTTTGATAAGTTGTTTTCATTTTTTAGATAATTCAGTCAAATTATGACATAATAAACATGATATCAGCTGTTCTTTTCCTCCCTGATCTTTATCTTTTTCCTGGCATCACTGATGCTTTCGTAATTTCTTCTCAGAAGTTTCTGAACTTCAAGCTGAAAAAGAGAATCAAGCACTCGAGGTTCGGATCTCGCCCCTTGTTGCTGGAAGTGTAGAGACCAACACATTTTCCTTTTATTCTTGTTTTAAATCTGTGGCTGTTAAATATGTTACTTGACACATTTTCCTTCATCAATAGGCTCGTTCGTTTCAGTTCTTGGGGGAATTGGGATTTTCGCTTCAGGTGTGCTTGGTGCCTTATATGCTTTAGCTCATAAGGATAAGGCCACTTCTAAGGCAACCATTGAATCTGTAAGCACCAAAACTCTTTCTTGCATGTATGTTCTCATCTATGGACACAATTTTTATAACTTATCAGCCTGTTATACTTGTGTTATTCCTCAACGTAATGATGTAGAATAAACAGTGAAGCTTTTTTTAATTGCTGCTAATAAGGTGGCATCAGTGGTTTTTTAACTTGGAGTGATCTGAGAATTGTGTTTTTCATTATACGGGACAGGAGCAGATTTGTGCACTGAAGTATATTGGAGGGAACACATAAAAGTTGCTGTGTATCGCTACATGGGTTCTTGAATATATATATGAAGTAGATATGTTGACAATTTGGCGAAGTGTCATGTCTTTATAATTTTACTTAATAGTAGTTGTCATTGGTTTTATCACATTCTTGTTGGTGTATTCCATGAGATTTTATAAGACGGTTACAATTGGGAACAACTATAAAAATGTTTTTAAAGCCACCTCTTTATTTTCAGTTGGCTGTGACTCCTTATGTTTGGCTTTCATTGGAGAATTCATGCAGTGACATTGATGTCACTGTATTTACAATTAGAAAATTGATGCAATGATATCAATGTCACTGCATATATAATTTGATACAATTTTTTGAAACCTGCTGAGTATTTTTCTGAATTAATACATCACTGCATTTGCTGAATCTGAAACTTAAACTTTTGTGTATTAGTTGATGTCACTGCATAAATTGTTGATGTCACTGCATAAAATGCCGATGTCACTGCATAAATTGTTGATGTCACTGCATGAAATGCCGATGTCACTGCATAAAATGCCGATGTCACTGCATAAAATGTTGATGTCACTGCATATCTGATTGCCGATGTCACTTTGCATAAATTGTTGATGTCACGCATATATGATTGCCGATGTCACTGCATAAAATGTTGATATATCTGCATATATGATTGTCGATGTCACTGCATAAAAATATGAATTAAGGTGAAAGATTTATGTTGATCGTAGTTTTATATCAAAAGATATAGCCATTTGAAGTCGATTTTATGAAGAAAAAAAATCGATTTTATAAAATTAAGTCGGAAAAATATCAAATGTCATCACGATGTTGCTTCATCAAATGCCACTGCATCCCGATGGTCTCTGCATCGGGGAGGCCACTTCATCGCGGTGTCTCTACATCGGTGGTGGTCACTGCATCGCGGTGTCACTTCATCGCGATGTCTCTGCATATATGATTGCCGATGTAACTACATAAATTGTTGATGTCATTCATACATGATTGCTGATTTCACTGCATAAAATGTTGATGTCACTGCATATCTGATTGCCGAAGTCACTGCATAAATTGTTGTTGTCACGCATGTATGATTACCGATGTCACTTCTGTTAGGTGTAGTGCCCGAAAGACAATTTGTGTAATTGTTTTTAATAATGAATGACAGAATTTATCTCACCTTATTACTTGCTTTGTGCTTGTAAAGTAATACACCGCTCTTATGCAAACCCTAAGTATATACGTATGTAACCACTTAACTCGGTGTATGGATTACACGTGAGGATTGAGTTAGTGGAGATATGCTTAAACTGTTAGTCCGTGGTGAACTTAATCGAGTTTAGGGTCTCTTGATTAAAACACCAATAATGCGCCCGAACACCTTAGGGTGTGATAGTCTTATCCGGACCGTCGGTAGAGGTACTACGTGGGGCATTTATATATGATGGCATTCATATAGGGTTTGGACCGATTTAATCGAATTTCTCGGTATAATTCCGTAATCGAGGAATCTTATTAAATCATTAGATGATCATATATGGATCAACCTTAATCCGAGGTGATCACGGGATGTCGCTTGTCCCGGGGTAGTGTTTGATGTGTTAGTTACGGTTCACTTAAATATGTGTTCCAAGCCACTTCTCATTGGCACTATCTCCGGATGAGTGAGTAGTTCGATTTTCACGGACATGGAATCCATTCCTTCCTCATGCGGGAAGTAGAGAGACAGATCCCTTATTTGTTAGCCCTAAGAAAGTGATCGATCCCGGGAGTTTCGCATTTGACTAATTAGCTACTAGTCGGATATGCATACTAATTGATCATCGGGGGTTAATGGTAAATAAGGATAAGATATTCGAGTCGGGTTCACGGAGACTTCCCACTCGTAATGGACGATCATGGAGGGTTAATCCGTATGTAGTGATTATATCAATGGACGCTTATTCACTCTATGGGTTGAGTATAAGTATATATCTATAATCGGTAGAGTTCGGTTTCGGGTTTATGGTGGCGTAATCCCGGAATTAATAATTAATGTACTTATTCGTTCGATGAATAATTAATTATTGGAGCTACTGCGGTTATAGGTCCATAATCCCCGATGTGGCTTCGTAATTCGGACTAATAATCTTGTTATTTGGGCCTCGGTGATAATTAATTGGCTGGGCTAATTAATTGATATGCATGGATATTATTTAGTTGGGCTAAATAATATAATACACATAAAAGACATTTTATGTGGGCTAAAAACCCTAGGGGTGGCGCCATTATGGTCTTAATTAGCACAAGAATTAATTTTCTTGTGTTATGGAAAATAAAAGATATTCTTGTTATGTGATTGGTTGTATGACGTACGTTATTTGGTTTCCTATTGGTCAATGACATGTCACAATTATTCATTAAGGAAAATATCTTTTTATTTTGTTTAATTGATTATTTATTTAATTAATTAAAACTTGGAGACCAAGGATTTACTCTCCTATAAAAGGAGAGTTATTCCAAGTGTAAAAACACTTGAAAATTTCGCCCCATATCACCAAAAAGAGAGAAAAATTTGTTTTTTTAGAGGAAGAAAAACTTGGAGTTTTTCTTGGTGTTGCATATCAAGGAGGTTCGTGTATCAAGAAGGGTGTCCACCAACCGCCGTTTGGAGAACACATCGGAAGATCTTGGCATCTCTTCCTACTATTGGTAACTTGATCTTAACCCCCTTGTAGTAGTTTAAGTCCTTTAACTATGTATTGTGATATATAAATCGTGATCCATCCGCTGCGCGTAGATCTAACTCGTTTAGATCCAAGAACCTGCATCCTTCAACTGCATATATGATTGTCGATGTCAATGCATCGCGGTGGTCAATGCATCGCGGTTGTTAGTGCATCGCCGTGTCTCTGCATCGAGGTGATCAATGCATCGCGATGGTCAATGCATCGCAGTGGTCACAACATCGCGGTG
The DNA here is from genome assembly GCA_036785695.1 of Gentiana straminea. Classification (NCBI taxonomy): domain Eukaryota; kingdom Viridiplantae; phylum Streptophyta; class Magnoliopsida; order Gentianales; family Gentianaceae; genus Gentiana; species Gentiana straminea. Next base: position 7,105,303 of record JAVUPR010000314.1, on the reverse strand, counting down.
GAAAAAAAAAAAAAAAAAATAAAAAATCTAAGCGCCTGAATTTGAAAAAAGAAATAAAAAAATAAAAAAAAAGTAAGCAAAACACAACAGCAGCATTGTTTCTAAATTAAATAAAAAAATTAAATAAACTTTCACCATATAGCAATAGCAGTCCGTTCCGCACTTCCGCTTGCTGCTTCTTCTTTCTTTTTTTTTTTCCCTTCATTAAGGGTATTTGGGTCTATTTACTAATTTTTGTCCTTATAACTAAGCGTTTGTTTTGGACGTCCTTTTTACCTAATTAAGTTCAAAATGCGTCCTTTTCAATAATTGTCCCATATTATTATTCATATCGTTAATTATTTATTTGATAGGTCGAAATGACTTGATTTGATCAACGCAACATACATCACAATCTCATACTACTAAAAGAGAATTCGCGATTCACGGCGTCAGGTGGAAGAAGAAGAGTTTTTCTTCAGCAGGTAGGCCTAGGGACGCCGCAGGCGACGGAGACTTTCCGAGTATTACTAGAGTCAACAAACGGCTTGAGGCTTGGATTTCTCATGTACTGGCAAAGGCAACTCTCTTGCTCTCTCAGCTTAGCGCAACACTGTGTTGACGGCGGCAAGTTTGAAGTCCTTGCACTGTAGCACGGAGCCAGCTCGGTGGGGATGCATATCACGGCGGAGCTCTGTCGCACTTCTCCGGAAAAAAAGCGTTAACATCACAAGGCAGAGTACCGCCGCAACTTGATTCGAGTTTTTGACCATTTTTTTGGAGTGATATTTTGGAATTGAGGAGAGATAAAAGGTTGTTTTATTGAGGATGGAATTGAAGGTGCTGAGAGCAACCATACTGAGACTCTTCTAGCCATATTCTTTTCACTATATGTCAGAACACAGAGCAGCATATTTAAAATTACAAAATAACAGTCATCAATTGGAGAAGATTTTTCAGATAATATCTAGATGGTATTCCCTTTTTAGAGAGCGTACAAGAAGCCTCTCTCTGACAAAAGTTGTCTCCCAAACACACCAAACCCCTCTTTAATAATATTTAATATTATTTTATCACTAGATTTAAAATATTTACCACCACTACAACATCTAATCACACATAAATAATCTCTACAATCCTTTTACATTTATCACCATTACAACATCACATCACGCAATAATTATCTCTACAATCCTTCTATATTTATCTTCTACTTATCTTTCACCACATCAGCCCAACATCAACTATCAACACCTTATCTCACAATTACCATTATGGTTGCTCTCATGGGGAAGAAATAATATATAGAGGAAAATGATGGAAAATTATGACTGAGGACACTTTATTAAAGTGGCGTTGGGAATTTGGGATAAGGTTTTTGATGTTGTCAAAAACATCAGGTTTGCGGTATATAGATTTTGAGGTGGATAGCTGGCTATAAAAAGTGTGTTTTAGTAGTGTTTTCCGGTGGTGCCCGACGGCGGTGTAGGATTCCGGCGGTGGTGCTATATCAGAGAAGAAGACGGGGGCAATTCGGCTTTGCCATGTGTTTATATCATTTTGCCCATATCTCAAATGAGTTTACAAAGCTCCCTATTTATAGGAGATGGAAACTTAGTCGTTAAGTAAACTTAATAGTTAAGTAAACTAAATATCTAGATGGTAAGTGGATCGAATATCTCGGCGGCGTCCACACAGGATCGAGGTCGCTGGCGGACCCGTTTGCGGCGAGGTCGCGTGTCGGCCCCCCTAATCCCCTTTTGTGGCTGCATAAGGTTGAGGTCTTGAAATGGATCCGGAGACTCGCGGCTCTAATTTGGCTTGTGAGCTCGCGGGTAGCAGTGGCCGGTGGCCTTATCCTCTAACGTCGGTGGTCGGTCAGACCTGAATAAGGATCCGCGGACCTAAGTACGATTTAGGTACATCAATGGCCCCCTACTCCGTGCCCTAATCATTTTCTTGAAATGTTAGGCGGGGAGTAATAGTCTGCTTGCGGATCTGTTGCTTTGAAATACTGTGATGGTTCGCTGTTGTGGCGGATTGTACGGTAGCTTTGACTCGATGCCTTGCTCGGAGTAGGTCTTTTCGGCTTGCTTGCGTGTAGTTGATGAACTTGGCCTCTTGTGGCGTGTGCCACGAATTGATTCTTACTGGTTTTTGCGTCGTGAATCGATTTAGCCTTAGGTGGCTCGAGAGCTTTTAGTCTTGTAGAGGGCTTGCTTGAAGACGAGCTCCAAAATATGATGCCGACCTATAGGTCGGTCTTACAAGAAGGTTCGCTCGTAGGCGAATTCCAAGTATGATGCCGACCTAGAGGTCGGGCTTATAAGAAGGTTCGCACGAGGCGAACTCCAAATATGATGCCGACCTGAGGTCGGGCTTATAAGAAGGTTCGCACGAGGGCGAACTCCAAATATGATGCCGACCTGGAGGTCGGGCTTATAAGAAGGTTCGCACGAGGGTTCGCGAACTCCAAATATGATGCCGACCAGAGGTCGGGCTTATAAGAAGGTTCGCACGAGGGCGAACTCCAAATATGATGCCGACCTGTTCGCACGAGGGCGAACTCCAAATATGATGCCGACCTGGCGTCGGGCTTATAAGAAGGTTCGCACGAGGGCGAACTCCAAATATGATGCCGACCTGGCGTCGGGCTTATAAATGTTCGCTCGAGGGCGAACTCAAGTATGATGCCGACTGGAGGTCGGGCTTATAAAGGTTCGCTCGAGGCGAACTCCAAGTATGATGCCGACCTGGGGTCGGGCTTATAAATGTTCGCTCGAGGGCGAACTCTAAATATGATGCCGACCTGGCGTCGGGCTTATAAATGTTCGCTCGAGGGCGAACTCTAAGTATGATGCCGACCTGGCGTCGGTCTTATAAGAAGGTTCGCACGAGGGCGAACTCCAAATATGATGCCGACCTGGCGTCGGGCTTATAAATGTTCGCTCGAGGGCGAACTCTAAATATGATGCCGACCTGGCGTCGGGCTTATAAATGTTCGCTCGAGGGCGAACTCTAAGTATGATGCCGACCTAGAGGTCGGGCTTATAAAGGTTCGCTCGAGGGCGAACTCCAAGTATGATGCCGACCTAGAGGTCGGGCTTATAAGAAGGTTCGCACGAGGGCGAACTCCAAATATGTTGCCGACCTGGCGTCGGGCTTAGAGTGCCGATACTGTTTATCGGGTTTGAACTGGTGTTGGTGAAAACCACCAGCTATGTGCTGCGCATTGGAGCGGACAGGCTTAATCGCCGATAACTTCTATCGGGCTTGAATCAGTGTTTGTATCGCGTAGCGAATTACCGATTATATGTCGTGCATTGTAGCGGACAGGCTTAGATGCCGATAACGTTCTATCGAGCTTAGGTCGCCGACAACGCTCTGTCGGGCTTAAAGTGCCGTGCATGAAGCGACGGGCTTAGATGCCGATAACGTTCTATCGAGCTTAGGTCGCCGACAACGCTCTGTCGGGCTTAAAGTGCCGTGCATGAAGCGACGGGCTTAGATGCCGATAACGTTCTATCGGGCTTAAAGTGCCGTGCATGAAGCGACGGGCTTTTCGTTGTAGAGAAATCCATGTTGATGGCGAGCCTGTAGCAGAGAGCTCGTAATAAGATAGATTGTAATAAATGAGCTCGCTGATGTGGAGCTTGTAATAAAGTGAGCTCGCTGATTTGGAGCTTATAATAAATGAGCTCACTGATACGGAGCTTGTAATGAATGCTTATTTTGCTTTTGTGACGATTCTCCCAAAGTATTTTTGAGTTCGCACCTTTATTGCGGACTCGGAATATTCACCTTTTTCGAGTCCGCTATTTGGGTCCGACATACCCGTACATGTATATATATATATATATATATACGGCCCCCTTGTTTTTGGCGAGGTCGAGGACGTTCAAGCGTCGAACTTGCTAAAAATAATTGAATTGAAAGCCTTACTTGTTTCTGTTGAGCTCGATGAATGAATTAAAAATCCGATGTGCGGTCCCCTTGTTTTCGGTGAGATTGAGGGTGCGCCGAAAATACTTGGGGCGAATAATCATACTTGTCTCGAATCGGACCGGTTTTGTTGCACTTTTTGATTTGATTGAAAAATCCGATATATGGCCCCCTTGTTTTCAGTGAGGTCGAGGGCGCTAAATATCGAGCTCGCTAAAAATAATCGAACATAAAGTCGACTTGAACTTGATAATTGAATCGAAAAATTCCAATGTGTGGCCCCTTGTTCCGAGTAAGATCGGAGCTATGATGTGACAAACTTGCTAGAAACAAATTTTGGATGGTGTACAATCTGAGGTCGGGCTTAGAGCTTGCCGACCAAGGTCGGACTTAGAGCTGGCCGATGGATCGGACTTAGAGCTTGCCGACCGAGGTCGGACTTAGAGCTAGCCGATGGATCGGACTTAGAGCTGGCCGATGGGTGATTATCCGGTACAATTAATTCTGGAGAGCTCGTATAAATCATCACGGTGTTCGACAACCATACTAATTGCACCGTCCCTTTCTTTTTTTCTTTTTTTTTTTTTTTTTTTTTTAGTGCTTCCTCTTCAATATCCAAAATTTCACTACCCACAATCAAACCGGAGGCTGGAGCTATTCAAGTGTCGCTCAATAATAAGCCAAGTTAAGGCTGCTATATTATCTACATTGCTCTTGTTCTTATGAAGTGGGCAGCTTGAATGTTTTTCAAGCCACCGACCCAGACACTTGATATGAAAAGCCTGCTTTTGTTTAGGAAATAAACGGAGTACCTCAATATCTCCGAATCTCGACGAGAAAATAGCACAGTCAAACCGCTCTTTAGGGCCCTTCTTATTCGAGTATTTGAACAAAAGAAGTGACTCAATGACCGATTTGCCGATCCCAGAAAAATGAGTCCACGTTCGGAATACACCGTCTTGAATCTGAGAGAAGACTCCGACCAAATAGTCGCCGGAAAGGCCCAAATTCTGAAGATGAACCCCATCTCCGAGTTCCGGCGACAGAAGCCTTGTGGACTCTGAAGTGAGCTTTGAAAGAAATCAGGCGTCCTCTTTCTTGGTTTTGGTCATTTCAGCAATCAATTTATTCAAGAGTCTTATAGCTCCGTCAACTCCTCTTTCCTGTATTACACAAACGATTCACCAAGAAAGTAGAAGATGCGATGTCGGAGATATTACCTGAGCTTGCCGTCATCCCCATGAGTTGCATCACGGAGCTTATTGGATTTGCAGAAATCATACAGCACTCAGCTGGATACTGGCTCCGGTCATCTTCTCCGACGAGGTGAAATGAAAAACCGATTGTGGGCCGAGTCGGCTGGATGCTTTAGGAAGGAGATACCTCTGTTGATCTCCTCTTTCAATCATAGAAGAAACAAGCTTGCAATATTCCACATCTCAATCTCCCTTTCAGCTCAAATTTTTGTTCATCGAGCTTCATAGATTCGTTCTCTTTTTCAGCTGGACATTAGCCATGGCCAGCTTGGATATTTGCTATGGCTTTCTCTTCATCTTCAAAAACAGGCCGGAAAACCAAAAATGGGTGGTTTTAGGCCGCCGGAAAATTAAGATCTGGCCGGAAAATTGTTGAAAGTGTCGAGTTCCCGGTAACGGAGCCAACTGATGTTGTCAAAAACATCAGGTTTGGAGAATATAGATTTTGAGGTGGATAGCTGGCTATAAAAAGTGTGTTTTAGTAGTGTTTTCCGGTGGTGCCCGACGGCGGTGTAGGATTCCGGCGGTGGTGCTATATCAGAGAAGAAGACGGGGGCAATTCGGCTTTGCCATGTGTTTATATCATTTTGCCCATATCTCAAATGAGTTTACAAAGCTCCCTATTTATAGGAGATGGAAACTTAGTCGTTAAGTAAACTTAATAGTTAAGTAAACTAAATATCTAGATGGTAAGTGGATCGAATATCTCGGCGGCGTCCACACAGGATCGAGGTCGCTGGCGGACCCGTTTGCGGCCGAGGTCGCGTGTCGGCCCCCCTAATCCCCTTTTGTGGCTGCATAAGGTTGAGGTCTTGAAATGGATCCGGAGACTCGCGGCTCTAATTTGGCTTGTGAGCTCGCGGGTAGCAGTGGCCGGTGGCCTTATCCTCTAACGTCGGTGGTCGGTCAGACCTGAATAAGGATCCGCGGACCTAAGTACGATTTAGGTACATCAGTTTTATTGGGAACAACAATGGTTTTACCTTTAACTTTAAGGCCCGAAGCATTTCGTCATGGAAGGATTTGTTTCAACAAACTAAAGAGAGCATGAAATTGTGGCTTTTTTTCCCCACATTTTTCATTCATAAAGAAAAAGCATGAAAACGTAGCTTTTTGAAAATCTACCGTCACTTGTAATGACAATAATGTTGGGATTATAAGTATACGGAGTGTCTTACGGAAATACTTGTGGATAGAGTTTATTTTTCAGTTGAATTGACGTGTAAAACGATCAAAATATTTAAATACAGAATGAAACTATGTGATTTATATTGATTATTTTCTTAGTCGTTCGTTATCCGAATCATCCGATGCGGTTCGGCATGGTTTTCTTTTCTTGATGGTTAATATTTAACCACAAGGGTCCGACTTCTTAGGGTCCACGTGATAAGTGGAGATGTTAAACTAGTGGTTCAGAGTCGTGAATTTGCTATCATATAAAAAAACTGAAAGAAGTCATTTCTTCACGTGGTTCGAACCTCCACAATTCAACTTAAGGTCCAACTATTTTTTTAAAGCATCCAAACTGTTTACAACAATTTCATTACTGAGGAGCGATTTTCTTTTCTTAATGTTGAACCCTTAATGTTGGGGTTCAACAAAATTTTTTTTCTCAGAAAAAAATGTTGAACCATAACTTTAAGGGTCCTTACTTTTTCTGTCTCACGTGATGAGTTGATGGTTTTCTTTTCTCAAAAAAAAAAAAAAAAAAACGGTTAAACCCTAACCGAAACAAACTCCACTTCTCTATTTCACGGAATGAGTGAAGATGTTAATAATGTACCCCAGTAGCTTAAAATTATGGGTTGCCATTATACCAAAATACTGAAAGAAGTTTATAATATTCGAACCTTTACACTCCAAATCATAATCTAGTTTTATCATTAGGCCATATCCTGAGATGATGGTTTTCTTTTCTTAATCTAGATTTAGCCATTTGTGGGGTAATTCTGATGCGGGGGAAATCCGTATTAGACTCAATCGTCGGATATATGTCACGTGCATATAAGACTAAAACTAAATTGTCTTATATACATGTAACACAGATCCGACGACCGAGTCTAATAAAGACTCCCCACATCAGAACTACCTCAATTTGTGGTCCTCTTTTAGACGCCCTTTTAAATACAAATATTATAGAGTTCAACGGCATAGAATAAACGACGTGGCACACTATGCATCTTAGTATTGAAAGCAATACAACTACCACAAAATTTTAATTTATATTGGTGTAAATCCTACTTGGTGTAAATTTATTTGGTGTACAAAATCAATAAAATTTAAAAGTTTTGTGATGGTTCCTTATATTTAAAAAGAGTAGTGATAATGACACAACAAATATGCACAACAAAAGTCAACAACATACTTTTAGACCATTGATTTGTTTGGGACTCATTTCAATCAATAAATCCTACATTATAATCAATGTTCCAAAAGTGTGTGTGTCGATTTTTGTTATGTATATTTGTTGTGAAATTATCATTTTTTTATTTAAAAAACCACCAATTATATTATCATAAATCGATGACATGATGATTTAATTTCTTGATTCTGAACTATCATAAAATTTTAGAGTATTTTAAGAAAGAAAGGAAAAACCGTTATCGATAGATAAGACTATTTGGTTTGATATTGTGGAGAGAAGAAAAAATAGTGCTGTCTTTTTGGGATTGACGTGTATATTAATTGACATGAATCACAACATGATATTACATAATACCGATGATTAACACGTAAACTGCCATGTACACATTCATACCGGATGTATCTCATATCATTTCCATGGAAAGAAAATAACTTAATTTTGTAACGAGTACTGATAATGCTAAAATAAAATAGTCACACCATCATACAAAACATTTTTTGGGACCATAGATTATGATGTAGGGTCTATTGAATCATTTGAGTTTTAAAAAAAATCAATCGCTTAAAAATTTGTTGTGGCGTTTATTATGTAAAATTTGTTATGGCACAAATATTTCACTTTTGTAACGCACAGTAACTTAGCGCTTGGAGTTACAATGGATACATTAATTATTTATTATCATCGTTAACGCTTGACCTAAAATAATTCATTTAAATTAACAAATCATTTATATCTCAATATTGTATATTGTCAACGACGTTCTAGTATTCTACACAAGACCCTAGTAGATGATTCTAAATGTGACATCCCCTAAAAAAATGGCGACCTCCACCGTCTCCCACGGGAGGTAACTACCAGAAGATTTCATAGGTGACACTAATTGTCTCTTAGTGCATAGCCGTGATACTTAGTTTTATTTGATAGTCGGCTTTGAAACGTTTTATAATATCACGATAGTCAACTTTGAAACCACTTGTAATCCGGGGCGGCGTCACCCATAGCAAATTAGGTCACTTGATCCCAAATTAAAAAATTAAGCAGTGTAATGTTTACACAAATTTAAAAAATTCATGTAATAATATTTACCGATTGACCCGGTAAAATTTTAAAACATTTACACCAAATTTATACATACATTTTTTATATAATACATTTAAAATTTGTAATACGATGTGTCGTTGTCGATATTGATGTAGAAGATCTATGATAATAGATAAAAACGAGCTAATTCAGGCTCAAAGTAATAATTCTCAAAAGAGAAATGATATTCAAGATTACAATCCTCCTCCAACTTAATTAGGGACTTGAGCTATATTTATAAACTTAAAAGCCCAATTAGGTTAAACCCTACCTTTAAAAACCCAAAGCATAAGCTACTTAATTAAAACATAATAAAACTACTCTGTACTATTTTGATGTGTTACATCAGATATTCTACCCGTGTTCTCAATTTCTGCAGACGTCCCTGTTTGTAATAGCCTTCAACCACGGGCTTTTAAGAAGAACATTACTACTATCAATCAATGTGAAGACAGAAAATTCTTCCCAGTTACTCTATTTGCATCGTAGACATACGTGGATTAATCTAAACCACATAGTTTTAAATCAAAATCAAATTGTTTGGTCTAGATTTATCTACATATGCCTGGTGTGCAAATGAAGTAACCATTTAAGAAATACCTCTTAGGACATATAAAAATAATTCATATATATTTTGAGAAGAAGACAGTAACAAGAAAATTGAAGGCGATGGTTGCAATTACTAAATCACAGCCCAAAACGTAGAAGTCCACTACGAGAGGGAGGGAGGCTATATCTATATTTTATTTGTATCGTTAACATAGAAACAACCGTTGAATTCTAAATGGTACAACAACCGACACACAATCCATCCATCTTGTGTGTTGAATATATACATAGGCCACATCGCCTGCAAATTTATTTGCCTTTCAATCATTTTCCACCTCAAATTCTCACCCCCTCCCCTTTTGTCTCCATTATAATCCCTATATTTTCTGACACTTGAGCCAAAGCCAGCCAACCAACCAAAACTCAGTCAATCCAACATTTCAATCCTAATATATATTCCTTAAAAAAAAACTTAGTAAGTTTGGCTTTAATTTATGGTGTTTTATTATAATATCAGCAATCATCATGCTTATGCCTATTATGCAGAAATATAGCAGAAGATCGAAGCTGGAGGGATTTTCATTACAAAACTCAGAGGTACAAAACCAGGCTATATATTTATATATTAGACTCTGCAAAAATTAAGCACTTGTTATTGTTGTCTTCTGCTAATTAATAGTGTTTGAATGTATACATGTATGTTTAAATTGCCATGGCATATCTATATTTATGTCACGTGTCAGCTAGTCCACGCGTTTAGACATGTACTGCTACAACCAGCGGCGGATCCAAAGAGTTTTTCCAGTGGGGTCACCGGACTGTCAAACTACAATTTTGATCCAAAATTTTGTATCAGTGAGTTCGCCGGAACGTAAAACTACATTTCTTTACCAACAAAACGACATTTTTAACACTAAAACTACATTGTTTTAATACTTAAAAAAACATTCCTGAATCTCGGGTCACGTGACCCCACCCAATATACATGCATCCGCCGGCCCCTGGTTGGTATGTTAGTTACTAGTTGTAGAAGATGTGATGTATGTTAAACTACATGTATGTTAGTTACATCCGCCGGCCCCTGGCTTAAAGCCTTAAACTAGTTGGTATGTTAGTTACTCTAGTGGAAATGGCAATAGCCTAGCTCATGGATACACCATAGCATGCATGTGATGTGATGTGATGTGATGTGATGTATTCTTCTTGTTATGTTACTTATGTAACAGCTCAAGATTGCCTAAGAGCATTTGCATCCGTTTCTTTTAACAAATTCTTTATTTTACATATTCAAATATCGTTTTTATCTGTTTTACGGAGTCTCATCTTTATTTAGAATGAAATGAATCAAAACCTCTATAAGAGCTAGTCTAAAGCATTTGTATCTTGTTGCGATACATACATGTAATTGTAGTGCGGAATTTAGAGATTATGTATTTCATGTATCTGAGTTAGAATCTTTTTAGTGGATCTTGATTATTTGAATATTTATTTTACAGATTTACCTTATTTTGCGGTGTCTAATGCAACTACTCTAACAAAATCACCTGCTTGAAGGCCGGAAGATATGCCTGTTATATCTCTTTCTTTTTCTGCAATCTGAATTTTCTTGGCATTTCATTAAAATCCAATTGCGAAAATGAGAGAGCCCGTTTTTGTAAATAGTGTTATCAGCAACAGTAGACAAGCAGAATTAGAGCTCATGGATGCAAAGAAAACAGTAAAAGATTTGAGATTGAAAAATGAGCAATCAAATTCAAGGGCTAATACACAAAATGAATACCTGGAAAAAGTGAAAAGGAACAGAAAAAATAGTGGAGATTGGGAAATGATGAAGGAATTGGAAGATGTAAAACAAGAACTCAACAGTTTAAAGCTTGATATAGCATCTCTTTTAGAAGAGAAAAGGAGAGCAGAGAAAGAATCTGAAGTGTTTAAGTCGAAAGCGATATCTTTATCAAGCTCAGCAGAAACACTTGAGAAAGAAATCGATGAAATTGGAGAAGAGCAAGTTCTTGCTGAGTTGGCTCGAATCGAGGCCCTTAAAGAACTCGCGGTCGTTGAATCACAGAGAAAACAAGATAACGAGAAACACATTATGGAGATGGACGAACGAAAGAAACGGATTAATCTGATGAGCCAAGAACTAGATGGTGCAAAAGTTGTTGAAACAGAACTAAATGTCACTTTAGCAGATGTGTATCTGATGGAGAATGAGCTAAAGCAAATCAGGCAAATAAAAAACCCCGATTCGATCCGTGAACAGGATGATCCAGATTCAATGGCAAAGAAATTGAGACAGCTAAGAATGAGTTAGCTTCAGTTAAAGAAGAAGGCTTTAAAATCATGGCTTCGATTGACATGTCAAGGACAGAGCTTGAAAGCGTATCAGAAGAAGTTGCGCGAGTGAAAAAACGAGAGGAGAAGATAGAGTTATCCATACAAAACATGAATGCAAAGCTTTTGAGAGGAAGAGCTAATCTAAAAGCTGCATCTTTATCTGAAGAGACAGCTAATTCAACTGTATTGAATTTATCAAACACCCTTGAGCAATATAAGACAGAGACAATAGCAGCTAAGGAAGAGGTATTACTGATCATAGAAGAAACTCAAAATATCAAGGAAGCAATCGAGAAAACAGAATCTCAGACTGATGAAACCGAATCAAAGCTTCAAACTGCGCTCGAAGAACTCAAGTCGATTAAATCATCAGAAGCCGAAGCCCTCGAAAAGCTTAAGACACTTGCAGAGAATACTATGAAAAATAGAGCTTCAGCTTTTCAGCATAATTCTGTGTTAACTATATCCAAATTTGAATATCAGTACCTAAAAGATCGAGCAGCACGAGCCGAAGAAATTGCAGACAAGAAAGTTGCAGCTGCACAGGCTTGGATTGAAGCTTTGAAAGCCAGTGAAAGAGAGATCCTAATGGAAACCGAAAAGGTTAGAATACAAATGTTAGAGGCTCGTGAAACGCCGAGATCACATCCCAAAAAGGGAGTGTGTGAGAATGAAATGGACATTTGGATGCAAGCTTATGACAAGAACACGGTAGAGGTGTCTAGAGGATCATCGAATACGAGTGAGAAACCGACACCAATAAGAAGAGGAAAGCAAAGGGTGTCCATATCCAACAGAAATCTAGGTACTTCTAGATCATTGGCTTCATTCTCGAGTAGAAGAAGAACAAAAGTGATGCCAAATCTAGCTAAGCTATTCAGTGGCAAAACTGAGAACCAAAAGGCTTAAAGCTATTACATTTAGGTAGAATAAATCTTCATGCCTTGATACTTGTTTGTAATATGATTCATTTTATATACTGAATTCCTTAGCCTAATAAAGTAATAAATTTGGAAGGATTTTCCTTTTCAGAAACTACCATTGTTCATACCCTCCAAAACTAGGCCTCCAATTTCATGCATTTTGATTCGAAAAGAAAAGTTTAATATTTATTCACTTCACCATTTTACCCTTATTAAAGGGTAGGAGATATTACAATATGTATGAGCACATTGGTCCTGTTTATTGTCTAGACTTACTGATGCCTTACAGAAGTCATATTAGGCATGGATTCTTTGAAGATAAACTTATTCGCTTAGGGCCCGTTTGATAAACAAATTAAGCATTTATTCCGAACAAAGTAAGTACTTAAATCATTCATACTTAATGTCTTTAACTCGTGTATATGCATTGGACTAATTAGTACTAGAAATAAAAGGGTTCCTCAAAGATCATGTCCTGAGTTTGAGAGAAGATTTCGTTTTCACGTTCAATCATGTCTTGAACAAAAGAACAACTTGAAGAACCTTCAAAGCTGTTGCTTTTTTGTTCTTCTTCTGCTACTGCTGCTGCAAATGCAATACCTTCATGGGCTTGTTTTTCATTATTATTATTCTCTTCTGCAATATATGTAGGGAGAAATGTATCTGCCGAAAGGTAATCACGCCAGCTAAAATCAGGGGATGATGTTAAGCTTTTAGCAGTAGTAGTAGTAACATCAGCAGCGCAGGCAGCTGATGAAAAGGGGATTCGGGATGCGCGTAATGTATATCTTTGGTTGCTGAATTCTTGTTAGTGTAGTAACTTGAAGCTTCGATCAAAGCTTGTGTCACTGTATTGATAGCATGAAGTTCAGAAAGTAGCTCAACAGAGTGATCTTGATCGTAACGAGGCATCAGGCATGAAGAAACGAGCATGATCATTGGATAATAGCTTGATTTCAGACGAAGAAGAAGAATCTTCTAAAAGACCATATGATTTCTCAGAAGAATAATATCCGAATTGCGTACAACAATCTTTTTTAAAGTTATTGTTGTTGTTGACACAACCAATGTTACCATAATCAGCAACAATCTGGGAATAAGGCCTATGTGTAATCAGATCCATCCCCATTGCAGATAGCTTCTTTTTCAACTTTGTATTCCACTAGTTTTTCAAAAATCATCTGTTCTTTCGTGCAATTGTTGCGCGATTATTGACCATCTGCATTTCAATCATCAAAAGCTTTGCAAAAAAAGAAAAGAAAAGAAAAAAAACCAATAGAGTAATTACATTTCTTTTTTGCCTCCTGAAACATTGCTGGTTACATTATATGACAAAATTGCATGGTTTATATTCTTGATATCGAACACAGTCTCAAAACGAAGTACATGAAAAAATAAAAAATTCATTACAATTTTCATCCCGTTTTGTTGTGTAAAATGCCTCAATTGCTATATATGTATATTTGATTAATTCTTAAAATAGTATCAATGTATGTGTCATAATAATAATATTGTTGTCACACTAACAAGTTATGAAACTACAAAGTTTTGTATGATTTATATTCTTGCAGGTGCTACTTAAAGTTTTGTATGATTTATATTCTTGCAGGTGCTACTTAATTGTTTAATTAATTCTCTGGGAGAAGCGTCTTAAAAGACACAATATGGAAGATGTTAGGCAAAAAAGAAATAAATTTTTTTTTTGGCAACAAGGACAATTCTTTAGTGAGGGTGAAAGTGAAAATGAATTTGACAGTGAATTTCGTCGATTTTCAAGTACAAAACCACCAATAATTCACTATCAAATTCGCTTTCACTTTCACTTTCACTAAAAAAAATTGTCCTTTTTGCCAAAAAAATAAAAAATAAAATTCATGATCTTTTTGCCTGACATCTTTCATATTATGTCATAATTGACAATTAACTATTCTTTAAGTTAATTACCTGCCATGTTATGGTTAATTATTAGTTTATTGATTAATTTTATAATAATTATTGCCGTTTCTTTTTCCAGATGACCGAATATTTCTTCAATCTTCCCTGAAATCCGGCGCTATTTGTTCCTTCCATAACCGTGTCTTCAAATCACGGCTCACAACATTAATTCACAAGTAATAAAATCATCCCCTTTTATTTTGTCTCAGAACCCTAGTTTTTCCAAATTCCCAAAGCTTCGATTTGCATCACTTTCCACACAAACCGCCGCTCTTTTACTTGCTTTGCTTCGGATTACAAGTAAGAGAGTTTTCATTTTGAATAATTGTTGTTTTATGATCTTTAGGTTGAGCTAAAGGTGTTAGATTTGAACATAATTGTGTTTGATGTCTTTTTTTTTAATATTGTTGTTGTGGTTGTCTGATAAACACTTTTGCTACTGTAATTTTGTGACGTGAGGTTAACTAGCTGGCATTATTATTATCTTATCTCTGTTTTTCTATTATGAAAGTAACACTTAAACCACCTTTCAGTCATCAGCTGATCAGCCGATTTTTTAGAGGGTTGTTATCTGTCAACAGACTTTTCCTTTCACCATGATGCCGCCACTCCTACAACGACTAGAACATGGTACATTTTTATTTTCTATTTTTTATTTTTATTTTTTATTATTCTTTTTTGGAGGGTACATGTGCTTGATTCTTTTCCTTATAAAAAACAGGTACAATATCGCAAATTGATTACAATTTAAATCACATTGATACATTCCACCACGATATATTCGGCGACATTAACTACCGTAATGGTCGTCTTATCTATACGAACCAAACGTACCTTGACGTGACATTCGTATTTTACGACAACCACAATTCAGCCCAGGATGCTTTCTTATACCTTGGTCGTATAAACCACGATCGAGTGGTGCGATCTTGGGCATTAAGCCGTGATGAAATCACTTTAGACTACTTTGTGGCTTTTGACCGATTTGATCGTTTCTTACAAATAGGCGATTTGATCGTTTCTTACAAATAGGCGAGAAAAGTTTTTTGACAAGATCTAATATCGTACCGGGTAATCCGTCCAAGAATGTGCAGCTGCACATTATAGAACTGACCGAGACATTGAAACATATGCAATCCCGAGGTATGTCGAGCTCGTTTTTGGCCGATACCTGTGGATATGTTTGGTGTGGGGACACACTGAAGATCTTTATGGTGGATCGGTGCATTTATAGTTATGACAATGTCTACCCGATCGGTGGTCTTGGATGCTAGAGACAGACATTAGTCGTTTTGGGTACGGGATTAGGGAGTATATT
Source organism: Gentiana straminea (assembly GCA_036785695.1). NCBI lineage: Eukaryota > Viridiplantae > Streptophyta > Magnoliopsida > Gentianales > Gentianaceae > Gentiana > Gentiana straminea. Next base: position 7,089,619 of record JAVUPR010000314.1, on the reverse strand, counting down.
CTCCTTAATGATGATAATGATGATTTGGGGTGGACACAGAAAGACAATTTTATGCGATGCTTCGACCCCTTCTACATCAACGACATTAGGTAACTCCCCTTTCATAATTTCTAATTCTATATAATTTATTTATGGCAAATTTAGATTTTTTATCGTGTTTTTACTTTTATTTTATTTTATTTTTTAATATGTTTCAGTCATGCTCTACGGTTGGATATGATCTCCCAACACCCTTTTTTGAAAGACGACGTGGAAAAAATTCTTCAGATGTTTTCGACACTGCAACGCGCGCTAGTTGAATGTCGTTTTCATGGGCATGACATACTTCAGATTCAAAATACTGACAACATATGCCCCCGCCCCTTGATGAGGCATCCGCAAGTGCGAGTGCGTTTGCGTGATGTGGATTACTTTGTGCATTCTACTTGAAATTCACCGACTTCTGTGTGTATTTACATTGTATGACGTGAGTTAAGCGACCTATCGTGTCCAATGACATTGTGTTTTCTTGGGGAATGTTTGTGACTGAATTCATCCCCATTCATCCCCAGCTAAGAGTTTCTTTCTCTTGCCAAACTTACATTATGTTATCTATTGCCTGCCTATTGTTCCTTATGTGATTCTTTGCGATTTCATATGCTCGTTCAATTGTTTCACGAACCGATGCATCGTTGACTTCAACAAGTTTCTCTGACATATTGTTCCTTGCTAGCATATCTTTACAACAACATCACCGTCACTACTTTGTGGTGTTGGTTCAATTAGTGTCCATGGTCCTATTCTTTGACATCCATATGTTGTAACCATGTGTTAAAACCGAAAAGCTGTCAAATATATACACACTTCTTGAACATCATTAAACATTTCCATAATGCAATCAAGAGCATATATAATTTGGTTTCATAAAAGTTCCTAGAAAATTATATGAGCAAATAATTTATTCAGGAAAACAACTCTTAAGCAAGTTTGATGCATCCATTATGCAGGAACATATGTTGTTCAATATTTCTATAGTTTCTGTTTAACCATTATAACTTGCTTGTGAGCATGTAACTGATCAACGCAAACAAAGAGCATAGCCGAAAGGGCCATCGGTTTTTCTTGTACTAGAGGCTATATAGTTTATTGTCACGTTAACATAGAAACAATCGTTGAATTCTAAATGGTACAACAACCGACACACAATCCATCTTGTTGAATCAACATAGGCCACATCGCTCTGCAAAATTTTATTTGTCTTACAATTATTTTCCACCTCAAATCCTCACCCTACTTTGTCTTCATTATAATCCCTATATTTTCTGACACTTCAACCGCCCAACCTAGTGGCGGATCAAGAAATTTTTTTCAGTGGGGTCAGCGGATCGTAAAACTATATTTTTTATTTAAAAAATTGTTTCAATGGGGTCATCGAGCCCAAATCTATATTTTTTATCAATAAAATGACATTTTTAACAACAAAACTACATCGTTTTTGTTGAACAATGGTGTTTTTATTAATTAATTAATGTTATTTATCCTTGTTTAGCATTAGTTAACCTTCATTTCCTAGCTGGTTTGTTAGCCGTTGTTAATTGGACAGTTTTCACTGTTCACTAACCGTTGCCTTTAGCAACTTGCTTTTTCTAGCCGTTATGGCTCTTCCTATAAAGTGTAATCACACTTATCTTTACCCGATAAGTGTTTTAAAGAGAATAATAAAACTTTTCTTCTCAATCTCTCTTAGTTTCTACATGGTATCAGAGCTCGGCTCGTTTTTCTGAATTAAAAAATTATTCTTCTTCTTAAATGGCTACTGAGCACTCTTCAGAAGTAAATTCAAGGGAAGAAGGAACACAAAATACCTCTTCCTGGAATTCTGAACCCTCACTAATGCCACTTCCAACTCACAAGCTCAATGGTGATAATTACCTACAATGGTCTAAATCCATTCATCTTCTTATAACTGGAAGAGGGAAGGAGGAGTACCTAACTGGGGAAAGTAAGGCACCAGATGCTGGAGATGCCACCTACAAGAAATGGAGGGTGGAAAACAGCCCTGTGATGTCTATCTTGCTAGGGTCTATGACCACAACAACTGCTGAAAACTTGCTGAGGAGATTTGGTCTGAGGCCTCTGATTTATACTCAAAGAAGGATAATACTTCTGAGATGTATGAAATTGAGGCAAATCTGCAAGATATGAAACATGGAGATTTAAGTGTAACTGAATACTTTAATCTTCTGTCCAGATCTTGGCAGCAGATTGACAACTGTGAGAGCATAAATTGGCACAATGCTAATGATGCTAAGACCTACAAGTCCTTGAAAGATCAGAGAAGGATCTTTAAGTTCCTTATGGGTCTTAATTCCAATCTTGATGATGTGAGAGGAAGAGTCTTGAGCTCAAAACCTCTCCCATCCATAAAAATGGTCTTTGCTGAAATTAAACATGAAGAAAATAGAAAAAGGCTCATGATGAATGGGAACACTACTAACTCGTCCACTAATGAAAATAGTGCCCTCTTCACCAAGGCAGTACCTAATGCTGCTCAAAAACAGAAGGGTAACAAACCCTTTTGTGAACATTGCAAAAGAACTGGGCAAACAAAAGAAACCTGCTGGAAGATCAATGGCAAGCCTGCCAACTGGAAACCTAATAAGCAACCAGACCTCTGAAAGCTCTGGGAGGTTAGCCACTATTGAGGAACAAAAGTCTGAAGGGATATTTAGCAAAGAGCAGATTGAAGCTTTAAAGAAACTTCTATCTGCTCAAAATCCACAGACAATTGCCCCTCAAGGCTCCACCTCCATTGCTAATACAGTTTGTGTTTTAATGCCTATTCTGGTAATCATATTCTGAACAAGGTTTGGATTGTTGATTCTGGGGCTTCCAATCATATGACTGAAACCCCAGCCTTTTCACAAACTTAACTAAATGCAAACAACCACATAATGTCAAAATTGTTGATGGTACTGTATCTCAAGTTTCTGGAATTGGAACAATTCCCTTAAATGATAATATCACTCTAAGAGATGTTCTTTATGTACCTAACCTTCAATGCAACTTGTTGTCTGTTGGTAGGTCTATTAAGGACTCTAATTGTTCTGTGATATTTCATGTTGATGAATGTAAATTTCAGGATTTGAACTCTATGGAGGAGATTGGCAGTGCTGAAGTCATTTAAGGGTTGTTTATTTTCAAGACTAATCAATGTAGCTTATTTTTTGAAGAAATTTCCAAGGGATTGTCTAGTATATGTAGACCTAGTACCTCCTGTAATAGTATTGTGCTTCTTAATTATAGATTAGGTCAGCCTAATTTCTTGTATCTAAGGAAGTTGTATCCTGATGTTTTTAAAGGAATAAATGTTGAATCTCTTCATTGTGATACTTGTGAATTATCTAAACATGTGAGATCTGTTTTTCCCAAAATCCTGCATAAACCTTCTCAAACCTTTGCACTGTTTCACAGTGTCATTTGGGGACCTTCAAAGAAGAAAACTATTACTGAAAAAAGATGGGATGACCATAGCAGGGTAACTTGGCTATTCTTTTAAAGGAAAAGTCTGAAGTAGGATCTATTTTCATAAACTTCTTCACCATGATCAAAAATCAGTTTGGGACTGAAATTAAAGTACTCAAAACTGATAAGGGTAAAGAATATTTTGAAAAGAGTCTCACCTCATTCTTTTGTGAAAAAGGGATTGTTCACCTTAGCACTTGTGTGGATACACCCCAACAAAATGGGGTGGCTGAAGGGAAAAATAGACATCTTTTGGATGTTGCCAGGAGCATAATGTTCACTATGAAGGTACTTAAGTACTTATGGGGAGAGGCTGTCCTCACAGCTACTTATCTCATAAATAGAATGCCCTCTAGAGTTCTGAATTTCAGGACACCTATTCAGGTCCTAAAGGACTCTTATCCTAATACGCATTTTATGAGTTCTATTCCCTTCAAGGTTTTTGGGAGCACTTGCTATGTTCACATTCCCCACAACAGAGGGAAGCTTGATCCTAGGGCAATCAAATGTGTCTTTGTTGGGTATTCACCCTCCCAACAAGGATACAAGTGTTTTTGTCCTACCACTAGGAAGTTCTACAATACCAAAGATGTGACTTTTATGGAAGAAATTCCCTACTTTGTTCAAGAAGTACAGGGGGAGAACTTCCATAATTTTTACCAATCATGGGACACTGAAAATCTCAGTGATACTGTGATCAACACAGAAAACAATAGAAATGAAGAAACCACTCAGAACCAGTCCGAGGGCATACATGATGGATCTAATGATCTTCATGAATCCCCTCCTATCATTGTGTATTCAAGGAAAAGAAAGGCAACATCACAGAATCCTAACTGTGACAATTCAGAACCAAATTATAGTTCAGAAAGTTAGAATTCTGATAGCTATGAGAATGGTTCTGAAGATCAAAAGTCCTAATAGTCCAAATGCCAATGACAATCAAGACTCTGACACCTCTGAGAACTCCACACAACTGAGTGGTGACAATGATCAACCCGATTGCTGTGAGAAAGGGGGTGAGAAGTTGTACCTCTCAATGCTCTCATCCTATTTACAACTTTCTGTCCTATCACAATCTTTCTCCTAAAGAGACTGCTTTTATAGGAAGTTTGGACTCAATCAAAATTCCTAGAAATTGTCATGAAGCCATTGTCAGTCCTAAATGGAAGGAAGCTCTGGAAGAATAAATGAGTGCCTTGCACAAGAATAACACATGGGACATCACTCAACTCCCAACTGGAAAAACTCCAGTAGGGTGTAAGTGGATATTCACCATCAAATGCAATGCTGATGGTTCTCTTAATAGGTACAAGGCAAGACTGGTAGCAAAAGGTTTCACTCAATCCTATGGGATTGATTATCATGACACTTTTGCTCCAGTTGCCAAACTGAATACTATAAGGGTTCTGTTATGTATTGCAGTTAATATGGACTGGAACCTAACTCAACTTGACATTAAGAATGCCTTTCTTAATGGAGATCTAGAAGAGGATGTTTACATGCACATCCCTCGTGGGTTTGAGAACCTAGGAAACATGGGTGATGTGTGCAGACTCAAAAAATCTCTCTATGCCTCAAACAATTCCCAAGGGCTTGGTTTGGGAGATTTCTAAGTTTATCTGCAAACAGGGGTTCAATCAAAGTCATGCTGATCACACTCTTTTCACAAAAACCATTAACCTGGGAATTTGACCATCCTAGTAGTTTATGTGGATGATATTATTTTAAATGGGAATGACCTAGATAAAGTAAAAAGAATAAAGAGAACTCTTGCAAAAGAGTTTGAAATCAAAGATTTAGGGAATCTAAAGTACTTCCTAGGGATGGAAATTACCCGAAGTTCTGAGGGTATTTCTATATCTCAAAGGAAATACACTTTAGACCTCTTAAAAGAAACATGTATGCTTGGCTGTAAGCCAGCAAATACCCCTGTTGAACCTGGTCTGAAACTTGGGAAGGAAAAAGATTGTCCCCTTGTTGACAAAGGGAGATATCAAAGACTTGTTGGGAAACTCATATATCTATCTCATACACGACCTGATATATGTTTTGCTGTAGGGTTAGTGAGTCAGTTCATGCACAACCCCACTGAGAGGCATATGCAAGTTGTGGAAAGGATATTGAGGTTTCTGAAAAAGAGCCCTGGTCAAGGAATTCATAACAAGAAGAACCTATCCAGAGATGTTCAAATTTTCACAGATGCAGACTATGGTGGATCTACTTCAGATATAAGATCAACTTCTGGTTATTGCACCTATGTTTGGGGAAATCTTGTGGCATGGAGGAGCAAGAAACAACATGTTGTGGCCAAAAGCAGTGCTGAATTTGAGCTCAGAGCACTTGTATTAGGAATCTGTGAAGGGATATGGATTAGAAGACTTATAGCTGACCTAAATATGCCCAACTCCAGTCCTATACAACTCTTCTGTGATAACATCTCTGCTCTATGTATTGCTGAAAATCCTACTCAACATGACAGAACAAAGCATGTTGAGGTAGACAGGCATTTTATAAGGGAAAATGTGGATAATTGAGAGATCTCTCTTGTTCATGTGGCATCAAAAGATCAAACTGCTGACCTCCTTACAAAGGCTGTTGACGTGGCCTTTTCTAGTGCTAATACCGATCACCGACAAAGTGTATCGGGTCAAACGTAGTGCTAGTATGGTGAGTCGAGTATCGTATCCTCGGGGAACTTTGTAATTCTTCTAAGTGTGGTTAAACACCAAAGAAAGTCATTATTAACTCAATCTAAATCTCGGTTTATAGCACGGATAACTACTATTTTACTTAACATAAAATAAATGCGTAATTTAAAATTTATTCTAATATAATATATATAGATATATAAATATATATAGATATGCATAAGTTGCAAAGTATATATATAGATATAAATATATAGATGCCAAATATATTATTAGAGAACTAGCCAAAGTTTATATAATTGATTTATACGATCTTTTCAGTGAATGGAATGTGCTCGATCTTTAGGTTCAATTGAGTAAATGAAACGGTGCACTCACGAGGTTAACAATTCCTCCTTACATAAGCGTACGAAATTGTCATATGTCCATTGTCATCGATCCAAGATCCACAACCGTTATTACGGTTTTTCGAACGGGTCCCGAGTACGATTCTACCTCTCGAATAAAAAGGAGTCATTCCGTTCGTCAAACGGTCAATTTTATTTAAAGGCTCCGGTTGTCAAGGCCGGCCGATTCAACTTTCCGGTTTAAGTTTCAATTAAACCGATGAATTTAACATTAGTACGATCTTGAGTACAAATTTTAATAAGATTCATCTTTTAGAACAAATCGCCCCCGGGTAGAAAGCGGGTTCCGTTGTCACGTTTTCACTCGGCCAATTTTACCCTCCGGTTTTTCTATTAACGAGTTCATAACTTAATTACGAGGTGTCAATTCATAATTAGATTATGAATTCTTTCAAGTCAAACTTTATCAATAGAAAAAGATTCAATTAACTCAATTTTATTCAATTTTACTTAGACAACATTCCTTTACCGAAAAGATCGAAATAAAACGATTACATAACTTTGGCTAGTTATTAGATTTAGCCTACTAACATTATACGAAAATAGAAACAGACAAAACAAACATAAATACTTTAGAAATTTTACCCGATTACAACGATTGAATCAGAAGCTGTATTCTTCCGGATGCTACAACAACTTCAACAACATTGATCTTCTGATAATTTCTCGAGCATTATAACGTTACTACTTTATTTATGGCATAAGGCCTATATATATACATACTACTACTACTAAAGAGAGGTGAAGAAAATATATTTGGTTCCCCTTATGTGCCTGCAATGCTGCTCTATTTATAGGCAATTTTTCCCAAGCCGGATCGATCCGAGAAAGGGCCGGATCGATCCGGGAATAAAAAATATTATCCCAGGATATTCTCTCGCAGGGCCACATGCTGGTCTAATCATGATGTTTCCTCGGATCGATCCGAGGTAAATCCGGATCGATCCGGATAGATTTTTTCCAATCTTAATCCGAAACTTGATAAAATCATAACTTGAGCTCGGATCTCCAAATGACATAATTCAAGATGCGTTGGAAAGCTCTTGAGGAGATCTATAACTTCCATGAAGACTTCTTTGAAAATGCCTTTTTGCTGGGCCATTTGTTCGTCGAAAATATAACTTGATACGGCGTCACGAACCATTGATCCACTTGAACTTTAAATCTCGTGGCACTTCCTTTATTCCTTCAAAAGATATGATTTTACTCCACAAAATGTCGTCACTCGGGGTCTTGGTTTACCTAAGGTCTGTAAAATACCAAAAATACCCACGTGAATCTGACACGACACTCCGGTTATTAACCCGGTACAAAATTTATAACTTTTTATCATTTTTACTAGATTTTTATAATATTTAGATTTATTCATAGCTATTAATATTTTATAAGATTATCTGTTATAATTACTTATATTTTATATAAAAATAGTCGATAACGTATATAAAACATCGTAATTTTTATCATATAAATGTTATACATCACTGTCTCCAATCAAGTGTTCCAACACCTTCATCACAAGCTTGACTGCATTGATATCTACAACCAACCTTGAGGGGGAGTGTTGAACAATGGTGTTTTTATTAATTAATTAATGTTATTTATCCATGTTTAGCATTAGTTAAGCTTCATTTCCTAGCTGGTTTGTTAGCCATTGTTAATTGGACAGTTTTCACTGTTCACTAGCCGTTGCCTTTAGCAACTTGCTTTTTCTAGCCGTTATGGCTCTTCTTATAAAGTGTAATAACACTTATCTTTACCCGATGAGTGTTTTCAAGAGAATAATAAAACTTTTCTTCTCAATCTCTTTTAGTTTCTACAGTTTTAATACTAAAAAAAATTCCGGATCTCAGTGGGGTCACGTAACCCCATCCTAAAATACATATACATCCGCCACTGCGCCCAACCAATACTCAGTCAATCCAACATTTCAATCCTTTGTGGTGTTTGGCTTTGTGGTGTTTTATATCAGCAATCATGCTTCTGCCTATGCAGAATTATAGCAGAAGAAGCTGGAGCCATTTTCATTACAAAACTCAGAGGTGCAAACCACTGAAACCAGGCTATTCTTTTGTTGCCTTCTGCAGTTCTGCTAATATATAGTGTTTGAATGTATACATGTATAATTTTCTATGGCATATCTATACACGTTTAGAAATGTGTTACGACCCTTTATAATCCGGAGGGGCCTTAGGCCAATTTTCGTTTGAGGGCCCTTGACTGACTCTGCTTTTTGTTTGAGGGCCCTTGACTGACTCTAATAAAAGTTGTGATGTAATAGTAGCTATTTCCTAAAGATACTTGGTGGAGTATATGTAGAAAATAATAGAATTTGGTTTTGGTTGTAGAAATTCTTAGCTCAAACCCATATAAGAGAAGGGGCATCATCCCCAAAACCTAGGTTAAGAGGTGAGGGTGATCCATCTCTTAAATGGTGGGTGAAACAATCACAAGTTCCCAACGTGGGACACTTGGATACTTTAACATTGGTTGACCTTTTTTATTTTATTTTTTATTATTGAATATGTGTAGGAATTCGAGCTTTACTAAAATACATTTACTAACATGTAAAACGTGGCCATAAAATGTGAATTTGGGAAGGCCGTAGGCCGTGGCTTAGTTGGCTTCCCCTCCAGAGAGACGGCTCTGGTTACAACGCATGCCGGTATAATTATGTTGTCTTCTTCACAACTTAAACTAGTTGGTATGTTAGTTACTCTAGTGAAATGGCAACAGTCTCATGGATACACCATAGCATGCATGTGATGTATTCTTCTTGTGTAACAGCTCAATATTGCATTACGGTATTTGCATCAGTTTCTGTTAACAAATTTTTATCTGTTTCATAAAGTCTCGTCTCTATTCAGGTAGGGTGAAATGAATCAGAATCTCTATAACACATCGTCTAAAGCATTTGTGTCTTGTGCGATACATGTAGGTGTAGTGCGGAGTTTAATGATTTTGTATTTCGTATATCTAAACAAAGATCCTGCTAGAGATGATTTTTAGTGAATTTAATGATTTGAATATTTATTTTACAGATTTACCTTGTTTTTACGGTATCTAATGCAAGTGCTCTAACGAACTTACCTACTAGAAGGGAAGATAATCCTGTTAAATCTCTTTCTTTTTATGAAATTTGAATTTTCCAGACATTTCTTTAAAATCCAATTGCAAAAATGAGAGAGCCCGTTTTCGTAACTAGTGTTATGAGCAACGATACGCAAGCAGAATCAGAGCTCATGGATGCAAAGAAAGCAGTCAAAGATTTGAGATTGAAAATTGAGCAATCAAATTCGCACCAGGATCCCCTGTTGTATCATCTTGCTGTGCCACCTGCTGTGATTATTGAATTGGGCTATTTGATGTGTCTTTTTTTTTTTTTTTTTTTGGAATATTAGACAAGTGAATTATCTAGTTTGCCCCTGCTTACCTTATAACATCAGGCTGCTGTGAACTTATTTACAGCAGAGGATCTCTGCTCATCAAATTCAAGGGCTAATGCACAAAATGAATACCTGGAAAAAGTGATAATGAACCGAAAAGGTAGTGGAGATTGGGAAATGATGAAGGAACTGGAAGATGTAAAACAAGAACTCGGTATGCTAAAGCTTGATATAGCATCTCTTTTAGAAGAGAAAAAGGAGAGCAGAGAAAGAAACCAAAGTGTTCAAGCCGAAAGCGATATCTTTTTCAAGCTCAGTTGATACACTTGAGAAAGAAATCGAAGAAGAGCAAGTTCTTGCTGAGTTGGCTCGAATCGAAGCCCTTAAAGAACTCGCAGCTGTTGAATCACAAAGAAAACAAGACAATGAGAAACACATTATGGAGATGGATGAACGAAAGAAACGGATTAATCTGATGAGCCAAGAATTAGATAGTGCTAAAGTTCTTGAAACAGAACTAGATGTCACTTTAGCAGATGTGTATATGATGGAGAATGAGCTAAAGCAAATCAGGCAAATAAAAGAGCCCGATTCGGTTCGTGAACACGAGCCAGATAATCCAGAATCAGTTACAAAGGAAATTGAGGCAGCTAAGAATGAGCTAGCTTCTGTTAAAGAAGAAGGCTTTAAAATCATGGCTTCGATCGAAATGTCAAGGACCGAGCTTGAAAACGTGTCAGAAGAAGTTGCGCGAGTAAAACGAAGAGAGGAGAAGATAGAGTTAGCCATACAAAACATGAATTCAAAGCTTTTGAGAGGAAGAGCTAAACTAAAAGCTGCCTCTTTATCTGAAGAGACAACTGTATTGAATTTATCGAACACCCTCGAGCAATATAAGACAGAGACAATAGCAGCTAAGAAAGAGGTATTACTGATCAAAGAAGAAACTCAAAATATCAAGGAAGAAATCGAGAAAACCGAATCTCAGACTGATGAAACCGAATCAAAGCTTCAAACTGCGCTCAAAGGACTCAAGTCGATTAAATCATCAGAAGCTGAAGCCCTCGAAAAGCTAAAGACACTTGCAGAGAATACTATGAAAAATAGAGCTTCAGCTTTTCAGCATAATTCTGTGTTAACTATATCCAAATTTGAATATCAGTACCTAAAAGATCGAGCAGCACGAGCCGAAGAAATTGCTGACAAGAAAGTTGCAGCTGCACAGGCTTGGATTGAAGCTTTGAAAGCCAGTGAAAGAGAAATCCTAATGGAAACTGAAAAGGTTGAAAAAGAAATGTTAGAGGCTCGTGAAACACCGCGATCACATCCTAAAAAGGGAATTTGTGAGAATGAAATGGACATTTGGATGCAAACTTATGACAAGAACACAGTAGAGGTGTCTAGAGGATCATCGAATTCGAGTGAGAAACCGACACCAATAAGAAGAGGAAAGCAAAGGGTGTCCATATCCAACAGAAATCTTGGTACTTCTAGATCATCGGCTTCATTCCAAATCTAGCTAAGCTATTCAGTGGCAAAACTGAGAACCAGAAGGCATAAAGCTATTACATTTAGGTAGAATAAATCTTCATGCCCTGAAACTTATTTGTAATAAGATTCATTTTATATATACTGTATTCCTTAACCCAATAAAGTATGAAATTTGGAAGGATTTTCCTCTTGAGAAACTAACATTGTTCATACCCTATAAAACTAGGCCTTCAATTTGATGCATTTTGATTCAAAAAGAAAAAAAGTTCAACTCAAGCTCGCTTGTAAATATTTATTCGTTCCACGATTTTATCCTTATAAAGGTACGAGATATTACATTACATATGAGTACATCAGTCCTATTTATTGACTGAACTTACTGATGCCTTACTTAAATCATTCAATTACGTAATGTATTTAGATTTCACACTTCAATTTTAACAAACGGCCCCACGCACGCCGCCGTCTTCTGATTCTTCATCCTTATCTCTTCCTTTTTCTTATTTATCTTTAATACATATATATATGCATTGGACTAATTAGTACTAGAAATAAAAGGGTTCCTCCAAGATCATGTCTTGAGTTTGAGAGTAGATTTCGTTTTCACGTTCAATCATGTCTTGAACAAAAGAACAGCTTGAAGAACCTTCAAAGCTGTTGCTTTTTTGTTCTTCTTCTGCTGCTGCTGCAAATGCAATACCTTCATAGGCTTGTTTTTCATTATTATTCTCTTCTGCAATATATGCAGGGAGAAATGTATCCTCCGAAAGGTAATCACGCCAGCAAAAATCAGGGGATGTTAAGCTTTTAGCAGTAGTAGTAACATCAGCAGCAGGCTGATGAAAAGGGGATTCGGGATGCGCGTAATGCATATCTATGGTTGCTGAATTCTTGTTGTTGTAGTAATTTGAAGCTTCGATCGAGGCTTGTGTCACCGTGTTGATAGCCTGAAGTTGAGAAAGTAGCTCAACGGAGTGATCTTGATCATAACGAGGCATGAAGAAACGATCATGATCATTGGATAATAGCTTGATTACAGATGAAGAAGAAGATTCTTCCAGAGAACCATATGATTTCTCAGAAGAATAATATCCGAATTGCGTACGAATACTATGATCTTTTTGAAAGTTGTTGTTGTTGACACAACCAATGTTATCATAATCAACAAGAATCTGGGAATAAGGCCTATGTGTGATTGGATCAATCCCCATTGCAGATAGCTTCTTTTTCAACTTTGTATTCCACAAGTTTTTCACATCATCATCTGTTCTTTCGTGCAACTGTTGCGCGATTATGGACCATCTGCATTTCAATCATAAAAGATAAAAAAAAAAAAAAAAAAACTGAGAGAGACAATAATGTCATTTAATCTTTTTTGTGCCTCCTGAAAACAGGCTGCTTAAACGGACTTGAAACGCTAATGTATTGGTGCTTAAGTGCTAAAAACCGCAGATTTTGACAAACACTAGATGGGGATTAAATAAATAAATGCTCACCTGCTGCCAATAGTAGCATGAAGTTTAATGACCAATTCCTCTTCTTCAGTTGAGAAACTGTTGTGGACAACGTCTGCCCTTTGGTTATTCCCTCCTCTAGTCCTACAATTCTTTCCACATTTCCTGAAAACTTTAATTAAAAATTAAAAAACATATGATTAGCTCAAATCTGTTAATACAAACTTTGTCATAATTTGAGCAAAAAAGAAAAGAACAGACCTGTTTTCTTTGGCAAAGCTGTTGCATTATGTGAAACATTGGTGCTTAAGGTGTGTTTAACTTGTAGCCTATCATAGTAAGAAGGTTTCACCATCTTACATTTGTGTTCTAAATGCAAATTCTGCAAAATCCAGAAAATAAAAATATCTAAACAAGTAACCATTTAGGAGATTATCATTGTAATCAAGGGGAAAAAAAAGTACCTTGGAAAGAAGAGCATGGACTTGAATAAATCAATGCCTATTGAGATTTGAAGATGTATTTTTGAGATTTTATAAAGAGGGTATATATTGATGTTGTTAATTAATTATCACATCTTTGGGCACTCTTGTTAAAGGGGGCCCCTTAGAATCAGGTGATTATTGGTTGTAATTATTGGTTAATCACATAATTATACTTCAAAGTATTTAATTATTGGTAATGCAAACTATATGTTGATAGTCATGTAAATGAGATGGTTGATCCTAATCAAATATACCAGCTTGGCATGATATGATATTCATTAGCTGTTGTTTATTTATATATATATAAAATGGTCTAAAGCATGTCCTAAGTTAAGTTTAGTTCAACATAGAGCAAATAAGATGTGATTAGAAATGGAGATAAATTTGTTTCAAGAAAAATTGAGACATCAAAATAATTTTATTAATTAAAACAATACAAAATTGTCTTCATCTAACAGTAAAATCCTATACCAGTTAAATACAGTTCATTAGACGTGGGACGGTGTTGTCTTACGGTTCAGACTCTTTTGTGATACTAGAATTTAGTGCATTATTATTTACATCATATCCAATCTACTCGTGTATCATTCTACATGCGTATTAACTTTATGAAAGCCGGTTCTAGAACCTAAAATCGGCTTTTCGTAGGTGCATTGATGAAGACCGACTTTGATAAAGTCTGTTTTTGTTCCTTCACATACGAAAAGTCGGTTCTAGACCTCAATTATAGTCATACATGTAAAATGACACGGATAGATTAATTGTGGTAGAAATAAAAACGTCTAAATTTTAGTTCACGGACTAAAATGGTAATACTGAGATAGTTCCGGGACTATTGTAGCAATTTGCACAAATGTACGTATAACATACCCAAACTTCATCGGATAATATCGTCCATGGAGAAAGCTGAGATATAATGTAGAAACTAGAAAACACCACCGAATAGAAAGCTTCAGAAATGTTAGCTGTTTGCTCCCGCACCCATTTCTTTCATTTGAGCTCAAAGGTAGGTTTTCTTTTTCCTACTTCGATTTCTTGGTTGCTTTAATATGCTGAATTGAATTGGTAAGTAACTGCGCTCATGTTCTTTTCTTGCTTGTCATGTTGTACAGTTCCCTGCTCTCAGGTAGAGTTCGATTTCTTACATTATCATTCCTCGGACTCTTTTGGTTAAATTTCATTTCACGAAAGATGTATACCTATAGCTTTGTTTTTTTTAAATTTTGGTGTTTACAGAATACTATACAAAGTACTATGATTTCATTTGTTTTACAGGTAAAAGAGAAGTTGGAAACTATAGCATTAGCTTTACAGATAATTGAATGGATATATTTTGCTTCCAGTGGGGATTTAGGAAAAAAAAAGGGGCAATGGGGTCAAGCATACTGAGAAAAAGAACACATAAAAACGTGAACTCAATTAAAATGTTGCTTTTGAATGGGGTTAGATAATAATATTTATGTGAGTCATGTTAACTGTGTTTTGCAAATAATCAACTAAATGTAAAGTTTTATTGAGATCGAATGGTTCATCAGGCCCCTCTTGTTACCACATACAGTTGACGTTGTTTGCTTTTGCAGATTACTTATTCCCGGAATCAGTACAAGAGTCCCTCATTACGATGCCGAGTCCCTGCAAGAAAAACCTGTTGTTCAGACGCAGTTTTGTTTGTCCAGCGGGTCGATCAAAGGTTTCGTTTGTTCCTTGTGCATATAAATAGTTTTTAGCAAGTTCCTTGTGTGTGTCTTTCAGGTTGGCTTTAGTTTTATGATGAACTGTAGGAGATTCTTGTGTTTAGCACAGAGTGAGTTTAAAAGGGTAATGGATTCGGGATCCTATTCACTTTGTGCGGCTATTGTTGTAAATCTTGATAGTATTGCGTAAAGCAGCCTTTTGTCATACGATTTGTGGATTATCAGCTAAAATTGGAATTGTTAAAAAATGTCTGAATGTCATTAGTCTTGAGCCAAGCCGATGTTGTGCCTGTTTTTTTTATTGTTGTTCTTTGTTTAAGAAAGCTGAGTACAGTAGAAACTCTATAAATTAATAATGTCGGGACCGGAGAAATTTATTAATTTAGAGAGTTATTAATTTATCGATAAATTAATAATTATTAATTTAAAGAGTTTTTAACCGATTCAACGTATAATTCATATTTCCGTATAAACTAAGTAATTATACATACCAAACAAAAAGGCAAATTAGTCTATGCCTCTTAGAATTACGTTGCGCGAACCTTGGGACTCCAAGCTTAGCACTATTAATGACTTTTGAAGTACTAAATGACTTTTGAAGTACTAAATGTAAACAAAAGGAACAAATGTATTCAATGTATTCTTAAGCACGTTTGGCATATATAAAAAAGTTAGAGATACAATAAGAAAAGTTAGAGATGAGCTCCAAATAGACTTGAACTTTAAAGGAAAATAGACAACTATTGAATCATATTTCAATAGAGTGTAATATATTTTTTTCAGTTTCTATGAATTATTAATTTATGATTTTCTTGGGACCGAAAATTATAAAGGGATCTCCCGAAAAATTATTATCTTATTATTTTATCGAGTTTTTCAATTTTTTACATTGGCCCAAGTCGGGACCGGACAAATTTATTATTTTAGAGAGTTTATTAATTTACCGAGTATTAATTTAAAGAGTTTCTACTGTATTTGTTATTTTCATACTAGGCCTGTTTTTGGAATTTCCTGGACAAGACATCAACGACCGTTTTCTTGTCAAGCAGTATCAGCAGGTGCTAATCTTGCTTGTTTTCTTTCTAGAGTATATAGCATAATAAACCATTTAACGTGTCATGTTGATGAATCTGATTGTCTGCGTTCTTGATGTAGCGTTGGAAGATACTCAAGTTTTGCCCTCAGAAATCCAGGAATTTTCTGTAACTACATGCAGTACTGACAAGCCTAATGAATTGAAGGTGGGTTCAAAGACGAATTTAAACATCATTGCTTCAGCTTTGATGCGGTTGCGGTTTTTGACCGAAAGAATACATACTGTTCTCCGCGAAAGTGGAGAAGAATGACGTGAATTAGCACGTAATAATAATGTCTTTTACATGGAAATATATGCTTCATTCTGATTGCAGCAAACAGTATTTTTTAACTGGTGCAGTGAACTTTACACCGACACTCATTGCAGATAAATGTAGACATATTTAGCACCCGAACACAGGCGGTTTTCGATGTTGTGTTTTCTAAAATGGTTGCTGATGCTCAACCAATTCCGGGATTTCGTAGAGTCAAAGGAGGTGAGTCATGCTTGAAGCTGTTGCCCCTACACTACTTCTTCGCCTCCATCTTCTCACTTGCCTGTGATTTTGTACTGCGTTATATATACAAACCGATCATCTTACATTTTTATATTAAAAATCTGACTTCTTTTTTAATCATTTTTTGGATTTTTGCTTCTATCTATCAACATTTTGCAACTATCAGGAAAAACACCCGATGTAAGTTTTCTTTCCCCCTCTTGTGCGATGTATCCGTTTTTACTTTATATTAGTACTGGCAGTTATGAACTATTTTCTACTGTATCGGGCAGATACCCAAAGACGTCCTCCTTGAAATCCTAGGACCTTCAAGAGTATACAGGCAAGTCATTAAGCAAGTCATCAACTCTACCATCTCCGAGTACATAAAGAATGTAAGTTTCTAACATGGTACATTCTGCTTTTTACCCTCTTCATCAAATGGCATTCACTACTGTGTAAATGGACATATGCTCATTTTTTTCGTTTTTAGAGCGTTTACACTAGTGTTCTTTTGCTACTCTCCTTTAAAGAGCTTGTCTTTTGCTTTGGTATTTATTCATCTCTTTGGATCCTTTTCTGAAACTTAAAAGACTTTCTTTTGAAAATGGGAGTCTAATGTATAGATGTAATTTGACTATATTGAGGAACATATCCTTACAAGTTTCAAGTCCCTGGGATATTTGTCCTCACAAATTTTCTGGTGTTTCTTGTTTTTATAATCTGCCTTTCTTCCTCTATATCTTCTGATTTTCCTTGAAAATGGTTTCGATTCATGCTCGATCGAATCTAGCAAAAAATGAACAGATTCGATGCAAGTGCGGGTGCTCATGTCCTTTGTTATTGCTTTTTCTATCCCATTGTTCCATTGTCTAGGTTGCTGCATTTACATTCAGTCCCGCGCATTTGCACCCTGTCCTAATTATAATTGATGGCTCTCTTAATGTGCTTTTCTTTTTCCTTCTGCTTTTGTGTGTGTGTATATGGTTGATTAGGAAGGTTTGAAGGTGAAGAATGATTTGAAAGTTGAACAAAGTTTTGAAGATCTTGAAGCAGTATTTGAACCTGGTGATAATTTCAGATTTGATGCAATTCTTCAACTTGAAGATTGAAGATAGTGCCCAAAATTTCTTTACTTTTTACTTTTCTTTTTACCCCTTTTTCCTTTACCTGTATGTTTTAATTCGAACGATCACCATAATGTTCAAGAGCGGATCTAGTTGGAGGGGGATCTATTTGAACACGAATGTATTCAAATTTTGTTTTATCCATAAATATTATCAAATCAAATTGAACACTCGGTGAACATTGGAGGATTATGATGTAATTTGTACAATGAAATTGCTCTTCTTGGCTACATTCTTAAGTTCAAAAACAAGAATAAATTGACACTAGGCCTTTCTCATTGACATTACCACAGTGAGGTTGGAAAATCAAACTTCACACACAAGATGTTCGACTTTCTCCAGAGGTTGAATGTGACAATCGACCTTTGAAAGGTGTGGTGTCGTGCCGTTAAGTGCGCCTAAAAGCATGGTTACAATAGAATACAGGCGTGCTAATGCATACCCAGAAACTTATTTCAGTTAAATTTATGTAACATTCACTGAAGCAACCTGCCATTGGAAAACATGAAAGAATCTTCTTTTTTAAAAAAATAGAAAGAAATATAACATGGGTTAAAGAATTTTCATTTGCCTAGCAAAATTGCCTTACTGAAAAATTTGCAGCCAAACTCACCTGCATCTTGAACGAGGAATATAATATTCTCACGAAGCGAACAAGTCAATAGACATACAAATGAATATAATAATCATCATTCCACTAGGCTCCATCCTCTGGCCGGTGTGGTGAAATGCTAACGTGGAAGCATTTCGTGTTGATCATTTAGCTAACTAAGCATTGGTGCTGTTTTTTTTGTGTGTGATTATGATGGCACCCTCTTGCGTGTTGTTTCCGCCTGTATGTGTATAGCATCTCGATGTTGAAACTTTCGAGATGAAAGCTATCTATTTCGGCTTGTAATCAAACAAAGGGTTTCTTCTCCCTTCATAAGCCAACCAGATAAAAACAATATGAAAAGACTTGGGTGGTAAAGAAATGAAAGAAGACATGATTCCAATGGCCACTCTATCATCTTTATTGTCATTTGTCCTCGTCACATTGACTAGCTAATTATTGGATAATAAACTCAACCTACAGATACACCAACATCAAATAGACCTTCAAAAAGTTTATGTTTGAGTCGAGAATCAGAATAGACTTTGAAAAGGTCGATCCTTTGACACAATTGTTGATACAACAAAGATTCAGATAATTCAGAAGAAAGACGGGTGAACACGCATGGTTGAATACAAGAACTATACTCACCAATACACATGCCCAAAATATGACAGATTCATAATCTGGCATAAATAATTCACAAAGAAAATTTTAAGATACAGTCGTTACATGAAAGTTTTTACCAAATGGATGCTTCATGTCCATCCATAATTTTCTCTGAGTGTGCTGTGCTGCTATACAATACAGTAAAGATTTGCGCAAAGAATTCGTAATGCACCTTCTTCCAAGCCCAGAAACACCATCAATAAAAATAATATTGCACACATTCATTTGTCAGCAGTAGTCTAATCTTGGCTTCAAAGCAATAATAACAGTATCAAATATTTATACTTTTCCAGATACTGTTGCAAGTCTGAAACGGAGATTGTGTCTCGGTGTCCAGTTCAAAATTTTCCACTTCTTTTTTTATCTTTCTCCACAATATCTAAGAAACGAAAAAAATTAAGGAAGGAGAAAGCTAGTGCATTATTAGGATGCTAAATTCTTATAAAGTTAGTTCTGTTTAAAGCACTAAGAGCGAACAATTAGAAGCACAAAAGATGAAAAAGGATACGTCCTGAAATTTTGGATTGATCGTCCAGATTTGGGATAATACAAGTGACAGATGCGTACATTGAGAGCTTCCTCCAACATGAACAAAAGGAAGTAGTGTATAATAGCATGCAACCATTTACCGAGATACAAAACGAGAGAACATGAGCAACAAATCACTCTTTCTTGAACAATAGGACATGGATTAGAGATGGATATTATATCATGTATATACACTAACAGGTGCATAAAGAATTTTGAATTATTCATCCTTAGTAACTGGATAGATAGTGGAAAGAGTCCGGCCATGTTCTGGTTCAAATTTAATGGTCTGTTTGTTTGGAGGTGAAGTAAAGTGATGGAATGGTTTTTCATTTCATATTTCCATTACATTGTTTGTGTATGGTCATAATATAATGAAACTTCATTACAATGTTCTGAAAAATGACCAATTTAATTACCTTCGAAAATGGATGGAATGGGAATAAAAATTAACAAAACTCACCCTGCCACCTTACTCTACCTCCACACTTGTCTCTACCCCTACCACCTTACCTCTACCCCCACCACCTCTATCTACCCCACACCACCGGACCACCGTGTCATCTACTATGGAATCTCATACATTACATTCCATCGTGTGGCAAACACGGTGATGGAATGCTTACATTCCATTACATTACCGAGTTGGAATCAAATTGCAAGCCAAGACAATGAGCTTGCTAAGTCGAGCTCACATTCTAGACTATATCAACTCGGCTCAATCAATCACCCAAAATGATGGTGGTGGTGGTGGTGTTTTAGCTATGTGCAAGTAGCATGCAATTCAAACCATACATGATAAGTAAACAAAGCCTAAAACTGATATTCATAATCAAAGATAATGTAATTTTAATGAAGAAAATTAGGTATAACATAAGTTCCATCGACTTACTCTGTTCTCAAGTCTTCTTTCTCCAGTTTCTTTATAGCTTGCCTACGTTCTTCAAGAGACGTTCTTTGATGGTCAAGACCATTGATTTCGTCTGTAGTCACTGTGTTGTAAGACAATCTTACAGAAAATCAATACAAACTACAACCCATTAACATGAAATGTAAAAATAAAATTATTCAATTACTTATCTCAGCTCCTCTCTCAAAAGATGTTCTTTCTGAAATTCCTCATCAAGCTCTTTCAGCAGCATCTCAGCTTCTTCATCTGTGGCAGTTTCAGAATTTGCCGTGGCAATTTTCTGCTTGCAAGTATCTATCTTCTTCTGATATTCTGACGAGTGCATGAGATGTAATTACAGGAACGCCAATGACAGAAAGTATAGGAAATTAATCGATGTGTAATTCATAGTGCGGTAACTGTGAGGTGGGGTTCAGGGATGCCTTACATGCATTTAAAACAACAAGTTCTGTTCTTCATTTTGGATTTTTTTTGTATGACAATTTTAAGTGGCAGTATTTTTCTCTGTGTTGTGCTTTTTCTTTCTGGTTTGTGAAGATGCTTTATGAAAAAAAATTAGTATTGAATTTGATAAATAGTTCTTACTGTCTGTAAGTTTATAAATTTATAGATTTAGTCACTGAATTGTAAAATTATACCTCTCCCTCTCTTTCACATCACAAATTCACCTGTTCAAATCATGTGACCAAGTTCACAAAACAAAATATCAACTTAGAATACAACCACATATTGAATAATGAATTTCAGATGTTCTTGAGTTTTAACCTCTTGGGATCTTGCTGGTATAGACAGTTTTCCAGTCAACACCATTGGGATCTTGTTGGTAAGAGGATATGTTTTCAATACGAAGAGATGCTGGACCACCACAACTGGTACAAACTGGATTCCTCAATGCTTCTTTCAATGCAATGTTTTCAATACGAAGCTTATCGTTTTCTTGCTTCAGGATTGAATTCTCGTGGCGTTCCATTTGAGTCTAAAGTAAAACAATAGTATAGTTTTAATTTGTGAAAACCAAACATAATGGTACTGTAGGAAGAAAGACAGTGTGCCTTCAGTGTCAGAAACAATTAACCTTTGATAGGCAGAAAGTCGATTCTAAGGTCTAGCATCGACTCTGAGAAAGTTGATTGTCACTGTTTTGCCCCTAACAATGCCCAAAAGATATATTTGATCATACCTTCATTTGAGTTTTTCTATTCTGAAACCAAAACTTAATTTGTTTTGGTTCCAAACTTAGTCTCCCTCCAAGTTCCAATCTTGCCTTCTCATCCGGATGCGGATTGTCCTTAAAAGCACTATAAATCAAAAGGAACAAACTTTTCCAGTTCTTGAATTTGATAAGGAGTGTGTCTATGATATTTCTTCCTTTACATGCATTTAAAACAACAAGTCTAGTCGTATATCAAGAATAAACATGTCTAGTTCAAGAAAAGAATCAAATTTCATTTGTTGCATCTTTTCAACCAAGCAATTAAGACATCGAAACAGTACCAGCTAAGAAACGAGAAGGCACGCACACTAAACCAAAGCTACAATGGTAACAAATATAGAACAAGGCAAAGAGCTAGAGCTGGTTTATGCTCTCTAGCTAATCTTTTTAAACTTCTGATGGGTAAATCTACACTTTTTCACATTTCTTTATTGGGGGGAGGGGGGAATTGTGAGGATGTCTCCTAACCCCACCAACTTTATCCACCCAAAATTAAACAGTTCCACCAATTTATCATCAAAGAATTGTCAGGGCAAGGTGCCAATTTTTGTTCTTTCTTGAAGGTATTTCAAAATAACCACAGACAACATCGGTTTCTCTTTTCCTGTCCCAATTTTTTCAGTGGACTTAATACTTCAAGAAAACTTTAGAATCCACTTCAGAAAGAAAAAAAATATCACAAGAATGGCACATGAAGGTATCAATGCTCTTAGGGCAAAAAAAAAATTGCCAGAATTCTGAAAAAACTAATAAGCATTTCTTCAAATCTTAATATTCTCCGGGTTATTCATAGAAATGTGTGTGTGTATATATATATATATATTCAAATCTTAAAATGCTCCAGGTTATTCATAGAAATGTGTGTGTATATGTGTATATACATCAATATCTCTTCTTTTTCTTATATATATATGTGTGTGTGTGTGTGTGTGTGTGTGTGTGAGAGAGAGAGAGAGAGAGTAACACAAATATATGTTTCTCAAAGTCAATCCTCTCAACAGTCCTTCATGAATCTAAACTCTTATTCACCCTAGGCAAACTAGGCAAGATATGATGAAATGAGAGGAAAGTTTACCTTCAATTAAGGATCGCAAGTGGTCGTAGTCAAGGTTGCACTGGGAATGAAGAGCTTGTAATTGCTGCAAAAACTGCTTGAGCAAGATGTGGTCATTGTCGGTTTTCAGGAACTGAATCAGGTCTTCACTGTAAGACGTGAACTTATTCATGTCGAATTATTGCTGAATCTCCCATTCTTTTAAGGTGCCTCAATTTGAACCCGAGTATGACGTTATTTCACTTCAACTTCCTATACAAGCAAAATATGTAAGGTTCAACTCATAAAACACCCTACAATTCTGATTGTAGCTAAATTGCCAAGCATATCAAATAAATACATACATACCCAATAAGGCAACAAAGTGCATAACCCACAGGGGTCCTAAACAGCCAGACTAGCCAAAATGTAAAGGCCAACCTCACACAGAAAAGAAACACAAACAAAATACAAAAGGGGCTGCAAATATCCAACTAGAACAGGGGCAAAGATGAAATAAGTTCAATACCTCAGTAACACAAGAAACTATCACAACGGAACTCAGAGCAATCAAGACAACTCAAGAGCCAAGACCAGCTCTCTAGTAGCAAACACTAAGCAATAACAATGTTAAAAATTGCCATAATTGAACGATCAAAGTTCCCCAAATTAACAGAAGAACACTTAGAGTAGATGAGGAAATATGCAAAATCAAGTTTATAAAATCAACAGAAGAGCAGAATCATACAATCATGCAAACTCAATAAGTCCGCCGCTAAAAGCATGTTTTTTTGTAGTGATTTATGCAGATCATCATCAGATGATGACATTGACAAGAACAGAAAGCTTTGACAAAACAAATCCAGATATTTCCCTCAAACAAATCCAGGTTGATTTTCAAGAAGAATACAGTGAATAATATCAACCACAGTGAACCACTTAGATTAAGAATACAGTGAATAATATTAGCCTAGTTGAAGATTTCAGAAAACCAGAGGAAAATGAATTAGAAAGAGATGCAAAAATAGAGGTGAAACCAAAAAGCCTTTCAGCTATTATTGATGAGGCTTTCACATTTACATCACCAAAACCTGTTAGTGAGCTTGATGCTGCTGCAGTTAGATTTGTATAAAGACGCAATTGAATCATCACCTTAAACATTTGTCACCCCCGACCATCTCAACCCTAGAAATCGAGTACATAGAAGAGAATAGAGAGAAAGAGATGGTGAAGAACGGCGATATCGATGGTGTGCGAGGAGAGAATGGTGATGGCATATGTTACCGCATCTCCGTCGCGTAGCCATGACTTTTTTGTTTTTCGTTATTGTATTGGTTTAGGCATATGTTACCGCATCTGCACCCTGTCCTAATTATCATTGATGGCTCGCTCTTTTTTCTTTCTTTTTTTTCCTTCTGCGTTTGTGTACGGTTGATTAGGAAGGTTTGAAGGTGAAGAATGATTTGCAAGTTGAACAGAGTGTTGAAGATCTTGAAGCAGTATTTGAACCTGGTGAAAATTTCAGATTTAAATGCGCCCAAAAGCATGGCTACAATAGAATAGAAACATGCATATGCATGCCCAGGAAACTTATTTCAATTACATTTATGTAACATTAAATTATCCAGAAGCAATCTGTCATTTGAAAACATGTAGGATATTCATTCAACAAGGGTTAAAGAATTTTCATTTCCCTAGCAAAACATGTCTTGCTTGCATCTTGAACGACGAATATAGTATTCTCACAAAGCAAACAATTCAATAGACATACAAATGAGTATGATAATCATAGTTTCACTAGGCTCCCTCCTCCTACGGCCGGTGTGGTGAAATGCCATCTCGTGTTGATCATTTTAGCTACCTAGCATTGGTGATGTTTTTTTTGTGTGATTATGATGGCACCCTCATGGCCTCATGCATCTATTCTCTCGGTTATGTTTTATTGTTAAAACATCTATCCTTTGGATAAGCAACAACTGTTGTCGCAGCTTAAATTTGCTGTGTTGTTGAACATGGTGAAGTTGAGAGAGGATTCCTGTTCTTGGATAATGTATGCCCCCCCAACTGTGTGTGGGGAGTGTTAGGCCATGGAGGTGGTATACTATTAATTCCGCAACTTCTTTTGTGCTTTTCTATTGTGATAGATACTGTAAACACTCACTTATTTGACTGCAGATTAAATGTACTTGGTGAGATAGTCGCCATGGCTATATATTTTTGAATTCACTCAACATCATATCAAAATCAACTCAAGTTAAACCATGCTTCCATGTAGTTAAGTTCTTGCAATTACTCTATGTTGAATGAAGAATCTCTTCCTGAATCTTCCCCCTCCATCTTCAAATGAGGGTGGGTTGGTCAATGCAGCAGATATCACCAATTAATTGCATTTTGAAATAGCATCAATGACCATTATTAGCTTCTCTCCAAAAAAAAAAAAAAAAAAAAAAAAAACGGTGGAGGATTTTACCAAGTTAATATACTACAGACATGATGCATTATCATGTGACAGATAGTTTAATTCTAGAAGAGGGGGTGGATGAAATTTGAGCATTAATCTTCTTAGAAAGTTCCTTCACAAATATTCATTCGAGCATAAATTCTTCTAAGTGCAGCTATTTCCAGACCCCCTTCTTTGGGCTGCGGCGGGGCTGATAACCACCGCAAGTCGTCTTGGATCGAGAAACCTTGTCATGGTTCTTGAGACCAAAGGAACTGCTGCCGCTTGTCCTACAAGAGTCAACTGAAACAACAACCAGCAGATTTGTTAGCTTTACCGACAAGGATCGAGACTGCAGGACACCTATCGCTTCTATATAGCCCCATCCGAAATATAACAAAATATAAAATGTTCAACAGACTCTACCTAGTGTAAGGCCCCCCCTTCTTCTCTTTTCCTCTATCTCTGCTCGACAACCCCCAATTATGATAGCCGACGCCTGACATGATAAAACCAAGATAAAACACAACACCTCAATTGCACGTTGCTTTGAAAGTGCCAGAAAAGTTAATGACAGTGGAAAACCAAGATAAAAGGCAACACCTCAATTGCACGTTGCTTTGAAGTCGCACTTTCAAATTCAACATAGGCAAAACACTTTCCCTACAACAAGAGACAAATTACATGAGTAATAATATGACTGTAAGCCTACATGAAAGAACGTGCTCTCAATTGGAGCATGAAATGCACTCCTATCACAAAAAAAAAGCTCACCGTATTATTTATTAAAACTCGGATCCCTTCCCTCTTAATAGACCCAAATTTCTTCAATTCCTTCTCAAGTTGTCTAAAAGTGGCATGAGGCGGCAAATTTCTTACATAAATGGAGTGACCTACAGCAGTAAAGAGTAAATTAAATGTTTTGATATAAGAGAACACGAGCCGAAGTTGACATGGTAACTGAATCACCAAGAGCTGGTCAATAATTTTGAATGTTATGTGGAAGCAGTACGTATACCTTCTTCATCAGTATTGCTCTTTTCAGACGCAGAACCAACGCCAAGAGTTGATGCTTCGACTGGTTTTCCAACTTCAGGTTCCCTAAAAAAAGCATTACAAGTCATGCAAAAATGACAATGCACACGGAGATAGACATAGAATTTATGCCAAGTAGGAGAAACCCCCAACCGGTAACAAAGGAACTTACGGGTTGAAATCAGTTTTGTCTTTTAGTTTTGAAGCATAATCGCCAGATATACTGTTTCAAAAAGATTATAAGAACCATGTATACAAAGACATTCAAATTGAAGAGGAAAAAAAACAAATGAGAAGGAGAAGAGCAGTACTACTACTATATTATATACAAAAAACAGTGGAGCTTTTAAAATAGGTGCCATGATCACAAGTCAGAAGGGGGCTTAAGACTCGAAAGCGGAACCAACAGAGAAATGTGATGGACGAAATTTATGAGTTAAGGATATAACATCAGAAGCGGCAATGAGAGAACTTACGGTTCCAAGTTGAAGACAAATCTTTCGCCTTCTTTTAAGGCAGTGGTCTTGCACTCACTGAGTCATAGAACAACCAGAAAGAAATGTATAAAGTTGACATTCAAATGAAAAAGAAACCCTAAATTATTAGTTCATATAAAAAGTGGTCGAAGGAGCTTACGGCAGAGAGAAGCAGATTCTAACTTCAAATTGCTTATCACGCTGAATTTCCACCTCATAGAGGCATATGTTCGTCACGGTCATTGAATCATCTCCCTTACGCTTTATACTGGTGAGTTGTATAGGTTGATATCTATTCAAACCATACATGTTATAGAAGCTACAACTCTGGACAAGACAAAAGTCGTCTTTACCCAAATGAACCAAATGCCTGGTTCTCGAACGTGTATGATCATCCTTATACTTATATTTAATTTGTTCCATACCTGGCACCAAAATCTCGGAGCGTAGGGAACATTTAAATACAAGATCACCATCAATTTCTTCCCTTTCAATAGATAATGCCAGAACTAATTCACAAGAGTAACACGGATCGGTTAAGGCATAGATGGTGTTTTCTAGAACAACAGCCTCTCCTACAATACTATAGCACCGATCGTCATCAACGTGGACGATATACCATTTGTCTTTGGGAACATTATATGCCCAAAATTTGCAGCTGCCCATATTGTACACAATGGTATCATCCCAAACTGCAGTAGCTTCTATGCAACATCGGCGTAGATGGATAGCATGATCTGGAAAAGGTTCTAGAGCTTTCCACTTATTTTTGTCAGGATCATAGCACTCAAAAACGGGGTCTGGTGTATCATAGTACCAATCAGGATGTGCCATAAAATAAATATGCCCTCTGCGATTTACAACTTCTCCATAAGCTTTGGCGGCCCTGGGGGGCTTGATTGGTCGGCACTCTCCAGTCTTGAAATTGAATTTACAACCGTGCAATGGTTCACGAAGTATATCTTCTTTACAACCCCAATCTGGCACCATATACAAGTCCTCAGTAGAACTTGTCGGAGGAGAAAACAACCATCTAATCAATGGGCACCTCGGTGGTTCACCGAAGCGTGCTACATAATCCTTTTGATTCACTTGTAGCTTTTTGATCTGTTCTGGTGCTGCATATTCATGGTTGTTATTTACTTGTGTCTCAAGTTGGATAATACTACTAAAGTATGGGGCACCACGATCATATTCCACCACTACAAAAAGAGATTGAGGTCCTGCTGCGTCATCCATCATTGGTGCTGAAACAAGAAAGAAGATACATGCCGAAGATGAGATGTTTATAAAGGAGATTCAGCCGTCCTCCTTTACCTAGGGCTTATCTGGGCCGCATATAGGTTTACTTAGTGGTCAAAGCTAATAGAATTTAAAAATCATGTATTCTCAAATTAATGACATGATAGGTCAATTACTTGATTCAAGACCATCATAAAATCACTGAGAACCTGTTTCTCTTTTAAAGGTATATCCATCCATTAATTTTCTTTGGTGAAAATATTGATCTTATTTATTAATCTAATAAATTGAAGTATAATAATACTACTATAAAATAAAATAAAAAATGACGTCGTGCACATGTTATACGTTTTAAGTTATTATATAGGTACAAAGTTATGTAGCTAAATACAAGGTAAAAAAATATATGGATTGATTTTATTTTCTTAATCCTACTATCTAATACAAACAACTAATTTTTGGATGGTACTTGTGTAAGTTTTGGATCACTATGTTATCAATTTCAACACAAATCATTAGTTGTTTTTTTTTCTACAAGTAGGCGTCCATCTTAAAACACTAAATTTCCTATTGGTTGTTTTTTTTTTTTTGAGTATGTGTTAATTTTGTGTGTGTTTTTTTCGTTTTCATTTTTTTCCCTTTTTTAAAAAAAAAAATGTGTGGGAGTCGTGTGTAATTATTGTTTTTTTTTTCTTATAGTTACTTTTTGTCTCCCTTTTACTTAGTTTAACAAATCATTTTTTCAAAAAAAGGTTTAAAACATAGAAAAATGTGAAAAAGGACAATTTAGGTGTAGTATTTGTCATTTATCCATTGAAATACTTTTTATGTAATAAAGGACAAATTAACTTGTCACTGGACGATATTACCTTTTTGTTAGGGCACTCCCAGCAGTAGTCCTCAAATTTTATCCCTAAAATAATATAAAATAATACATATCCCTATTTTATAACATCTCAATTCAAAAACCTCTACAACAGCATCCCTATCATTATCCCTATAACATTTCAAATAATATTAAATAATACATATTCTACTCACAACCCTATTTATACACATTAAATATTTATTATTTCACTCAAAGAAAGATTCTATCTATATCCCCTATAATTTTTAACAATTAAATATGTTTAAAGTGAATAGTGTGCATAAATGTAGGGATCCCCATTCATATCCCTAAAAATAAATAGGGATAGGACCTCTGCTGTAGAAGCTATTTGAGGCAAAACTCTATTTTTTATCTTCATTTTAGAGATAGGGCACCGTATAGGGCTTCTCATTGTGAGTGCCCTTAAATTCTATATTTATAACCACCCTTTATGCAATCGCTTGATTTGTGCCCTTTATTCCTCCATTTATTCCAAGGTTAACATCCATGAGTGCTCTAGGGCACTCCCAGTAGAAGCACCAAATTTCATCCATAAAATAATATAAAATAATATATATTCTTATTTTACAACATCTCAATCCAAAAACCTCCACAACATCATCTCTATCCTTATCCCTATAACATTTTAAATAATATTAAATAATACATATCCTACCTCACAACCATATTTATACACATTAAAATATTTATTATTTCACTCCAAAAAGAAGATCTCTATATCCATATCCCTATAATTTTTAATAATTAAATATGTTTAGGGCGTGAATAATGCATCCCCACAAGTAGGGATGCACTTTTCATATCTATAAAAATAAATAGGGAATTTCTTATTACATGTGATTGCATATTAACAATTTCTTATTCTATTGTAGTATTGGATGTGTGAGCATGATAAACAAAAGCCAAGACAAGAGTGAGGATCCAATGAAGCATGAAAACCAAGAGGATACAAGTTCAATTCATTATTCAAAGAATTCCAAGGTGCACAAAGTGGGACTTGAGCACCTTGAACAAATTTGTGAACAAGGCAACAATCATAGGTTTGCCTAATCAAAGTGTAAGAACCGCATCTCCTATGCCAAATGAAATTTCATAAAACATACATTTACATTCGTTCACCGACACACCACTGCTTTTAAAAATATATACATAGGTCATAATGGACCGACCGAGCCTACACCAAACTCGAGCTACAACACGATACCCGCGATTTGACAGAATCCGGGGCTTGCACACGACTCAGATTTTGAAGATGACATTCCAATGCAACAACTCAAACTAAGAATCAAACTCCAACCAAGGGAAATGCAATGAGCAAGACAAAAATGCACAATTCATGGATGAACCATCTCAAGAGATTCCCTACACATAACACAATTGGAAGAAAGCAACAAAATGACACCTATCATTCCGAAGAAAATGCGCATTTCATGACGAGGATCCATTTGAACAACGAATGTCCAAGGCATGTTGGAGTTCGTAAACGAAGAAAGAGATTCTATCGAGAAGACACTTAAGGTAATTACCGTCTAACAATAACATTAATTCACTGCACAATTCCCCGTATCGGTAAATCATTTTATATATTCATCTCATTTTGTCAACAAGATACCTTCTTATTCACTATCAAACATTGCGCCGTACAATCCATCACCTCTATTGCTTTTCCTAGTGAGAAATTAAAGAGAATTTTTTATACAAATGAATGTATACAAAACTCGTATTCATTGTATATTTTGTTTGATTTGTGCAATATATATGTTATGATGTGCTTATGATATTCACCTAACTTTGTTGTAATATGAATTCACTTTGCTATAATATGCATTCACTTTTTACATGCAATCATGGTGATGTTGTTAAGTCGTTTTGTAGCAAGCAAGTTTTATGCATTCATCACTTTTTATGCATATCGAGAGATATGTAGAAAGAGTCCGATTCGGTAAGTTGAAAAATATTAATGGAAATTCACTTTACTATTTTATTCACTTGTTTACATACATTCATGTTGATGTTGTTTAAATTGAAAAAGTCTAATTCCTTCTTATTCACTATCAAATTTCACTGTAGTTTGAGATCCACTATTGAGAAGCACTCACTGATCTTCATTAGTGAATCTCATGAAAAACTCGAAAAACGCATGTACATTTTTTCCAACCAATTGTTTTACCGGATATACTTTTATAACATACAACATTTCATGAATGTAGGAAAGGGATGACAAGGCGTAACGTTTGAAAGCAAAAGTTAAGAGGATGAAGAAAAAGTTGAGAAAGTTTGAGCGAAAAGAGCATGAGATAAGCAAGCGTAAGGAAAAAATCGAATAATCAAGAACCGAACAAAGGAGTCGCTTTCGAAACTCGAAAAATTTGAGGAAAGGGAGAATGAGATCAAATCCAATAATTTCAATGAATTGGAGGAGGTATACAAAAAGGTGTAGTTGACGGTCACGACAAATGAATATTCTTTGGACTTTTAGCTTCACTTACCGATGCTTTAATTAAAGATCACAAGCCTTCTCGTAAACATGTAAATGAAATGAGATCAAGATTGGAGGAATTTGAACACCATATGACAAAGAGTAGTGATCAAGCCACCGAAGAGATAATGCAACCGAACACAGGTCTGTGAAATAGTGTAACTACAACGTGATGCAACAAAATAGTATTCTTTATGCTTGATGTTAACAACCGAACACAAGTCCGACAAAAAGTGAAGCATCTTGAGGATGAGAACCGCACAAAAGAAGCTACTATTTCGAATTGAACTCAACCGTGAGTGACCTACGTAATAGATTGGATGCGTTCGAAGAAATCAAAAAGTCGTATGAGAGCAAAATAAAGAACAAAAGACAAAAATTGATGCTCTTAATGCAGAAATTGAGAATGCAAGAACACGCGTATGAAACCTGGCACGACGCTAAGCAAGTACAAAAATCAGTGAAGCAAAGTTCACGTGTCAAAGTGAAATAGATGTCCAAAGGATGGAAAAATTTGTGAAAGTCAGTTTAAAAAGAAGAAAGTCAAGTTACACATGCTGGGGCGAAAATAACCGAAGAAGCATTTCGGTTGTTACACACAACAATGAAAAAACATGGAAGATTGTAAGTAACAAATAGTTAACATATTTCTTATTACATTTTATTCAAATTTATATGATAATAAAATTGTGTGAACAATGTTTTCACCGTCCATTCAGTGGGGGAAGTATGGACAGACATTGAGAGTGGTACCGTAATCACCGTCCATGACATGGTGAATTTACTGTAGGATCGTTCATTGCGTACAAGGTAAACAATTCGATCTAACTATTTTATACAACAACATTACAAGAAACCAACTAACGAATGACATGTACATTTACAAAAAGTTATAGATGCATTTGCAACAATGCTAAGCCGAAATGAAGAAGTCCGAAAGGAATTTCACATATTGCCGCATCAACTTGGGTGAGATCAAAATTTCTTGAATAAAATGGTATTCTTTGCAAAGCGTACCGCAAGAAATATGAAGCAACTCGGGAACTACTCAAATCATTTTGTTGATAATATGAAACCACATCCGGAAGAAGGCAAAAATATTCTTCCATACTTGTCCAGTGCGAAGCGATGAATCATATCATTGGATATTACCCATAGCTTCGCCGTTGTATCGCAATGTTCCGCTGCTGGCCAGAAAGGTGCTGTTGACCACTTTGAGAAAAATGCACTTGACATTGTAAGTATTATTTGTATTTGTGTTGATATTGTTATAGTAAAAATTTATACTTCATCAAATCTGTTAAACATGTGTTAATTCTCAGCAAAAATACTTGTGGAACAAGAAGGTTGCAAAGCTTCCACAACAAGGATCGGATATGTAAGTATTATTCATTACACTTCTTGATTCGTAAGTATTGTGTCATGTTATTTCTGTCCTTTTGTCTTGAAATAATGGCTGACAAGTTTAATGTGAATGCCAAAATTTTGCAGAATGACCGTGCAATATATGTCATGTATTACATCTTCCAAATTGCACTTAATCGACCAATTGACAAGAAATGGAACACCGATGCAAAGGTAAGATTTCAAAGCTTTCTTAGTAAATAGTATTACATCTAATAAGATGAACATTCCAATGTTGGCAAACATAGCACGTTAATGTGTAGATGTCAAGGGATCTACACAACTTATCTTCATATTAGCACAAACACCAATATTAATATGTATGCCAAGTGAAACCTATTGCTTATTTTCTTATGTCTTCCTAAAATGACATTATTTGAATTACTATGGACAAGATTTGAATTACCAGGAGAACTATTTCAATCAATGTTTACTTTTTTTCTCCGACATTCGGTTTCTTCGAAAGGGATAAAGATGAGCCGACATTGAGTTTCTCTTCAAAAGCTAAAAGATAAGAACATGTTAATCGAGGGCAATTTAGTCATATAAATTTAATTATGTCCTTTACCCTATAAAAAATGTTAACTAGGACTGTTAATTAAAAAATATATAGAAAATGTCCTAATCCCTAATTTTCCTAAAATAAATATGGATAGGGACTCTGATGTGGAAGTTATTTTGAGGTAAACTCTATTTTTTATCTTCATTTTAGAGATAGGGCTCCATATAGGGCTTCTTCTGGGAGTGCAACAAATGTGGTGTTGCTATAACAGTGTTAGCTCTTGATGGATCAGCCATGGAAGCAGCCGAGTTCGGATTCTTCTTCAAAATCATCCAAGATCTCTCCTTCTTTAATCCCCTCTTCTTTTCCACCGATTCTATTTAATCTAGTCTCTTCCTCCGCTATCGGTTTCTCCATTAACACCGCCATCGGTGTCTATCCTCTGACCTGTTTCTTTCCTCTCTCTCCTTTTCTTTTTCCTATTTTTGTCCAACTTTATAGTGGTAAATAAATAAAAGAAGGGCATAAAAGTCTGGTAGAACATAAATTTGTCCTTAATACCATAAAAACAATTCCATTGGATTAAATGCCAATTACTAGTTTTTTTTTTTTGTCCTTTTTCACATTTATCCCAAAATATCATGCTACGCATTTATTATTTTTTTTTTTTTTTTTATTATTTTATTACTATTTTTGTTTTATGTTGTTCAATCACGCTTTTTCTGTTTGTATAGTTTTACAAATCATGCTACACATTTATTATTATTTTTTTTTTGTGCTTTTTTAGTTGATGAATAATACGTGTCTAGATATCATTTTTATATTGATCCTTACGTTTAATCGGCTAATCGTGAGTGCTTTTGATATTTTTTTCACGTTCGTTTGGGGTGTTGTTTTTGTTGGGGTTTTGTGTTGGGTTTTTTTTTTTTTTTGTGTGTGTATAAATCAGATCTTCACTAAAATGGAAAAACATATGTCAAACACTAGTTCAAACATTAAAGAATGGAGTAAACGTAAAATGTGCGCACCTGGGACGAATCCATTGGAAGAACACATGGCAAGAATTTCATAGTACAATGAAATGGTTGGGTCAAAACACAAATTATAATCCAAACCAAAATAATAAATGCAAAAGCAAAAAATGAAACGAAGGAGACAAGTTAATGACTCTTTCAGCAATAGCCCTATCAACAACTGCCTCGAAATGTTGAATAGTGATAAAAACACTATCAATTCTTGCAGTAATCAAAGCAGCTTCATTGAAAATGTTTGTAATGTCAACTCCGGTTAGATCGTTAAAGAACGTTAGCCCATTAGGCCACTTCGTATCAGCTTCATGATCGATCCCTCATCATATCCTCCTCCGTTCATGATTTAAATGATGAATGTGGATTAAGAAACGTATGAGTTTCAACGTTGGATTATGCTGAAATAAAATGGCCTTGAACCTCAATTGAAAAGAAGGGGCGGCCTTGAACCTCATACAAAGTGACTGAGCTTAGGAGTATATTCCTCTTAAGTTGGCCTACGTATATTGTAAAGTTGCAGGAATCAAGTTCATCGTAGTTTCACTGGTCCTCATGTTTATAGGGGGCCTTATGCCCTAATCGAGTTATTGTCGTGCCGTCCAAGAACTCTATCCTTGGACGGTTATTCGATTAGTTAATGCAAATCCAGACTTACTTAGGAGATAATCACGCGTATAATTGAATATATGATCAGAGTGTCTTGATGATAACGGATTCTTTCCATGTTTATCATCTCTTAAACTAATGTCATTTTATGTTTTGTATTATAAAAAATTACAGGGTTGCTGGACAGAGCTTGACAAAGGCTTTGCATGAGAATTGATGAAATGCTGCAATGAGAAGTGTTTCTACATGTGCTTTGTTATGTATTTGAATTTTAAAAAGTTCAAATACATTTAAAATTCAAATACATTATCCTAGTTTGTATTGTTTCTCCATCCACATTCTAATCGATTATTGTTTCAGTGAAAATGTTGGAGCCGCCGTGGTTGAGGACTTCTGACACCAGAATAGTAACTTGAAAATCTCCGAGGCAGGGTGGGTTGGTCAATGCAGCAGATATCACCAATTAAATTGCATTTTGAAATAGCATCCATGACCATTATTAGCTTCTCTCCAAAAAAAAACAAAAACAAAAACAAAAACACCAAGTTAATATACTGGAAGATAGTTAATTCTAGAAGAGCGGTGGATGAAATTGGAGCATTAATTTCTTAGAAAGTTCCTTCACAAATATTCATTCGAGCATAAATTCTTCAAGTGCAGCTAATTCCAGTCCCCATTTGGGCGGCAAGGGGGCTGATAACCACCGCAAGTCGTCTTGGATCGAGAAACCTTGCCATGGTTCTTGAGACCAAAGGAACTGCTGCCACTTGTCCTACTGGAGTCAACTGAAACAACAACCAGCAGATTTGTTAGCTTTACCGACAAGGATCGAGACTGCAGGCCGCCTGTCGCTTTTATATAGCCCCATCTGAAATATAACAAAATATAAAATGTTCAACAGACTCTACCTAGTGTAAGGCCCCCCCCTCTTCTCTTTTCCTCTATCTCTGCTCGACAACCCCCAATTATGATAGCTGACGCCTGACATAATAAAACCAAGATAAAAGACACCTCAATTGCACGTTGCTTTGAAAGTGAGAGAAAAGTTAATGACAGTGGAAAACCAAGATAAATGACAACACCTCAATCGCACGTTGTTTTGAAGTCGCACTTTCAAATTCAGCATAGGCAAAACACTTTCCCTGCAACAAGTGACAAATTACATGAGTAAATAATATGACTGTAAGCCTACATGAAAGAACATGCTCTCAATTGGAGCATGCAATGCACTCCTATCACAAAAAAAGCTCACCTTCTTATTTTTTCCAACTTGGATCCCGTCCCTCTTAAAAAGCCCAAATTTCTTCAATTCCTTCTCAAGTTGTCTAAAAGTGGCATCAGGCGACAAATCTCTTACATAAATGGAGTGACCTTCAGCAGTAAAGAATAAATTAAATGTTTTGATATAAGAGAACACGAGCCAAAGTTGACATGGCAATTGAATCACCAGGAGCTGGTCAATAATTTTTCTTTTCCAACTGAAAAAGAATGTGGAAGTTGTATACCTTCTTCATCAGTATTGCTCCTTTCAGACGCAGCACCGTCTCCAAGAGTTGTGCTCGCTTTGGATGCGACATTACTTTTAGCAGCAACCTGTAGAAAACACAATATATAGACTTAATAGGCACAAAAGACCTAGACATCAAATAATAATAATAATAATAATCATGCTCCCAAGAAAAAGAAAAAGAAAAACAAGGAGCCTAAAATCACCACTGATGCATATGATTTCTTTGGAACATCCTCCTGAACTTCAGGAGTTGTATCTGCATGACCTCTACTCTGACTTGATTGAATAACTGATCCTTGTTCAAAATCTGAAGGATTATAAAACATCATCATTATGGAATAGTAAAATATACAGCCATAGATTAAAAAAAACACTAATAAAGAAACAATATGCCCACCTTGTTCATCAATGATGTTTGTTTGTGTTGAATCATTGTCCTGAAATTGCAGCGGAGTTACCATGATAATGAAAAAAAAAAAAGATTCTGACAGCAGTAAGACACTACTCCACCAAAATGCCAAAAAAAAAATCATAAGGGCTAACAAGTTAATTAATCATTAATTATCTTGTAAAGAGTGGATTCAAAACAAGGATCTTCATACCAGCTCGGAAGTGGCCAGAACGTTCAAGAGAGGGCCAGGCAGGGTCTCAATCTCTTCTTCAGAATCTCTAAAAAAAAAGAATAATTACAAATCATGCAAAGATGACATGCACAATGAGAAAGACATAGAATTTATGCCAAGTAGGAGAAACCAACCGGTAACAATGGAACTTACGAGTTGAAATCAGTTCTGTATTTTTGTTTTAGATCAAAACCCTTAGGAAAACTGTTTCAACAAGATTATAAGAACCAGGTAAGGAAGACATTCAAATTGAAGAGGAAAAAAAACAAATGTGAAGGAGAAGAGCAGTACTACTACTACTACTAATACTACTACCGTATATATACACAAAAAACAGTGGAGCTTTTAAAATAGCTGTCATGATCACAAGTCAGAAGGGGCTTAAGACTGGAAAGCGGAACCAACAGAGAAATGTGATTGATGAAATTTATGAGTCAAGGATATAACATCAGACGTGGCAGTGAAAGAACTTACGGGTCCAAGTCGAAGACGAAGTTTTTGCCTTCTTTTAACGCAGTGGTCTTGCACTCACTGAGTCATAGAACAACCAGAAACGTATAAAGTTCACATTCAAATGAAAAAGAAATCCCAGATTAGTTCATATAAAATAGCTTACGGCAGAGAGAAGCAGAACATAACATAAAAATGCTCATCCTCCAGAATTCGCAACAGATGGACGCATTCATCCGTCACAGTCATAGAGTCTTCGGAGTTTTCTTCCTTAAGCTTTATATGGGTGAATTTTATAGGTTGATAGTCATAAGAACCGTCAAGGTAACAACTCTGGACAAGACAAAAGTTGTCTTTACCCAAATGAACCAAATGCCGGCTTCTCCGGCATACAGCCGCCACATCCTCAAATGAAATTGGTTTCATATCTGGCACCAAAATCTTCGAGCGTATGGAACATTTAAATCCAAGATCACCATTAATTTCTTCCCTTTGAATGGATAGTGCCAGAACTAAACCAAAAGACCGCGTTGTTAAGGCATAGATGGTGTTTTCTAGAACGACAGTCTCTCCTTCAATACTATAGCACCACCAACCATCCTCAACTTTGACGGGACACCATTTGTCACTCAAAATACTATATGCCCAAATTTCGCAGTGGCTCAAATTGAATAGAATGGTATTATCCCAAACTGCAGTAGCCACAATATAACCATTGGAACCTTTGGAACCGAGTTGAAAGGTATCATGAGCTGGAAAAGGTTTTAGAGTTTTCCACAAACCACTGACAGGATCATAGCACTCAAAAGATGTATAAGCGCACCGACAAGGCTGTGCAATAAAATAAATACACCCTCCCACACTTACAACATGTCCACCAAATTTGGGGGCAATGGGGCGACTGATTGGTCGGCAAGTTTTGGTCCTGAAATTGAATATACAACCGTGCAATGGAACATCAAATTGATGTTCATTAGGACCCCAATATGGCACCATATACAATTCCTCAGTAGAAGTAGAACTTGTCAGAGGAGAAAACAACCATCTAGTCCACATGGACCCCTGTGGTGGATTGAAGTGTGCTACATATTCCTTTTGATTCAATTGCGTCTCAAAAGAAGAAAACGACGTCGTACGTTTGATCCGTGAGCGCTGTTTTGGTGTCAAGTGTGCTGCATATTCATGGTTATGCTCTTGTGGCTCAAGTTGAAGAATGCTAAAAAGACATGGGGCCGGCGAATCCCAAAACACCACTGCAAAAATAGATTGAGGTCTTTCATCATCCATGATGGAGCTGAAACAAGAAAGAAAACACATGCCGAATTGAATCATTGAGATAGTCAGTCCCCAATTAGGCAAATTAGAACCCTTGAAAAAGAAAAAAAAAACCCCAATTCGGCCAAATTATGAATGTTGTTCGATAAACTGAATCCCTAATCAGACCCAAATACCATAAGAAGTGAAAACCAACAACGAAACTTACCTGGAAGATGACTGCAACTTAGATATTGGAGAGAGATGACCGCTAGACTCGGAGAGGATGTAGACGCCCGCTTCAGTCTCAGAAGAGAGATGACCTGATACTCTGATTTTATGGTGGTCCTGGACCAAGTAATTGGACCATCATGTTATCAATTTGAAAATATATCATTGATGGTTGGTTTTTAAACATAGGGGACCACCACAAATCTCTTAAATTCTATTGGCTTGGACCACTAACTAGGATTTAGTCCAAGACGATAGTAAAAAAATCTGTGTATAAAATAGGGTCAAAGACCCAAAAGTACCTTATTGGACTTATATGACAAAAAGGAATATGTTGGACTTATAAGGACACAAATTAAATAGATAGACTCAAATTCTCTTAATAAAAATAATAATAATAATCGATCCAGCCATTTTGCGCTGTTTATTCATCTAGTTCTTCCTGAATTTGACCATCTGCATTATTTCAGCCCAAAATTCGTTTAAAATGGATCAATCCAGCCCAGATAAATTCGTTAAAAGACATTAAATATATCTTTAACATCAAGAATTACTTACCTGCTAGTTTAGTAGCTAAGTTTGCTTGTTCATCTGCTTCGGTGTTCAAATCCTGATTTTGCGCTGTTGCTTTTTGTTGTTTGTTTGTTTTTTTTTTTTTTTTTTTTATTATTATTATTTCAGCCGCTTTTTTTCTTTTTTTTTCATGCGCTGTTCAGTTTTTTTTTAACCGATGTATTGACCATCGCGATACAATGACCACCGCGATTCAATAACCACCGTGACGCATTGACCACCCCGATGCATTGACCACCTCGATGCAATGACCATCCTGATGCATTGACCACCGCGACGCCCAATGCGACATCGTGATGTAGAGACACCGCAATGAAGTGACACCGCGATGCAGTGACCACCCCCGATGCAGAGACACATCGATGAAGTAATACAGTGACGTAGTGACCACCCGCATTGCGTTGTTGCTGTTTGTTGTTTGTTTTTTTTTTGGTTTGTTTTTTCAGGCGCTTTTTTTTTTTTTTTTTTCTTGCGAGGTTCAGTTTTTTTTTTTTTTTTTTTTAACCGATGTATTGACCATCGCGATACAATGACTAGCCTCAATACATTGACCACCGCGATTCAATGACCACCGCGACGCATTGACCACATCGATGCAATGACCATCCTGATGCATTGACCACCGCGATGCCCAATGCGATGACCATCGCGATGCAGAGACACCGCGATGAAGTGACACCGCGATGTAGAGACACGGCGATGAAGCGACACCGTGATGTAGAGACACCGCAATGAAGTGACACCGCGATGCAGTGACCACCCCCGATGCAGAGACACCTTGATGAAGTGATACAGCGACGTAGTGACCACCCGCGATGCAGAGACGCCTCAATGAAGTGACACCACGATGCATTGACCACGCCAGATCCATTGATCACCTCGATACAATGACCACCTCCGATGCAGAGACACCACGATGCAGTGACCAACCCAGATGCAGAGACACGACGATGCAGTGACCAACCCAGATGTAGAG
The DNA here is from genome assembly GCA_036785695.1 of Gentiana straminea. Classification (NCBI taxonomy): domain Eukaryota; kingdom Viridiplantae; phylum Streptophyta; class Magnoliopsida; order Gentianales; family Gentianaceae; genus Gentiana; species Gentiana straminea. The sequence goes on along the minus strand of JAVUPR010000314.1, from coordinate 7,049,189 downwards.
ACACCGCGATGCACACCCCCGATGCAGAGACATCACGATGTTATAACATTTGACGATGCAGAGACATCGCGAATAAGAGACACCGCGATGCAGATACACCGCGATGAAGTGACACCGCATTGCAGAGACACCACGATGAAGTGACACCGCAATGCAGAGACGCCGCATTGCAGAGACATCATGATGTTATAACATTTGACGATGCAGAGACACCGCGATGAAGTGACAAAGCGATGCAAAGACACCGCGATTAAGTGACACCGCATTGCAGAGACACCGCGATGAAGTGACACCGCAATGCAGAGATACCGCGATGCAGAGACACCGTCTTATGTCGATTTATGCATTGACGTCTTATTGTATCGGTGTATGCAGTGACGTCTTATTGTATTGATTTATGTAGTGACATCAATGTCACTTCATTAATTGTCTAATATATGCAGTGACATCTACGGTGACATCAATGTCACTTCATTAGTTGTCTAATGTATGTAGCGACATCTGCAGTGACATCAATGTCACTTCATTGATTATATCAATTTGGCTTGTTTGGCAACGGAGAAACTCTAATGGCGTGTTCTCCAACTTATATACTATACAGGAATTATGAAGCACTAAACCTAAGGCAAAAACATCTAAAATGACCAGAAAGCTGACTATAGCTGACTATCTGATTGATTTGATTGCAGAGATTACCACTTCGGTTTAAAGCTGACAGGCGCCGCTTTGTGGGCTTCTAATACTTATTATCTTTTGCTTGAGAGCTTGATTCAATTTGTAAAGACATTTCTTTGGGAAACATTACCCAGAACTAACCTAACACAGTTTATGTTAATCCCCCCTCACCCCATTTTAACACCAACAAAATAATAACAATGCAATTCTGCTGCAAATTATAAATACAGTATGGTTTTAGCAACATGAAATTCAAAGAAAAACGCATGAACAACAAGGCAAGCCTTTTATTCCAGCAAGAATCATTTACAGTAAGCACTAATACAACAACAGAGACATATCCCAACACACATCTTCTACAATTAAAGAGAAAATTATGCAAAATTACTGAAATTACTACACCATATGAAATTGAAACTACACAAAAGTCTCGATGAACATTAAGTTTCTGAAGAAACGTTTAAAGATTTGATCTTGAACCTATACCTAGGAGCTCTAGGAATCACCTGACTTGGACCCATATTAAATTGACCAGGGCTATTCGTCATCGGCTGGCCATCATCGTAAATATAACCGACCCGATGACCGCAGCTATTGCAATTGATCTTGGTTCGATTTCTTTGAATACCCCAGTAATTTACAGTTTCGAAAAAATGAGCAAATTTGGCTTATTCCACCAATATGTCTCACAACGAAAATGAACCATTTTGGAAAGAGAAATGCAAGAGGGAGGGAGAGAGAGCGAGAGAAGAACAACAAAGGCAAACACGATTTTTTTCGAATTCATCTCCCCCTCCCTTGTTATTCTTTTCTTCAATAATTCCAAGGCTCCATAACACAGCAGATCCACCACCCAAACAAGCTGCTGCAAAAACAATGGCAGTTTCTATTGCATTATAGATGGATGGATGAATGGATGGAAAAGAAGACGTTGCTTTCGGATGGTTATTAAGGCTATATGATTCCGGAAGTAAGCGCCTACAAAATTAATTCATGGCTCCAAGCAAGCTATCGAATATAGGTTTCTAGCTATATGAAAATAAATACTATCCCTTATAAGTCCAACAGATTCCTTTATGTCCTTATGTGCTAATAAGTATAAAAAAACTATACTTTTAAGGAATTAACCCTATAAAATATAGAAAACATTAAAAGATAATATCAAAATACACAAATTCGACCTTCAAACGTATTTTAACTCAATAACCGATGAATAAAACATACGGATCAACTTACTGTAAGCGCAAAGACAATCACTTGCAAGCTTATTCGATAAAGAAACAGCAAAAAACTGAAAACCTGAGCTAGATGAAACATTACCTTAACCTAGCTAGGGTTTATTAGGTTCAGAAATTAGCAAAGCAGGCTAGGGCTGTAAATGAGATGGGCTACTCGTGAGCTACTCATACTCGACTCGCAAGAGAGATCGACTCGATTCGGTTTTTTTCGAGTTCGAGCTCGAGTCGAGCTACTCGAATAATTAACCGAGCCGAGCTCGAGTTTTAAAATATATTAATCGATTAGCTCGCAAGCTTAATCGAGCATGATTAAATAATTATATAATTAATTCATTTTGTTATAAAATATTTTTTTTCATAATTAAAAATATATTATTCGAGTCGAGTATTAGACGAGTCGAGCTCGATCTTGCCATATTTCATTAAAATTTAAATGAAATCTAGGAATATAATCGAGCTTACGAGCCGAGTCGAGCTATATCGAGTATTTAGCGAGTCGAGATCGATCTTGCTTTTTTAAGGCTCGATCGAACTCGAGCCGAGTTTTGAGCCAAAACTTTTTTAGTCGAGTCGAGTCGAGCCCTAGAGAGTATCGACTCGATTACACCCCTAAAGCAGGCGAACTTCAAAAAGAGAATGAGCAGATGTAATTGTGTTTGATGAGATGTTTATAAAAGGATTTCAGCCGTCCTCCAAAAACCTAGGGCTTATCTGGGCAATAGATGGGTCTAAGGTCGGCACAAACGTGTATCGTCACTAAAACTAGTAAATGACTCATTTCCCTCTTAAACGCATATCCATCCATTAATTTTCTTTTGTGAAAATATTGATCTTATTTATTAATCTAATAAATATTGCATCCGTCTCATATTATAAGTCACACTTCATCTTTTTTTACTGTCTCAAATTATAAGTCATTCTACATTACCAAAGAAACATTCATTTTTATTATTTCTATCTTACCCCTAATTTATTAACAATCCAACGACTTTTCAATCATTTATAATCATTTCATTAATAATAGTCAAATGATATTTTAGTCTTTTCTGCATGAAAATTATGTCATTCAGTCACTTTATTAATCTGCGTGAAACATCTTAAATGACTTATAATATGGGACGATAGTAGAAGTATAATAATACTAGTAACAAAAAATTTGATATCGTGCACTTGTAATTCTACAGGTACAAAATTCTATAAAGAAGCATTTGAGAGAGAATGATGTCGCAGAAGAAGGCAAGCTCTCTTTCCTATGGTTAGCACTTAATTGTTGCTAAACTTAGGTTCACAAATTGTTTGGGTTTTAGATTTGTTGATATAGCTGATTCCTTATATAGGTTCCTTTCTTTATGGGTGTGAAGAAGTGTCAAACCAAAATACCCAATAAGCATTAGCTCTCCCTGAAAAGGAGGTGATCCAGCCGCACCTTCCAGTACGGCTACCTTGTTACGACTTCACTCCAGTCACTAGCCTTGCCTTCGGCATGATGACGGTCAAATTATACCCGTAAAAGTAATCAACGTTGACCTTAAATCGAGAGTAATAATATATATTTTATATTAAATCACATGTTTATATGTATTATTTAATGTTTTGTGATTTATAAAATATAATTTGGTATTTATCTATTTTTTTATTGGTATTTATCTGTTTTTATTTATAAATCGGTATTTATCCGTTTTTATTATATTTATCCGTTTTATTTAAATATGATTTATTTTGGGATAAATATCTATTTTGCAGATTTGGATAATTATGGAGGATAAATACAAATGGAAGAATTAAATCTCAAGATAAATCAAAGGAAAATTAAGATAAATATCGGATTATCACGAAAAGATCGGATAAGCATGGCAAACCACTCAAAGATGGCGCCAATGGAGATATGCATTCTAGGGGGGCGCATTTTATCTTTTAATTGGAGATCGGCCGAGAGTTATCTCTTATTTGTTTTGACATTTTAAAGTATATCTCTTAATTAGCTTGAACCCCTATAAATAAAGGCATGTTATACACGCCATAAACACACTTCTTTACATAACACATTTTTTTACACTTCTCAGTTTATAATAAAATCTTCAGTTTTTCTTAGAGCAGTTTTTATGCAAGATCTGCAGTAATGTAAGTTCTTGTATTTATTTGTTCTTTGTTCTTTGTAATTAAGCCCCCAATTATTATTTATCGTTTGAGGTTGTTCGCTCTTCACCGGACGATGTAGATCTAAGGATACGATATGAGGCAGTGGGGATTCCTTGTCTATAAGGATCCAAACGCCCAGATCTGTTATCCGGTGACCTATAGATGATTTTGGTATGATCGACAACCGTGTTTTTAGTAGATCTATATAATTGCTTTATGAGTTTCTATTTTATCCGTTACGTATATAGAAACGCTAAGATTTAATTGTTCGTCGCGTCAATCTAGCCACGTCTTTATGGTGTGATTGTCCACCTAGAATTTCTTATCTTAGTAGGTATGGCTACGGCTACGTTGCTCGTCTGTTTTAATTAGCGTATGATTAGAAAATACCAATATAGGGCTCCTAGGTCGGCTCATGAATTGATCTTCCGGGACTTTCAGCGAGATCTAGATCTGTTCTGTATTAGGGAATTGTCGACACCTAGTTATACGTAAATCGTAGATTAACATGAGACCGTCCAAGTAATTGTTAATGGGACAGAGACTGATGCGATCGTCTAGGAAGTACGCCTGAACAAAGGAATGTTGCCTAGGTGAGGAATACGGTTAATATCGGCATCCCTAGCTTTGTAAGCGTGCGAGTCATATGAGATGGAGGCCGAAAAAGCGAAGTCACGTGATGTAGCATAGTGATCTGGATGGCCTACCCGGAGCTAGATCTAGTCTAGGGGATGAATCCCGTAGCCAATATAAAAGAAATACGAATCGGATTAATAGTTGTCGAGTCTAGCTTAATTATATAGAATCTCTAGATCCAAACGATAACATGATAATTGGGGAGGTTAATTACGTTATGTGTTGTGTCGAGTCGTGTCCTTTACTTTTCTTGTCCTTCGTTGGTCATAGACCGCTTTTGTGTCCTTGACATGAATGATTAGTTGTTTGTATATAAATGATCCACAAATTGGTTCCCTGTGGGATCGACCTTGATTCGCTATAGCTATACTACGATGGACCTAGTCCTCTTGCTAGTATTAGTTTTGGTGGTCAAGTATTTTAATTTCACTTGATCTACGTCATCACGGCACCCCCTTGAGATAGCTAGGAATGACAGTCTGGCTTTTTTGCCGGCACGGAAGAAATGGGAGACAACTGTCGATCTTTTAGTATTTTGATAGACTTCATACAATAGGAGGGTGAGACTCTTTCATCATTTGTCTGCGTGACATCCATTTTTCAAGGTGTTTCCTTTTTCCTCCGCCTCAGCTTGCTATGTCTCCCTTAAAAATAAGCTTCTATGTTCCATTGTTTTGCGCCATTCAAAAAGATTTCTCACCGATATTTCTCACCGATTCTTATGGTATCATGTGTTAGGAAATCGCTAGTTTAACGCAGCGGAAATTAAAATTTGATTTCCTTTTTCAAGATCGTCTTCGTTTAATGCAATAAACACGTTAAGTAGTTTGACGGAATATACCTTGGATGATCTATAAGATCGTCGCTTTGACCGTCAACGGAGAGTAGTACAGTGCGCAAGCCGTCCACGCGTCCGGCCTCTATCGTTGATCCACACGAACTCCTCGCCGGAATCCTCTTGGAAAGCTACTGAAAAATTCCGGTTGCTAGACCAGCCTTTTTCTCTCTCTCTAACTCTCTAATGGAAGCTCTCTCTTTTACTCAAGAACAATTAGCTCTTGGAGTTGTGATGTACAAAAGAGCTTGACACTCACTTCCTATTTATAGGGAAAGTGCCGCCCCAGACTATAGTGGAGAGGAAGAAAACATTTTCCCAATAAAATAAGGAAAATTACTTTAATTGATTTATCTCTTTTATTATAATCAATATTGTCAATATCTTATATTGAATATAGTTATCTTATTACCATAAATCTATTTTTCCAAAATCAATTAATATTCAATATTAATATTATGGTAATCTTATTAATTAAAGTGCACAATCCAAGTGTATCTTATACACATGTGTGTGGCGCCCCAAATGCCAATAAATTGGCTTCCGGAATATTTTTTAATTAATATAATTAATATCTTGTATTTTATTTATTCATAATAAATAAATACCACCATATTAATTTACCACTATAATCTTTATAGTCTAGAGATAAACTTTCTTTATTTGGTTATCAATTATAACCGCATTTTAATCCGACTCGATGCTCATATGTGTGTGACCCGATAGGCTCCCGAATATGTTGGCCGTAGACACAAAGTGCAAATTACGAAAATGCCCTTCACGCCTAACGATCACGGGATAACGTCTAGTAACACACCGTGACTCCCAATCATCGGAAGAGTCAAAAGCAATGACTACTATATTTCATGTGAAACAGTTACCGTGTAACTTACAATCCTATCAGTGTAATAATATCCATACGATTGTATCTCGAGTGTCAGTACATTAACGATCGTATCTCATAATCTGGATATCATGCTCTCTCGGAATAACACATTTACTCCCACTTTGCAAAGATTCTCGAGAACAAGACATTCCTTATAAGAAGGCCATTTCGGATATTCACTCCCAATCATTGGATACGCGATTCCCGGACGAACTAACATGTATACTCCGCATGCTTTAGTATCACACACAATCACTACCGCATGATCGCCCTATGGCTAAGGGAAACCTCAATAGTGTCAAAGCATGACCATCCACACAGTGATGTCATAAAGACTCCGGTCTTAAGGATAATTACACAACTGCCACATAGTTTGACACTTAGTGTAAGTGGGTCAGTCTAACGTACGTATTCTCTAATACACGTCCACGTACAGTCCAAGTGTCTCTACACTTCGATAGACGAGATCTATCCCTATCTTCAATAAGATAGAAGATATCCAATACGTGCTAGTCTAATCGTACTATCAATGTCCCGTTTGACAGCACATACGACTAGAGACATTTAAGTATCAAACTTGTTAAAGTGATTATAGATCTCATCAACCATAATCACCATCATGGTTTCTCTATCACAGTTTGACACTAGGGACGTTACTATATATATACAACAAATAATATGAAGATAAACAATATATAATAACAAAAGTGCTTTTATTAATCGTAATCAAGTTATTACATGAACTAAACATACTGTAAATGACCCGACCCGGTCGGATCCGGTCCAACCCGATTGGGTTTATGTCACATATTCAACATCATGCTGGTTCAGCAATGCAACGAGTTAAGTTAAAGGGTGAACGAGTGTTTGTTTGATTAGGTAATCAACTCAACAAAAGCAAATACTTCTAGATCTTTGGATTTTTTGTTTGTTTGTAACTACTGAGTTTAACAGTCTCTCCGTTCTGAAGGTAAAGTATCTCAAAATATGATGTACATCTTCCCAGGCCTGAAGTTGCATGAGCTTGTCTTCACTCTCTCCTCACAAACCTATGGACATAACAATCATAACAGTTAAGTACACACCTGTCATCCTATTTTCACAAGACGGGTTATCGGAAATAAAGGGTAAAACATAGACGAAACTGTATCGAGTTAAATGTTACACACCTATTGTAGATGGAAACTTCAACTTGGTTCCCCAGTTCCATCAGTTCTTCTTTGATTTGAAGAGCTGAACTCTCAACTTGTAAGGATTCTCTAACCACAATCCTCTTCAAGGTTGACATTTCTCCGAAACATGACTGTAACTCTTTCAGTTTTGGGCATTCAATCACAAATTGCTCTAGACAAGGCAATGATTCAGTGGAGGCATTCCATTCCACCAAATCGTGATTATACAAATGAAAGAATTTGAGGTTTTGGAATGTCGTATCTTTCATTTCCAGTATGGGGTCCGGGAAGGAAATCAATTGTAGCTTCAAGAATTGAAGACAATGTAGTTCCGCAATCGTTGATAAAGCCGTCCAAGGTAACTGAAATTTCACTAAAGTTAGTTTCTTGAGAGTTAAAGGAAAGTTGGTCGGTACTGTCTTCTCTTTCCAAGAAGAGTTAGTTTTAGTGACTCGTGTTTTCTATGAAAGTCCAATGTTTCTACCCATTCTTCATGATAATCTATAGATTCTTTCAGAAAACAGATCAATTTCTGAACAGAGGGCAACCTTTCTGGATGTTGTTGTACGTCTTTTCCTGTCGATAAACATGGTTTTGAAAAGCTTACCACATCGTCCAGTTTAGGATATGCCTCATGCTCGTGGGCACTCAAAAATATAAGGATGCATCTGTCGATTTTCACATGCCTCAAACTATTCATTCCCCAAAAAGTTTCTGGCAAATGTATTTCACCATGATCAGTTAGTGAAGTCAACAGAAAAGATCGTATGTTCCGTAGATTAGATATCGATGATGGAATATATTTCAATTTTGCCCCCAATTTAGCATGTATATGACTCAGATGAACGAGAGAGGTAAATTGTTTTATATCATCTATTTGCAAGTGGAGATTCAAATCCAACACTTGAGCAAGTCTAAACTCCCTTATAGGAAAACTGCCAACTCCCTCATATCGTTGTTCACCAAAATAGAGCAAAGAGTGTGCATTTGAATGTGATGATCCAGCATAAATAGTGACATCGCTCTGCTTTTGCATGGAAACACGATAGTGGTTACGTATTGAACGGTCTGAGGAACTAGATGATGTGATTCCATAGCCCAGATGGAAAAGTTCCCATACTTGCATTTTGTTTGACATAATTCGTGTACCATATCATGAACACAAAATGTTTTTATTTCACCATTGGTACTTCTCGGACTGACAATGATAAGGCTTATGTCAGCTAAGTCTTGGAAGTACTCTTTCGCCACAACTTCAATGCTTTTTGTCTTGGATTCTTGTATGAATCCTTCAACAATCCATAGCATCATCACATGCTTAACGTTAATCAGTTTATCCTCCGGAAATGCTCCAAGATAGAGAAGGCATGGTTTCAGATTCTCGGGTAAATGCTTGTAACTTAATTCCAAAATTCCCAAGCATCCCTCGTCGGAAAGATAAGAAACCGCTCTTTCTGCAACTTCACTCCACCACTTTAAGCTTTTTCCCGTTCTAGCTAGGAGACCTGCGATTACAACAACGGCCAGAGGGAGTCCTTTGCAGTTTTTGGCAATTAACATTCCAATCTCATAGAGGTATGGTGGTGCGACGCCATTATCAAACACAGTTGATGAGCTAAATCATCATCAGTCATGTTAGAATTTCTCCCATCAACACCTTTAACATCACTTAAAATGTCAAATAACAGTCTTCTGGTATTATGGTCTTGTGAAACAGAACAAAAGGCAAATACGTTAAAATTAGATTTGACTGCTGAGGAACCATAAACCTTTTTTGCTAAGGTAGTCTTCCCCAGTCCACCCATGCCAACAATTGAAACAATGTCAAATGACTTATGTCCCGATGTAAGCTTGCGGATTATTTTTTCTGCCTTATCCTCTAAACCTACAACTTATTCATTGATTTCTGAAGGTCTCGCTTGTTCCGGGGATGTACTAATGAAACCGGGTGAACAAAAGAGGCATCTTGCATTATATGTGGTGTTCTCTTTGATCTTCTCCAGCTTTGCCCTAACAACCTTAATTCCATCTAAGACATCAGAAAGATACGCCATATGATACCAGATCGGATGACAAAAAACAAACCTCGAACTGATGACATGTTCTGTTAAATGTAATGAATCGACAACTTCTAACCATGTCTCATTTTGTTCACTTTGCAAGTCGGATATATGATTGAAAAAATGACGGAGAGAAACCAATTCCTCCTCGATTTTTATGATCTTGAATCTTGCAAAAGGTGCATACTTCATTTTACCAATCAACTTCTCCCTCAAATTTCCAAGATTCTGTATGAGAAAATCAAGAAATTGTGGAGAAATAATCTTTGGAAAGTTATATAATGATGAATCTGGGAATTCGCAATACGTGTGTCTAACGTTAACATTGATGGCTTCAATTGTCATCATAAAATCACTCAAAGACACACCCTCCCAAAAAAGATCACCAATTTGTCTACAGATTAATTCCTTTGCGTTCTTATTGGGAGGGTCGTTGAGAAATTTGAAAAGAAATACGATATCATCTCGAAGAACTTGAAAATCATCCTCAAGAAAAAGGCCGACAAAGCTGACAACAGTTTGCCCGAACATGAGAGAATCAGATCCTTGCACGTATATGGCCTTAAGGGTTTCAAAGTACAATCTGGCAACATCATATGTGGTAGGTTGGATTTTTTGCAACATATGAGAAAGCACAAAATTTGTTTCAGACAAGATTTTATCATCATTTGCATCTTTTGCCCAATAAAGAAATGTTAGACATTCTGCATCATTAGTAAAGGCTTGAACAAACATATTGAATTCTCCCAAATTCTTACTATTTATGCAATTCACAGTGAGTTTCAAGAAAATCTTCAGAAACGTTACCTTTCCTTCCAAGGTTTCGATTTGCTTCTTGAATGGGACAATTTCACCAGCCTTGTAGGTGACAAGATCTTTCAGACTTGTAATGATAGAATCCAGACACTTCAAGGTCCTAAAAGTTGTTGAAGGCATGCATCGAAACGACCGATCAAACAATTTTAGTCACCATGATTCGATTTCTAGCTTCGACAGTTGGATTTCTCCTTCAAATTCAAGAGCCAATGGATGCCAACCTGTTAAGTCGTCTCTTGTACGTATCATGAAGGCGATGAGCAAGAAGTCCCTTTTCTTCTTTTTCTTCCCATATCCCATGAAGAGAAGTGATCATACAACTCAAACCGACACTGATTTCTTCATCGGTATCGTCCCAGGTAGTAAAACATAACAAGAACACCCTTAAGAATCTAAGCTCCGTTTTGTATAACTGCAGTTGACCTAGCACTGGATCGATCAGCCCATCGGGCATGCTTCTCAATCCAAGACAATTCTCTTTGAACAGAAACAAAATAAATGTATTCCATTTTCTCAACTTCTTCCAATCTGATCCAAGAGTCTGTGAATCCGCAGTGAAGTTCTCTTATCTTAGCAATTGCTATATCAATCTTGATCATACAATCACCTAAAATTTTCTTTTAGTCGGAGAAATCATCTTGCATCTTATCAAACGGTAAAAGGAGGTACGCATCCTTATGGAAAAAAGCATAAATTTGGCTGTGGATTAAATCTGCTGCTTCTGCTGCTGCTGCATCATTCACAATCACACATGGAGGAGGATCAATAAGAAATGTGAAAAGAAATGTTAGCCTGTCTCGAAGAATCAGAATATTATCCTCCTTCAAAAAAGTATCCATGTGCTCAAAGAAAAAATCAACAAAGCTTTCAAAAGCTTTCTCCGGGAAGAAAAGAACCAAATTGTTGCAAATCGTAGGACTTTAAGATGCCAATGTACAAGGGTATAATATCAGATGCCAAAGGTATGAACTTTTGAAAAACATAAAAAAGGAAAGCATTCATTTCACCTGCAGTTTCTTCATTGTCATCTTTTGACCAGTACAGAAATCGCAAAGCAAGCTGCACTGTTGGCAAAAGCAACAGCAAAATTCAAAAACTGAAGGATTTCATTCCTCTTATTAGGGCAACTTTCAACGTTCTTCAAAGATTCTTCCAGAAATGCTATCTTGACTATCAAAATATTGATCAGCTTCTTTAATGGAACAATTCTGGGAGCAGCTCTGTACCTGGAAAAATATTTTAGACAATTCCGAACGTGCCTAACATAATACCTGATCTCAGAAAATGATGAATACTGGCAACAATTCGTCGACGACTGCATCAAAATCTCACACCAACCTTCAAATTTCTGTTTGCTCTGTACAATTTTCCCTTTCAATTTAAAGACTGCTGGATTATAATCTTCGATCAACATGTCGATTGGCCGCCTTGTTTCAGAAGCAGCTAGGTGCTTGAGAAGAGATTCAGATAATCCTTGGGGGTCTTTAAGCCATATCATCTAAAAAGGAGTGATCATCATAGGTCCCAATCTTTTGCCTGCTTTCTTCATCAAACGTATCAAGGCACAAACACAACATTTTCATGAATCTAATGTCCATTTCCAGCTGCTGGAGTTGACCTAACACTTGATTTGCCCACGGGGCACGGGTCTTGATTATTGTAAGCTGGTCATTAATCAATCGAAAGTATCCTGAATTCACTTTTTCTTCCTCCATTCTCATCAACTGAATCACTTAACAATCTCAACTACTAGATACTATCAATGTTTATGATATTCTTTGCAAAATACAGATAGGACAATACTTTCTCAATAGTGTACTAGTAGTAGTAGGTGGTATGGGCCATGGGGTGATTTTTAACTCCACATAAACCAAGGGAAACCCCCCCATTCTTACACAACTACTGTACTAGATCTAGATATCAAAATCATGAGCTAATTCTTTAACATTTCTCACACCAATCAATCAGCATAAACAAAGCTTTCTGATTGGGAAAGCATGCACAAATAAAACCATAATCACATTAGGATAGAATATATTATAAACAAAAGTAAATCCCATTACAGAATTAAAGCAAAATAATAAATACATTATCTTATGATGTTTTCTGAGCTTCAGGGCCTAAAATCCCATTAACAATGGAGGTAGCAACCAAAACACCAATCACTTCTGCTCCGGCCACCACACCCGCCTGAGCTAAACCCCCGAAGCTCACCGACGATTTTATCTCATCCTCTGCAATTTCCAAACCTTTCTCTGCAGCTTCAATTCCTTTCTCAGCCGCCACAATTCCTTTATCAGCTGCCTCGAACCCTTCCTTCACTATCTCCTCGGCTTCCTCTTCAACTTTTTTAAGTTTCTTCCTCAGTCCGAACAGCGGTATATCTTGCGCCTTAGAAGGCAATTCAGCAACCTTCAGTGCAGTCGTAACCGTCAGAAGTAGCAAGGCCTGCCTCCGCCCCGGAATCCCAACCGGCGGCGCACACTTAATAATGCGTTCCTTGCTGGGACTTGAGCGAGTGGTGGTGCACTTGATGATGGTTGCTATTGGCTGCGGTACGACGGAGCTTATGGAAGCCATTTTCTGTGTCTCCCGAAACTTGGCACAGCTGATTTACATCCACTTATATCAGTCTATCAACATTTCTCTGCTTTTACATTTGTCTGGGTTTTTCGGTTTTTTTTTTTCCTTCTTTTCGAAACCGGATATTTTATTAAATTTCAACGCTGTACAAACGGACCAAAACATGTGTACAAGAATGCTAAGGTATATCTTATGTAAGTAAGAGACATAGTAAAGATCAACTCCAAGCTAGTCTAATTTCTCGTGCTCGGCATATAGCTTCCGAAATAAATATCATCTTTGGGGTCGTGATCGCTCACCTTGATGAAACTCATGATTACGCCAATACCATAGGCCTTGCACAATTTCTCGGAAAAGGAACCTCCATAAGTCAATGGTATCATGTTTGTACATATTTATTTTCAAGCAGTCTCTTAACCATACCGGTGTCGTGTGGGAACCGAAAAAGAGTGTCCAGTTGTGGTGATGGACAACTTGCTTCCACATGTTGGTAGGGGCAATCTCTCATCGCATGCATCGTAGTTTCAGAGTGGGTGCCACAGACAATGCAGGTGTTGTCATCACCTATGTGTCGGGCTGCAAGGAGAGCACGACAAATGATTTTTTTTCTTTACACCCTCTTGTTTGTTTGTTTTTTTGTTTTTTTGTTTTTTTTTTTTTTTTAACTCAAATGATTTTTATTATTCAATGTCTATCATACACGCACGAATTAAATGAGAAGGGGGAAGAGCCACATTCCACACATCCTGAAAGACGGAGACTTTTCTTAGCTAACAAATGGGCAGACACATTGTCTTGCCGTTTGACGAAAGAAATGGATACACAACAAAGGCATGAGCTAGAGTTCGGCAATCCTCTATGATGCTCCCCACGTAAGAAAAATCTTACACCCTCTTGTTTGGTTTTTGATTGAATAACCCAAAAAGCCTGCGTTATGTTGGGTAATATATTGATTTAGAGGGTCCATATCTGAACGTCTTTGAATTCTTTAGAGAATATTTTTCTCTTCTGTTCGGCAATCTTCATTGTAATCTATTATTTAACTTCATTGTGGTGTAAGTTTGGTTAGTGTTGTAAAGGTAGTTTAGCCTTGTGCAGGTAGTAGTTCATTTAGTGTTGGGTATAGTCCGGTGGAATGTTGAATCCTTTGTCTAGCCACGAGCTAGTTTTGTTGTAATTTAATTTTATTCGGCAGCAATAAAATATTTCGTTCTTTGCGGAGGAAAAAAAACAAAAGCCCTGATGTACCGTTCCCAAATGGTAGTGTTAAGAAGGAAATGTTTATTTAATTCATAATCAATATCAGCAGAGCAAGCCGTTACTGCATGAGAATGCGACATAGTCTTCCATTATTCCAGACCTATTAAGTTTATGCCTTCATTCGTCGCGAAATAAGCATGTGTTACCTTCTTTTTTTGAGAAGAGAAACAATAGTTAAAAAACAAGCTAACATGTTTTCACCATCATCAATGATGTTTCATACACAAGAAAGATCCAGTGAATCACATATTATATCTTGCATCAATAAATTACAAATAAACATGAATCTACATTGGGATCGTAACGAATCATACTTTTCTTTAATAGGGCCGAATTAAATACACGTAAGAATGTCAATGCTCATTGACGATTCTACGCACGTCAATGACATTACCATCTTTATTCAAAATGAACATTAATATCGTTGACGTTACTTATGTGCCCTTATTTTGTAAAAGACATCGTCAATGTTATCGTCGTTTTGAAACAAGTACCGTCAGTCCTGATGAAGTTTCGTTTCACGAGAAATAATCGTGATGCGTTACACATAAATGATGCCGGAAGTAGAAAAAAAAAATAGGTGTCAACAAGTCTTAAACTCAACGAAACGAATTGGGATCCTTTGTTGTATTACCCAATCACAGCACTGTTGTGCTAGTGTCAAACACCAACACGAAGTTGTTTTGGCGTGCATTTTATTTATTTTCTTTCTTTTAGACCAAAACGACGTCGTTTTAACCATTTTACAGTAGCACAACAAATTTCATAGCATATTTTTACAGCTAAGGATATGCACTCGAACTGAACCCAACATTTGTAATGATTTTGGATCTACCTTGCGAACTTGTTGTGAATTTTACTGTTATAAGAGGAATTACACGAAAAAAAAAAAAAAAAAAAACGTCGTTGCATGTAAAAAAAAAAAAAAAATAGAGGTTGGATCAATACAACGTCATTTTAATCGCCCTTACCACAATAGCCTGTTGTGTATCAACCTATGTCACAGGATCCCATCTCCCTTTGTAATCCATTGCTGACAAATCAAGCTCTCGGTCCAATATTCATCATCTTCTTCGATCTCAAAACCCTGATAAGCCCTGTTTCTCTGCATTTCTATGTTACATAGAATATACATTTTCTCTGTTTGTGGAAAAAGCTTGAAAATTGAATTTAAAATACCAAGCTATCAATGTATAATGATAGAATATTTTTATTGATTTTGATGATTGATTTGGTACAAGAATAGAGGGAAATATATATAGCAACATACAACTTAGCGAACAAGAAAAGTAAACGAGCTAAGCTAAATGAATCGAGCCATATC
Organism: Gentiana straminea; assembly: GCA_036785695.1. Classification (NCBI taxonomy): domain Eukaryota; kingdom Viridiplantae; phylum Streptophyta; class Magnoliopsida; order Gentianales; family Gentianaceae; genus Gentiana; species Gentiana straminea. The sequence continues at coordinate 7,033,565 of JAVUPR010000314.1, read as the reverse complement.
TATGAACTTGCTTTGTAACACCCCCGGCAATCCCATGGGCACGGGGTGAACATGGAGATTGGTCTTCAAATGCTTTGAAAGCGAGGTTGGCGAAGAGGTTTAGTAAGAATGTCCGCAAGTTGATCGGTGGTGCTGATGTAGCCAACCCGAAGCACTTTTCGAGCCACAAGTTCACGAACATGATGAACATCTATCTCAATGTGTTTGGTGCGTGCATGGAAAACCGGATTGGCAGCAAGATAAGTGGCTCCAACATTATCACACCAGAGTATGGGTGAAACAGCACGAGAAAGCGGAAGCTCACGAAGAAGGGAGAGAAGCCATTGAACCTCAGTAGCAGCTGTAGAGACAGCCTTATATTCGGCCTCAGTGCTACTTTTGGCAACAGTAAGTTGTTGCTTGCAGGACCAGCTGATAAGATTGGAACCAAGAAAGATACAGTAGCCGCCAACAGAGCGGCGATCATCAGGATCAGAGGCCCAATCCGAGTCGGAAAACGCATGAAGTTGAGTACCCGGCCGAGAAGAGAGAAGGAGCCCATCGGTGGAAGTACCCTTAAGATAGCGTAGAATGCGTTTGACAGCCTGCCAATGGTCAACTGTAGGGGAATGCATGTACTTACTCACTTTGTGGACGGCAAAAGCAATATCTGGTCGTGTATAAGCCAAGTACTGGAGCCCACCAACAATCATACGATACAACTGCGGATTGTCAAAGGGTTGACCCTGATTGCGAGAGAGAGGAGGAGAGGCAGCCATGGGAGTGGCACAGGGCTTGGAATCTTGCATGCCAGACTTGGCCAATAAATCAGCGGTGTATTTAGCCTGGGAAAGATGGAGCCCAGCCGGAGTACGAGTGACTTCAATGCCCAGAAAATAAGAGAGTTCACCCAGGTCCTTGACCGGGAAAGTGGCAGAGAGAGAGGAGAGAAGCCACTGAAGTGCCACTGAAGTAGAACCGGTAATAATAATATCGTCGACGTAGATAAGCATGAGAATATAAGTGCCATGACTATGATAAATATATAGAGATGAGTCCGGCGAGCGGGGGCGAAAACCAAGAGTGGCCAAGAACTGAGTAAGGCGAGAAAACCATGCCCGAGGGGCCTGCTTGAGGCCATACAAACTGCGATTAAGCTTGCACACATGATGCGGGAAGGCAGGATGAATATATCCTGGAGGCTGCTGCATGTAAACAATATCATCCAAGTAACCATGTAAAAATGCATTCTGTATATCGAGCTGCCGAATGGGCCAGTTAAACTGCAAGGCAAGAGATAAAACAGTGCGAATAGTGACGGAGTTTAACCACGGGACTAAATGTCTCATGAAAGTCGACGCCCGAAGTCGGTGAAATCCTTTTGCAACAAGACGAGCCTTGTATCGCTCGATGTGGCCCTGAGAATTACGTTTAATACGAAATACCCATTTGCACCCAATGACATTAGCGGAGGGAGGGGGAGGAACCAGTGTCCAAGTTTGGTTATTTAAAAGTGCTTGGAACTCATCACGCATGGCCTGACGCCATTCAGGGAAGCGGGAAGCCTCGGTGTAGTTGTTAGGTTCAATGGCGAGAGGAGAGGTATCAGTATTGTGAGCATGCGGAGGTGGCGAGGACACAAAATCATCGGGAAGCGTTTTGGGTTTAAGTGAGTGGGTGCGGGAACGTGTAGTCATTCGGTGGGCTGGTGGATCATGCACAACAGGGTCGGGCTGAGGCACAGTTGGGCTAGGAGATGGTGAAGGGGCCGGGCTCGGTTCAGGTGGGGTAGGAGGAGCTGGACTGGTTAAAGGAGAGGGAGGAGAGGGGGCTGGGCTGGACAGGATGGGGGAAGTTGTGGGCTGGGCCTGGGAAATGATATGTGAAAGTGATGGTAGGAGGACGCTAGCAGGTGTATAATGTGGCTGGGAATTAACGGAAGAAACGTAAGGAAAAATATTCTCGTCAAACACCACATGACGGGAAATAAAAATACGCCCGGAGGAAAGATCAAGGCATTTGTAACCACCATGTTCATCATTATAACCAAGAAAAATGCAAGACTTAGACCGAAAAGCGAGTTTTGGTATTATTGTACGGTCGCAAATAAGGCCAACATACGCAACCAAAAATTTTTAGGAAACTATAATCTGGCCGGCGATGATAAATAAGCTCGTAAGGGCACTTGTAGTGTAGTACCTGGGATGGCATACGGTTTATGAGAAAAACTGCAGTAGTAAATGCATCCTCCCAATATTTCAGAGGCAAGTGAGAGTGAGCAAGTAAAGCCGCCACTTGTTTCAACAATGTGACGATGTCGACGTTCAACTGCACCAATTTGCTCATGAGTGTGAGCACACGCAACCGTATGAGAGATGCCAGTGCGAGAAAAATAATCTTTTAGCTTACTATATTCAGTGCCACGGTCCGTTTGAAGAGCCTTAATTTTTGCATTAAATAAACGTTCAACGCGCGCTTGAAATTGATAAAAAATATTCTCAACATCGATTTTAAAATAATAGGATAAAGCCAAATGAATTTCGTACGGTCATCAACAAAACAAACATAGTATCGCGAGCCATAAATTGAAGTCTCGGCACATGGCCCCCAAACATCCGAATAGATTAAGTCTAAAGGGTTGGACGAAGTAAAAGACGTAGTAGATAAAGGTAAACGATGACTCTTAGCGAGTTGACAATCCGAACAAATGGAAGAGGGGAAGTACGGGGAGGAGGGATATTTAACGACGAAGGACAATATTAGTAATACGCGAGGAGCGGTGACCAAGACGGCGATGCCGGGGAAGAGACGGGAGCGTGAGTAGCGGAGCAGGAGGGACCGGTGGTAAAAGGACGGGTGAAGTGATATAGGCCATCTTTGACATAGCCTCTAAGACGGACCTGGCCCGAGTAATCCTTCACAAGGAAATACGATGAGTGAAATTCAAAATAAACATTATTATCACGAGCAAAGTGCTGAACAGAAAGTAAATTTTGTTGAAGAGCAGGAGCAAGAAGAACATCACGTAGGATAAATGTGGAGGAGGGGGTAGCAAAATTAATAGTACCAACATGGGAGATATTCATACCATGACCATTACTGGCACGAATTTGATCGTCACCGGAGTAGGGAACAGGTGGTGAGTTGAAGTTCTGAGGGTTGGGCGTCATGTGGTGGCTAGCACCGGTGTCAGGAAGCCAGGAGGAGGAATCGAATGAGGTACCTGCAAAATTAGAAGAGGGTGGACGAGGAGGAGGAGAAGGGTTATAATTCGAATCAAACCTGTACCAGCATGTATGAACAGTGTGACCGAATCGGTTGCATAATTGACATTGTAGGGAGGGGGCGGACTGATTTGAAGGATGCTGGAAGTTATTATAAGGCTGTTGTTGATGATAGTTTGGCCTTGAACCTTGCGAACGACCCCGACCACGTCCACGATTATTAGTATTATGTTGGTTGTTGCCACGGCCACGATTGGAAGAGGGCCTAGATGTGTAATTGGCAGACGGAGCAACACTGGGCGGGGGAAGCAATGGTGTAGCAGGAGGAGCAGCCGCATGATGGTCAATTCGAGCTTCCATGGTCAGGAGCATGGAAAATAGTTCTTCGACGGTGAGATCAGTACGGGTAGAAACCATGGCGACAAGAGCATCATATTCGCGTCCCAAACCAGCGAGCACATAATTAATAATATCATCAGAATTTAAAGGTTGACCGGCAAGAGCGAGCTCGTCGGTAAGGCGCTTCACAGTCATAAAATATTCGGTAGCGGTGGAGTTAACTTTTCTGGTGGTGGCTAGTTGAGAGCGAAGATGAACAATTTTGGCCCGGGATTGCGAAGCGAAACATCGTTCAATTGCTTGCCACATATCAGCAGAGGTACGAGCATGGTAAACATGAATTAGAACGTCTTCAGAGAGTGATGAGGTGATCGCACTTAAAATAAGGTTGTCTTGTTTAACCCATTGGGCATAATCGGGGTTGGGTTTCCCTTCAATCAGCTTTGGAGGAGACGGGATCGTTCCGTCAATAAAACCGTAAACATCCTGACCTTTTAAATAAGGCACAATCTGTGCTAGCCATATTTGATAATTCGTTCGCGTGAGTTTGATGATGTTGACCGAATTGGATGTGTTGAAGGAGGGATACGGGAGGAGGAAGCACCGGTGGGGGAGGTGGCGGTGACAGAAGAATCAGCTGCAGACATGGCTAAGAATTAAGGTGGGTTAAGGTTTTTGTTTTTTTTGTTTTTTTTTTTTGGAGTTGCAGAATCGAATGAAAGGGGGAGGGAAGCAACAGGAAGAGAAAAGATTTTTTTTTTTTTTTTTTTTTTGTTGTTCGGATGAAGGAGGAAGAACGAAAGAGGAAGAACAGGGTTTTGTTTTTTTTTTTTTTTTATCGGATGAAAGAGGAGGAATCAGGAAGAAGACGGAGGAAGAGGATCGGTGAAAGGGCGGCTTCAGCCTATGGCTCTGCTACCATATCAATGTATAATGATAGAATATTTTTATTGATTTTGATGATTGATTTGGTACAAGAATAGAGGGAAATATATATAGCAACATACAACTTAGCGAACAAGAAAAGTAAACGAGCTAAGCTAAATGAATCGAGCCATATCTATGAACTTGCTGTAACACAAGCTCAAGCTTAAATGTTGATCAGGAGAACATTTCTCACCAAGGCTCTCCACCACCACCTCCGGCACTACAGCCAGTCAGCCGCCGCGGTAGCTGTACCCGAAAATCTTCTAGACATATCTACTACCACTACATGAGACCATTTTTGCTGTTCCAAGAGACAACAGCGGGAAGATCATTAGCGGCAAATTAAGGAAAGTTGGATTGGTTCCTAGCATAGTGTTCGAGCAAGAAGATGGTCAGCACGGAGGAAATAAAAAGCTCATAGCTGTGTAAAATAAGCAGATTAAAAAGCTTGTAACTTTAATGGGTCAGTCGTTTTTCCTCTCCAGGTTGTTTGATCTTGAAGTCCAACCCGATTTGGAATCCGATGAAGAAGCCATTGAGAAAGTTCGTGTTTTACCCAGAATGGTAGGCCATTTTTGCTATATCCATTTTATTGCATTTTTCTGAGAAATTTGCCAAATTTCATATGGGTAGTTTCAGTATGCTATTCTGTAGATAGTTCATTGTGTTGATTGTTTAAACTTGAGAATCTTCTACATGTATACTCAGAATTCTATATCTTGATGGTTTATTTTGTTGATTGACCTATTACATTCTTGAACTGACTTGATTAAACTGTATTTGCCCATGTTATTTTATATATATCTGTTAGGAATCGAACTCCAAGCTATATCCCTTGATTCAGTTTCAGAAGACCTTTTTGTATTCTCCACTATAGTGATATTGTTCCCGTTTGCCCATAGATGTAGGTCGGTTGGACCAAAACACATGTAAAATTTGGTTACTCGTATCGGTTTTGTTTTTCTTTTTTCCTTCTTTAGTTATTCTCTGTTATTATCGTTAAGGGCTATAACTCAGAGGTCGTTTTTTCATAATAAATTGGCATCAGAGACTTAGGTTGTCTGATTTTGGGAAAATAGCCATTGTGACAATAACTTAGTGTTATTTTGAGGAGTTCGATTCGATCCCTAACAATATCCGTATCTGGTGGTCAGATTCATTTGCATTCAAGCACAGATGCAATGCTGAATGTGACGTTTATAAGAGCTCCATCTAGTGCTCTCTTAAAGGTTGATGTTCCTCTTGTATTCAGGGGTGAGGATGTGTCCCCTGGTTTGAAAAAAGGTACATTACATACAATCCAATGTTCTCATTATCATCCTGCTGCATGAAATGTTCTGATTTTGGCTAATTGTTTAGCTTTAATGTTATCCTGCTGCTTTTGTCTCACTTTCATGCCGATTATGTTATGTACATTGCGAACCGGTTTGTATGCATGCATCGTTGTTTTACTAGAATTGGTTTAACTTACCTTTCTAATCTGCATAAGCTATTTTTCTTGGGAGCTTTATTTGCACCACAACGATCCTATCGTTGTACCACACTAAATCGAAGGTCGATTGTCACTTTTTCAACCTTTTTAAAGTTGACTCTTAACTCAAGAATCGACTTTGAAAAGGTCGATTTAGTGTGATGCATGGTATGTGTGGTGCATCGGCAAATTCGGGCAGGTGCACATAAAGGCTCCCGTTTTCTTTCCTAAAAATTGTTACTGGTGATAGTAATGAGATGAAGGGACATATGAATCAATCAGTGACATAATATCTATCAACATCGGCAAGGATGTTATAGGAGTGCCTTCAGGGATCATAGAGATTATACAGTACAACCGTTTTACAAAGTGCAATGCATTGTAACCACATTTTTTTTTTTTACTCTCTTTTACCATGCACACCTCTACTATGTGAAAGAGGGTAGAAATGTGTAGATATTATGCATGCCACTTGATATAAGATACTTACAACGCGTTGTAGGATAAAATTTTCCAGGGATCAACATAGTACTGAAGCGTGTTATATTATGACTCATCTGCCACTTTGATAAGCATTATATAGTAGACAACCTTGCTTTTACATCAAACAAAGCGTCCGTACGATGTGAGCCTTTAATAAATTTGCTGTTAGAAAGATGGGCTTTGAATATCAATTAGCATATATATTATTGCAGGGGCATACTTGAATATCATGAAGAGAAGAGTGAAATACATGAGCCCTCCTGATGTGATACCGCCATATATCGATGTGGATTTAAGCGAGCTGGATATTGGAGGGAAGTTAACAATGGGGGATCTCAAAGTCCATCCTGCTTTAAAGCTGGTTCAGTCGGATCAACAGCCAGTGTGCAAGATAATGAGTGTACGTGTATCCGACCAAAAGAAAGCTGAACAGAAGAAATCTGATCAAAAGAAAAAGTAAACTTTTGGGCATCTTAGCAAAAAAAAAAAAAACCCTTTTGGACGCACGTGTGTTTGGCACTGGTATCATTGGATGATCATCAAGACAACATTTTTAGTCTTTTTGTACCAATGCATGGAGAAATCTTTCCTGAGGATCCCGAACCCTTTGTTCGCGCACGTGCACAACTTTACCTTGGTTAAGCAGCGGCTGTTCAATATTTAGATATTCGTTGTAGCTGATGAACTTATCTCTGTAGTGTTGAACGTGTCATGGTCTCATAGTGGTATTTCAGTTCTTCTACTTGAGCAGTTCTTGTTTATCTTATCTGGGGTTTCATTATCTTGTTTACATAGAACCACTGTTCAATCCCAATTACTGTAAGTAGCGACACACAATCCTTGTTGTTGATTTGAAGAATGAATCATAGCTATTAGCTAGTGTAAGAGAAGAAGGTTTTAGAATCACGGTCTCCATCAACATCTTAAGGACGGAGCTCGTGCAATAATGTATCAGAAGAAGCTGCAAAGGTGGGAAGGGAGGAGAAGATAGAGCTAGCAATTCAGAACATGAATGCAAAGCTTTTGAGGGCAAAGAGCCAAACTAGTAAAATCTGCATCTTTATTTCAAGAGACAGCTGATTCAATATAAGACAGAAAATACTGTGAGAAATAGAGCTCCAAAAAAAAAAAAAAACCACAAATCGATTAAATCATCAGAAGCCAAAGCCCTGGAAAATGTAACGACACTTGCAGATGAGAAATAGTGCTTCATCTTTAATGAGTATCAGTATCTAAAAAATCAAGCTAAAGAAATTGCTGACAAAAAGGTTGTAGGTATATTGAAGCTTTATAAGCCGGTGAGAGATAAAAATTCTAATGGAAACTGAAAAGGCTAAAAAAGAATGTAGGGAGGCCAATGAAACGTCATGATCACATTCTTAAAGGGAGTGTTAAAGTGCTCCATATTGACATCGGCCACATCGAACACTCGAGTAAGAGTAAAACTCTATAGGTATTCAGAGATCGATTCCAATGTAGTCGAGCCAGTTATGGCTGAATTAAACGAGATACAATGAATAACTTCAACACAAGATGAAAAGATAAAGAGCTTAAACATATGAAATAAAGAAACATATAAAGCAAAACCACACTTGAAGTCAACAATTTGTATTAGTCACTCAAAACTATTCCCCACCTTTGACTAGAGTTCCAACCTTAAAAACATAAACGAATAACTCAAAACCCGGGAAAAAGAAAAAAAAAAATTCTTTTCAAAAAAGGCACTAGCTTCAAAAGCAACAACTTTATGTTGAACAACTGCTTGTTGTTTTCTTTCTTACGAGGCTGAGTACTAAATATCTAGAAGATCATTGAATTCAGAAACAAAACCATGCAGCAGCCACATAAACGTCAGTAATGAGAATTTCAAGAGGGATGTGACAGGTCAGGATGTTCTGCAAACTGCTGCTTAACCTGCTGAGATAAAGGGGCAACAACATATGGAGCCATTGTTGAAAGAGGATGGTTCGTCTTCATCGCTGATTCAGACTTATGTTGTTGGCTAATCACAACCTCATTATAAGCTCTTTGTGTTTGATCTACACCGTTGTGTGGGTGTAAAGGCGGCCTACTAACAGCTTCCACGTTTACATTATCAGACAAGCTACCCTGATCAATTGACATATTGCAATTAGGATTCTGCCTAATAGGCACAAAGTAAACCTGGTAGGGTTGATTCAAGAAATAAGGGCTATGTGCTTGGTTCTGAGCCGGTAATGGATACACCGGATACAACGGAGCAAGAGACATTTGACTTGTGGGATATTGATTTGTGTATTGCAGACCTCCTCCTGGAGTGTATGGTAGATGCTCATACGGAAGGTGCTTTCCCTCAGATTGCTGCGGCAGTAAGTGATACTCTGGAAACGGAACTGGTTTCTGTGAATTTTTTGTAGATGGTGGATCGAAATTTGGGTTTTCCATTTCGCTGTTGAATGAATGGACCCGAGTTAGTTGCTCCGGATGAATCTCTTTCTTGGATGGAACATTAAAACTTCCCACACCGTTATCACTGTCAAGTTTCAATAAGAATCTCAACTGGTTTAGAAATCTTATGATATTGCATAACCAGGTTATATGCTGTCATCTACCAAACATGATTCCAGTAACAACAACAACAACAACAAAAAAATGGAAGATAAATTAAGAATAGAATGCAAAAACAAAGATTTGTGCTTAAGAAATCCATTAGAATACATAAACTAATTAAAAATTATATCATCACTTATTATATTTAAGTTTCAATATACACAACACCCTTTTAGACAGATAATTATAAATGCTGTAATTTTCAATATATTGTTGATTAAACAAAGTGTTAAAAGTTTACATTAAAAAATTAAATATAATGAAAAGTAGCTACAGTTATATCAGTAGTGTTGCCTACATGTCGGAGCTATGTCGTTATTGTGTCACTTATTAAAAAACAAAAATAGGTTTCTAACGTGCGGTGATGAAGGAGTAGCGTGTCCGAATAACGTCAACATTTAAACTTTAGGTTTCGTTTGTTTTAGGTTGGAGGCTTTTTTAGAGTTCTTTTTTAGAGTTTTTTTTAGATAAAATGATTGAAGTAATTATTAGAAAGTTAATGGGGTAAAATAAAGTAGAATAATGATTGATGTAGATTATGAAATAAAGTAGAATAATGAATAAATAAGGGTAAAAATTGTAATAAAGTTGATAAAGTGAAATGATGAGAGATGAACCACACAGTTTAAATACAAAATAAAACCGTGCGTTCTGTGTGCTGCCACACGGTGTCTCCGCATCGTGTGGAGACACCACACAATAACTTCCCGAAGAGAAGGAGTGTCTTTAAAATGTCACAACTCACAAATGTCTCACTGGCAAAATAAAGGGAGGTGTGGAGACATACACACCGCACAGTTTCATTCTGTTTTTAAACTATGTGGTTCTGATCGTTTCACCTATCACTTCACCTCAAAATCCCTCTCACACAAGTATTTCCCCAAAATAAAGTTTTTCGACTTTTGACAAACTCTGACACCAATATCCTCTGCCGTACAGTTCTGTGTGCGACTTATAAAAGTGTGGCAGGTTTTTTTATCAGAGTCAACCTTGCAATATATGCTTTAAAAAAGTGGAAAATCCTTTTAAAAAAAAAGAAAAAAGAGAGTTGAAAATCCACAAAATATTAGTATATGTTTTAATAACATTAAGACTGTATTTTGTTGTAGCATTATTCACATGTTTCGTATTGACATAGAACGAAATAATAAAAAAACCAGGCATTGCAAATGGATAAGAATCCCATACATAAATAGGAATGAAATTACTGGATTTGGTAGGAAAACAATGGAATAAATTAATAGGGGAAGGTGAAAAGTGTCTTATGCTAGTTTTGTACCAAGATAATACAAAACAGTTCATACAACCTTCAAAGAGACACATATAATTACATACGAAATCCATTGATCCAATCGTTTTGTATTAATTACATTCCAAGGTATTTTAAATCGTTGTTATGGAATGTGCAACAATATAATGAAGGGTATTGTTAATGGCACGACACCCAATTTACTCGGGCACCACACCTGTGCAAAATTCGACTTTTTAGAGGTCGAAATAACACATTTCGACTTTACAGGGATTAAAATAACACATTTCGACTTTACAGGGGTTGAAATAACACATTTCGACTCCTAGAAAGTCGAATTTTGCACATGTGTGGTGCCCGAGTATATTATGTGTGGTGCCATTAACAATGCCCTATAATGAAACGTACAGATTGAATATTTACTTTCTAGGGTATTGTGTAACCGTTTCGTGCTACTCGTGCATGCTTAAATAGTGCAACGGGAACCTAGTCAATGACTATGGCTATGAGCGTGAATACATGCATAGGCATAACACGTGCATATCGATTGCGCATAACCATATATACGAACATGGATATGCATATAAGCAAAAAACCAAGTAAACTAGCAGGAGATTCGTACACATTTGGTATTTTTTTCATATCTAATTCATAATGATATCATGATTTCAATGCGAAAAAGGTATGCAATAGTAACAATGTTATAAAAACAAAAAAAAATTTCAGACTTATTTTTCCATTGCCATACAAAAACATGGACAGCATAGTCTGCATAGAGTCCAAAAATAGCAACAACAAAAAAGACATAATATAATAATAGTGGGAAAGCAAATGGCAAAGGGGGGAAGAAAGAAAAAAAAAAAGTGAAAAAAATAAAATAAAATCGAATCAAAACAATGAAAATAATACCTTTCTATGGAGGCCGAGGACGGCACTCTAATCTTCTTCTCAAGCAATCCCACAGAATTACCTTCAGGTTGTTGGACCCCAATCGCCGGCAAATTCCCCGGCGAAACTAAGGAATGTGTCGATCCAAACGACAAGCTAGGCTTCAAAACCAACGACTCCGACCGTCCAATAACAGCTTTAGCTTCAATTCCATTTTCGCCGCCGGCATTGTCAGCAACATTCTTCAAATTGTCCAGCTGCGCCTGCAATGATACATTAGAATCCAACCTATCCAATTCACGATCCAGATCCTTATCCGTAGGCTGAACGCACTGGATTATTCCAGTATTATTCAGAGCATCAGAAAACCACGAGTCGGATTTTCTGTCAACAAGCATCGACCCGATCGGTTCAGGCTTAATCGGAAAAAGAAACAACCTAATCCGAGAAGTTGTAGTAGAATTCACCGATCTATTGACGCGATCATGCTCTTCCAGCATGTTTTGAAAATCCTCATCATTGATTACCGAAACAAGGGAATCCAAATCCTCGCCTGGAAGCTGGTATTTCAAATGAAAAGGACGTTGATTAAACAGAACACGAGACAGATGCGCTGTGAGAGCCGAAAGTGACGCGGCGGTTGTACGGCAATCAAGCGTGATGATTCGAGTTTCTCCGCCGGCGTAGAAAAGAGAATTGGTCTGTGGACGGGGTACGATGTGGCCGCCGTAACTGCACATCAATCGGAGTTTGGTAGCGGAACCGGGAACGGTTGGTACGGTGACGGTTACGCCATTGGTGGTGGATGACGGTGACAGAGGCGGCGGGTCCATTGTTTTCGGGTGACCGGAGATTCAGGGATAGGAGAGAAGAAATAGCGGGCGAAGAAGGGAAAAGGTTTTATATATGGTTTGAATTAGTACTGACAAAGTAATTGTTATTATTATGATGATTGGTAAAATCGACTATCATAGTTGGGTGACAGGTCATCAAATTAAAAGGCTAAAAAAATCATAGGAAATTATACGGTGCCCACACATACCCACTAAAACTCAAGATTCATTTGTTTTGCTACTGTTTTCATAGCCTTGAAGAGTAGTATCACCGCATGGCCGACTAAGGATGCCGCCACACCAAATCGGTTCACCATAAAATTCCTATCTTTTCTCGTAAAATAAATAAATAAATAAATAGAGAAGAGTTGACAAGAAAGGCTTGATAAATAATGTACTTAGAAATAGTGTATAGTATATATATATATATAAATGACCGGATAAGGTTGGATGTAATCATTTTTGCGATGGCTCAAGTGGTCTTGATAGTCACATACGATGTACATTTGATTAATTCAATTTTTGGACAAAAACAATAAACGAAAGATTAATCGATCATTCAAGAACAATCATTCTACCAATATAGACATTTAAGCATGCAGTACCTGATTTAGCATTTCGCAACAAATTTCATATTTTAATAGATCTAAAACACAAATAGCAAAGTTTTTAATCAATTTTAATCATTTAATCACATAAAGTTCAGACTTTAATTCGGATCAACCAAATAATAAAATAAGCACAAGCTATTTGAAGATAACAACACGCTAATCTTGATTAAGCACGGAAAACGGGAATATCAAAGGTAGAAGTACAACCAAGACTGAAAAGGTCTCATCTTTGCACAAATCAATAGGGAATCAAACCTTTTCAGGCATGCAGACACTGACAGGAAAAGAAGAGATAATGAAAAACTTCCCTGAAAAAGCTGGAGCATCACGGGTTGAAGATTAGTGGATGATAAGTCATCATCGGCCTCAGATAAACCATCATCGGCCTCAGCAAAGTCAGAGCTTCATTTTGGCCGGTTCTCCACCTTCACGGACACACTGACCACAAGCCTGGCATCAACAAGTGTTGTAGAGATTCCAAGGTCCAAATCAGAGCTATTTCGGAATGAACACGGCAACGTTGAACCAAAAGGTTACCAAGAGAGCTATTTTGGGTAGAAGACGAGTATTGAAACCATAAGGTTTCTTTAGCGATAGATAAGTCATGAAAACATGCATTATTAGATAGAAAGATTATATCATTATATTAGCACCATATTTCAAAAAGGTCAATCGAAGAGAAAAGATCCAACTTTGTTACTCGAAAATCGGCAAAACAAATAAACAACAGAGCCGATTCATAAAGAAAAGAGATGAAAAATCGAGCCTTTTACCAATCATAAAAGAATAGAGGAAGGATATTACCGGATCTGGCTTGGTTGATGTTGATAGAACATCATTGACCTCAGCTTGTCATCATCGGTCTCATCAAAGTCGTTCTCAGCATCAAAGATCGATGCTTTTCACCATAGCCCTGCCTTCTAAGCACCACAAAGCTCCAAACGCAACAACAGCTTTATGAACAGCGCCGGTGAGCCATGTGATACCACAGTTGCAGAGGAAACAGAAAAAGAACGGAGAAAGCAAAATTGGAGAGTGAAGAATCAATGATAAACCAAATAATAATGCTGGAACCCAAAAAACCCAAGAAGAACCCCAAAAAAATAACCAGCCCAACAATCAAATGCCATAAGAACAGAAAAAGGAATAAGAGGAATTACCTTACCAAAACCTTCTTCTACTCCGACGATATACAACACCGATTATTACACAGACATCTTCAGAGCAGCACCGACAGAGGAACCGTGAATTGAGAATGATAATGACACGATAGATAAGTCATGGAAGAGCAAAACCTCGGAAGAGGAAGAAATCGAGAAGCAAGAGACGTTAGAAATGCGAGCCATTAATGTGATAGACTTTTCGGAATGATAGCGGAAAGGAGAAGAGATAAGTACGAGAGGAGGATTTACGAGTGGGAATGCGGCTCAACGTTATTTGGAGAAAGAACACGGTGGTGGACAACGTGTCAAATACCTCGCAAAACGACGTCGTTTAAGGCGATCGAAAAAGCGGAAGAAGAGGACAAATTATGAACAACATTGATTTAATATATACTATCTAAGTTAAGATATATGAATGGATAAGATTGTGTAGTGAAACATTCACTACACGTTATGTGTACACTGTATCACCTATTTAATATACATATTGCCACATGATAGGAATGTATCCTTCAAAATAAATGGATAAGAATATGCAGTGAATGTCCACTATACACTATATGTAGTGGACCAGCAATCCGAGTTTGTAGTGAGTGACCACTATACACTATGTGTAGTCACAGAGAAGGTAATGTCGTGGTTGATTACCTAGCAAAACAAGCTAGTTCATTGTAAAAAATAGAGGCTTTAGACTATGCAAATCCTGGTAGTACTCTTGGGCTGCTGGTCCTGAGAGATGCCCTGGTTCTTCCAGCAATCCGAGTTTGTAGATGATAAATCAGCTCCTCTTTTCATTTCTGGAAGCACTATTCATTGTTGGAAGCACAACTTCTGTTGGATCATATCTTGGTGGTGTGTATGGTTTTTATATTTTGCAGGAACTTTTTATCCAGCTACAACGTCTCTTCATGATTTTCCTTATATTGGTGTGGTGGATTGCTTGGATAAATGCTGATGGATGAAATTTGATTCAAGGATGGACGCAATTCGACCCCAGGTTGGCATATGTGATCCTGATGTTGCACATGAAAGCTGGATGTTTGCTTGGTTGTGGAAGCAGTTAACTTGCTTGAACTCTTTGGTTTGCATCATGAATATTAGAAGTAGCAGGATGTTTTTGATTTTGCAGCAATACACTTTATGGTCTTCGTGAAGTCTTTATCCTTTATTATACGGCATCTTCAGATGGGAGTTGCTATACGTTCTCCTCTAGTTTTATATTTGTGGTTATTTTTACTCCTAGAGGGGCTATTCCGACACATGGGGGACCATACTCTTTCTTAAGACTCGGAATTTTCTGCATCAGGTTTGCTGGACTAGGTTTTGAGGATGTGGTGCACACGTGTCGACGACGTTTTTTTCGTGGGTTGTCAGGAGATGACTCTGTAAAACCTCAGTTCTTCATCAATAAAATTCTGAGTTTAAAAAAAAAAAAAAAAAAAAATGTAGTGGACGCATCACCGAGTTTGTTTTTTTTTTTAAATATAAAAATGGTTCGGAAGAGTTTGGATTCTTGGGTTATTTAGAAAACAGAACAATAATTGAAAAAAAATTAAAATCAGAATGGCTATAAAAAATGACTATGTTACATATTTTAACTTTTTCTAGAGATAAATATGCCAAGTGTTTTATTATCTATAAAAGATGCCTCCGATTGATTTCATTGATTTGTCCGGAATAAATTGGATTGGAGCGAATTAGGTTAAGTTTAAACATATAGGACAAAATTTGATTTCCGGTTATTATTATTATTATTTTTTTTTTGTAAGAGAATAATAGATACATGTCTACTAACAAAAAATGATGTTTATATTGACGTTACAAAGTAAGAAAACCATTATTATCACCACTAATTTTTTTATTTTTCTAGAAATTAAAATTTCTTCCTATCGCGTCCGATCAACGTTTCATTATCAGTGACTTTCCCTTCTCCAAAATAAAATAAAATAAAAATCACACAAACATGCAATAGAATTAAATTTTAAAAAAACGACGCTTATTAGTGGCATCGGCTGCTTTTACTGTGACACCGTGACGGCTCCAAAGAGGAGCATTATCGGTGAATTGACCCCAACTAAAAAAAAGATTTACTAGTATTTTTCACACTATTTAAAATTGTATACACCGATATATATTAACTGTAAACATAGCCCTACTTGGATTTTTAAGATTATTACTTTTAAATTTATAATACGATGTGTTGTTCTTGATCATTTCAAAATTCCTACGGCCGGCCCTGCCGTGACAATACACCCAAAATAGTGGACTACGCGGCTACGCCCGTCTCTAAATGATATTAATAAAGAGTTTTAAACATATTAACAAAGTGAATGAATGTACTATTATTATTTTTTTGAGGGGAAAAACTTCTTTATTAGACTTTATCCGTCATACAAGCTGAGATAACATGTATAGGAGGGGATAACCCCCATGTTTTGCTTCCTACCAAACTTAGACTTCTTTAGCTAAAAGGTGGGCTGATATATTACCCGACCTTTTTACAAAAGATAATTCAAAATAGGAAAAGCATAAAATCATATTGCAACAGTCTTCGATGATGCTTCCCACCTGTGATAAATCTAGAGCATCCGAGTTGAGTTTTTGAATAATAGTAAGAGAATCTCCCTCGAAAATAACATTAAAAAAGCCCCATGTAATAGCAAGAAAAATCGGATGATAAATCGCAAGCGCTCCCCCCGTGTTCACGTCATAACCGCCTTCCAACTTCCTTTAAAAAGCATTGAGAATATCATGCACCCTGTGAATCTCTAAGGATCCCTCCAACTGCAGCCGTTGCACCATTGGAAGAAGCATCGACATTAAATTTAACAAGTTGCGAAGAGGGGGGTTGCCATGTCATACGTGCCGGCTGAGGTTCCTGTTGAGTAGTAGGTGTCATTATAGCCAATGTAGTCACTTGCTTCGCTTTGGGCACGAAGGATAAGGGATGAAACATAAACATCATTTTTGTCAAAGACCCATGAACATCTTGCTTTCCATATAGTCCATAAGAGAGTAATGATGAATGCTATCTAAATTTTCATCTTCTTTTGCGACTAAGACATCAATGAAATCAGCGAAAGAGAAGACTTTTAGCTGCTGCCAGATTGGGACCTTTCTCCACACTCGTTTGGTATCTCGCACTCAAATAGACAGTGACACGCCATTTCTGGGAGCTCATTGCAGATTTTGTAGAACCGTTTCCTAACCCGCGACTCTTAAGTCCCATTTCTTGGGAGAGCATTTTGTATAACCTTCCGATCCGAGGCTTTAATTTCAAGCGCCAAAACCTGGTCCAAAATTTATGTTGCGCCGAATAGGATGGCATGTCTTTATTCTCTTCACTAGTCTGAAGATGACGGTATAAATGGTATCCGGACCGAACCGTGTATATACCATTCTTAGTGTAGTGCCAAATGAGTTTATCCTCCTTGTTTTGAGGCGATAGGGGAATGGTTAGAATTAAATCAACTTCATACACATGAAAACATTCTTTCACCACATCTTCCTTCCATAATCGAGTGTATAAGTATTTGAGATTGCTAACCTTCTAATGGCAGCTTCATCGGACAAGCTTGAAAGGAAGGAGAGCAAGGCAACCAGGGGTCTCCCACTACGTTTATGGCATCTCCTTTTACGACCCTCCAACGCAACCTATGAATTAAAAGTTCTCTACCACTTATAATGCTTCTCCGGATTGTTGAGGGAAAAGTAGTGAACAAAGCAGACATAAAAGTCTTTGATGGAAAATATTTTGCTTTAAGTACTTTGGAGGATTTAGTTTCGGGGTCCTTCAAGATTCTCCACGCTTGTTTTGCTAAAAGTGCTTTGTTGAAACTCTCTAAATCACGAAAGCCCGTAACCCCTTCATCTTTTCTCTTGCAACAAACCGACCAGGATTTTCAATGAATTTTTTTAGCTCCTTTTCGATTCACCCTCAGAAAAATCCTCTTATCATCTTCTCAATCTCGCCAATCAGAGTTTTAGGAAGTTGGAAACATTGCATTATGTACTGGGAAAGAGCCTCGACAACCGCTTTAATTAGAATCTCCTTTCCCGATGAAGATAGGAATATACTATTATTTATGGGATATGAATGTTTTTACTGTGACAATATATTGAAATTAATGTACTACATCTATCTCTAAATAATAATAATTTCAGAGGTTTTCTCACTTACTAAGTAAATGAATGAATACGCTACTATTACTGTGATATGAAATATTTCTATGTAATTGTAGCAAATATTATGATATTGTCCCATTTGTAGCTATATATATATGCCATGATTTAATCATATATGACATAATCAACTTTTGGATGGGGTCCAAACCCAAAAAAAATAATTGTATAATCAACTTTTGGATGGGGTAAAAACGAAGAGGTAATCAAGCAATTGAGCATATAATTAAGCCTCAATACAAGTAAAAAAGTAGAAACGGCGGTGGCTTTAATTCATTCCAATTTCTATTTTAATTGACACATTTTTCTAATAACTTACTCAATTCATCAAACATCAACTACAAACTATATGCTATTACAATACAATCTCAAAATTAATCGTGCGATGAATAATAATTACGGATCAATGATATAACGGTTATCTGTATAATTGATGCGTATCATTACTTTTGGGTGATGTTGATCTAAATGAATGCGACATTGTTGCTGTTAGATGTAATATCGTCGGATCAATCATGGATTGACCCGATTACGCAGCGGAAGGCATCAGATCTAGATCTAAACGAAACAAAGAACATAAATTAAAGATCTAAACCTACAAGGGGTTTAGGAGCCTACCTTTTTATGGTGCTTAACTCCAAGAACGATAGATCTCCAAGAACACGTATTTTGAGAAGCCACGGCCTTCCAACGTGTGTCTCCCAGCAACACCAGGTGGATGGTGTTTCCCGCCGCCGGACCTCCTTGATATGCTACCGGAATAATCCCGAAGATTATTCCAACTCGAACCCTAAGAATAGAGGCCAAAATTTTCAGCCAATTTCTCTTGTGAATAGTGACGTGAATAGTGTGTTTCAAAAGGCTTGGAAGAACTATAACTTTATATAGGAGAGTAAAACTTAACCTCCAAGGATTAAATAATTAAGAGATAATTATTACATTAATCCTTTTTCCAAATAAAAGATAAATAAAATAATTATCCCAAACAAATTAGGATAAATCATATTATTATCTAATATTTCATGAATTATCATTTAACAAATAAAAGATAAATCACACATTAAATAATTATCCAAGAAAACTAATTTCTTAATAATATATTAATGCAAATATGCGCCCCAACACTTAGTCGATAAGTCATGCGCATATTTCTATATTTGACCAATTAGGTCAAAAGGTCAACACACCAATTTGGGCGAGTCCACGAAAAATGTCTTTTCCGTGTATTTAATTATTTAGTCCAACTAAACAATTAATCCACATATCAATTAAATAGCCCAATCCACTATTTAATTATAATTGAGGTGCAACGACGAGAAACCTATATGCTATATTAGGAGCGCGTCGGGGACCATGGACCCGTATTCGGTAGCTTTACAATAAATCGAATAAAATTATTCATCGGACGAATAATTATATCCAACCTATTAATTCCGGGATTACACCACCATAAACCCGAAACGAACTCTATCGAATATAGAATACTTACACTCAATTTATGAGTCGAAAGCGTCCAACGATATAATCATTACATACGGATAAATCCTCCATAGTTGTTCATTTCGATTCGGGATATTTCCGTAAACCCTTCTCGAAACATCTTATCCTTATTTACCATTAACCCCCTAGTGATCAATTAGTTCATATTCAATATAATATGAACTCGGCCGATCGATCGGTTTAGGGTCAACAAATAAGGGAATCGTCTCTCTACTTCCCGAGGGAAGGAATGGATTCCATATACGTGATAGCACGGACCACTCACTCATTCCAGAATAGAGCCAACGAGAAGTGTTGGACCACATACTTCGAAGTGATCCTTACTAACACATCAAACTCTACCCTAGTCTAAGCAGTCGTCTGTGATCACCTTGTTAGGTGTAATGCCCGAAAGACAATTTTGTAATTGTTTTATTTAATAAATGAAATGATGTTATTATTCATATTTATTATTCTCATATTCACCGATGTGACAATAGTATTTACACTACAGAAAACCCTAAGTATATCGTTTATGTAATCACTTAACTCAGTGTATGGTATATACACGGGAGGATTGAGTTAGTGAAGATGTACTTAAAATACAATTAGCCCGTAGTGAAGTTAATCGAGAGTATCGGGTCTCTCCTTTAACGTACTATTAATGCGCCCAGAACACGATAGGTGTGATTGTCTTATCCGGACTTTCGGTTAAGAGAACCTAATGGGGCATTTATATATGATAGATATATCATATAGGGTGGACCGATTTGATTAGAGTTCACGATATAATTCCGTAATCGAGAAGTCTTATCGAATCAATGGATGATCATATTTATGGATATATCTTAATCCGAGGTGATCACGATCAACTTTGCTTGAATCGGTATGAGGTTTGACTTGACGGTTAAGGATTACACCGAGTACGTGGTCCGAATTACCCCATCTTGGCATTTCTTGGATTGAGTGAGTAGTCGTGTTATCACGGATACGGAATCCATTCCTTCCATTTATGGAAGTAGATAGACAGATTCCTTATTTGTTAGCCCTAAGAAAATGATCGATCCCGGGAGTTCACATTTGACTAATTAGCTACTATTCGGTTATGTGCACTAATTAATCACTAGGGGGTTAATGGTAAATAAGGATAAGAGGTTCTAAAAAGGGTTAACGGAAATTTCCCGATTTAGAATGAACGATCTATGGAGGATTAATCCATATGTAATGATTATATCAATGGACGCTTATTATTATTATCGTGACGAGATAAATATAATCGATAATCGGAGGAGTGCGATCTCGGGATTATGGTGGCATATTCCCGTGATTGATTTATCGAATATAATTAATCGTTCGTAAGATAATTATTTATTTGATTTATCGGAGCCGTGATTGTTAGTCCATGGTCCCGACGTGCCCCGATCGCTCCAATATAGCATAGCTATTCTCGGACGTCGAATCCTAATAATGATATTAATTTAATTCTTATTAGAATTTAATTAATCGATATGTGAATTAATTATTTAGTGACTATTTAATTAGTTGGAACTAAATAATTAAAATAATTGGAAAAGACACTTTCCATAATCTTGGCAATTAGTGTGAATGGAAAAAATCACAATGACTAGGTCATTTAATGTGATAATGGCGCCATTCTTGTTTTTATGGTAACAAGGAATTACTTCGCTTGTGTATTAATAAGACGTGTATAATATATTTATTGGATAAATATTTATGGAAATAAATAAAGATAAATATTATTCTAGATTTGTTCTAGAATATTATGGGATTATCTTTTATTTAATAGGATTATTATAATTGATTTTGTATTAATTATTAAATCCTTGGAGGCTAAGTTTTACTCTCCTATATAAAGAGAGTTATAGCCTCCAACGCAACACACATGATAAATTTCGACCTCACCTCTTAGAGAGGGAAGGAATAAATTTTTGCCGAGGGGAGAAAGAGAGAAAAACTTAGAGTTTTTCCGGGTAGCATATCGTGAGGGTTCGAGTCGAGGATTTACTTCCACCGGGAGTTCTTGGATCACACGTACGGAAGATCGTGGTGCTCTTCACACCTTCGTTCGTTCTTTCTATTGCGGTTCTCCAACTTGGATTTTGAGATCCAAGAGGTATGTTCTACAACCCCGCTTGTAGAGTAGATCTAGTTATTTTATTACGTGTATTTTATAGATCTAGATCCTTAAAATCACTTCCGCTGCGGATGATATTACTAACAGTGGTATCAGAGACCAAGGGGATCTATATTTATTCGTATAAAATATTAGATCTAGGAGTGGAAAACATGTAGCTTTTATTTTAAATTTTAGCCGATGCATGTTTACATTTTTTTTTTTATGTTGTTGCGATTGTTGTGGTTGAAGAGATGGATTGGGGTTGGCACCGTTTACCCGTTAGATCTATTGTAAACTCATATAAACGATGAAAATTCGTCCATATGAGTATAGGAAATTATGTAATTTATCTTTATTGCAAGTTTAATTTCCAGCAAATAGATCTAGTTAGTAGCTGTTTAGTATTTTTCCTTTTCCCGTTGATCGAACCGTTGAAACGAAGATCCCTCCGGTCAGAATCAAGATTATAAGATGATGATCAACTCCACAAATTTTGGCGTCGATCAGAGTCTGTTTCAATATCCGTTTGATGCTGCGAAGAGGCTGCTGTAACAGAAAAACGCAGGATTCACAGAAACACTACCTGTGTCTTCCTCGATTTTCTGGGAGAGTTTGGACCATTGAAACGAAAATCCGACTGTTCAGATTGATCAACTTGGAGTTTTGGACGTATCATAAAAATTTCAGGTCGATCGGGATTCATCTCGATTCCCGATCTGCCTCAGGAAGTCCTTGATGCAGTGCAGTCAAAGTCAGATTCAGCAGCAAGTTTGGCGGTTTACTGGAGAAAATTGGTAAGTCAAAACACCGATCCAACCGTCCATATTGAAGTTCAAGGAGTGAAGATATGATCTGGAAAGTTTCGTCCCGATCCGAGTTCGTTTGGTATGCCGATCGTCGAAGAGTTCGAACAACTGCAGATTTAGTTAGAAAGTATAACCCTAGTTAGGGTTTTGGTTGTTTTTTTTTTATTTTCTAATAGATTAGATACGGGGGTGCCAACGATCCATCTCGGTGTTTAAATTTTCCGCATTTATTTTTTATGTGTTTGATCATAAAATAGATATAAAATCGGAATTGCCATGACATGCATCATATCATAAATCCACTCCATGCATACATGTAGCATTTTAATTTTGGTAATTAAAATAGGCATGTATACAAACTCGTGTAATTAGTTGAAATTTTATTAATATGTGGTAATTAATTTAATTTAGTAACTAATTAAAGATCCGAGGACGGGTTATGAAATCGTTAAGCCTTTCGGTGTGTGTTCTCGGTGAACCGCCTTAAAGCCCAAACGAGATCACGTTTTCAATTCGTAGTGTACGAGATTGAATGATGGTAAAAGAACGATAAATCTTGGATAAAAACGGTTCGCCTATAGGTTGGGTGGTCAGCGAGTTTCGCTCAAACGACTTAACCCTCCTAGTGTGATGTATGCACGGGGGTCCGGCAAGACTAAGCCAAACCGAGAGCGGAGGGGTGATTCCTTCTAATCTCAATAGGGCTCTCTTGACCCGATTTCGTCCGACTGTCACATATGTTCCAACGAATAGGACGGGTAGGCTTGCCTACGTTACCGACACCATTCGGAATCCTTGATTTGATGTGCTTTTATGTTAACATCAAAAAGACGTGGTTAGTTAACCCACCACCACTTCCAAAATATTGAGTGGGAGCGGGGGAGGCGGCCGGCCAACCCCACGGCCTCTACTATAGATACAAGTAAGTGAGAGAAGGGTGACGCCTCGCGGCGCTTTGATTTCGTCCCCAAGGATGGTGTTCACCCCTATCAACATTCATGGCTTGGTCTCCGAAAGGATAGGATTTACGGGTACTCGTCGGGTCAGCGACCTATCCTAAGACGGCACACTCGGGGCGTACCTAAGAGATCCGATATAGTAGGTCACACTCATCATGGGTATTTTTGGTAATACCTAGGCTTAAAAAGGAAGGTAGTCAATGAATAAAGGGATGTTCGATTCTCGTGGGATGTTCGATCCTCACAAGTTATTCATTGATGAGATTGTCTCTCTTTAACCGTCATCTCTTTGACCTACCCTAAGGCGGCACTGAGATGCGAGGTTAAAACCTTGGAATGGTAGAGTAGACTTAATTTTAGTTTACAATTCCTAAAATAAATATAGTAGTGTTAAACTTGAATTAATATATGTCATTTTATTTACGACATTATATCCTTACTAAATTGCTTAAAATTTATAATTGACTAGTATTGACTTCGTTAAAAAGTGGAAAGTAACTAGGACGTTGAACTAGTTAATCGATAATGCAAATTATTTTTCAAAAGAGATATTTTCTCTTAAGCCTTTTAAAAACCGAGTGACATATAGGCATGTCACTAGTGTCATTCGTGTCAAACGGAAGACAAACTTAGTTTGATCAAAGGTGATTTCGGACTTTGAAATTCTTCTAGTGAATTTTCGGTGTGTAGTGACTACACACGTAACCGTTCTAATTGAAAAATCGGAAAATCATGAAGCTGTTGCTAGTTAGACGATATTTGGAATCGATGAACTAGTGGGAGTTTTATGATTTGTATTTTTACGGAAACATTAGAAAAGTGTAAGTGTTTACACGAGAGATTTTCAAATTGAAAATTTGGAAAATCATAAAATGAAGCATTATTCTTTGGTTAGACGGTATTTGGAACCGATAAACTAGTGGGAGCTTTAATGTTATGATTTGTTGTTTTTCTAGTATATTAGAAAATCCGACAAGTCCGGACAAGTAACACTCGAAATAGACATCCCACGGTTCAAGAGTAGTATCTACTCACACGAGCTGCTAGTTCAAAAGCTGTTTCCATTTATGGAAAGTCAAGAATGGGAGAGTATGTCTAAGAGTGTTAGTCATCTAAAAGCGAGTTGATTTTAAGGCTAAACCGAAAATTAATAAACGAAAACCATAGGATAAGGATAGTGATTTCGGATCACCAACCTATGAATCCTTGGTGATTTTCTCGTAGACTATGTTCTTTGGAAGAACAAGATAGTTATGCATTAACGATTAATAGACTAGACAACGGGCAGTAATTTTAGCTATAAATAGTGGGAGTGATATGAGGAAATGAATCTCGGATTCAATCCTTGGATATCGTGGAAAATTTATTTTCGGTTTAAGATTCGTTGGAACGAATGGATTTACCTTCTATTCGATAATTTGTTTGTCGTATAGGAAGTGAATATACCATTTGTAGTACGAATCCAAGACTCGGACTTTTGTTTGATAAAGTCAAAACCACTTACAAGCTATTTGAAATAAGTATATAAAACACATCTTAAGAACTATTAAAAGCAATTGGTTTCTATATTTAGATAAACACTTCTTCATATTCCACGAGTTAGTGCATGGTCCACTAAAAGACAAGAGGCGAAGGCGGATTTCGGGGTGATTCCTTTCTCCCGGTCGGTTAGATTGTCTTAAAGGTTCAATGACTAATTTTCCTTTCAATCGGGAAAGGATAATGGTTATAAAGAAGTAACATAGCTTGTTCATGACGACCTTCGGGGTTTGATGAAAGATACAAGCTAGTAGGGGCTTATGAGTAGTGACTTCTAGTCGACAACTACTCAAACACTCCGGTAAGTTTATCCAAAATATTCAAAGGTGTCTCGATTTTGTCGGAGATGGAGTATTCTATACTCGAAATGGGCCATCACGTAGTCCTAGGGACGATGCTCGGTACGCCTCATAGTGAAATGCTTTCACTAAGGAAGAAACCAACTGAATTGCCTTTACATAGTTGTAGATGTGCCACAATACAACGCTTGCTTAACTCAATAAAGATATTGGAAGTGAAATAACGGTTTACATTGAAGTGTAGAACCGAGAAGTCTACCTAGAATGTGCTTTGGAATTAACGGATAATGAGTGGATTCGGTTCACCCAAATTCCGTCAATATAAGCATTTAGCACATGATGCTTGATGGTTTGACGGGAATTTCGCGTACACGTTCGGTCGGTGACCAATCGTTATATATCTTGTAGCATTGAGAAAAAGGTTCGCTATCAGATTCTTGACATCGGGAAGGGACAGTTATACTGTTGCATCCTTTCTGATAGAATCCATGAACAGTAAAACCTTGAACCTTGAAGTACGTTTACTCAAGGTAGTTACTAACGATTAAAATCGGACCACATCCAACATCGGTTGTTGGTGATAACACTAAATACTACTAAACTAGATCGAAATTTCGATCCATCCGGTAAGTATTGGGAGTATGGTTTATCCATTACCCATTACGGTTTACGCGGACTTTGTAGTCGAGGATCGATTGATGACCTATGGCTCTTTTGTGAGCGGTATAGGATTCGATAATAGAGGTTGGTTTAATAGCCATAACCACTGTGAATGGAGTTCGGTACTCCGGTTACGTTCGTTCATACTCTTGTAGAACCACCGAGCGTCTCGGGCCCGGTGGGAGTAATTGGATCTACATGGAAGAGAGTAGAATGAATACGAAAGTTTATCTTTCGAGCAAAGCTTGAGTGGTCTAGGGGTAATTCCCTAAGAAGTAGAGAGTTAATCGGACGTTGGACTCTCTTACCACTTAGTATTGCATGATTTCGTTCAAAAGCGAGAAAATAGGGGTGATTTCCACGAGATTTTCTTGCCAAACAAACGGAATCGGATTCATTCGGAACGAAGGGTATTGCATTATGAACTTATGACGGGATGATTTCAAGGCTTATGTCCTTTGTGGATAAAAAGCAAACCTCTTGGTCATTGGAAGTCATATATTTCTATAATATATGGATTTGACGAGAATATTGATAAGTCTTTTGAAGTCGGATATCAATTTTTTAGTACGGTAGTGAATATATACATATATATTAGTGTTTGTGAAGGATAACACTTGCACCGGTTGAATCAACATGGGTGTGTTATACGAAGTCGAAATACGACAATGCCACAATTCTGTAACGAGAGATTTGGACAACATTCTACGAGTTTGACTCGGTCGAATTCATTAGAATCAGTCACTGGTTTCCCATCCATCTTATTGGTTAAGATGATGCATCTGTGTATGCAACATTCATCGAGGAAGTTCTACCCTATGCCTCAGGAATGACTCTCTAAATCTTCGGATAAAGAGAAATGGGATGGATTCTCTTTGTGACAAGAGATGGTCAGGTTGTTGAACGTCAATTTTGATCGAATCTTACATTCGGCGATTAACAAAGCAAGTTTAGCATGTCCTTTAGTATCTTGAGAGAACGAGGAATAATATGCGGGCATATTCAATTGTGAACTTGGATATGTGAGAATACAACTTGGTTCGACTTTGTGTCGGATTAAGGATGATCGTTAAGTCGATCTCGGTCTCAGTGTTTACTCTTGTGTTGAAGCTATTGCCAGGAAGAATCCAGCAACGCCAACTCGACTTTAACTAGTTGGGTGATTAGCGGCTTTTGTAGTAGCTAGAGAGGCGATATAGCTTAAGGATTTCCTTTTTTCATATACGGGAGTGATTCTAGATTTGGAAAGCCGATACCACATCATTGTGCAAACGATGAAGGGGTAGCTTATAAGGATTTCCGAAATCACTTGAGTTCAAGAGCATATTGGGAAAGTACCACATGATTAGATGGACCGGAGGCGTTTCGATTCTACGGATCGCCTCGAGCCGACAACTTTGATTGATCATTAAGACCCGCTGACATTCGGATATAGGTGCTCCCCGAGTCAACGACCTATCCTACGACGGCATACTCGGAGTGTACTTTGGAATACGAAATGGTTATGATAAGTTTTGTGGGTACTAAAATACGGGATGAGTATCCATTGCTTTAGAGCAAGTGGGAGATGTAGTTTTTGTAGTTTTAAATAATAGGGTATGCTCTAAAACAATTAATCACATGCTTTCGTGCAAGTGGGAGATTGTTAGGTGTAATGCCCGAAAGACAATTTTGTAATTGTTTTATTTAATAAATGAAATGATGTTATTATTCATATTTATTATTCTCATATTCACCGATGTGACAATAGTATTTACACTACAGAAAACCCTAAGTATATCGTTTATGTAATCACTTAACTCAGTGTATGGTATATACACGGGAGGATTGAGTTAGTGAAGATGTACTTAAAATACAATTAGCCCGTAGTGAAGTTAATCGAGAGTATCGGGTCTCTCCTTTAACGTACTATTAATGCGCCCAGAACACGATAGGTGTGATTGTCTTATCCGGACTTTCGGTTAAGAGAACCTAATGGGGCATTTATATATGATAGATATATCATATAGGGCTGGACCGATTTGATTAGAGTTCACGATATAATTCCGTAATCGAGAAGTCTTATCGAATCAATGGATGATCATATTTATGGATATATCTTAATCCTGAGGTGATCACGATCAAGCGCTTGAATCGGTATGAGATTTGACTTGACGGTTAAGGATTACACCGAGTACGTGGTCCGAATTACCCCATCTTGGCATTGTCTTGGATTGAGTGAGTAGTCGTGTTTATCACGGATACGGAATCCATTCCTTCCATTTATGGAAGTAGATAGACAGTTCCCTTATTTGTTAGCCCTAAGAAAATGATCGATCCCGGGAGTTCACATTTGACTAATTAGCTACTAGTCGAGTTATGTGCACTTAATTAATCACTAGGGGGTTAATGGTAAATAAGGATAAGAGGTTCTAAAAAGGGTTAACGGAAATTTCCCGATTTAGAATGAACGATCTATGGAGGATTAATCCATATGTAATGATTATATCAATGGACGCTTATTATTATTATCGTGACGAGATAAATATAATCGATAATCGGAGGAGTGCGATCTCGGGATTATGGTGGCATATTCCCGTGATTGATTTATCGAATATAATTAATCGTTCGTAAGATAATTATTTATTTGATTTATCGGAGCCGGCGATTGTTAGTCCATGGTCCCCGACGTGCCTCCAATATAGCATAGCTATTCTCGGACGTCGAATCCTAATAATGATATTAATTTAATTCTTATTAGAATTTAATTAATCGATATGTGAATTAATTATTTAGTGACTATTTAATTAGTTGGAACTAAATAATTAAAATAATTGGAAAAGACACTTTCCATAATCTTGGCAATTAGTGTGAATGGAAAAAATCACAATGACTAGGTCATTTAATGTGATAATGGCGCCATTCTTGTTTTTATGGTAACAAGGAATTACTTCCTTGTGTATTAATAAGACATGTGCATAATATATTTATTGGATAAATATTTATGGAAATAAATAAAGATAAATATTATTCTAGATTTGTTCTAGAATATTATGGGATTATCTTTTATTTAATAGGATTATTATAATTGATTTTGTAAATAATTATTAAATCCTTGGAGGCTAAGTTTTACTCTCTATATAAAGAGAGTTCTCCCAAGCCTTAACACACATGATAAATTTCGACCTCACCTCTTAGAGAGGGAAGGAATAAATTTTTGCCGAGGGGAGAAAGAGAGAAAAACTTAGAGTTTTTCCGGGTAGCATATCGTGAGGGTTCGAGTCGAGGATTTCCTTCCACCGGGAGTTGCTTGGATCACACGTACGGAAGATCGTGGTGCTCTTCACACCTTCGTTCGTTCTTTCTATTGCGGTTCTCCAACTTGGATTTTGAGATCCAAGAGGTATGTTCTACAACCCCCTTGTAGAGTAGATCTAGTTATTTTATTACGTGTATTTTATAGATCTAGATCCTTAAAATCACTTCCGCTGCGGATGATATTACTAACACACCTCAGGATTAAGATTAATCCATACATGATCATCTTGTGATTCGATAAGACTTCTCGATTACGGAATTATATCGAGAACTCAAATCAAATCGGTCCAATATTACTTCTAACAAGCCCCTTTGATATATATGATTATCATCATATATAAATGCCCCACTAGGTACCCTATTACCGACGTCCGGATAAGGCTGTCACACCTAAAGTGTTACGGGCGCATTAATAGCAAATTAATCATGAGACTCATACTCGGATTAATAAACGCTACGGACTAAGTTAATTTTAAGTACATCTCACTAACTCGATCCTCTTGTGTATAGCCATACACCGAGTAATGTGATTACATAAACGAGGTACTTAGGGTTTTCAGTAGTGTCTTAATTATAAGCATACATGCATATAATAAGATGAATTATTAATTCTGTCCTAAAACAATTATACAATTGTCTTTCGGGAACTACACCTTACAATCTCCCACTTGCACGAAAGGCAAGTGGATTAATTGTTTTAGAGCACACCCTTATTTATCTATATCTACAACATTCTCCCACTTGCTCAAAACAAGTGAGACGAATCCCTCAAATATGTACCCTCCAAGCGCATCTTAGTAATTCATCCTTCCAAGCACGACCGGAGTATGCCTCCGCAGGGTAGGTCAGTGACCCGGCGCGTACTCAGAATCCGAATACCATGTGACTTGGTACACTGATTAGGTAGGATGTCGGCTTGAGTCAATCTTTGGGATCGAAACGTCGCCTTTCCATCTAATCCGGTGGTATGATATCAATATGCCTTTGATTCAACACCGAGGACGAAATCGACTTAACGATCATCCTTCATCTGACCTAAAGTCAGAATCAGTGTCATCACTTATATTCTAGTTTGCACCTGAATATACTAGCATATTATTCCTCATTCTCCCGAAGATACTTGAGGATTCACTAAACATCCCATTTCGTATTCATCCTCAGGTTTAGATAACCATTCCTGAGAGGTAGGGTAGACTACATCGTTGAATGTTGCATAATGCAAGAATATCTTAACCAGGTGAATGGGTGGGATTGCCAATGATCGATTCTCGCGGATTTGAGCGAATCAACTCCTTTAGAATGAATCCCGATGGCATGTCAGACTCTGACTTCAGGTAACACCCCCATGTTGTTTCCAATTGTTTCAGTGTTACCATTCACAAACACTAATCTACATACTACTTTACTAATATTGATGCCAAGTCTACAAAAGACTTATCAACATTCGGTCAAGTCCACATATTAAAATGTATGACCTAGAGGTTTGCTTTAATCCCCGAAGGATATAAGCTATGGCGGGCATCCCGCCAAAGGTTCTTTCGAATAAATTAAGATACCGTTAGTCTTGCAAAAAAGTCTTAGGGAATCACCCATATTTTCTCGCGTTTTAACGAATCCATTATTTGTTCTTAGCTAAAACCCTTCGTTCCGAATGAATTCGATTCCGTTGTTCGGCAAGGAAGTCTTCGGGAATCACCCCTATTTCTCGCTTTCTGACGAAATCAAGCAAGACTGAGTGATAAGAGAGATCACGGTCTGGTTAACTCTCTACCTTTTAGGGAATCACCCCTAAATTACTCAGCTTTGCGTTGAAAGTTAAACTTTCCTATTCATTCGACTTTTCTCCGTGTAGTTTCAATTACTCCCACTGGGCCTGAGATACTCAGGTGGTTCTACAAGAGTTTCAACAGAATTGGAGTATCATACTCCATTCACAGGGTTATGGCTTTTAAACCAACCTCTATGATCAGGATCCTATACGGTCCACGAAGGACTATAGGTCATCAATCTACCCATAGACCATAAGGTCTGCAATGGGTAATGGACAAACCATACTCCCACTGCGTTCGGGGTGGATTGATATACGATCTAGTTTAGTAGTTCGATTAGTGTTATCACCAACTCGCCGGTGTTGGATGTGGACCGAACACATCGATTAGTAACATCTTGAGTACAAATACTTCAAGATCTAAGGTTGTTATTTATAGACTCTATCAGACCGAGTTTGACAGTATTACCGTCATTCTCTGATTTTACGAGTTTAATAACCAACCTTTACTCAATGCATTAAGATATTTCACGACACGAACGTGTACGCAAAATTGCCGATCCTACCTTCAAGCACTCGGTGCTAAATGCCTCTATTTACGGAAGTGGGGTGAACCGAATTCACTTCTTATCCACAAATGCGTAGGCATCTTCTGGGTAGACTTCTCGGTTTTTCAATACAACCGTTATTTTGCAACCAATATCTTAAATGAGTTCAGCAGCGTATCGTAGCACATCAATAACTATGTAAGGCAAATTTGTGGTGTATCCCTTAATGAAAACATTTCACTGGGAGGTAGGCCGAGCATCAGTCCCGAAGACTACGCAATAACCTATTTCTAAGTATGGAATACTCTATCTCTGGTGAAATCAGAGATTTCCTCCAAATATTTTTGATAAACTTACCGGAGTCTCGAATAGTAGTCAAACAAGATGTCACTACTTCAAAAGCTCCCACTAGCTTGTACCTTTCATATGACCCCGAAGATTGTTATGAACAAGCTATGTTACTTCTTTAAATCTATTACCCTTTCCTGATTGAAAGGAAACTTAGTCATTGTTCCTTTGAGACAGTGTTCCTTTGACTGGGAGATAAGAATCACCCTAAGCCAGTCTTCAGATCTTGTCTTTAGGGAATATGCACTAATTAATAGAATAGAAAGAAGCGTTTATCGAAATACGGAAACCATTTGCGTTTATATGTTTTAAGATGTGTTACTAATACCTTTTCAACAATGATTAGTGGTTCTGACTTTATCAAACAAAAGTCCGAGTCTTGGATTCGTGCTACGACTGTTACATTCATCGTCAATAAGACAAACAAATTATCCTATTGAAAATGAATACGTTCGTTCCAACGAATCCGAAAACAGAAAATGAATTTTCTGTGATGCTCAAGAATTGAATCCGAGATTCATTTCCTTATATCACTCCCACTAGTCAATCGAAAAAAGCGCCCGTTGTCTATTTTATTTATCGTTTAATGCAAAGCTACCTAGTTCTTCCAAAGAACTTTAGCTTTCAAGAAAATTGCTAGGATACATTGGACAGTGATCCGAAATCACTTTCATTATCCTCTAATTTCCAATTTATTAATTTTCCGGTTTAGCCTTAAAACTACTTAGTCTAGATGACTAACACGTATAAACATTCTTTCCCATTCTCGACTTTCCTTAGATGGAAACAGTCTTGAACTAGCAGTTCGTGTGAGTAGACACTACTCTTGAACTGTGGGACGTTTAGTGTTACTTGCTTGGACTATCGATTTTTCTAATCGCTAAATCATAAGACCAAAGCTCTCACTAGTTTATCGGTTCCAAATACCGTCTAACTAGAAACACTTTGTATTTATGATTTTTCAAAGATTAGAACATCACCTAGAACTAAGCTCCCACTAGTTTATCAGTTCCAAATATTGTTTAACTAGTAACGCTTTATTCTTGTTTTTCCAATAAATGGGGAAACTCCTGTGCAGTCTATTACACATTTCTAATAATTCAGAAAAACAACAAATCATAAGGCTAAGGCTCCCACTAGTTTATCGGTTCCAAATACCGTCTAACTAGCAACACCTTATGTATATGATTTTCCAATTTTTCAATTAGAAATTTGATGTGTAATTACACTTTTAAAATTCACTAAATGAATTTTGTCTGATAGTCCTATGTCATCTTTTGTAAGCTAAGTATGGTCGTCTCTCGTTCAACACGAGTGACACCCGTGACATACGTGTACTATGTCACTTAAGTTTTTAAAGGCTCAAGAGAAAAATTTCTTCCGAAAAGTTAACTGCATTTATTGATAATTACAACGTACTTGTTACTTTCCACATTTTTATTGAAGTCCTAATACTAACGAGTTTAGTAACCTAGAGATTTAGTTGTAAATAAAATGACGAAAAGTTAAATTCAAAAATAAATTTTTCACTACTAGATTTATTTTAGGAATAATAAACTATAAGAAGTCTATCCTACCATTCCAAGGATTTAACCTCGCATAGTACTGTCCGAGAGGGTCGATATCGCACTATGATGGTTAAACGAGACAATTTCTCTCAATGATTAAGCTTCGAGAATCGAACATCTCACGGGAATCAGACATCCCGGGCCTTTAATCATTGATTACCTTCCTTTTTCTAGCCTAGATATTTCGAAAATATCCACAAAGAGTGTGACCTACTATATCAGATCTCAGAGTACGCCCCGAGTATGCCTACGGGGGCGGTGTCGATGACCCGACGAGTACCCGAAATCCTATCCTTTCGGAGACCAAGCCTTGAATTTTGATAGCGGTGAACACCATCCGAAGGGGGCCGAAATCAAAGCGGCACGAGGCGTCACCATTCTCTCACGTGCTTGCACCTATAGTAGAGGCCGTGGGGTCGGCTGTCGCCTTCCCCGCTCCCACTCAATATTTTGAAAAAAAGTGGTGGGTTTACTAATTACGGTTTTGGCCTTGACAATAAGAAACAATAAATCAAAGTACTCCGAATAGGGTCGGTTATGTAGGCAAGCCTACGCCGTCTTATTCGTTGGAACATATGTGACGGTTCGGGCCAATCCGGCGGGGAGAAGCCCCGTTTAGCCCGAAGGCTTATCGGCTATGCTAAGTCCTATCGAACTGCCGTAACGTACATCACACGTGGAGGGAGTCGATTGAGCCGAAGCTCGGTTGAACTCGCCCAACCATGGTTAGACCATTTCCGAACCCATGTACTAAGATTCTCCGATTTCTAAGTTGTCACCCAAAGCGTAATCTCGTTTTTGTTTAAGGTGGGTTCACTGAGAAGCCATCACCGAAAAAGCTCAACGATTTATCCAAGTGGGATTCACCGAGAATCCATCACTAAAATCGTAAACGATTGACATAAACCCGGGTCCTCGGTTTTTATAATTAGCTACTTATTATTTAACTACCACATATTAAATTAATAAGCATTCATACTAATTATTCGAGTTATACATGCCTAATTTATTCGAAATAAACTAGCTACATGTATGCATTGGAGTGGAATAATGATATGATGCATGTCATGGTAATTTTCCGGTTATAAGCACGTAATCTTGACCAAACACAAAATTATACCGAAAAGTAAACATCGAGATGGACCGTTGGTACCCCCGACTAACTATTTTCTAAGGAAAAGTAAAGCTTATACTATGTCTTCGAGTCTTGATCTTCAAACTTGAATCATCCGGATCTTCAAAGCTTCGATCTTGACACGAACCACGAACGACGAGGAGAGGAGGCCGTAATATATCAATATATTTAAAATATATCTATATTAATAATTATTTTTTTTAAAATAAAAAAAAACATTTTTATTTTTTAATTCTCGGCTGATCAAATATTTTTTCTTATGTCGGCAAAACAATTAGGTTATAACAATAAAAAAAAAAATTGTGCATGCAAAAACATGCAAAAAAAAATATTGATGCCGTGTAAACCCCTTATTTTTATTTTTATTTTTGTTATTCAATCAGCCCTAGCCGCCACACCCAAAAAAAATTTGCCGTGACCCTGAACAAAAAAAAAATTGCCGGAAAAAAAAAAAACAATCGGCCTCCTCCCGTTTTTACCTTCTTTGATATCTTGATGATTTTCAACACTATGATCTTCGTCGTCTCGAACCCGGAACAACCAAATTACAATAAAATATGCTACTTTTACACATAATTTCCGAAAAAAAGACATAAAAAAATACAATTCCTATCTTCGTTATTCTTAAACAAAGGAGCTACAAAATAGATCTACGGGTAAACAATACCAACCCAATCCATCTCTTCAACCACAACATTCACAAGCATACAACATGATTAAATTCGAATTTTACCAAAAAAACGAAATAAAACATCTAAAACATGTTTTTCCACTCCAAGATCTAAAATTCATATACTTTGATCGTTAGATCAAAGGCTCTGCTACCACTTGTTAGATGTAATATCGTCGGATCAATCATGGATTGACCCGATTACGCAGCGGAAGGCATCAGATCTAGATCTAAACGAAACAAAGAACATAAATTAAAGATCTAAACCTACAAGGGGTTTAGGAGCCTACCTTTTTATGGTGCTTAACTCCAAGAACGATAGATCTCCAAGAACACGTATTTTGAGAAGCCACGGCCTTCCAACGTGTGTCTCCCGACAACACCAGGGTGGATGGTGTTTCCCGCCGCCGGACCTCCTTGATATGCTACCGGAATAATCCCGAAGATTATTCCAACTCGAACCCTAAGAATAGAGGCCAAAATTTTCAGCCAATTTCTCTTGTGAATAGTGACGTGAATAGTGTGTTTCAAAATGCTTGGAAGAACTCTCTTTATATAGGAGAGTAAAACTTAACCTCCAAGGATTAAATAATTAAGAGATAATTATTACATTAATCCTTTTTCCAAATAAAAGATAAATAAAATAATTATCCCAAACAAATTAGGATAAATCATATTATTATCTAATATTTCATGAATTATCATTTAACAAATAAAAGATAAATCACACATTAAATAATTATCCAAGAAAACTAATTTCTTAATAATATATTAATGCAAATATGCGCCCCAACACTTAGTCAAATAAGTCATGCGCATATTTCTATATTTGACCAATTAGGTCAAAAGGTCAACACACCAATTTGGTAAGTCCACGAAAAATGTCTTTTCCGTGTATTTAATTATTTAGTCCAACTAAACAATTAATCCACATATCAATTAAATAGCCCAATCCACTATTTAATTATAATTGAGGTGCAACGACGAAAACCTATATGCTATATTAGGAGCCACGTCGGGGACCAATGGACCCATATTCGGTAGCTACAATAAATCGAATAAAATTATTCATCGAACACGAATAATTATATCCAACCTATTAATTCCGGGATTACACCACCATAAACCCGAAACGAACTCTATCGAATATAGATAACTTACACTCAATTTATGAGTCGAAAGCGTCCACGATATAATCATTACATACGGATAAATCCTCCATAGACTGTTCATTTCGATTCGGGATATTTCCGTAAACCCTTCTCAAAACATCTTATCCTTATTTACCATTAACCCCCCTAGTGATCAATTAGTTCATATCCAATATAATATGAACTCGGCCGATCGATCAGTTTCTAGGGTCAACAAATAAGGGAACTGTCTCTCTACTTCCCGAGGGAAGGAATGGATTCCATATCTGTGATAGCACAGACCACTCACTCATTCCAGAATAGAGCCAACGAGAAGTGTTGGACCACATACTTCGAAGTGATCCTTACTAACACATCAAACTCTACCCTAGTCTAAGCAGTCGTCTGTGATCACCTCAGGATTAAGATTAATCCATAGAGTAGAGGTGGGTAGGGTGGTAGGGTATGGGTGGTGGTGGGTAGGATACGTAGAGTAGAGGTGGGTAGGGTGGTAGGGTATGGGTGGGTGATGGTAGAGTAGAGTAGGTGGTGGGGTAAGGTAGGTAGGATGCGTAAGGTAGGATATGGTGATGGGTAAGGTAGATAGGGTGGGTAGGGTAGGGTAGGGTAGGTAGGGTGGATGTGGTAGGTAAGGTAGGGTGCAGTGGGGTGTAGGGTAGGGCTACACCATCCCACTCCACCCCACCCCACCACTTCCACCATATCCTACCTTTTATTTCGTTCTTTCACTTCTCAAACGCAATAATAAAATGAATTTATTCCATTCCATTCCTATTACTTTATTCCAATCCATTCAATTCCTGCGTAACAAACATGCCATTAAGTCGTGTCGTGTACATAATAAAAAATAAATAAAGTGATACCATTAAAAAACAGAAGATTTTTTTTTGATTAAAAACATATTATTACTAGTATTTCTCAAAATATCTAGGCCACCCTTCATGTTTTATTAGTTTGCTCGGCTGATATGATGAAATAAAAATACATTTTACTCTCAAAAAAAGCATATTACAATAAAAACCCACCATTATAAAATAATATAAAAATGTGTTAGTGAAATTTTTGTGTTATTAGTCACTATAAATCTTTTAAAATGTTTATGTATATCATACTCGTATCTCAATAAAAGTTATAAAAGACTTTGGCAATTTTGTGTGCTTACGAATCCAGGTTCTTTGGCAACTCAAGTGCTGCATGCGAAATACTTTGAGGATAGTACGATTCTGGCAGTTGGTTTGGGGGCTAGACCGTCCTATTTGTGGCGTAGCATTCTTGAGGGACGGGATCTTCGTACAATGGCTTGCGGTGGCGTGTGGGGGATGGTGAGTCAGTGTATATCTTTCATGATGCCTGGGTTAATCGACAACCTTCGTTTCGAATACCATTCGCAGGGCACGAGCTTCCGGCAGACACCACTGTCTCGGACCTCCTTATCCCGGGGTCTAGTTATGGGATGTGCAAAAAGTGCGGTTTGTGTTTCGGCCATGGGAATCGGACGCTATTTTGGAAACCACTTTGTCCCCGGAGGGGCACTCCGATTGACGAGTTTGGCACTATGACCGTATGGAGGTGTATACG
Organism: Gentiana straminea; assembly: GCA_036785695.1. Lineage (NCBI taxonomy): Eukaryota > Viridiplantae > Streptophyta > Magnoliopsida > Gentianales > Gentianaceae > Gentiana > Gentiana straminea. The sequence goes on along the minus strand of JAVUPR010000314.1, from coordinate 6,995,685 downwards.
GTTCGGTCTGGCTATTTTTTGGCTCTATCTCTTTATCGACCACCGGAGAGAGCAAGCTCTTCTAGTTCGACAGGCCAGGGCCGTCTATGGAGAAGTTGTTGGCACCTTCCAGTCCAGCCGCGCATTCATCATTTCTTGTGGCGGTGCCTTCATGATTGTCTTGCAATTGGTCAGGGTTTGCAGTGGAGGAGTTTAGGGGATGGTCTTTGTTTGGCATGCGGGGAAACTCTAGAAACCTTGCAGCATGTCCTCTTTGAGTGTGAGTTGGTTGTTTGAATTTGGCAAGCGTCGCCGTTCAGTGGTACCTTACAACATCTTCATTCCGCATCTTTTGCGGAGTTTTTATGCGCTTATTAGACGACCTGGGTGTCCAGGACGCGGCCAGGTTTGTGTGGCTTATGTGAGGAATTTGGAAAGCCCGTTGCTCGGCGGTCTTTGATAATCAGGCGGTACGTGTGTCTGCGGTGTGTGAGCGGTCTTTGGCTGCATTGGCGGAGTATACAGAAGCAATGGAAAGTTATCGGTCTCAGGGCTCAAGCCAACATTTTCTGGATCGATGGTCGAAACCGCAGTTAGGTGTAATAAAGTGCAATATGGATGCGTCGGTTACAGAGACAGCTGCAGGTATTAGGGCAATCTTTCGGGACTCACGCGGATTAGTTTTACACTCCTTCTCGTACCATTTTGATCCGGGCAATCCCGTGAACTATATGGAGCTTCGAGCAATTTTCCTGGCTTTGGGGGAGGCGCAACACCTAGGGATTGGACGGCTGGAAGTAGAGATTGATTGTTTGGCGAGTATAGCAAGTCTTCGCAGACCTGGGGAGGATCTCACTGCTTACGTGTGCCTAGTTCAGGATTGTTTGGCGCTTTTGTCAAGTTTTCAGTCCATCTCTTTTTCTTTTATTCGGCGCGTTGGAAATGTTCCAGCACATCTTCTAGCTAGACATGGATTGTTGGTTTCTTCTCGGACACCTTGGGGTTCTTAGCCCCCGGTGATGTTTTAATCGCATGTTTGGCGGATATTGATTAATAAAATTTTGATTTCTCAAAAAAAAATTTTATGGGTGATGTATGAAAAATATATGATCAAATTATAAGACTTTTTATTATTATATTTATGATATTTTAGTATAATTTCATATAAATGCATTAAAAACTTATAAAAATCATAGTTAGTTATAATTAGATGCATAAGTTATAAAAACGATAAAAATGATAGTTTTTTGTCAGATTTACGTTTGGTGTTTCGTTGAGTTTGTTGCGGGATCGATGTTTACCAAGATCCCAAAATATGACATACTTTGAAGTATAAATCATGAGTTTTGGTGGGATAAAAGATTATGCCAAAATCTAACAACTTTGAACAGATCAACCGTACTTAATGTTTCTACCGTAACTCATCTTCAACGGACATTTGATCTAACTTAGAGGCATTTTCAGAGAAAAAGTCCTTGATGAAAGTTGTAGGCCTTCAAAAGAGCTTTCCAACGAATATCAAATCATGTCAATCCGAGGTCTACAAACTCGAGATAGGTTTTTACAAACATCGATATGTTGTATGTCCGGCACGCGCCGGAGAAGGCCGAATATTGCGTAAAAATCTCCGAAACCGGGCCCACAAATCTCGACAAGGGAATATATATCGTGTGCCGGCACGCGCGGTGGTGGTCCGGCACGCGCCGGCCTTGTGATATGGTCTATAAATAGACCTCAAATGCAACCATTTTGAAGGGTACCAATGCATATATCTTTCTTCTATATATCTATATAGTTTCGTTTTGTTGTTTTTAGTTAAATAAAAGCTGTAAACGGCACTCTGCCGGAATAATGCGTAGTATAAAGTATCGTTATAATGCTTAGAAGATGTATCAAGGCTCATTGATGTAAAGGAGTTGCTATTTCCGGAGGATACAACTCTGAAGCTTCGATTGTAATCTGGTAACTTTTCTAATGTATTTATGTTGTTATTAGTATTTTACTTATAATGATATTAGGCTAACTTAGTATCTAGCCAAGATATGAAATTGGATTAGTATTATCTTTTTAGGGAAATGGATGATGACTATACTAAAATTGGATAAAAATCGGTTATAATGAATCTCTTTCTATATTCGTATTGAATTAGCTACTTGATATGAAAGAATTCATAATCTAATTATGAATTGACGCCTCGTAGTTAGGTTATGAACTCATTAATAGAAAGACCGGAGGGTAAAATTGGCCGAGTGAAAACGTGACAACGGAATCCGATTTCCTAAACCGGGGGTAGATTTGTTTCGGGAGAAACAAACTCTTATTGAAATATGTACTCGAGAGATTATTACGTTTAATTCATTTGTTTAATTGACATACCTTAAAATTGGCCGAATGACAAAACGGGAGTGACCCATGCTTGAGGATGACCTTGGACAAATGATTGGACATATGACAATTTCAGATGCTCGTGTGAGAATGAATTGTTTAGTTTAGAGTGCACCGTTTCGTATAATTGATTTAACTTAAAATAAAGATCGAGCACATCCAATTTCACTAAAAAGATATAAGGATTCAATAACATATTCTTGGCTAGTCTATAATTATAATATCTATCTCCCTCCCTTAGATATTGTTTTGGTACCTATATATACTTATATCTATATATATATATGTATTGCTATATATCTATATATATATTTATATACTTATATATATCTCTTTTTAGTTTTATGCTTTGTTAGTTTAGAGTTTGGTTGGATGATAAAATTGCGACTTAGATTGAGATAATAACGAGTTTCTTGGTGTTTAATCACACGGTGAATTACCAAGTTTTCCCCGAGGATCGACACCGACTCATCACTCTATCACTACAATTTGACCCGGTACACGCCGGTAAGGATTGATAGCATAGAAAAGGTCCGTCAGCTTTTTTGGCGCCGTTGCCGGGGAACGACGCTAATTCATTGTGTTCGAATGATTTCTACTTATATTAACTCAAAAGTCTCGAGGATAAGTCAACACTCTTCTTACCCCATTTCTATTTTCTTTTTCGTTGGTACTTACCTAATAAGTAAGTTACCAATCTTTACTTTTATCGATTTCAACTATTTTCGGTTTTCGTTAGTTGATGACCAGAAAGAGTAAGACCCCACTTACTCCTTATAAGCCTAACATAGATACTTACGAAAGGCGGTTAAGAGCAGAAAGGAAGCAAGGTCATACTGGTCAGGGAAATCCTGACGGAGGATCATCATCAAATCAAAATACGAAAATGGCTGAAAACAGTGATGAAACACCTGAACAAGGGCTAGATCATGCTCAAGGGCATGGCCAAAATCTTAATCAGGATCTACCAATACCAAATAACCAAAATAGAAATAATCAAAATCGGAACCAGAACAATCGTAATAATAACCCACCAAATCCGAGACCTATTTGTGATCAGACCTTAAGAATAAACCAGACTAATAATCCAGTTCGTTTACCCAATGAAGGAGCAAATAATTTTGAAATAAAATCTCATCTTTTTGGTCTAATTGACGCAAGAGCCCAATTTCTAGGAGAGGATGATGAGGATCCACATCACCATCTCTATCTTTTCGAAGAATTGTGCAATACGACCAAAAGTCAAGGTGCTCATCGTGAATTAACAAGGATGTCTATGTTTCCTTTTTCTTTAAAAGGAAGAGCACGAGATTGGTTTATGTCACTCCCACATCATTCATTGACTAGTTGGGAGGAGATTCAAACCGAGTTCTTAAAGCAGTATTTTACTCCGGGTAGAAATTTGGAATTAAAGGTCGAAATTGCCAACTTTAGACAAGGATCTGAAGAAACGCTTGGGAATGCGTGGGAGAGATTTAAGAAGTTGCTAAGATCTTGTCCCGATCATGGTTATTCCTTAGAAATGCAAATCCAACTTTTCTGTCGTAAATTAAGGAAAGATTCACGTGCGTATGTAGATCATGCATGTGGTGGATCGTTAATGATGAGTGAAGCTCAAATAGTTTACGATGCTATAGAAAAGATTTCCAAAAATAACGTAATGTGGGAAACCGGTTCTAGCACCAGGAAAGTAGCATTTGCAGGAGAATACACATCGAATACGGAAGTTCTAGCACACTTGGAGAATTTGGGTAGGAAGTTTGACGTACCTACAGTGCTAGTAGGATCGTAAAACCGTAACTATCATACCAAATGACTACTCAAATCATGATAATGTGTCATTAGGGATAGAAGAACCGAAGGATACTCAAGGGAAGAGGTGAGTTTTTTACAACAAAGATAGGAATTTGAACAACGCGTATTCAAACTCCTTTAATGCTATCGAAGAGAGCACCCAACTTTTAGATGGTCCGAAAACCCTAATAAGCCAGGACAACCGCCATATCCAGCTCAAGATAAGAATCCATATAGTAATCAAGTTCATCAAGGAAATACATCAAATCGAACCTACAATCGTTACCTAAATCTTATCCACAACATACTACTCAAACTATACCAAATACCCAAAGTTCAACCCAACTCCGAAGGAGTTGATAAATGGGATAAATTAATGGAAAATATGATGGGTGTAGTATCTACTCAAGCTCGAATATAGAAACTATGATAACTTCTATAGGTTCGCCTCTAAGGATATGACTATGTTGAAAACGTCTATGGGTGGACATGATACGAGAATGAGAACTATAGAAGCATCGTTAAGGAATATGGAAGATCATTTGAGTAGAGAAGGAGAACGTAACAACAAGAGACCTCCGGAGGATTACCAAGTAATACCGAAAGAAACCCGAGAGAGGTAAAAGTCGTGATTACGAGAAGTAGGAAATATTGTGAAGATACTAGAGCAGAAAACGCAGGAAACAATGAGGTAGAAAAAGATTTAAATGGTAATATCGTAAAGGAAAAGGACGAACTTGAATTTACTGATGAAGAGGAAGAAATTATCGAAGAATTCTTAAAACAGAATAATGTTGAACCCGAAATTGAAGGTGAAAAATGGGTAAAAGTCCATAGAATTCTGAAAGATCCTATGGATAAGGACCTGAGAACCCTATTTAAGGAACATGTCAGAGAAAATCAGGGAGAAAAACAGGAAGATTTAAAAGTAACTGAGAAGGATAAAGTTGATACAGGGGATGTTTTAAAGGAAAAATCTCAAGATAATGAAACTTGGAGATCAAGTAATGATCAAGGATTCAAGGAGAAAGGAAAAGAGAAAATGACTTCAGAACCAAAGGTTATAGATTTAGAATCTTTGCCTTATCCACCGAAAGATCAAATTAAAAAGATAAAAACTGATAAGAAATATGCTCGTTTCCTTGACACTTTTCGTCATATTCATGTCAATATCCCCGTTATAGAAGCTTTAGTCAACATGCCCGCCTATGGAAAGTTTCTTAAAGATATCCTATCTAATAAAAAGCGATTAGAAGAATATGAGAATATATGCCTTAATGAAGAATGTTCTCGCAATACTTCAAGATCGACTACCTCCTAAACTTAAAGATCCCGGTAGTTTCACTATTCCATGTGAAATTGGAGGATTTCTGTTTAAGAAAGTATTGTGTGATCTAGAGCAAGTATCAATCTCATGTCTTATGAGGATTATAAGAAACTAGGAATAGGAGAGTTTACGAATACCGAAATGACCCTTCGTATGGCGTATAGATCAATTAAACATCCTAAGGGAATAATCGAGGACGTGTTGGTTAAAATTGATAAATTTTACTTCCCGAGAGACTTTGTAATAATGGAAATGGAAGAAGGATATTCGGCGCCAATTATTCTAGGTCGACCATTTCTAGCTACAGAAGAACTTTGATAGATGTTCAAAAAGGTGAACTAATACCGAGAGTTAATGAGGATAAAGTTTCATTCAATATCTTCAAAGCTATAAACCATCCATACAAAGAACCAGAATCATGTTCTTTTATAGATGAATATTCTACTATGTGGGATGCCAAATCTAAAGATTATGAAAATAAATTAGAAGAATGTTTGGCATTTTCTATCTATAAAGAAGATGAAAATGATACTGAAATGAAAGAAGTAATCCTTTATTTAGATAAAGGAGGGTTTGTTAAACATCCATGGCATAAAAATTTGAAATTGGAAATGGAAGGACCAGCTTTAAAACCATCAAGAAGATCCACCAAGGAATCCGAGTTGAAACCACTCCCTTCGAATTTGAAATATGCTTTTCTTGAAAATGATAATCTGTTACCTATTATCATTTCATCAACCTTAACAAAAGAACAAGAGGATCAATTACTAAGAATGTTAAGAGAACATAAGAAAGCATTTGGATGGACAGTGGCAGATATCAAAGGAATTAGCCCTGAAATTTGTGTTCACAAGATTATTTTGAATGAAGAAGCTAAACCTTGTATTCAGCCACAACGCCGCCTCAACCCGAATTTGCAAACAATTGTTAAGAAAGAGGTCATTAAGCTATTAGAAATGGGAATAATCTTTCCCATATCAGATAGTGAATGGGTAAGTCCGACTCAAGTAGTTCCAAAGAAAGGAGGTTTCACGGTAAAAGAAAATGATAAAAATGAATGGATTCCGACAAGGGAAATTACAGGATATCGAATGTGTATTGACTTTCGGAAACTGAATGATCATACTAAAAAGGATCATCATCCACTTCCATTCATCGTGCGTATGTTGGAAAGATTGAGTGGACATAAGTATTACTTGCTTTTTAGATGGTTATTCGGGTTATTTACGTATATTCATTGCGGCAGAGATAGAGAAAAAACTACTTTCACTTGTCCCTATGGAACTTTTGCTTATAAAAGAATGCCGTTTGGATTATGTAATGCACCCGCTACATTTCGCCGATGTATGATGGCAATATTTTCTCGATATGGTTGAGAAATTCTTAGAAATCTTTATGGATGACTTTAGTGTTTATGGAGATTCTTTTGATAAATGCTTATCACACTTAGAAAGCGTTTTACAACGCTGTGAAGATACCAACTTGGTTCTAAACTCGGGAAAAATGTCATTTGATGGTATCTCAAGGAATTGTACTAGGTCATAGAATCTCTCGAAGAAGGAATTGAAGTTGATAAAGCTAAAGTCGAAGTAATTGAAAAATTACCTCCACCAATTAATTTGAAAACGTTAAGAGGATTTCTTGGACATGCAGATTTTATAGAAGGTTTATTGCGTATTTCTCAAAAATAGCAAAACCCCGAGTCATTTGCTAGAAAAAGAAGTACCTTTTAACTTTGATGATAAATGTATGGAAGCCTTTAAGACCCTAAAAGCGAAATTAACTACGGCACCAAAGATACTAGTAGCACCCGATTGGGATTTGCCGTTTGAAATTATGTGTGATGCAAGTGATTTAGCCGTAGGAGCGTTTTAGGTCAACGGTATAACAAAATTCTCAAAGCTATCTACTATGCTTCTCACACATTAAACGCAAATTTCGGCTTAATTATGCAACTACCGAGAAAGAACTCGTTGGTCGTAATATTTGCCTTAGATAAGTTTCGATCATATATTGTTGGTTCTAAGGTAATAGTCTACACGACCATTCAAATACGAAGTATCTTTTAAGTAAGAAAGATGCCAAACCGCGTCTTCTTAGGTGGATTCTCGTTACTTCGTGAATTCGATATTGAAATTAAGGATAAAAAAGGAAGTGAAAATGTAGTAGCGGATCATCTAAGCGGATGGATAATGATGAAGGAAAAGGAAAAGAAATTCAGGATTCGTTTCCGCATGAGAAACTTTAAGATAGATACTCCTTCAACCATGCGATTATTAAAAACTAGAATACCATCAAAGGAAGATTCGCCATGGTTTGGGGATATTGTTAACTACATTACCCGTAAGTACATCCCACCTCATTGGACTTGGCAACGAGAAAAAGAAGTTCTTTTACGACTTAAAGTTTTATTATTGGGATAAACCGGATCTTTTCCGAAGATGCTCGGATGGAATAATTAGGAAATGTATTCCCGATAGTGAAATTTTAAGTGTATTATCATTTTGTCATGATCGTGAGGCGGAGGTCATCATGGAGGATGGAAAAGCGCTTTCAAAGTTTTACAATGTGGTTTTTATTGGCCTACACTATATAGAGATGCATATAAATATGCAAAATCTTGTGAATCATGTCAAAAATGGGGAAATATATCGAAAAAACATGAAATGCCTATGCAACCGATTTTAGAATGTGAACTATTTGATGTGTGGGGTATAGATTTCATGGGACCTTTCCCTATATCTTTTGGAAAAAGATTTATTCTAGTAATGGTTGATTATGTTTCTAAATGGGTAGAAGCCGAAGCTCTCCCTACTAATGATACCGAGTAGTGCTAAGGTTCCTTAAAAAGAATATATTCACACGATATGGCATTCCGAGGACTATCATTAGTGATAGAGGTTCACATTTTTGTAACCGACCATTTACTAAGATAATTGAGAAATATGGTGTAACTCATAAACTTGGAACACCCTATCATCCACAAACTAGTGGACGGCAGAGGTGTCTAATAGAGAAATTAAAAGAATCGTGGAGAAGACAAAGGGGACTCGAATCGTAAAAGCTGGCGTAAAGACTTGATGATGCATTATGGGCATACGAATGACCTTTAAAACACCGATTGGTCGTTCTCCTTACAAATTAGTATTCGGAAAATCTTGTCATCTCCCCGTTGAATTAGAACACCGAGCTTTATGGGCTATTAAATTTCTAAACTTTGATCCTAAAGTCGTCGGTGATCATAGATTACTTCGCTTAACGTAACTAGAAGAATTTCGACTCGATTCTTATGAAAATGCTCGAATCTACAAGGAACGCACAAAAGCTTTTCATGATAAGAAAATCTATAGTCGTGAGTTCCATATAGGTGATCGAGTACTTTTATATAATTCACGTTTGAAGTTGTTTCCGGGAAAGCTTAAATCTAGATGGACGGAGTCCATATGACGTAACAAAAATCTATAAGTCCGGAGTCGTTGAACTAACCGATGGAAAAACAACTTTTATAGCCAATGGACACAGGGTGAAATTGTTCGTAGAAGCGAAGGGATACCTCAAACGAAGAAGTATTATTACTTATCGACCCTCCAACGAATTGAGGAAGCAGAATTTTAAACTCAGCCGATTACAGGTACTATCTTTCTAATTTACCTTTTAATATGCATTTTAAAGTAGTTTCGTCTTTTACCGGATAGACGTAAAATAACTGGATGCCTTTCATAGAAAGAATAAAAGTTTTTATTTTACTTTTAAGATTAGGTCTAAATAAGGATGTCGCCTTTAAGATAGAAGCCTTAGTTTCTAAATTAAATAAGGAATTATTAATCGAAGTCAGAGAAAGAGAACTTTGTAATGGAAATTCAAGGAGTGCAATAAAAAGAAGAGCAAGGTTTTTAATGAAGTGTAGAATCTGTGGGAAAATGGAACATGCTTGGACAAGTGTGGAAGAAATACAACCATATCCCAGGATGAGTGTTTGAATGTTATTAAGAAGGGAACGATTAGGTGGTTATCCGAAAATCCCGAGGGAATACAAAGAGATAATTCAAACGCATCACTTCTAGGAGAAAGGTTAAGGGACCGTTATGATAACAATCTTGAGGATCTGAGATTGAGGGAGTTAGCAAAAAATCCTAAGAATTTCAGTGTGTGTTTTTAATTTTTCAAATTTTAATTAAATTTCGTATTTTTAAAGTTATTTTTCTAAACTTAAAAAGAAAAATATGTTTATGAAAAATTTATAATAAACCTATTTTATCATGTAAAGTAGGTATATTATATCAAAAATATGTGATTTCAATATTATATTAGTTTTTATATTTTATCAAGTTTTATATAGAAAAATCGTATTAAACTTAGATTATATAACATAAATCATAGGATTAACATCAAATGATTTTTATGTGATATAATTAAAGCTTATTACACAAAAAAATGACAAAAATTCCGTTTTTTTTGGGGGCCATGTGACCGGCACGCGCCGGTACACTACCGGCACGCGCCGGTGTGTACACACTTAACACTAAAAAATGCGCCCTTTCCTCATTTCTCATACCCTCAATTCGAATTGAAGAACAAATTCGACTTCTCCTCTCTTCTCCTCAAAAATCAACAATTTTCCATCAATTTTCTTCACTCAAACATCACATAAGTGTTAATCTCTCTTCTTCTCTTCAACTTAATCATAAAAGAAGATACCCATTGGAAAAAGTTGAAGCTTGGCAAGCTCAAGGCTCTCTTTTCTCTCATTCCGGCGACCCCATTAATTCCGGCGACCTAGCTTTTCATTCTAGCTTCTTAAGGTAATAATATATATATATTTCAAATATTTCAAATTTTAGTTAATTTTCTGAATTTATTTTGAATTTATTTTGATTTTATAGCCTAAGTAATTATTTGTTCTTGTTGTTGGTGTTGTTTGTTTGTGTTATTGTTTTGTCATACCACTATCGTAGATGGCCTCATCATCTAGAAGTAATCCTAAGAGGAAAAAGACCGAAGTACCAATCGTAGTACCGGTAGTTCAAACTAGACCTTTAACCAAAAAGGAGAAAAGTTTAACCTTTGAGAAAACCGCTAGTGCGTGCTAAGCGGGCACATGATGAGTACTTTAGTAAAAGTAAGGTTTGGTTAGAACGAGGGATTGATTTTTCGAAGATTGGGAAAGAAGTGAAAGAAATTTTCAAGGATAGAGGATGGTTGGATGTAGCTATGGATAGGAAAGATAAGATTAACGTTTCTATGGTATCAGAGTTTTATTCAGTATTATCTACTTATGATGCTGATACGGTTGAGGAGATGACCTATATCCCTCTAAGAAGTGTTAATGTTACTTTTTACCCTGCTATGATTAATGTATTCTATGGCTTAACTGATATACCAGAAGAGGAGGATTATCACAATGTGTGGGGTTTAGAACATCCTATGGCTCTACAAACCAAAGCTTATGAAGCCCAACAAGCCTTTGACCCCACCGTCGAATGGATAGAAAATAGGTTTGCTTATGGGAATTGTATTAGGGACATACGGGCAATAAAACAGCTTCTTAGGCCATAATGTATGTCCTTCCACACATGTTTGTGCATTTGGTCGAGAGGAAGTAGTTATTGCTTGGGCCATGGTGAATGATATTCCTATAAATCGGGGAAATTGATCTTTTCTAAGGCATGTGAGTTTGCAAGGACTCGTTATCGAGGGGACGTCTCCCGTTCCCTAGTCTCATTTCTCGCCTTGTGTGAGCTTGCGAAGTCCCCGTCTTACCCTCGGATAGAACTGTGTCTCCCTACATTCCTCCCATTGGTCTTAAACTAAGAGCCTTACCTACTGGAGTAATAAATTACAATAATCCTAATCGTCAGCAACAACAACCTCCACCTCCTATTCACACTCAAGTACCTAGACCACCTGAGACACGGTCACATCGGCCACGGCAGAGTCAAGTTGAGGCTATGTTTCGGCATTTAGTTCAAGCTCGGGCTAGAACCGATGCTAATATAGCTTTAGCTTTGTGAGCGAGAATAGACATTGGGCCGAGGACATTAGAGTTGGTCGAGAGGATTTCGAGATGCTATGAGTGAGTTTGATCCTAGATTTGCCGAGATATCTGCTTTAGACACCCCTATAGTCGGCCTTACCCGTATACTATGCCGATTGGATTCCGCCGATTCCGCCACCTCGTTATTTATCGGGACTATACGCCGTCATCCATAGGACGGGGTGGTATGTTTACGGTACACCGGGGACATCCTTGGGCATGGGAGGAGTGACTTCGTAGCGGATGTGACGGCGGATTTGGTTCATTTGGACTTCAGGGATCAGTTTCTATGTCGACGATGAGGACTGAGACATCATTTCGAACTTCTGTATCGGATCCACAGCAGTTCAGTTATGGTATTCATACGACACAGTCGCAAGGAGCTGATTTTACTTCGTTTTTATCTACATTTGGATCATCATCATCTCAGTACGACCCTACTGGTGACATCGATCTTAACTATGATGAGGACGAGTGATTTCTTTTCTTTGTTGTTTAACTATCTACTTTTTGGTTTGACTTAGTTTTTGTTATGTTTGTTTTGTACGTTAAACGTTTGATGCACTCTCGGGGTAGTGCACATTGTTATTCTGTATCTTTTTCGTAGTTTTCGGATGTTTTTAGATCTTTTTCCCACATTTTAGAAATATGCGTAATCATTTGTCGAAAAATAAATCCTGGATCAAGCTAGAAATTGAAATATCTCTCGACCGAGCACTATTTGACCGGCACGCGCCGGTTGGTGTCCGGCACGCGCCGGTGTAGTAGGGCTCGCGGGATCTTCTCGGGATATTTCCATTTCGGTCCCGTATTTGCCTATAAAAGGAAACGGATGCGGCATTCCTAAAATGCTCATTTCCTTCCTTTACCTTTAATTTTCTTGCTATAAAGAGTTTAAAATGTCCGATCGTTCGTCGGTTAACAGATTATTCTCCTCCACATACACCAAATTCTCGTCATTCCAAATCCATTTTTTCATCAAGTCCCTTACGAGCCTATGTATGCTTCGACTCACAACCCTTATATAAGTAATTTCAATCAATCACCGGTGTTGATTGAGAGAGGTTTAAATTTCAGAAAGGTTGACAACTGGGCGTTTACGAGGATGGATATAGATGGGTGGGACTATTTTTGTCGTATGCCGAGAGGTAGGATTAATGTTACTATGGTAAGAGAATTCTATTCAGTACTTTCAGAAGCTAATACTGTGTCGTTAACACAATCTGTTCTGGTGAGAGGAGTTGTTGTTCCTTTCACCTCCACCAACATAAATCAAATTTTCTTGATTCCACCAAATTCAAACTTCACCCGGTCATTTTGAGTACCAATGGAGATTGGATACCGCCGACGGTTTTATTACAAAATATTCGGAAGCTTGTCCACTCTTGTTCTACAATTATGATATTGATCAAAATGTCTCTACGACTGCTTTACTTCCCCATCTTAGAACGTGGAAGCGATTCATCAATTCACGTGTTTATCCAACTCGTTAATTTCTCGGAAGTTAGTGATGATGAATTGATGCTTCTATATGCGATTACTACTTGAGCATTATAGATTGGGGGGTGCCGATTCGAAATCGGTATTTGTGAGTTTTGCGTTCGGGAGAAGACCGAATTATCATCCTTTACCATTTGGATGGTTGATTTCTAGGTTATGTGTTCGTTTGGCAAGGGTTCCTGTTGGGTAGATTTTGCATCATTAAAACAAAAGAAAATTTATAAACCTATACTACCATGCAAAACTACCTCCTAACCGGCCGAATACCGGGTAGTTGCTAGTAAAGTTGGATAAGTACGGGTATCGATCCTCAGGGAAAAGGGATATTGAATCTAATCTAGTTAATCCTTCTTTATTAACTAAAACCTAAACCTAAACTAAAACGGAAAATAATCGGACGAGAGGATTGTTAATCCAAAGCCGGGAAGGATAAAAGCGATAAAAACATAAATAAAACTACATCTACGAAAACAAGAAAAACTAACTAACAACCGAACAAACATGAACAAACCATAATCAACCTATTCCCAACAACCATCACCCCACCGAAATCAACAAGATAGACAAACATTCATTCATTAGTTATCTTGGGTTATTATCTTTTCTAATGAAGCGTTTCCTCTTCCGATTTATCACGCCATTAATTAGTTTACCTTCCGGTCTTAACTAATATCGATACAAATCAAAGATATGGATGAAATCCTAATCTAACAACATTATCCCTCAACTTCCGTTTGTTGGAATAATAATTGTCAATCTCCCTCACGACAATCTAATGAATCTATTAACTTTCGTTATCTAAATTCGATTAACATATAACCATAAAAACATGAAAGAGAACAAGAACAACATAATGAATTAAACACATGAAAAATCCTGTCTTTCCGGTAACGGTGATATCCCTTAATTCCAATCTAAGATAATCTTGCATCGAATTAATCAAATTGTGATCCTCTCGTAAATCTAGTTATTTAACCTACGAACTTCCGTTATGTATAGATTAAAGATCTACTCTTTCCTATGGTGATCTAAACTACACCGACTTCCGTCATACGGTAGCATCAAATCATGCAATCATCTTCCGATTTATATTGCAAGATACAAATAAACATAGAAAAGAAACAATTCGAATTAAAACTTACAAAACATCCATCGAAAAAGAATTAAAGTTGCAGCTGGAAAGAGGGAGCTTCAAGGCTCATCCATGGCTGCTCAACTTCATCATCACTCGAACAAGAAGAAAGAAAAACGAACTAACTACCTAATCTAACTAACCTCCGGCCGACCAAGCATGGAGCTTGGCCGGCCGGGCTGCTCTCTCGCTCGAAATTTAGGGTTCAAGAGAAGGCTGGGGCGTATTTGATAATCATTAGGGTCGAAGAGAGCTGCTGTATTTATAGAAAATCGAGGCGGTTGCTACGGTAACGGTGCCGGACGCCCGTTTGAAGATCCGGACGCCCGTCCACTATTTTCAGCAACAGCATCCAAACTTGTAACGCTCATATCTCGGGCCTCGTAAGTCGGAATGGAGTGATTCAAAATCCTGTAGAATCCTCTCTTCAAGCCCTACAACTCTTATCTTGAGGTCGAGAGTCAAATCAGTTTATATCATATCAAGAACTGCGTCGGAAGGTCGTCACTACCCGGAATCCCGATTTTCCGACATTTATCTTGATTGATTTCTTTCCTTATATCTTTCAATCTTCCATAACTTTGATTGATCCTTTCCAAGCACGAATTTGGCTCTCTAAAATCCTCTCTTCCATCATCAATGAGTATCTACAACAATAGGAAAACATACCAAAGCGTAACGTATTTCCAAAATAACATAAAATCACAATTTAAGCACATAATTCGTTACGTTTTGCAATTAACCTCTTAAAAACACCATTTACTCAATTAATCGATTATAAGCTCGATTTCTATGAAAAACCTAAGAATATGGGGAATATTGACATAAAATATATCCTTATAAAACGTATAAAATCACCCTTAACAACTCCCCCACACTTAAACCTTGCTCGTCCCGAGCAAGACAAAACATAATCATCACTCGAGACAAATAAACACTTATGCAAATATAAAACATATTCAAGTAGTTTAGAGGTTCACCCAAGTGCGTGTGTGCATAGCCATAGTAAACTTCCACTAAATCCACACTTGAAATTGATTCAAGCAAAACTAGCCAACATCCCATTTAAATTAGAAATATAAACGATTATAACATGCACCTCACGAAACATACGATTCGGAAAAGATAATAGGAAGTCTTTAAAATATTTCCGACATACTTAGAGGATAATCCCTACATCATATCTTTCGGTTTATACGGGGATAGTCGAAAGATAACTAAGGTTTCCAACCATCTTTTCACATTGCCATTCACTAATTTTTCTTAAAGTTCAATCAATTCCACATATATAGCATATATGCCCTCATTCCCAAGCAATAGGACGTTTCGTGATAACACCCTAGCCGGACTACTATCATCAGGCGGTCGGGAGCTATTAACCTCATAGTGGTATAGGACATTTCGAGATAATGCCCTACCGCACTCAAATCATTGGTAGCTACTTCCGACACGTATAAATATATCTTATTCATATTATTCATCTTAGATTGGTATGCAAACCTTAAATTATATCCCTCCTATCACATTCAAACCTTCGGATATTCACGACGTCATACTTTAATTCTAAACACAAACTATTAAAATTTTCAAAATTCGTATGCAAGCAAAGAATCATGCGATAATCATCAAAAATCTCTAATCAAATGGGCATAGCTTGAAAACATAGCTCATCATTTACTATGGCACGTGAAAAAGTAGTGTTGGGTGAAACATCTAAAGTTACTAAATATGCAAAATAATGCACCAATGACATAAGAACTCGAATAAAGATATGCATTTGTTCACTCGGGACAAAACAAAAAATTAAAAATTAAGCACTTTTTCATAGAAATATAATAGTATGGCAAATGAATGTAGATACCACATAGCTATTCCCCTCCCCCACACTTAAATTACAACATGTCCTCATGTTGTGCAAAATAAAAGAAAAGAAAACTTAGCGATTGTATGCCGAAAGGGAACAATTCGGAACGGACGCGTTCCGATCCAAAAATGCTCGAAGATATCGCAGACCGTCTCCACCGGAAAACTCGATATCATCGAAAACTCACAATAGCTAATGCAAATACCCCGCACACTTGACAAACATGAAATACCTCGGGGATAGGAGGAAGATAACATATAAAGCACGGAAAGGAAGTCTAGAGAATTTTTAGATTAAGCTCATATAAAGATGGACATATACATGGAATATTACAAAATAGTAGGGCTAGGTGCAACTATATGAAAATGCATTACAATGCAATCTACGTGAAAAATCCTAAAAATAAAATAAAAACGAGGTAGTATTACGGAAACCGACGCTTAACTACACTCAAAAAGAAAAATAAACTAGGTGGTATTACGAAAACCGACAAGTGACCACACTTAAGAAAAATAAAAGGAAAAATAGAAAAACAATGCAACTATATGAAATGCAACTAAATGAAATGCATTTAAATGATATGCAAAAAGAAAATAAAATAAAAGAAAGAAAACTAGCCCACTATATGCAACACGACATATATATAAACGTCTACCACATAATGACAGTTACGATAAACGACGATCTTGTCATTACTAGTGCCGACGCGCCTTAAGACTTATCGAAAGTGATAGACTTATGGAAACCAACAATCATCTATCTAAACGGTATAACTCATATGGAGAAATGACGTAGCATACGGAAAACCGACAGTAGCTACCCATATGAACTATAAAAACAAAGGAAGCACGTAAGTCTTAAAAGCTTAAAAGATTCATCGGAGCGGTATGTAGCATACGGGAACCGACATTAGCTACTAATTAATAAGACCAGTTATAGCGTACGAGAACCGACAGTCACTATAACATGCCTAGATGAATCATATATAAGGAATTGATCAATTATCTAACATGGATTCATAGATGGAAAGGTAAAAACATATAAGTTCAGGGCATCTATGTAAAAATCAATTAGCCACAGAAGCTCAAATGAAAAATCCACATCAAATAAAAGCATTGAAAATAAAATCAAGAAATTTAGAACCCGGACCGAACCCCGGACGAACGTTCACTTAGCGTTCGGGCCGGACGGGCGTTCCACCTTGCGGACGCTCGTCCGCCTTGAAAACCGACCGGACGGGCGTTCGAAAGTATAGACGCTCGTCCGGTCCTCTAAATCGAACGGGATTGAAAATATTTGAACGGACGAGCGTCCAATACTTCCCAACGCTCGTTCACCTCGCAGATGAAGAACGGACGGGCGTCCACTGACGAACGCTCGTCCATACAACAAGAATGCACGGACGAGCGGGAAAAACACAAAGAAAACCCTAAATACTTATGAACACAACACAGCAACACAGATCACAGCACATCAGCCTTATCAAATTAAGCACAGGGGTTAGACTAGGTAACACATAAACATATAAACTTCACGTAAAACAAGTTGAGTAAAAAACTTTTGCACATTCTTAACCTAACGGTCATCGAAACACGGCAAAATAAAAACTCTCAACTTGGTATACGCTACTTTTATTAAAAACAAAAAGAAAACGTAACAAAATCGAGAACTAACAAAACTAGATTCAACATGACACCTATTCCCCGGCAACGGCGCCACTTTTGTTGGGTAGATTTTGCATCATTAAAACAAAAGAAAATTTATAAACCTATACTACCATGCAAAACTACCTCCTAACCGGCCGAATACCGGGTAGTTGCTAGTAAAGTTGGATAAGTACGGGTATCGATCCTCAGGGAAAAGGGATATTGAATCTAATCTAGTTAATCCTTCTTTATTAACTAAAACCTAAACCTAAACTAAAACGGAAAATAACTAGACAGAGGATTGTTAATCCAAAGCCAGGAAGGATAAAAGCGATAAAAACATAAATAAAACTACATCTACGAAAACAAGTAAAACTAACTAACAACTGAACAAACATGAACAAACCATAATCAACCTATTCCCAACAACCATCACCCCACCGAAATCAACAAGATAGACAAACATTCATTCATTAGTTATCTTGGGTTATTATCTTTTCTAATGAAGCGTTTCCTCTTCCGATTTATCACGCCATTAATTAGTTTACCTTCCGGTCTTAACTAATATCGATACAAATCAAAGATATGGATGAAATCCTAATCTAACAACATTATCCCTCAACTTCCGTTTGTTGGAATAATAATTGTCAATCTCCTCACGACAATCTAATGAATCTATTAACTTTCGTTATCTAAATTCGATTAACATATAACCATAAAAACATGAAAGAGAACAAGAACAACATAATGAATTAAACACATGAAAAATCCTGTCTTTCCGGTAACGGTGATATCCCTTAATTCCAATCTAAGATAATCTTGCATCGAATTAATCAAATTGTGATCCTCTCGTAAATCTAGATATTTAACCTACGAACTTCCGTTATGTATAGATTAAAGATCTACTCTTTCCTATGGTGATCTAAACTACACCGACTTCCGTCATACGGTAGCATCAAATCATGCAATCATCTTCCGATTTATATTGCAAGATACAAATAAACATAGAAAAGAAACAATTCGAATTAAAACTTACAAAACATCCATCGAAAAAGAATTAAAGTTGCAGCTGGAAAGAGGGAGCTTCAAGGCTCATCCATGGCTGCTCAACTTCATCATCACTCGAA
This sequence comes from Gentiana straminea, assembly GCA_036785695.1. Lineage (NCBI taxonomy): Eukaryota > Viridiplantae > Streptophyta > Magnoliopsida > Gentianales > Gentianaceae > Gentiana > Gentiana straminea. The sequence continues at coordinate 6,976,897 of JAVUPR010000314.1, read as the reverse complement.
CAAGAAGAAAGAAAAACGAACTAACTACCTAATCTAACTAACCTCCGGCCGACCAAGCATGGAGCTTGGCCGGCCGGGCTCGCTCTCTCTCGCTCGAAATTTAGGGTTCAAGAGAAGCTGGGGCGTATTTGATAATCATTAGGGTCGAAGAGAGCTGCTGTATTTATAGAAAATCGAGGCGGTTGCTACGGTAACGGTGCCGGACGCCCGTTTGAAGATCCGGACGCCCGTCCACTATTTTCAGCAACAGCATCCAAACTTGTAACGCCATATCTCGGGCCTCGTAAGTCGGAATGGAGTGATTCAAAATCCTGTAGAATCCTCTCTTCAAGCCCTACAACTCTTATCTTGAGGTCGAGAGTCAAATCAGTTTATATCATATCAAGAACTGCGTCGGAAGGTCGTCACTACCCGGAATCCCGATTTTCCGACATTTATCTTGATTGATTTCTTTCCTTATATCTTTCAATCTTCCATAACTTTGATTGATCCTTTCCAAGCACGAATTTGGCTCTCTAAAATCCTCTCTTCCATCATCAATGAGTATCTACAACAATAGGAAAACATACCAAAGCGTAACGTATTTCCAAAATAACATAAAATCACAATTTAAGCACATAATTCGTTACGTTTTGCAATTAACCTCTTAAAAACACCATTTACTCAATTAATCGATTATAAGCTCGATTTCTATGAAAAACCTAAGAATATGGGGAATATTGACATAAAATATATCCTTATAAAACGTATAAAATCACCCTTAACAGTTCCGGAAAGAGCGACAGATGAATATTTTCCAGCTCGTATTCCTCGTATTGGGCTTTTACCAGTCGATATTCCGGGAGGATCGTCAAGTGGTGAAAATTAGATAACTGTGTTGGTAGTCAGGAAGGAATAAAAAATAATAAGAGTAGTACGGTACGTTAGTATAAGTCACAATAAATTAAAATAAGTTAGTTTAAAAAATTAGTTTAAATTAGTTTAACTTAATTTACGGTTTTCTAGTTTAACATTCCTAGTAGTTTTAAGTTGTGTTTTAGTATTGTAATATATTTGCATGTTTTTAATTTATGTTTTTAAATGTTTTTCTTTTATATTATATAAACGCTCGTCTATTTGACACCTAAAATAATCTAACCATGATAGAATTCATTTTATTTTCTAATCCAAATTTTTACTACTCATTAGCCATCGGGACGATGCCAATTCATAAGTGGGGAGTAGAGATTGGTTAGTAAATAAATTGAATTTAATACATCAAATACTTATACACTTAGTTTAATAAGCAATAATATATAATTATTTGATAAAAATGATATATTTGGATAGAATAAATTTTTAATTAAGTAAAGTAATCTTGATATATTATTCTTATATTAATTATGTCTATTTTAGATTTTTAATAAGATTTTAAGTATATATATCTTGATAAATATTATAAAATATTTTTTTATGAAATTAGACAAAAGTTACTTATAATTATAATGAAATTTTAGAATAATTTTCTTTTCAAGACAAAGTATGAAATTGGAATCGGATTAGGAATGATGAGATTTTTGGCATAACTTTGATAAACCAGAGCCAAATAAGCCTACCCGAACATAATTTCCAATTTTTGTCCCCACCTCAAATTTCCTTGTAGAGTGATCAAGCACTCACTCGAAATAGCCATTATTATTAACTAGAAATTACAACCCTAACTTAATAATGGTCTACATTTCTTTGAAAATCCCGCAAGTTTAGTATGTATTTATGGATAGCGGTGATGACATCGAAATTTGGTATATGCTGAGATTGAAATGAATGTTATTCGGAAGGCAGTTTATTATCAAATATGGTTATTCTCGAAAAAAAAAAAAAAAAAAAATCTAAGAACAGAGTATTATAGGTATCTTTTCTGTTTTTGATCGACAACCCAAAAATAAAATATCGATAAAGTCACTCGATGATAGTAGTCCAAATTAGTGGTATTATCACGAAATGTCCTATTTGTAACGGAATGAAGGTATATGCTATAAATCTGATGAAAAAGAAAAAGTCGAATCAAAACTATCAAGAATTATCACGAGTTTAAGGAAACCGGATTCGTGATTTTCGATCGAAAGAGTAGTACTCCGATCAATCTTGATAAAGCAATGCCTATGTTCTTAAGTTCTTATTTATGTTATCTTAAAAAAAAAATAAAAAAAAAATAAAATTTGGAAGTTATTAAAGTTAAAAATTGAAAACAGTGTCAGGAGTGTTACTGATTGAGAAATTTTTGATCAGAAGATGAAGGTGTAAGTACGTACGACTTGCTTCTATTTTCTTTTGATTTCCCTTTGTTATCCTTTTCGATTAGCCAACTACCCTGAGCCTGAACGTTACAAGCCAATTTGCCAATTACTTGACTTAGTCATTGATTCCGATAAATCATACAAAGGAGATTAAAAAGTTGTTCTAAATATTTTATTTATACTTATAAAGTGATTCATGAAAAATTTCATTTAAATAATATTTTATAACTAGTTTATTAAGTTATATACACTTTTTATCTTCTAAAAAATCTTAGATAGATGAAATTAATATAATTATAATGTTGACAGCATACGTTACTAAGTTAGGAATTTAATCTAGAAAAATTATATTATCGCTTATTTTGCTCGAGGACGATCAAAAGCTAAGTGGGGAGTTGTGATGTATGAAAAATATATGATCAAATTATAAGACTTTTTATTATTATATTTATGATATTTTAGTATAATTTCATATAAATGCATTAAAAACTTATAAAAATCATAGTTAGTTATAATTAGATGCATAAGTTATAAAAACGATAAAAATGATAGTTTTTTGTCAGATTTACGTTTGGTATTTCGTTGAGTTTGTTGCAGGATCAGATGTTTACCAAGATCCCAAAATATGACATACTTTGAAGTATAAATCATGAGTTTTGGTGGGATAAAAGATTATGCCAAAATCTAACAACTTTGAACAGATCAACTGTACTTAATGTTTCTACCGTAACTCATCTTCAACGGATATTTGATCTAACTTAGAGGCATTTTCAGAGAAAAAGTCCTTGATGAAAGTTGTAGGCCTTCAAAAGAGCTTTCCAACGAATATCAAATCATGTCAATCTGAGGTCTACAGCTCGAGATAGGTTTTTACAAACATCGGATATGTTGTATGTCCGGCACGCGCCGGAGAAGGCCGAATATTGCGAAAAATCTCTCGAAACCGGGCCCACAAATCTCGACAAGGGAATATATACTGTGTAGCCGGCACGCGCCGGTGGTGGTCCGGCACGCGCCGGCCTTGTGATATGGTCTATAAATAGACCTCAAATGCAACCATTTTGAAGGGTACCAATGCATATATCTTTCTTCTATATATCTATATAGTTTCGTTTTGTTGTTTTTAGTTAAATAAAAGCTGTAAACGGCACTCTGCCGGAATAATGCTGTAGTATAAAGTATCGTTATAATGCTTAGAAGATGTATCAATGCTCATTGATGTAAAGGAGTTGCTATTTCCGGAGGATACAACTCGAAGCTTCGATTGTAATCTGTAACTTTTCTAATGTATTTATGTTGTTATTAGTATTTTACTTATAATGATATTAGGCTAACTTAGTATCTAGCCAAGATATGAAATTGGATTAGTATTATCTTTTTAGGGAAATGGATGATGACTATACTAAAATTGGATAAAAATCGGTTATAATGAATCTCTTTCTATATTCGTATTGAATTAGCTACTTGATATGAAAGAATTCATAATCTAATTATGAATTGACGCCTCGTAGTTAGGTTATGAACTCGTTAATAGAAAGACCGGAGGGTAAAATTGGCCGAGTGAAAACGTGACAACGGAATCCGATTTCCTAAACCGGGGGTAGATTTGTTTCGGGAGAAACAAACTCTTATTGAAATATGTACTCGAGAGATTATTACGTTTAATTCATTTGTTTAATTGACATACCTTAAAATTGGCCGAATGACAAAACGGGAGTGACCCATGCTTGAGGATGACCTTGGACAAATGATTGGACATATGACAATTTCAGATGCTCGTGTGAGAATGAATTGTTTAGTTTAGGAGTGCACCGTTTCGTATAATTGATTTAACTTAAAATAAAGATCGAGCACATCCAATTTCACTAAAAAGATATAAGGATTCAATAACATATTCTTGGCTAGTCTATAATTATAATATCTATCTCCCTCCCTTAGATATTGTTTTGGTACCTATATATACTTATATCTATATATATATATATGTATTGCTATATATCTATATATATATTTATATACTTATATATATCTGTTTTAGTTTTATGCTTTGTTAGTTTAGAGTTTGGTTGGATGATAAAATTGCGACTTAGATTGAGATAATAACAGTTTCTTGGTGTTTAATCACACGGTGAATTACCAAGTTTTCCCTGAGGATCGACACCTGACTCATCACTCTATCACTACAATTTGACCCGGTACACTGCCGGTAAGGATTGATAGCATAGAAAAGGTCCGTCGGGTAACCCGATAACTTTAATGGGTCATGTTTTATAAAATAAATAGAATCACGATAAATGTTAAATTGTATTTACGGCATTGTACAAATTTAACTCTTAATAAGGGTAAAAATGTAAATGTATCACCCTCTATATATACCCATCTTTAACCCCAAACCCTCATTTCACTTTCCTCCTAAGAGCAGCCATAATAAGCCTTTTGTGGAGATATTCTTACATTTCTTTGTTAGAATAGAATAGGAAATGAGCTAAAATGTAAAATAATAGAGACAAAGTAGAGAATTTTTTTCGAAGATTGTCTATCACCTTATCTACTTTTAGATAACCAAACAGACAATGCTCTCTAAAAAAACAATATCAAACTAAACTGAAAAAATAAATACATAACCTTAAAAATAGATTATATTAATAAAAAACCAGTCACATGTATACATAAATTTTAGTTACAACTAGGAAGGAGAAAAATATCATTAGACTAAAGTTTAATATTATTTGAGATATTTTATGGTGTAACAATTGTATTAAAGTTGTATCAAATGATATATATTAAAACATTTTATTTTTACTTTATTTCACATAATACATTTTAATCGTATATGAGATATTAGAAATTAATTGTTGTAATATGTGACAATTGATACAATTTTCTTACAACGGTCGTATGGTAAAATTTTTCATTTTATTTTAAACAATATCCCAAAATAATTATCACCACTACAACATCTAATCACACATATATTATCCCCACAATCTTTCTACATTTTTTCTCCACTCACCTTCCTCCACGTCACCAAACTGTCAGCATAGATTATGCATTTTCCCCTTGCCCATTAGGGCATTCGTAGCTGAAGCCCTATATGGTGCCGTATCCCTAAAATGAAGATAAAAAATAGAATTTACCCTAAAATAGCTTCCACAGCAGAGTCCCTATCCCTATTTATTTTTAGGGATATGAACAGTGCATCTCTACTTGTGGGGATGCACTATTCACGCCCTAAACATATTTAATTATTAAAATTTATAGGGATAGGGATGTTGCTGGAGTGAAATAATAAATATTTAATGTGTATAAATAGGGTTGTGAGGTAGAATATGTATTATTTAATATTATTTGAAATGTTATAGGGATAATGATAGGGATGATGTTGTGGAGGTTTTTGAATTGAGATGTTGTAAAATAGGGATATGTATTATTTTATATTATTTTAGGGATAAAATTTGGGGTCTCTGATAGGAATGCCCTTAGGGCTGCACTAAGTTTACCTGCAGCCGATAGAAATTAAAAAAGAGAGGAAAAATAGAAGGAAAGAAGAAAAGAGAAGGGGAAGAAATAATTTTCGGCTTTCCGATCAATCCGGTCGTTGAGATCACAAATCGATTTCACCAAAATGCATGCTTCCTTGTCTTAATTTCGATACAATTTTACTCTGATCGGGTAAGAGTTTCAAAAACCCATTTTTTAGATTTATAAGTGTTCTTGGCTGTTTTTCTTAGTTTTTAATGTTTTAAAGGTAGTAATAATCGTAGAATTTCGTTTTGGTGGTAGATTTGTAGTGGGTTGCTTAAATTCTTCGAGCATTTCTTGTGGATCTAAATCTTCTTGTAGTTTCTTGGAGCTTTTCTTGTTTGGATTCAACTTTGCTTCAAGAAATTGAGGTAAAGAGGTGTTCATCCGAATCTAAATGTGTTATTTTGGTTATTAGATCTAGATTTAATGTTTTAAAGTTAGTAATAATCGTAGAATTTCGTTTGGATGGTAGATTCGAAGTGATTCAGTTGCTTAGATTCTTAGAGCTTTTATTGTGGATCTAAATCTTCTTGGAGTTTCTTGGAGCTTTTCTTGAAGATTCTTGCTTGGATTCAACTTTGCATCAAGTAATTGAGGTAAAAACGTGTTCAACCGAATCTAAATGTGTTATTTTGATGATTAGATCTAGACAAATATTACAAGAATGTTATAGTATAATTTCATATCATTTTGGTAAGATTTTAGAGTAGTTCTAGTATTTGAGATGGTAGAGAATGCCATGGTTTCGAATCTAAATTCAAACATTGATGTCACCAATCACTTAAATTAATCTCTTTTTGGGCTCACACAAAACCCATACTCCCTCCGTTTTTTTAAGTCACATATGAAGAAAAAGTAATTGACTATATTCATTCAAAAAATGACTAACTTGTTCATCTAATAAATAATTTTTTTTTATTTTAAATGTGACAGTTAAAAAAAAACAGAGAGTATTAAACTGTGTTCTTCGTCCAGATAAGGTATGCCCAGCCGTCCTTTTTTAACCCAGCAAGTTCTTTAATTTCTAAATAATATGTACTCCCTCCGTCCCGTATTATAAGTTCTTTAATTTCTTTTTAAATAATATGTATTAAACTATCTATTTTAATCTTGTATTGAAATGTGAGAAGAACTATATTTTCGTGAGTTGCTGAAGGGGGCAATTTGATACAAATGTGTACCCGAATGTTGGCCCCAGCTTTTCTCCATTTTTTTTGACAAACAAATGGTCACATGATCCCAATGAATATACCAATAGACAATGACGTCTCTGTTCAAATTTAGATTCGGGATCAAATATTATTTTAGACCATTTTAAAAGGGTGAACCAAAAAAAAAAAATTATTTTTGCCTCTAGCAAGTATCAAACCCTGGTCACGTATCAAGTTATACTTGACTGCTTATTTATTGTTTACCATTATAACAATACCTTATTTATTTTAAAAAAAATGCAATATATATATATATATATATATATATATATATATATATATATACACACACACTATTGAGCTAAAATTTCGCAGAAACATAAATTCATAGATTTTGAATGTGCTCGGGCCCATGGCCCTTTGCTTCCCCACTCCCACGAAAAAAAAAGGGTTATTCGATGCGGGGAGGGAACGATGAGGCCCATACGTGCCATCTTTGCGCGATTTCCCCACGTACGCAATTCAGAGGATGAAACCCCTGCTAATAGACTTGCACATAAAATAGACTTGCACATAAAATAAAATTGTGTTTCAAAAAATATAGTATTTTATTCTATTTATTATTGTTGTTGTTATAATAATAATAATAATCATTATTTAGGAACACCCGCTAAGAACCAGAAATTAGGTGAGCTAAAAAACTACTACATTTTCTAATGACTTCAACACACTTACTGTAATGTCTCACATAGGAAAAATAGTAGAGTGATTACCCCCATATAAGTGTGAGACATAAAAGTCTTGTCAACTCGGGTTAGCGCTTTTTAGACCAAACGAGGACGTCGGTCTAAGCGATTGACCGGACATTTATGACTCATTTAGCGCTACTGGGCCCGGGGTTTGGGGGCGTTACAGAATGGTATTCAGAGCCGACTATCAGACGGATCTATGCGCTGCACCGTACAAGAAGACGGTGTAAGGATGGCCTCTAGTTACCTCTGGTAGGGACGATCCGGAAACAGTCTCGGCCGTCCTGGCGAGGACGCCAGTCCCTTATAAGGGGGGAGAAGGTAATGTCCCACATAGGAAAAATAGTAGAATGATCGCCCCCATATAAGTGTGAGGCATAAAGGTGCTTGTCGAGCTCGGGTTAGCCGCACCCAGGCCAAGCGAGGACGTCGGTTTAAGCAGTTGACCGGACATTTATGACTCATTTAACGCTACTAGACCCGGGGTTTGAGGCGTTACACCTACATTTTCTAACCAAATCTTTTGATCCCATCATTATATTTTCAGTTTTTGCCAACTATAAATAAGAGCTCTAAAATCCATTGTTCTTCATCAAACTCAAAACTATTAATCTCTTTTCTCTTTTGAATCTTCAAACATTCCAAACAAAATGGCAGCTACTTTACTTTCACTTCTTCTCTTTTCATTTTTAGCATTTAATAGTTTGCATTTGATGTGTTTTATAATGAATAATAGAAATTTGGATCGTCTGTTGCTATAAATTTTGCTGTGCTATTTAAACAGCTTAAATGTTTTTTTTTTTCTTTTTTGGTTTGTTAAATTCAGATAAGGAAGTTACTATTTTACCCCTCATTCCTTCACACAGCAGGTGCTGACCACATCGGAGGATCCAACTCCGAATAATAGTACAATAAATGAAAGTTTGTCTTATATACATTTTTCTGGTCAGGTGTATATTTTTCTGAGTATTTATCTTTTATCTATTTTGTTAGGTCTGAAATGTTTTAAAGTCTTTTCAATTTTTTTAGTATAACTGTTATAGTAAATCACATTGATAGAAATTTATGTTATAAAGCATCTGACTTGCTATACATGTAATATTTTGTTATTACATTTAAGTTATTTATTTGTTTTCTATGATAGGTTTTGACATTCAACTTTTTTTACGGTGCAGTTTTTAGATCGATTTTTAGTCTTTATACTTTATAATATTTGAAACATGCTTAACATCTCAAAAGTTGTGTATAAATTTTGGAATTACATGATGGAACGTTATGGAGATGACCACGGAGGAGGATTCGATCCAAAAAAACACAACACAAACATCGATGCAGTCCGAAATATAGGTAATGTATATATATTTAATTAATTCGTCAATTTTTTTTCTTCAATTTGGTTCGGACGACGGTTTTGAGGTAGGTTTAACAACCCTAATTGTCACTCTTAAATGTCATTGCTTATCATCTGCTTCAAAAACCCCGATTCAGCCGCCAAGATCTCACATGCTCCAGATGACAATGCCGGATTTATTTATGTTACCCATTATTTCCTCTTATTTTGTAGAAAGTAGAAACCAAGAACCGAGTAACAACACCAAATGCCTCTATAGATTTTTTTAAAAGAGATTGTATAACTCGAGCATACTGTTATATACCAATATATATGGAAAAGTTCATTTAATGATATGCTTATGATTCTTTTCTTTCACTCATGTAAAAAATAGGCAAAATGTATAAGTACGATCTAGGTGTAGAATGCAAATTCCGTTTTCGCACTCACAAGTTAAATAAGAATCAAGAAATTACCTACATCATCTCTTGAATTATAATTATACAATGCAGTGCAGTCTGAAATTATAGATTTGAGCAAAGCACCAGAGGAAATGAACTCGCTCGGTGATACTAGCACGTGGTTTGACCTAAAAGCCGAGTATGCCGGGACCTTAAAGATTATGATGATTGATGAATGTAATGAGAAATTTAGCCGGGAGGAGGGGAAGAACGGGTTAGTGGGTGACATCAAGGCCTTTAGGGAGGGGCTCAACATGTATTTCCTCGGCACAAACGGTGTGGCCAAAGAGAAACTTTCATGAGATGCTTTAGGAACGAATTTTCGTAAGTCCATTTTTTCTATTCTACATAATTTCATTTTCTTCAAAATTCAAATTTATATTGTTAGATATTTTATCGTGGTCTTTTTTATATGTTTTAGATATGATAATAAACGCATATTTATGATTTATACTCACCCCTTCCTGAAGGCGGATATGAAGAAATTCTTCAGATTTTTCCGCATGTTTTCATGCGTCGTAGTCAAAGAACTATGGTGGGCTTGGTGCTTGAGGTAAATGTCTTTGGAAAAATAGTCAACTCGGGTATAAGTGTGAGACATAAATGTCTTGTCACTCGGGTTAGCCCTTTTAGACCAAGCGAGGACGACGGTCTAAGCGGTTGACCGGACATTTATGACTCGTTTAACGCTACCGGGCCCGTGGTCGGGGCGCGTTACGAATGGTATTCGAGCCGACTATCGACGAAACTATGCGCCGCACCGTACAAGAAGACTGTGTAAGGATGGCCTCTAGTTACGGGACGATCCAGGAACAGTCTTGGCCGTCCTGGCGAGGACGCCAGTCCCTTATAAGGGGGGGGGGGGGGGGGAATGTAATGTCCCACATTTTTTAAAGAATTCGGATAGTGCAAGTTGTTTAGTCGTTGTAATTTCAGATTAATTAGTCGAAAGTGTAATGAAACGGCGGATCCACAGGCTAGATTAGGGTTTGTTTTGCCCAACTCCCTTTCTGGGTATTGTAACTGGGGTACCCAACCCCACTCTCTATTATCTCAACTTTAAATTGTGACATTAATTTTTAATGCAAATTAAACTTAAAAAAAGCATCTAACTTGCTATATATGTAATATTTTGTTATTTCATTTAACTTATTTATTTGTTTTCTATGATAGATTTTGACATTCATTTTTCTTTTTCACAGTGTGGATTTTTAGTTCGGTCTTTAGTCTATATACTTTATAATATCTGAAGCATGATTAGCATCTCAAAAGTTGTTGGGTATAAATTCTGGAATTACATGATGGAAGACTATGGAGATGATAATGGAGGAGGATTTGATCCAAAAAAACAACACAAACATCGATGCAGTCCGAAATATAAGTAATGTATATATATTTAATTCGCATATCTTTTTTTCAATTTTGTTTGGTCGGTTTCGAGGTAACGTGGGTGCTAGTGGGAGCAAATTAGTTGGTTGAAGAAAAAGAAGCGTCTGAAATAGATAAGTAGCGTGAGGATCGTTGAAAATTTAAGCAATAATCATGCTGTAGTATTTAGATGTTCTGAAACATATCAGTGGTGTTAAAAAAGGGAGAGTCTTTTCACACCTACGCAGGTCAGAAAGCACTTCCTTACCCAACGGTCCGTAAAAATAGGTGTGTTAAGATTTTTTTAGGTGTGAAAAGACTTTACCTAAAAATATTACCAAACACCTCATAAATTAACTACCACTTATAATTTTCATAATAAGTGCTCATGTTATTAACAAACAGCCCCTTACTCTCTTTTAAAAATTACTACGAAAGTTATTGTTGTTGACATGACGTCCAATTTTATTTTAAAAATATGAAAGTTTTTTTTTTTTTTTTTTTATTTTTTTTTTGAAACGAGCTTTCTTTATTTATAAAGTAAGTGGAACACCACCATTAAAATTATAAAGAGTTTAATCCCCATGCCAACCGTAAATTCCTGACTCTATTCTCCATTGTGGAGAGTAAAACATTAATCGGTGGGTAGAAACCATAATATCCATGATAGATTTCAGATTTGATTCCTCCAATACCAAAGGATATATGCCAATTCGCGAAATCTGTATGGCCACTCTCTTGTGCTACCAGCCTGAATATTGGATCTAATCCAGTCCTTCGCCGAGGTCGGGGAGAAGAAGTTGCTCCAGCCATTTATGGGCACTAGATTTTTACAAATTGTTTGGACTGTAGGGCAGTCCCTCAGAACATGAAGGGTAGTTTCTTCACCAGTCTTACATACATGACAGGTTGAAGTGGACGAGATATGTCGTCTGCAAAGGAAAGATAAGGTCGGCAGATGTAAATTAAGTCTTGTGGGTCCTTTAAGCTTCCACAAATGTTTCCACTCAATAACAGCTTCGTGTAGGTACGGGCTGTGCAAAAATTATGAAAGTTATTGTTATTAACTACGATCGCTTAAACAAAATGTCTCGAATTCAAACATTTGTGAATTTTGTTAAATAGGTCCCCACGTTTGATGTGTCCGATAATACATCGAAATCTTATGCTCAGACAATTATCTCATAACACCTTTCTAAAAACCAAAGGAAAAAAAAAAAAAAAAAAATAATTCACCTCAAACCCTATCTCTCCCTCTCTTTCTTTCCAGCGGACTGCGGACCTCATCTTCTTCTGTACAAGATTGACCCAGCCACCATTGAAGAAGGCCGGTCACCGTGCTGGCGACGGGTTGCTGCACCTCGTAGTATTTCACATATCATGGTATATGTATAAGAAGAGCATGTAGAACACACTGATGGTTTTCTAATCGACAGAGAATATTTTTCATTACCCTTTTATCGAGATTGCCTTTCACTGCTGCACCTACGACTGGTTAATTACAAGAAATCTCCGGTATGCATGGTTTAATTTTTAGTCTTATTTGTATTTTACTTGCGTACTTTAAGCTCAGACATGTTCAAATGGAATTCTTTTGGGTCATATCCACATAGTTGCTCTTGTCATTGGAATACTCTGAAAAGTCTACCAGAACCATATTACCATGTAATGGATTCATGTTATAATGTGTTTTTAGATGTAACAGTCCTAGTGTCCTACTACTATATTTAGCTGCTCACAAAGAGGTTTTTGAGATTGAATATCAGAGCCATTCTATATGTTTACAAAATACATAGATACAAGTAGCAACAGAAACAGCACATAAGATTAGCAATAGTTGGCTGTATCTATGAATGTCAAAGACTTATTTGTTCTTCAGATGATGAAATATTGATGAAAATTCGCTGCAGGCTTCCTGAACAGACTACTTCATGAAGCTTGTTCTTTTATATTCTTCTTTGAAGAAAGTCACAGTTGCCATCTTGAGTCATCGCATGCTAGAATAATGTGTATATTTAGGCTTTATATGGCTGCTTAGTTCTAGTGTTTGCAGTTGATATTGTGACTATATGTTTCTCTATTTGCTGAAATCGAAGTTCACTTTATCCCTTGTAAACCTGCATTCGTGTCTATTAAGTTCAATGAAGTTGTATCATAATTTCTTGAAAGATTGATTTTTTATATGTGGGATGTTTTAATAAAATCTAGAGGGTTGTCTCACTTTTCTTTTGATGCCCTCTTAAATGCTAGATACATGTATTTTTTCTGCCTCATTATGTGTATAAGTTCGTTCGGATGTGACTTGTGATTGATGCTATTGCTTTTGCATTATCTTTGTTGGGATGCACTTTCAGAAAATTTCAATTGCACTATTTATGCATTAGTTTGATGTATGTGTTCATTCTGCAGTAAACTGTTGTTGAAATCTGATGTCTATTTTGGCCATTCTGCAATTTCTTGTGTTTTCTTTTAGGAAAGAGATGGAAGTAAGTTGTTGTGTATCTTCTTCACCTTTGTCTTGGAAATATGTCCCTGTGCTATCAGCAGCACCGTCTTCTGCGTCACCTGCTAAATACCATTTCCGCCTTTTGAGCTTTCCAGTTATTACTAATAGAAATGCACCCGCTTCCCTTCGTTGTCCTCCTTCTTCTGCCCTCCTTGTCCGCCATGCACAGGAAGTTTCAGAGAATCCCTCGACTTCTGATGTTGCGCTTTCCCCTGAAATGCAAATTCCACTGCCCAAAGTGGACAAGACCGGAAGGTTCTGCAGCCCCAGAGCTGCTCGAGAGCTGGCTCTGTCAACTCTATATGCTGCATGTCTACAAGGGGCCGACCCTATTCGCCTTTTAGAGAAACGAGTCAATTCAAGAATGGAATCAGGTTACAAATTTGATAAAGGGATGTTGGTAAAATACAATCACATGAGTTTTGGAGGACCTCCTGTTACTACACGTACCCTTGAAGAAGCTGAGGAGCTCCTGCACCATGATCAAAAGGAATCCGAAATTGAAGCTGAAGTTTTATCTGCACCTCCAAAGTTGGTGTACAACAAGCCTATTTTGGGGTTCGCCCGGAAGATATTAGTAGCTGTTGCAGAAAGGTGGGACAATCATGTGATTGTTATTGGTAAAATCGTGCCTGGTAATTGGAAGAAGGAGCCAGCTGGGAGGATCTTGGAGCTTTCGATTCTTCATTTAGCAATGTCTGAAATTGCTGTACTAGGGACTAGGCACCAAATAGTCATTAACGAGGCTGTTGATCTTGCTAAACGGTACTGTGATGGGGCAGCACCCCGTGTCATCAATGGATGCCTTAGGACTTTTGTCAAGGAATTTAAGGGATCTGATGAGGCTCAAGCGGCGGATCAGATTAGCCGGGAGGTCTCCAACTCCATGTAAGCCAGTGGTGGATCATGAACAAATTCAGCATGACTATTCCCTCACCTTCCAGTTGGTGGTGTTAGGCCTATAGCAGAGCTGGCCCTGTTAAAATCAGGGGCCATAGGCCAAGGCCTGGGTTGCCTTAGCCAAGCTGGCTCTGGCCTCTTGGGCTTAGCCAATGGCTGGCTCTGAAGCCTTTGCTTTTGTCCAATTATTAGCATACTACTCGATGTATATGTGCGTTGCACAGATGTTACGACATGTTTTGTTAAATTTGGCAGTCTGTTCATCACTGAAACATTAATATGATTGGTACTTGAAGAGTAATAGGTGAGATTTTATTTATTTATTTTTTTTTTTTTTTTTGAAGTCATATGTTTAATGTTCAGTTTGTCTTATCAAAAATAAAATTTAACTTTGATTTTTAATGCTTGGTAATTTACTTCAATTGGTAGATGTAAATTATGAAAAAAATAATTGTTCTCTCTTAAGTTTTTATCAGATGACCACTAAGGGCTTATGGTGTATATCATCAAAAAAAAAAAAGAGATGCTATATATATGATGATGAAAATTAAAAAAGGATAAATGGCACATTTTAGTCAGGAAAAATCCAAAATCCCAATTTTACCGGGAAAGAGTAAAGAAACTTAACATATGCTTTGGATAGTCTTTCATGAGGCATATATTCAGCTACCCACAATGTCTCATTTCCTTCCCAGCTTACATCTGATCTAATAGTGTAATCGAGTCGAGTTGACATTCTTCAGGGCTCGAGCTCAACTCAGTTAAAAAGACTCGGTTTCAAAACTTGACTGAGCCACAAAAACACAAAAAAGAACAAGGCTGATAGGGCAGGGCTATTCGTTGCACAACCTATCCCATAATTTATTTATCTTTCACATAATATGAATGAATGTACTTGATGTAAAATAACAAAAATATGTGATCATGATATCAAACTGAAGATATATAACTGTGCAACGTTATATCAACAAAAGGAATGCATTATGGGATCCCAAATCCAAATGGTTCACACAATGCCTTCCTCCTAGATGTTAGTAATCGAAAGTTATGTCTTAGTGAAATACAACATATAGATCATTGTTACAAAGATCATTGCCAACCGCTTACCCATTGCCCTTGGCAACGTCACTGTTAAAACCATTACAAAGATCATTGCCGACCGCTTCCGCTTGATTATCAATAAGATCATTGACAACGGTCAAAATGCTTTTCATACTTGGTAGACGGACTACGGACAAATCATCGTTACGCAAGAGGTTTTGCATATTATGAGGAGGAAAACGGGGAGCAAAGTATTATGGTTATAAAGGTTGACTTAGAATAGACCTATGATGGAGTTAACTGGTCTTTCCTCCGGCATATTCTGATCATCATAGGTTTTGACGTGCAATGATTGAGCTCATCATGTACTTGCTTTCTAGCACCTCATTGGAAATCCTATGGAACGGCACACCACTACAAGGCTTCCGCCCCCTACGTGGTTTAAAACAGGGAGACCCTCTTGCGCGCCGTACCTCTTTGTTCTCGTTATGCAGATTTTGAGTTGCTTTATTAATCAACCGATTAGTGCAGGACGATGGAAGCCCATTGCTCTCTCCCGTGGGGGGCGAAAATCTCGCACCTATTTTTTGCAGATGGTCTGCTTCTGTTTGCGGAGGCTAGTATTGTTCAAGCTCGGGGGATTGACCGTATTTTATTCTATTTTTGTGATATTTCAGGCCAGAAAATTAGTGTGGCGAAATCGAAATTCACCACGTCACCAATACTGATCCGCAAATTATCCGCTGCATCACAGGGGAACTTGGCATGTCTCATACCACCCACCTAGAGAAATACCTTGGGGTCCCCTTGCAACATGGCCGAGTCAAGAAAGAAGATTTTCCGGGAGTCATCGACAAGGTCCGTTCGAAGCTTCAACCTTGGAAAGCTGCAGCTCTATCCAAAGCAGGCCGAGCTCTTTTAAATCAAACGGTGCTCACCACGACACCGTATTATCATATGTAGTCCGTCCATCTACCGGTTTCTGTAATGAATGAACTTGATAAACTGGTTCGATCTTTTTTTTTGGGGAATGACGAAGACAAAAAGGGCCTACACCTTGTGTCCTGGAGAGACGTTTGTCGACCCAAACTACATGGAGGATTAGGCATCCGGACAGCTCAAGGAATGAATGACGCTTTGCTAGCCAAACTTGTGTGGCATCTTTTTACCGACCAAAGCAAACTATGGGTGCAGATTCTAAGGCAAAAGTACGATTCCCCCTTTGATGTACCAAAGCCTACGAGTTCTTTTATCGGGCGGCACATATGTAAAACCGCAAACTCCTTTCACAACACATTAGGCGTAGATGACCAAGGCAATGTAATCTGGCTTCCGACTTCAACCGGAAAATTTATTGTGAAGTCGGCCTACTTTGCTCTCCAACAACTCCCACCCCTTCCACGAAATCCTTTTAAATTTTGGAAGCAAGTGTGGTCTATCAAAGGGCCACTTCGTGGTAACCTCCACATTTGCCAGATTTATCAAAATGCCCTTCCAACGGCATCTCTTCTTCTCTCAAGACACATCAGTGAGGATGAAACCTGCTCTTTATGCGGTACGTTTATGGGCACTTCTTTACATGTTATTCGGGATTGCAACTGGATCAAATCAATGTGGGAAACTATGGTTCACCAACATCATTGGCCTCACTTTACCTCGGCCTCGGACACTTCCTCATGGCTCACGATATGCTTAAACGTGAACATGTATAGGCATGGCAATATTGAATTCCGGAGGCTCCTCTATCGTGAACTCATTCAAAGAATATGGCATTGGAGGAATCAAGTAGTGAATAGGAACAACATCCAACGGCCCCCGAAGACGATCTTTATTTCTGAGGCAATCCGTAAAGCCCGTGAAATTAGAGTAGCTTGGATGTAAATTTTCAGCTTTAGACATGTAATTATTCAGAACTCTACTAGAGTATACATTTTGTACAGTTTTTATCTAATAAAATATCCGGTTTCGACCAAAAATAGACAATATATAAATATAAATGTATAATAAAATATCCGGTTTCGACCAAAAATAGACAATATATAAATATAAATGTATTTTTTTTTGCCACTAACGTGGTTCGAACACTGGTTTCCATGTCAGATTATAGTCTAACTCACTATTAGACCGATGCACTCTGTGCATATAAATGTATTATTAGATGAGTACAAATACACAAAATTTTTAAATAGTTGATTATGATTTTTTTAATCATTCCTCTGCAATTCTTCTTCTTGCTGCTGTTTTGTTTTTTTTGGTTTTTTGTTTATATCAAATAACCATTAATCTAAGTTCCTAAATCTAATCTGAGATTTATAACCCGAATTTCCATAGTTGATAGTAAGACACTAATCGGCGGAGGACTATCAACTACACGGTGAAAGATCTTATTTCGCCAAATCCAGATGCAAGAAGCCATCTCTTTGAATTGATAGACCCATTCTTTATTGCGTCCCTGAGTATCAATATTCCGACTAATCCATTCAAGAGGTGTGAGAAAAGAACGCATCCCAAAAGTGCCTGGAGAGGATGTTCTTCCAGAGTTTCTTAAGAAGCGTGCAGTTCTCAAAGCATGAATGATCGATTCTTCTTCATTCTTACACTCACTACGTGTCGTTTAAATAGTTGGGTATGATTTGTCTAAGTCGTTATACATTTAAAAAAAAAAAAAAAAAAAAAAAACCCGAAGATTAAAAAAAAAGGATAATTGTTCCAAAAAAAAAAAAAAAAAAAAGAAGGGATAATTGTGACTCTAAAAAATAAAATAAAAAAATAGAGTTTGTTGTGAGGGAATGATTACCCACTCTGGCTTGCCGTTGTTATTTTGATAATGGTGGCTGCTGCACTGCACTGCACCGCACCGCATTGTTATCTGGATTCTGTGTTGTCCTCTTCTTTGAGACCGTCTCCTCCCTCCCCAACCGCCGCTCTGTCGCCATCACACCAAACATTCAAAGGTTGAATGACTTTTACCTTACTTTTTCCGCATATGTTAATGCACCCTTCTTCTGGAAAATTCCTCCTCCTCTTTGTTTATTCGCACCACTCTATCTCCCCGATAAGGATCTCTCATCAATTTTTTTATTATATACTATTATATCTACATAATATTCCGTGCCTTCGATTTTTCCTGTTTATTCTATAATTTATATACACACATTGGTAATCAATTACTACTTGCGTTTGTTTGTTTTACCCGGCGGAAGTTTTCACCCCTCACACCCCTATGTGCTCGTGAGAATGTCTGGTTTTTTGTCGACGTCTGTGTTTTGTAGCTGGTAACTTGGTATGCATGTGTGTACATTTCCACATTAACAATTCCAGGAATTCTTGTTTATTTAATGCCCCGAAATCTCTTGTTGGAAGCTGAATTTTATAGCATTTATTTATTTAGTTCACGGGCACTTTTCAAATTTCATGGTCAGGTTTGTGGATTTGTCGATAAGCTACATGAACCTCACTCTTAGCAAACCCTTGTGCTTTGGCTTTAGAGGTATGTGTATTGCATGTAAATAGCATAAGATGCCTGTAAATGCTATGCCACGACGAAATGCCGCAAAAAGTATAGCAAAGTCTCTCAAAGCATCCCTGGGCGGGCGTGACAAGGGATGCTTTGCTATGCCACAAAAAAGTATTGCAGAGTATCTCAAAGCATGACCAAGGATGTTTTGCTATGCCCCATATTGCTTGCTATGTTTTGCTATTGCTATGCTTTGTCATGTTCAGATTCATTATGTGTATAAGTTTGCTCAAATGTGAGTGATGCTAATTGCTTTTGTATTACCAATGTTGCAATGTGCTTTCGGAAAAATCAAGTGCACTATTTATGCATTACATTGCTGTATGGGTTCATTCTGCAGCAAACTATTAGCCAAATCTGATGTCTATTTTGGCCATTCTGTGGCTTCATGCGTCTCTTTTCATAGCCCAATCAGGTTGAAGTACTCTTTGGTTTATTTTTTTCAGAGTACAATGAGGGAAGGGCCGTTTGAAACCCATACTCTACGATCTCATGGCATGAGATTGGCCAGAACACATAAGCATGACTGGTTAATACTGATTCTTCTTGTGGCAATACTTACTGTTTTGAATCTTATCACTCCCTTTTATCGATTTGTCGGGAAAGATATGATGACTGATCTGAAGTATCCACTCAAGGACAACACGGTCCCCTTTTGGGCTGTTCCGGTATATCTTGTTTTATATTTTATTTTGAATTGAACATTTAAATTTCTTTCTATGAACTCTGTAATTGACGATTTCATAAACGTGCATCTACAATTTAGGTGTATGCAGGTCTTCTTCCAATTGTCATTTTCCTGTTCTTCTATTGGCGTAGACGAGATGTTTATGATCTTCATCATGGCGTCCTGGGTAGTAAAACTTGAACACTCTGTTATATACTTAAATCGTATGCTTGTATCTGACAACATTGCATCTCTAAAACCCAAACTGTTTGTTGTTATCTGCAGGGCTTTTATATTCTATCCTTATAACTGCAGTCATTACTAGTGCCATAAAGGACGCTGTTGGCCGGCCTCGGCCTGACTTTTTCTGGCGTTGTTTTCCTGATGGGAAAGAGGCATGCAACTGCTGAACTTAATTATTTATTTATTTTGGGTTTTTTCTTATCCTTTTATCCATTAACAGGGATTATGCTTTTAATGGCAATCTTTATTAACCTAAATGATTGTGTTTTATCGCCTTTTAGGTATATGACAAGCTGGGAGATGTACTGTGCCATGGTGATAAAAACGTGATAAAGGAAGGACACAAAAGCTTTCCAAGTGGACATACATCATGTAAGTAACAAATATTCTCATACTAGTAAACATTCCACAAGAAAAAGGTAAAACTGCGTACAATAGGTTAAAATGACCCGTCCTTTATGAACTCCACATAAACAGGATGTTTTCATTCACAGGGATGTCCTTTTAGACCGTTCTCATAAGAACGAGTTTTACATCATTCCAATTATTGACCTGAATTTGCTTGAAACTTGGCATGTATGCAGGGTCATTTGCTGGTTTGGGCTTCCTTTCTCTTTACTTATCTGGGAAGATAAGAGCGTTTGATCGCACAGGCCACGTGGCCAAACTCTGTTTAGTTATCCTTCCTCTACTGCTTGCATGTCTTGTTGGCATTTCACGTGTTGATGATTATTGGCACCATTGGCAGGATGTCTTTGCAGGAGGTCTTATAGGTTTGTCTGATCATTTTCTCTCTCTCCATTTAACTTACCGACATTGATTAGTAACTCTCGTTTGAGTTTTAACTTTGGTAAATTTTGCAGGTTTCGTGGTTGCTGCATTATGCTATTTGAATTTCTTCCCTCCTCCCTATCATACTGATGGTACCTATATCTATCTCATTCTGGATATAAAGTCTATTGTAGGGCTATAAGAGAGTCTGTCTACTAATTCTCGACTCGAAAGAAATGTTACTTGATTCTTTTTTTTTTCGAGTTGAGTTCGAGTCAAGCTGCTCGAAAAATCAATTGAACCAAAGTCAAGCTTCAAAATATACTAATCGAGTAGCTCACAAGTTAATCAAGTTATACATACCAAATATATCATTCAATATTACTTTTATACAAATCATTATCTTTGAGTTAAGTCGAGTTTTTTAGTATTGACCGAGTTGAGTTCGGTCTCGATATAAATAATAAAAATTGAATGATTTCTAGACAAAAAAAAAAAATACTCGAGCTTATGAGCCTAGTCGAGTTGTATTGTGTATTAAATGAACTGAGTTCAATGTTGCCTTTACAACCCTTAGTCTATTATTGATGTTTTGTTTGTTTGATCTAGTTTACTCTTTTAATGAAAAATATTCCACTTCTTTTTGTTGTGTTTTCAAAGTTGTATTACAATAAACGGTCACAATAAAAATGACACAACACACTTTTATACCATTGACCATAGTGTATGCCTTAATGATTGATATGAGTCCCACAATGATCAATGGTGTAAAAATGTGTTTGTTGAAAAAAACTAGTATTTTCCATTATTCAATTTTTCGTTATTGTGTATAACCTTAATGTTGTTTTAGGCTGGTGGACTTATGCATACCTTAGTGTCCAAGAGGAAATTAATGCTAGAAGGCAAGCTGCATCAAGTGCGGGCCCAAGCACCAGTATAGGTATCGTAAACCAACAGCTCGAAAGGAACCCCGATACATTCACAGAAATCCCTTTATCCGGTGATTCACGGTCAGCGGTTGAGGACATTGAATCTGGAAGGAGGTAGCTTAAATTAGAACATGTTCTTTAACCATTTTCCCGACTCAGGTCATGCCCACGTATCGGCTCCGTCCCCGGTTAAAAAACACGCGTAAATATCCGAACACAGGATATGTTAGGAAAAACAGTTGGTCTTCATTCATGTTTTAGTATCCTCCTCTGTATGAGCTTTTGATGTTTTGGACTTACTATTTCACTATTGCACAGTTAGGGGTGTTTTGGTTGGTTGGTGTGTATGTATTGCAATGAAAGCAATTCTACACAGAAAGTCTGAACCTTGACTGCATTTTTGTTTAACTGATTATCTGGAATCAAAGGTTTAGTCACATTCATATATTTTTTAAGTTCTATTATGTTGACTCGAGAATGAGAATGCTTGATTATCGACCCCATTAACATTCGAATCAAGAAATAGCCTTTTCAAAATGAGATGTTTGAGCAAAAAGATGGAATCGTACTTGAATTGCTTAATTCGTTTACGCTAAGGGTGTGATCGTGATGAATTGAATCTATACTAAGACTCTAGCTCGATTTCGATTTGACTAAGAATATTTGGGTTCAAAACTCAACTTGAACTTGATGTAGTTATAAAAGGACAAGAATATTTGGGTTCAAAACTCAAAATCTTGAACTTGATTTTAATGTTTAATGGTGGTCGTGTTTAAAAATAGTTATAAAATTGAAGGACAAGACCGTCATAAAACTACTGTAGTAAATTGATAGAACACAACTAAACTCGTAAAACACGGTATTCTTTTCATAAATTAATTATTGAACTCAACTAAACTTGTAAACACGGTATTCTTTTCATAAATTAATTATTACTAAACTCGTAAAGCACGGTATTCTTTTCGTATATTAATTATTAAACATGGTACGATAGAACTTGTCTTGTTATATATACTCGAAACAACTTGTTTCAACTCGTAAATAATGTATTTATATAAAAAATATTATTTAATCTCTTTTTTTCTTCCTGAATTCAATATTATGTGAACTTGAATTCTATTTAATTATTAAATAAATTAACTTGTGAGTTATTCGATTATTATTTTCAGAAATTCGATTTATACTATTAGCTTGATTCGAGCTCAATCTTAAAAAAACATAAATCGAATCGAACTTTTGTTTTAGTTAAATATGAGTAATTTATGCCTCAATTTGCAATCTCCCAACTCGTCGGGTAAGAGAGGCCAGAAGCCCATTTTCGTCAATTCAAATGAATAGAGAACCCTAATACCTCAATAGCATGTTTTTCTCTCATAAAAAGTGAAACTCACTCCCCTTCAGCCGCACAATTTCCATATCCCCATTCCCCTTTCCCCCTAACCCCTCCTCTGCCGCCGGGAAAATGAAGTTCAACCCTCGCGTTTCCAGCTCCCGCCGGAAGAGCCGAAAGGCTCACTTCTCTGCTCCTTCCAGCGTCCGTCGCATCATCATGAGCGCACCCCTATCCGGCGATCTCCGTAACAAGTACAACGTCCGTTCTGTCCCTGTCCGCAAAGACGACGAGGTACAGGTCGTGCGTGGCACCTTCAAAGGCCGTGAGGGAAAGATCGTCCAAGTGTACCGTAAGAAATGGGTCATCCATGTGGAGCGGATTACCCGGGAGAAAGTGAATGGGCAAACCGTGAACGTGGGGATTCATCCTTCCAATGTGGTGATTATTAAGCTGAAGCTTGATAAGGATCGTAAGGCGTTGCTTGACAGGAAGGCTAAAGGCAGAGCTGCTGATAAGGCTAAAGGTAAGTTTACAGAGGAGGACGTTGCTGCTGCTGCCGGTGGACCTTCTCTTCAAGCTATTGATTAGAGTGAGGCATCTGGATTTTTGTCTTGGTACTTTACTTTCTGTTTTTCTGTTTAATTAATAGGGAAATTGTCGAATTGGAGTGGAGTTTTCTAAGTGTAATATTTCTCGACTATTTTGGTTCTGTTCTTGACTTTGATTTGCTCATGGTGGGCATGATTAGTACACTTATTGAGTATTGTTCTTATTTTAAAAGTTGCTACTTTGAGTCCCTGTTGGTTAGTTAACTGAGTGTTTCATTTGGTTCTTATGTTTGCTGTTTTGGAATGGGTAATTTGTTTGCTTCTATGAAGATCTAGTAATTTATGCCTCAATTTGCAATCTCCCAACTCGTCGGGTAAGAGAGGCCAGAAGCCCATTTTCGTCAATTCAAATGAATAGAGAACCCTAATACCTCAATAGCATGTTTTTCTCTCATAAAAAGTGAAACTCACTCCCCTTCAGCCGCACAATTTCCATATCCCCATTCCTCTTTCCCCCTAACCCCTCCTCCTCCGCCGCCGGGAAAATGAAGTTCAACCCTCGCGTTTCCAGCTCCCGCCGGAAGAGCCGAAAGGCTCACTTCTCTGCTCCTTCCAGCGTCCGTCGCATCATCATGAGCGCACCCCTATCCGGCGATCTCCGAAACAAGTACAACGTCCGTTCTGTCCCTGTCCGCAAAGACGACGAGGTACAGGTCGTGCGTGGCACCTTCAAAGGCCGTGAGGGAAAGATCGTCCAAGTGTACCGTAAGAAATGGGTCATCCATGTGGAGCGGATTACCCGGGAGAAAGTGAATGGGCAAACCGTGAACGTGGGGATTCATCCTTCCAATGTGGTGATTATTAAGCTGAAGCTTGATAAGGATCGTAAGGCGTTGCTTGACAGGAAGGCTAAAGGCAGAGCTGCTGATAAGGCTAAAGGTAAGTTTACAGAGGAGGACGTTGCTGCTGCTGCCGGTGGACCTTCTCTTCAAGCTATTGATTAGAGTGAGGCATCTGGATTTTTGTCTTGGTACTTTACTTTCTGTTTTTCTGTTTAATTAATAGGGAAATTGTCGAATTGGAGTGGAGTTTTCTAAGTGTAATATTTCTCGACTATTTTGGTTCTGTTCTTGACTTTGATTTGCTCATGGTGGGCATGATTAGTACACTTATTGAGTATTGTTCTTATTTTAAAAGTTGCTACTTTGAGTCCCTGTTGGTTAGTTAACTGAGTGTTTCATTTTGTTCTTATGTTTGCTGTTTTGGAATGGGTAATTTGTTTGCTTCTATGAAGATCTTGATTGCCCATGTTTGTATTTAGATGTGATGCAAATGTGGCCAAAGATCTATAAAAAAGTTGAGCCACTTTTTTTTGCCAATGAGTGAGGTTTTCTTGTTCTGCAAGATGATGTGCAAGGATCCTTTTCAACCTGTGTGAGTGAGGATATGATTCATGGATTTTAAGATAAGGCACCCTGCCCTTAGGAAGATAAGGCACCCTGCCCTTAGGAAGCTAAGGGCACCTCCTTCAGTGTATGAGATACAGCTACTCACTAGCCCCTTGCCACCAGCCTCCCATGTAGTAGAACTTACAGACTGTAAAGCGCGTTGTTGGTTTTGCTGTCGCTTTTACATAAACTGTTGTGGATTTTTTTGATTTGATCTTGAGACCAGATTCAAGTAGATCAATGAAAGTTTGGGATTTTACTTGTAGAGTTTGTGATTTTTAAAAAACTGGATATAAGGAGTCATAAGTAGTGTTACAATTTTTATTACCTTGAACTATGAATTTGCAAAGAACTTCCTATGCATATGCATATCAATGTGTTTTTGACTCAGGGGAAAGTGTTTTCTACCGCGAAACAGAACAAATGACTGATGATGGATAATCTCGAGTATTTAGATTTAAAGACAGAAAAAACCGATCTCATTATATGTATTGCATGTTACCTATTGCTTCTCGTCCTTGTGCATTTAGGTTTATCATTGCATCAACAAGAAAGACTTTTTCATCACTCTGTAACTTTTGTTTACCAAATACATCTGTGGGTTCTTTCCTTTGCACAGGGTAACTGTCTTCTTCGCAGTACTGCAATCCCAATTCTTATTCTCGAGCTAAAAGTATTCTTTTACCAATATCTTTGGGTTCTCACTTTACGGGGTAACTGTCTTCTTCACAGTACTCTAATACTAACCACATCAAAGTCTTTTTGGTAAGTTGGGGTGTACTTTTCAGAATCACATATCTACTTTAATCCTAACACCTCTACTCAGGTATGATAAGTTTGTGAGTCGGGGGTGAAAAAGTGTTGCGTCTGAAATCAGTTGTCGAAGCTCTTCCTCTCCATACTATGTCTACTTTGAAGCTCCCGATGGGGTTATGTAAGCAACTACAGACCCTAATTGAAGATGGTTGCCAACCAAAAGGGAAAGGGTGTCTAGATTTTAAGGATGTACAAAGATTGGAATATTAAGGAGGAGGTTGTTGAGATCACCAAGACCAACCTGCTGAGTGTCTAAAGTGCTCAACTCCAAGTACTGTCTGTCCTGATACTTCACTCTTACAAGCCTCAACAAAGAATGTCAGTTGTTCAAGGTTTTAACCTTTAAACGTACCCCAAGCAACTGGTGTAAACACAGTACTAGAACAACGTCTAATTGTTAATGAACATTGAGACAAATGTATCGTTCCTCCACAGTTCTACTTCTTCCCTGTGTATATTAATAGTATTCTTCAAGGAGGTCTTTATTCGTACTACATCAAACCTACTGCTAAACCACACTAAAATAAGAAAATATATAATCTACTTGTTGCACCACACCTATTATTTCAATAATACAAAAACTACCATTGCACCACTTTTTATTGTCACAGTTAGAAAAGAAAATCAATATTGTCAATAACTTTTTCCTACTATCAATTTATTATATTATCATATCTCACCCAAACACTTAAAATCTACAAAACAACCCCTCATTAACATCAAACACTACCAATCAATTTTTATTCTTTTCCCGTCTACTTCATCCCTTGCTCCCGATTAGGCCCTCCACCTTAATCCTCCTCCTCCGCCTCCGTTCACCGCGGTTCTTGTTCCACAGCCACATTCTCAGCTAGCCAGTTGATATTGGAAATTGGCTTGTTCTTTACATTATCTCAGCCCGTTCTTTACATTTTCCTCTAGGTGTGTATTGGAAATTGGCTTGTTCAACTGTTTTCTGATCTAGTGGATAAGTTTGGAGGAGTGAGGGTAGGGATGGGAGGCACCTGTATTATATTCCATGTTCAATTGCAAAAGGCTACAATACCTTTTTTTTCCCCCTGATTCAGCTCATTCACAAAACGTCATCTGCTTTATTACTCTTAATAATAAGAAAGCTCGGCGATTCTTCCATTTTTGCCTTGCTTTTTTCTTTTCTAGTTCTTGTTTGCTTCAAAATTCAGAGGAACCAGACAATGAAGTGTGGGGTTAAAAGTTTTTATGACCATGAAGATGAATGATTTAGGGAAATGAGGGTTTTTTTGATGATGAAGGTTGATGGGGTATAATGATTTAGGATTTTGATGGTGATGAGGATGAAATAATTTATGAAGATGAATTGTTTTTGAAAAGGGTCTTATAAGGAAAAATATATTTGTTGGAGGGAAATTATGGGGTGTGGGATATAAAGTAGTTGAAATTGATGGACTAATTCGTAACAAAAAATATTGGTGTGGAAATAGTTTAAAACTGTGGTGTGATAGAAAAAGTGGTGTAAATAAAGAATTAAAATTGTTTGAAAATCAATGTGGTGCAGTGGTAGATTTTACTTTTTATGTGTTGTGTGAAGCATAAAGTTATGCGGCGAAAGATTTGGAGTGGTGCGAATAAAGAGCTTCTTTTTCTTCAAATTATAGGGAGTAGAACGAGATTGGGCCGGCCTATAGATGAGATATGATACTACTTATGGATCTTTACAAGGAACAAATCAAGTCAAGGACAGTGCTCAAAAAATAACTGAAGGAAACAAAAAAGGAGGTAGATCCTATGTGCAACAACTTTTGGAAATCATTAGGAACTATTTTTTCATAGTTGAAGCACTACAAATTGCCAGAAAATCACCGTAGATTGAGCGTCTCAGAGAAGATGTTGTTGACAATCACAGCAAAAAAGCTCATTTAGTATTCTCTTTCTTTGTGAAGTTTGACAGACTTGAAGGATTCTCTTTCTTTGTGAAGTATTCTCTTTCTTCATGAAGTTTGACAGACTTGAATTCCAATGCAATCTGAGTGCTGCACGCTGTGATAGCTGTTCTTCTCTTTCTTTGTGAAGATTCTCCGAAACTCAGTTTGACAAAGTCTGAAACTTTTTGGATCTTTCAACAATACTGCATTTCAATTGAAGAAATTTGAACTGAATCCTAACACATTCGATGGAATTTGAAGATGCATGTTTACTTCAATATCTTCTTCTTCTTCTTATTATTATTCTTCTTCTTTTAACTTCGTTTATGCAGATGCATGGTCAGCCTTTGATTTGATGGGTACACCAGATACGTTGCTACTACTTAGGATATAAAAAACGCACACAGCTGGTTTTGGGTATGATTGCAAGCCAAAATAATCAGCTATGTGAGGCATTGGGCATTGCAGGGCAGGGCAGGGCATCTAATCTTTTCTGCTTAGATAGATGGGGAGTGTTGTTATTATAGTGAAAGACACTTTGGTTAGTGTTAAATTGCACTTTCATCTTTATCTCTAGACTAGATACAAGATATAGGATTTTACTTATTAGACATTTTGCCAATTCAACGCTCTACTCAACAACACATTGCAAATCCAACTAACATCTGCAAGAAAACAACAAATTTGTAGGTATCAAAGCAAATAACAGCATTTGAAAATGTTGCCATAAAGTTTTTTCATTTTCCCAATCCGTCTCTGTTGCTCACCAACCACCTGCCGGAATCCCCCTTGAAAGAGAGGCCATTTCCGGCCGCCGGAATAATAATTACCCATTTACCTATCCATTAGCCAAAGTTTGCCGGGAAATCAAAGTGAGACTAAAACAAGTTGGACTTTTTAGCTTGAGGTTTGAAGAAACGAGACCTTACAGAGTCGAATGAAACCCCAACTCCATACCCAAACCCATACCCGAATCCAACTCCGATTCCACAACCCATCCCGATTCCAAACAACGTGTTCACGGCGGATCCACCGACGCCTGCACCACCAACAACCCCTAATCCTAGTCCAACCCCACATCCCATGCCTAAACCCCCTCCTGGACCCACCACCACAACCTCTTCTTCAGCCTTCTTCCCTTTTTGTTGCAGAAACTCCGGCATTGAGAAGCTCTTTACGTCTTCTTTACTGCTGACGAAGTTTGGTATCTTCCATTTTAGTAATGTGCCGCTGTCTGCCTCCCCGTTACCATTGCTCCCGAGGAATTTTCCCTTCATCTTTTTTGCTTTTCTTCTTCTCACACGAGCAATGCTTTGAGGATAAGTGTTGCTAAAAAAAATAATAATAATAAAACAAAAAAATTCTTACCATTTATTTCACCGAAAGGGAAATTTTATTATGGTCCTGGATCAATGATGACTTGGTGATCCAGAATCAATAAAAAAAACAAATAACACAAGGGCCCATCGTATAAAATATAAATCCAATGTATTTACGTTTTTACCCTTCTTATAAGATATTTCATTGGTGGACAAGTATGACATGGTGGTCCTGGACCACCATAAAACCACTGTCACCGAAAAAATGGGCCCGGCCCGTAAGGAGGTAACAAATGGATCAGCGTAATACACCTGAAAGAAATATATCCTTTTTATTTATTTATTTATCTATCTTTATTTATTCTTTGAGGAATCTTTCAATTTTTTAAAAAACAAAAATATACTAGTGGCAGCTCACCGTGCGCTGCACGGTTGTTGCCCTCCAATATTGTTTTTGCGTAATTGTTAAGTCGGATATTCTGGAATGGTGTGCTTTATCTTGTTAGTCAGATTGATGTTTGAGCGAACATTGCCAAGTAGATGCACATTATTAGTTATCTAACATTAGTATATATATATATATATGTATATCATAGTTCATATTACACTGAGATTTGAAAGCTACAGTACAAACATGCATACCTGCTGCTATGCTTATTTTTTTACAGGGGTGTGGGAGGATGCAATTGAGCTTACACTATATACTTTAGTACGTACGTAGACAGCTTATTACACATACAATCTGGATAAAAGAGAAGCCGAAACAACATAAGGTACGGATAAGAGAGATAGCCTACTACACTTGTCATATTTTCAAGCACGCAAAAGTTTTGGCTTGTCTTCAGTTTGCTAACCTCAAACTCACGATCAGACCGCTTCTCATCGATCGCAATAGCCACCAAATTATTAACCTGCGTTTGAGCAACCCTAGCTTTCGGAAAGAAACCATATTTCTCATCAAAAGTTGCATCACAAACATCAATTTCATCTTGCAAACCTCTTCTCCAGACTCGAACCCTGTCTGGACTCCGGCATTTTCGTATTCGTCTTCTTTACCAAAAAAAATAGGGGATAAACAGTTAAGTTTGTAAGGTAATGTTAACTGAACTATTTCCGGTAGCTTCATCTTCCCCTTCAACATTGCCCTCCAATAATGGCTTCAATCATCGTGGCCATGTTCTATCCTCTTAAAAAGGACATCCAACACCATGTTTTTCAACAAAGAGGCAAAACAAAAACCTACAAGAAGCAGGTACAACCAAATGGGCAGTAAACGAGGCAAAATCAATTAAGATTGCAGGGAAAAAAGCAATAACATAAGAAAAATATCCATATAAAATTAGTGGCCATCTTTAGGGTCTTTCAACAATAACATAAGAAAAATATGCATATAAAATTAGTTTTTTCTTTTTCAGCTACACGAAATAACCTTCTAGACCAATGAAGCAAAGTCCCCAAGTGATTATGAACTATTTCAACAGGAAAGAGATAACCAAACACATAATCAAGTTTTGGTGATTCTGGAGTACCTTCAGAGGTTGCTACGACAACTTTTGACGTAGTGCATGAGAGCTCATATTATTCTATACCGTGCTTGGGAGAAATCTTTTTTACCTGGTCATCCATTTCATGTAACTCCGTTGCTGTCCGGTGCTGGAGCTTTTCTGCAGACTTGTCAAAGAATGTCTCCAGTATGGTCACGCATTTCTGCAATAACTTTGCAGGTGTTGTTTTTACCAAGTTCTGAATTAGGCTAGACTCTGTGTACATGATAATCGAAAACACTACTGAATTTGAATAAGCATACATAAATGCCATTAGGTGAAAGCGTTGATGGGAAAAAGACAAACCTGAAGCAATGGTTGTAGTGCTTGTGCTTCGGTTATTAAGTTACTACATTTTGTGATGGAGAGACTATGTCAATCTGGATGTAGAGCTGCTTATCTTGAACCCAAGAAAAATAGCTACCAATGTTTTCAAGGGATCCTGCATATTGAAGGGCGAAGCTTTTAGACTAAAAATGTATACTACGCAAAAGGCGTGCGTCGAAAAGTGCTGCATAACATTTCCAGTGTGTACCTAAAGCCGCTAAAGCTTGAACTTCCATCAAAGCCTTTTGCCTAAGAAAAAAGAATCAGCAAGACAATCACTCTCGATCCTGAAGAATGTTTAACAACCAAACATTTGAAGTAAAATATGGAATCCCTAGAAACAATAAAATGTGAAAAGGAAAGTACGAATCATTCAACAATGTTCCAATTTAGCTCTAAATTTGAAATATCTCAATGGCAGAGTGGAAGAACCAATAAGAGGTGCAGCTGAAATCACCACATCGGTGACAAGAAAAGAGAAAGATGGTAAGGGATTGTTGTCGGATTTACCTAGTTAATATTTGCAATTCATCATGGAAACCAAACTTGTGCGTTAGTGCAATTTGAAAGATGCAAAGCGAAAAATAGTAGAAAGACAACCAAAGAAATAAATAACGAATGTCAAATATGGACACAAGACAGAGCTGTACGCTACCTAATATGCTAAAACTGCATTCAAAGCTTCTTGGACATTGGTCTAACATCTCCGGATGTGAAGATGATCGATCTCAGATCGTGGTGAGCCATTTCTTCACCTATGAAAACATTCCCAGCAAATTAGACTAAAAGCATAGTTAGATCAAACATAATTATGGTTCATGTCAGAGGAAAAAATGGTGGGAAAAGTCGAATATTTTAGGATCCGTAATGTGTGCAGCTGTCGGTGATGAAGAATGATTCTATCCAGGTTGTCAAAGTCTGGAAATGAAGATAGCAACAGAAGAAAAAAAAGTCAAAATTACTACTACAAATCAAGGCTGCTATATTCTCACCCATGGTCACGGAAGCCTTTTCATATCAAGCACTTCAACTCGGATGCTCTTGCCCTGGCTCCGAACCTTTCTTCTCTTTGTTGTACTGAGGATGAAATGCTGAAAATTTTGAGCAGAAAAGTCTATTTTTTACTCCTTTTGGTAAATTATTGCTCAAATCAAAGCATGTCAATAAACAATCAAATGTCTCATAAATCTTGCAGTGCTATTTGTTATGTCTCTCGTCTCTGCATAACTAAATAAAATAAAAAAAAAACCATAAAAGAAGAAGAGTCTAAGCTTTTACCTTTTTAGAAATTCCTCAAACTCCTGATCTGGATGCACTGAGACCATAACAGACGTAAAAATAATCATTAGCTTAACTTTGGGAAGGAGAAGAGACGAAAGAAGAGGAGGGGGGATTGACAGGTCTTCATTTACTAAAGCTTAATTATTTAGTCATTTAGGTAATAACCCAAATCGGTAGACGTAAACACAGTGGGAAACTTACAGAAAGAGTGGAACTGAAAACACATAATAAGAGGAATTTACAGCTCTTTCATTCGACAATGGCCAGAGAAACCATTCACAGAATAAGAATAACAACAGACCTTATTATTAACAATTAAATGGAAGGAAGGAAGGAATTTAATCCAAAGCTTGAAGTACAAATAAAGTTAATCTAAAGCTTGGAGCAGAATTAAACCTGATTGAAACAAAATTTCGAGCATCGGTCCAAATTGCACCGTTCTTCAAAAGTACATTACACGAAGAACAAGGTTGACCTGGCACTTTGAGCCACGAACGAGACGAGGATTGGACCGGGCAGAAGACGGAGGAACGTCCGCTAAGCACGTATCTGGAGGTCAGCCAAGTGTGAAGCCTAACATAATCATGTATATAACAGCCACGTAGAAGGGCTACATGATGATCGGTGAAAATCAAACGGCGTCGTTTCCCTGCTCTCAGACGATAGAAGGGAGAAAGGAAAAAGACAGAGAAATTGGGGGGACCTATAATGAAAAGGGGATAAAAGGCAGGGGCTGGTACTGTAAAAGGAAGAGGGAAAAGACAAAGTGAACGACGAAACTTGCACAAATAATCTATACTGCCCCACTATACGAATTATATTATGAAACTCACACACACTTCCTACAGAAGGGACGTCAACTTCAAGTCTTATCGTCGTCTATATTTGAAGGCAGTTGGCCGCATAGTATGTTTTTGAGCAACACATTATTTGATTTCAACTTTTTATTTTGCATGAAATTATAAAATCATTTTAGTAAATAACGAGTAGAAACGTAACCGTCAGTTATGTTTCTATGACGTTTGTTATGTATAATAATCATAACGGACACTAATACGATCAATAATCGGCCTTGTGTGATGACGTTTGACGATGGTGGAAATAGACCTGACTACGTGTCACTCTTATAACATCCCAAGATGGAGAGAGAAAGATAAGAAGGAAGCATTTATGGCCAGGAGCCCACGCTAGTAAAACCTTACCCCAGGAGGGAAGTCTGTGCATGACCTTCCCGACTACCGCACCGCAGCGGTGCGGCTCGGTCTGGTCTGCGGAGGTAGGATACGCAACTCGGGTCGGGGGGCTGAGGAGCCCGTCAAGGGCCGACCGCTCTTTCCCCGAAGTGATAAATAACACATGTGCCTATATTATAGGAGAATCCCCGGAATACCGGAAGGAAATCCCATAATTCGGATATAGTCATAATTATCCTTGGCTAGAGATAAACACGTGATGATCCTTAGGGTTTAAGGATGATACGACTTGTTTCACAAGAAAAGAGGTGAGACGCCTCCCTATACAAACAACCCTAAGGAACTACGAATGACTTGATTCCAATTTAGCTATTGGATACGTAGGCAACTTGAGAGAAACTAACTCTCAGGCTCAGTCTTAATCACACCAAATCACCATCCCAATTGTCTCTGTTCTAGTCTGTTCCTTATCGTATTTTGATATTTGTAAAACATCCTCTAACATTTTTTGTTATTTACATTGGCAGTGTCTTCCTTTGCTGATCTCTTGGAGGACGTGAATGATGAAGCGGTTCCTTCTGTTAACACTGACGAGCCTATCCGGGGCGAGCGGCGGGGAGCACATACGGCCGGAGCCTCTCCGAGCCGCCGGGACCGTCCGACCCCCACCTCGGTCCAACTCTTATCCGAGCAACCGGATGACTCGTCCGGGGAAGCGGAGAGGATAGATGTGGATGAAGATCAGGAGACCAGAGAGGATGCGATCGAGCCCAGCCGGAAGAAGAAGATAGCCTCTTCTTCGACTCGGAAGAGTCGATCCAAGAAGAGGAAAGCGGGTCGACGGACCATGAGAACGTTGAGGACTCTCCCCGAGGAGCAAACTTCTCCCCGGGCACAACCGGTTATACGAGCATCCGACCAGACCTCGCCGCCGTGGTAAGCTCGGTGTACATATGTCGGTTATTCGTATGCATATTGTTTCCTTCTCACCTTTCCTACGTCTTTTCCGGGGTGCCCGTGTCGGTCGGGGAATTCTGGACCGCCTTGCCGAATCCGCCGCGAGTAAGGAGGGCTCTGCGGGGGACGATCGAGGAGCTCCGGGCTGCACGTGATAGGCACAGAGAAGCCTCCAAGACTAAAGATCAGGAGATTGCGGCCTTGAAGAAGGAACTGGTCGAGACTAGGGCCAGGTGCACTGCTGAACTCCAGGCCAAACACGACGAGTATGTGGCGGAGAACTCTGAGCTCGGGCAGGCGCTGGCCAAGGTCCGGGCTGAGCTCACTACTTTGGAAGCTTCTCTTCCTGCTCGGGATGCCCGAGTTGTGCATGAGTACAAGTCCTCCGATCATCTAGCTGGAGCTCGAAGGTCTTCTTGAACCCCGTCATGCGACGTGGGTACACGACCGGTGTGGACGAGGCAAAAGAACGGCGCCACGAGCCGGTTCTTTCGGACCTTAGACATTACCGCTCTATGTACAAAGAAGGGCGGGTCGGATCTATGACGATCGTTTGAGAGAGTTCGGGCGGTGTGAAGACATCGGGTCAAAGTATGCCAGACGTCGTCCTGCTTCTCAAAGTGCTGGTCCAACCCCATCTTCGTCAGAGCAGGCTCCAAGGACCCAGACCTGATTGTTTCCAGACCTGATTGTTTATCCTTGTTATTGTTTTTCTGAAAACTTTGAAACTTTTTGTTATCCAAGTTTCGTTATCCAAGTTTCTGTACTTTATTTTATACTTTGTGGTGCCCTGCCCACTGTATTTTGTACTTTGAATTCACTTGGTTTATTTTGTGCTTAGTTATTCGCATTCTGCCTTATAGATGTCCTCTATTTCCCCCCAGTATGGCATGCATTACCGATGGTTAGGATGACATACTAAGTCTTGATAAAACTCTGGCCTGACCTGTAGACTCAGGAGGTTTGACTTTTGCAAACCTTCTGAGTATAACCTGATTCAGTTAAAGCCCTGTCCTGGCTTGAGGACTCGGGAAGCTTGTGGTATTCAAGCTTTCGAGTCTGACCTGCAGGACTCAGTTAAATTCTGGCCTGACCTGCAGACTTAGGAGGTTTGACTTTTGCAAACCTTCTGAGTATAACCTGACTCAGTTAAAGCCCTGTCCTGGCTTGAGGACTCGGGAAGCTTGTGGTATTCAAGCTTTCGTCCCGGCTTGAGGACTCGGGAAGCTTGTGGTATTCAAGCTTTCGAGTCCGACTGCGAGACTCGCTTAAATTACGGCGGCCCGACTGCGGACTTAGGAGGTTTGACTTTTGCAAACCTTCGAGTATAACGACTCGCTAAAGCCCCGTCCCGGCTTGAGGACTCGGGAAGCTTGTGGTATTCAAGCTTTCGAGTCCGACCTGCAGACTCGCTTAAAAATAATCTCACTACGAGCATAATAATAAATAACATGTAAGAAATCATATATTTATTAGAAATCAAGTATCTTTGATCACACTTTTATTGAAAAAGACAACATAAAATGAAAAGATAGAATCAAGCCTGGATTCATCTCAGGCATAAAACTTCCTAAGGTTGCTAGCATTCCAGCTTCTCGGTATGGTCTGTCCGCCGGCGTCAGCTAGCTGGTAAGCACCTTTGCCATGAACCTTTACTACCCTGTACGGACCTTCCCAGTTCGGGTTAAGCTTCCCCTGGGGATCTTTCGTTCCATCATATGCTTCTAGTTTTGGGATCTTAAATCTCTCCGGGCGTGGGTAGTTCAAAATCTGTTCTGAGAACGGTGATTCGATAGAGAGATCATTCGTTTTCTTTCCCAGGATCCCATCTAGTTACGCCCGGCGGCCTCCCCGGGCACGAGCCTTAATGCGTCCGTGTTGCGTATGAGAGGTAGAGGAGAGAGTTTCTCCTCTATCTTCTTTATTTGCCGCGTTATCTTTTGGGTCCACGTTTTGTGGAGCTTCTTCTTCTCGCCCTTTAGGGCCAATCCCGATACACTTTTGAACGCCGGTACATCCAAATTACGTAATGCCTCCAAAGCAAGGCTGCCGTGCTGGATCTGCCAATGTTTCCTCCGGATTGGTTTGCGGCTGGCTAGCAGTAGCCGTGGGGTCTATGTCTCCAGTATCTCTAACTGCCGCGGTTTGGGTCCTTTTTCCGGTATTTTTTGGTGGTACCATCGCTGTTTCTTGATCAAATCGCAACTTGAGGCCCTCCTTCTAGCGCCAGAAATAGAGGACATCTATAAGGCAGAATGCGAATAACTAAGCACAAAATAAACCAAGTGAATTCAAAGTACAAAATACAGTGGGCAGGGCACCACAAAGTATAAAATAAAGTACAGAAACTTGGATAACGAAACTTGGATAACAAAAAGTTTCAAAGTTTTCAGAAAAACAATAACAAGGATAAACAATCGTCCGGAAACAATCAGTGCGGGTCCTTGGAGCCCGCTCTCGACGAAGATGGGGTTGGACCGGCAGACTTTGAGAAGCGGGACGACGTCCGGCATACTTTGACCCGATGTCTTCACCGCCCGAACTCTCTCAAACGATCGTCATAGATCCGACCCGCCCTTCTTTGTACATAGAGCGGTAATGTCTAAGGTCCGAAAGAACCGGCTCGGGCGCCGTTCTTTTGCCTCGTCCACACCCGGTCGTGTACCCACGCGCATGACGACAGGGTTCGAAGAAGACCTTCGAGCTCCAAATTAGATGATCGGAGGACTTGTACTCATGCACAACTCGGGCATCCCGAGCGGGAAGAGAAGCTTCCAAAGTAGTGAGCTCGGCCCGGACCTTGGCCGCGCGCCGCCCGAGCTCGAGTTCTCCGCCACATACTCGTCGTGTTTGGCACGGAGTTCGAAGCGTGCACCCGGCCCTAGTCTCGACCGGTTCCTTCTTCAAGGCCGCAATCTCCCGATCTTTAGTCTTGGAGGCTTCTCTCGTGCCTATCACGTGCGGCCCGGAGCTCCTCGATCGTCCCCGCAGCCTCCTTACTCGCGGCATTCGGCAAGGCGGTCCAGAATTCCCTGACCGACCTGGGCACCCTGGAAAAGACGTAGGAAAGGTGAGAAGGAAACAATATGCATACGAATAACTGACATATGTACACCAGAGCTTACCACGGCGGCGAGGTCCTGGTCGGACAGCTCGTATAACCGGTTGTGCCCAGGAGAAGTTTGCTCCTCAGGAGAGTCCTCAACGTTCTCTATGGTCTGTCGACCCGCTTTCCTCTTCTTGGATCGACTCTTCCGAGTCGAAGAAGAGGCTATCTTCTTCTTCCGGCTGGGCTCGATCGCATCCTCTCTGGTCTCCTGATCTTCATCCACATCTATCCTCTCCGCTTCCCCAGATGAGTCATCTGGTTGCTCGGATAAGAGTTGGACTGAGGTGGGGGTCAGGACGGTCCCAGCAGCTCGGAGAGGCTCCGGCCGTATGTGCTCCCCGCCGCTCGCTCTGGATAGGCTCGTCAGTGTTAACAGAAGGAACCGCTTCATCATTCACGTCCTCCAAGAGATCAGCAAAGGAAGACACTGCCAATGTAAATAACAAAAAATGTTAGAGGATGTTTTACAAATATCAAAATACGATAAGGAACAGACTTTAAAGTCCTACACATCTTGTACTCTTCCTTGGTTAACTCCTTGTAGGGGTTAGGGCCCGCGATGAGCAACCGGGCGACGAATCAACTCGAAGAATATTTTTTCTCTCTCGATGTAAACCCCACTTTTGCGAATGTCGTCTAGCGCTTCGATCCACGTCGGTTGGTCGCGGATCGCCGTCCGGGTCAGAGGAGTTCCACCCGCCTAGGTTCCGAGCCACCTCCGGACATATGAAGAAGAATCTGATCTTCCAACCTTTGTATGAGGTATCTCCCGGCTCCGTAAATTGAACGTCAGGCATGAAATCCCCCCGGCGAGGGAAGCAATAGTACCCAGCCTGCCCAGGCACTTGTTTGCGCTGAAAGAACAGTCGAAATGTTTGAACTTTGAAGGGGATGCGGCACATCTACACCAAATGGCAAAACCCACTATTGCCCTTATCCCGTTGGGCACGATCTGGGCCAACCCTAGGTTGTAATGCTCCAGGACAGACAAAATGGCCGGACAGATAGGGAACCGTAAACCACATAAAAGCTGCTCCCTGTACACAGCGCAATACCCTGCCGGAGCTTGATAAGCGTAAACACCGGGAGCCGGGATAATGGGTTTGAAAAGTGGGTTGGTTAGGTTGTATTGTTTACAAATGCGGGTCAAATCTGTGGGAGTTATTTTGGTATCGATGCCATGGCAGGCCGCCTGTGATTTCAGAGCCATAAAGGCTTTAAGGGAAAGGACGAATCTAGAAGATGAGGAAGAATGGGGAGGATTGAAAAAAGAAAGGGCAGGTCTCTCGGTATCGGCCCCGGTAGTGGTGATTTCTTCCTCTAATTCCGGCTCCGATTCAAACAACGCCTCGATGGAACTATCAGTAAGAATTATAGGTTCGTTCATTAACAACGGAAAAGACTTAGAGAAATAAGAGAAGAAAGAAAACTTACTTGAGAAATCGAAGGAATGGAAGAATGGAATGGCAACCGTCCCGACTTCACGCTTGATTAAAAGAGTAACGTCTGAAAGGATTGATGAGACTAGGAGTTATAAAACCCCAAAAAGAAGTTTTGGAATAACCGTCCCATTATTGTGTCACGACGCTTCGTTTCACGCACTTAATACGGCAGTCTAAACGGTAGCAAGGACACGTGTCATGGTAAGCCTATTACTTTGAGACGTCCGAGCTGATCTCAGGTCTACCCAGCTCCTGGCAGTCTGGCCAGACCTGGGGGGCTTATGACGATGGTGGAAATAGACCTGACTACGTGTCACTCTTATAACATCCCAAGATGGAGAGAGAAAGATAAGAAGGAAGCATTTATGGCCGGAGCCCACGCTAGTAAAACCTTACCCCGGGAGGGGAAGTACGTGCATGACCTTCCCGACTACCGCACTGCAGTGCAGCTCGGTCTAGTCTGGAGGTAGGATACGCAGCTCAGGTCGGGCTGGCCTGAGGAGCCCGTCAAGGGCCGACTGGCTCTTTCCTGAAGTGATAAATAACACATGTGCCTATATTATAGGAGAATCCCTGGAATACCGGAAGGAAATCCCATAATTCGGATATAGTCATAATTATCCTTGGCTAGAGATAAACACGTGATGATCCTTAGGGTTTAAGGATGATACGACTTGTTTCACAAGAAAAGAGGTGAGACGCCTCCCTATATAAACAACCCTAAGGAACTACGAATGACTTGATTCCAATTTAGCTATTGGATACGTAGGCAACTTGAGAGAAACTAACTCTCAGGCTCAGTCTTAATCACACCAAATCACCATCCCAATTGTCTCTGTTCTAGTTTGAATCGCCCTAGAGGTTATTTGGATCCGTAGGTGATATCCGACATCATCAACGTTTCTATAAAAAGAGAAACGAAATAACGTTGACATTTCTTTAAAGGATAAGATTATGATCCCTTCCAACCCTAAGATCCCACTCCGACACCATACTACTTTCCTTTGCTGGTATCATCCGTGCAACCCCTCATCGAACATTATAGTATCCTCTGGGCGAGCAACTTTGTACCTCTCGCCTATGGTCGAGCGACTACGTACCTACTACTAACGAATATAAAACTACGATGGCAATAGAAATTCCAAAAAAATTCAAAAGGATAAGATTATGATTCTATATATATATATATATATCAAACGAAGTGCACGTTATAACATGATAAATATATATGTATTCAATACGATATCGGAAGATATTACACAATGTCTGTAGATAGATAACACATAACTTATTACTTAAAAAAACTTTTCTGTTTTCAAAAGCAGTATCACTATATATATCAGTTTATAAAATACATATATTCATGTAAGAAGATCAATTTCCTCAACGATCGACAAAGTACGCATGCAAATATATTGCTTCCCAGTTGTAAGTTGCAAGCTAGAGTGGAGGTAGAGGACCAGGTCCAGGCGGCGGTGGTGGTGGCTGAGCATACACATCATAATATGCTAGTGGGGGAGGACCAGGTGGTCCAAAAGGTGGTGTTGGAAGAAGGATGTTTGGTGGCGGCACCGGAAGAGGAGGTGAAGGTGGGCTGGGTGGACGAGGAGGTTGTGGTGGTGCATAAGGAGGATATAGTGGACCAGGTGGTGCAGGAGGCAGAGGAGGAGGTAGATAATCAGAAAATGGTGGAGAAGGCGATGGAGGGATATAGGGCTGTTGTGGTGGAGGAGGAGGAGGGGGCGGTGGTGCAAAAGGATCGTCGGTAATGCGTGGCGGTGACTGCGGTTGTTGTCTGTGGAACGGCATTTTTACACTAGTGTAGCTAGGAAGGAGGGTTATGGATTCTGCAAATTGAATGCTGAGGGCTATGCAGTATGGACAAAGCATATTGTATTTAAATACATATGGGGCCTGGCCGGAGTGGGATTTACGTATACACATTTTAAATGTAACAATCTTAGTCTAGAGTACTCTCGAAAAGAAAAAACTCATAATAAATTAGACAATAATTTTTTTTATAGGGTAGTCACAATATATATATATATATATATATATATATATATATATATATATATTTGTTGAGGGGAGGTAGTCACAATAATTGAATAATATATTTTCACATCATTTATATATACATCATTATCATATTATATGACCTATTGTTTTAAGAATATCTTTTGTTACTTTATTGTTACAAATTTTGTTATAAAACTATCAATTACATTTTAGAAGATGGGATGAGATCTTTGATGGCAATTAGGTTCATTACATTACGTGTTATCACATTTTTATGACACTAACATATTTTTATATAATGTATCTTGATATTCATTGATTTATATGAATATCACTATATCACTAGCTAGTATATAATTGTATTCTGGTTATAGTAAATACCATATACATGTTCTTATTAACCGAAACAATATATTGTAAAAGAGATATATTTGTTTTTATTTAAACATGATGAGTAGTGTATTAAAATCATTATTTATCGTCTTCTTTTACATTCAATATACTCGTAGTTACTACTATACGAGAGAATGAAAATACAATTACATTAATTATATTTTAGACTTATAACTAGTTCATCGTTAAAGATGAAACATTCACTCACTTTTTGTAATATAGGTTAGTGTAGCAACTCTTTTGGTTAAATATGAACAAGATATATGTGTTGATCTAAAGACTATCAGGTGGAGTTCTACTTTATTACTAATGGTTTTAGATAGGGAACTTTCTTGGCTTTACCAATATGCTTGGCAATACCATTGGATCTCTTGGATTTCAATGACATATATATAATAGTTAAACCCTAAACATGAAAGTTGTCACTTACCTTTTCTACGGGATGAATATAGTTAATCAGGTAGCGTCACAGAGTCTTGGGTTAATTTGCTAGTAGCACAGAGTCGGGAAATGGCTTAGTGGCAAGTCTCTTCTTTATGGGGTTCGAACCTCTAAACTCCAACTTAAGACTTATACCGCTATTTCTTGGGGAAAAGAAGTCCACTTGAAGACGAAAAGAAAACCAAATATAGTACTAGTATAAGTTAGAAAAATGTGCTGAACACGTCACTGGAATGGTTGTTAGTTATATACATTGACGAGTAGATGAAACGTGTTGTGTCGTAAGATAGTCTAAGTGTTATATCTCTAACCAATCAGATTAAAGACGGCATATAATCGATAGAAAAATGATATATGCACTACACCACACATTTACAAAATATTCTAGCCATTGTTAAATGTGTGTCTTATTATATATAATCAGTGGATAGAATGTGTGTAGCGACTATGTAATGCACATATATATGTATATATATATATATTGTGTAGTCGATGTATCTCCACTCGCATGGATAAGTATCAATATGAGAGTTGCTATCTGGTTTTGGTTGTTTCTTCGTTCTATGTATGATTTCGATATCAAGTAGGTGGCACTCCACTTCTTTGAAAACGCAAATACTGAAATACACACATATGTAAATATATTTGTTTTTTTGTTTTTGTTTTTTTTGAAGGAATATATATTTGTTTTATGTTTTAGGTTTTGATCCCTCGAGTTATTCGTGTTACGAATAGACTCTAGCTATGATTTCAGTCTTTAAGTTTTTGATATGAGAGTTACATGAGAAAATTTTAGCAGATTTTGATATATATATATTAGAACGCCAGGAATCTTTATTGCAATTCTTTATTTTGACAAGCTAGTTTTGTTCAAGTAAAGTTGGAAGTAGGGTTCTATGAGAACTTAATATTTTTTTCCCAGGTAAAACCTTTAATATTATCGTCGGGAAAATGTTGTTTCCGAAGATAATGTCTAAGAGTATACTTCACCCATAAATATTCAAAACCATAATTATCAAAACCTTAAATATTCAAAACCATAATTATCAAAGTGGAAAAGACACACCCATAAATAATTATCTTAGGGAGAGATGCGGCCCTTAGATAAAATAAAAAGTATTGTTATGGTCATAAGATGCTCGATCTGTTAGCTTAAACTACGTGTAATCTGTGCATGTGCATAATTAATATAAAACTTCTGCCTAAAAGCTGGCGAATTTCCGTCCAACCTTAACTCATATAGATGACAGGTAATGGTGTGCTTATTTGGCTGGAATTTCATGATATGAAATGGAAAATATTGGATTTAATGAAATGAAAGCAAAGCATTCTATTCAATTATTTCGCTTGTTGATGAAATAATGTGTGTATTGACGAGGCTGGATACATGAGCGGACATGATATTTATGACATGGGTCAAGGATCGAAAACGGTATATCGTATTACAAATATCCAAGTATATATACGGGTCAAGGGTCAAATTTTAAAAAAAATTAGCGGGTCGGTTACTACCTACTAATACATAAAATTTTCAAAAATTGAAAAAAGTACATAGTAATCTTTTTTTTTTTTTTTTTTTGGGGGGTTCAAGTGATCCTTTTTCTTGTGAATGGAGCCGCCACTGGTTGGATATCTTCTGGTAACGAATCCGGGCTAAATTGATTTATAGACAATAATCAAGATCCTAAACTTAAGAATGACGTGTTATTGAGGAAGGTTTGGGTGTTAGGTTTAGACTGAGCCTGAGAGTCTGCTCAAAGGTTGCCTACGTATCCAACAAGTGTCCGTAGTTCATTAGGGATCATATATATAAGAGACTTCTCATCCCATGTCTTGTCCAACAAGGACTCTAATTCTTAATCCTTAAGGATTATTGTGTGTATATCCCGTTGATTTAGGGATGAGTATGGTCATATCCGATTATTTGAATTACAGTCTTAATGACTAACGATTCTTTCCATAATTATCTAATTATGATTACTTTCGCAACTTGGTGGAAAGCTCTGACCGACTTGCGGGAGCTTCCTAGACCAGCTCGGTTGAGGTTTGTGTACCTAGCCTCTGCCACGACCGGACCGACCTGGGGTGGTCAGTTCGGAGGCCCAGGTTAGACCCTCCACCTGGGATTCGGGTCCACATTTATTGCTTATCTTCGGTACGAACGACACTTGGCATGTCCGAATCCGGACATCGTTATGTATCAGATTTCATAATATATAACACACCAATTAATAAAGGATAAGGTATGATTGAAAGACTTATATAAGGTATGGATGATATAAGAGTCAAGTGATAGGGTGAATCAGGGTAAGGGTGGTGGTGTAAAGGCTGGTGAGGGTTCATGGAATGGTGGAGTAGGACATGGAGGGGTAGGGTAGTGTAAGGGTAGGAGTGATGCATGTAGGGTGCAAAGAGTCGGATGGTAGAGTAGGTGCATGAGGTGGGATGGG
Organism: Gentiana straminea; assembly: GCA_036785695.1. Lineage (NCBI taxonomy): Eukaryota > Viridiplantae > Streptophyta > Magnoliopsida > Gentianales > Gentianaceae > Gentiana > Gentiana straminea. The sequence continues at coordinate 6,932,942 of JAVUPR010000314.1, read as the reverse complement.
GTAGGTGGAGTAAGGGTAAAGTGAGATAAAAGTGATGTAATTGTGTAAAAGTACTTGGTATGAGGAGTTATGGCGAGGGTGATGTAGGGTGGGGTGGATAGTAAGATTAAGTTAGAGCCGTAGAGTGCGTCGATAAGATAGGACTATAGTAGGATGAGTGCTTATGGTTAGCCTGTTGTGTGTTTTAGTAATATTCAGTTTATCCATCTAATTTCATCCATTTGTAATAGTAATAAGAAATAGCCCCTTTTTTCAACTTTTTTTGAAAAGATTTTGTTTTTCTTTCATTTTTTTTAAAGAGGATATTTATATTAGATGAAACAAAAACTGTACAACTGTTTAAGAAAAAGCACAAAAGCTATACATAACAAATTTAAACATAAGCTATAGAGCTAAGAATGCCATGCTACATGTAATTCTTTTGCTTTCCGGATAGCTTGCGATATGAAAACCGATTTAGGGGGCCGATGTTGTTCTTCATTATGAAATTCTTCATTGCGCCAAAACCAAATACTTGAGATTAATTTCCGAAAGAGAAATCTCCAGAACGCCATGTTATCCTTCTTATACATATCCTTCTGAAGGCAGTTGTCAAGCCAATCCGGGACGTCGTTGGTATTAAAGAATTCATGCCAGTATTCATGGTGCACAACATCCTTCCACATCCTGCGCACCCAATTACAGTCTCTAAACGCATGTAAGATAGACTCAATCTGAGTTCCGCAAGAGTTCTTTCATTTGTTGAAATGCGATTTACTTATAGTTACACCTAAATAATGAAATGATAATTAAATGCATTACATCAAAACAAACCAACTACTATTAGTTTTTGTTTGATTAAAAATAATGGAAAATTAGAGATAAAGACACAGCTTGTAATATTTTTAAGTAATATGACAACCACATATTTTTTAAAAGGAGAATGACAGTTTTATAATTTTTATCGGAAATGATAGTGCACACTGTGCGCATTACATCCGGCCCGCGTCGGATGATGCTGCACGTTGATCGGTGTTAGATCTATATTATAATATAGATCTAACACCGATCAACGCGCGCATCATCCGATGCGCCGGATGCGCGCGCGCACAGTATGTAGCGCTTAAGTGCGCCCAATTTTTATAGTCAAAATGAAAAAGAAAAAAAAATCGCGCCGGATGGAACCTATACCGGGTTTGTTTTTTTTTCCTTTCTCTTTCCTCCCCCATTTTCAAACTCTCATATCTTTTTATCTAGATCTTCAAACGCGATGAAACTTTCACTGAATTTTTTATTTTCTCATTCTCTTCGATTTGAGACTTGGTTTGATATAATTGCATCATTTTTCGTGTGATTCACTGTCGAAATTCACTTAGTGAATCCCTTGGTGAATCCCGAAAATCAGTGAATATGTATAGTGAATTTTGAACAATAGTGAATTTCGACAGTGATTTTTTAGAAATCATATCGAAATATGTTGAATGTGATCTCAAAATAAAAAGCATGAAAAAGTAAAAAATTCGATCAAAGAATTTTTTAATTTAGCGTTCTAAATTGAGAGATATGAGTGTTTAAAAAAAATTGATAAGATAGGAAGTGTGTTGGTTTTTATTTTTATTTTTATTTTTAAAGAAAAATATGCGCCAGAAAATAAAAATACAAAAAACAGTTTTATTTTTTATATAAAAGTTTCAAAAAGCTTTCATTTTTGCAATTGATGAATTGTTGATGTCTTTCTCCCTCGTTCCAAAAAAAAAAAAAAAAAAAAAAAATTTAAAAACCGTATGTACTGCAATATAAATTAATAGAACTTCACGTGGGTGTGTTAACCGAGGGCATGAGATGAGAGTGCCGGTTTTTAAGGTTGTGATCTAAAAATAAAATGTGCAGGGATCTGAGATGATGAAAGTACGTAGAGGATACGCATTATTATTATTATTTACAGAATCAGAAATTAAATAAAATGTGCATGCAATAAATATCAATTATAAATAAATTCCCAAGTCCACACTCCACTGTCGGCATGCCATAAGAGACTTTGAGTTTCAGGCTGCAGCCGTAAAGTTAGAAATTAGACAAATTCAAAGAATACCTAAAATGAAATCTTTGACTTTAGAGCTGAGGGTCACCTCCGCTTTTATTAACTTCTCATAATGTAACAAAGTTGACCATATCAAATAATTTGCAGTACTAGTTATTTTGTTTCATAGTATAAGATATTTTGAATATTTATTTTTTTTATTTTTAAGAACATTTTGAATATTTAGTTGTCTTGCAGGAGCGTCCCTGTCCAAATTTAGGCCATCGTCCTTCGAAAAAAAACACTAACCAAAATATATATAAAAAAATAAAACAAAAAAACTGTGTGTGATAGTCGTGGGTTTGGAAGAAAAAAAACCTACTTATTTGGCTCTTAGTCCTAGTTTAAAAAAACAAAAATTATTTTAACTTACAAGATTCGAAACCAAGCCTACGTATACAGTATACTTGAAATTTAACCATTAAGATAATACATTCATTATTTATATAAATACAGTATATATATAATATTAGATCAAAATTTCATGGGGCCCTTAAATTCATTGATTTTCGGAGGGCTCCGGCTCATGGCCCCCGTGGCCCCCCACAGGGGCGCCCCTGTTGTCTTGTAATATAACACTGAGAGAATATTAATGATGAAAAAAACAAAAGAGCTTATATTATGAAATGAATAAAGTACAATTTTGGTCCAAAACCTAATTCATGATTATTATGTCATAACAATCGATAACAAACAAGAAATAAATCTTACGTGTTATTCTCTCTATCACAAACGATGTGATAAAAGCCTTTTAATAAGCATCACACTATATACACTCGTAAACCGAAGTTTGATATCGTGTTGCTGCAACAAGTGAGCCAATTAACCTAGAATGGTTCAATAAGGTTGAGCTCCAAAATGACCCCACTGCCTTGCATTCAAAGCTTCTTAAATGGTGTAAAAGGAGACTTATATTCTAGTGATCAAGTCTACAAGAGGTTGATCAAACACATTATCTTGCACAAAAAAGTAGTTTCAGAAAATTGACTTCCACAAATCACCACAAAAAGTCACTATAACCACATGTATATATTCTTTTACCGTTGAGTCATATATAAGTTATGTAGTGAACTAAGATGAATATATATGTTACAAACTCTGGTTATCAACAACGACAATATTGAAGCAACCCCACTTCTCCTCGAATAAATATTTTTTTTCCATATGAATAATGATAGTTTCACGATAAAATGTTCAAGTTTTTCTGTTACCGTATAAAACGCATCTTATAGATTTTCACTTTACGTGTAGTGTAGGTACTAAGAGTTTCTCCAACGGAAGCTTTATTTTTTTTTTGTAAAGCTTTTTGCTATTGGAGTGGTGGTGCTAGTGTGCAAAGGTTTTTCCTACCACTCTATCTGCACAAACCGGTTCATTCATGTCCACTTGGATAATATTTTTTTTTTTCATGTTCAACAACGCTGCAATTCTCCTATTTTGTTTGTTTAAATTTTTTTTTTTTTTTTTTTTTTGGGCTCCTTTCAGGTAGATGTACTGTATCTGTCATATAATCTTTTTTTTTTAATTTTGTTTGTTATGTGTAATAATGTTTTTTTTTTTTTGAAAGCAATGTGTAATAATGTTATATATAGTTTTAAGAAAAAAAATATTAAATTTATTTTATGAAATAATAAAATATTTATACAATGGGTTTATTTAAAGATTTATAACATGATGACGTGACACTGTAAAAAGCTTTATGATTGTGAAGAAAATATCGATAGAGAAAAGATTTATAAGTTGTATAACGTGGCGTATCCATAAAGCTTTGGAGATACCCAAAGTCCAAAGTGGAGACTTCCGTATTGCACATGTTTTCGTCGACAAATTCAACTTGGTGACACAGTCACAACTCACTATAAGCCCTTTCAGATCCATTTTCTTCATCTCAAGGACAAAATTGGGATTTTCCATTAAGAACTCCACTCTATCTTCTTCTTTTTGTGAAGGGTACTCCACTCCATCTTGTAAGGGCATTTATTGATTGAAACAAATCATTGTTTAGTCATTAATGTTGAGATTTTGTCAACAGTATAGATTTGATTTAATTGTATAAATTAATTGTACACAATATTGATTTACAATTCTAGGAATTATTATCAATAGATTTATTATAACCAATAGAATACAACTAATTAAACTCCACATCCATTTGTTAATTGTTAAATGTATTTTGTTTTTAAATTGTTAAATGTATTGTTGCTGATAATAAGTTCAACTAGTTTCTTGGGGCTAGTTTCTGAAATTGGATTGACTTAATTTGTCAAAAACTTTGTTCTTCCAAATCTCATCCAGTTATATAAGAAGTTTATTCCAGGGTAATATACATATATATATACTTTCAGCCAAAAAAAATAGAAAAGAAAAACCTAATAAACCAAAATAACATGTATTATACAGTACATTCTTTCAATCTTTTACATAGTAAGAGACTAAGAGTGTATGGGAGGCAAAAAAAAAAAAAAAGGGTAGAAATTTGTAGACAGAAATTATAGTGACTCATATTTTCTGCATATATCTGGAATTCAATTCTATCGAAGCCACCAGAGATTTGTATATCTCGTAAAGCAACCTGTTTTCACATTCATCGATTGGTATTTTCTTCAAGGTGATTGCATTTCCAGTTGCACCACAACCCGATGATCCGCCGCCGCCTCCATTAATGATTCCGGCAAAGTTCACCACCATGTTCTTGAAGGCGTTCTTGATCTTTTTACACTGCGTCAAAGGAGACAACATCTTCAATCGGAACTTTGGAAGTGGTCGAATCCTCCATGAACGCTTTGCATCATGACTTCCTAGTCGCACGAGCTGGCTGTATTTTCTTCTTGAATTTGTAATACTACTGTATTTGTATCTGTATCTTCTACTGGTAAGGAATTCCATTTCTTTCAAGAGGGGCGTTGGAGGGGGGGGGGGGGGGGGGGGGGGGGGTTTGTTGTAGCAATGAAGAGATGGTTACATTTTCTTGCAACTATGGGTTGGCATTGATTTATATAGGCATATGACAGAGTGTCTAAAGCACTTTCTACCTCACAAAAAAAAAGAGCGAGTCTACCCTCAAAACAAACCGAAAAAAAGAAAGAAGAGCGAGTCAAATAGATAGATACGAGTCTAATGTAATTGTATACGAGTAATGATACGGTCACGACATGTGTGTCATAATAAGTGACATAATAGTTATTAATACTGTTGATTATGATGCGTTTATATGATGATCGATTTAGATGCATCATGATCAACGCTGCAGATGATCGTTGTGATATACCGGTTGTGCACGTATAATCACTCATTGAACAAAATATTGTGACACTCAATCTACTTATGCATCACAATAGAACCGACTTTGTGAAAGTCAGTTATGAAGCCTAAAACCGACTTTTCGTAGGTTAAGAAAAACAAGAACCGGCATTATCAAATTCGATTTTCACGATGCACATACGAAAGTCGGTTATAGACTTTATAACCAACTTTCATAAAATCGATTATATAGTGCGCGCACAAATAGATTGTGTAAAATGCTAATAATAACCCCTTAAATTAAATAAAAGTACAATTACTTTGACACTTCACCCTACCATCACGCTCACCCCACCCACATGCATGTATTACTACAATACCTCGATATATGTAATTACAGCAGTCGTGCATATGACCTATTGTACTAAGATGGCTAAATTCCGGGGTGGTCATGGGATCGAAATATTTTTACAGCGGCGCCTATTGTCATGTCAATGGGCACTAATACTGACGGAGTTCGGACTGCACTTCGCCACGTAATCTCCGTATTAACCAAAATTAAATGAGACCATAATATTAAGAGCCAGGAGCCTCATTTTAAGCCTAAGGGCAGAACAACACCCCATGTGGATCGACTCGAAGATCGGACGGGGCAACAGGCTCAACCAACGCTTCTCGGAAATAATCGAGACTCGACGCGTCGGCGCAACGAGTATCTCTTAGGTGAAATAGCCCACATGCTTAAATTACAAGATAAATAACACCTAAAGGCTCTGATCTTATTATTCAAATACCGTAATTATCTCATAAAATTCAAGGATAGACGTGGTTTAATCCTATCCTTGGAGGATACGAATAAGAGTCCAACATGGAATGACACGGCCCATGCATGCCTAGGGCATAAGGCCCACTAAATAAACGATCCCAAGAATTACGAAGAGGCTTGATTTTTGATTTATACACAGGATACGTAGACAACTTGAGATTATACATCTCAAACTCGGTCTAAATCACCACAAAACCACCCCCGTTTCACATCTTTTCTAGGTTTTAGTAGTCTTGATTCAAATCGTCACTAGCTAGGTAAAACAGGACCCCGGATTTATCATCAGACGATTTCCAACATCGTCAGATACCATTATTCCCATCGAATTCAGTAGAACTCCCAGTCATTTCGGCAATTTACCAATCTAACGTGAATACAATCAAACAATATGCAATTTGACATTAAAACATAAATTAATTTCTGAAACCTCTCGATTATACTCTCTTACCTGTAATCGGTGGTATAAATTGGGCGGGGTGCTAAAAGATTGTTGATAATACTGCTGGAATGTGTATTACCTAACAAAAAAAAGTGCATTTTCGATTAGACATTGATAAAATTGCATTTAAGACTTAAAACCCATTCTTCATAGTATGGTTCGATAAAAAACCGAGAATTACATAATTCACTGCTTGAATGTTCTACTCATTTTTAGGGGATTCCGATACTACTGAATATCATAAAACGGGTGATGCTGCCAAAAAATGGGCTCGTCTACGTAGCATCTCTTTGGCGGCTCGACACTCGGCTTGGGGAAATAAACCACTTTCGACTCCCTAGGAACGAGCTCAGGGGGCTCTCCTGTTCGCTTCACCACCACTGATCCCTCTGTCCGACCGCCTTGAGATCGGATAGTTCGATCTCTAACAGGTCGGAAGGAAGACGGTTGCTCCACTTTTATTAGTCGGCGATGTGATCTCCGTCGATCTCCTGGATCGGGCTAGGGCCTCAGGCTTGAGCGGTTCCGTAACGGCGGGAGCTCAGCCTTCGGTTGGCCGACCCCGCCATCTCGGCACATCCCTGGCCGAACTCGTCTCTAACCTCATGCCCCGATTGGCTAATAACCAGATAGCTATTATAAAATCCTGAATAATAAAGGCTCGAATTCTTATAATTTAATGTTAATATTTGAATACCATATTTATCCCCTAAAATCAAGGGGATTTATCAATCATAATCTTTTCCTTAGGGAACACGTTGGCTAGTGTCCCTCATAGACACGCCACATTAAACCTAGGGCCTAAGCCCCTCTATATAAACATTCTCTAAGGAACTATGAAGATTTGATTCCAATCCATACATTGGATACGTAGGCAGCTTGAGGAACAACCTCTCAAGTGCAGTCTAAATCACCCCCAAATAATTCCCCTCGTTTTAATCTTCATATTCTGGAGTTTCCCTAGGTTATCACTAAGAGTAAGAACCCTAAATTAGAAGGAGACGATTTTTGGATCGTCAACGGGCAAGAATTGATCATCAATTCATTAACAAAATGGGCATAAACCTTGAATTCAATTCTTAGAAAGTATCAGAATTCGTACATTATGGGGCCTTATATATGCGCACCAATTTAAGGTTGCCAATGCGATGGTGGTTTATAACAAAACACAGAAACGTAGCAGAAGCAATAGGAATGCTGATGGGGACGAATTTGCAGAGAAGAAATAAATGCAGAAGGTAAAATATTGTTCCTCTTCCTTAATTTATTCAAGTGTCCTGATGCATCAATTTATACAAATTTCCTAGGAGTCTGATCGATATCAGACTTTATTATGAATTGATTCTAAGAGATAAACCTAATTTTGACTGACTAATTTGAATCATACTCGAAAAAATATTCTTGAGATAAATCATCTCTTTATTTAAGAGATTATGGCTCTAGATAGACTTATCACTTCACACACCTTGCTGTATTTGAATTTCGACCTTATCTCTCCAATTTCCAACCTTATCTCTCCATTTTTCAAATCTTAGGTCGATCTGTTTTTATTTGACTTGTGTCTGAATCATCATTGTCTGGACTGGAGTCTTGTGTCATGATAGCTTGACTCTTAATAGTTTACAGACGAGAATTTTATGATCAAGCCATCATTTTACGTTTTATGACATTGCCGTATAATCAAACTTCAAATGTTTCATGTGCTGCAAAAAATTGAAATTGAAACTCTAGGCTACAATCATGTCATCGTGATAAAAGATGTAAATACTGAGAATGAATTTAATATTATCTATTTTCAACGTTTACCTCTAGTGTCATAATTATCCAGCACAATGACTGACGCAAATTACATCATTTATCGTTATGTGGAACCTATTATTCATGCTCAAAAGTGTAAAAGTAAGTTGTATAACACATTGTGTTATGATAACCGTGACGGAAACATTACCCTTTTCAAAGGAAACCAACTCGTGTCTTCTTAAAAGGTGAATAAATTGCTTGTCATTTTTAGACATTTTATTGTGCCTTCAAGCCTAATAAGATGAGAATTCAAGCATCTGTAAACGGGAAGTTATTAGATGCATCCGTCATATGCGGAGTGCACCCATATGACAAACTGTATACCTTTTTTATTTAAACAAAATTCAAACCGTTGATCCAGATTTATTTACCGATCGATTAGATGTATGTGGATATACCACACAAAAACTTCCCTCCGTAAACAGTTATTCGGGGGAAGTCCGTCCATTGAAATAGTCACGTTTTCTTTACATTTTAGGGCTGAACTGTTGGTACATACTTCAAACATTGAATTAGCAATTTCTTTCTTCTCACCATTGAATGGGTAAAAGACTAAAGTAGTATGTGCCATGGACCGGAATAGATCGGGTGATCAAAAAGGGTAGACACTGCAAAATTAATGTAAATTCATACATCCCCTTAAAAAAAACCATAAAAAAAAAAACATAACATAAACAAAAATAGTTTTTTTTGACAATGTTGGAGGATCGTCAGGTATTGTAAACAAGTAATTGGATCGTTTTATGAGAATTCCAACCAGTAATTTGATGGTGTTTGTGATGATCGAATGATTGTTTCGTAAGCATCCCTATATGTATGAGATTAAAGTAACAACGTAGTTCTGAATTATGTTAATTAATTGTGACGATAATGATTCATTTTATAGATCTTCCCCGTGGGGATTGTGTGAATTGTGATGATAATGATTCTTTTATAAACCTCCCTCAAGAGGAATTAACTTACGAATCCCTGATTTTTGAGGTCGGTCATTGAGCGTCAGAATAATACCAATTGTGGGGGTCATCATGGCTCAATTAGGCTAAAATAGTGGGGTGTAATAGATCATTGATTATGACAAATAATGAGGAATCAATCATAACATCTGTCCTTTACTGCGTTGAACTGTATTTGAAGGTCGGAGATGACTCTTTTTGTTTTTGAGCGACTGAGATTAACGGATCATCAGATCGGGATATGTGACAATATCCATCTTTTATTATGCCGGTTATCTAAGCTGAAAATGAATTAATTAGATCGAACTGAGCTGATGATCTAATCTCGAATGTGATTCGAACCCCGATAGCGGCCGCAATGAATTCGGCGGAGCCCCAGTTGAAACTTTCAAGTATATATACTAGTAAAATGGGACTCCGTGCAACGCACGGAGTACCCATGCTAAATGTTTTAACTTATCAAGTGCCGAAAGAATTATTAAGTAAAATAATGTGTAACTAAAATATCATTCCGTTAATGATGCAATTTAGCCCCTCATACATATTATATATGACATTCCGACGTCAATCATTTCACATGGTGACAAAAATGAGCGCAATTGTTTTAGCCCCTAACATACCAACCTTTTTCACATGATACAAAATGCAAAAAAAAATCTCACCACGCATCGCTCTCGATATAGACAACCACATCATTTCATTCTTTGCGAAGAAAAGACGTGTTTGAACCACCACCCCCCCCCCCCCCGCGCGAACTTCTTTTCTTCATCAAGCTTCTCGAGGACAGCAAAAGACATTAAATTGTTTTTTTTTTTTTTTTTGCCTTTAAACCGGTGCCTTTTAACACTAACCTACATTAGCACACCCTATTTTATCTCATCCACCCTACCTTACCCTACCCACCACCCCATCTTACTCTACCCTACAACTCCCTATATACCCTACCGTGCCCACCACCCATCTTACTATACCCTACCCTTCCCACCACCCCAACCCACCCCACCCCACCCACCACCTACCTAACATCACTTTCCTCTTACACACCACCACGTGTTTTATCGATTTTCATTTCTTTCCATCCGATTTCATCCTGGTCAATGAACTTACGCCGCATCATCCAACCATACCATCCTACCCTACCATACATCACCACATTACATCTCATACCTCGCCTCACCTACATTAGCACACCCTACCGCACCCTACCTCTCTACATACCTACAAACCTTAACCTACCTCCCAACCTACATATTAATTCACTATCCTAGCTAAGCCTATTACACCCTATTTTATCTCATCCCACCCTACCTTACCCTACCCACCACCCCATCCTACTCTACCCTACATCTCCCTACCCTACCGTGCCCACCACCCATCTTACTATACCCTACCCTTCCCACCACCCGAACCCAACCCACCCACCCACCACCTACCTAACATCACTTTCCTCTTACACACCACCACGTGTTTTATCGATTTTCATTTCATTCCATCCGATTTCATTCTGGTCAAATTTCATTTTATGAAAAAAAATTAATTCTACAATGTCAGGCCTTACAAACCAGACGGTCCAAAATAACAAAAATGGCCGAAACACAAAAGGCAACAAATGAGAGTAGAAGAGATATTTTTAGTGGTTTATATGGGTGAGGAGCCGGGAGAAAAAAAAAGGGAAGGTGCGACGTGGCATACCCTTTCCTTTCTTATTTAGATAGGAAAGGAAAAAAAAAAAGAAAAGATATGTTTTTTTTACAAAAAAAAAAATTCATTTCGAAAATTTTAATATTTCGTATAATCGTCAAACCAAATATTTTTAAGATAAAGATTGTGTAGAGCGAATACGTGGTTGACTTATATCTTGAAAATAGTCATATCGCCGTGTACAAACGATATGTTTTTTTATGAAATGAATTTATTTTAAAAAATCTATAATATTTCATGTAGACGTCAACGAAATTGTTTTGGCGTACGATACAAAGATCGTGTCGACGAATAAATCGTGGCGCTTATATTTTGAAAATAATCATACATTTGGTACATATATTCACACATTAAAAGGTGATACAATTGAGTCCTCTAAAATGGAACAATTTAACTCAAACCCTTCTTCTAAAAATAAATTAAAAAAAAATTTCTTTGCTGGGCCTGCCGTGAATAGTAAAAAAAATTTAGGCCGGATTTTTGGGCCGATGAACAGTAAAAAAAAGGGAAACCAATAAAAAAAAAACAAGTGTCACATATTCACACTTTTTCCCTTCTTATATAGAGTAGAAGGATATGAATCCCAATATTGGGTTTGGCTTGGGTCAGCCATATGACTCGATTGAGGTCCCAAAAGTGTCACGTATATGACTTTGGTTTATACGATGTCACAAGTCATAAAAAAATTATGGTATATAACCATGTTTGATATAAGTTTTATCGTGACGCATATGGAGATCGAGGGGCACGTGCCCTATTGACATTCGGGATTTTTTTTTATGCAAATTCAAATCAGATTTTTAGCGTTTTCCATTATAATAGCAGTCATATATAGAAATGAGTTCATATACATACCTATTGATCCACGCTTACTGCAGTACATACTACTAAAATAGTGCGTCGATCACTTTATTTTAGTGCGTCTACATTATTGTTTGAGTGCACCTAGTTAATGAAGCGGGGGAAATCGCTATTAGGTAATACTACTAAACATAACTAAAACCTGCTCCTCAATTTGTAGTTGCACTGAAAAATAACAAGATCTTGCAAGCACTAAAATAGTGATCAGATGCACTATTTTAGTAGTATGTACGAAGCATGGATAGTATGGTATGTAGGGAGGCCCAACCCTATATATATAAAGCATTTCTGATTAGAATTAAGTCGAGAAAACTTCTAATATTATGTCTAAAATTCAGTTAAGTCAAGAAAACGTCCACTATATATTATCATATGTATTTCCTGGATTCACCAGCACCTTATAAAAATACAGCATGTATGTTCATACAAGCATGATATTTCCAGGTTAATTTCCATATATATATATATATATATATATATATATATATATATATATATATATATATATATATATATATATATATGCAACGAGAAAGAAAAGTAGATAGAAATGAAGTAAAAGAAGGAAGTAAGTATAAAAGATAACATTATGCAAGAAAGTCTACACACTCATTCTCTGCCTGTATTTGGCATTCAGTTCAATTGATGCCACCAAAGATTTGTATATCTCATACAGCATCCTGTTTTCATATTCATCTTTGTCATAAGCCAAAAGCTCCACCCTATCTTCATCCCCTTCGATTTTTTTCGCGTTTTCACAGCCATTAAAGTTCACCATCATCATGCTCTTAAACGCGTTCTTGAACTTCTTCCACTGCGTTAACGGCGTTAACATCTTCACTCGGAACTTCGGAAGTGATCGAACCTTCCATGAACGCTTACCTTTTCTTTCTGGGTTTGTAGTAGTAGTAGTATATCTGTATTTGTTGTATATTTTTTTTCTCCATATCTTCTTCAAGTTCATGATTTTAAAAACTTGGATTAATTCATGCATGGAGGAGAAATTAAAGTGGGTTGACATTATTTTAAAGGGAAATATTGAAGAAAGAAAAGATATGGTATAGTATATGCAACTAGTTGGGGAAAAAGACGGAGACGTGATTCTACAGCCAGGGGAATAGTGAGTGAATGTAAGGAGTCCATCATCGTCAAATATGAATGACTGGTTGTTGTGTAATTGCGTAATACGATTTGTTTACCTATTCATTAAATGTCCACACCATTAAGCACCACAATTGTAAAAGTAATGTTAGGCCGGTAATTAAAATCAACACAACAAATTGACACCTTTTGGTTTTCTTTTGTCAGGAAATTGAAATTTTAGCACGAATAACGTGAGAATTTGTAGGGAAAAAAATCTCCTTCCACACATTCGATAAGATAGAGGTTTTCCTTTACTAGAAAATGGAAAGACACATTGTCTTGTATTTTGATGAAGGAAATCTCAACGGATATAAAAACGGGAATTAACAAGCATCCATCCTTAATGATACTACCAACATGAGATAAGTTTTCCAAATGATCCATGATACGGTGGTGAGTACGTAATTTTAGAGTTCCCTTCAATGATCACTCTAAAAAATCCCGAAGTTAGCATGAACACCAATGCGTGGTAAATCGCTAGAGCCTCCCCAACCAACACATCATGACCTCCTTCAAGACGCTTCGCATTGCTACGAATAATAGCTCATTGACTGATGCGAAGAATACCTCCTATGGATTTCTCAAAATTAAGCTGTGTTGACATTAAATTTCGGACACTTAGGAGGGGGCGGGTTTCCATTTCATAGACACGTGAATATTTCGGGTGATCGTCATACTTACACTATTACTATTTATTATAATGTATGACCCATTGATAGATGAGAGTTCGGCATAATCTATGATATAAGATATGTTCTGTTTATGCTCGTGTTTATTTTGTTTTAGATATAATATTAACTGGACAAGTTATGCATGAATGGAATGGAATAAAATGATTTTTTTATTCTATTTCAATGTTTGTGTATAATTATAAGGTAATGGAATGAAATAAAATTTTATTCCTATTGAATGAAAAATAACTATTTTCATTACTATTTTCTAAAATTGGATGGAATGAGATAAAATTGAATGAAAATCGATAAAATAAGTGGATGGTAGGTAGCATAAGGTGAGGTTGTGGGTGGTGAAGTTGGGTAGGTGGCGAGGGGGTAAGATAGGGTGGGTAGGGTATGGTAAGGTGTGGTAGGGAAGGGTAGGGTAGAATGGGGTGGTGGGTAGGGTAGGGTGGGGTGAGATAGGGTAGGTTGGGGTGGCAGGGTAAGATAGGATAGGGTGGGTAGAGAAGTAGGATGCGTTGGGGGGTCGTAATGTAGTGAGAGGCGAGGTGTGGGATGGTAGGGTAGAGTGGGGTGGTGGATGGGGTGTGTTGAGGTGACGTATTGATGTGATCCACGATGTTGTTCCGGATCCACTTGCCCCTTTAGCTACACCTGATCCACTTATCATCCGAGATGGGTCAATGACAAGACTTCATAGGAGAAGAATGCATGAAGGCTTGGATTTGCTGGTTTCTAGGGTCCAAGAAGAGTGTGGATCGACAAAACTTGAAGATGGGGCGTCCATAAAGCCCATGAAGGCTATCGTTTGCATCAATGGGCTTGAGAAAGCCGAATACACTCACTTATGTTAATTATTGTTGTTTTTAGGATTTAAAAGGCCAAAGGCCCATTAGGGGAGGTGCCTATATGATACTATATTGGGTTAAGTATTTATTTTCAGCAAATAAAAGTCATTTGGGCTTAGCAGAGTCAAGTTAGATCAATCAGAAAATAAAGTGGCGAATTTTACTTGTAAAAATATTACACATTGCTTAGGTTTTTTCTATTTTCATTATGATTGTAGCCTATAAAATGCAAACTATGAGCACATTCTATAGACAGTTAAATTTTGAGTAAAATATATTTATTTGAGTTCTTCTTGAACTTGTGAGTATTCTAGAGTAGAGTATTCAAACTTTGTGGCGTTTACAAACCAAAGTTCTTAAATACACGGATATCTAGAGGTCGAGGTCAAAATCCAAGGTTCTTAGGTACATGGATACTTAGGAGTCGCGGAGCTCATCTCATTGTTCCTACAATCGATCCTCGGGCAAAATCCGAATTGAGCCATCTCGGTTCACTTCACGTATGTTAGGTAGGGTTTGGTTAAATA
Source organism: Gentiana straminea (assembly GCA_036785695.1). Lineage (NCBI taxonomy): Eukaryota > Viridiplantae > Streptophyta > Magnoliopsida > Gentianales > Gentianaceae > Gentiana > Gentiana straminea. The sequence continues at coordinate 6,917,868 of JAVUPR010000314.1, read as the reverse complement.
GAGTAAGGAATGCAAGGTTGGGTAGGGTGGTAAAGTAAGGTGGGGTTGGGTTGGGTGAGCTAGGGTTGGGTAGGTGGGTGGTAGTCTAGGTTGGGTAGTGAAGTCGGGTAGGATGGTAAGGTAAGGTGGGGTCGGGTAGGGTGAGGTAGGGTTTAGTAGGGGTGTGGTAGAGTAGGTTGGGGTAGTGAAGTACGGTAGGGTGGGTAACGAGGTACGGTGCTGTGAGGTGATTAGTAAGGTGAGTGGTAGGCAAGGAAGGGTGGATAAAGTAAGGTAAAGTGGTAGGGTGGGGCTAGCCCACCCCACCCCACCCCATCTTACCTAACCATACTCCTTCCACTCTATCATACCTTATGAACCATATCTTACCCCACCAACCTTAATCCACTATCATGCCATTAGTCAATGTGTTACATTTTATATAATTTGTTTAATTGTATTCTTGCACATTCCAAAAGCATTGATGAGATTAGTTTATTCCATCACATTTCATTCCTATGATTTTATTACATTTCATTATATTCATGCGTAACAAAAATGCCATAAATATTTTTGGATTACTATTAATGATATACATATAGATTAATGAAAAATTATTTAATTGATAATAAGTTAAAGTAATAGAAAAAAAATGTAATAAATATTCTATTAATATTCTAAAACAACTTATATTATGTGACAGTAAATGCTAGATAAATAAATGACACAACACACATTATTAATCACCATCTAAAACCGCCGTAATAAAAGATATAAAAATATTCTGTGACAATATATTGTGACGTTCGTCGTAATAAAATCGTTAATAATAGCATCCTCATACGAAAAAACGAAGTGAAAATGTTTTTTATATTCTATTCGATCAAAATATATTATCTTCATTCATTGAATAATAAATTAATATATTGAACAAAACAGGGTACAGAAGTGGATAAAAACTTGGATGATGATCTTTCCGAAGATGTCAATAATTTTGTGCTAAATGCAGCAAAGGCAGGGATGCCTCCTGATGATCAACGAGAACAGGTTAGCAACAGGGCAGTGGAGGCACTTGTTAATGAAGCTCTTGTGGTGAAAATACAAAAGAGAACAGAAATACGGGCTGAAAATAAGCTGTTGGGAAGTATGGCTGATGGTGTTGAAATAAAGAAGGCAAGCACAAACGGTTTTTTGGTTCCAAGGAGCAATAGGTCGAACACCTTAGTGTGCAAGTTGGTTGGAGCGGTTATAACAGAATTGAGCTTCAACAAGCTGCTATAAATGCTTGATAGGAGCATCATTAGAAGTTAGAAGTTGAAATCAAGTCTTGTAAACATCGATTATAGCTTAGATTGATCTTTGTTATTTTCCCGCCAATTTCCAGTTTCAAATTGTTGAAGATGATCTTCATCTTCTTGACTTCAATTCTGTAAATTCTTGTTTGATTTCCAGTTTCTTGTTCTGGTTTATATGAACTTTAACATGGTATCAGAGAAAACTGCTTTCCGTTGATTCTTCTTCGTGTCTCAATTTCATTTTCTGAGATTTCCTTCTCGATTTCATAACTGATGGCAAATCCTGAGAATTCTGTAACAAATCTTGATAATCCAAGTCTGATTATCGTTCGTCCTTTACTCAAAGGTGCGAGAAATTACAACCATTGGAAAAGAGCTATGACAAAAGTGTTGTCGTCTCGAGGAAGATTGAATCTCATAGATGGTACTTCTACCATGCCTGAAGTCACTGATGCAGCGTATGCTGGATGGATGCAAATTAATGATCTGGTGCATTCTTGGTTGATAAACTCCATGATTCCATCGGTTCTTTGAAAGTGTTATGTACTTCGATACTTTGAAAGAAATGCGGCAAGATCTACGGGATAGATTTGGCCGAGGTAATGCGTACAAAGTCTCAAATCTTGAGGAAGAAATTGAGAAAACAAAGCAAGGTAATCTTTCGATAATGATTATTACACCAAATTAAAGTCTCTTTGGGATCAATACTTGGTGTTAAAGCCTATTCCTCCTTGTGTTTGTCTGCTTTGCAAATTATCGAGAGAATATTATGATAATGCCTATACCACACGGTTTGTAAAAGGCTTGAATGGAAATTTTGGTGCTTGTAAAATCCCGGTACTTATGACCATGCCCTTACCTCGATGTGAAAACTCGCTTTTGTAATGGCTCTCAATCATGAGCAGCAATTGGATTACAATTTAGGTCAAGGTTCTGTTGTTATGGCATCTCAATCAGAAAATAAATTTCAAGAATCCAATAGTTCCAATGCTGTGATAAATCCTAGATTCCAAGGGCAAGGCAGGGGCCAAGGTAGAGGTTCTGGGAATTCTGGTGGTTATAGTAATCCTGGTGGTTATGGAAGAGGACAAGGAAAGAGGCCTCAGTGTACTTTTTGTGGAAAAGAGGGGCATACAGTTGAAAAGTGTTATAAGAAGTATGGTTTTCCCCCAAAATTTGGAAGAGGAGGAGGTCCTGTTGCTAATCATGTCTCTGCAGATCATGGTTGTACGGATGATCAACCAACTTTTCTGAATCGGTTCAAGCGGATCGGTCGGATTAGGGAATTCTTCTGGTTCAATAACTCAGTCCCAATATGATCATTTACTTTCTTTGATCCAGGGTTTGCAGACAAACAACAGTCACTGTAATTCTGTTGTCTTGGCATCTGGACAAGCCTCACAAGGATCAGGTAACAGTGATAGTAGGTTCCACTGGATTATGGATTCAGGAGCTACTGATCACATAACATTCTCTATACATAATCTGTTTGATGTTAAAACTGCTAATAATCTTTCAGTTAAATTGCCAAATGGTCATTATGTTTCAGTAACTCACATTGGAAAAGTAAAGCTAAATGACTATTTGACTCTTCAAGATGTTTTTTGCATTCCAACATTTCAGTATAATCTGATTTCTATTAGAAAACTAACAGCTGATTGTAATATGCTGGTATCTTGTTATCCTGACTGTTGTATTGTGCAGGACCAGCTACATATGAAGAAGATTGGTATAGCTGAACATAGAAATGGTCTTTACATCTTGCCTATGAAGTCTCAAACATCTGTGCAAGCTGTTTCAAATGCAGTCTGTCAAACTTGCAATAAAGCTGATACTCTACTGTGGCACAATAGACTAGGGCACCCTTCTATTGAAAGAATGAAAGTATTAACTACTATAGATCAAAATATCAAAGTTCCTAGTCATAATTGTGTTGTATGTCCTTTGGCTAAACAGAAGCATCTTAAGTTTCATGTTAGCACATCATACTCTTTGAATTGCTTTGATTTGATACATGTTGATATTTGGGGCCCTAATAGAGTTCCAACTTGTTGATGGTCACTATTATTTTCTCGTCCATTGTTGATGATTGCGGTAGATACACATGGCTATTCTTGATGAAATGTAAATCGATGTCAATGCTTTGTTACGGCGCTTCGCAATTTTGTGCAAACTCAATTTGACGATGTATTAAAATTATTAGATCCGACCATGGAGGTGAATTCAATATGAAACTGCTGTTTTACGGGACTAAAGGCATTGTGCATCAAAAGGCATGTGTAAGAACACCTCAACAAAATGGTCTAATTGAAAGAAAGCATCAACATATTCTCAATGTTGCAAGGGCATTGAGAATACAATCCTGTTTACCTATTGAATATTGGGGTGATTGTGTTTTGCATGCTACTTATTTGATAAACATAACACCTACACCTCTTCTTGAGAATAAAACTCCTTATCATATTCTGTACAATAAGCCTCCTACCTATGACAATCTTAGAGTGTTTGGATGTTTATGTTTTGTGTCCACAGTTGTCCAAGGTAGAGGGAAGTTTGATTCCAGAACCAGTAAGTCAGTTTTCATAGGTTTTGAGGACCACATGAAGGGCTATAAAGTCTTAAATCTGCAAAACAGGAGTATTTCTGTATCAAGAAATGTGGTTTTCCATGAAACATCCTTTCCTTTTTGTGAATCTGATATTGATGCTCTTGATAGTGAACTGGTATTACCACTTCCTATTTCGAGCCACCCGCTATACATACACCCGTTACTAATACGAAATCACCTTCACATGTTGAATCTCAAGATCAACCAAATGAGGAACATGTTCAACCTCAAAGGAGATCAACTAGGGCAAAAAATACACCATCCTATCTTAATGATTATGTCTACACAAATCCGGCCCTAAGATCTTCACCACACACTTTGAATCATGTTGTTTCTTATGCTAACCTATCTCATAATTATCGGGCATTGTTAGCGGCATTAATGCGAAAACGTAACTCGCTACATATCGGGCGGCTTCTGCGATCCAAACTGGCAACAAGCAATGGATAAAGAATTAAAGGCTTTGAAGGACACCAACACTTGGACACTTGTTGATTTACCAAAGGGTATCAAGCCTATTGGTTGTAAGTGGGTGTATAGAATTAAAAGAAAAGCTGATGGAAGCATAGAAAGATACAAGGCCAGGCTTGTAGCAAAGGGCTACACACGGACCGAAGGAATTGACTTTTTAGAGACATTCTCTCCTGTAGCCAAACAAACAACTATCGTTTGTTCATAACTATAGGCGCTATAAAAGGGTGGAATCTTCACCAAATGGATGTGAATAATGCTTTTACGCATGGAGATTTGGATGAGATAGTCTATATGAAGGCACCACAAGGTCTACAAACTAATGGCAAAGTCTCAGCAAGTTAAACAGTCTCTATATGGCCTCGGGCAAGCAAGTAGACAGTGGAATGCAAAATTGACACAAAAACTTCTTGATCATGGCTACAAACAATCATCAAATGACCATAGTCTATTCACAAAAGGCACGGGCTACGAGTTTGTTGCACTACTTGTTTATGTAGATGATATTGTAGTAGGCGGCCTTAGCATGAAGGCAATACGGATGCGAAGACACTTCGCATGATGCATTCACTATCAAGGATCTTGGTGAGCTTAGGTATTTTCTAGGCTTTGAAGTTGCAAGAAGCAAATGCGGGATAGTCATAAATCAAAGGAAATATTGTTTAGATTTGTTAAGGGAGTTTGGCTTTACGGAATCCAAACTGCATCTACACCAATGGATTCTACTCAAAATCGACCGAAGTTAAAGCACCGGACTCCGCAAACAAAGAATACGAACTCTTGTTGGCAAACCGCTCTATTTAGGAAACACAAGGCCCGACATAGCATTTGCTACTCAACAGCTTAAGTCAATTCTTAGACAATCCAAATGAGGCTCACATGAAAGCGCACGCACACGGACTTCTAAGATATTTAAAATCGGCTCCGGGAAAGGGTTTATTTTTTCCTAGTAATGGATCAATGCAACTAAGAGCTTTCGGTGATTCGATTGGGCAACTTTGCACAAAAACAAGGAGATCCATAACGAGGCTATTTGATCTATCCGGACAATGCTTTGGTTTCATGGAAGTCTAAAAAACAACCAACCGTGTCTAGGAGTTCTAGTGAAGCGAGAATACGAGCTTTAGCATTTACGGCTTGTGAGATTCGGTGGCTTATCTACTTGCGAAGGATTTTCAAATTGAACACACGGGACCGGTCCGCTTTATACTTGTGACGGTTCTAGTGCCCTTCATATTGTTGAAAATCCCGTATTTCATGAAAGGACCAAGCACATAGACATTGATTTGCCATTTTGTGAGAGAAAAATACATGGCAAAAGTCCTTAAACCACTACCTATCCACACTTTGCTCAACAACCAAAGCGGATCTACTTACAAAACCGGTCACACCACGGGTGTTCAACACACTCATCCCAAAGCCACTACCTCTTAAAGACATATTTGAACCAACAAGATAGCAAGCACAAACGGTTTTTTGGCAAGGTTGTTCATGGATTACTCCTTCCAAATTGAGGGGGGTGTTGAAATAAAGAAGGCAAGCACAAACGGTTTTTTGGTTCCAAGGAGCAATAGGTCGAACACCTTAGTGTGCAAGTTGGTTGGAGCGGTTATAACGAAATTGAGCTTCAACAAGCCGCTATAAATGCTTGATAGGAGCATCATTAGAGATGGAATTCATAACTTAGATGTTGTTGCAAGTAATGGTAAAGACCTGTTGACAGTAACATCCAAACATCACTCAACAGGGGGCCCTGCTGCAGTTGTATCCCCTGTTTGGTAAGCACGGAAGTCAATAAATTGGTTTCGGTTGCTCACTCTTCGGACAAAGGAATTGGGGCTTCAGAAGCATTATCCACAAAAAACTCATTTGCAATGCTTGCTAATTTGGAAGCCGAGCCCCAATATATGAGTTTAGATAGTCAAGATTCCATCCAAGCTGAGCTCCAATATATGAGCTTAGACCCAAAAGCTCAGTTGGGTGAGTACATTTCGAATAAGGTTTTTGAATAGAAGTTTACTCCGGCTAAGAAGATTACTCGAACTCGGAAGCAAAAGAAAATCTTTGATCTTTAGTTTTGTTTTTTTCCTTAGTTTTCTTTCAAAAAGCTAGAAACTCGGCTTTGTGAGTTTCAAAATGCTTCTCTGAAAATAAAATCATGTTTAAAAAAAATTTTAATTTCATTCATACTTTATTCCACATACGATGTCCGGTCAACCAAAATTCATTCATTAAATGAGAGATAACAATGTACATATTACCTCACCTACAATCAATTACCACACTTCGAAACTACTGAAGAGAGATATGACCATTTGAATGTTCGGGTCTTATAGATAAATTTGAAGAAGAAGTGTGTTTATCGTAGTACATCAACGATGCAAATGATCGTGGTCTTATCTGAGGGTGCAATACAATTCACTCTTATCATCATCAAGATTGAAGGCCTTATATAGTGTGGACAATGTGTGGAGGAGATTGTGGTCCTTGCCGATTCTACCTCGTATTAAGCATTTTCTCTCGATATGTCTTCATGATTGTTTGCCAACAAATTCTTCTTTGCTTAAACGTAGTCTTAGTAATGGCCTATGTACCATTTGTGGTCACTCTTGATGCCACTGAATGGACCGTGTTGCTTTGATATTTATAACTCTGTGATATATTTGAAAGGCTCGATGTGCATGGATCTTTGAGGAACATGCATCCAGTGTGATTTCCTCCATTTTGACGGCAGCTAGAAGGGATGCGGAGGATTACGGTCGATCTAGTATTGCAGTGAGTAGTGTGACTGGGGAACATGGCCAACCGCTTGGATCAAGCCAAACCATGGTGTTATAAAGATCAATGTGGATATTGTACTGGGAGACTGGGAGTTATCTTTAGAGATTATCTTGGAGACGTGTTAATAGCCTACTCGTGTTGTCTACTGGAAGAGGTGATGTGTGAACCCTTGAATTGCAGGCGGTAAAGCTGAGAATAAACTTAGTTGCTGGCCTGAGCTATGACAAGATTGTCATGGAATCGGATTCCTTGTCAACTGTTTGTGCGCTCTCGATCATCCCTTTCAAAGGTTTGTCCTCATTTGGTTGTGCCGTCTCAGATTGTCTTTTGATAGCTTATGGCTTTTCATTTTGTTCTCTTTCTTTTGTTAAGTACGTGCTGCAGAAATTTTCCAACCGACGTATTTTGCTGGCCAAGGAGGGTTTGGTAGGCGTTGGTTTAGTTGATTGAGGCTATTCAGTATTCACCCCCTGGTCATGATTTTTCGGCTTGTAATTGATGATATGGTTTAATAATATTCTTTTTTTCCTTAGGCTATCACCAGTCATAAATCTTTCAAAAGGTTTATGACTGTGCCACGTCATCGGTTATAAACCTTTTCGTTTTATAAACCTTTTATCTACTATCATAAACCTTTTATTTTGCGCGTCATCGGTTCATAATCATTTTACAAAGGGTTTGTAAACCTTTATAAAAACCTTCACACAATAGTAAAAACCTTTACAAAAGGTTTGTAAACCTTTTTGCAAAAGGTTTGTAAATACAAACCTATCGAAAAAAACCTATTCAAAAAACCTTTTGCTGCAACGGTGAAAAACCTTTTAGAAAAGGTTTGTAAACCTTTTGGTTTCTCCCATTGGAGATAGCCTTATAGAAAAAATAAAAATAAATGAGGCGTAAAATAGTCCGGTGAAAATCAAGATTTTCATAAGCATTTTTCGTTTGAGTATCCTCGGGAGCTAACGAGTCGAGTTTTAAAATGTTTGATATTAACCGAATCATTATTCAAGCAAGTCGAAGTGATCTTTAATCGTATCAAACCGACTTATCCGAGCTAAAGGTGAAACCAAAATCGAATTGCTTCTTGAAACCAAAAAAAAAAAAAAAATGTTCAGTACCAGCCTACCAGGGTATCTGAAGATCTTACAATTTTTTCAATGGACCAAAAAGAAAGAAGACAATACTTCGATTTGATGATGGGCATTGGGCCCTCAAGCATGAGGAAGAAGAAGAAGAAAAGACGAAACAAGAAGGCCGCCATAGTTATCCAACTAAACCAAGCTTCTTCTTCATTACTGTATTCAAAATTCATTTACATAGAAACAAATGATTTATAAATCTCATAAATCAACCTGTTCTCAAATTCATTCTGGCTATACGGCAGCGGCTCCACCCGTGCACCACCACCACCGGAGCTCGTTTGCGGCAGAGCGAATGAATTTCCGCCGCTCAAGGTTGAGACGCTGCCGGCGAAATTCATCATCATGCTCGTGTATGCATTCTTAAACTTCTTCCAGAGCGTCAATGGCGATTTTAGTAACTTATTCAATCGGAACTTTGCCACTGATTTGATCCTCCATACACGCTTCGCGTTCCCTCCTCCTAGCCGTACGATCTGCATATTTTTTCTTCTGGAAACTGGAGAACCGTATACACGACTGTATCTTCTTCTTCTCCATTGCCTTTTCAAGTTTAATTTCAGTGGAATTCTGCGAAGCAGTTCCATTTCTTCTAAATTAGCTGAGAGAGAAAGGACAAAGGAGAAAGGTGTGCTTTTTGGTGGGAAGGAAAGTGCTTTTGGTTGCGGTTAACTACACTGGTTGAATATTTATAGGCGAGAGGGAAAAATTGATATGCATTCTGTTTTTTTGTTATATACTACTCCCTTTATCTTCGTTTTAAAATAGTTGATGCAGTTGTCAAAATCTTTTGTTCCATACTATTTGAAGTAGTACAATTTTCAATGCACATCTAAAAAGATAATAAAGATGCTTAAAATGGGACGGAGGGAATACTTGTTTTCATATCTATGTTTTTTTGTTTTTTTGAGGGGTAAAATGTGTTTTATTCAAAATCAATCATAGTCTGACATATAAGTATGAATAACATGAGCGGGTTGAGAAGAACCTCATTCTAAACATCCAACAAGATTGAGATCTTCCCTAGCAAGAAGATGGGCAGGTATATTACCTTGCCTTTTAACAAAGGAGAAAGATAGGGAAATGAAAGCTGGTGTAAGTGTTCTACAATCATCTAAAATACTTCCAGCCGAAGACATGTCTTCTACGTGATTTTGTAGTCGCTGATGTAGAGTGAGAGAGAGTCACTTTCAATGATAACATTAAAGAAGCCCCATGTGAGTGCGAAGGACAAAGCTTGAAGGATAGCTAAAGCCTCCCCAACAAGAACATCATATTTTCCTTGCAATTTCTTAGAGAAGCTTCGAATTATTCGCCCGTGGCTATTACGAAGAATCCCACCAATCGCCGTTGAAGAATCATTAAAAGTTGTATCAACATTAAACTTGAGAAAGCTTGGCGGTGGAGGATTCTATTTAACATCATAGTCCGGGTCCATGCTGCTTCCTGATTGATTCAAAATGACATGTTTGTACTCATCTACTTCAATGGTTGACCGAATAGAAATTGTGCTTGTATTCACCCGCTCCCCTTGAAAAATATGTGCATTTCTGGCCTTCCAAATATTCCATAAAAGATGGATAACCTGAATCAATTCGGTCTCGTCTCCGAGATTTAGCATTTCATCAAACCAATCAATCAAGGAGTGAATTCGCAAGTTTGAGAAAAACTCTCCTAAATGGTGACTGCGCCAAATGGATCGCGGGATAAGACATTCAAAAACACAATGCCAAATAGTTTCTTCATCCTGCAAACAAACCTGGCATAATCAGTTGCCAATGCCTCTAGATCGAAGGGTGGATGCCGTAGGTAACGCATTATTTAGAATCTTCCAAGTGAAATGAATGATTCGCGGCTTTATCTTAAGTTCCCAAAGGCGAGACCAAATTTTAGAATGCGAGGCAGATAATGAAGAAGCCAATGATGTATCTTCTTGGAATTTGAGCTCATAAGCCAGCTGATATCCAGTTTTAACTGAATAAATCTCATTACTTGAATGGTGCCATATCAACTTATCCGCCTTAGATTCCAGATAAATCGGGATAGACATAATTTTTTTCCATTTCAAACGGATTGAATGTAACGCCCCCAGACCCCGGGTCTGGTAGCGCTAAATGAGTCATAAATGGTCCAGTCAACTGCTTAGACCGCCGTCCTTGCTTGGTCTAAAAGGGCTAACCCGAGTTGACAAGACATTTATGTCTCACACTTATATGGGGGTGAGCATTCTACTAATTTACCGATGTGGGACTTTACATTCTCCCCCCTTTTAAGGGACTGGCATCCTTGCCAGGACGGCCAAGAATGTTCCCGGATCGTCCCTACCAGAGGTAACTAGAGGCCATCCTTACACCGTCTTCTTGTACGTTGCAGCGCATAGTTCCATCTGATAGTCGGCTTTGAATACCATTCTATAATGCCCCCAGACCCCGGGCCTGGTAGTGCTAAATGAGTCATAAATGGTCCGGTCAACTACTTAGACCGTCGTCCTCGCTTGGTCTAAAAAGGGCTAACCCGAATTGACAAGTCCTTTATGTCTCACGCTTATATGAGGGTGAGCATTCTACTAATTTACCGATGTGGGACTTTACATTGAAGGCCTCTCGGATTAAATCATTTCGCCATTGGCGAGTAGATGGGTTGATAAGACAACTAACTTTACGATTCGGCCGTTTGTCTTCATCGGGGCGAGCATGAAAAGAAGCCGAACTGGGCAACCATGGGTCATCAAAGATATCAATGTTTTGTCCGCTCCCTACACCCCATCTTAGACCCCAAAAAAGAAGCACCTTCCCACTCAAAATGCTTCTCCAAATAGCCGAGGGATTTCTTGTGGTGGAAGCATCTTTAAAATCTCGATTATCAAAGTATTTTGCTTTAAGAACACGAGCTGAGATGGAACATGTTTAGTTAAAATTTTCCAAGCCTGCTTTGCTAGAAGGGCGAGATTAAAGTATTCAAGATCCCGAAATCCAAGACCTCCATCAGCTTTTTTCTTACAACAGTGGTGCCATGACTTCCAATGAATTTTCCCCTTTCCGTCTGAAGATCCCAAAAAGAACTGCCGTATTAATTTTTCTAAATCAGCAATGAGGGACTTGGGTAACTCAAAGCATTGCATAACATATTGGGGAAGAGCCTGGATGGTAGATTTGATCAACACCTCTTTTCCAGCAGGAGAAAGAAATTTGCCTTTCCAACAACTAATTTTCTTCTGGACACGTTCTTTTATATAATTGAAAATCTCTTTTTTCGACCTACCTATAACATACGGTAGACCCAAGTACTTACCAACTCCACTGCTGACGGGAATACCAAGAAGTGAAGACAACTCCTCCTTAGCACTAAAATTAATTTGTTTGCTGAAATAAATGGAAGATTTCTGGAGGTTAATTTTCTGGCGTGATAAAGTCTCATACTCATTCAAAATATCATTCACTGCCAAACATGCTTCCTTGGTAGCTTCAACAAAGACAAGACTATCATCTACAAATAAAAGATGTGTCAAGGTACAAGGATTTTGCCTATCAAAGGATACACCCATGATAGTCTTAGAGGCTGCAGCACGATTGAATATAGAGGAAAAGCCTTCAGCACATAAGTTAAATAAGAAAGGTGAGAGTAGGGGTGGCAAATTTCTCGAAAATCCAGACCCGTCCCGAATCCCATCCCGAAAAATCCCTATCCCGAAAGTTTCCCGATCCCGAAATTTCGGGATTTTTTTTTTCCGACCCGAAAAATACGGGAACAGGATCGGGTATAAAACTCAATCCCGTCGGGTTCCCGATCCCGACCCGAATACACACACACACACACATCTATATACATATCCCTAAATACTAAAAACATAAATATACTACACTCTCTGCTTCCGTCGTTTCTCAATTTCTCTACACCTCTCTTCTGCTCTCTAATATTCCAGAGTGTTCTTCCTCACAAAAGCCACCGGCCGTCGACTCTGTCGCCGTTAACTCATTTCTACGCCCCACTTTTGAATTATTGTTTTGATCAAATAATTGTTGTCATTTTTTTTATATTAACATGAATATTTTTTAACATCATCTGTTCGGGACATTCATTCCCGACCCGACGGGATCCCGTCGGGTCGGGACCCGGCGCTAATCGGGTACGGGTTCAGGAAGAAAAATTGAATCCCGAATCTTATCGGGACGGGTTTCGGGTAGGAGGTTTACGGGTTGGGTCCCGACCCGATGCCACCCCTAGGTGAGAGAGGATCGCCCTGTCGTATTCCCCTGGAAGGTCGAATAATGGGAGAAGGATTTCCATTGATAAGCACTTGATATGTCGGGGAGGAAACACACGCCATAATTATGTCGATAAAAGAGGTAAGAAAGCACATGCCTCCATAACTAATCGAAGAAACCCCCATTCCACTCTATCGAAAGCTTTCATCATATCAAGCTTTAATGCCATATGTTTATTGCACCCTTTCTTTCCCAATTTCATAGAGTGAAAGGACTCGAAAGCAGCAATGACATTATCAGTAATTAGTCTCCCCTTAATGAAAGCAGATTGTGATGATGATATAAGAGAGTCTATAACACTCTTCAAACGATTAACAACAGTACGAGATAAAATTTTGTAAACATAGTTGGTTAGACTAATGGGGCAAAAATCGGTCATCTTGTTCGCATCTTTAATTTTAGGGATCAAAGAGATGTAAGTCGAATTTAAAGCCTAAATATCCTTACCAACATTCAAGCATCCCAATATTACAGTAGCTATCTGCGAACCTACCACATGCCAGAATCTCTTTAGAAAGACCATGTGCATACCATCCGGTCCAGGAGACTTATTTCCCGGCATTTGCGAGAGGGCTATTTCAATTTCTTTACATGTGAATGGTCGCGCCAATGTTGCAATTTCAGCATCCCTCAGCTTATTAAAATAAAGATCATGAGGGAGCTCCTTACTACTTCCATTAGTTGCATAAATATTCACAAAATACTCAACTGCAAGTGCATGAATATCATCAAGCTTAGACAAGATTTGGCCTGCTTCATTACAAAGAGTAGAGATATATAGAATTTCTCTCTTTCCTATTGAGGGTTTTATGATGGAAATAAGATGTGTTTTTATCCATTGATGTTTTGTTCTATCTAATTTTTTTCATTTTATACCATGTAAATAATACACCATTGATTTTTATGGATTCATAGAAATCATTAACTTTCAAGTCATAACTAATAATACAATGATAATTTTATTAGGAAATATTCTGTATTTATTGTTAATATTGTGTATTTATATCCATATATTTTGTAGTCATTATATTGGTGTAGCCTATGTAATATAAATACTCTTGTATCATCATTCTTTAGAAGTGTGAATAATACAATCATATTTTCCCAAATATATTTCTCTCAATATGGTATCAGAGCTTCTGTAAAACTCTTGCATCTCTTCTTCTCCTTCCCAACCCTAAACCGCCATCTCCTTCAGCTTCGTGTTCATCATTTTTTTTTTTTTTTTTTTTTTTTTTTTCAGTCGCCCCCTCTGCTTCTCGTCGTCATCTCTCCTGCTTTCTCCATGGCCGATGCTTCTCCCATCACCTTCAACTCTGCGACGCAAACTCCGATTAAACTCGACTCCACCAATTATGGCGTTTGGATTTTACAAATGGAGCCTCTCCTTGTGGGCTATGATTTGATTGGGTATGTCAATGGCACCATCACTCCTCCACCGCAAACTGTTCAAGCTGATGGCGCCACCAAGGTCAATCCTGAGTATACTCTCTGGAAACGTCAGGATAGTCTCCTCCTTCACACTATAATTGCTGCGTGTACCCCTCAGGTAGTTTCTTTCCTTCGTAAAGCTACTACATCTCGTGAGGCATGGGAAATTTTGAAAAATACGTATGCTAAGGCATCTCGGGGTCGTATCCGTGCTATTAAGGACGCCCTAAAATCAATGACACGTGGGTCACAATCTATTTCTGAATTTATGCATGCTATCAAAAATAAGGCTGATGAATTATCTATTATTGATAAACCTATGGATGATGAGGATTTAATTGATTTAGTTTTAGACAATGTTGGTGATGAATATCAAGATATTGCTAGGGCCGTACAAGCACGTGATACTCTTATTTCCTTCGAAGAACTGCATGAAAAGTTGCTGAATTTTAAGGTTAAACCCACCTATTCCTCGTCGGCCACCTTTTCCCCCACCTCCGCCCATCCTGCTTACACTCGGCCTCCCCTCCTCCCTACTCCACACTCCTCAAATTGGCGCAATTTCCCTCCCTCTCCATCTTCCCAGTTTCGTCCTTCTCCCAGCCCTCAGTACCGTCCCCATACCAAGCCTTCTTTCCGTCCCTCTACCCCTGGCTCTTCCCAAAACAATCCTCCCCGCCGTCCTTATCTTGGCAAGTGTCAATACTGTTACACCCAAGGCCATTCTGCTAAGTTCTGTCCTCAAATTCGGCAACTCCAAACTCATGCTTCTCCAACTTATCGCCCCACCTACCCCCCTCGTCACCAAGCCCACATTGCCGCCCAGCCTGAATCCGCCTCCTCTGATGGTCCGTCTTGGCTTCTTGACAGTGGTGCCACCCATCATGTTACTAATGATCTTCAAAATCTCTCGCTCCACACTCCATATCTTGGCTCCGATGACATAATGGTTGGTGATGGTAAGGGTCTTAATATCACACATACTGGTTCTACTTCTCTTCCTTTATCTACTTCCACGTCTTTTCATTTACGTAATATCCTTTGTGTTCCTGCCATGTCCAAGAATTTATTGTCCATTTCGCAATTGTGTCGCTCTCATAATTTATCTGTTGAATTTTTACCCACTGAATTTCTTGTGAAGGACCTACAGACGAATCAACTCCTTCTCCGTGGTCCGGTTAGGAATGGACTTTATGAATGGCCCAACCAACCTTTGCTTGCCTTTGCGTCCACCAAAGCACCGTCCAGCACTTGGCACCATCGTTTGGGTCATCCAAACTCCACCAATCCTTAATAAAATTATTAGTTTGTTTGATTTAGAGACTAATGTCTCCTCTTTGTCGCATTGTTATGTCTGTTTGGAAAATAAAAGTCATAAACTTCCTTTTCATTTATCTACTTTATCCTCTTCCCGACCCCTTGAATATTTATTTACGGATTTGTGGACCTCCCCTGTTTTATCCACGGATGGTTTTAAATATTACTTAATTCTGGTTGATCATTTTACTCGATATATGTGGTTTTATCCCTTGTTCGTAAATCGATGTTGCCCCCACCTTTACTCGATTTCGAGCTATTGTTGAAAAATTTTTTAATCGACCCATTAAAGTACTCTATTCGGATAATGGTGGTGAATTTGTTGCTCTTCGTGATTATCTCTCTAATAATGGCATCTCCTTTTTCACTACCCCTCCCCATACTCACCCGAACATAATGGTTTATCTGAACGTCGACACATGCATATTGTTGAAACTGGCCTTGCTCTTCTATCTCATGCGTCACTACCCTCCACGTTTTGGCCCTATGCTTTTTCTACCGCTGTCTATCTTATTAATCGCCTACTTACACCTGTCCTTAATATGAAATCGCCATATGAGCTTATATTCCAAAAACCCCCCAACTATCACAAGCTCCGTGTCTTTGGTTGCTTGTGCTATCCATGGCTTCGTCCTTACACCTCTCACAAACTTGAACCTCGTTCCAAACCTTGTATATTCCTTGGTTATTCCCTCACTCAACACGCATATTTGTGCTATGAACCAACTACCTCTCGTCTTTATGTCTCTCGCCATGTTAAATTTGTTGAAACTGTGTTTCCTTATGTCTCTCATTCTCCTGCCTCTGCTTCCCCCACTCCCTACATCTCTGATTGGCTCCCTCCTCCACCTCCTGTCTCGTCTCCCTCTCCTTTAGCCGCAGCACCTCCCAGCCCGTCTCCCCCTTCCCCACCTCCATCGGCTTCCCCACCTCCATCGGCTTCACCACCTCCACCTCCCCCTCCCCTCCCTCCAACTCATTCTATGCGTACTCGCTCTCAAAATAACATTCATCGCCCTATTCAAAAACTCAATCTTCATGCCCATGTCCCTTCCTCCCCTGCCCCATGACATTGAACCAACTTCCGTCTCTCAAGCACTCAAAATTCCCCAATGGAGAAACGCGATGCAAGAGGAATATGATGCTTTGATGCGTAATCATACCTGGGATCTTGTTCCTCATGATCCTTCTCTGAATATCATTGGCTCAAAGTGGATTTTTCGGTTAAAACGTCATCCTGATGGGTCTATTGATCGCCATAAGGCCCGCCTTGTTGCCAAGGGCTTTGCCCAGCGCCCTGGCATTGACTATTATGAAACCTTCGATCCCGTTGTTAAGCCTCCCACTATTCGAGTTGTTCTTACGCGGCTTTAACGCGGGGGTGGTCTCTCCGACACGACTTGATATTAATAATGCCTTCTTGCGGGGTCACTTACAAGAGGTCGTTTATTTAGCTCGGCCCGGCAGTTTTGTTGATTCTACACGTCCTACTCATATTTGCGGGCTTCGCAAGGCTCTCATGGTTTAAAACGGCCCCAGGGCTGGTATGAGAACTTAAACGTTTTTTGTTGGCATCTCATTTCACCAATTCTCATGCGATACGTCCTTGTTTATTTTTAATTCTACCGGAACCGTGTTACTCTATGTACTTGTCTATGTGGATGATTTGATCATTACGGGGAATGACTCGGTTGCTTTGGAAAACTTCATTCGCATGTTTGGGGAGCCAAATTTGCTCTCAAGGATCTTGGTAGGCTTACATACTTTCTTGGCATTGAGATTATTCACAACTCTGCGGCATTATTCTCTCCCAACAAACGCTACATGACCGAACTACTCACCACGCTTAATCTACAACATGCCAATTCGTAGCCACGCCTCTCTGCCGGTCGATATTTCGATTTAAAAACTAATGCCGGTACGCCACGGCGGATTATTCAACATATCGCATGGTGGTTGGCAAACTTCGATACCTCACTTTTACACGCCACGATATTGCTTTCGCCGTCAACAAATTGTCCCAATTTATGCATTCTCCGACCGATGTTCATTGGGGTTATGTCAAACGTACGCTTCGATATATTCTTTGGAACGACTACCTATGGTATTCGGTTATATAGTCGTTCTCCCCTTACACTTCATGCGTTTTACGATGCCGGCGGGGTGGTGACAAAGATAATTATGCCTCTACCGGTGCTCATGTGATTTATCTTGGCGAAATGCCATTTCATGGAGCTCGAAAAGCGGACCACCATTGCACGCTCCTCTACCGCGAAGCGAATACCGTGCCGTTCTTTCTTGCCGCGGTGAATCGAGTTGGCTTACGTTTCTTTTGAACGATCTTGGTATCCATTTGACTGCTCAACCAGTGATTTATTGCGACAATCTTGGTACCACACAGTTCTGCTCCAATCCTGTTTTTCACTCTCGTATGAAACATGTGGCCATCGATTATCATTTCATTCGTGATCAGGTTCAGCGTGGTTCTCTTCGTATTTCTCATGTTAATGCTTCTGATCAATTGGCAGATTGTCTTACCAAGTCTCTACATCGTCCGGCCTTCCAAAGACACCAACGTGACAAGTTAGGCCTCGTCCCTCGTCCAACTTGAGGGGTGGTATTAGGAAATATTCTGTATTTATTGTTAATATTGTGTATTTATATCCATATATTTTGTAGTCATTATATTGGTGTAGCCTATGTAATATAAATACTCTTGTATCATCATTCTTTAGAAGTGTGAATAATACAATCATATTTTCCCAAATATATTTCTCTCAATAAATTTATTATGGTTATTTTATTGTAACACAATCACTACGTTGCAAATTAATATCTTGTAATGATGTCGCTAATCAAAATGCCATAGCGACGGTTTTTTTGTTTTTGTTTTTGTTTTTTACAAGTACATATACATTTTTCCAATGTAAGACGGCTATTTATCCTTTATCAATTATTTTCGAAAGCATATATACAAGAGACATGGTTTAATGTAAGCCAATGATTTCTCTTTCTTTAAGCCCAATCCATTAATATATGGAATCAACTGATTATATTCAGAGTACTGCTAAAAAGACATTTTTGACATATTTCTCACAACACATCCTATACGTATTAACATTTTAAATATGTTTTCCACCTTTCTGTATCTTTATAATTATGATAAGGTAACTATTAGCTAAGATAGCAAGTTATATATATACATATATTTCTTAGGGGGAATGAGGGAGAAGGACAAAAATATTTCATCAATTAAGTAGAATGACAGTCTTTTGAAATTTTTGCATAAAGGACAAAACTATTTATCCACTATCGAAATTCAGTTGTGTTCGAAATTCACTGTGTAAATTCACTGCCGAAATTCACTAATTTTCAAAATTCATTGTCGGGATTCACTGATTTTCGGGATTCACTGTCAAAATTCACTATCGAAATTCACTGATTTCGGGATTCACTAGGGAGATTCACCGATTTTCGGGATTCATTGTTTGTCATTCTTCTTATAAAAATTATGCAGTTGTCCTTCTCCCTATAAAAAATATGTAGTTGTCCTGTTGCTTAATAATATTTCAGATTGTGTCCTTATCCCTAATTTTCCATATTTCTTATACCATAAAATCTGTTAGTTAAGATATATGTATAGAACAAAAGTTATAGATACACTTCAATTTTAATATTTTAATGTTGGATATTGTTAATAAAATGATCGATCACGAGGGATAAAATCTTTTTTTTACAAACAAGGTCCTTGATGGCAATGAAAAGGAAATATTTTGTCACATACAATATCATACTTAGGGGTCTTTATCAAGATGTTAGAGGTATTGAAAGGTATGTTTTAATTTGGACTTCATTTATAGGGATCATTTTTCCTAAGGTATATATAGTGTGTGATCATTAATCAAGAAATTAATAGGGGATCAAACCGCAATTGAATGACATATACACAATATTACACTATCGCATTTTAGTCATAAGATATATAGTAGTGCATTATATATGTTATCATGTGTAATGTTAATTTTATTGTATCATTTTAATTATTACCATCTGGTATATATATACAGGATAAAACTTATAAAATAAAATTAAAAAGGAATGATCGGCTGCTCAACTTAAGCAATTGGAGTTGGCAGTTTTGTTTATATACTTAACATGTTCGATGATTTTTATACTATGGAGAAAGACAGCGGTGATGTCGGTAATAATATGTTCCAAAAATGAATGGTCAAACAATTAGTATTAAGATTAGTGAAAATCGCAGCTCGTTTATGATGACAAATGCATGGATTTTATTAATTTGCTTACTTATAGTAGTAATTTGTTGAATGTTGACCATACCAACCCCTAATAATGTTGTTGGCTTTGTACGTAGTAACATTTCAGTGTCAAGTTGTTCATGGACTTTTGCAACTAACATGTCGATGCTGCAGGCTTTGCTTCCTTAAGTCTAGTTATTAAAACATATACCACTGATGCTTATATATATATATATATATATGTATGATTGTGGCATCTAAAAGTTTATTCTTGAGTTAAGAATCGGTTTCCCATAGGTGTATCGGGAAAGCCGATTTTTAGCCCATAATCGATTTCGAAAAGGTTGGTTATGTGTGTTGTACGATAGGTGTGGTTAATCGATAGAATCGTTGTGGTGTAAATAAGGGTTCCTGTGACGTCCCTGTCCCGGATACCGAGACTTTATCCGGAAAAGAAAACATCAGAGACAAAGCGGAAAACGAAACGACTGACTCGGGTAACTAAAACGACTAATACACAATCGAAAATAACACATGCTGCATCTATTACATCATCAAGAGACTTTACTAATACCGTCAAATACAATAAATCCACTGCATGTTGATAACCACAAACTCGACTCATCACTTTCTAGCATTACAAGGATGAATCAATCTATACCAGATTACAACGGAAAATAAAGAACAAAAGACTTCATCTACCTCATCTCCGGGTCACTCCTCAATGGCCTTGAAAACGACCTACAAAAACACCACCTTCTCGGGGTGGGGACAAGGAGAAGAGGGGGTAAGTACGTACGTACTTAGTAAGGAGTAGAAGAAACGAGCTACAATTAAAGGCAATACAATTATAATAATATATATATATATATATATATATATATATATATATATATATATATATATATAAATATAACATGAAAATCTTCTACAATCACTACCACATAGGTTGTAACAGTAGAGTTCTCTCACCCTCTACTAGCTCCGTTGTATAACCTTCACACAAATAAGATTTGTTACATCAATATCAAAGGACACTACGCACGGTGAACAACTGCACCGCAACACGGTAAGCACCTCGAGGGCACGGGCTTAGGTCCCCGTGTGGGAGTTACACGCGTCCCTTGGCATCAGACCAAGTAGAGGGGTGTAATAGTCCCATGCTAAGAAGAATAGACTTGTCTCACCAATGATATTGACGTTTTAGCTTTTAGACAACCACATATGTATTTACGAGTTAAGTTCTAATCACTTGATTCATTCACATAAAAAGGCTTCTTAGGGACTTCTAGTCCTAGACATTCTAATTACACTACCTAGCACGTTGTAAAAGGATCAATGACTACTAAGTCAATGTCCTACAAGGCCTGAACAACGCCTTCTGGTGCTCCCACATTCTCCCCGCGGAGGGTCTCAATTATGGTGCGATTTGATACCAAGGCTATCAGAAGTCGTAGTTAGACATTGTCAATTAACATATAATGCTCCACGAGAACATCCAAGCCACATCATAGCACACGAAATAATATTTAGGTAGATAAAATACTACCGTTGCGTATTAACATTATTATCATTATCACTATTATTCTGCTACCCTTTTCCCTGCTGCACCATTTTATTTTATTTTGCTTCAAAATTATCCAAACAACCTGCTGTTAAAGACCCGTTCCCTTCCCTTTTTTTCCTGCAATTGCAACCTTTTTTTTTCTTTCTGTACGGTCCACAGCCATGCATCAAGTTCTCTATTTTCTTTTATACCTTATTTCGGTAATTCCCGGCAACAATTATATGTAACGAAAATAAAATAAAGAAACAGCCCTATAACATATAAAATTGCAACAATCATGAGTAAATAAGCACACATTTAATACCGTTGAACACCCCTTACCCTTTTAGCATTCCAAAGCGATTCCAAAAGTAAAACCAAAAGCAAAAACTTGAATCTTTCGATTCCACAATTTCTACGATCAACCTACGATAATTAAACGTCAAGCTACGATTAGCCAATCCTCTAATTCACCAAAATCTCAGGTTTTCCTAAGAACGAACGGATCTATAATTAGGGTTAGGAAGGAAAACTTACCGAAAAAAAGAACGGTTGGTATCGAAACAATCGTCTCCTCACGCTGATCAATTTATTCTACTATAGTTTACACCGAAAATCAACCGTTAAACCCCGAATTGGAAAACAACGTCCAAACCTTTTTTTTCTTTCTTGTACAGCGGCTCTCTTAAAATTTGTAGAAGGAATTGCCGTATGATGTATATTTTTTTTATTTATTATTAGGGTGGGTTTATTTATAGGAAAAGAAATAATTATTTTCCTTAAAATAATTTTCCATAATCCTTTTTAATTAAATCGTTTTCAAATAATTAATTTAGGTAAATAGAAATTATGTTAAATAAATAATTAAACCCAATTTACTATATTGCCCTTACTAAAATTCGGGGTGTTACAGTTTCCTAGATCCCTAGATTTGGAAAGTGAGAAGATGAGAACTTGTTTAGAAGAAAGGCTTAAGGCGATATGATTCTGAGGTAATTCATGACAGAAGATGGCGAGAAGTTATTGAACTCAAATACCTCAAGTGAGGAATCGAATGGAAGTAAATTACTCGAAAAGGCCTAAAAGGTTTTGAGCTTCAAACATGGCATGCCGGAAGGAAACGTCTTTGTTCTTGTTTATAACTACAAAAGAAACTATAATGTTAGCCTTACAAACATCCTACTAAGAGACTTACTCTAGAAGAATATCAAACTTCGAGGAAACTTCTAAAACATAACCACCATAACTTACTACTCTCTTAGCCCAAACCTTAAGTCGAAGAGGTGAGGATTCCTTTTAGGTTGATGTGTATGGTATTTACTCCGGATCTGACATTATCAATTTGTACAGTCCAAACGAAAATGAATTTGAGCATGATCCAAAGAGAAAAGATATAGATACTGGAGTTTCCCATGTGACATAAAAATATTAGAATTTTTGAATGAGAGAGAGTTGGTAAAAAAAAACAATTGTTTATTCCAAATGCACAAGCTGTCAAAATTTCCAGATTGGTAAACACTGCTTTAAATTGCATATTTTGGTCAAAAGAAAAGGAATTTGAACTTTATTCCAAGAAGGAGGTTCTAGATAAAATTGTTATCTACAACATATCAAAAATTCAGGTCATTTGAAGATGTTTAACCTGTTCAAAACAGAAGAAGAAGTGAAGGTGCTGCTGCAGGTTTTCGGGACAGAGTGTCCGGCACTAACATGGATTTTCTGAACAATCCATAACAATTATCGAGTCGAAGTAAAAGGATAAATTGTAGATAAGATAGTAATCTATATTGATGAAAATTTCCAGAATTTTCGGAGCAGGGGAAAAACAGTTTTATGTTAAAGGGAAAACATGGGAACAAGAGCATTCACTCATGTTGGATAACGTCAAACACGGGGATGATGAAAACTATGTGTCAAAGCAAGAAACCTTTAACACTAATAATTGAAACGAGTAAGAAGCACTCGGAAATGATAGAATTTCATATGGAGTTCGTGTGGAACCCATATCGAGCAAAGCATGGTCAAAGAATTTTGGTAAACACAAACCAAGCAATAGTGAAAAGAGAAAGTGGAGGATTCGTAGAGTTGAATCACATGTCTTTCTCTATAAAGTTAGGCCAAGCCAAAAGTAGGCTTAGATATTCGTGTGTAGAATAACGTGAAGGGAACACAATGGGAAGTGTAAAGAAAATTCATCCAAGAGGACCTCAACTTAGAGGTAGACATAAGACTCTGATCCCAAAGCTTTGCTTAAAGGGGTTTCACCTAGTCCTATGTGACATGGTTTGGTTAAGAGACTTCAACCTTAAGGGTTCGGACTAACTTAGGAGGGTCTACACTTAAAAGATCTAACTGCAAGATTCTCACCTTCGATTCTAAACACAACTAGACCGCATCTTACGAGTTTAAGTCATATGCAGCGGTGTTACTTGTCTCTCTGATACCAACTGTGACGCCCCTGTCCCGGATACCGAGTCTTTATCCGGAAAAGAACGTCCGGCACGCATATAATTAAATTTAATCTAATTATACACGTAAGCCTCACGTAAGCAAACATCAGAGACAAAGCGGAAAACGAAACGATTGACTCGGGTAACTAAAACGACTAATACACAATCGAAAGTAACACAGGCTGCATCTATTACATCATCAAGAGACTTTACTAATACCGTCAAATACAATAAATCCACTACATGTTGATAACCACAAACTCGACTCATCAATTTCTAACATTACAAGGATGAATCAATCTATACCAGATTACAATGGAAAATAAAGAACAAAAGACTTCATCTGCCTCATCTCCGGGTCACTCCTCAGTGGCCTCGAAAACGACCTACAAAAACACCACCTTCTCGGGGTGGGGACAAGAGAGAAGAGGGGGTAAGTACATACGTACTTAGTAAGGAGTAGAAGAAACGGTTACAATTAAAGGCAATACATACAGATATATATATATAACATGAAAATCTTCTACAATCACTACCACATAGGTTGTAACGGTAGGGCTCTCTCACCCTCTACTAGCTCCGTAGTATAACCTCACACAAATAAGATTTGTTACATCAATATCAAAGGACACTACGCACGGTGAACAACTGCACCGCAACAAAGCACCTCGAGGGCACGGGCTTAGGTCCCCGTGTGGGAGTTACACGCGTCCCTTGGCATCAGACCAAGTAGAGGGGTGTAATAGTCCCATGCTAAGAAGAATAGACGTGCCTCACCAATGATATTGACGTTTTAGCTTTTAGACAACCACATATGTATTTACGAGTTAAGTTCTAACCACCTGATTCATTCACATAAAAATGCTTCTTAGGGACTTCTAGTCCTAGACATTCTAATTACACTACCTATCACGTTGTAAAATGATCAATGACTACTAAGTCAATGTCCTACAAGGCCTGAACAACGCCTTCCGGTGCTCCCACCTTCTCCCCGCGGAGGGTCTCAATTGTGGTGCGATTTAATACCAAGGCTACCAGAAGTCGTAGTTAGACATTGTCAATTAACATATAATGCTCCACAAGAACATACAACCTTAGGTAGATAAAATACTACCGTTGCGTATTAACATTATTATCATTATCACTATTATTCTGCTACCCTTTTCCCTGCTGCACCATTTTATTTTATTTTGCTTCAAAATTATCCAAACAACCTGCTGTTAAAAACCCGTTCCCTTCCTTTTTTCCTGCAATTGCAACCTTTTTTTTTTTTTTTTTTCTTTCTGTACGGTCCACAGCCATGCATCAAGTTCTCTATTTTCTTTTATGCCTTATTTCGGTAATTCCCGGCAACAATTGTATGTAACGAAAATAAAATAAAGAAACAGCCCTATAACATATAAAACTGCAACAATCATGAGTAAATAAACACACACTTAATACCGTTGAACATCCCCTTACCCTTTTAGCATTCCAAAGCGATTCCAAAAATAAAACCAAAAGCAAAAGCTTGAATTTTTCGATTCCACAATTTCTATACGATAATTAAACGTCAAGCTACGATTAGCCAATCCTCTAATTCACCAAAATCTCAGGTTTTCCTAAGAACGAACGGATCTATAATTAGGGTTAGGAAGGAAAACTTACCGAAAAAAAAGAACGGTTGGTATCGAAACAATCGTTTCCTCGCGCTGATCAATTTCTTCTACTATGGTTTGCACCGAAAATCAACCGTTAAACCCCGAATTAGAAAACAGTGTCCGATTTTTTTTTCTTTCTTGTACAGCGGCTCTCTTCCAATATGATGTATATTTTTTTTATTATTATTATTAGGGTGGGTTTATTTATAGGAAAAGAAATAATTATTTTCCTTAAAATAATTTTCCATAATCCTTTTTAATTAAATCGTTTTCAAATAATTAATTTATGTAAATAGAAATTATGTTAAATAAATAATTAAACCCAATTTACTATATTGCCCTTACTAAAATTCGGGATGTTACAGTTCCCTAGATCATTTACTTTTAGTTAACGAATATTGTATCTTCGCTTATAATGTTGAAGTGTTCTGCCCATTTTGTTGTCTTGTAATATCTTTTATACGCCTTTGTGTAGTATGCCTACCTAGCTACCTCCCAAACATCTTATGTGCGTGCTATGTAACTTACCCTATCCCACCAACTTAAATTTCAAAAAAGATGATAATTCCGTAATCTTAATTTAAGCAAGAGAAAAACGGTCAACTAAGTTGCACATGTATAGGTACGCAGGTACGAAGGTGTGAGATTTTTAAAAAAGTTAGCATACAGGTACAAAAGGCATATACATAAATATTGTGAATATAAGGATCTAAATGGACATAATAAAAATATAGTGACCAAATAACCAATAATGAAACGTATAAAATGAAACAATGTTAAGTAGTTCTCTTCTTTTTTACTAGTCTTTTTTATCAATATAGACCGTTTTTCATTAATTATCCGATAATTTTTACTCGGTTTTCAGCTTTCACATTTTCGAGTTAAGGCTATGCATATTTGATCATGTATCCAACTTTTGAAAATTGTAAATTCTCATTTATGCTTGTATCCTAAGTATCGAGTGTTACGTGTCAGCAATGTATAAGAAAACGCGGGGGTGGCTCTACCTTATAGGAATCGGGTCAGTCGACCCGTTAAAAAATATTACAGTGAGAATTATTATTTAGGTACACATATACATATTTGTGAAGCTGACCCGCTTATTTTTGTATATTGATTTGCATTGATCTTTATTAAACTATAATATACAAGACTAAGTTTAGTAATTACAAAATATCACAAATTTTCGATCTCTGTCATCAAATTCCTGAAGCCATTCCTGAAGATACGAGACACAATATCTAATAGAAATATCATGTATCATAGACGGCAAATACAAACATCTAAAACTCATTCCAATCAACCCTTGTAAGCAGATTGCTCCGGCAAACGCAAAAACGACGTCTTTTTAAGTCAAATCTTTAAAAAAAAAAAAGGGCCATATTATTTACACCCCATCTAATCTACCCATACAACACTATACACATTACACCACATCTAATAATCCAAATCTACTTGTACACCACACTTAAATTACAACATTTTTATTTATTTATTTACACCACATCATTAATTACACTTTTGCCATACCTACCTACACACCCCATTTTCATCATATTTCCACTCCAAAAATATATTACAAAAAGGCCCCTAGCTTTTTATATCATATTATCATCTTCATCATTTAAACTAGCGTAGAATTTTTCCGTCCTCGTTCTTCATTCATCAAACCCTACTTTGTTCATCAACTCCATCATTCTCAAACCCTTACTTTTATTCATCTTCCTAATTATTAATCATCTTCACAAATCTAAAACCTTCAAAAATTTAACAAAGACAATCGATCATACTCAAAACCTTTTCCTAATTGGTGTTTCATGGTGCCCAATTATCTTACTTTATTAATTTACATATGCATGTTTGGATATCTCTGTTCTTATGTGCACCGTAATCCTCAAAATTAAAATGTATGCACTGTATAATTATTAAACAGTACTAAATTTGGTGGAACCATCATTTCATCAACATTCATCACCAATTTGTTTTGTGGAGTAATGTGAAAGAGGAACCAATCAACAACAATGGAAGTAATTTGGAGATGAAATTAGGTTGAACAAGAGAAGATGATATAATGTGGGGATAGGGAGAGGAAAGCCGATAAAATGAGGAGGGGGCGGCGGTTTATAGATGGGATTGGTTTTATTATAGTTTTGAAATCTTGGCAATAGTTAATTTTTTTTTGGCAAAAGTGTTTTTTTTTTAATTCATATTAGATATGGGGTGTGTAGGTAGAATGTGGGACCCGAAATATAATAGGTGTGGTGGATCAAAAGTTTTTTTTTTTTACAATACATGAGGTGTACAAGTAGAATTATTGGGGTGTAAATAAAAGGGCCCAAAAAAAAAACTCATTCCAATCAACCCTTG
Source organism: Gentiana straminea (assembly GCA_036785695.1). Lineage (NCBI taxonomy): Eukaryota > Viridiplantae > Streptophyta > Magnoliopsida > Gentianales > Gentianaceae > Gentiana > Gentiana straminea. Next base: position 6,890,320 of record JAVUPR010000314.1, on the reverse strand, counting down.
TAAGCTCATTGCTCCGGCAAACGCAAAAACGACGTCTTTTTAAATCAAATCTTTAAATAAAAAATAAAAAATAAAAAAACCTCAAAACGACGTCGTTTTGATTCTTTCTCACTATCACAACTGATAAGCAAAACAGGGGGATAGGACAGCAGTGGATCCCGATTCCATTCTCAACCCTACTTCTCCTTTATTAACAAAACAAAAAAAAATATCGCTCTTGCTTTCAGGGGGAAATCAAAATTGTTAAACTTTGGGTCGTCAGTGAAGACGGCGGCGGGACCGACTGGTAAGAAATGGGATTGGTAGGTAAAGCCGGAGACTGGGCGTTCAAGGGATTCACTGCCGGACTAGGAGTCGTCACTGTTTATCTGGCGGCTACGTTTTCCGTCAACGTCTATCGGGGTCTCTCCTGGCACTCAGAACAATCGGTTTGTTCTCTCCGCTTCTCTCTTTCTTTACTTAAATATCAATATTCGATGATTCTCTTCCACTGCAAAGGGTCTGTCTTTAAATTCGTGGATACCTCATTTTCATTTCGTTTTGAAAGGAAAATTTATCTTAGGGTTACTCTATTTTCTTGGTTGCTCTAAGGTCGATTGTTGTGCACATCAAGATGAGTAGTGTATATATATATATATATATATTATTCAAAGATGAAAAGTATTTGTTAGTTGATGAGAGTTAATTGCTGAATTATGTTTCCTCTGTAATGAGGGTCTATTTGGATATTTTGGAAATACTGCTTTCTTTTCCTTTTCCTTTTCCTTTTGAAATTTTTTTTTTTTTTTTTTGTCTGGATTTTTCAATGCCTATAACTTTTGTAGTTACTGCTCGGATTAGCATCTTCCTTTGAATTGTAAAAACACATTTGTGAATTTTCATTTCATTAATAATATGCTTCTAAAAAGATGTGTACCTTTGAAATATCCATGTGATATTCATGGGAGTTAAATCTGCTCTTAGAGTAACATAATTATTTCTAATACTGATTCAAATATGGAAGGATGCACATGTGATTGGTAGGATACACCACACCATCTTTTTATTTTGCTTCAAATATGAATGATAACCCTTTTAGACTAAAGATCCAGTTGATGAAATGTTGAATAGATTGTGATTTGAAATGCAGTATGTCCATGGTTTGTTTGTCATCAGATAGGTTTTTGGTGATAATTTTCATTTCTATGATTGATGCAAAACATATTTTTGTTTCTGCCATCTCAAAGATGTAACCAGTGTTGTTAGGTGCAGATGGAGACTCATATGATATAGGTTGATGTGTTTCTCTTTGGGTCCGTCATACTAAGGTGTAGAATTAATATGATTCTACCGGAAGAGTTTATATTATCTGGGTTCGCCCTTTGCTGGTTTAGCCAGAAAAGAGGTTTTCGGTGTCTATGAAGTTTATCCAAATTGTTATATTTGTCATCCAACTTACAAATATTAATTTAGCACTTGGGTCGGTACAATACTTCTCCAAAATTTATGCTTGTGGTGAGAATTGTTAATTTTAACCCTGAATATAATGCACTTCATTGGTCTGTCATGTAATATCATAGCGTCTAGGTTATGTCGTCCTCAAGTTTGTATTGCACTTGTTTGTGATTCCTGCCTAACATTTTGGGGCATGTTTTTGCAGAAAGTTGAGAAAGAAGGATCTGCTGCCCAGAAGCAAGAATAAGAATTTTTTTTTTTTTGATGGGTAAAAATGATTTCCGTGAAATTACTTTTGGGCCTGTTTCACATTGGATATTCTGATCGAATGTGATGTGTTAATGACATCCAAAGTGATAGTAACACTGTTGTCGTTGTGTTGTCTTTTTTTAGAAAGTTTGTGATTTAGAATATATGACTGAAGTAGTCCGGCGAAAAACAATTTTGTTCTTGTTGGATTAGTTTTGTTGGATTAGTTTTGAGAGTGTGTCCTAATTAGAGCGTAATAAACATGAGTCGAGTCGAAAAATAGACTTAAGTCATGTGACTCATGTCCACACTCCACACTGCGTACCTGAGCCCTTCGGTCTAGATGATGATAAGAGTTCGTATTGCTCTGTGACTGAACGGTACGAGATTGAACATTGTAATTAAAGGCCACGATCATTCGCATCGTTGATGCACTACAATAAAACACACATTTTCTTCAAATTTAACATTCAAATGTTCATATCTCTCATCTTGTCTAGACCTATATAAATAAAATATATTCACCGTAACTTTTTTTTTTCTTTTTCTTTTTTTATATAAAAAATCTCAATATAAGATAAATCATGGGAGCTTTAATTTTATTTGCACCACACTGGTCTTATTGGGCTTGGAAACCGGCTCCAACTCTCAACTGCCTCGCCCGAAAAACAAAGGGCGATTCTCATAATTATGGGTGAAATTGCCCATCTCCAGGGTGGTCTATTCGCTGTGCTACAAGAAAATTGGATGATGTCGCCTGAAGTACTTTAGGTTTTCGCCTTAGTACAATGGTCATACAACTGAAAGATAAGTGCATCAGGGTGCATTGGTTGATGCGGACTAAAACCTTTTCTCAAGATATCTTCCAAACCGTTGGGGTCATTGCTCCGGATCTTGATTCCCGCCTTAGAAAGCAGGCTCTCAAAGAACTCATCTTGGCCAATAAACATAAAGAAAGAATAGGCTAGACAGCATTATGGTTGTTGTCAACCGCTTTTCTAAGTATGCAGTATTTGTGCCCGACTGTACGACTGAGGAGGTGGGAAAAGACCTTACCACAAGCCGAAGACCGTTTTAGCTGCCATTCACTATACATCAAACTAAATATGCACCGCAATCGATAATTTGAAAGTCGATTTTTAGCTCCAGACTCGATTTCGGAAAGGTTGGTTATATGTGATAGAATCTTTGTTGTAAATAAAGGTTCCCTAGATCATCAACTCACGGTTTTTAGCTTTCACATTTTCGAGTTAGGGATGTGCATGTCTGATCCAACTTTTGAAATTTATAAATTATCATTTATGCTTGTATTCTAAATATCCGGTATGTATTTGTGTCGGTTACGTGTCAGCAATGTATTAGATACGGGACACAATATCAAATAGAAGTATCATTCATCATAGACAGTCAATGCAAACATCTAAACTCAGTCCAATGAACACTTGTAAGCAGATTGCTCAAGCAAACGCAAACCTAACCCTTGTGAGTAGATAAAATACAACAAATCCAATCAATCTCGCATCAATAATTTCAGTAAAGTAACCAAAATAATACACAAAACATCAAATATGCAAGGGGGAAAATAACATTTTTGTGAAGCAACTTGATTGTCTGCAAAATTTTAATCCATCATACCAATTTAACTACAAAAAGAATAGGATGGTGCCAAGAGGTGCCACTCCCGGAAGTTTGCTGAAACAACATTACATTCAAATGAACCACAAAATATAAGGAAAATGATATTCTACTCTCGATATAAATATCCCTTATATCACTCCGCACTTCTGTCAGTATTTGATTTTAAGTGTAGGACTCACGGGATTCATCTGAGTCCCATCTTGATCAATAGTAATAAAAGTATAGAGTGGATATACAAAGTGTATGTATATGTATCATTACCCTATAACTAAAGCATAGTCCTATGTGTTCATCGTTTAAACGATAAAAGATTCATTGTAAGATAAGCTGCCTTTCTTGTTCCCCGTCAAGTATTCTGTGTCTTGCTTTAATCGCCTGCATACCATATTCAAGACACTCTTGATTAAGTTCCATCCAAAAAAACCTTTTGTTTCGTCTTCTTAACATACAACACTTTAATCTTCATTAAAAAGGGGCAGGCCCTAATCGTGGGAACATCGTTATTGACAAGACGAATAGGAATTTGGGTACCTGTTGTTCCCAGTTTGTTAGAATTGTGAGCAAGGCTAGCATGATGGATTGTACCGTGGCTCCTGCCACGAGTCCGCTCCAAAGGCCTAACCCTTTTAGATGCCAAACAAAGCCCAACACTAAGGCTACCGGGATTCCTACTAGGTAATATGCCCCTAGATTGATGTATGCCCCTACATGTTGCCACCCACTTCCTCTTACCACACCTAACATTACACAGAGACAAAGATTAGTTTCCAGTAGAAATAATTGGGCGGTGAGGGGGTGGGATGTGAACCTGATAATACAGCTTGCAAGCTATCCATGACGATGGAAAGACATAGGAGATGAGTCATTTTCTTGACATAATCAACAACTTCTTGCTCGTAGCTAAATGCATATCCAAGTAGAGAACGACAAGCGAAAATAGTAATGCTTGCAAGCATGGATTCTCCTATTCCCAGAATCAACACCATACACATAGCCAACTTTGCCGTTTGTGGATTCCCAGCTCCAAGCTCGTTTGAGACCCGAGTACTACACAATAATCAAAAACTAAGCCATATTTTAAACATAAAGGCAGCCTGGTGCATAGAATGGACCAATCATTAGTACACGAACAAACCTTGCTGCAGCGCCAAATGAGAACGGTATATGGTAGTGAAGTGAAGTCACTGTAAAGCTGTCACCCTAAATGATTAGAGTATGAATTTCATGTTGAGTAAATAGATCAAAGCACAATCAACATACCAAATGGACAGCACGGAAGTCTCTAGTTTTGGATTAGGCAAAAGTCCAGAAAGCAATATAACGAGCTCAAATGACCACCACTCCAGACTAAACAGTTAAAGGGAAGGTTGATCAAACAAATGGATGACAATGAAAGAACGACAAGTTGAAAAGAAGAAATGATTACCAAACCATGGTAGCTGAAGGGACAGCAAACTTGAAGAAATCTCCCATAGTTTTAATCATCTCCCTTGATAAAGAACCACGTGTGTGCTTGCAGGTTGAAGAGTAGTTAACATAGAGTCCGAGCCAGATCACATTGAACCAATAAGATATACTAATAGACAGAGCAGCTCCAGTATTCCCAAGCCCCAACTTAAATATAAAAGTCCAACATAGAAGCAGTTGGAAGAATAAGGCTGCAACAGAACTGAGAAGCATAGGAAGAATTAGACTTTGAGTCTGGAGGAATCGAACCAAGGACTGAAGAATAGCGTAGGGAAAAAGAGTTGGAATGAGCCAGATGCAGTATTTTCTGGATTCAATTGCAATGGAAGGATTTTGTCCAGTGAGTATTAATAGCTTGTCTGTGAAGATCCATAATAAAGATACGGGAACACACACGATAAAGAGGCACGCAATGGCACTGTAAGTATATGTTCCAAGTTTTGAGTATAGTTTTGCTCCATAAGCTTGGCCACATAATGTCTCCAGAGCACTTGACATCCCGAACTGTCAACAAGCAAGTTGGTTTGTGAAAGATGAATGACAATTACCATATCATTTTTCCACTAAAAATGGCCTGCTGTTACTTTGATACGATTTCAACAAACAAAAAAAAAGATGAAGCAAGAGCAAAAGTGCAAAACTATATGCATGGTGCACCAAGAGTTTGGTTTGTAAGATGAAATGAATTAGTGTAGAAATTGAAAACAGCTTACAAGAAGACTGAAGCCGGTGACATTGGAAAGAGAAGTAGCGATTGAGGCGCTAGATAAGGAGAGCTCACCGAGATGTCCTAACATGAACAAAGGCGAAACACGCATCAAGTATTGCGCCACCGTCACCACTATCATCGGAATCGCTATGCTGTTCACATTCTTCATCTCTTCCACATAATCCTTACTTCTTCTTCCTCCTCCATTTCTCTCCTCTTTTTCTTCTCCAAGCAAAGCTTTTTCCATCATCTTACCTTTTCTTCTTTTCAAAATACCTTTTTCCTCTATTAGAAAACACCACTAACTATTAGACATGAATATCTCGGCAATTTTTTTTTTCAGCAGCAGCCTTAATATATATATATATATATACTAGTGTGATCTGACTTCTGAGCCTTGCACCGCAAGGCACTGATAATGCCCTCGGTATAAAAACATTGCTTGAAAGTAAATATTAAAATATAAGAGATAAAACTTGGTTTGAGTAATACATTTTGGATATGACTTAACCATATTATTGTTTCATTTTTCTCACAGATTTTAGAATATAACACATGTATATATAGTCTTAGTTTTATAAAGCTTAAAAGTTGTTTACAACGTAGTTTCAGCGTTTCCCGGTTTTGTGTTGGCTTTTTTGGCTACATTTTTGTGATGTTTCTTACAGTTATCTTATGCAACTATCTGCTTTTGAAATTGAAAGGAAGAATCGCGAGGAACAAAAAACGGCATAGACCCTTTATTACTATAAAAAAAAATTAAAAATACAATATATTCACTTTATCAATATCATTTTGGCAGGAATTTAAATAATTAATTAGATTTTTAATTAGTTATTTTACCAATTTGTTTGGTTAATAATCTAATTAATTAATTTAATTATTTATTGGACTTTTTATTGGCTGTTGGATTGAATGAAATAAAAATCTGATTTGTCATTTTTTTTTGTGAGGCCGTGTTTCACAAAAGTCTGGCCCAACCTCTTAACACCCTTTGACCTGAGTTTTTTTTTTAATCAAAATTCACTAAACTCGATCTGATTACTCATTTCTTAGCCAAATTTTCTGAAAACCCTGTTCCTCCATCTCATTGCCGTTTCATCCGCTTTTTCCCCACATTCAATGCGAATCCTTTCGATTCTCAGTAAAATCCGGCAGCTTGTCCATTTCCTTCCTTATTCTAGTGATTTCAAGGAATGAATGTTTGATTCGGAGTTGATTTGCTCACGTTTATTATATCGAATCATGAACAATAAAAAAAATAGAAGAACAAATCTTTTCTGGACTGGGACGATAAACAGTTAAAAAAATAAAAGAACCAATAAAAAAAATAAAAAATAAAAAAAATGGGCCAGAAAAAAAAAATTGGACCGGGCCGATAAACAGTAAAAACGAAAAAAAAAAAAAAAAAACCAAACTAATCTGGGCTGGGCCGATGAAAAGTAAAAAAAGAGGAGTCAATCAAAAAAATACACTTGTCAGCCTCTCCTTCACCCTTCTCTTCTTATTTGATAGGTAGATATGTATAATCAAAGAGTTTCTTCAAAACAAAACAGTGTAATAAATTGTTCTTTGCAAAGAGAGAAATGATTAAGGCTAACGTTTATATTCAAATCCTCGTGTGATATATGTCTTCAACTCAAGTGTTCCGGAAATGGATAACATTGATTGAATTTTGAACAGCTAAGAGCAGCCATAATGGACCGATCAGGATCCTCTGCTATGTACAGCCTGCTGTGATAGTGTATTTCTATACACTATCACCAAAACGACGTCGTTTTGATGATTAATAATAATAATAAACCAACGATCAGATCTGCCCCAAAGTGTAAATGTATGGTGAGATCGCGTGTACAGCAGAGGATACAGCAACAGCGTACAGCAGAGGACCTCAGCCCATAATGGACTGCTAAAAAAACACTATCCATTCTCACATTAAATGCCTATATGGAAGTTAAAGATTGGTTGGAATTTGTAGATAGATTTTAGGGAAAACACCACTTTTGGTCCCCCATCTTTTCTCCTTGTCTCAAATATAACCCCTGACTTTCGAAATGACAATAAACACCCCTAACTATGCATTTTGTTACGATTTTAGGACAAATCACGGTTTGACCACATCAAACTAATGCTTGACTGCACTCCGTTAACGGCAAACCCCACATGGTGACGATGCTGGAAATCGTCTAATAGTCAGTATGGGTCAATCTCCTATGTGATAACGATCAAGGATCCTAAAAACCCTACTTGTAAAAAAGAAGATGGGACGAATTGTTTGGTGTGTTCGGACTGAGCTCTCAGAATATTTCGGAGAGTTGCCTACGTATCCAATAGATCAATTGGAATCAAGTCATCCGTAGTTCCTTAGGGTTACTTATATAGGCGATATCTCACCCTTCTACTTGTTGAGCAAGTATTATATTTAATAATTAATCCCTAAGGATAAATAAGACTCAATCCCTGAAATCAGAGATAATTATGGACATATTTAATGTCAAAATTGGAGTCTTTATGACTGAGGATTCTTTCCATATCTGATGATCCCTCACGTGGAATAACAACGGAGCTGTTCGGAATGTTCCCGTTCAGCCCCCCGAACCAATACGGCCGAACTGGGCGGCTCCTCTTCGCCAGACCCTAACCGTCCTGCGGCGGCTGGAGGAAGAGAGCTCAGACCAATCTCCCATGGTAGATGATCTGCCCTCTGTTCGGCCTTTAGGACGCTTGGCCCTTAAAGCCCCCACCTCACGGAGGGTTAACTTATTAAGCACCCCTAAAGGTGACATGTGGCATAATTCGGGTCGGGTATCATCATAAGCCCCCCCAGATCTGGCTTAACTTTTTAGTTGGTCAGATCTGCTCTGTTTGGCGGTCGGCCGACCCCTACCCGATCACGCATTTCAAAATGATAGTGCCAAGCTGCCACCTATTTAATAGACCATCATTACACATGCGAGTTACGAGGCATTTTTCACTCTTTTCCACAACTGACGTCGCTTGAGTGTCAGGAGGGAGGTTATAAACCCGTCCCTTCATATCAGACCTTCTCTCTTCCCCCACCTGCTATTAATTTGAAGATTCCCTCCAGATCCACTGCATTTCCGAGTAAGTCTCTAACTCTTCTTGCTTTGTTCTTCTTCATTTCTTCTTTTCTCACTTTTCCTAGTTTATGAGGGCTAGTACCGCTTCTAGCAGCTCTATTGATAGAGAATTCGAGTCCCCTTCTGATTCAGAAACTGAGGTAACCCAACCTTTTATTCAGTTCGGTGGCCCTATCGACGTTGTTGCGCTGAACACTGTTGTTGCTCGCATTAATACCGAGCAGATCGTTACAGATCAGCCTTCATCTAAGTCTAGATATCATTCTTCCTTTGGTTTTTCCTCCTTTTATCAGTGCCTCAGAGCCCACATGACTGCTAGAATGGCCATAGGTTGCTTCGGCGTTAGATCCAAATTAACCGAGGACGGCCTCTTGCAAATCTGTAACCGGTATGGCATAGACACGAAGCACTACGCCCCCAGCTGCCAGGGGGTTCCCATCTCTACGCCCATCAGCCCCCAGAAGGGTACTGCACAGTATACAAAGATCAGTTCGTCTGTGGCCTCAGAGTTCCCTTCTGTCCGGCATCCTTGGCCGTACTGAGGCATTACCAACTGGGATCTGCCCAGATCGCCCCTAACGGTGTTAGGGCAATCATTGGCTCTGTTATCTTCTTCTGGATGATGGACACGGAGTTCGACGTGGACCTATTTAGGACTTTTTATCAACACAAGAAGGTAAGGAACCACAGCGGGTGGTATTATTTTCCACGCCGCACAGACCACATGAGGGGGGTCACTATGCTCTCCACAGGAAAATCTTCGATCCATGAGTGGAAGAATTTATTCTTTATCCGCAACGACGGACATCCAGAGCTGAGCAACTGAATTATTTCCAGCTCCCAGCCGATATGTGCCCCACTACCGTTGGTGAGGGTTTGCTAAACGACATTGCCGGTGCCAATGCTCTCGTTGATTTTGAGTACTGGTCCGATGAATTGATAGAAGTTGCTCGCATGTCCGACGCTGGCCCTGAGCCTTATTTGAGGCTTACTCGAGATGAGTACAACCATCGTAAGAGTTGTTCCCTTAATTTCTCTTGTTCTATGTATTTAATTTTTCTGTCCAAGTTTGTTCTAACAATTTCTGTTCTTTCAGTGGCCGATGTTGCTGACATCTTCGATCAAGCGCTCAATGAGGAGGAAGATGTTCCCGAGCCCCAGCAGGATGATAGCAAAATAACTAACCGCTAACTTTAACCGACAGAGTATCGGGTCAACGGTAGTATAGTGGTCTCAAGGTCGAATCCACAGGGAGTAATGTCTAAGTACCAAAGTCAACTTAGAACTTAGTTCAGGTCAAAATAACGGTGGAGAGTATTATACTAATGCAAAAGTAAAGATTATACTAACGAGTTTACTTCTAGGTATTAAAGGGTATAGTCGAATTATGATCCCACGAACTACTTTTACCCCTAAGGAAGGACTTAACAGGGAGCGTGTCTTAACCGACCAACCTATCCAATGTAGTTTAACGACATCCACGGGTGCCAACTCCTAATTCTAGCGATTAGATTGAACAACTCGATCTAACCACCCTATGTGAAGTTAATTAATTCTCCCTTTAGAAAACTGATTAACCTAACATGATTACGTTCTAGAGTTGCTCGAACAACGATGACAAACCTCTATATTGGAAATGGACCTAACAACTAGGCCGAATCTACGCAACGATCCTAAAACCCCTTATCCCACATCTCACCGCAAAATGCATCTATAAGTTCGATGTGTGAGACGGTGAACTAAGTGATCAATCTAATTCAAAGACGTTAAAATAAGTTTTAGGACGTGGATTAATCGTTTAAACAATAATTTACGCACTACAAAACTCCCAATCTCATCCCCCTTAGGGTTTTCGCTCGCTTTCACATAATTCGACTACACATGAATTTAGCTACTCATAATTATGCTAATAATGGAATAAAGAGCGGAAATTGAACTAAAGACAATAAATGAAAGAGAAGTCATTACCATATAATTTGCAGAAAATCTGATTCAGAAAATACCAAAGAGAAAAGCGATCCAAAAGTCGAATCTTTGTTCTTGAAAAGTAAATCTAAGCTATCAAAGTTGTGTAGAATCAAAGGATGTAATTTATGGGATCAAGGGATCAAAGGGTGATCAAACTACACTAAAATTGCCTAAGAAAAGTCTAAAGTCGGCCAAGTATGATATGGGGCTGAATGAGCTGCGTATTTATAGAGTAGGTCGAAATTCTGCTACTGTCGGTCCCGAACGCCCGTCCAGGTCATGTCAGACGCCCGTCTGCCTGGAGAACATGAAGATATTAGGGTTTCATCTTCAGTGGACGGGCGTTCACATTCCTCTGAACGCCCGTTTGGGGAATCATGACTTGGGGGCCAAACGCCCGTCTGGAAACCCTGGACGCTCGTCTGTGTTGTATGAGCTCTTTGAATCAGGCTGAACATACTCAAACGCCCGTTTGGGGGTCATTTGGACGCCCGTCCAGCTGAAAACATAACTTTCTGAATGATGTATTAACTTTGTGGACGCCCGTCTGACTTTGTCAAACGCCCGTTCAAGGTGGCCTTCCTGCGGACGCCCGTCTGGAGTATGGCCAAACGCCCGTCTGGCTTGCTTCCACTCCAAACTTGGCTTTTCTTCCACTATCATCCAACTCTCGGGCCACGAACATGTCTCATAGTCCAAAACATCGCCTTCCGGGTCCTCGAGTCACCTAAGTCCTGCAATAAACACACTGACAAAAACACCACGCATAATTCCGCAAGACAAAAGTGCTCGGAAATGAGGTAAATATCGCTAAAAAGGCGGAGTTTACTATCGATGTGACAGTTTAACTCCCCGTACATATAAATCTCGATATTACTCTCAAACAGGTCTAAATCTACCCAAAACATGCCAATAAAGTGATAAACGGGGGTTAAACTGCACACCAAAGTACAGTAAAGTTGACTCACATCACAGGACCTAGAGGTTCCAAGGGAGGAGGTGGTGCCAGAGCCTGAGCTGCCCAACCCCGAGGTCAATGCAGAGACTTCTCTAAACGACCCCCCTCCTCAGGGCGTTCAAGCTTCCGGGGCACGGCGTGATGAACAGAGGGATGACAACTTGGTCATTCTTGACGTTTCTAACACGGGCGACCAAGCTAGGCAGCGCCCACGATCTGGGCGAAAGAGGCCCAGATCGGCTCAGGAGGCCTCCGAAGGGACGTCGAGCTCTTCGGCCGAGTTCCTAGCCGAGCTGCCAGATAAGGATCTGGCATCCATTGTAAGTTTTGTTTCCTTCCGATTTCTGTTCATCATATTTGAACCGTACTGACTCTATTTGCCTGGTCTTCATTATTTACAGGTTGTTAAAGCTGGGAAGGAAGTCCTCCACCGCCTCAATGATTTCTCCACCCAAAAGGCTTCCTTGGAGAAACGGATCTCTGATCTTTCTGCCAGCCGTAATAAACACAAGGAAGAGTCCTTGTCCAAGGATGCCCAGATCGCTGATCTGGAAAAAGTCATGCAGGCCCAGCAGGCTGAGCTGAATGAGTTGCGAGCTTCTAACGCTGCTCGCGAGGAGGTGTTGGCGAAGCTTCGAACTGATCACGAGGTGTTGGAAGCCGCCATGCCTGAGCGGATCGCTCAGGCTATTCATGAGTACAGGAGTTCAGCTCACTTTACTGGTGCCCTGAAGGTTTTACTGGGCCCCATTTTAAGCCATGGGTATACTTTGGGTGTCAATCAGGCCAAAGAGCAGTGTCCCGAGCTGGTAATCCCAGATCTTCCACATGGCAGGCTTTGCAAGCCGGGTGGCAACGAGCTGTACCAGGCCAGACTTGGGGAATTTCAAGCCGGCGAGGACCTGGCCGAGAAGTACGGCCGCCGACCTGCAACCCGCCAGACCAGCACCCCGTCAGCCCAGCGCACCGGAACTCCTTCTGATCAGCAACAAGAAACAGCTGCAAATTCTTAAGGACTATACTTTTGTTTTCTTGTTGAAACTATGCAATATTTCCCAACTTTTGTTACTCTTTGTTCTTGACAATTTGTATGTTTTTGGCTCGTGTTATAATATTCAGCCTTTTGCCTTTGTTTTTGTTTTATGCTCAGTCTAGAGGCCTTCGCCCCCCTGAAGGACATCGTTTACAGGACTTTGCCTAGCACAAGCAATAAGTTGATTGAATTTTGAACGGCTAATAAGGAGAAAAGGATTCGTGCTCAGATCTTGAATTCAATGAACTATGAAGATGGGGACTTCTTCCCTAGTATCTCCACATGCACCGAAGTGACCCGTGGATTGATCAGGACCACACAGATTATATCTAACACCTAAACTGTGTGGTTCTGATCAACCCACCGATCACTTCACTCTAAAATCCCTCACCACACAAGAAGTTTCCATGAAGATGGACCAATATAAAAGAAAAATGGTAGCCGCCACGACAAAAATTACAACTCAAATCATCACAAAACTTCGTACCAGAATAATTTAAATTAAAAAATATGGTAGGATAATGGCCACGCCAGGCCAACGCAAAGGCTGATGTTGTTTTGTTTTGTTTTGTTATGCTATGCTTTCATATTTACTATATGTTAAACTCTTCGTTGCTACTGTACAACGAAATGCTAATTTTTATTAATAGTAATACAATATATCTTTTATCATTCTTAATGTAATTTCATAATCAACATATATAAGCATGTTGTGTTATTCGTTGTGCTACCATTGATGTTAGTTTACATTACTTTTTATTGTGACACTCGTTATAACATTGTTTAGATTGTTATAATCATAGAATATTGATAATAACATGTATAGATTTTGACATGCTGCCCATCCCCTGCACGATGAATCCATTGCATGTTGTCCTTATCTGCATCATCACGATCCTATCGATGCATCACATTACTTTTGCACAACACCAAAACGACTTTTAGAACGTCGAATATTGCCTGAATAATCGTTTTTTTTATGATTGATTCTGTATTTTTGGTTACTTGCACCGATAGAATTGATGGCGGTGCAAGTAATAACCCTATCAAAAAAAAAACAGTTTTATATACGTTGTTAGTGACTCGCCATTCGCCAATGCATATCAAATCTACATTTTTTGACAACATGGAAACACAGAAAAAAATCACAAGACCAGATTCCACTAAAAAAGCTTATTACACTTCTCTGTTTTTCTTATTAAGTATATCCAGCAACATACAAAATCTTATAAGCAAAAAAGGCTGACGAATAAGACACCATTTCTGTAGCAGAAAGGATACATGAATAAACAGTGGAAAACATGGATATATCATCCATCCATGAACACAAGTAATACATCGACACATATTGAATATATGGTATAATGAAAATTATTAAAGGTGGACTAAAATAAAAAAATAAACTTTAGTTTTTATGCTGTAACCTCCCACTTTCTGAGCCAGCAAAAGGATCAATAATGACGTTTAGAACAGCAGGCTTTCGTGCAGAAAATGATTCGTTGAGTGCGGTTTTGAGTTCATCAGGAGTGTGAACAAGGTAGCCTTTTCCACCAAAAGCTTCTATTAAAACATGGTAAGCTGCAGTTGGTACAAAAGAAGTGGGTGCCGGATCGTCCTTATAAGGCCCTGTGATTTCTTCATCAGTCCTCCTATCACCACCATATACACCGCCGTTGTTGAACACTATAACCACTACTGGTAATCGATACCTCACCAATGTCTGCACAAGTTAAGAATCGAGAAATGAGGTCATGTACATAGATCGAAATAAACATGTAAGAAAAAGGGATAAAGACACTTTTGTTTCACAATTTATGCAGTTATATTCAAATGTTTAATCCTGACACTTGTACCCAGTGGGTGGTGGATCAAGAAAATGCTTTCACCGGAGGCAAAAATTGCAGTACATGACGTATGAATTACTAATGGTGAATTCACAAAAATTTCCTCAAGAAGGCACAAAGTACACTACATAGTTTACAAACTAGAAGAGAACAAAATTCACTTGGGACACCAGCCACGGTGCGCAATATGTCCATTTGCTCTCCTTTTACTCCTCATTTATGCAAAAAAAAAAAAAAAAAAAAAAGCTGAAAGTGTCATATGTCCAATATCCAACATTGAATGCACGGCCTACTCTAACCAATAAAAACTTGATATGTGGCAAAATGGACAGAAAATGTAAAAATGCATTGATGTGAGGTATATGTTCTAAGAAGAAACATTGAGGATAGAAGTGCAAAAATCGTGAAATAAAAGGGACCAAGAGTGACGTTATCGAAAGATTCTGGTCATAAATTGGATAGAGATAGGGCTGCTAAGAGCATCCACAGTGATGCATCTCCGTATCATCCTTTATCACCTCGTTTTCCCTCTTTTTTCTTTCTGTTTTCCCTCTTAAATCTTAATCTTAGTAATTGTTTCGAAAAGTCATCTATACTATCTGCTGGTGCTTGATAACCAGCAGATAATCAGATATCTTGTCTGCTGAATATTAGATCAAATAACTGGGTATACACAAAAACCTTCAAAAATTCGCATAGATTCAAAATGTCATCAAAATCAGCTTTTCACAAACCTACTACGAGACGAAACAGGGAAACAACATTACTACCTTACCTTGAAAAAACATAGCAGCAAGAATGCCATCAAAATTCCAGCTAGCACCAACACCACTAGCTCATCATGGGTAAACAGTGTCTCAATAAAAAAAATTTATTTCAGCAAAGATCACGACGACTGAAACGACGCGAAAAACCCAGTTTTACATGAACACAAGGCAATACAAGATAAATGCAACAACGAGAAAGTATCCTAATTGCTTAATAAAAGGCATTCATCCATAAATCTTGAAACATAATGTCCATTAGTCTAAGCTTCTAAGACCAACTATAAACCCAACAGGCACAGAAGGCTGATTGGAATAAAACATCAAAACAGCAAACGATAACGTCACAATAGAATCATTTATATCACATCATCCACTTAAAAGCAACAATCGAGAATACATGGATTTGATATACAAATAGTATTTTGTTATGATGGTTAAATGCATGGAATAAGTGATAGCAGTAACTAACTGAAATGTAGCTAAGCAAACAAACCTCTACTTCCATGGCACTGAAACCGAAACCAGAGTCCCCTTCAACAGCTACTACAAGTCTATCAGGTGAAGCCACAGCAGCAGCAATGCAATATCCTAGACCAACACCCATTGTCCCCCATGTCCCTGCATCCAACCTAGTCCGAGGCTCGGTTTGCACCAACACCGAACGACCAACATCCATAGTGTTTGCCCCTTCAGAAACTAAAATAGGAGCAGGACTGCCCACCCCCAAAATCGCGTCCCTGATAATCCTCATAGGTGTCAAAAAATTAAAAGGAACAACATCCTTAGCCAACTGAACCTCCATTTTCTCCACATTTTCCTTAACCTTTTTGGCTATAGACTCAACCCAAGGATGAGAATTCCCGTAGCAAAACGGTTCGTCTTTAATCTCCTTATATAACTCCTCCACAACCTCTTTAGCATCCCCTACCAACCCCAAACATGGCTTCCTAAGTTCTATCTCTTCCTCACATATGTCAACTAAAATAAATTTCACATCTTTAGACCATTTTGGTGGCTCCCCAAAATGCAACAACCAATTAAGTCTTGCACCAACAACCAAAGCCACATCACATTTCCCTATTGCTAATGACCTTGCTGCTGTAGCAGCTAACTCATGAGTATCAGACAACAAACCTTTACCCATAGGGGTGGGCAAAAATGGAATTCCAGTACTTTCTACTAACTTCTTCAATGCATTCTCAGCTCTAGCATAAGCAGCCCCTTTTCCAAATACAATCAAAGGTCTCTCTGCTTTCCTCAGCAATTCAACTGCTTTTTTGAGTTCTTGATTCTTGACTTTGGGACTTGGAAGTAAATCATTCTTCCTTATTTTTTCAGCTTCTTCAATCAATTTTTCAGCTTCCTCTTTTGTAATCGTTTGACGAAGAACATCAGATGGAAGATCCAAATAACACCCACCGGGTCGACCCGATGCGCACCGATCCAAAACCTGCAAAACAGAGCTAGGGATTTTGGTAATATCCGTTGCTTTAACAGATAATTTAGAAAAAGGTGCAACGGCGGCGATTTGATCGAGCTCCTGAAAGTCACCACGACCGAAATCCTTCTGATCACAAGAACCGGAAATCAAAACCATAGGCCAAGCATTAGTGGCAGCGTTGGAAAGACCGGCGAGACCATGAACGCATCCAGGGCCGGAGACGGTGAGAAGTATGCCGGGCTTACCAGTCAGGTAACCGTAAGCAGAGGCAGCATATCCGGCAGACTGCTCGTTGTGAAAGGCAATAAACCGGATTCCAAGAGCCACCGCCCGGTTTGCTAGGTATGTAACCGGGATGCCGACGACCCCGAACATCCGGTCAACTCCGGCACGGTTCAAACACATAGCTGCGAGTGTATTGCCGTCAATTTTAGCTGGGATTTTGGAATCAGAGTCCGCCATTGGAGAAATCAAACCGTTTATTTTTCTTTTTGCTGATGTTATTGCAGAATTTTTCTGCAAATGAATTGAGCTGAAGAATATACAGGAATTATTGTCAAATGGTGTATACAGGAAGAATATTTGTTTGTGCTTTCGAGTTAAATGCGGAAATACTATTGCCACATAATGGTCTTACAGTAATAATTTGCATAATCTACCTTTTTTATTTTATTTTATATATCATTAATTATTATGAGACATTGTTAATGGTATAATATTAAATATATTCAAAAATTCACAAATTTGACTTCTTTGTAATTAATTTTTTTTCAAAATATCATGTCCGGTAAATTAATCCTAGTATCAATAATAACTATTAGTATGTCATATTTGTGAACAAATATAGATCAATGTTATTATTAATGTTTTTTTCTTCCGATTGTCACATCGTGAATGACCCACTAACTGATAATGGAACGTTTATCAACTTAAAAATAATTATTATATGTTTTTTTTACCTCCGAACATTGACACATCGTGAATTTAATCGGGACCCACACTAACTAATAATGGGACGTTTATTAACTTAAAAATAATTGTGTATAACGTAGGAGTAGTATTTTATTTAAGGTGATGATACATCCCATACTTTTTATGCAATACATGTGCACAACAAAACAAACTATCATCATTCTTGATCATTGAAGAATTAATTTCAACTAAAGAAAAACATTTAATCAATTGATAAAAAAGACGTTGTGAAACATATTCGATTCGGGGATAAAAAGAAATATCGTTTCAGTGAAAATATGATGTTGTCGCGTAAAGAGAGTAAAACATATAATAAAAAGAAATGCAGTGAAAATATGAAAAGAGAGAGTAGGAGGCTATTTTAGAGTAATTCAGTTTGATTTCTTTAAATAGAAAAGATAAAAGTCAACTATATTACTAAAGAAAAATAACAACCATGTTGGAGTATAATATTAGTATTATATAAAATGAAAATTTATCATTCCTTTGTTTGGAAAAATAGAAGGTTTGATGAAAATAAATTTAAATTTCAACGTTTTTTTATAATGATATTTCCAATTACGTATGTTGCGGGAATAGAATGGAATGAAATGAGCTTTTCCAAAATGTGTTTGTGTATAATTATAAGGTAACGGAATATAATGAAATTTTATTCCAACGGAATGAAAACGATCATTTTCATTACCTTAGAAAATGGACAGAATGAGATGGAATAAAATGAAAATTGATAAAACACGTGGGTGGTGTGTCTGGGGAGGTGGGGAGGGTGGGTGGTTGGGATGGGGTGGGGTAGGGTGGGGTTGGGGTAGGGGGTGAAATTTTTTTTTTTTAAAATAAAAAAACCTTGCAATTTTATTAATAATTTCAACACATTGCCACTACGAAAAATGTATGAAATAGATAGAATGAAATGAAAAATGACAAAATATTTGGGTGGTGTGTCTAGGGGGGAGGTGCGGAGGGTGGGTGGTGGGCTGGGGTGGGTAGGGTGGGGGGTGGGGTAGGGGTGTTTTTTTTTTTTTTAAATAAAAAAACCTTGCAAATTTTATTAATAATTTCAACACATTGCCACTACAAAAAATGTATGAAATAGATGGAATGAAATGAAAAATGACAAAACACGTGGGTGGTGTGTCTAGGGGGGAGGTGGGGAGGGTGGGTGGTGGGATGGGGTGGGTAGGTGGGGGATGGGGTAGGGGTGATTTTTTTTTTTTAATAAAAAACCTTGCAAATTTTATTAATAATTTCAACACATTATGTAGACATCAACCACTAGAAACATTTTTACATTTCATTCAAATTATATTCTACCGGAATTATCGTACATAATCATAGCACATTATACATCAGTGCATTACATGTTTACATTCTATTGAAAACATACCAAATTATCGTAGCACAATATACATCATCATATGCCGACAAAACTATTTTTACTTGCTACGCTAGTTAGGACTAGCCTATCCAAAAAATGCAACATAGTGCAATACTAAGCAAAATAACTACTACCATCACAAAAACCTACCGCCATGGTCCAAAACAATACCAAGAGCCATAGTCCACAACGATCAAACATTATGATCATTGAGATTAGGATCACAAACACGGCCATTAAGTAGTGAAGTCACAAATCTCGCTTTCTTTTCATAATCCCATTCACTGAACATATTTAGCATATCAACATCCTTACCAATTTTACCTAAAAGGAATATCTCCTGCTCAATTGACATCATGGGGTTACTTTTCTCAAAATCCTACAGCAAAGAGGATGAAATTACAAAGCCTAAAGACCTCCAATCCGACACAGAACAACTGTAAATTAACAATTATGAATGCAGTATCACCAACAATTACTTTGCATAACTAAGAACTTTGCATCTGAAAAGGACCAAATTAAAATTCCTCAAGCAAGCACCGAACCATGACTATATGCAAAGTCATAAACATTTTCGAAAAGAAACTGAGAAAGCACACAAAAATATGAAACCAAGTCCTAATATACCACACAGATACTCAGATTACTCAGAAATCGAATGAAGCCCCTCCACCACTTGGGCACAAACAATCATTAGCCTCAGAATTCATATATATTTAACCCATATTCAGCACATATTCGAATTTTTTTTTAATAAGTAAGAATCCAACAAGAATCAAGATTCACAAATAAAGATGGATATTAATAAGTTTTCTTTGAAATAATTGCAAAATAAAATACAAAAAAATAAGGAAACAAACTCACCGTCCAATGATATGCAGGGAGATGGAGTGATTAAGTTGGAAATGATCAAGTGTTCAAATTTCAACGGTAACAAGCACTCGAATGCTTCTTTGTTATTTTATATGAAATGATGGGTAGCAGCAAAGTCAAGTCCTCTCAGTTTTGAAATGTACCTCTGCAATTTTAGCTAACTTATGTGGTAGAAACACACAACCAAAAACAAAAAATCAACTAACATTATAATTTATAAACTATGCCCTGCACTCTGGTTTAAACAAATCATTCAAGTATCATCATTCTAAACCAAATCTTATGTTAGAGATTAGCTCTATCCTTGAGCTAGTTTAACTCACTACTTAATGCAAAAGGTGCTTGACCACTTAGATTAAATTCTTCATCTCCTTGTGTGATTGTAACCCAAAACGAAAACCGAAACTATCATTATACAATGGACTGTATTTTACTGTATGAGCGTTGAAAATGTTTGAAGAAGATCATTTCATTTTTTACAATGATCAGATTAATTAGCTATATTTTCAAGATTAACATTTTTTTTAGTATTTACTCTGTTTGGATATCTTGACGAGGAAATTCGTCTTTGACAACCACTCATATATCAAGAATCTCAAATTGGGGGAAGAAAAAGCAATAATTTTCAGGATTCGAACCCAATAACATTATATCACCACAACCATTTGAACCCTAGAAATAAGCTTCAATCGAAATACACACCAGTCAAAATACACGTCAAGAAGAAGATAATATAACCGAGGGAGAAGAGATAAAGAACAAGAGAGACGAGAACAACAATTTACCTCTGCAAATGGTCAGAGTGAGCAGTATGAGCAGCGGCGGAAGCACCGGCCAAGTCGCGATGAATGAAAGAGGCGACCCGATTTCCTTTTTTATGTGGTCTATTGTTTTTTTTTCGACAATGAAGAATAGAACACTGTTTTGAGTGATTGATAATTACCTGAAGAAATCGAAGTTGCAAGAAATTGAAGTTGCAGCAACGGAATTGACGACGGCTAGGTCTTCTCCGAGGACGACATAGTGAATGAAGAATGACTGGTTTTCATTCCGGCTTTTCTATTTTTATTCCATCTGATTTTAGTAGGAATAAAAAAATTACCTTTTCATTACCAAACAAACATGTGAATGGAATATTTATCAAAATATTCCATTCCATTCCAAGTAAACAAACGAGACATTATATTTTATGCATCTTCGATGGGATGTGCTGGCAAATTTGGTCTTGGGTTGTTTGCTGCGATAATAGCTCGTCTCATATTATAAGTAGTCATCCTAATTTTATTCATATAAATTAAGAAATTTAATAAATGATCTAACTTTATTAGTTTTGGACTAAAATACCTTTAAGTTGATTAGAATAATATTATTTCCGTTCCAAAATATAAGTCATTCGGCAATTTTTGTTTTCTCCTATAATATAAGTCATTCTACATTACCAATGTAATATTTATTACTCTTTTCTTTATCTTACTCATAATTTATTATTAATCCAACCACTTTTTATTACTTAATAATTATTACATTAATGATAGTTAAGGGTCATTTTAGACATTAATCATCAAATTTATGACATTCAACAACTTTATTAATTTGTATAAAAGTACCTATGATAACTTATATTTTGGAACGGAAGAAGTATAAAACTTTGGAATAAGGAATAAAAGTAAAACAAAAAAAAGACATTAATTATTATATTGAAATCTGAAAATGAGTTATATTGTGGGACGAATGAAAAATAATAAGATGGCTTATAATATTAAAACGGGGTATTATTAATATTGAGATCGGATTTCACATACGTGCACACAATCACCGACGACTAAATTGCAGTATTAAGTTGTTTTTTAATGTAGTTCCATTTTTAAACTTTTTTTTTTTGAATAATCCATTTTTAAACTTTAAAAGAATCTTTTAATATATTAAAAAAAAAAAACTTTTAATGTAGTTTTTTTTTTCTCTACATACTATTGCTATCCGAAAAAAAATGAAAAAAGACGATAATATTGCATTAAGGAGGTATTATTCAGGTCTCTCTTCGTTTTCGGTCAGTTTCTCAATTGATTTAGATCACATATGGCACAAAATCTAGCTTATACTAGATCGCCCGCAAGGTAGACATTGATTTCTTACCCACAGCTAAGGCCCTCCATCGGTGTAGTATTGGTGACGGACGATGCACTCGTTGCGGAGCAAAAATGGAAGACACAAAACATACCATTTTCCATTGCTCTATAACTCATGATAAGTGGGCTACGTGCCAACCCGACGCCATCCAGCAGGCCCGGACTAGCCTCATCCGTTGATCTGGGCGGATTCTTAGACATCATTAATCTTAACAAATAAAGTGAAGATGTTGTTACCACTATTGTAACAACTCTTTCGTATACTTGGAAAGTCCGGTGTGATTGGACTTTTGATGAAAATTCTGCAAACATTGGAGCACTACTCGTCTCAAATGCTGACATTGAAGCCAATAGCTATAAGACAACAGTAGCCTCTCTCAACACTCATTCCCACTGCACTTCCTGGTTTGCTCAACGGAACACCCCTCTCTCAGAAACCTTTAAAGTTATTAATGTTGATACTTCATCCTACGATAATTGGTCTGACATTAGCGTAATCATCAGAGATCACCATGGAACAATCAAAGCAACTGCTTCGCATCGAATTCACCACAATTTGGAAGTTGACCCGTTGGAACTCATGGCTATTTTCCAAGACGTCTTTTTTGCTTCTAGCTTGGAACTCAGATCGGTGATTATAAAATCCGATTCATCGACTTGTGTGCAAAGAATTCAAAGTGTTTGAAGACTTTTCCGTCCTAGAATGTCTTGTCTCTGACTGCCTCAACATTGCTAAAGCCATTACTAGTTGCACTTTCAATTTTGAAAAGAGAAGCGAGAATGTTTCCCGCCATCCTTCTTACCCAAGCAGGCTTGTCTATTTGGTGGCTTAGTTAATTGCGGACCACACCCTCCTCCCGAAGTAGTTCTTGCCTTCGAGCCATAGTACTTTCACTTATAATAAAA
The DNA here is from genome assembly GCA_036785695.1 of Gentiana straminea. Lineage (NCBI taxonomy): Eukaryota > Viridiplantae > Streptophyta > Magnoliopsida > Gentianales > Gentianaceae > Gentiana > Gentiana straminea. Next base: position 6,867,459 of record JAVUPR010000314.1, on the reverse strand, counting down.
TCTCATTTCGATTAAAAAACTGTGTGATCTTGAATTTTGACGGTTAAATTTCTCAAATAAGGTGGTATGATAAATGCATTGTCTTTACAATTTTTTTTATTTAGGAAAAACTAAACTTATAACGAGGGATAAATTCTTCTATCGCAACTTCTTCAATGTTGTAAGTTGTATCCATGAAAGAACAACACGCAATTAATATACGTCATATATAAGTGTGACCGGACGTTTTTAGTATTTACTATTAAAATTGGAAAATTCTTAGATGGTCACTCTATTTGATGAATATGCGCCACATAATTTCAACGTTAAATAAAACTGTATAATCCAGATTAATTCACATTGTGTTACTCCAAGAATTACTTGCCATTAGCGGTATCACAGGTGCAGGGGGAGTTTTGTGCTATTGGGCCCATAGTAATGATCAAATCATCATGGATAATGTCCTTATGAGGCTGTTATGGAATGGGTTTTTGTTGTCTTAGATTTACCATATTAAGGCCTCCTAACTGGACTTTAGCCCTCCTAATTGCAAAGACTTGACCAACTGCTATATCATACCCTCTCCTTCTAGTATTTTTTAGGAGTTAAGAACACCACCATGCTTATTACGTATTAAGCCTCCAACCGTTGTTATTTCATCTCTAATTAAAAGTTGTATCAAAATTAAATTATCAAAATTAATTATTGATGCCAGACATTCTTCTACTCTAGCATTAATTAGTTCATGGGCAGAAAACCTCACTTCATATAGACAAACGATGATTATCACTAAAAAGTTATACACTATCTTGTTTGTGAGTTTGTTTAGCAGCCCTACTATTTCAACTTATAATCTATTTATGTTGTTGATTCCTTTTAATTTGAAGTTTTTTTTCCTAAAAATAATTATTACACTTAAGAATTAAAAAAATGTATATACCACATGTAATAGACATATTTGATGCCATTGACTCTTTCTTATTATTTTCTTTTTCAAGCCAATCTGGCTGACTTTTTTTTTTTTTTTTTCAAGCTTTTAAGCAATCCTTCATTGACTTTTGGTACATTGAAGTCAATGCATATGGTCGATGCATTGGATTGACTAAACTAAATTAAATTGAAAAAAAAAAAAAAAGAGAAGTCCTTTACAAATTTATTCGATTCTAACGAAAAATAAATCTTTTTTATTTTTTCTTTTTTTTTTTGACAATTTTTTTTCTCTTTCTAAATTATCTTTTTTTTTGGAAATATCTTTTCACACAAATTTTTATCTTACCACACCGACAATTTTTTTTTTTTTATTTTACGCGCGTTCTCATTCTAAATTATCTTTTTTTTTATTTTAAATAGAATGTTTGAAGTTTTCCAAACTCATACATAGTCGAGAAGCATTTCGTTGTTCCGAAGAAACTCATTCTAAATTATTATCTGATGACACGCACGATTCATGTACAATTTTAATATAAGAACCCCTTTATAAAAAACTAAGAACATGTACAGGGTCATATTTGGGAATGATACATTTATGATAGAGAATAAATAATACAATAATTGTAATTGATTCACATTATAGAAATATTTGTTGTAAATTCACACAGTTTCCATAATAATTCCATACATTGACATTGTAACCTAACTCAATCAATTAAAAAAAATCATTTTTATATTATTTGTATGAGAGCAAGAATCCATTCTTTTTCCTTATAAATAAATAAATAAATAAACACCCGGCCACACACCCCCTACAACTCTGATTTCGGAATTTTCTTGTTCTATATTAGTATGGAAAGTATTAATGTCTTTATTTACATAATTACATGAAACTTATAAATAGACCTGAGATTATGACATAATAGCAGAAAATAAGGAAATCATTGGGTTGATAAAATGAAATAAAATAAGGTTTACCTTTAGCAAAGTATCTGGAGAAGTCAGCCTGTACATCTATGTGGTGGCTATTATTCTGCACTAACCTATCATTGATTAGGGATTGGTAACTAATTAGCGGTGCTTATTTCTGATTTTCCTTTATGATATTTCAAGTAACATGTCATACTCACTAGTCACAAGTAAACTATAAATAAATAATATCAAAAAAAAAAACTATAAATAAATAAATAATATTGTACATCTACCAGCTTACGATGATTTATTAGGTTCAAGTACTTCACTAGGACAATTTTACAGTACATCCGTTGTGAAAATGTTGCGTCAAAGGACATAAATTATAACATTTTGTTTCTAAGTGTATTATGTAAAAATATTGAATCAAGTGATATACATTACAACCTAATATTTCTAAGTGTATTATGTAAAAGTGACATATATACATTACAACTTTTTGTTTCTAAGTGTATTATGTAAAATGGTTGTATCAATTGACATACATTACAACATTTTATTTCTAAGTGTATTATGTAAAAGAGATCGAGTACAAATTAATTAAAGGGTGTAATGTATGAAATTACAATAATAATGGACATGTTTTTCTTTTACGGATACGAAATATACGCACGCAACACTTTTATCTTCACTGGGACTTGTGTTCGAAACCTCGGTGTTAAAGGTCATAGAGATTACCACTTGGCCCATGTCTTATTGATAATAATAGACGTGTTTATAAAAATATCCTAGTCCATAGATATGTTTAACAATTTAAATGATGACGAAAATTTTTTGTGGAATTTTTTTTTTCAAATTTACGATATTGCCATCACTTTTATGTAAAAAATCAATCCATATGTGAACCAATGATAAAACTACTGCATGGATGAGTCTTTGTCACATTAATTTCCTTCATATCATTTGATTTCTAAGGACATGTATATCTAGTGATTCTAGTCTAGAAAATAATTTATTACACTTCCGTGATTGGTCCGACAAAATTAAGACTCATAAACTCAAAAAGAAAAATAAATAGATGTCTAAATGTACTTAACCGGTGGTGCCTTAAGAATTACGTAATTCTTAGTAACCCCTAAGAAGACAAATTTTACAATAAAACCATACCCTTTAAAAAAAGATAAATTTTACAATACAATGTTGTATGAAAATTTTATCAAATGACATACGTTACAACATTTCATCTATAATCTCTCACACACGATAATAGTAAAACTCTGCAGGCACCAAAATGATTAATATAGAATTGGTCGAGTCACCTAAATTTTGTATTTTCCCCCTTTGTGTTACATGATTAATCACATTTAATGGAATTAAAAATATTAAAGCTCGTGTGTGTGTGTGTCTATATATATATATATATATATATATATATATATATATATATATATATATATATATATATATATATATATATATATATATATATATCAATAAAACTTATCTTAATGGTTAGGTTAAGATATCATGACCTCTTGTCCAGGGTTCGAGTCCCACCGCGCGATGTTTGGGTTATGCTCATGACTAAGTCGGTATTCATAAGTAGCATGATATTTTAAACCAAATTTACTTTGATGGATTGGGCAATGTAAAGACAAGTAGACCCAAAAAAAAAAAAAAAAGTAGACGACATTTGTTGTCTTGTAATATGCAACAAATACAATTATTACAGACAATACAAAATGTAGACCCAAAATAAATGAGAATTAGAAGAATTCAAGTGTCATGGGTTTTAGACTTGGTCCATGTGCTTTTGTAACTAGGCCAATTGGAAAAATAATGGAAATAGATACATCTTTTCATATAGAATAACAAACTAATTTTATTGTCATTCAAAAAAAAAAAAACATGTTTGTTTATCTAATATCATTTAATTTTATTGCTTATCTAATATCATTTAGTAAGAGATAATATTATTTTATAAAATCTCATTATGTCACACATTATTTAATTGTATCGAGTTTCATCCTCCTATTAAAAATGATATCCTTTATTGTCTGTAAGGAGGGGAAGGACGAGTTGCATGGTAAGGTAACGTTTTCTATATGATTAGAAAAATACAAAATAATAGGTAATTGACGGAAAAAGTAAATCCAATAACATATAAAAAAAGAGTATAAACTTCAAAATCTAGCTTTACAGCTGGTGATGGAAATTTATTCTTAATATAAATGAAACAATAATAAATCCGTGACAAATAACAACTTTAACATATCTCTAGTCACGTTGACGTGAATGAACATAGGCTAAGTGTGAGTATGGTTGTGACCGTATGACAATTATAATGCCTCAACAATATATAAGTTGAGCAACCTAGCTCATTGTTAATACATAGGCTTTGAGATAAGAGAAATCATTTTTTATTATTATGCGAAACATTGACAAGCCTCAACGTAATACAAATAACAACTTTAACGGATCTCATCAGCTAGCTCGAACGAACGTTGGTAAAGTGGGTTTGGCTATGGTACAATGACAAAAATATAAGCAGATAAATATGTAACAGGACATGCTTCAACATCAAATCTTATATTTTAGTATGTGTGAAGTTTGGTATTTAGTATGATGTACAAAACAATAGAAACACTTAAAAGTGTCGAACAATAAATCATAAGTGTCGAACAAAACCTTTGACAAATCATAAGTGTCGAACAAAACACCCCTCAAACCCCATCGGCGGCACTCGAACCCAAAACAACAAGCACGAGATGAATATCATTTCAATATAAGTTTCAACATCATCTTAGAGGTAAACTCTAGCCTTTTTCCCAACCTAATAAATACAGCACTGTCACTTTCAAAAAAAAAAAAAAAAAAATAAAAATACAGCACTGTCTATGTTATTTTGTAGTGAGAATATTACGACATTTGTTGAATTTTCATTGAGAAATGATTATTCCACAACAAATATGCAAAATAAAGTGACACAACAATTTTTTCAATCATTGATTTTTTTGGGACTCATTTAAATCAATAGGTCCTACATCATAATCAATGATCCATAACTGTGTTGTGGACTTTGTTGTGGCTATTTTGCTGTGTTATTTATCAGTACTCATTATCATATCTCTCAAAAGCGTAACCTAATGGGAGATAAATAATTAACATCAGATAATTAACATTTTAAACTCTTCTCATCAAGTATGGGCCTATAACAAGTTTGGAGTCAACATGGCACACAGAGGCATACAAAGTCCAAATAAGAAGTTTAACACTTGCACAATATAAATTGGAAACAATGCTGGCCTATAACATTTTAAACACTTCCCCTCAAATGTGGGCATGTAATAACTCTGGGCCAACATGACACACAAATGCATACAAAGGCTAACAAAGAGTCCCAACATAGCACAATGTAAATAGGAACAATGTTGGCAGCAAGGATTGATCAAATGACATCGTTCTGATATCATGTTGAATTACCATATCTTCCAAAAATTTAAGCCGATTGGAAGCTATATAATTAACGTCTTAAACACTTCAACAACATTGTCACTTATAGAAATTTTAAAAAAAAAAAACCCTAAAATAAGAGATTTAAAAAAATATGTGTGTATACTTCATAGACACAACGGCGCCAACGCGTGGTCGCCGCAACAATAACATTAATTGATGTTTATATATGTTATCCGAGCTTTTCTACAACTGTTTCTTTGCTTCCATGCATGCGTTTTTAAGGATTTACGGTCAATAGGACTTGAGTTGAGTACTTGTCTACTTAATTTTAATATGTACGTTATCTTTTTTTTTCCCGGTTGCAGTCAGGGGTGAACATGATCCGATTCGGTCGGTTTTTTCCGTTTTTTAAAACCGAACCATTTTATATTGTTTCCAATGTTCGAAACCAAGCTAGAACAGTTTTCAAACGTAAACCATTGTTCGGTCCGGTTTGGTTCAGCTTGGTTCCGTTTTTTTACGGTTTTCTTTTACCATTAAAAATATTGATAGGAAATCACAAATTGTCTTGTAATAACAAATGATAATATATGTAATACATTAGTACTTTTATGTCTGTAAATCCAATTAGATGATTTAACAAATATTTTATATTTAACTAACATCTACCCATGCAAATCTTAAGAGATTCAAAAACCAATCATACTTCAACACCATCCAACACAACAAACTCGACACCTACCATTGAATTCCCAAGTTTGGGACAAACAAGATAATGAAAAAGTCATCTCTTACTCATTTCAATTCATCAATGAATCATCAACTTCAAAAAATACTAATAATGCACTAATCGTTATATTATTGAATATCATATATAAATCTTAAAATAATATTTTGAGTATGGTCAAGAGAAAAGGAGGAATGCATTTGTTCCATAAGTAAGCGATAGATAAATTAAAGATAGCTAACTTGCACACGTTTCATTTAGTTAGAACATATTCGTCATTTTATTTTCTCCAAAACACCAACTCTGATTTTGATTATCTCAACAATATTATTATCCAACATAATCTAATTATAAGCAAATAAAAGACAAACTTATATAAAACTAATGTCTATAAATGCATTTATTTATATAAGATGTCAAACCTAACAAATGAACAAATCGGAAAATGTCCATGATGAAGTTCATCAACATCATTAGAAGAAGTATGTCATACAAATAAGCATTCACATATTTCAAATATTGGTGCTGAGGTAGTAGAAAGAGAAGAAAGAGTTAGCGGTGGTGAGTTGTGAACTGATATATACTAGAGAATCTCTTAAATGATTGGAAATTAAAGATAAGTATGTGAAATGATCAACAAAACATTAATCTTTAGGATATGAGATTAGTAATTGATAATTAATACATTACAAATACAAAGTTTAAACATGTTGAGTTGGACCGAAAAAAGCATTTTGATGTTTTAAATTATTAATAAATTTAGGTATGTGTGTATGTGTGTGTGTGTGTGTGTATATATATATATATATATATATATATATATATATATATATATATATATATATATAAAATCCGGTTTTAAACGGTTTTTATTTTTTAAAATTAGAACCAAATTGTTTTCACGGTTTGATTTTTTACAATATAAAAACCGATCAAAAAACCACGATTTATGCCTTTCCGATTTAGTTCGATCGGTTGGTTTGGTTTCGATTTTTTTATTCAACCCTAGTTGCAGTCGGCTATAAGTTTTTCAGTCAATCACATCGACTTATTTACTTAAGGCTAGATCAAGGCTATGTGTCAAACGCCGTTTTTCTAGTTACACAATTTCAAAACAAAACTTTCATAAAAATTCAGTCCACTACTCTTTCAATCACAGTATCTTACACAACACAATCAACATTACATATTCTGTTGAGACCCATCACGAAAGCTAATTGATCACTTTAATCAATGGCTACTTTTGTGTAGTGGTTTGTGCACTACACAAAAGTGTAGTGCACATATCATTATTTATAAAAATTATCTTCCCTCTTATTTTAGATGATTTTTTTAACATAATAATTAAAATTATGAAAAATTAGGAATAATGACACAATCTGAAATATTTTAAATAACATGACAACTATATATTTTTTTATAGGGAAAATGACAACTGCATAATTTTTATAGCGAGAAAGACAAACAGTGAATCTCGAAAACCAGTAAATCTCCCAGGGAATCCCGAAAACTAGTAATTTCCCTAGGGAATCCCGAAATCAGTGAATTTCGACAGTGAATCCCAAAATTCAGTGAATTTCGACAATGAATTTTGAAAATTAATGAATTTCAACTATGAATTTCGGCAGTGAAATTAAACAGTGAATTTCGACAGTGAATAAATAGTTTTGCCCTTTATGCAAAAGTTTCAAAAAACCGTCATTCTACTCAATTGATGAAATATTTATGTCCCCTCATTCCCTCTTAAAATTATTGACCAACTTGACATCTTATCATAAATTTTTTTAAAACACAGTATGACAGTTAACAACGCGGGTCTGAGAGAATTTTCTTTTCGCAAGTGTGAATTGAAAAAAAGGGGGAAAATTTAACTAATTTATGAACAACCCTCAACGCGGCAAAGTTTTCATAATGAAAATTACAACTGGATTAGAATATTCCACTCCTTATTATTTTATTTTATTTTCTAATATATTACCCATTCCTTTTTTTTAATTTTCCCCTCCATATTTATATACCTACGCAACTACCTTGAATATCCATCTAGTATCTCCACGCAGCCCTTTGTAATATCTTTCTTTCACGCATTTCATCGAACGCTTTCTGCTCTGCACCATTCTTTCACAATGGGCAATTACGTTTCTTGCACTCTAGTTGGTCCGGTGGGGAAGCAATCAAGAGAAATAAAGGTAATTTTTCCGGCCGGTGAAATTTTACGGTTCCACCAACCGATCAAGGCAGCGGAAATCATGTTAGAGAAAACGGGCTTCTTTTTAAACAACGTGAAGTCTCTCCAGATTGGTAAGAGATTCTCGGCTCTTAACGCCGATGAAGATTTGGAAATGGCGAACATTTACGTCATGTTCCCGATGAGAAGAGTGAATTCCGTCGTCACAGCGGCTGATATGGGTGTTTTGTTCCTCACGGCTAATTCCGCAGCCAAAAGAGCTTCGCAAAGTCGGGTGAAGATCTTGCCGGAGTCTATGGGTGATGATGAGTGTTTACAAATAGTGAAGGCATGGCCGGCGGCGGCGGTACCGGTTAGTCATGAAGTTTCACTTCCGAGATTGAAATTGGATGAGTTTGATGAGTTCTCGGCGCCGGAGTTTAAGCATAAGTTGTCGTTGAGCCGGTCAAAGAAGCCGGCGTTAGAGACTATTGTCGAAGAACCAATTTGGATTAGATGATTATTAAGTAGCTAAATCTCAAATAGCAAAGTGGTTTTTTTTTATTAAATTTATTTAAGAACATATAAAGTTAATCTTATTGGACAATCATTTCAATATAAAGTTAATCTTATTGATCCACGTGACCCCACTCAACTTTATAAATAAAAAAAAATAAAAATTGAAACGATATCGGTTTGGTAAAAAAAAAAAAAATCAATTTTTGGTCTAATAAACGTTAAACTCGGTTTCGATTCGGAAATTTTGATCTAATTATCCGCTCAACCCAATTTTTTTTTATGGTTACTATACTTTTGTGACGAGTGGACCCTACTGAATTTTTTTCTTGGATCACGTCAATGTTGAGCTTTTCAGTAACTAGAGAAGCTTATTTGAACTGAATGATTTAGGGCTAAATATAAGGTGTGAAGTAACCATTGAGGTTGCATCAATGTAGGAGTCAATTTGGGAGCTGGTTGTTGATGCCATAGTTTGAGATACAAAGAGCACATGGTGTTCGAAGAAAACTTTATTGCGGGAGCATCAAATTGACCAAAATATGGAAATGAAGAAATTACCAGTTGGGAACAATGAGAGAAATTATGTAAGAAATTTCTTCAAATTTGCTATTATGAAACGTATATACATATAAAAAAACTTCATATTAACAATCAGTTTTGTTGAAATCTTGACAGATCTTTTGTATTACAATTAAATCAACAGTCGTAGAGTCTACGATCCCCGCACATCCATTCCATCCATTCTTGAAAGCCGCGTCAATGTTGAGCTTTCAGCAACCAGAGGGAGGCTTAATCCAAATAAATGGTTTAATGATCAGTTGTAAAATCCCTCACATCTTTGTAAGGGTATTTTAGTCTTTTTGAAATTTATTTTCCTTTTTGTTTTTAGGTTTTCTTTTCCCTCAAGATTTTGAAAACCGACTCATGGTGATAAAAGGCTATAAATAGGACCCTAGGCGTAAGTGTACCTTGGGCAAGTAAGTCCCATGTTGGGGGTGTAGTTAGTTGTGCTAGCCGAGTTGTATCCTGCGTCTTAAAGCTAGTAGACAAGAGTGACGGATAGGAAAAGACAAGGACATGAATATGTTAAGAAAGTGAGTAAATAGTTAATATAACTGAACATGTATGTGCAAGATAAACGGGTATAGAAAAATAGGCATGTTTTCTTATGCATTGATTATATACTACAAAGTGGTTTTTCCCTTATGTTAAAAGCATGGTCCTAAATTGTTTGTGAAAGCGGGTAAAGTAGATTCATGTTGTGTCTTCCGGCTTATGACAACCATGAATCTCACTTTTGATCTTCTTTCTCCTTACTAAGCTTATGCATGAGCTTACTCCTCTTTTGGAATAAGAAGATATGCAGGTTGGTGATGTTTCTGAGGAGGAGTTCGAAGATCAGGCTTAGGATTGGAGCTTATGGAGTTTATGTTCTAGTTTAATGTTTTAATACCTTTTGAATAAGGCATTGTTGCCAGTGGTTACAATCGTACCTTTCTTTTTAGACATGGATGTTCATTTGGGATGCTTGCATTTATTTCAGTGATTTATGATATAGTTTGATAGCAGTTACTTTCTGGTTGGGTTGTTATATGCAAGACCCTGAGGGTCTTAATCCCGAGTCTTTGGTTGTTGTTAATTCCGCATTTATTGTTAATTACTCTGATATGATGTAAGGCTTACGTGAGGTTTAGAGTTTTCTCTAAATGTCACGTGCCTAACGTCCCATTTTCCGGATAAGGACTCGGTGTCCGGGACGGGGCGTTACAGTTGGTATCAGAGCCTAAGTTAGGGAAACTTGGGCGTCACACTGCTGTCTAGGATGTTAATCTTAAGTTGTGAATTTTGAATCTTCGACTAAGAGTGGTTCTATCCTTTCCTTTTTGATTCAGTCTTAGTTTTGTTGTGTTACCATCTCTCCATTTGTTTTCCTCTTATCTGAATCCAACTTACGTGTTGGCTCCCTCTTTGTAAATTTTGTCTCTGCAATTGCTTTGTTCGATACGGGACCATCAAACTCCTTTATCTTCCGCCACCTAGTTCATAAGATTAACTGCTCTTTAGCAAGTTTTCTCCTTCTTTGGTTATCTCTAACCCTTTGGGTGTCAGCAAGTTAGTAGACGCAGTGATTCGTGGTTGTAAGATCAAAGTTGGCAAGAAGAGAGTTGATGCAGATTTGATAGGTTTGGATACCATGGTTCTGGATGTCATACTTGGCATGGATTGGTTAACACGCCATTATGTGCATCTCGATTGTAGGGCAAAGCAAGTGATCTTTCACTCACCCTTGCGTTCAGAAGTTGTATTTCATGGGAATCTTTCAGAGTTCAAGCCTAAATTTCCTATCATTCAGCATTAGAAGTTGTAGATGCGTTCAGGGAAGATTGCGAGATGTTTTGGGTTTTTGCAAAGAATGCTAAAGAAGGACCTAAGCCAAAAGAAGGGTTAAAGCCTTAAAGGTAGAAGATGTGCCAGTGGTTGGGGACTTTCCCGAAGTGTTTCCAGATGATTTACCAGGGAATACCCTTGACCGAGAAATAGAGTTTCAGATTGACCTAGTCCCAGATGCAAGACCAGTCTCTAAGCAGCCATATAGGATGGCTCCGGCGGAACTTAAAGAATTGAAGGAACAAGTAGAGGATATGCTTGAGAAGAAGATAGTTCAACCAAGTACTTCACCATGGGGTGCACCCGTGCTGTTTGTAAAGAAGAAAGATGGCACTATGAGGATGTGTGTAGATTATATGGAGTTAAACAAGTTGACTATCAAGAATAAGTATCATCTCCATCGGATAGATGATATGTTTGATCAGTTGCAAGGGTCAAAGGTGTTTTCAAAGAATGACCTCCGTTCTGGCTATCATCAGCTGAAGATCCGGCCAGCAGATGTACCTAAGACAGCTTTCAGTACTAGATACGGGTTGTATGAGTTCTTGGTCATGCCTTTCGGTTTGACTAATGCTCCCGCAGCTTTATGGACTTGATGAATATGGTATTCTCCCCTTACTTGGATCAGTTTGTTGTTGTTTTCATCGATGACGTTTTGATTTATTCAAAGGATGAACAAGAGCATGAGAAGAATCTACGGATAGTGTTGCAGACCCTAAAGGATAAAGAGTTGTTCGCAAAATTTAGCAAGTGTGAATTTTGGTTGGATCAGGTTGCTTTCCTTGGTCACATCATTTTACGAGATGGAATTTCAGTGGATCCAGCTAAGATTGAATCAGTGGTTTCATGGCCTAGACCTATTTCCGTTACCGAGATTCGTAGTTTTCTGGGTTTGGCAGGTTATTACAGGAAGTTCGTTCAGGATTTCTCAGTGCTTGCTATGCCTATTACTCAGTTGACTCAGAAAGGAGTTATGTTCGAGTGGTCAGGTGATTGTGAAAAGTCTTTTCAGACACTTAAAGAGAGGTTAGTAACAGCTCCGGTGTTGTCATTGCCAGTTTCTTCCAAAATGTTTGATATTTATACAGATGCCTCAGGTCGTGGTTTGGGTTGTGTCTTGATTCAAAAGGGTAAAGTAATTGCTTATGCTTCGAGACAGCTGAAAATTCATGAGAAAAACTATCCTACACATGATTTGGAGTTAGTTGCAGTTTTTTTTGCTTTGAAGATTTGGAAGCATTATCTGTATGGAGTACGGACTTGGATTTTCAGTGATCATCAGAGTCTTAAGTACTTCTTTATGCAGAAAGAATTGAACATGAGGCAAAGAAGATGGCTAGAGTTTGTCAAGGATTATGATATTGATATTCAATACCATCCTGGAAAGGAAAATGTGGTTGCAGATGCTTTAAGTAGGAGGGCATTTTCGACCTTAACTAGCCAAGAAGAGATTATCAAGCATTTAGATCGACTTCAGATAGAGGTTTGTGGTCCAGTTCCTGTTAAGGGCGAAAATCTATGAATTATAAGGCGATATTCCACGATGTTTTCCCCTCTATATTGTATAATTTGCATAATAATTGGTCCTTTTATTAGAATATCGAGCAAACGATACTTTCATAGACTTAATCGCAAAGTTGGTATAATTATGTGATTCTATGGTTGAAATATAAGTATTTGAATATTACTACAGTTTGCGGTGTGTTCCATGTGTTATAGGTATGTTTATTGTACTCAAATGATGATCAAAAGGGATAGAACTCGAGCTATAAAGATTTAAGAAGGAGATAATGATCAAGTGGAGTGAAGAAAAAGAGATAAAGATGAGAAAATCGCACTCTGAACAGCTGAACGAGCGTCCATGGCCCGTTCAGATGGACGGGCGTTTGATCAGATGGACGGGCGTCCAGGAGGATAGGTTACATTCAGGAAGTTTGGACGCAAGGTGGACGGTGGGATGAACGGGCGTCTGAAGAAGACTCGGCCCGACTCGAAGTTCAAAGCAGACCGGACGAGCGTCCGGAAGGGCAGACGAGCGTCCGGAAGGGCAGACGAGCGTCCAAGGCCGTGTTCAGCAGAACCGACTTAAAACCCTAGCTATATCGGCCGCGCCCCAACCCTAATTTTTCCTGTTTTCTATAAATAGTCTGATTGTAAAACCTAGCAAACAACACATAGAGATACACATATAGAGATTGATAGAGTCGAATTTGATCTTAAAAAAAACCGCAGCAGTTTGTGCTTTCTTTTTGTTTTTTTTTATGAAATCAAAACAACTTGTTGATTTCAAGATTATCATGAGTAGCTAAACTCTTGGGTTGGACGAACGGGTGAAGCAAATCAAGAGGTGTTTGGTTTTCTTATTTTCTGCGTTTTGCAATCAATAAAAGGTCAGATTTTTATTGCGTTTATTTCGTGCTTCATATCGATAGATAAAGCCTGTGATATTTGTTTGACGATAGTTGAATGAATTCTAGATCACCGCAATAGTAATCAGTTTAATCAATTTGTCTGAAAACGAAAGTTATCGAATTGTTAACCTAGATAATAGATTCGAAAGAATTTATGCCTATCGTGCTTGAAGAATCAATCTTTGATAAAAGTTGATAGACAAATTTTCTAAGAAATTAGTAATTTGCATTGGGTATAGGTTAATCTTAGCCTTTAGTTGATTTGCATGCGTAGGAAATTAGATGCCTTTAGCGCTTTCTTGAATTGTGAATCCTTGTTCGTCTGCCTTTCTCCCCATTATTTGGTAAACCTTAAATTGTTAATTCGTGACACGTTTAGCTTAAACTTAAAAACGCATTAAACCCTACGTTCCTCGTGGGATCGACCCGGAATAACCGCTTTACTACAAGCTTTGCACTTGGAGCGACTACCCGGATTTTTATTTCTTGTCTTTTTGTTTCATTTACAAAAATCCACCACAGTTCCACAAGGAAGCGTCATTTCTGCAATTTCTGTTCGACTAACATTATTGGATAGGATTAAAGAGATGCAGTTGAATGATGTTTTTCTTCAAGAGATGAAGCAAAAGTTGGTTGATAAGCCGGATATGGGTTTTGAGGTTGCAGATGATGGCTCGCTTTGGTTTAGAGGACGTCTGTGTGTTCCTCAGGTGTTGAATGTTAAGGAAGAAATCATGGAAGAACACCATCAGTCGGGTTTTTCTATGCATCCAGGTTCTACCAAGATGTATAGAGACTTATGTCAACACTTTTGATGGAAAGCGATGAAGAATGATATAGCAAATTATGTTTCTCGATGTGATGTTTGTCAGAGAGTTAAGGCAGAACATCAGGGACCAGGAGGTTTGTTGAAACCTCTTGAAATCCCAGAGTGGAAATGGGAGAAGATTACCATGGACTTCATTACGGGGTTACCTCGTTCAGTTGGCGGTGTTGATATGATATGGGTTATAGTGGATCGTTTGACAAAGAGTGCTCATTTCCTAGCCTTGAAGAAGGATACGCCATTATAGCAGATGGCTTTGATGTATATTAATCAGGTGGTTCGTTTGCATGGAGTCCCAGTTTCAATAGTATCTGATCGAGATAGTCGTTTTGTGGCTCAGTTTTGGAAGAGTTTGTAGAAAGCGTTGGGTACCGAGTTGAACATGAGTACATCTTTTCATCCACAGACGGATGGACAATCCGAAAGGACGATTCAGACACTTGAGGATATGTTACGTGCTTGCATTCTTGAGTTTGGAGGTAAGTGGACTAAGTACTTGTTGCTTGCGGAGTTTTCTTACAATAATAGTTACCATTCAAGTATTGGGATGGCTCCTTTCGAAGCATTGTATGGTAGGAAGTTCCGATCCCATGTATGTTGGAATGAAGTCGGTGAGAAGCAAGTTACGGGTCCAGAGTTAGTTCAAGAAGCTAAAGAGAAAGTATTGTTGATAAGAGAACGTATGAAAGAAGCTCAGGATCGTCAGAAAAGTTGGGCAGATAAACACCGTAGACCGCTTGAGTTCGAAGTTTGTGAGAAAGTGTATTTTAAAACTTCGCCTACGAGAGGTGTGAGACGTTTTGGCAAGAAAGGCAAGCTAAGACCGAGAGATGTAGGACCTTTTGAAGTTGTGGAAAGAGGTTGTCATTTAGCTTATCGGCTGCAGATGCCACCATCATTGGCTAGAGTGCATGATGTGTTTCATGTGTCGATGCTCCGAAAATGCTGTGTTGACCCAGGGTTATGGCGGATGTTGATCATGACCTTTTGCAAGACAATTTGGCTTATGAGGAAAGACCTATAAGGATTTTGGGTAGGAAAGGACAATGGTCTAAGCAGAAGTTTTCGGTTCTAGTTCTTGTGCAATGGAGTAATCATACGGCTCAAGAAGCAACTTGGGAGCTAGAGGCGGAAATGGTGGACCGCTATCCAGAGTTTCCTTCTTTACCAGGTGCGTTAAGTTTCGAGGACGAAACTTCTTATAAGGAGGGGAGAATGTAAAATCCCTCACCTCTTTGTAAGGGTATTTTAGTCTTTTTGAAATTTATTTTCCTTTTTCCTTTTTCCTTTTTGTTTTTAGGTTTTCTTTTCCCTCAAGGTTTTGAAAACCGACTCATGGTGATAAAAGGCTATAAATAGGACCCTAGGTAGCCCTAGACATCATAAAATCGCTTTTTTTGAAGTTCTGTGATCAGTCGGCACGCTGAACCGAGAACACTCATCGGTAAAGCGACCCAGTGGTGCCCAGGACATGTCCAAGACATCCCAGGACGTGTCCCAGACACCCCAGACGTGTCCCAGACACCCCAGACGTGTCCCAGAGCGTGTCCAGGATCAAGCAGGATGATAACGGAAAAAATCACCGTTATTTTTATAACTTTTCAACCCGTTTCTGATATCATTTCGAGTATTTTTATATCAGTTCGAGTCATTAATTCCTATGTTTCATCTAAATATGTTAGTAGTAGTTATTATATAAAATATCGTATTTTTAGCGTGTTTTTATAGTTTTTGTACCGGTTTAGTAACCGGTGTGTCGTGTCGGATTTACGTTTGATATTTTGGTGGTTTATTGCAGAATTATAGGTTAACCAAAATCCCGAGTAACGACACGTTTTGAGGCCTAAAAGAGGTGTTTTTAGGGATATAAGAGTGTGCCACAGCTTAAAAGGTCGAGTGGATCGGTGGTTCGTAGTGTCACTAACGATTTATATCTTCGACGAACCAATGGCCCATTACAACGGCATTTTATGAAGAGGTGGCCTTAATAAAAGTTCTAGATCTTTGATAGAGCTTTCCAATGCACTTTGAATCATGTCAATCGGACTTCTACAACTCAAGTTATGGTCAAGTGGCTAATCGATTCGTATCAGTAAAATGTCGTAAAACGACACGTATTGGAAATGGCTCATCAAAACGGTATTTTCTGAAGAAGTTTCCTTAATAAAAGTTGTATATCTTCAAGAAAGCTTTCCAATGGATTTTGAATCAAGTCAATCGGACTTCTACAACTCAAATGGTGGTCAAGTGGCTAATTGATTTGTATTAGGGAAAATGTCGCAAAACGACACGTAATGGGAATGGCCCATCAAAACGACGTTTTCTGAAGAAGTGTCCTTCATGAAAGTTGAATAATTTTCCGAGAGCTTAATTTTGACGTTTGAATCATAATTTTTGGAGGTCTACAACTCAAGATATGAATTTTAGAAGTTTTAGAAGGATCTAGAATTGATCACCACCGGATCGATCCGGCACCAATCCGGATCGATCCGGCCTCAACATTTTCTATATAAACAGAGCACAGCAAACAGAGAACGCTGCCCCTTCTTTCCCTCCCCTGCTTCATCTTCTCCCTTCTTTATTTTATTTTGGGGCCTAAATATATATATATATATATATAGTTATAATGTCGGTGTAATAACCCGACTAGTTATCGTTTTAATATAATTTCGTTTCCGTCTTTTATTGCTTTCTTTTACTTTTATGCAATTAGTATAAATATATATATATATATATATATACGTATACTATATATATATCTATATCTATATATATCTATATATATATATCTATACGTATATCTATATAAATTTGTAGTTATCTTTTTCGTTTTGTTTTCTTTCGTTTTGTTATTTTCGTTGTTATTTTCGTTAATATGAGTAGTTAAACTCAACATAGCCGAATTATGTGAAAACGGGTAAAATCAACCCTCGGGAAACGAGATGGAGTTGTGTTGTGCTTAATTTAACGTTTTTATGATAAAATCATGTTTTAAACTTGTTTTGATCATTTTAATAACTTTGAATAAAATTGACAACTTTGTTCACGGTTACATCGAGCTTATAAATGTATTTTGCGGTGAGATGTGAGATATGGATATCACTAATCATAGTCCTGATTGTTAGATTGACAATCTAAATGACAGATCTGGACTATGCCTAAGTGAAATTCTTATTTTTACGAGATGTGCGAAACTTGTTTTAAAATCACTAAACCATAGTCTTAATCGTTAGATTGGCAACCTAAGTGATACGTTAAAATTATGTTTTTGTGAGGTTTTTCAACGGCTTTTTATTCCGGTCAACCATGTTAGGTGAGTTAGCTTTCTAAAGGGAGAGTTAATAAACCTAGTGTGGGGGTTAAGTGAGACCGTTCGAGATCTTAACGCAAGAATAAAGAGTTGACACCCGTGAATGTCATATAAACCGAATCGATAAAACACACTCCTTATCAAGTTTTTTTTTTTTTTTAAGTGGGGAGATAACTTTGTTGGATCATGGCTCGGCTATGCTTTTTAATCTCGTTAGAATAATCTTTATTTTTCGCATTAGTATAAATCACTCCACCTAAAATTTGATCACCTAGACTAAGAACCACGTTCGCTTTGGTACTCACAACCACATTTCTCTTGGGACGACCTCGTACTCCTGTAGCTATCCTAGCAATCGACCTGGTACTCTGCCAGTTAGAGAGTTAGTTTACCCACGGTTTTGCGAGTCTTTATAAATGTATTTTAGTGGGTGAATTTTTCGCTCATCACAGGACGCTGAACCGAGCACTCTCCTCGGTTAAGCGACCTAGTTTTGGACTTCAGGCTTAGTTTTGATCGTTCTAGTACTTGTTTGCAGATCAGAGTGCTAGTTTCGAAGAGATTTCAAGTCCAGGAGCAGTTTCGAATATTGTTTCATCTCAAGAAGGTATTAAGCATGAAAACTTAGTTTTATTCGTAGTTTTACTCTTGGATTTGTTAGAATTCGTAGTTTTAATGGTAGGGTTTATTCGTGTTTCGTAGATTCACAAGGGTTTGAAGTTTGACCATAGTTTGATCGTTGTTTGGCTTGTTTTCGTTATGTTTATGAGGTAAGGAGTTCTTCTTATCAAAAGTATCTCTTTTGGCTTTAAAGATTATGTTTTTAATATGTTTAAATACTGTATTCTGTAAATTGGCACGAAACTGGACATGTTATGTGTTTTAGGACAAGATGCCGGACTAGTCTTAGAGCAGAAAGTGAATATGGGATTCACTGGCTCGCTGAAACGAGGGCATCTCTCGGTTAAGCGTACTAGGAAAGTCTCAGATTGGCTTTCTGGTTGTTCTGTGAGGTCAACAGCCCTTTCAGAATGTTATATAGGTTTTTGGATGATTTTCTGGGCTCTGTTTTCATATATAGTGGAGATAGGTTGGTAGTATGGTGTGGTTATGGCCTTTGCATGTTTCCTATAGGTTAGACATGGATTTTTTAGTATAGATTTATGTGCTTTATGTGCTCTATTTGATTTACATGTTATCGAATCTACTTAGCAGGGTATTCGTTAATAAGCACGAATAGACGGGGTACCTTGGGCATAGTTAAGGCCCATGTCGGAGAGTGTGATTAGCTATATTAGCCAAACCGTTCTTAAGGCGGTGTGCTTATAAGTGTACCTTGGGCAAGTAAGTCCCATGTTTGAGGTGTAGTTAGTTGTGCTAGCCGAGTTGTATCCTGCGCCTTAAAGCTAGTAGACAAGAGTCACGGATAGGAAAAGAAAAGGACATGAATATGTTAAGAAAGTGAGTAAATAGTTAATATAACTGAACATGTATGTGCAAGATAAACGGGTATAGTAAAATAGGCATGTTTTCTTATGCATTGATTATGTACTACAAAGTGGTTTTTCCCTTATGTTAAAAGCATGGTTCTAAATTGTTTGTGAAAGCGGGTAAATTAGATTCATGTCGTGTCTTCCGGCTTATGACAACCATGAATCTCACTTTTGATCTTCTTTCTCCTTACTAAGCTTATGCATGAGCTTACTCCTCTTTTGGAATAAGAAGATATGCAGGTTGGTGATGTTTCTGAGGAGGAGTTCGAAGATCAGGCTTAGGATTGGAGCTTATGGAGTTTATGTTCTAGTTTAATGTTTTAATACCTTTTGAATAAGGCATTGTTGCCAGTGGTTACGGTCGTACCTTTCTTTTTAGACATGGATGTTCATTTGGGATGCTTGCATTTATTTCAGTGATTTATGATATAGTTTGACAGCTTTTTTTTTTTCGGTTGGGTTGTTATATGCAAGCAGTGTTCTAAAAATCGGCCAACTCGGCCGCCTAGGCGCTGGGCGGCCATCATCCGACCCGACTTTACACTACTCGGCTCTGTCTAGGCGGGAAGGTATCTAGGCGGGCTAAAAATCGGACTAGGCGGGTTCAAGGCGGGTCAAGGCGGCCAACTCGGCCAAACTCGGCCAACTCGGTCAAAGTGGTCTTTCTATTTACTCTTAAGCCTAATTTAATTATTAAAAAAAATCATTTCTGTTTCATCCCAATTTCCCCTCTCCCTCTGCAAATCGAAGCAAGCCCCAACCCTAGCCCCATAGAAAATTGCTCCGGCCACCCTCCAGCTACACCGTCGACCACCGGCCGGCCGGCGGCAACCACCGACGACCACCGGCCAACGGATTTCGGCGTCTAAGGAGTTTTTTTTTCTTTTTTTCCTCAAGCAGATTGACATACCACTATAAGTTTAAAGATGGAGGCCGTATAGGCATAAAATAAAATAAAATTTATTTCTCACAATTCGTGAACAAGAAATAGATAGAGTCCAAACTACGATTTTACACTGCACTTTTTGAATATGTCAATTGTATGTGTCAATTGTTGTTCACGAAATTGTTCACAAATAATTATGCTTATGCTTGGATAAATGCTTATTTGTTCACAAATAATAGGCTATTCTCATCACTCCAATGCTTATGCTTGGAGAAATGCTTACGTATCACGTGTGTTTGTATGTGTTTATTTTATGACTTGATTTTTTAGAGTTATGATATGTTACTACTTAGTATACTAGAGTGGTAGTATTATTATTTTTGGGGGTTTGTAGTAGTATATTTTTTTTTTTGCCATGTCCATTATTATTTATATTAATAAAATAAATTAAAAAAATTCCACATCCGCCTAGTCCCCGATTAGTCCCCCGCCTAGCCGATTACTACCAACTCCCCACCCGGCCGCCCGACTAGCGCCTAGCGATTTTTAGAACATTGTATGCAAGACCCTGAGGGTCTTAATCCCGAGTCTTTGGTTGTTGTTACTTCCGCATTTATTGTTAATTACTCTGATATGATGTAAGGCTTACGTGAGGTTTAGAGTTTTCTCTAAATGTCACGTGCCTAACGTCCCATTTTCCGGATAAGGACTCGGTGTCCGGGACGGGGCGTTACATCAGTAGTGATACATCCATTACTCTTTCAACCACAACATCTTACACAACACAATCAACACCATATATTCTGTTGGGACTCATCACAAAAAATAATTGATCATTTTAATCCATGGCTACCACACATGTAGTGGTTTGTGCACTATACAAAAGTGTAGTGCACATATCATTATTCTTTAATGATAGATATGTGGTGTGAAGTAATCATTGAGGTTGCAAATGTAGGAGTTGATTTGGGAGGTTGTTGAGGCCATAGTTTGAGATGCAAAGAGCCAGTGATGTTCGAAAAAACTTTATTGCAGGAGCATCAAATTGATCAGAATATGGAGGTGAAGAGACAATGAGTGTAGTCATCGATCACTGAAGGCTAGATTCTCAAGGATGCACGACATGGTTTGAATTCTAGGAAACATTTCCAAACATCACAGAAACGAAATTACATTGTTTAGAGGACTCTAATATGGGTTAGTCATCCCTAGTCACTCCGTTTACACCGTGGATACACGTGGATGATTCTAGACCACACAGTTTGAATTTGGGATGAAACTGTGTGGTCCAGAATCATCCACGTCACTTACTCCTCAAATATCCTCCTCATAGAAGAATTACCCCTCTAATACATACATACAGTGGCAGATGCATGTACACCAAGGGGGTCACGTGACCCCACTGAGATCCGAGAATTTTTTTTAGTATTAAAACGATGTAGTTTTGTTGTTAAAAATGTCATATTGTTGTTAAAAACTGTAGGTTTAGGCTCCGGTAACCCCACTGGAATAAATTTTTGGATAAAAATGTAGTTTTACGATCCGATGACCCACTGAAAAAAAATCCGGATCCGCCACTGCATACATGCGATTAGACTCGAACACATGCACACTGTTTGACTCGAGTTCGTAAACTCTTAATTACGGAGGCTCAACTTAATAATTGAGGTAAGCCGTAAGCCTCATCGACTATCAGTATGTAAGACTTTGAGGTATACATAAGATAAGACGTGAATGCATTATATTTTGGAAAAATTAGTATTTAAGAATTTGACAGAGTAGACAAAACTCTAAGGCACGTTAATTAGGAACGTTGTCTTTTAAAAGATGTTTCGTCTCACTCGTATGTCACTTAGGGATTAATCGAAAATCTCTCTCAGGATACAATGAAGGGTGTTTGATTCAAACAATGATTTGTTTGAATCAAACCCGAGCACACTCTGTGAAATTCTGATGATGCTGTGTATTGTGTGTATCTTCGTTTGCATATGCCGTGCCTTTTATAGGCTGTAAGTACTCTATAGACGAATGAATGTACCCTTTGTACGAAAAGGTAGGGTTGTCATTGTTCACCGGATGCATGCACTCGTGTACAGGGGCGCCTCTGGAGGAGGGCCTAGGGGGCCATGGCCCCGAGCCCCCTCAAAATCTATGAATTTAAGGGCCCTGTGAAATTTTAACTCAATAGTACATAAATATATTGCATTTTTTAATATAAATAAGATATTGCTATAAAGGTAAGCAGTCAAGTATAACTTGATAAGCAGCTATGGTTCAATTCTTGTTAAAGGCAAATTTTTTTTTTTTTTTTTATTAACCCTTTTTTAGAAAAGCCTAAATGAATATTTAGCCCCGAGCCTAAATATGGACAGGAACGCCATACTCGTGTAAATGTACATCAGTTCGGAAATGATGCATGAATCTGAAAATAAACATGCATCCAATCCAAAAATGCATAAAACCCTTAAAAACATACATCAGTTTGGCTTTCTAATCTCTTAAAAAATATTTTCCTCTAGAAATAAAAGAATTCGAAAATGTATTTACATCAAAATCATGTGATTCCCTTCAAAAATAAAATTAAAAAATTAAAAATAAAACACATAATGAAATTACTTGGTAATAAATGTTTTTGAGTTGACTGGCGTACGAAAGCAGAATTTTGCAGAGTTCACATGCATTTCGTAAATAAAAAAGGTTTTTTTTTTTTTGGAAGGTACATTCATAAAATTAGTCAATGTCCGCATTAATAGCGGAAAGGATTACAGGTGGGGGTTTAGTACCCCAAAAGTGCAAATTAATACAATCAAAAGAGAAGAAAAACCCTAATTTTGCTAAGAGATCCGCCACTTTATTGCAGGATCTGTTGACAAAACAAAGTTTGATAGAAGAAAAAGATTGCGCTGCAGATCGAGCAGCTGAGATAAGAGCTCCAATGCCAGTAAGGTCTGTGTCTTCATCATTATTAATTCTAGCAATGGACGTAAGTGAGTCAGATTCAAGAATCAAATTGCCATTCCATATTTTCGCTGTTTCCGTGAGTCCTATGCAGATTGCTTCCAATTCAGCCATTTCCACAGATGCAAGCTGACCCAAATTGCAGCTAATTGCAGATATGAGTTTACCCATGTGATCCCGGATGACAATTCCGGCAGAGCCTTTGCCTTCAATGAAGCCTGCATCCACGTTAGTTTTAAGTATTCCGGTAGAGGGTTTTTGCCAATTCGAGGGGAAGGGAGTTTTGACCTCGGTGACTTCATCAGAATCAAGTACAGAGCGAAAGGCTTCAAGAAAGGAGGAGTTTTGGTAAGGGATACGGGATGGATCAGGCTTGGTACCTTCAAAGACGGCTTTGTTGCGCATTAACCAGACGAACCAAAGGTTGGTGAAGAAGGCTTCGGCATCCATGGTGTGGTCTGAGGCAAGCAGATCACAAAGGTCCATAAAACTGTTATGATGGAGCTTTGTCAAAGGGTGAAAGTCCGGTGAAAGTTTCCAGACCGATTTGACCCACTGGCATTCCAAAAAACAGTGTTTCCATGATTCAAAGTGGCACTTACAGATATGGCAGATTCCCGTTGAAAGGTTCCTCTTTTGCAAGTTAATTCCAAGTGGCAAAGCTTCAACAGCAATTTTCCTCTTTCAAAAGGATTTTTTTTTTATTGGGTACAATTCAACGTTGATTTTCTAGAGTAAAGCCACCGTCATTTGTTTTATTATTTATGAGAGAGACGTTTTTATAACACCATTTTGCTGTTGTCATTTTTTCTCCATGCTTAATTTGAAAGGGCAATGTTTGTTGAAAGTTACTTATATAATTTTATATATTTAATATATTATAATTAATAAGTACCTTTTGAAATAGTCACAACCTCCATTTCATTTACTTGACTAAATCGCTTTCATCGATTATATTAAATTTATTTTCACGTTTTGAAATAAAAAACTTCTTTTTTTTTTTTTTTGAAAGGAAAAACTTGTTATTAAATGAACTTTTTAATGTTTACTGATTGAGGCTGACCCGAATATCTCCACGTGGCGCATATCCCGTGGATAAATTAGATGACCAGGGCAGGTCCTTGGGCACACAAAAGACTAGGACCAGGATGTGAGTTAAACATCAGGTCAGGTCCCTACTGGTCAGACGACCAGGGCGGGTCCCTCGGTCGAGACGACCGGCGGTCCCTGCGGTCGGACGACCGGGCGGGTCCCGGTCAAAACGACTAGGTCGGTCCCCTGGGTCGGACGACCAGGTCAGGTCCCTGGTTAGACGACCAGGTCAGGTCCCTGGTCAAGACGACCAGATCAGGTCCCTATTGGTCAGACGACCAGTGCAGGTCCCTGGTCAAGAGAGAATAGATCGAAGATCTGTATGTACATAGTGGAGCGGTTAATTACAGACGTGAGACGTGGTGATAATACATAACTACCCACTAACTCCACTTAAAAAGATAACCGCCTGAACTACGGTTGGACTTGATTCCAAATATATATATATTTGGATACGTAGGCAGCTTGATCTAAGTTCAGTCCATAACAAAAACTACTCTCTGTTTTTATCCTAGAACAAGAAGGCCCACACAGTTCTCCGGTACATTTCATACCGGGTTTGATCATTGGCGCTAGAAGGAGGGTATTTCTTGTTTCTAGTTGTAGATTTGCAGAGTAGTTAAATATGCCACCTAAGAAAAATCAACGGAAAAGGATCTAGCAAGTACAACCCATAATTTGGAAAACTTGCGGGAGGTTCATCGTGAACACGATCCGAAAAACAATCGATGCTCGGGATCCGGCTAGGCGAGGTCCTAGTGGATGCTCTAAAAGCGATGGGGGCTGCTTGAATTCCGGCTCTTTTTGAGAGTGTAAGAAAAGGAAAAGGAAATGAGGAACCATCACCACGGTAAAGGAAAAGGACGGTTATAAACGGGCGGTTTGAATCCGGTTGTCGGATTATCAAGGATAGAACTCGTCCGGCGAATGATGCAGCCAGAGTTGAATTAGACGCCATACTAGAAGTTGATGAAGATGAGTTCAATTTGGCTTCGCCTTTCGCGGAATATATTGATGCTTATCCATGTCCCAAAGGATTTAAGATTCCAAAAATCAGCCCGTATGATGGGACCAAGGACCCCTATGATCATATGCACCAGTACATAGCGCATATGCAGTTGTATAATGCTCCAGATGAAATGAAGTGTAAAGCGTTTCCAGCACTCTTATCCGGGAGGGCTAGAGACTGGTTTAATAAATTACAACCCAGATCTATAATCAATTTTGCTGTTTTAACCAAAAAATTCATGAGTATGTTCATTGCTGCGAGACCATTTCAGAGAAATAGCACTCATTTGCTTACCATTAAGCAAAAATCTGATGAAACCGTTTTGCAGTTCATCAAAAGGTTCAATGCTGAGTCAACCCGGTGGCTGACGTCGATGATCGTTTCTTAATAGCTTCGTTCGTAGCGGGACTACGGGAAGGGAGGTTACATGCTAAGTTAAATGGGAAAAATCCCGAACTATGGATGAGTGTTTAGCAATCGCCTTCAAGCACTTGTCAAGGTGAAGAAGCCAACCGTGCCAAGCGTGAGGTAGGGAAAGAGGATCACGGGAAGGACAAATCGAGAAGATAAACTGGATAAGAAACGCAAATCGGTTTGGGATATAGTCCAGACACCTATAACCGAGATATTGGATAAAAAAGATGCTTTGCAGGACAGATCAGAAGGATAAGAAAATAGTGGATTCCATGAGTAAAGATCAAGATTCTAGTAAGCGGCAAAAAGTTGTAGGAGCTGGAATGCAGTTAATCTGAAGAAATTTTATGTTTAAGGCAAGTAATTGTCGTTTTATTATTCTGCAAATTTTTTATGCATTGTGATACTATGTTAACTCTTTGAATTATGTTGAATGAAATTGTGTTGGCTGTGATACAATTCTGTTATTAACTCTTATAAAAAGAGAAAGTTCGTTAAGTCTGAAAAATCAGACCAGTTTAAGACCTCAGGTCAGGTCTTAAATGCAACAGACCTCAGGTCAGGTCACGAACTCTTACAAAAAGAGAAAAATTATCAAGTCTAGATCATGAGACCGGTTTAAGACCTCAGGTCAGGTCTTAAATGCAACAGACCTCGGAGTCGGGTCATGAACTCTTACAAAAAGAGAAAAATTGTCAAGTCGGATCATCGGACCGGTTTAAGACCTCGGGTCGGATCTTAAATACAACGGACCTCGGGTCGGGTCATGAACTCTTACAAAAAGAGAAAAATTATCAAGTCCGGATCATGAGACCGGTTTAAGACCTCGGGTCGGGTCTTAAATGCAACGAGACCTCGGGTCGAGTCATTAACTCTTACAAAGAGAGAAAATTTATCAAGTTTGAAACATGAGACCGGTTTAAGACCTCGTCGGTCTTAAAAGCAACGAGACCTCGTGTCGTCTTAAAAGCAACGGACCTCGATCTCGGTCGGTCGGGTCATTAACTCTTACAAAAAGAGAAAAAAAAGCTTATCAAGTCAAGTCCGAAACATCGACCGGTTTAAGATCTCAGGTCAGGTCTTAAATGCAACAGACCTCAGGTCAGGTCATTAACTCTTACAAAGAGAGAAAAATTTATCAAGTTTGAAACATGAGACCGGTTTAAGACCTCAGGTCAGGTCTTAAAAGCAACAGACCTCAGGTCAGGTCATTAACTCTTACAAAAAGAGAAAAACTTATCAAGTCTGAAACATCAGACCGGTTTAAGATCTCAGGTCAGGTCTTAAATGCAACAGACCTCAGGTCAGGTCATTAACTCTTACAAAGAGAGAAAAATTTATCAAGTTTGAAACATGAGACCGGTTTAAGACCTCAGGTCAGGTCTTAAAAGCAACAGACCTCAGGTCAGGTCATTAATTCTTACAAAAAGAGAAAAATTTATCAAGTCTGAAAAATCAGACCAATTTAAGACTTCAGGTCAGGTCTTAAATCCAGCAGGTCTCAGACCTGGTCATTAAGCTCTTACAGAGAGAATGATTTGTTAAGTGTGAAAACTCAGACCAACTTAAGACCTCAGGTCAGGTTTTAAAGTACAACAGGTCTCGGACCAGATCATTTAATAGCCTTTAGTCAAAAGGAATGACGTTTCGACTAGGCGCCGCTTGAAAAGATTACAACAGGTAATTATGGTGGCGTTTGAGATAACCGAGGCAACGGTGGTTACACCACCTACATGGTACACGTAAAGAATTTATAAACTTCAGATCTTAATCCGCTTGTAAAATAAGATATCATCGATTAAGATCTGGGGGGCTTTGATTGAGGGCCGACCCGAATATCTCCACGTGGCGCATATCCCGTGGATAAATTAGATGACCAGGGCAGGTCCTTGGGCACACAAAAGACTAGGACCAGGATGTGAGTTAAACATCAGGTCAGGTCCCTACTGGTCAGACGACCAGGGCAGGTCCCTGGTCAAGACGACCAGGGCAGATCCCTACTGGTCAGACGACCAGGGCAGGTCCCTGGTCAAAACGACTAGGTCAGATCCCTACTGGTCAGACGACCAGGTCAGGTCCCTGGTTAGACGACCAGGTCAGGTCCCTGGTCAAGACGACCAGATCAGGTCCCTATTGGTCAGACGACCAGTGCAGGTCCCTGGTCAAGAGAATAGATCGAAGATGCCGTATGTACATAGTGGAGCGGTTAATTACGGACGTGAGACGTGGTGATAATACATAACTACCCACTAACTCCACTTAAAAAGATAACCGCCTGAACTACGGTTGGACTTGATTCCAAATATATATATATTTGGATACGTAGGCAGCTTGATCTAAGTTCAGTCCATAACAAAAACTACTCTCTGTTTTTATCCTAGAACAAGAAGGCCCACACAGTTCTCCGGTACATTTCATACCGGGTTTGATCATTTACAGATCGTGATTCAGTTTTCCATAAATTGAGATTTGATAAAATGAAAACTAATGTTTATTTTCCTTAAAAAAAAACAAAAAAAAAACATACAAACTAATGTTTAAATCTATAAAAAAAATCTATTATGGAGAGTCGGTGTATGTTTTTCATTACGCCTGTGTAAACCGACAACCTTCGTTTCGCATACCATTTGCAGGGCATGAGCTTCCGGCGGATTCCACTGTCACGGACTTATTTATACCTGGCTCTAGATTGTGGGACGTGTAGAAAATGAGACAAGTTTTTCGACCATGAGAAACTGACGCCATTCTCGAGACCACCGTTGCCCCAGAAGGTCACCCTGATCGACGCATATGGCACTATGATCATAGGGGAGTGTACACTGTCAGGTCCGGTTACTTCTTGACATTATCGCTCTATCGGTCATCGTCGGTGGCGGGACCGTCTACTTCGGGGGGCCAGGATCAAATGTGGAGAAACTGTTGGCGACTTCCTGTCCAGCCGCGTATTCAGCATTTCTTGTGGAGATGCTTACGATGACGTCTTGCCATTGGCCAAGGTCGCAGAGGAGGAACTTGGGGGATGGTATTTGCTTAGCATGTGGGGAAACACTCGAAACTATGCGGCATGTTATCTTTGAATGCGAGATGGCTGCTAAAGTTTGGCACGCGTCGCCGTACAACCACACATTACGGCATACCGCGGTCCGCCACCTTTGCGGAGTTCTTTATGCGACTGATTGCGGAGCAGGGTGTTCAAGACGCGGCCAGGTTTGTTTGGCTTATGTGGGGAATTTGGAAGACTCGTTGTTCGGCGGTTTTTGATAGTCAGGCGATTTATGTCTCTGCGGTGTGTATACGTTCTTTGGCAGCTTCGGTTGAGTATATGGAGGCACTGGCGAGCTATCGGACCCAAGGATCGTGTCCACCTTTATCTGATCGATGGTCGAAACCGAAGCCCGGGGTAGCAAAGAGCAATATTGATGCGTCTGTCACAGAGACGGGTGCAGGTATTGGGGGTGATCTTTCGTGACTCACAAGGCTCAGTTTTGCACTCATTTGCGTATCATTTTGATCCCGACAATTCTGTGGAATATTTGGAGCTTATGACCATCTCTTTGAATCTAGAGGAGGCATTACATTTACGGATCCAGAGGTTAGATGTGGAAAGTGATTGTTTGGCATGTGTTGCGCGTCCTCAACGACCAGGGGAGGATCTTACTGCTTACGGTTGTCTAATTCAGGACTGTTTGACATGTTTACCTAGCTTTTCACATGTTTCCTTTTCTTTTATTCGGCGTGTGGGGAATGTCCCGACGCATCTTTTAACTCGACATGGACTGATGGTTTCTTCTCGTACACTTTGGGGATCTTCACCCTCAGATGACGTTTTGACCGCTTGTTTGACGGATCTTAAATAATAAAAGTTCGGTTTTTCAAAAAAATATTATGAAATAATTCATACAGAAATATTTACACAGAAGTAAAATCCCAACACAATTTTTTCACTGTATTCTGTGTGTTCTTCGCTGAATCCTTAATTAATGGCCGGAATGAAGCTAGTCCAGGATGACGCTGACACTTCTCAAGCTCGGCCGGCGGCCGCAGCTGATCTAATCTCTGACGATGACCGGTCGGTGGCGGCGGACTCATGGTCTATTAAAAGCGACTATGGAAGTACTCTGGACGATGAGCAACGTCACGCCGACGCCTACGAAGCTCTCTCTGCTGCCAATTTCCGTGCAGCCTCCGATTACAAGTAATAATTTCTCCATTATTTTTTCAGTCATTGAACGGATTTGATTTCAGTTTTTTTCAAATTTTTTTAATATAATATTTCCGCCGCATCTTGTTAAAACCTTTTACTATAATAGCAAAATTTTGATGACTTGCAACAACTGGGCACATTTACTAGGATGAATTTGATTATTGAAAGAGTTAGATAGAAGATCGTAAACTGATGCAGAACTAAAATTTAAGGATTTTTTTTTTTGAACAGAAATTTAAGGATTTCATGTTTCATGTACAGTTGTTTGTTCTATTGGAAAAATATGGACGATTTGATTTTGCTTTAAATCTGTAATTTGTTCAAACTAACAGTTCGGACAAGGAGGAGCCTGATGTAGAAGCAATTCAGTCTATGCTAGGCTTGCAGAGTTATTGGGATGCTGCGTATGCAGATGAGTTGGCAAATTTTCGTGAGCATGGCCATGCTGGTGAAGTTTGGTAAGCATTGTTATGACATTATGAATCATCAAGTTTGAGAATTTTCCTGCATTTTAAAGTGTTGATCTCAAAGTGCCGGCTTGATTTTGAGGGCGTTCAGATATGTACAAAATAGCTGATTGAGAGTAACTTATCATATACATGTAGGCTTGATGTTTTCTTTTAGTATAGTGCAGTGTAAAATATTCTGCCTATTTGTCTTGCTGGTTATTGATAAATGGGTTTCTGGCAAATAGATTCGTCAGATTGTTTGTTTTTATTCAGTAACATCTAGTTTCATGACATATAATTGCTACCAGTGATGAACATAAAACAGTAAAGGGCATCAATTGTACACAAACCTTAGCTTACTTTTTTGCGTGCGTGTGTGTTTGTTGGGGGAGCCTGGTGTGTGTGTGTGTATGTGTAAAAGGGCAGTTTGTCATGTTAAAAACTGTTAATGTAGTCCAAACATTTCAATATTTCAAATTTTACAGGCATGTCAAAGGATCATAGGGGAGGCGAGAAGGAGGAGTTTACAGAGTCAGTTATGCATATGTGTGGTTGATACCAAGCTCATATATTGCTACGTATATGTGAAAAGAAAAGAGGGGTGGGGTGGGTGAGGGAATAAGGGAGGAGATCTAATCACAATCTCAGGATAATTGTCCTTCTTTTCACTTTTTCAAGTTGTCTTTATTTTGCCCAAGTAGTTTTGAAGTGTTTGCAGTTGTTTTCATCGATATTCCTTAATTCTTGTTTGATGTCTGGAGAACGCAACCTAGAGACGCTACTTGTAAACTTGATTCTTCCTATCCAAGTTGTTGAAAATCAACATAATTTACAACATGTTGTTTCTTCAAGTATCTGCAGCATGTAAAGGACAAAACAACCATTATATGCATGTTTGAACACTTTGCCCGTCATTTTCTAGTACTCTGGGTAACATTAGAACCTCTCGCATTTGAAAACAATGTGAGAAAGAGTTTCTTGGAATAGTATCCCGGTCTTTCCGTCTTCCTCTTTCCAATGTTTCAAGGTTTGTTGTCTGTATTCTTGATTAATTTCGTAAATGACCTGTGATTTGTAAAGGTTTGGGGCTGATGTCATGGAAACAGTTGCTTCCTGGACGAAAGCCTTGTGTAAAGAATTTTCTCAAGGCCACTTGTCAAACCATGTCAATGATGCCCGCGAGTCTGTTGATCAGTGTGGAGAGGATTTATCTAACTGGAGTGTGCTTGATATTGGGACTGGGAACGGTCTGCTTCTTCAAGAGTTTGCTAAGCAAGGGTAATAATTGTTGTGCTTACATCAGTTGTATTTTCACGTCGTGTCTTTTTTCCAAGGGAATATATTACAGCTATCAACTCTGGCATCTTGAGAAGATAAGACTCTGCCAATGACTGTAAATCTTAATAGAGTGCTTAAATATTTTTATTGCCTCCAAACATATTCCTTATCAATATGCTTTTCGAACGGCAACCTTTGGACCTAATCACCTAATAGGACATGTTCTTCAAAGAATGTAATATTGAGTTTTGTATGCAGGTTCACTGACCTCACCGGTACTGATTATAGTGAAGGAGCCATTGACCTTGCTAGGAGTCTTGCTGTACGTGATGGATTTACCAACATCAAATTCCTGGTATAAGATGGCTTTCGAACTTTTTGCTAATTAAACCCATGTTATTGCTTTAATCATGTTTTTTGGCAGATTCTCCCAAGCTGTAATTATGTCATTGTCTTGCGTCTATTGGAAATATCTTTTTAATAAATATACACCATCTGTTTCAGGTTTTGATTCTTTTTCTCATTAATATACAGGTAGATGACATTTTGGACACAAAATTAGATAGGAAGTTTCGGCTGGTTTTGGATAAGGGCACTTTTGATGCTATTGGATTGCATCCTGATGGTCCTGTGAAAAGGTAATATACTGTTTTGCTACCATGTCTTTCATCTATCTACATAATGGTGAATATATACCTCTTCAGTCAGACGAGGCCTACGCAAGTAGTGTTGGAATTCATCTCATGCCGATTTGTTTGTTTGTTTTTCCTTTTTAAGTTCGCATGAAATTTTTTGTGTATGTCTATGTATATATCTATTGTACCTGGTTTCAATCAATTCATAGGCGACTTTATGAATTATTCTCCTTGGCTGATGTTTTTGCCTTTTGTCAGAGTTATGTATTGGGACTCTTTGTCAAGGCTTGTTTCTTCTGGTGGATTACTGGTGAGTTAAGATTACAGCTTTACGACACCCCCCCCCCCCCCCCCCCCCCACACACACACACACTCACTGGGTCTGCTTTTCGATGGGTCTGAAGACTAGCTGCATTCCGGTTATTTTGGTTGTCTTCCCCATTGGTGCACTCTAGGTTGCGCATGTGCATATACTAGGGCGTGGGATTTTTGAAAAGAATAAGATACGGCTATGCAGGGCGTATGCGTTAATTTTAAAAATACACTGATCTTCTTGTACATAATAAATGTACATGGACCAAATGATAAATATCAAAAAACATAAAATAAAACACTTTTCATTGGTTTTCTTCATTTTTGGTAGTTTTCCATCATTTTGAACAACTTTTTATTCATTATATGGGGATTTGTACCCAATTTTCTACATGGTTCTCAATGTAACATATGCGTCTTATGGATATGCATATTCGAATCTCGTTTCAAACTTTAAAATTACAAAAGAATTCGCCCCCACTGTCCTAAGTAACTGGTGTGTGTCTGCGTTTACGGGACTAGTTCCTTAAAGTTTTTTGCGCCTGCAGGTGATAACATCCTGTAACAGCACTAAAGATGAACTGTTACAAGAAGTTGATGCATTCAACCAAAGAAGGAACACTAATGTATCCCAAGGGTCAGAAAATACGGGAGAGGCGCAGGTTTCCAGAGACACGCCTTTGTTTCGTTACATTGATCACGTACGTTCTTATCCAACATTTATGTTTGGAGGATCCGTAGGATCTCGGGTTGCCACAGTAGCCTTTATAAGGAACTGATTTTCTGTATTGATTGTGTGCATTAGTTGCCTGCTTTCGTTTTTGAAATTCGATGTGACCGACTTCATGTTCTCACGAGGAGGGTTTACATGCTAATTTATTTGTGACGAGAACATCCATATTAGCTTTGGATTTGCACTGTAACATTGATTAGCTTAAGGTAATAATCTTTGTGACTTTACCACTTTTTCTTGCTGTTTGCCATATTTCCTTCTGGGGAGGCCTTATTATGTTTAACGCCTTTAAGTTTAACGCCTTTAAGTTTAACGCCACCTTAGAAAATCTAGTTGGGGCACCACCACATCCTGAAAAATACACTTGTCCAGGGCACACGTGAAAAGTAATAATTGACTTTGGAAAGGGCGATTGTAGGATCAACCTTGGAAAAGTCATCCTTAGATGGGATGAAAATAGTCATCAGATGTGGTGCTACTGCTACTACAGGTGAAAATGACAATGTTGTTATCAAACTGACATTGTGGTGTCATAGGTAAATAAACGGAGGCATGTATATTAGGGTGAGCTTGGATTGGTTTGGGTGGTTTGTGTTGGTTTTGAAAGACTCGGGTCGGTTTGGGACGCCATTATTCGTTCCCCAAACCAAACCAAAACGAAGTCAACCCCAATGGTTTGGTTCGAATTGGTTTCGGTTTGGATTGGGTTGATTTCGGTTTAACAAGTCTAATATTTAAAAAAAACATGACAAAACCAACTTTTTTTTACATAAGCTCTAAATAGCTACATCTAAACTAAAATAAATTAAAAACCAAAATGATAAAAAAAACAAAAAAAAAAAACCCTTAAAACAATAACACTTTACAATATAATTCAACTACATACAATCCTTCATAGTTGCATACTTACATACATACATTTACTGATTTACATATTTACATCAAAAAAGCAAAAGACTGAACTAAACTCTACTATTGGGCTAAGTGGACCGAGAGTCTAAGATTGTTATATAATGGGTTATATTGAAGAAAAAAAAAATTGGGTTATATTGGGTCGGTTGGGTATGGGTATAATATATATATAATTAATGTATGAAAATTTTGGCTTGGTTTGGATTGGATTGAGTATAATTAAAAATATCCGAAACCAACCTAATGCAATTCGGTTTGGTTCCAAACCAAACAAATTCATTTGGTTTGTTATTGGTTTGATTAATTTGGATTAGTTTGGATCCGTTTACGATTTGGATTGGTTTGCTGTTAATTTTTTTGCTCAGCCCTTATCATTGCCCCTTAATTTGGCACTTTTACTGAGGTGCCACTAAAAACACTCCTTCAATAGACAAAAGAGTTCCCCTGGGAAAACACTAATATCAATAATTGTAACAATACATATATATATATATATATATATATATATATATATATATATATATATATATATCGTGACATCAAATCGAATCGATCGTGACATCATACTCAAAGTTAGGTCTGAGCATTAGTAGAGAGAGAGAGAGAGAGTATGTTGAGATGAGTGTTTATTTTTATCTTAAATTCAAAGCTAAAATGTCAAAGCAAAGTCAACCTACTTGTTTTTTTTTTTTTTTTTTTTGTAGATGTCGGCAAAGTAGATGTCTTTCGGTGGCGGGGCATGATCCGGACACGGGTCACCGTACCGTAACACACAAGATAAAGCTTGGCAGCCCATGTGATTGCATAAACGAGTAATCGACACATGTCATCCGTTGGATCATAATATATAAGATAGCACACTAGATAGATCTTTACAGCACACGTGATTGCATAATGTGTACATAGTATACACTATGTCGATCTCTTGGATCATAACTAGTAGAATTCTCATCCGTATATAAACGTGGGACATAAAAATCTTGTTAACTCGGATTAGCTTTTTTAGATTAAGCGATGACTGATGTCTAAGTAGTTAACTGGATTTTTTAATATCTCAATTAGCATTATCAGACATATGTTTGAGGACGTTACAAACGAGATCTATGATCAATGTTACTCAGGTGTGTTGTTATATTGCAAAGAAGGATCATTTATAGGTTGGATCTGGTTTTAAAACTTTAGCTTTGAGGGTCTAAGTTGAAACCATAATTAACAAACAATTTATACATCATCATCAATAAAGTACTTTAATAGTACTATATTGTATGAAAAGAAAATCACTACTACGTATCGTATCTACTATCTAGTGAAGGGGACACCTTATCTGCAAAATAAATGAGTCATTTATGTGAAAGGAAAGCATTGATAAAGTTATCAATCTGTGGCCATCATTTGTACTACTACTTTTAATCTAAAGGGGTGGTCCACACTTTTAGTAGTGGGACGTTAGGTTAGGAAGACAGGTGGTGGTTCCACACTTATTATTCTGCATAATAATAATTAATGGAAGATCCTTAAATAGTTGGTACTATTGTACCACTGCTGCTTCATAGTTCATAGTTCATACCCTTAAAAAAAAAAAAAAAAAAAAAAGGGAAATTCTTCTATGGTGAGTCCATTTGAGTAGTAACACACGTGGATGATTTTGGACCACAGAATTTTAACTTAAATTCAAACCATGTGGTCCAGAATCATCCACGTGTGTCTACGGTGCAAATGAAGTGACTATGGAAGAATTGCCCCTTTAAAAAGACACCGTGTAAAACTTCAAAAATGATAGGTTTACACGATTTGATGCAAATAAAATTTACAACCTTATAAAAAGTTGATTAATTGTTATGTAATTGGCTTTCAAAAGGGTCGATTATATAGTTTAGAAATCGAATTTTGAAATGTGGAATGAATGTGTCTTGTCGTAATAATGTCTTGCCATATCCAAATTGGTATCATGTGTTGTGATCTGGTCAAGTGATCAAACATCCAAATTGGTATCATGTGTTGTGATCTGGTCAAGTGATCTGTTTGAAAAAAAAAAATCCTACAGATCTTCATTTTATGAATGTGTGGTCAGATCACACTCACAATTCCCCAAAACAAGGGGCTTTCATTCCACACGATCTGACGGGTCGTTTTATCGTAGGGGCTTTCGCAGTAGGGAGCTGCCTGTGTGACGGGATCCGGGCCACGCGGTTTTCGAGGTGGAATACACAGTCTTGCCCCCGTGGTCCACCTCGAAACCGCGCGTGCCCGAATCGTCCGCCACGTAGGCGCTTCCCTACTGCGAGCTTCCCATAATAGAATTTTCCCGATCTGACCTCATGCGGTGCCACAGTAGAGTAACAGGAGGCTTTTTTACTGCAGAGGATCGGACCTCATGTCATGTCACGAGAGGCTTTCAATGCAGAGGATCTGACCTCGTGGGGTGCCACAATAAAATAAGTTTGATGTGGTACTACTTACAACACTCAAGGTAAAAACACAAAAATACCAAGACTTGGGCTTGGCTACTTGAAGATAAGTTATCTTCCTTTTGTGAAATCCTACTAAGATAAAATGTGATCAATTTTGCAGAGTTCACAGAAGTGTATTAATGGTTTCCTGAGATCAAACATCATCAGGCATAAGAAAGTAGCAACTTAAAGTAGATTATAACATACAATGTAAGAGAGAAAATAGCAAAAATATGTTGCCAAAAGAGAAGTGCCGACGCTTCCTTAACCGCGTAGCCTCTCAAGCTAGCCATTGCTCCAAACAATATAGCACTAGGAGCAGTATACTGCAACAGAAGCACAAACCTATACATCTGATCTCCATGAATCAAAAACCCCAGTTTATCAGCCATGTATATTACCCCTATCCCGATCGAAGGCAGCACCAAAAGTCTCGCGATTATGATCCCAACCGTCGTTCTTGTCCCGAGTCTTGATTCGTTAGGACCCCCTCCTCTACCTTCAGCAACCATCCCTCCAAGAACTAACATCACTGATGGCACTAATGGTGTAGCCATCATGTCTAAAGAATCTGTTATAAACGAAAGCGCCGCGTCGTCATCAAAGACTGCAGATTTTACAAAAGGGATCATTCCTACAATGAAAGCTAGTAACATAGCTATAACTGGTGGCTGGAGGATATCGCGAACCGGGGTCTGTTCTGCTACAACTCGTATCTTTCGTACCATTCTCGGCTCTGCTAAACACCTAATCGATTTCGGGCTAACGGGTTGTTGTTGTTGTTGTTGTTGTTGTTGTTGTTGTTGTTGTCCTTCTTCAGAAATAATATCAATTGAAGTAGTTGATTTGTGTGTGAAAATCTGGGCTATAATCGGTGTTTTACTATGCTCTGTTTCTTTTTCTTCCATTCCAGGCCATTCAGCTTCTACTAGAAGAGGCCTGCTTAAGTCATTTCCATGACTTTCTTCTTGAATTTCTCCATTATTTTCATCTTCAACCAATTCATAATACTCTAATGGAGGCTCCATCATATGATAAACAAGTGTATAAACAAGAATAGCAGCCACCCATTGAGCAAATGACACATAAGCTACACCAGACCTATGACAATCTGGACCAAAAGGATTATCATCACTATGACATACTGATCCAATTATAGCTAAAGGAAGATTACCCGTGTTCCCAAACGCCGTCACGATCACTGTAAACCGAAAGAATTTAGGTGGAGGCCGAGTGATCACGGCTACCAATAATCCAAGAATACAACCAATTGCAGTACTAATGATCACGTTAACAGGTATGAACCACCATAGTTTAAAATTCTTGACTGTAATTGATTCCCCTAAGTGTATGAAGATCGTACACGGCAAAAACAACGCGAAAACGAGCTTACTCAGAAGCTTAAATGTTGGTCTTGGAACAAGCTCAGTTTTTGCAAGAACTATACCAAAAACAGCTAGTGATAAAAGCTTCAACAATGGTAACACAGCTAAGCTTATATATTCACCTCTGTACCTCAAATTTGTTTCATTCTGAAACCCCAGAAAATCCATTTATTCACAAAATAACCCCCCAAAACGAAAATGGATGGTCTAACAAACCTTGAATCACAGAGTTTTTATAAAGCAATGTAGCTGCAGCTTGATTAAATGACAAAATGAAAAAGCTTTGAGAAGAATATAAAAAAGGTGTCACCTTTTTGAGATTCTTGAAGAACACTTGAAGAAGAAGAGACAAGTTTAGATAAAGGGAGAGAATCAATATTGGGTAAACAGAGGAGTTTGGAAGAAGGGAGATGGTTTATGGTGGAAAGAATCATGAAGAAATGATGAGTGACAATAACGTGCAACAACTTATTCATTTTTTAAGCCAATTTAGTGCTTTGCTACGCAACGTATCGTTTGTTTTCATACTCACTTATCATTAAAGAATCTCTCAATAATGCTACATGTTGTCATTAATGTGTAGTTGATAGGATTAAATATAAGTAGTACTGCGGTGGTCTCAAAATATAAGTCTGCTTAGACATTTTTATACGGATTAAAAAAGTACTTAAATGTCGTTTGTTTTAATGACAAAAGTCTAAAATACCCTTTAACTCTCATTAATGTAATAGTTGTAAAATAAATTAGGTGTAAGAGGAAGAAAAATGTAATAAATGCTCTATTAATATTCTAAATGTATATATATTATAGGACAAATTCAAAAAACTATACGGATTTATATTTTGGGACGAACATAGTACTATTTACAAGTCAATATTAAATAGTAACAAGAAAATTAGAGAAATGCTATTATTGTTAGGAAATGTACGCGGGAACGCACGGAATTTAAAATTTATTTCATTTTAACCAGGATCAACTTCGTTTAAGCAATAAACAAATAAGTAGTATACGATAAAGTTACCTTGGATGATCTAAAAGATCGAAGCTTTTATCGTCTATAAATGAGTAGCGGTGCACGGAGCCGCCCAAGCGTTCAGCCTCTACCGCTAGTCCACACGAACAACACCCGCCGGAATCCACCATTGGATTGCTACCGGAAAAAGTCAAATGCTAGATCGTCTTTTTCTCTCTTCAAAAACTCTCTCCTAAGAAGCTCTCTTTTTATCTCATTAAAATATTACAATAATATTGTGTTGTAAAAGAGTTGCACAAGTCCCCTTTTATAGGGAGATAGACGCATATTCACATCCCAATTTGATTGGAAAAGTTTCCTAATGCATACAGGAAAAGAAAACCAATTTCCAATAAAATAAGGAAAATAGATATTCTAGATTTATCTCATTAATACTTGATATCTTATATTAAATATTTTCCAAGACATATATTGACAATATATCTTATTATATTTACCATAAATCAATTTACACGTATGTACAAATCTATACACATTAATATCTAATATTAACAATGTCATGATTGACTAACTTGCATAATTCACGTGTATCAACATGTACATATGAATATGCGCCATATATATATATATATATATAATTAGTCAACATGATTAATAATTAATTTGCGAAATACATGTATGTATCACATATATATATATTTTTCGACATATACATCAACTTATGTAAATTTAATTAATCAATATAATTGATATCTTGTATTTAATTTATTCACAATAAATAAATATCACCATATTAATTTATTACTATAACACTTTATAGTCGAGATAAATCCTTTCCTTATTTGGTTATCACTATAACCGTATTTTAATCCGTTTAGATGTTCTTATGTGTGTGACCCGATAGGCTTCCGAATATGTTGGTCGTAGACACAAAGTGAAAATTACGAAAATGCCCTTCATGCCTAACGATCACGGGATAGCGTCTAGCAACACACCGTGACCCCCAATCATTGGAAGAGTCAAATGCAATGACTACTACTTTTCATGTGAAATAGTTACCGTGTAAATAGAATCCTATCGCTGTAATAATATACATACGGTCGTACGTCGA
The DNA here is from genome assembly GCA_036785695.1 of Gentiana straminea. Classification (NCBI taxonomy): domain Eukaryota; kingdom Viridiplantae; phylum Streptophyta; class Magnoliopsida; order Gentianales; family Gentianaceae; genus Gentiana; species Gentiana straminea. The sequence goes on along the minus strand of JAVUPR010000314.1, from coordinate 6,827,540 downwards.
GTGTCAAAAATCAATGATTGTATCTTATAATATGGATATCATGCTTTCTTGAAGTAACTCATTTACTTCCACTTTGCAAAGATTCACGAGAGTAAGACATTCCTTATAAAAAGGCTCTTTCGGATATTCACCCCTATTTATAGGGTACACGATTTCCAGACGAACAACATGTATACTCCGCATGCTTCGGTATCATACCCAATCACTACCGCATGATCGCCCTGTGGTTAGGGAAAACCTCAATAGTGTCAAAGAATGAAAATCCACATCGTGATGCCATGTAGACTCTGGTCCTAAGGATAATTACACAACCGCCACATAGTGTGACACTTAACAGTGTAAGTGGGTCAGTCTAACGTACGCATTCTCTAATACACGTCCACGTACAGTCCAATTGTCTCTACGCTTCGATAGTCGAGATCTATCCTTGCCCTTAAAGACATAAGACATCTAATACGTGCTAGCCTGTTCGTATTATCAATGCCCTGTTTAATAGTACATCAGCCTAGAGACATTTAAGTATCAAACGTATTAAAGTGATTAGAGATCTCATCAACCATAATCATCTATCATGGTTTCTCTATCACAGTTTAATACTAAGGACGTTATCATATAACAATTCATAATTGATTCTTTAAAAGAACAAATATATGACAACAGAAAAGTCATTTATCATATGTATAAACATGAATAAATAGTAATAATGATCCGACCCGGTCGGATCCGGTCCAACCCGATTGGGTTTAGGACACTATTTCAACAATCTCCCACTTGGCCTAAAACCAATCACTCGCACACATAAGACCAATTTAAAACACAAGAATCTCATGGAATATCGCAACCAGCCCTAGCCGTGAACGGATCGCTATCCGTGGGGACTCAGACTATCTTCATACCATGCTCCAAATGATCAAGTCAAAGGAACCGCCTCAACACACACATGAATCTTTAACGAGACCCTGGTCCTTGCTTCAAACAATGAATCCACTTAGTATATCAGCTATATAGAAAGGGTGGAAGAACCGTACTAGGTTCATGAATGAACCTTCTAGATCCATGTACTGCTCCTGTTATGCCTCCAAGGCAATATTGTGTTTTGACTCAGTTGTAGAATTCACAATGATCTCTTGCTAAGAACATTTACAGCTCACTTTATCACTTAATCAAAGTGACTGCAAACCCAGACTGCAACTCCCACTCGCCTTCATAAGACTCAGGATACACGTCTATATATCTATATTTATCTGATTCCAAGTTTCGATAAACTAGGAAACCATCTTTAACTTGTTTAAGGATATTCTCGATATTCACCAGATTTACTTTCATACTTGCTTATGACTCTTCATGGACTATGAACATCTAGCATCACTTTTATGATGGTTCCTATCGCAGTAGCAAAGGAAACCTTCCATAAGCATCATCTTACTGATGGCCAAATTATAGTAAACCAACTTTAACCGGCAGAGTCCTGAGTCGGTTGTACTACAACGGCGAGCAAGGTCGTATCCCACGAGGAATCCGTCAAGTATCACAATCACACTCGTATTTAGTTCAGGTTCACAATAGGGGTGAAAATAATAGCTAAAAATAGAAAATTAAAAAAAATTGTAACTGTAAAATATCTGATAAAATGAATAGCTAAACTATGGTTAGGAACACTACTCTCAACACCGTTATCGAATCACTAAGGATGAGCCTTAACCTACCAACCAACCAATAGCTTCTAATGAATGTGTTGTGGGTGCAATCTCCTAAACTGGTCCCTAGACGCTAATACCACAACCTGGTTACCCTATATTCGGTTCAACGATCCCTACATGAGATTTAATTGACCTAATATGATAAAAACAATGAGACGCTCCGCATCCACCGAGTTCACGGCTTAGCTAGAAAAACCTTACCAAGGAACAGGCTGCGAAAAACTCGACTAGTTCGTGCATGGCAATCCTAGAACTCTAATTCGCACACTCCCTTGCAAAATACATTTATAGAGTTTGTGTGTATGATCAATTAATGGTTATCTACTCCACTAATAACATTAAGTTCAAATTCTAGGACACAAACATTCAAAAGATTTAATTTTTAAGTCCTACTCATCCCTAGATCATCGTTTAGACATCAATTTCGTAGTTCCGTCACATAATTTAGCTATAATAAATTTAACTACTCATACTAATCATAAAATCGCCGAAATAAATCAAGAAATACATAATAGGCATCAGGAAAATATAAATAAAATTAACAATAAAAAAAATTGAAGCAATTCATCAACCGAATCGTCACTTTGTTGTGTTCCAATCACAAAAGAAAAGAGAAATATAGTGATGTTGTTCTTCAAGAAAAATTGCAGAAAAAGTGAAAAAAAAAAACTGTTCTAATGACAGGAAAAATTCACTGCAGAGAAAAATAAAATTTTGATGTGTAAACACTATGTGTTGAAATTTGACCTAAGTGGTTGTTTATATCAATAGTCGACTTCCCGTATTTTCTTCTAAAAAAATCCCAGCAAAAGAAAATTCGATGCGGGAGGCGATAGAAAAGTGTCCCCTGATTTTCGTCCGCTTCATTCAATTCTTGTAATAGTGTCCCCTGATTTTCGTCGTTCATTCAATTCTTGTAATAGGGCGTGGGCCCCTCTTCTAGCAAAGGTACGCTGATTTGCTTTTGATTTGTTCTTTTTTTGTTTTTTTTTTTTTTTTTTTTTCCCCTCCTTTTCTTTATTCACAAACACTGAAAAGAGTACACAAGTACTGTGGCCACACTCTCCATTGATGATCAAAGTTGGGATCCCATAAAAACTGAATAATAATTTATTTATTTTTTTTCTCGATCGCAAACTCGAATCTCGCGTCATTTCATTATACGAACTCCGTTTTGGACGATTTTCGTACCGTTGTGACCTTGTCACGCCCTCTATCACGTCATACCTGTAATAAAAATAAACCACATACCCAAACGTGACAAACACCAATAAAACACACACAAATCACCCAAAAATATCGAGATTTTCGACGTAAACGTCTTATCATATCGTGATTCTACCCGTGGTGAAATGTGCCTATAAAAGCCACTCAACTACCCCAAAAGTACATCGAATAGGCTACAAATAAGGGGTAAATGCACACGAAATTATAGCAAAGTTGACTCTCATCAACTACCCCCACTTAGCGTTTGCTCGCCCCCGAGCAAATCAAGTGATTCAAAAACAAATCATGAGATCAACGTTGCGATCATATAGGCAACCAAAATATCAAATGAGTAAAAACTAGTCAACAAGAGAATAAACACGAGTCAACACGTATCTTACCATGGAAACGGAACGTGTGTGTGTGCATAGCATCTCAATCATTCATTATGGTCAACCGGCTCAGATTATAGACGCATGACTAATGGTGTTACACCATAGGGTTATACTTCATAATCATCTCCACTAATCGAGGTCAAATCAAGGCTAACGAAGGTCAGGTAGGACTTGCAAGGTTGTAACGTTAGGCTATGAGCAGGGGCTAAACGAAAGGATAAAAGGAATATCAAAAGAGAAAAACGAGTGAGTCTAATCAGAGCGTCTTACATATAACCCATAGCTCACCTCCTTTCAACACCGTATCATAAACAGGAGTAAAATGCAAAAAACAGTTGTCACCAAAAAAAAAAGAAAAAACAAGAAAAGAAAAGTGAATCGAAAAATTGAAAAAATTGAATAAAGTGTGAATAAAGAAAATCGAAGGCGTTTTGGTGTTAGTTGATTTGTTTTGAGATGAAAGGCGTAAGATGATTAGGTTCACTCGTGTTTTCTGAACTCCAGTCCCAAATTTCCTTTCGATTAGCCCCTGTCCCGAGCTTAACGTTAGAACCCTTCAAGTCCTGCTGGACCGTGTTTAGCCTTGGTTGGTCCCGATTAGTGGAGATGTTATTAAAATGAGCTTTAGTGTAGTCGCGATAGCTAAGCGTCTATAATCCGAACCGGTGATTTGGTCTATGACTTGGGAGCTAATTTTCACACATACACACTTCCGTTTGTCTGATAACGATTGAGTTAAGATGTTTGCATTCACTGTTTTCCTTATATTTTACTTTGGCAATGTGAGTGTTTTTTATACGCGTTTATGAAGTTGATCCCTTGGTCTCTTTTAATACGACTGTTTACTCGAGGATGAGCAAAGGCTAAATGTGGGGTGGTTGATGGGAGTCAACTTCAATGCACTTTTGTATGTGATCTAGCCCCCGTTTATCACTTTATTGGCATGTTTTGGGTAGATTTAGGCCTTTTCAAGAGTAATATCGTGAGTTATATGCACGGGGGGTAAAACCGTCACATCGATAGGGAACTCCGTTTTTTTAGCGATATTTGACTCTTTTTCGAGCACTTTTGTCTTGCGGAATTATGCGTGGTGTTTTGTTAGTGTGTTTATTGCAGGACTTACGTGAATCGAGGGCTTGGAAGGCGATGTTTTAAAGTGAAAGAGTTTATCAATGCACAAGTGTGGCATGGAAGTTGAGAAAGATGAAACGTTTTATTATTAGGTTTTTTATTTTTATTTTTTATTTAATGTTATTTTGTCCCACATTGCTAAATTAGCAAAAAGTCAAGTTTGGAGCAAAATCAAGGCAAACTGGCGTTTGCTATACCCCAAACTGGCGTTTGCATGAAGCCTACATCAAACGGCCGTTTGCCCATCCCAAACGGGCGTCTACAAAGTTGACACTTCATTCAGAAAGTTGGGTTTTCGGTACCGGACGAGCGTTCCATGACCCCGGCGGCGTTTGGATGGTTCGGCCCGAAGTAGAAAGCTCATACAAGACAAACTAGCATTCAAGGCAGGCCAGATGCTCGTTCGAATCTCAAGAACCCTAATCAAGAATCTGATCTCCAGGCAGACGAGCGTTCACTAGGAGGGCAAACGCTTGTTTGGCCCCGACAGCAGTATTCACCAGGCCTGTCCATTAATCTTTATTTTGACCCATCTTGGAGGCATTTTCTGGTCAATTCGTCTTCATGAAAGTTGTAGGGAATTGAACGAGCTTTCCAACGCATCTTGAATCGTTCAAATCGGAGCTATACACATCAAGTTATCACCGGTTTACCGAAGACGAGTTAAATGGGCCAAGTTGGTCGGCCCAACTAGGTCAAGGTCGCGATTTTTGCCTATTTAAGAGCAGCTAAACCTAAGGAAACAGATATTCTGACTTTTATTGGCCTAGACTAAGTTCGAGGCCGGCTTAGGTGCTCAACCCAGCCGCTTCGGTGGTTGTTATGACATGTTGACATCTAAAAGCCGGATTAGAGCTCTGGACTAGGCTCCGTATTTCAATTTCTTAGTTTAGAGTTTTATATATACAGAGTAGAATACGATATTCGACCGATGGCTTGGTGGAGTTCGTGCATGGGATCATTGTATGAATTAAAGGTTGATATCTTTTGCTGATTTGGGATTCAAAAGTTTTGATCTGCAATATTTTGATCTTCATTATTGTGAGTATTCCTGATTTCGATTTGTTTTCTCTCAATATGGTTTTGATTGTGTAGATCATTAGTTTGATGAAATTTACTCTGGATAAAAGTCTTGATTCAGATCCTTGTGTATGTCGTGAAATAATAAAATCTTCGATATTTTGTCTTGTTCGTATACTCTCTGTCCTCTGATTTTAACGCAAATTTTATATGCGACTCAATCTCCTCGTGGGATCGACCTCGGGCTCTGAACGCACTACCTACGATCGACCCGGTTCACTGCCGGTTAGAAAGTGAGTTTTGCCTAAGGTTTCGAGTTTTATAAATTGTATTTGATCGGGCCGGATTGCGAAATCTCTACTTATCAATGAACATGTTGTCCATGAGTTCGATGACGCGGATGTGTTATGAAGATGACGTTTGATGGCATTGATGCCATGATGATGCGTCCAGTTTCTTTTATTTCTCGTTGTATTAGCCCAATTTTGTTTCTCCTTCTTTAGACAGATGTTGCTCTTTTATTTCTAGACTTTTGTAAGGAAGTTTGTACTTCTTTTAAGACAAGTTTATGTTTCTTTGTACATCGTACTTGTAAGACTTTCGTTGTTTGAGGATACATTTCTATATTTAGTATGTTGAGTTCTTTTCATAGTAGCATTTATGATGTTTTGCCGAGTCTTTTTAGCTTTCGTTTGCTAAACTCGATATGACGTAGTAGAAGCTTACGTGTAATATTGGATTTATTTAATATTATACGTGCCGGATAAGGACTCGATATCCGGAAGCGGTGCGTTACAATGATGTTGTGCAGTAGAAGAATTTAAGGAAAGACTACGTATCTCTTACAACTTGAGTTGGAACTGTGCTCATCAGAGTGAAGCTACCTTCGGTGGAAGCCATTTTCGGCTATAAAGCTCTGATACCGACTTAAATTTTGACATCTAACATTAATTCGTTATATATAATCTTATCCCAACGGATAGAAACATTTAGAATACAATAATTATATGCTAATTGAAAATAGATAGAAGTTTATATAAACCAAATAATATATCCTAACAACTCTATAATAATTTAAATTCAAATAACATTATCTAAACAATCTATTTACTCAATCTTGTCGATCTCTAACAAGTACAATTTAGCATAAACAAACGGACACTAATCTATTACTCCACTCCATGAAGATAAAATAAATCTATCACTAGCTAGAATGCTAGATACATGACAAATGTATATAGGACACTTGTCACCCGTCATAAGCAGAGTTGAACACTTGTATCTTGATCTTCAAGTGTTTGAATATATACCATGGTTAGGCGTATGGGTATTATTGGTCTATATAATTGTTTTAATATAATCTTGAATTAATTTGGACTTTATTGATGCGATCGATGATTTTATAAATAAATAAATAAAATTTAGCCTAGTCATTTAGGCGTTCTAGTTTGCATGTGGCGTGTATGGACAAAAAATTGCCATGTGCAAAAGTTTGCGTATAATACATACTGATTAATACTTTAATTCGTTATGAAAAAACGGCTTTTCCCTAGCAGATTATGATTAAATTAAAATAAGTACGTAATATGTACGTTATCCTATATTTCAAAGAATGTTCTAGCAATTAATATGTGACGTGGACTAATGACAAACATTGAATCAAGGGGCGCCCCGACACTATATGGGCGCGCGCGCCGTGTCCGACATCAACACGCTGAATTCCGACACCGTGTCCGAAATTTCGACATTAAATTATATATTATTTAAATTTTAATATCCGACACACCTCCGACACGTTGTCGACACACTTGACACGGTCGACACACGTTCAAGATCTTAGCGTATACACCTCCCGACACCTTTTTTTCAATGTTTTTTTGATTAAACTGAAAATATTTGTTTTTTTTTTACTAGATTATGTTTATATGTTTTTTTGTTATAGACAATCGTTTTATACGCTTAATTTTTTATTTTTATTCATACGTTTTTTTTTTAAACTGACACCGTATAAATAAACTAACTATATCTATTAGTATTGCACGTTTTTTTTTTTTACATTTTATATAGATGTATATATGTGTGTATATACATATATATGTGTGTGTATATATATATATTATTTATGTATCGTGTCGAAGGGCGTGTCGTGTCGCTTAAATTTTAGAATTAAGTGACGCCGTTTCCTGTCGTGTCGTAATGCGTGCGCGTAATAATAAAAATATAATTGCATAAGTTGTACGTATGCTAATGCTAGCTAGCTCACTTTTAAGTAGGTATAAATGAAGCCATCACAAAGTTTCTCCTTTATTAGGTCTCCGATTTATGCCGACATGTGAAATGCTCGCTGTGTCATATGTTTACTGTCTGTTTTCTATCATAATGAATGATATCATATGTGTATTTGAGAAACACATCAAAACACACTCGACTCCGGAGTGTAATTATGAAACACGCGGTAAAACAAATACAAGAGATCGATGAATACACGACATGATTTCAGAGATGAAATCTTTTCGTATTATTCAAGGCCGAGTAAAATAAGGCCACAAACCAAGATTTTATAGTTGACTGAAATCAGGGAATTTACAATTACAAAATACATACAAAAATAAGGAAATTATCGTGGCACAACAAAATACCTTTTACATTATTGATCTTTATGTGACTCATATGAATCATTACATCACACATCATGATTAATGATGTAAAAATATGTCGTGGTACTTTACTATTCACATTTAGTTGTGGTATATACTATCACTACTCTATTGAATACGCAATTAAAACAAGAAAAACATTATAAAAAAACGTGTTGAAAAACTTCGAGCCAATATTGAAGGGAAAACAATATTTTTTTGCGTCCAAAATAGCTTTCCTAATTAGGGTCACACGCGAATTCGAAAAACGGACTGCTAAGCAAAAGATTATGGACAAAATACCATATCAAGACAAAACGGTTCATCTTTTCTATGTAATCAATCATAATTAATGTCCAGTTGCATAACTCAACATCACACGCTCCCGCATCAACACTTTTATATAATTAATATATAAATAATGATGTTAACCTCTTTTAAAATTAGTAAAGATATAAAAATATGTAATATCATGATCGTTGTGACAATAACATTACTCGTGTTACTTGTGTTAGTAACGTTTCTGAAGCTCCTAAAATTATATGCTAACTTCGTATCACAAACGTTAAGATTATTATATTAATACAATGCTGTACTTCATTGAAAACTGTCATATGTTACATTAGTTGTATTAACACAAACATGCATTTTATTTTATTTTCTTTTCTTTGAAAGGACAAACATGCATTCAATTGAAACTTGTTTATTATATGGACATTTGATCATATATTGTAAATGTATGTTGCTATTATAACTCATGTTTCATTCACAATGTGTATAGCTCACAAATTATCGGGCGGACGCATGATCTCGGATAATAGGGGACAATAATTTGTTTAAAGATAAATAAAAAATTTAAGGGGGGCAAACGATATGCTTTGTACATATATTAGTGTAAGTTTTTTTCGGGATCAAGAGGAGCAAAAGTTGCCCCTCTTGGTTATATGTGGCTCCGTCACTGCTTAAAATTGGATTCGGGTCCAATATTCCTAGGGCAATGAGCCCACCCCAATAATATTTAATTACCCACAAGATTGAAACAGTTGGGCCATGTCTACTATACCAACACATATGGCAGGTAACGCTAATGGCCCAAATTGGACTTCTCATAGTACATTGTTTTAAAACTGTTTTTAGCCTTTACTCTCCGAGTAATGATAGAGACACAACAAAAATTACACAACGGGTGCAACAACATGATCTTCCACCATTGATTTTGATGAGTGTTAATTGATTGTGTTGTGGACCCATCAAAATCAAGGATGGGAGATCATGTTGTGGCATCCGTTGTGTAATTTTTGTTGTGCCTCTATCATTACTCTTACTCTCCTGCCTCCATGTGATCCTGAATATAAGTTGTTTTGTTTTTAGTTTTTGAGAAGGTGAATATAGGTTGTTTACATTTGAAGAAAAGTGAGAGGCAGCTGCCATCAGAATGATACGGTGTAAATAGACCATCGCTCGGTATTACGACTCCCCAGTCAAACATCAGTTTTACAACCCTGTCGATCTCGTTCTTAGACATAATACAGTCAGCACGGCACTATCCAAGAGGCAAAGTTAGAAACAAACTGAGAGGGACCATACAGAGGGCTCGAAGTCAGACACCTAGGAGCGTATATGCTCACTGCTTTGGATGGACGGACCATCCCAACACATGGCACTCTAGTAGCCTAAGACCATACTTTATAATCCATTTTATATAATGAAACTGCATTTCACTCTTTCTCTGTGTGTCTCTATGGTTGTGAGCATCAAAGGTCGGCTAGGTTTTACGTTGAGACCTCATCCCATCCCACCACCACGCCTACCACTTTCATTTTCCACCACCACTCATCAACAAACACCCCACCACTACCATCCACCCCACCACTGTCATTACCCCCATTGCACACCCCGCATCATCCTCCGCAGCCACCCACCACCGCACACCCAACCCACATCACCTGCCACACTCATTACGACGCACCACTATCACCCACCGTGTTAATGGTCACACCCTATAGAAGTTATTACTTCCTCCCAAAATATAAATCGGTTTAGAATTTTTTTACAAAAATTAAGATGTTGATTTAATTGGACGTGTCATTAATTTTGATTGAAAAAGTTTAAAATTACATTTGACTGTTATCAATGTAAAGTAGTAAAAAATCGATGAATATATAATAAATAAATGATGGAAAAAAAATATAATAAATACTTAATTGATTTTTAAATAGACCTACATTATATGACAAAATCAAGTAATGACATTATTGCAATTTGATGATATGGTGAGGGCTTTTCAAAGGAACAAAAATGGGAAGACACAACTTATGGCATATGATTAAAGCCTCTCCTTTTTTTTAGCCCGGCTTATAGAAACGAAGCCCCGGAAAATCCGGATATGGAATGGCCCGAAAAAGGTTTCTCTTATATACTTGACAAATAATTGGACCCTTTGCCCATGCACGAATAGATTCTTTTGCTACTAAAATCCGCTAACTTGTTGCTCATTGAATAATACAAATTAGTATACACTAGTGGGGCAATCGTGTTCCGCACGATTTGGCCTTCGGTTGTTATGCTATAAACTTGGAATATTAGCCATCAAAACTAAAAAGCATACATGCATACTTAAAGGCGCACCGTACAATGCACGGTTTGTCCTCAATTTTTTTATACACCGATTATAGTTTTTATGTGTGCAATAAATTCATTTTAGCAAAAATAAAAAAACATGAACCTACTTCAATGCTTAGAAAAGCATCTAAACGCTAGTGAAGATCGAAATGCACATTCGTGCACAAAAAGACGAGCAGAGTTTCAGAGAAACAATAAAAACTACATAACAACAAAATTAAAAATTTCCAAACTCGAATCTGAGAATTGAATGCTCCAAATCAAAACCCTAGTGATAAACACGTTGATGTGATAACACCGTACCAAATCATACGATGTCGTTTTACTAAAAAAAAAATAAAAATAAAAACCCAACAGAAAAGGACAATACGGACGACGAAGGAAAGGATGCAAATTTAATAGTAAGACTAGTGGCTATACTGTGCGTTGCACAGTATGCCCTGGTTTTATATATAATAGTGGTCATATGGCCGTAAATAATGCGTTGTAGATTACCAGAATATGCATAATTATATTACATTAAGATAGCGTACTATTGTTGATTATAGATTTACATATTACCATCTAATAAAAGAGTACGCCGACGGGTAAGAAGAGATTGTTTGTCGCTCTGATTCATACTTGCATAAGCCTGCCGGCGCTTTAGGTTTCCCAAATTCCGTTTCTCATCGTCCATATTTATTGATACTAAGAATTTAACCGTTCCTAATGTAGTCAATAAACATAGTCATCCTAATACGTGCGCAGGCATACAGGCGTAGCAAAAGTACTGCAACAGTTGAAATAACCCAAAAAAAAGCACAACATATAAAGCTTTGTATAACAAAGACAAACCTAAATATTCTGATCTTGCCTAGGATATAAAAATACCAAAATAGATACCTACAAGATACAATTTTGATACCTAAAGTATAGGTGGGTCCTACAATATCACTTTCAAATAAAGGAAAACCTATATTAGTAACCTATTAACTATAAGGCAAAGTATTGCGTATTGTACATGTGGAAAGAAAGTGAGATTTTCTGTAGATCTCGTAACTACGGGGTTTGCAATAGATCCCCTAACTATTGAGGTTTGCAGTAGCACCTCTAACTACACTGACCTCAAGCAATCTCGTTGTTTGCTAAACCAAGTATCCAAAAGACCTTATTCGGGAAACTATAAAAACATCAGCAAACTAAGTCAAGCTATAAGGTTGAAACATTATATTTGTACTGCATACAGTAAAACCAAAAGTAAAATAGAAAGATCAAAATTTGAATACATCATAGGCAGAAAACAACAGAGCACAGTTTAAACAGGAAGGAAATCTGATTACACATTTAAGTAGAAGAATTTTAAAACAACTACTAACCTGGAAATTATTACCTTATCAGAAACGCAATGAAAAACAACAACAAAACCAATGTTGATCCAACTAAACCTGCAAAACAAAAGGAAAATTAGCCTATGAAACTGTATTGCTAACTAAGAGTTTAAATTCAGTCTAATCTTGCAACGGCTAATGCGAAGTAGAGCTTATATCACAAAAGTCAACCAATACGTATATTCACTCCATGTATCACCTCCACATTGATAATGGTAAGACCTGTATCAATAAATGGGTGCTACACTTTGATCAATGGCGACAAAAATATGGAACGAATATATCATTTTCCATCACAAGAATGTGGTTCCATCTGACGATTGATAAAACCTTGTCATAGTACTACACTAACCTTTCCCACTCAGCCGGAGATACCACCTCGGCCTTGAATCGAACCTCGACTTCGCTTTGATTTCGCAACTATTGATTGAGTCCGTTTCTCAAATTCTTCCTAAAATTAAACCAAGACACACATGGTAATGAACGGTAGGAAATGGTCTCATATCCAAAGGCAAGAACTTTGCAGCAATAAACAAAAATCAGTAAATGCTCAAATTTGTCCAAGAGAAATGATGATGAAATTTCAATCAACACATGGAAAATGCAAATGTACATGACAGTTTTAACCCTTACCCCTATCGATGGAAGAGAAACAGAGGTTTTTGTTGAAGCACCAAAGCCTTTCTTCTCCAATTGTTGTTCCTGATCTTGACCCCATACAAGAGGAACCAGAAGAACACCTCTTTTAAGAAGCTCAATCTGAAACCTTTCAGCCATCCGAATGGCCAATGATACGGTTTCCTTGTTCCCGCCGAAAATAACCCGCAAATTCACCAAGACATAGAGAATCACATTACTAAAGGGAATAAGAGATACTAAACAAAGAATCAAGTCATCTAAAATTGAGAAAAACTTTCAAAAGAAACTCGAATACAAGTGTCGTGAGTTATAAGATGTTAGTGTCAAAGTTAAAAGCTTAAACGAGTTAATATGTGACCTTCTTTAAAATGAACACATGAAAGGAAAGATCCAAAAACTTATTAGTAACTGCTTCCTGGCCTAACGGTATCTCGTAACTGCACAAGCTCAACAACCCTGTTAGTAGAAAGACGCAGAGGAAGTCTCGAAAGGGTCTCATCACGAGATATCTGTGCTAGTTGCTCTTCTTCTTTCTTGTTGTCCCAAAAGAACAATGCCACAAGAACCGTGATACCTGTTGATTGCTGATACAAAAGCTTAAATCATTTCAAAAAGCAAGACTTCGACATAGGTAAATTTAAGACTTTTTCAAACAAGTATCAATCAAGCATTAAATAAATTGAAATTAAAACAACATGGCCTTTACTTACCGCCAACATTAATGGCTGCATTTCCTGCAGTCTCCCAAAGATCAGGAGCGGCGTCACCACCTTGGACCGCACGAATCAACCTGGGTACGGTGAAAAACAATGATATACCAGCCGCTGCAATAAATGCCAGATAGAAGAATCTCCTAACCCCTCGGAATGGTGCTTGGACCTCACTAATGAGTTTAAGATCTCTATTGAAACTATAGCCTATATCTTCTCCACCGATTCTAGCCTGCAAGTCACAAGTTGGCATAAGTGAATTTCAAATAATTTTTTATGCTCATTGAACAGGGGACGGAAAGGTATCGAAAAAGAATTTCACTCATATATCATTTATGTGTTGCACTTACAGAAGACGAACACACAGAAAAAAGTTGGACTGAAGGAATATTATTACGTGTTGAGTAATACCTCGACTTTTGGCAACAAAAATTGCTTTATACCGTTTATTCACAGCATAGGAAAATGTCAATACAAAAGTACGTATTTAATGAATACAAAAGTATGTATCTAATGAATGTGGCACAACTCTTCTTTCACAGTTTTTTATGCCTCAAATGGTTTCCCCTGCCAGCTTCTTGCAAATGCAAGAATCGATGAGTTCAACCTTCGTGTCGAATTCCAGCTGTGGTACCTGGCCTCCAATGAAACACTTTTTCTGGTTTTTTTTAATGGTTGAATCGGTTCTATCACTAATGATAACAATTTAGCTCGTACACTTTTAGAATCAACAGCTCCCGAACAGAAATACTAATTTAAAACAAGCACAAATGCTCTAAAACTTTTGCACAACAAGCATCCTACTCCATTAAGCATTTGAATATACTTTCAGATTCCACTCCAAAAAGTAAAAAAAAAAAAGACCGGACTGATATAGCATGGGGACTTCTTCAAGTTTTATGAGGTAAAGGCAAGGGTTGAAAGCTATGAATGAGCTACGGCAACGTGCACTTGCAACTCTATTGGGCTCATTCATATTCACACGTAGCTCCATTAAACATATGGTTCAGAATAGAGGTCTAAGAAGAAACATGAGAATACAAGACTCAACCGTAGATCTATCAACCGCTTCACCCGGCAAATGTAAAGTATGCTACGTGCTCCTCTAAGCCATCAAATATCAATTGTATGAAAGCACAAATGCATAGCTCAAGCACAATAACAAACCGTGCGTATAAAAAAACCCAGAAAGACAACAGATAAAGTTGTATAAAACAGGGAGAGACCTAAATATCCTGATCTTACCTAGGACATGAAAAGAACAAACAAGGGAAATACATCTACCAAACAACAAAATGGCAAAAGGAAAGGCAAAATGATAAAGGACACCTTGAACCAAATGTCATATAGCTAGTTAATAAATCGTCCAATAAACACGCAAAGAACAAAATCAACAAACCATATATATCGAACAACATACAAAAACCAATACCATCGAAACAACCAATTATATAGTAAGAAGTAGTACCTTACGAACAAGGCAATGAAGAAGCACAGAAAACTGATTTTCATCCAAATTAAGCCTCGCAAACAAAAGGAACTTTTGTCTATCAAAGAACCACAAAAAGCATAAATCGAAGTCAATAACAACAAATTAAAACAAGTTTAGAGCAATACCAAAATAACCTACACACTAAACAAGAAATAATGAACAAACCATAAACCCCAACAAACACCAAGCAAACAAGGACAGGAAAATCAAATTCAAACCAAACCTGTCTACTCAGTTAACAAATTATTCAATAAACATGCAATACAGCATACACGGTTCATGATGAAGCAGAGTGTAAAGAAAAGTCATCTTGGCAAAAATAACAACGCAAAACGAAGCAACTAAGAAACAGGAGCTGTGGAATCAGAATAGGCCAAATGTGATCACATCTGAAAGCACAATGAAATACCACCAAAACGTTAGAATGACATAAAAACGAAAGCAAAATCGAAGAGTAAATAATCAATCATCAATCCGACAACAATCTGCAGCCCAAAAGCCGAAGCCCAAACCCAAAGAAATTAACAAACCCAACAATCAAATGCTACAGAAACGGGAAAAGGGAGAACAGCAATCAGATTACCAGAACCTTCTTCTTCTTGCAAGATAAGCACCAACGATTATATATACAAATATGAGCACAGGAGCACCGACAAAGGAAATATGATATGAGCAGAGAAGCACCGACAAAGGTAATGTGTAGATGATGAAAACGACAGAGAACCGTTTGAAAATGCATGCTGAACACCGTATATATATATCTGCTTCGATGGGCTGAAGTTCAGTGGCCATTTTAGCTGAATATTACTGGTGCAAAAGGCGGTGGTGATGATTTGCAATGAAACGACGTCGTTTCATTGCTGAAGCAGGGAAAAGAAAGAAGGCAGAAACGACAAATTTGGTAGTACAAGTATGCGCATTTAATAGTTAACTCTATGTTATGAAGAAGAAGAAGAAGAGAACAAGGTAACATATAATAATATACATAAAAATGAAGGAACATATATATTACATTAAATAAAGAGAAACTCAATATGACATAAACATTATGTCCATTGATTGATAAGTTCCATGTAGTTTCTATAAAACACATTTGTAAATTCTCAAAAGAAAAAAAACAAGTCGTAGTAATTATGATGATTTTTTATTATAATTTTTTTCCCTGGTCTTTTTCTCTTTTGATCACCCTATATATATGTAACAAGTTTCGGCACGATTCAAGTTTTTATTGTTAATTACTGAAGATCTTTTTCTTTTTCAGACAAACTTCATTACGAGATTGATAGTTAAGAAACGAATACTACAAAAGATTAAGAATCAAATGAAAAGGTTAGAGATCTTTATAAAGTTTATATATGCAAAGATACCTACAGAATTAAATGAAGCAAGATCCCAAAACAAATTAAAATGTCCCAATATATGCTTGTTGCCTAAGTTACAATTTCCCAACTTCCTGAATCAAAAGCTTCTTTCCCCTCCGTCTACTTTTTATATTACAATATATTTATTATAAGTTGATTTATTAACGAGTACGGGGTCGGTTTTATTGGCATTTTATACTTATTTTCTTTTTTGAGGGAAAAAGATGCTAAGATTTTATTAATCGCAGTCAGCAATGCAAGCACAAACTATATGAGAGGGTGGAAAAAAGCCTCAATCTTTACATCCAACAAGATTTATGCATTTACTGGCATTTTGTACTTATTTTCGGTACCACGTTTACATGTTAAAATTTATATATAATTTGATGCTCAAAATAATAAATGCATGTCAATAGAACTCATTTTAACGAATATCTAGGATTTTTCTTGACCCGCTAAAAGCATTTTTTTTTTCCCTTCATAGGATTTCGATATGCTTCCGGTGCCCTCGCCTTCAGATGAAGAAACCATCAGAGCCCTGAATGAATGAATTGAAAAAATACACCGTCCTACCACCTCTACACCACTCTATCACGTGCCACAACCATGTCTTACCCTACCATGCATCACCCCACCCTACCTTTCACTTCATCCTTATCACACCTATACCATGCACCTTGCCCCGACCTCACTCCTACCCGGCACCTAACGTACATCAGCCTTGCCTACCCAGGGGCGTCCCACAAGGCCACGGCCCTGGGCCTTCCTCAAAAGAGATATTTTTACGGCTCGTTTTTATATATTCGTAGTGTATTTTAGATATATTTTTATTCTATTTAAATTTAAAAAAATAGTAATATTCAAATCAATACACATATTTTTTTTAACTTTCGCAAGGTATCCTAGGCAATTGCCTGAGTTTGATCTTTCGAGGTACTGCCGGGCACCAACGGTGGAGACCTTTCCCAACAATGTTTGGTGTCGAACCCGAGACCTTTTGTTTAAGCTACCGAAGTCCCTTCCACTCCAACCAATCTTTGTTGGTAATCAATACACATATTTAATAATAAAAAGACTTTTTAGGCTAAAAATATCCGCTATATCTTAATTTTTTACACAGTCAATGGTCCTAAAAAATATTTGGCTTAAAACCCAAATTACACCGCGACGCTCCTGTGCCTACCCACCTCCAACTAGCATTCGATGTGTCATTTGTTATTAAATTAATTTCATTTCGTTTATATGTAAAATGTCATCATTTCATTCCTTTCGTTTCATTCCATTACCTCCATACGGATAAACCATAACTAGGAAAAGTAATTGTACTAGTATTATAGTTATCAATTTCTAGCGGATTCGGGATATCTATATGCCTTTCATAGATATAACAGCTAAGATTCTAAACGATTAATTGCCTGTCAACTTGTCAAGTAAAAACCTATATATATATATATATATATTTCAATATTCATTTCTAAAACTTTAAGTTTATGCGGTGGTCCAATAGGTCAATATTTCGTGTCTGTTTTAGCTTAACTTAACATTCGAGAATAATATATATATATATACTACTACTACTACTAATATTTATATGATTCTTAGCTTGCTTTCTTTATACGTTCAGTGTATGCATGGTTCAACATGTACATTAAAATTAAAGCACCGTTGGCTTTCAACTCTTCCACATACTTCCATTTTGAGAATCATTGTCCTCTTCAATTTTCAATATCCCGTGGGAAAAATTATAAATTAAATATTCATTAGCTTAAAACAATCTAATTGCATTTTAAAATAATGTGGGAAGACCAAAAAAAGACAAATATTTTTTTATAGGGCAAAATAGTGTTTTTCTTATAATTTACTTCGGCCCCACCTTAGAGCTTTTGGGTCAAGTGACCTCAACTAAAAATAAAAATAAAAAAACTAAGTATTTTTTACACTATTGAAATATCTACTTTATCGACCCATTAAAAAGTTTAAATATTTACCCTTGATCCATAATTATTCATTTATTTTTTATATAATGTATTAGAAACTTGAAATACATTAATTGTGTCGTTTCGATTCCTGACCCGCGCGTATCACACAATTCTTGTAGTCGTTCCTGATTATAATATTGTAAAAATATGTTATCTCATATATTGCACTTAGATTGTTGTGGTCACATCATTATAGTTTATCATCCTCATTTGCTAAAATGCATATTGTTTTTGTTAAAAATATAATTAATGAAATAAAAGCTGCTGTAAAATTACAACAGTGTCAGTCGTAAACTGTGAATAGAATCATCCAAGTGAATAGAGTGTATATTTAAGTAGCAGATAGATTTTTTTGGGTTTATTATTCGTATCCCGGTCAGTTTATTCATAATTGTCCTTCATTTACCGTTGCACAACACTAATTTCACAGAATCAACTGTTTCCTCCATTTACCGTTGCACAACCAACAATTTCACAACATCAACTATATGAAAGTCGAATATATAATCAACATCTGACTTCCCGCACTGTCGAACAATGATCGACGCTGAAAAAATCAAATGTTTGTTATACATTCTACTTTCACATGATCAATTATACTGATATATATATATAATGTATATAATACTCCAAACAGATCATCCGTGGTGCGGATAAAAATTCAATACTTACTATAGGACTTTTGTGCGCGCACACAAGATAAAAGGAGAGGATTTTTTATTTATTTTTTATTTTTGGGAAAAAAAGGAGAGGAATAAGAGTAGTATATTTAAAGCAACAAAAATTGGACAATAATAATATTGCGGAAAACTGACCTTGTAGTTTGTACCCTCTACTTTTTATAACTTTTTTGCGCGTTACTATCTGTCCATTTATGTAATTGCTTAATTAGCCCTTTTTTTCCTGTTCTTTTTTTATGTATATTTTTTATTTTGAGATTCTATACAGAGTTCTGATGCCTTTTCTCCACTCCCACAAATATAAATACCACCATATAGCCTCCTTTATTTTCCATAATCATTGTGCAACAACAACAACCACCTACCTCTCTCTCTCCCCTCCCTCTTATTTTGCCTTTCTTACAAATTATTACAACAAAAAAAAGAAAAGCCAAAAATGGGAGCACTTGACTATCTTGCAGATTTTTTCAATGTCACATTCATGGGAGTGAGAAGAAAAAAGAAACCAATGCAGGTAAACCCTCCCCCTCCCCCCTTGCCGGCCCCCTTCTCCTCTTTCATGAAAATATGTCTATATACAACATATATAAGAGTTCATGTATCTTTACGTGTATTCAATGTTTTCATAATATAAAGTCGACCCGTGATTGTTAAATTGCGTAAGATGTTAATTATTTAATTCCCCGACCACCAACTTAAGCTTTTTGAAGAGATAGTAATTCAACGGTGAGTGTGACCTTTACTTGTATATTCGTATGCATATATATCATAACTACTTAATTTCCTCCTTCATGTGTTAGAAGGATCATCATATATATATATATAAGATATAGAATTCATATGAATCTCGGGTGTTGCTACAAGCTAGCTATCGCAACGAATTACAAATCACACTTTTAATTTACACCTTTGATTATATATGTTGGGTTTACATAATAATCAAGGGCATAAAAATGAGAAAAAAAAAAACGGTTGTGTCACAAGAGTTAATAATAATTGAGGTTGAACCTCCTAATTATGATAGTATAATGTAAATGTTTCAAACTACATTTGGCAAACCGTAGTTGGTGAAAGATGATGAGTGTTTGTTACATTTTTTTCCAAAATAAGATGCAAAACTTACACACTTCAAAGAATGGAGTAGTTTACATTTGTTGCAAATATTTTTGTGGGCCAGCTTTGAAGATTTACTTCTGCAAATGAAATTAATTAATTGATTAATTATAAGGTTAATGAATGAAAATTTTCAGACAGTGGATATCAAAGTAAAGATGGACTGTGATGGATGTGAACGAAAAGTAAAGAATGCTGTGAAGAATATAAAAGGTACGTACTCCTTAATTTGCTTTATGTTATTCGATTTTACATTTCTCTATATATGTTGACTTAAATTTAATGATTCTTAGCTTTCATTTCTTGAATGACTTTCCTTTCCCCTTTACACACCCAACCAAGTGATTAGTGAAAGTGCTTTATTCTTTTTACATTCTTCTGGTCTTATTATATATTATGGGCTTGTTGCAGTCTTTTTGAAGATTCTTTGGGTGCAGTACTGGTGGGTATTGTGGAGGGGGGAGGGGGTGCATGTACCGATGTGTGTCATGATCGAAGATGAGTTATAATGCATGCAACTGGTATTTCTAGATTATAATGAAGCATATCGTGATGCATCAACTCACACTTACACACGTACTGCTTAGGTTATTGATCGAGATTCATCCATTATTTCGGAAATTATAAGGAATGCAATCTTATAATAAAATGTTATAACAAGTGATCGACACGACACATTTTTATAACCAGGATCCCGGTGAAACTCATATTAGTTATTGATAATAAGCCTTATATATATATCAAGATTAGTGATTAGCAGTACGTGTGTTTTGTCATTTGTTTTGACAATTTTGTTGTA
Source organism: Gentiana straminea (assembly GCA_036785695.1). Lineage (NCBI taxonomy): Eukaryota > Viridiplantae > Streptophyta > Magnoliopsida > Gentianales > Gentianaceae > Gentiana > Gentiana straminea. The sequence continues at coordinate 6,806,690 of JAVUPR010000314.1, read as the reverse complement.
TGAAAATGATACAGTATCCAAAAACCCTATAAAAACTACACCAACACGGCAACACAAGGACGTAAAACACTAATTTGGCTTAGAATCCTCGATTATGTATAGACCGCCTTGAGAGCGAGTAACTTATTCATTAGCCTGCAGTTGTTGTGTCATTAACTAACAACATTCTCTCTAGAAAGATGAAATAATTAATGTGTGTTTTCTTTTCCAGAATTTAACACAAATAAATTAAATAATTATCAGAGTTATTGTTACAACAATTAATATTGATTTAAAATGAATTAATTTCAGGTGTGAAGACAGTGGCGGTGGACAGGAAAATAAGCCGAGTAACGGTGACAGGACAGGTGGATCCAAACAAAGTATTAAAAAGAGTTAAAAATACAGGAAAAAGGGCAGAATTTTGGCCATACATTCCCTACAATTTAGTGTATTACCCTTACGCTCCTCAAGCTTATGACAAAAGGGCACCTGCTGGCTACGTTAAAAATGTTGCACAAGCTCTCCCTACCTCCAATAATACTACTGAAGAAGAGAAACTTAGTTTTCTCTTTAGTGATGATAACCCTAATGCTTGTTCCATTATGTGAGACCATATATATATATTTATATAATTAATATTCTTCTTTAATATTTTTTTTAGTCGGGTTATACTTTTATTTATATATATGTCAGTGTTGTTTAATTTTTATGATACAACTTGTAATGTACCGTCCTTATTATATTTTTTTTTTTTGAACAGCAATAAGAAATTTTATTAGGTCTAGTAAGGCACTAGACAAGATCCACCAAAGTCCAAAAACAATACAACTTAAGAAAAAATCACCGAACCTAATCGAACTACATAGTGTGATAATTAAAAGGATTACTCTTCCAACCGGCCCACTCAATGTACAAATTACTTTTCCTACCGCTTACCCATTCAAAACTTTTGACTTGACATTCTTCAAACACCTCTTTGGTTGTACAAGATTTGGATTTAAAGACTAGCGAATTGCGTCTAGTCCAAAGTGTCCAAAGTGCCACTTTAACAATAGCATCCCATAACCACCAATTCTCCTTTTGATCCCTAGCAAACGGATGAAGATGCAAGAGATTGTCAAAGCAACTAGGCACCGGAGTTGAGATATTACACCAACAAAAGAGAAATTGCCAAATCTGCAAGGCAAAGGGACATTGAAGAAATATATGAATCTCATCTTCCTCGCTTGCTTTACACCAAGGACAACTCACATCTTGGACAACAATACCCCTTTTAGCAATATTAGTTAGCGTAGGTAGCCTCCCGTGAAGAGCCCTCCAACAAAAGACGTTAATTTTTGAAGGTATAGCATTATTCCAAACCATGCACAATCTTGAGCTTCGAGACTCCTCCTCGGCCCATGAGAGAATCTGCTTTAGATATGCAACCGAGAATCTACCATTGGCGTGAAGACTCCAATATGGTTTATCCCCTGTTTCATCAATTAGAATGAAAGTAGAGATAATGTTAAGTAAATCAATAAATTCCCCACATTCCCTACCCCTTAAATCCCTTCTCCAATCCCACACCCACCCTCCAATGCCCCTCCTTTCTCTAACAACACAATTCTTTGCACAAGCAAGAGCATACAATCTAGGATAACACTCCTCTAAAGATTTATCTCCTAACCAAACATCCTTCCAAAATTTTATAGTACCACCATCACCTAACTTCCACCTCAAAGAATCTAAAAGCTTCACCCCTTTTTGCTCAATTCTAAAACTATTCTTAATGATACCCCTCCACGTTTTCCCTCTAGCCCTCCTAACCTCATCACTACAAAACCCTCCTTTCTCACCATACACGGCAACAATGACACGCTTCCATAAAGAATTACTCTCCACTTCAAATCTCCACCACCACTTTCCGAGCAAAGCTTCATTTTGAACCCTTAGCCCCCCAACCCCAAGACCCCCATGTTTTTTGTGTTTAATGATAGTATTCCAAGATATCCAAGAAATTTTTCTCTCACCTTTTCCCCCACCCCAAAAAAAATTAGCTCTCAATTGTTCTAGCATGCGTATCACGGCATCAGGAGCATGGAAAAGCGAGAAATAGTACAACGGAAGACTACCAAGAACCGCTTTTATCAAAGTTAACCTGCCTCCAAAGGACAACAACCGAGATTTCCACCCTGCAAGTTTATTCTTAACACGATTAATAACCGGTTGCCAAGCAGAAACGCGATTCATATTTTCTCCCACAGGCAATCCAAGGTAGATGAAAGGCAAGGAACCCGTATTGCAACCAATAGAAGTAGCCCCAAACAATAACTCATTTTCATGCACATTAATCCCAAAAAGCTTACTTTTCCCCATATTGATGTTCAACCCAGAAGTTAAGGCAAAAAGTTTTAAGATTCTACTCAAATTTTCAAGATTATCCTTATCCCAAGCACCAAAAAAGATGGCATCATCCGCAAATTGTAAATGCGTCAAACTCACTTCCGAATCATTAATATCAATACCTTTGAGTAACTTTTTTTCCACCGCCGTTTCGATCATAGCATTTAGAGATTCTGCAATAATCAAAAACAGAAAGGGGGAAAGAGGGTCACCTTGCCTTATGCCCCTTTCCATTCCAAATTCCTTTGTTGGGCTACCATTAATAAGAACTGAAACTGTGGCTGAGGAGAGACACCCTTTAATCCACTTCCTCCAAACATCACCAAAGTTCATTTGGGCCATAATAGAGTCTAAAAAGTTCCAATTCACCGAGTCAAAAGCTTTTTCGAAATCCGCCTTAAAAATAAAAGCTTTACGTTTGTTTTTCTTCAAAAGGTCCACAACCTCGTTGGCAACTAAAACTCCATCTAGAATCTGTCGGTTCGAAATATAAGCTGATTGAGAATCACCAATTAAGCCACCCAAAACTCTTTTAAGCCGTTCTGCCAACATTTTTGAAACAATCTTATATATGGAACCAATAAGACTAATGGGACGGTACTCTCTGAAAGAAGTAGGATTAGACCTCTTGGGAATAAGCGTTATGAATGAAGAATTGCATCCTCGTTCAAAGCGTCCGGTCCGAGCAAACTCTTGGATGAAATTCATCACATCATGCTTAACAAGATTCCATTGTGATTTGAAGAAACCAAATGAGAAACCATCAGGCCCCGGAGCTTTGTCACTCCCGCAATTCCACACCGCCCTTTTAACCTCTTCCTCCGAAAATGGTTTTTCAAGCCACGTCTTCATCGAGTCAGAAATTTTCTTGAATTTTGGAGACCGAAAGGTAGGTCTGGAACACACATTTTCACTAAAGAGACTTTTAAAATATCTCACAGCTTCCTCTTTGATTATCACAGGATCTTCCACCCACTTGCATCATGAATATTGTCATCCAGGGGCATACACACTTGCAGAGGGTTAAACACATGCATATAGTTATACTGCTAACAAAATATAATTAAATTTCATTTTTTGTCCCATTGAGATTCATGGAGTAATGTTTTTAAGGAAAAAAAAAATTTGAAAAGAGATTCATTGAGTATTTAAAAGTTTCTTGTATATATATTGGAAATATTTTTGCAAAAAAAAAATATATTGGAAATATATATTGTCCTACGATCCCACACTAAAAAGAAAGGGAAATCAAGATATGCTTATAATTTTTGTGAGGAGAACTTATAACTTAAGTTAACATTTTTTCCAGACAAGTGGGTTATCATATCCATTATTACTTGAGTAGCGCGATAGAAATTTATGTAAATATTACATAGTCCGGGTTGGCCCATCTATTAAATGGGCCAAGCTACCACCGTAGGCCCAACATCAAGGCGGGTCCCTAATTAATGATCGACATGTTTTACTTAAAATAAAAATTGTGTAGCTTCAACCTCAACTAGTCCAATAATAATGTGTTTATAAAATGAACTATTACTGAATTGATTTATATATAATGTGTGATATATAAAAAAAATTAAAGTTTGTCCCAATTAAACACATGGAATTCAATTAGAAAATTATAGTAACATTTATAAAAGTGTAAATAATGTGGCGCGTTACAAGTGGAAAGAAAATATCAGATTTATGATTTGTTTTTTAATTCGGTATCGCCTGACCGACCAACTAGCTAGTATCACCTGACCGACCAACCAACCGGTATCACATAACCAACCAACCGGTCGATCACGTCTGATCGACCAACCGAGAAATGGTCCGTCCAACCAATCCATCTTAGGCTCCTTTAGCATACGGCCAACCATGTACCAGAGGCGGATCTATGTAGGTTAAGGAGGGGTCACGTGACACCATTGAGATTGGAGGATTTTTTTAATATTAAAAAGATGTAGTTTGTTGTTAAAAAATGTAGTTTTAGGTTATGTTAAGAAATATTGAGATCGGATGATCCCTCCATAAAAATTCCTGAATCCGCTCATGCTCTGTACATAGGAAATATATAGCATCTCATGGTTTATCCGGAAGACATATAACATATGAAGAATATCATTTCAAGCTAATTTTGAAGAGTTAGTTCCTCAAAAAAAAAAAAAAAAAAAAAAATGAAGAATTAAATGGGGCGCCACACATAATATTTTTTTATTACAAAAATTATGCATGAAACAAGGAGACTGACGTATTTCATGAGTCGTTTTTTTTTCTTCCTGACATTTCGTTTCCAGTTCAGTGATCGGCTACTAGGTAGAATCATTACATAACAAAAAGTTGAAGAAAAATGATTACATCTATTAAAAGTGTTGGAAGAATCAGGAAGATTATTGTGTGGAGTCTCCACACGTGTGGAGACACCGTGCATACCACAAATCACACACTTTCATTCTGTATTAAAACTGTGTGGTTTATCGTTTCACCCGTCACTTCACCTCAAATTCCCTCACTATACAATAACTTCCCGAAGAATCGAGCTCATTAATCAATCTTATCTATGCAACAAAGACTTCAAGTACCGTACCGTACCGTACCGTACGATCCTGTCTTTTTTGTTCTTGGTGGTATTTTTTTCTTCTTAAATATGACAGTCCTTTCTTTTAATTAAAATTAATGACCTTTTAAGGCACATCAGCGTATAAATATTTTTAAACTTTGTTTTGCTATCCCATGTAGATTTGATGTGGTTTTTATTTTTATTTTTGAGAGAGGTGGTGGTGTTTGTCAAGACCACTGATTTTTTATTTATTTTTTAATTTTAGAAACCTTGTAATTTTATTAGAATGAGAAAAGAGTGTTACAAGGTCTTGGGCCATCCCGCCTCCTCCAAAAATACATGCGTCATCAATGAATTTCCCTTACCTCTTTAAACCCTAGTTCGAAAAACCCGATGTGAGAGAAACCGAGTGTTAAGGAAAGAGCGTAGGCCTCCATACATTGGAAAAGAAAACTGTTATCACCCGTGTATAATTAAAATAATCAAACCGAATTAAACAACAATTTTATTAATTTTGATGACGAAACAGATGCAACAAAATATAGAAAGAAAATACAATAGCAATGATAAAAGGATATGCTACGATCTGAGCCGAGACGAACTCTTTCCTTAAGGACAAATTTGCTCCGGTATGTACCCCGGTTTACGCAATTGTCTCCCAGGAATTCTCAGATTACCTTTCAGAACAGCGGTACTGCAAACTCTGAACAACGACGAACTCTACAGTGCTTCAGAAACTCTTCACTTGATGCAAGAACAATATGCAGAAGAATGTATGTATGCATGCAATTCTGGTGTTGTATTTCTGTGTCTGTGTCTGTGTGTTTTTTGTGTGTTCTTCTTCCCATTCATGTAGCTCGTTTATATAGCAGAGGACATGGAAAAACTGATGGAAATGAACAACCTCAGCTCGAATTGAATGTCATAAATATCAGCATTATGTTGGAACTTGGAAAGCTAAAAGCCTCGGCTTTAATCACGACTTAAAGTTGGATAGGAACATGAACAAGTCTCACTCACCAAAGAATCGAAAAATAAATTAACGGTTTGCAATGCAAAACCGAAACCGTGTATGCTAATAGGAGCAATCGGTTTTGTCCAACATGGAATGTCCTCTAGGAAATTTCGAAGCCACTCAGCTTCTTCACCAGCTTTGTCTAATGCAATAAACTCAGCTTCCATTGTGGAACGAGATATGCACGTCTGCTTAGTGGACTTCCATGACACCGCAACGACCACCAATCATGAAAATATATCCATTGTGGATTTTGATTCTTTTGTATCAGAAATCCAATTTGCATCACAATATCCTTCTAATACCGCTTGGATATCTTGTGTAGCATAATCCTACGTTCATTGTATATTTCAAGTACTTTAGTACTCTAATAAGAGCTTTCCAATGATCCTCACTAGGATTACTTGTAAACCCGCTTAGTTTATTCACAAGACATGCAATATCTCGGTCTAGTACAATTCGTTATGTACATTAAACAACCGATAATGCGAGAATATTTTAACCGAGACACGGGGTCACCTTTATTTTTGACTAAGAGAAGACTCAAGTCAATAGGTGTTTTCACGGGACTTTCATTATAAACACCGAATCTCCTCGGGACGGACTCAATGTAGTGAGACCGTGATAACACTAGTCCCTCGGATATCCCGGAGATTTTAATCCCCAAAATTACATCTCGCCGTCCCATATCTTTCATATCAAAGTTACGTGTCGACATCTTTTTGGTATTCATGATCATATCATGAGTACTCCCCATAATCGCATATCATCAACATATAAACACACTAACACATAAGCATTAGGTGTATGTTTGATGTAGACACATTTGTCGCACTCGTTGATCTTAAACCCATTGGATAGCATAGTTTGATCAAACTTTTGATGCCATTGCTTGGGTGCTTGTTTCACCATACAATGACTTAACGAGTCGACACACTTTGTTTTTCGACTGGAACCACAAACCCCTCGGGTTGTTCCATATAAATTTCTTCGTCTAATTCACCATTCGAAATGCGCTTTTAACATCCATCCGATGTATTTCCAAGTTATATACCGGCAAAGAAGAGAAATTAGAACCCTTATAGAAGTGATTCTAGTTAATTTGGTGAGTAAGTATCAAAGAAATCAAGACCCTCTTTTTGCCGATAACCCTTAGCTACCAACCTGGCCTTATACTTATCAATAGATCCATCGGCTTTAAGCTTCTTCTTGAAAATCCACTTACATCCGAGAGCTTTATGTCTGGTGGAATATCAACCAATTCCCAAGTGTGATTTTGCATAATGGAATCTATCTCACTATTAATTGCCTCTTTCCCGTAAAGGTGCTTCGGATTAGACATAGCCTCGGCATATGTCCTTGGAGTATTTTCTACCATGTAGGTGGGAAAATCTGGCCCAAAAGACGTTGAAGTCCAAGCCCGTTTACCCCTTCGAGGTTCCACTTCCTCGTGTTCTGAAACATCATCCCCCACATTTTCGTGTGCCCTCTTAGTCGAATTTGAGTCTTCATTATGTCTTTCTTTGTTTGGAAAGACATCCTCAAAAAACACCTTTAATCAAAAGAGCTCTCCATGAAGCTCGAATAGGCTGCCTTCTTATAGCAAAAACGGAGGCTTGTTAGCCTTCAACCAGGAAACTCACCAACAGCCACGTGAGATCAAGCAAAGCCCACAACAAATGAGCCCATAAAATCCAGCAAGCATATATTAATTTTGAGCAGCATGATATATCCTTCTTTTTGCAGCAAAGACCAAAAGGACTTCGAACTTGATGTATTGCACCATCATTAACTGAAAACTACAACCAAAAAAAAAAAAAAAAAAAAAAAAAAAAAGCACCACAACATCCATTTGCAAAGAATATCGAGAAAGGTTTATGGGATAGATATCACCTGCTTTGTGGTAGAAAATCTACGCGGGAACGCAGCTGAATTTAAAATTTATTTCCTATCAACCCAAAATCGACTTCGTTTAAACAACAAGCATAAAAGAAGTAGACAAGAAAATACCTTGGTTGATCCAATTGGATTGACGCTTTGTCTACGTTGTAGTTTCTGCACGGAGCCGCCCAAGCTTTCGGCCTCTACCGGTGATCCACACGAATAGCTCGCCGGAATCCATCATGGATTGCTATCAGAAAAACTCGGTTATTAGGCCGAAATTTTCTCTCTCTCAAAATTTCTCTAAGAAGCTTTTTATTTTTCACTAGAACTATTAGCCTCTTGGAATCGTGATCTACAAAAAGGCTAGCCAATCCCTCCTTTATATAGAGTATGTGGCGCCCCTTATGTCTTCCAATCTGATTGGGAGAAGCTTCCTAGTAGATTGAGGAGAAAGAAAACCTCTTCCTAATAAAATATGGAAAGTATTTTTTATTGAATTATCTCATTTAATTTAATATATTATATTAAATATTTTCAAGATATTGTCAATATCTAATATTGACTATCTTTATCTTATTACCATAAATCTATTAATACATGGTAAACTCATTAATTAAATTGCACAATCCAAGTGTATCTTATACACATATAGTCTGCGCCCCCTTGGCCAATAAATTGGCTTTCGGAATATTCTTAATCAATATTATACTATGATTAATTAATTTGCAAAATACATGTGTATCAATACACACAAATAATTTTGACATACATATACATTATATGTATATTTAATTAATCAACATACTTAATATCTTGTATTTAATTTATTCATAATAAATAAATACCACCATATTAATTTATCACTATAACACTTTATAGTCGAGATAAAACTTTCCTTATTTGGTTATCACTATAACCGCATTTTTTTAATCCGGCTAGATGTTCTTATGTGTGTGGCCCGATAGGCTTCCGAATATGTTGGCCGTAGACACAAAGTGCAAATTACGAAAATGCCATTCATGCCTAATGATCACAGAATAACGTCTATCAACACACTGTGACCCACAATCATCGGAAGAGTCAAATGCAATGACTACTACATTTCATGTGAAACAGTTACCGTGTAATTATAATCCTATCGTTGTTACAATATCCATACGGTCGTACGTCGAGTGTCAAACATTAACGACCGTATTTTATAATCTGGATATCCTACTCTCTCGAAGTAACTAATTTACTCCCACTTTGCAATGATTCACGAGAGTAAGACATTCCTTAGAAGAATGCCCTTTCGGATATTTTCTCCTATTCATAGGATACGTGATTTCCGGACGCGCAACATGAATCATACGCATTCTTCAGTATCACACTCAATCACTACCGCATGATCGCCCTATGGCTAGGGGAAACCTCAATAGTGTCAAAGTATAACAATCTACACCGTGATGTCATGAAGACTCCGGTCTCAGGATAATTACACAACCGCCACATATTGCGACACTTAATAAAGTAAGTGAGTCAGTCGATCTAACGTACGCATTCTCTAATACACGTCCACGTACAGTCCAAGTGTCTCAACACTTTGATAGACGAGATCTATCCCTATCTTCAATAAGATAGTAGACATCCAATACGTGCTAGTCTAATCATATTATCAATGTCCCGTTTGATAGTATATACGACTAGAGACATTTAAGTATCAAACATTTTTAAAGTGAGTCGAGATCTCATCAACCATAATCACTATCATGGTTTCTCTTTCACAGTATGACACTAAGGACGTAATCATATATATACAATATCATAATCGGTCCTTTAAACGAACAAATATATAATAACTTAAAACTATTTAATATATGTATAAACACAAAAAATAGTATACATGATCCGACCCGGTCGGATCCGGTCCAACCGGTCGGATCCGGTCCAACCCGATTAGGTTTAGAACACTATTTCAACACTTTGCACTCTTCATGTGCAAATGAAGAGTGCTTCCCAAGTAGAACTGCAAAGCCAAGGATCCACCATTGAAGTCTGGGGTGGCTCCATTGAAGACCACTGATTAAAACTAAAACAAAGTGTGTAAATTGCACTCATTGTACAAACTACTACTCTCTCCGTTTATATTAACTTGTCTAATCCATTTGCCGCCGCAAGGCTGGCTAATCGTAAGCAGCAGGCTCGACGACTCCTGCTTCTAGAAAAAATACATATATTAATGAGAGTAGTTAATGTTTTGATTTAATATCAAAATGACAATAACACCCTTGAATATAATTAATGCAATGTTGTTTTCAATTTTTCATTCCTTCATAAATAAGGGTAGATGTAGAAAAATATAATAAACAGTGCTTTAGAAATGTAAGTAGGACAGATAAAAAAGAATTTTGATTTTTAGCAACTACGACAGTTAAATAGGAACGGAGGGAATAATAATAAATTGGTAGATAGGATCCATGATTATGAACATATATCTTACTTACCGATACGCAATTCTTCCGTTTTCTTTACAAGATAATTATTATTTTTGTTTTTATCCAAAATAAACTCTTTTATCTTTCTTTTTTTTTTTTTTTTTTTTTTTTTTTTTTGATTAAAAGACTCTTTTATCTAATGATCCAATGTTTTTACGGATTTTTTAATTTTTTAATTTTACGGTAATGGAATGGGCGTCTCTGGGTTATGCAGACTGTAGTTAGTAAAATTTGTAACATGTTATAAAATAATACTTGAACTTGGAATATGGGGATACATAATCTTGCATGCAACTATCTAGAGTAGGAAAGTGAGTACATACTATCAAGGTAGTTAATTCTTTCTTGTTATTATATTTACTTAGCACACATATATATACATGGAAAGTATGGAAAATGGCAATGACCACCTTGTCATCACATGTGAAGGTTAGCATGCTAACCAAAGGTGGTCACGTGATAGTCATCATCTATGATAATTATCCGGATAATTATCTAACGTGATACCGATTAATCAAGACACGACATATTACACATGACCTTTTGGCGTAACAACATCCGTCGATCATATTGAAGATTCAGGGCGTATCTTATCAAATGGACATTCATATACTACGTGTTATATTTATAACACAAGTTATAACACGTAATATTTATAATATAACATGAATAATAGTAATATACGTTTTCAAAACGGAGGCGAAAACTTTTATTTCCTTAAGAATATGGTAAAAAAAAATCTTTATAAAAAACTGAAACAATAAAGATGCTGGATTGCGGTTGATGTAAAATTGTACAGATAATAAACTCTATTATTTCAAATATACTTTACAAAAAAAATAGTAAAATTGTTATAATTTATGATACCATCTAATAATAATAAAACGCAACGATAAATAGGAATTGAATATGATGATCTAATGAAAAATATCATTGCAGTTCTTGACAATAAAATTAGAATCCCTTTCACCAAGATGTAAAAAAAAAGGGGGATGGTTTTTATTTTACTTTAACTTATCATTTCTAAGTCACAATAATATTAGAACCATTAACATTTACCACCTTAGGCATGACTCATTGGCATATTAACTATATAAACATAGAAAAAAAAATTGTTAGTGCTTAATCACTATGATACTTCTTTTGCTTCTTGCGAATTAATTATATAAGCACTCAACAAATTATTATTAATGTCTATATTGTGATAGAATCTGAATTAGGAGAGGAAAAAGCGTCAAAAAAGAATTAAGCAGAATATAAGTATAATGAATGCTAATCATGAGTTTGGGTTCTCTAATTCTTTTCCTCTTTTAATACAATGCGTGGAGAATTTTAAATCAAATCAATTAAACACGACTTTCGGCTACCATCAAAATTAATCTGAGATGGGCTTTAGAAGCTTTTAGTGAACGCAATTATAGAATAAGATTCTTGCACTCAAACCTTTTTTCTACAATGATCAGGATTATATATGTTTGGTAAAAGTAATTAAGTTTGAGTTATAGTAGTTTAATTTCGATATAACTTTTAAACTCAAGATTAGATGCGTTAGCAAACTAAGTCGAATCAAACTGAATATCAAATGTTTTGAGTTTGTATTTGTATAATACACGAATTAGCTCGACTTTTTTTTATTTAATAAATAATCTATATTTTATTTTAAAATATGTTCGTACATCTATTACTAAAACTGAACCGAGCTTACTTGATAAGTTGATGATAGAAATAATAAGAAAATATATTAATAGTAATAGTTACATAGAAAAATAAACACGTACAACAAAATGCACGATATACTTTTTACAATATTAATCATGGTGTGGACTATTAATTCCTATAGGTCACAAATATTTTTTCAATTGATTGTACAATACAATTCAAAGGAATGGTGCTACGGAATATATATATATATATATATATATATATATATATATATATATATATATATATATATATATATATATATATATATATATATATATATATATTATATTTATTTTTCGGCCACATATTTACTATCAGCATTTATTATTATTATTATTATTTATTTACTTTCTCAGAACCACACACAAATTTATTTATTTTAAATTCAACCACAATAGAAACGTCAGTGCACTGCATTTTTCTCAAATGTCACATTTATAATTATAACGTGTCACTGGCGTTGTTATCGTAAAACTAGTGTTAGTGTCAGTGACGTTAGTATCGGAAACTAACGTTTGTGTCAGTGACGTTATTTTGCGTAAAAATAATCGTGGTGCTTGAAAGATATTTTAAATATCGGAAATAATTGTAATGTCAACATTTAAATTGTAATGACAGCAGAAGTCGCATGCATATAAAACTCTTTAGTAGAGTTCTTATAAGTGGAAGACAATATTCTTCGACAGAGTCCACCACTTCTAACGGGCTTTGATCAGTCCAATAACGGGCCTTCAGCTCCATTTACATTTTTCTTTTGAGGGCAAACCAATTATACATGCTAAGTGGCGATATCTCGTGTTTTTTTTTTTTTTTTTTTCCTTCTAATTTTTAATTACGGAAACGAAAGATACACATCACACATACATTCTTTTCGTTTCAAATGAAACTCGAACCCTGATCACTATCGGGTTATGTCCTACTTAACCATAGGCCGATACCTTTTGGTATTTGCGTTTTTTTTATTTCATAAAACGAATTCTAGTTGAACTATTATTTAGATTGTATGATGCTAAATAAAATAAATTCATGCATTATAAGTGAATAAAGTAAGAGTACAAGTTATCTATTTAGATTCAAAGGTTTGTTGTAGTCAATCTGTGTGAACTTAAGTAAGTGAACAAAGGCTTGTCCAAACATCATGTTAATTAGTGGAAGGAAATCCTTTAAATGGAAAAGCTATTCCTTGCAAGTTGCAATATGGGCAATGTACTCATTACTTGCACTTCTAGAATTTTCCATAGAATCCTATTTTCTTTCTTCTGTAGCATAGTGCCTGATTAATTTATTAAAAAAACATGATCTTTATGAACAGCCTCCGGGTTATTTAGACTATTTCAACAAATTCTTGCTTATTAAGGTTTTTTTCAACAAATTCATGTTTGTTAAGGTTGAACCCTTATATTATACCTAAAATACCCACATATTCTTCCAACAACCCTGAACCATGAATCCTTAACCCGCCGAAACCTCCGTCCGTAACCCTGTCGGAAAACCTGAACCTTGAACCTCCGTCCGGAACCCTAAACCTTGAATCCTTAACTCCCCGAACCACTCTAAACCCCCTGAAACCCTTGAACACCTGAATTCCTGAACCCCCTAAATACCTGAACGAGTTCGAATTCGTATTTTTCACTGATAACGAGTTCAAATCGTGTTTTTTTCCTATTAACGAGTTCAAATTTATGTTTTTCATCGGTAACGTGTTGAATTTCGTGTTTTCACCAGTAATTAGTTTGAATTGAGTGGGGGATGGGGTGATGGGTTGGAGATGAAAAGGCCGATAATAGAATATCGGAAGGAAATTGGAAGATATGGTAGTAAGGAAAGAAATTGAAGGTGTGTTAACGGAGGATATTGGAAGATATGAAGTAGGAAAAGAAGGAATAAGAAGATAGGGACATGATAGTCTTTTAACATGTTTTAAAAGACGTAGTCTATTTTATCCGAAATTTGTTGAAATAATGTATCTAGCCTATTCCCCCTTTATGAACGTGAAATTTTAAAATACATCCGTTGTAGGAAGGTTTTACCAAGTGACATATATTACAACCACTCATTTCTAACCTCTCACACACGATAAAAGTGTATTATGTGAAAGAGAGTAAAAATGAGAGGCTCTAATGTATGCCACTTGTATAACTATTCTACAACCGTTACACCACCACCCTATCTTCTCGTCATCGCGGCATCCACATTACATTTCACTACCCCCTGAGGTGGCTGAGCCCACGAGTCCAGCAAGGTTTGCGACGCCCCCCGCACCCGGAAGGCCGCCAAAGCCTCCATGAATTATACCGCCGCTGCCAAAGAAGGCATGCACAACGCCAAAACATATACAGCCTGACCATCAAACACCACAGAACAACGCGCTTTCCATATCCCCCACATGGGCCCAACAACTCTCACTGCATCCTGCACTCCCCGTTCGTCCATAAGGCGCATAAAGAAATCCACAAAGGAGGATGAGCGGAGATACTCCAATAACCCGTAGTAGGGAGAGGCCCGCCAGATTCTGTCTGCCATTTCACACTCAAGCAAGACATGCCACTGACTCTCAACTGTCTCCCCGCATGCCAAGCATATACCTGTCCCCATATTACGCCGCATAAGTGTTGAAATAGTGTCCTAAAACCCAATCGGGTTGGACCGGATCCGACCGGGTCGGATCATTTCTACTATTTCTTTATGTTTATACATATAATAAATGGCTTTTTCTGTTATTATATATTTGTTCGTTTAACGGACCAATTATGATATTGTTATATGATAACGTCCCTAGTGTCAAACTGTGAGAGAGAAACCATGATAGTGATTATGGTTGATAAGATCTCGACTCACTTTAAAATGTTTGATACTTAAATGTCTCTAGTCGTATGTACTCTTAAACAGGACATTAATAGTATGATTAGACTAGCACGTATTAGATGTCTTCTATCTTATTGAAGGTAGGGACATATCTCGTCTATCAAAGTGTTGAGACACTTGGACTGTTGATGTATGTCAACCGGATGATAAAATTCTACGATGTTTTACCCCAATTCTTCAGTATATAATGATAATCCGTATCAATTATAGTGGAATTAGTTATAAATCGAATTAATTTCATTTTATAATTTTATATGATTAATATCTAAATTTTATTAATAAATGTCAAGCTAGTTATCTATAATTTATTACCAAAAGTTATTAGTGTTATGATTATGTTTCTTTTGTAGTGATAAAAAAAAAGAAGGAAAAGTTATGGAAGGGAATTGGAAGCAATCGTCCCATTTTCATGCAAATATTCGGAATGGTTGATGTTATGGCGCAAGCCGTGACATAAAGTGGCGCAGGCCATGACTTCCCATAGACTTTTCGACAGATGCATTAAATAAACGTCAAATCTCAACCACTTTGGTTATAAATGGCGCACACCACAACCACTATGGCGCAGACCATGGTATTAAAATTGCAAAAATTAGCAATATTACTATTGCACATCAGGAAGAAAAAAGGTGTGGTTCGACAGATAGAGTTTTGAAAAAAGCTTGAAGGCAACATCACCACAAAGGCTCTCTTAGCCAAAATCTCCATCAATTTAACACTTAAATCCTTGTAATATTTAGAATTATCATTTTGAGAAGCTCAAGTCTTGCAATGGATGTAGAAAACAATTAGTTGTGTTCTATCTTCATCAAAAACTGGAGTGGATGAACTCAATTTCGAGTTCATCTTTCGAATTTGGTAATCTATTAACTTCTACTTTGATCTAATTGTTCATGTCATTATGGATGCTAGCTTTAACTTGTTAGTAGTTATAATGATAAGTGGCTAGTTCTTTGTATTGACTAAGATGATATAGTAATGATAGTTGATCCTTTTGCTGTTGGAATTGATCGTTTTCGTTGCTAGCTTCTATTGTGTTGAAAATCCTCTTGCTTGCTTTGATTGTTAATGTGTGTAGTGGAGTAATTAACCATTGCATGCACCTACACGCTAATAGAAACCGAACGGAGACGTTAGTTGTGAGATGAGGACAAGAGGGACGAAAGGTAGAATCGACCTTAACGGAATTCGGTTCCTTATCCGGGGAATATTGCATTCAAGGGCTAATCGTGCCGAGTCATTAGGTTTAAGGTGCTTAAGCCAAGGATAAGGCATAGTGTAATTTTACACACTCGTATGAGGGAAAATTGCATGTTTAGGAATGTACCATTCACGCAATAGTACACCAATGTCGATCGATTCCAATCAATTTAATGTTAGGAAATCTACGCGGGAACGCAGCGGAATTTAAAATTTTATTTCCTTTTAACCAGGATCGACTTCGTTTAAGCAATAAACGAATAAGCTAAAGACGGTGGTTACCTTGGTTGATCTAAAAGATCGACGCTTTGACCGTCTAAGGAGAGTAGTTCGCATGAGCCGTCCAAGCGTTCGGCCTCTACCGCTAGTCCACACGAACGAACGACCCGCCGGAATCCCATCATGGATTGCTATTGGAAAACTCCGGTTGCTAGACCGGCCCTTTTCCCCTCTCTCCAACTCTCTATGGATGCTCTCTATTTTACACAAGAACTATTAGTTCTTGGAATTGTGATTTTCAAAAGAGCTTGACACCCACCTCTTATTTATAGTGATAAGTGGCGCCATCTACAAGAGTGGAGGAGAAGAAAACGTTTTTCCAATAAAATAAAGAAAATATAATTGATTGATTTATCTCATTTATTATAATATCTTATATTAAATAATTCTAGGATATTGTCAATATCTAATATTGACTATATTTATTTTATTACCATAAATCAATTTACACATGTGTATATATCTATATATTACACACATAAATCCATTATATATAATATTAACTACAATGTGCACATGCATATCCTTTTATATGCATGTCACGCATGTATATCAATACATATAAATATTAATATCTTATATTAATATATGGTAATACCATTAATTAAATTGCACAATCCAAGTGTATCTTATACACATTAAATGTGGCGCCCCTTTGACCAACAAATTGGCTTCCGGAATATTCTTTAATTAATAATATAATATTATGATTAATTAATTTGCAAAATACATGTGTATAAGATAAGCTTCCGATGAGCTTTCTCTAATACCACTGTTAGGAAATCTACGCAGGAACGCAGCGGAATTTAAAATTTTATTTCCTTTTAACCAGGATCGACTTCGTTTAAGCAATAAACAAATAAGCTAAAGACGGTGGTTACCTTGGTTGATCTAAAAGATCGACGCTTTGACCGTCTAAGGAGAGTAGTTCTGCATAGAGCCGTCCAAGCGTTCGGCCTCTACCGCTAGTCCACACGAACAACCCGCCGGAATCCCATCATGGATTGCTATTGGAAAACTCCGGTTGCTAGACCGGCCCTTTTCCCTCTCTCCAACTCTCTATAAGATGCTTCTATTTTACACAAGCTATTAGTTCTTGGAATTGTGATTTTCAAAAGAGCTTGACACCCACCTCTTATTTATAGTGATAAGTGGCGCCATCTACAAGAGTGGAGGAGAAGAAAACATTTTTCCAATAAAATAAGGAAAATATAATTGATTGATTTATTATATTAAATAAATCTAGGATATTGTCAATATCTTATATTGAATATTTCCAAGATATTGTCAATATCTAATATTGACTATATTTATTTTATTACCATAAATCAATTTACACATGTGTATGTATCACATATATATTACACACATAAATCCATTATATATAATATTAACTACAATGTGCACATGCATATCCTTTTATATGCATGTCACGCATGTATATCAATATATATAATTATTAATATCTTATATTAATATATGGTAATACCATTAATTAAATTGCACAATCCAAGTGTATCTTATACACATTAAATGTGGCGCCCCTTTGACCAACAAATTGGCTTTCGGAATATTCTTTAATTAATAATATAATACTATGATTAATTAATTTGCAAAATACATGTGTATCATATACACACATAAATTTCAACACATACACATCAACTATGTATATTTAATTAATCAACATAATTAATATCTTGTATCATATTTATTCATAATAAATAAATACCACCATATTAATTTACCACTATAACCTTTATAGTCTCGAGATAAACTTTCCTTATTTGGTTATCATCTATAACCACATTTTAATCCGGCTAGATGTTCTTATGTGTGTGACCCGATAGGCTTCCGAATATGTTGGCCGTAGACACAAAGTGCAAATTACGAAAATGCCCTTCATACCTAACGATCACGGGATAGCGTCTAGCAACACACCGTGACCCCCAATCATCGGAAGAGTCAAATGCAATGACTACTACCTTTCATGTGAAACAGTTACCGTGTAAATTACAATACTATCGCTGTAATAATATCCATACGGTCGTACGTCGAGTGTCAAACATTAACGACCGTATCTTATAATCTGGATATCATGCTCTCTCGAAATAACTCGTTTACTCTCACTTTGCAAAGATTCACGAGAGTAAGACATTCCTTATAAGAAGGCTATTTCGGATATTCGATCCCAATCATAGGATACGCGATTCCCGGACGACCAATCATGTATACTCCGCATGCTTCAGTATCACACCCAATCACTACCGCATGATCGCCCCATGGCTAGGGGAAACCTCAATAGTGTCAAAGCATGACAATCCACACCGTGATGCCATGAAGACTCCGGTCTTAAGGATAATTACACAACCGTCACATAGTGTGACACTTAACCGTGTAAGTGGGTCAGTCTAACATACGCATTCTCTAATACACGTCCACGTACAGTCCAAGTGTCTCTACACTTCGATAGACGAGATCTATCTCTGCCCTAAAGACAGAAGACATCTAATACGTGCTAGCTTTTTATACTATCAATGCCCCGTTTAATAGTACGTCGGCTTTAGAGACATTTAAGTATCAAACTTATTAAAGTGATTAGAGATCTCATCAACCATAATCGCCTATCATGGTTTCTCTATCACAGTTTAATACTAAGGACGTTATCATATAACAATTCATAATTGGTTCATTAAAAGAACATATATACGACAACATAAAAACCATTTAATATATGTATAAAATAAAGAAATAGTAGAAACGATCCGACCCGGTCGGATCCGGTCCAACCCGATTGGGTTTAGGACACTATTCCAACAATTAAGGGAATTAGCTTGAACTATAAACCATCTTAGTTGATTTCTTTTATCGTTTGAACAGTCTTTGTAGTTAATTATTAGTCTTTTCAAACAAAACTGCGATTCGGATCAAGATAATGATAACTAATCGGTGTTTAACCTCACATTTCCCTTGGGAGACGACCTTGACCACTTACTAGACTACAATTGACCCGGTACACTGCTGGTGAGATTGGAACCCTAGAAAGTTCACATCAACTGTACGTGAACGTGTATTAGAGAATGCTTCGTTAGACTGACCCACTTACTTTATTAAGTGTCGCACTATCTGGCAGTTGTGAAATTATCCTAAGACCGGAGTCTTCATGACATCACGGTATGGATTGTTATACTTTGACACTATTGAGGTTTCCCTAGCCATGAGGCGATAATGCGATAGTGATTAGTGTGATATTGAAGCATGTGTAGGATTTGTTGAATGTAGTGCTCGAAAGACAATTGTTGCTTGTCTATACGGGCAAGTGGGAGATTGTTGGAAGCCCGAAAGACAATTTCTGTAATTGTTTTTATAATTAATAAATGACAGATTTATTCTCATCTTATTATTTGCTTTGTGCTTATAGTTAATACACTGCAGAAAACCCCAAGTCGTATCATATATAGCCAAATAACTTAGTGTGTGTCACACGTGAGGATTAAGTTTATGGTGATACACTTGAACTATTAGTCCGTGGTGAACTTAATCAAAATATGGGGTCTATTGAATTAATCACCATTAATGCGCCCTGAACACTTTAAGGTGTGACCATCATATCCGGACCGTCGATATTGGTTATCTAAGTGGGGCATTTATATATGATGAAGTCATATAGGACTGGACCGATCTAATATGCGTTTCTCATATAATTTCGTGATTGAGAAATCTTATTAAATCACAAGATTAAATATATGGATTAACCTTAATCCTGAAGTGATTGCAGACTCCTACTTGTTTTAAGATATGGTTTGATGGTTTACGGAAATAATCCCGCTTCATTACGGATAGTCTATGGAGGGTTTGTCTGTATGTAATGATTATATCAATGGACACTTATTAACTTGACATCTTGAGAATAAAGTTATATCTATAATCAATAGAGTTCAATTTCGGATTTATAGTGACGTAATTCCGGAATTAATATGTTGAATAGAAATGTTCTGTTCGATTAATATTTTATTCAATTTATTGTAGTTACTGGTTATAAGTCCATGGTCTCCAGGTTGGCTCCTAACACGCGAGTGTTTTCTCGTTTTGTGGAACCTCGATAATAAATTAAATAGTTGGTCTATTTAATGAATATGCAATATTATTTATTTGGTAAATAATATGTAAAATAGAAAAGACATTTTCTATTAAAATTAATGGCAAAATGACGCCACATATTTTGAGAAAATTAGGAAAAGAAAATTTTCTAGATTATGTCACATATGTAATTAATTAATTATTTATTTGTTAGATAATTAATGAAAAAAATAAGAGGTTGATTTTATAATCATTATCTCATTTATGGAGATTATCTCTTATTATATGGCAAATATATTTTCCTTATGGAAAATGGTAATTACATTGTGAAAAGATAACTCTCTCTTGACTAGTTAATTTCCTATATAAAGAGAGTTCCTCCCAACACAATACAAACTACAATTTGCGCCACCATCAAATAAAAGAAGAGAAAAATTAGTTTCTTGTTTTAGCCATTATGAGGAACCTAGGGTTTTTCTTGAGCATATTCGAGGAGGCTCTACTACGATGATCGACGTCCACCAGTCGTCGCTTGGAGATACAACTCGGAAGATCACGGCTTCTCTCCGGTTGGGCAAATCATAAACCTTCTTGTAGATTATTAATTATTATGTGAATCATATCGTGGTAAAATCGTAAACGAATTTCGATTCGTAGCTTCCGCTGTGTATGATCGTGTGTCTCGATCGGTGCTGTGAATCAGATATGATGATCCAATTATGGATCGGATCCGGATTCGGGTTTCTGTATATCCAGCAGGATTCATGTTGTTCGTCCGGAAATCGCGTACCCTATTAGTAGGGGTGAATATCCGAAATGACCTTCTTATAAAGAATGTCTTATTCTTGAAAGTCTTTGCAAAGCGGAAGTAATATGTTACTTCGAGAGTGTAGGATATCCAGATTATAAGATGCGGTCGTTGATTTTTGACACTCGACGTACGACCGTATGGATATTATTACAGCGATATGATTCTATTTACACGATAACCGTTTCACATGAAAGGTAGTGGTCATTGCATTTGACTCTTCCGATGATTGGGGGTCACGGTGTGTTGCTAAACATTATTCCGTGATCGTTAGGTATGAAGCGCAGTTTCGTAATTTGCTCTTTGTGTCTACGGCCAACATATTCGAAAGCCTATCGGGTCACACACATAAGAACATCTAGCCGGATTAAAATACGGTTATAGTAATAACTAAATAAGAAAATTTTTATCTCGACTATAAAGTGTTATAGTGATAAATTAATCTGGTAGATATTTATTTATTATGAATAAATATATTACAAGATATTAATTATGTTGATTAATTAAATATACATATAGTGTATATGTCTCCAAATATATATTGTGTATATTGATACACTTGTATTTTGTAAATTAATTAATCATAGCATTATATTAATTAAAGAATATTCCGGACAGGGGCGGCGCCACTCCTAAGGAAAAGGGTCACTTGACCCTCAAAAAAAAAAAAAAAAAAATATTTCTATGTATATTATACACAATTTAAAATTTTTATGTACTAATATCTACTTACTGACCCGCTAAAATTTTCAAATATTTGCCCTTGACCCGTGTCAGATATTAAAAATTTGTAATACGATGTGTCGATCTCGATCCCTGACCCGTGTCACCCAATTCCTGCAGCCGCCCCTGATTCCGGATGCCAATATCAGGCTATTTAGGGCGCCACTTTCATTAGTATATGATACATTTGTATTGTGCAATTCAATTAATAAGATTATCATAATATTAATATTGGATATTAATTGATTTTTGGGAAAATAGAATTATGGTAATAAGATAAAGATATTCAAATAAGATATTGACAATATCTTAGATTTTTTAATATAAGATATTACATAAAAGAGATAAATTAATCAAAATAATTTTCCTTATTTTATTAGAAAATATTTTCTCTCTCATCAATCTACTAGGAAGCTTTTCATAATCAGATTGGGATATCAAATGGGCGCAGGTTACCCATAAAATGGGAGGTTTGGCTAGCTCTTTTGTATATCATAATTCCAAGAGACTAATAATTTCTTGTGAAAAATATAGAGCTTTTCTAGAGAGTTTTAGAGAGAGGAAATGCCGGTCTAGCAACCGGATTTTTCTAGTAGCAATCTAATGGCGGATTCCGGCGGGTTGTTCGTGTGGACTAGCGGTAGAGGCCGAACGCTTGGGCGGCTTCATGCACCACTACTCTCCTTAGACGGTCAAAACGTCGATCTTTTAGATAATGTAAGGTAACCGCCGTCTACTATCTTATTATGTTTGTTGCTTAAACGAAGTTGATCCTGGTTAAAGGAAATAAAATTTTGAATTTCGTTGCGTTCCCGCGTAAATTTCCTAACAATAAGGCCATGCCTAATGGTTAGACAATCATGAAGGCACCGCCACAAGAAGTTCTGAATACGAGGCTGAACCGGGAGCAGCTAACATCGCCGCCAAACCCGATCAACCCCACCTAAAGTCGTCGGCCTTGCTGCCAGAGATGGCCGATAAAGCGAGTGCCTGATAGTACCCCGACTTGACCGTATAAGTGCCTGTGCGGTCATAGCCCCAAATCAGTCGATCAGGATGAGTCCCTGAGGCTATAGAAGTGGAAGAATGACGTCAGATTCCTAGGGCTGGGATAAACCCCGAATACGTGAGCATCCCAGACTCACGCGTGTGCGGAATGAACAAAGTCAAAACCTTAGCGTCAGTCGGAAGCATATGACCCGCGTAAGGTATGCGGAAGGATGGTCGCCGCTCCGTCCACGCATCGTGAAAAACAAAAAACTGACTCCCCGTCTCCAACTCGCCAACGCATCCCACTATACAATAGGTCCCTGCCCCCCAGAATACTTCGCCACAGAAACGACGGTCGGGCCCCCAGCCCGGCTGACAAAATAGTGCCATCCTCGAAGTATTTTGCATGAAGAACCTGTGCTGCCAACGACCCCGGGTGATACACTATCCTCCGCGCCTGTTTTGCCAAAAGAGCTAAATTGAAACATTCTAAATCCCGAAAACCCAGTCCACCCAGATTCTTTGGCAAACAATATGCCTCCCAATTATTCCAGTGAACCCGCCGTCTCGTCTCCGTGTCCCCCCGAAAAATCCCCTAATCGCCTTTTCCAGTTCCCTTATTAAAGTAGTGGGGATCTTAAAGCACTGCATGATAAATGTCGGAATGACCTGAAGGGCCGATTTAATAAAAACCTCCTTCCTCGCCGGCGAGAGCAGCTTATCCTTCCAAACCTGCCACCTTTTTGCAAATATTATCCCGCAAGAACTCAAACACTTGTCGCTTATTTTGGCCAATCAAAATGCAAGCCCCAGATACTTGCCAGTTCCATCACCCAGGGAACTCTGAAGCGTATCGGACAACACATCTCTTTACTCTGCAGGAACTGACTCCGAAAAGTACAGACTAGACGTGTGGAAATTTATGGCTTGACCACAAAGAACACCATACCTGACAAACAACTCTATCAGTGTCTCCTCCATAAATTATTTCATTACATAATCTTTGCATCATCAAATCTGATATATATTTGTGGTGTAGAAGAAAAAATCCATAGTGGACTTAGCCTCCTCTCCTTTTGTTGTGAATATTCTATAGTGATAACAACATTAATTTTAAATGATGAATAACATTTATAAAACCTTTGTACTGTTACTATTATTTTAACCATAAAATCCAACAAATCAGCGTCATCAAACTTTCCTTTATTTAATGGTCCACCCCACAATCAATCACGTAAAAAAAAAAGTCGAAATATCCTCCCACAAATACCGGTATTTCTAAAGAACCAAAAAAAAAAAAAAAAAAAAAAAAAACATTGAAAACATGGGCAACAGCATAGCAAGCAGAAGCTATGGAAGAAAGAAAGCAAAAGTGATAAAGCTAAGCGGAGAATCCTTCAAGCTAAAAACCCCGATTTCAGCCGAAGATGTAGTAAAAAACCACCCGGGTCATGTTCTATTGGAATCCGAATCCGTAAAAAGATTCGGGATCAGAGCCAAGCCATTAGAGCTTGAAGAAGATCTCAAACCCAAGAAAATATACTTTCTTGTTGAATTGCCGACGATGCCGGATCAAGGGGATTCGCAATTGCAGTTACGAAGGCCAATAAGAGCAAGTTCTGCTTTGCATCAAATGAGTGCAAAAGATAGGCTTGAGAATCTGATGTTAAAAAGAAGATCCTCTTCTGATTTGTCGGGTATAAAACGGATTGAGCTGGTGCAACAGAAACAGATTTGTTCTTCTTCGGCGGCGGTGGCGGAAGGTTCAGGGGGTTTGCAGGTGAAGGTGAAATTGAGGAGGTCTCAAGTTGAAAAGCTCATGGTTAATAGCAAAGATGAAACAGAGCTTGCTGAAAGAATTGTTGACCTTTGTTTGGATAAGTCCACCCAAGGTGTCTCGTAGTAATTACAAGGGTGTTGATACATTCACAGACAATCACTACACACATCTTATCCATTCATTCGAAATAGTATATTTTAATCAATGAATAAGATATATGTAGTGATTATCCACTGCACGCTATATGTACTGAATATATCATTTTCCTAATTACAATGTTCTATATATGTTTCTATTATTATATATTTTATGTTGATCATCGATCATTAAACTAAATATATATAGTAGTACACCGGACTAAGTTTAATGGTCGATGATTCGATTTGGATCGTTAATCTTTCCATTACTCTTTAATTTCACTTTTCAAAACTAATTAATGTATGATTATATCTTTTTTATTTTAGTTTCACAAGTTGATTTTAAACTATAACAACGACGTTCATAAGAAAAAAATATGATAACCTGACCTATCATGTTATTACGCTTATTGTATTTGAGTAATTGTGGTAGAAGTGTCTCCTTTTCTTCCTCGATCTATCATGTCCTTCCAACATGCGGAAAAATATCACCTCAGTGCACTTGATTATCAAGTGTAAAAAAAATACACAAATCACCGTTGTTTCATTTTTACTGTACACACAAAACGATATCGTTTTGTATGTAATATTGCACTTGATGTTAAGTGTATTGGAGGGGATCAAGGAACCCAACATTCATTAAGATCTCCTCCGGTCACTACACGGTGCAGTGTAAATGTAATTAATACACCAAACCAAAGTTGTTTTTGTGTTAAATGTAATAATAATAATGCTTGTAAACGACCTCATTTAATCCTATCCCTTAGTTTGTCTTGTGTAGCTAGGATTTTGATTTGCACGAAAGCTGTATATATGGGAGAAGATGAACTTTCATGATAGATGATGGTAGTGTTACATTGTAGAATATTTGGTCGATTTTACATTTTACCATTACAAAATTAATTACGATAATTTACACTATCCGGCCCTCCAATTAAACTAATCACATCTTATTATCATTTTTGTTAAATTTACTGTCCTCACCCAAAACAAATTGGAATGTTAATTTGTTTTAAAGAATGATGATATAATAAGCACGTTATCTAATAATATAGTAAACATTAAAACTTGTCCTATAAGTTGACTGAAATTTCTGAATGATGCATGGCTTTTCATGCTGTACGATATATTGGTCAATGAAATGGTGCTCCTTGGAAGAAGATAAGCAAGATGAATTTGTGAACAAATATTTGTTGTTACCTTACATCAAATTAAAAAGGAAAAATAATATTATTGACAAAAGTGTATTCCATCAATATACGTATTCTATTTTCTTTTTAAGTGGATTTTTTTTTATTAATCAACCTTCGGTGTACAAACACAAATAACATAAGAAGGAGAGGAACTTAAGATTTTGTTCTCTAACTAACAAATGGGTAAACATATTGTTTTGTGTTTTAATAAAAGAAAAGGAGACAATATATAATACGCGGAAATCTTTGATAATACATCCGACATGAGAAACATATATCATCCTGATTTTGCATAAAACACCGGATTTGCGATAACAGTGTTTATCTTGAGGATATGAGGCTGATATGTGTGATTCCTCCGGCGAGAGTGCGGTGGTGGACAAGAATTAGGGTGGCGGATAAGTGTTTATGATGAATAATTGAATCGTGTCGGCAAATTGGCAGAGTTTATCTGCTTGTATTAGATCTTAGATTAGAGATTAGCTTTCTATTAAATTGTGATCCCATATTTATAGGCAAAAACTAAGTCAGTTTACTGTTCACCGACAAGACAATTAAGAGTACATGGCTAAGATAAGTATGCATGTAATACAAGTGTCCTAGCCAGTTGTCGGGATTGGCTAGCTGGATTGGCCAGCTGGATCGATAAGTATTTGCGAGCAGCGAGCAGAAAGTGGTGAACAGCGGACGCATTTGTGCCTTGTCTTGGAATCAGCTTGACTTTATGAGTAGAAATCACACGGAGAAGATGGGTCCGGCTTACGACTAGCGGACAGGTTCCATCTTACGGTTAGCGGCTAGGCCCCAGCTCGTAACTAGCGGGTATGATACAGCATGAGGCAGCGGATAGAGGAGATAGATGCCTAATACCTATGTTAATGGGCTACGGTTATAGGCCCAATCTAGATGAATAGGGCCCCATGCCGATTTGGGTATATCACATCCTCACAGTCAAGCAATGACGGAGCTATATACAACTAAGGGGGCAACTGTTTGCCCCTTTAATCTGAAAAAATGTAATAATATATGTGATATGTTTATAGTTTCCCCCTTGCCCCCCCCCCCCCCCCCCCCCCCCCCCCCCCCCTTCCCTCTTAATTTCTTTATTCGCATTTAAAATTTTTATTACCTCCATAACCGAGATCTTGCGTCCGTCCATACAGTCAAGGAGTCGATGATAAATAGATTGAGAATCGTCTTTGGTTTTCAAAAATCACTCTAAAGAAAGTTCATGAAAACGCACGCAGTAACGCATCGTAGATCACGTAGCATCCGCTCCCTAGTCCCTATTACTCGTCGGGTCGTTATCAAATAAAATCCGAGTCTTATCGTAATACGTTTTCAAGTCCATTATGATTGAAGACAAATGAAACTTAAAAAATTAAAGGCTACATTCTATAGCTTTTCGTCCTATATATATATATAAGTCATGGAGTCGAATTTTCATTTTTCCTACAATTGCCTGAGGTCTAGGAAACCCAACTGCCGTAATTTGAGACCAAACCCTTAAAACCTCCTTATCGTTGAATTAAAAAAATTGTCCCTATTTGTTCGAAAAACTTATTGTGCGTAAAATCTAAATGTAACCTCCTTATTGTTGAATTAAAAAAATTGTCCCTATTTGTTCGGAAAACTTATTGTGCGTAAATGAAACCTCCTTATCGTTGAATTAAAAAAATTGACCCTGTTTGTTGGAAAAACTTATTGTGCGTAAAATCTAAATGAATTAAGTGGTTTGCGAGCGGTGTGAGTGAGTTCAGTTTCACTTTTTATTCAAACAGTTATATTCAGAGGCGGATCTACCTTGTCAACAATAGGGTCACGGATCCCGTTAAAAATAAAAATATTCTATATTTTATCTATAGAAAAATATTTCGGACTACGTGAAAAAATTATTTACTTTGTTAATTATTTACGGACTCCATCGAACAAAATTTTTAGATCCGCCACCAGTTAGATTTGATAAGATTCGAGATCGATTAGGTTGGACTTGAATATTGAGTGAATGCTAAATGAGTCCATCTTAAACATTCTTCTTGTGTTCGATCACCTTGTTATAGCTGATTATTAGGCTTGAATTGAAATTACCTGGTGTTTGCAAAATTTTGTATAAATTGGATAATTTAACGAATTTATTCAATAATTTTTTTCCCTTTTAGTTTATTAGCTCAAAATGAAATATGTCAATATTATTTATATTTGTACTGTTATGAACTAAAAGCATATATTTTCTTTGGCTTGAGTTCGAATCAAGTTTAAAAGTGCTTGTGATCAAATTTGAATTCGATAGTAGTCATGTGACTCATGTTAAGTTGTGTCTGGACTCACGTTCGTATAATTCGAAGTACATTCAACTCGATGAGTTTAATTCTTTACTCGACTCAGATCATTCACACTTCTACTAGACGAACAGTTTGGTGATGTGACACACATGATAGCCATCACATAAAGACCGAACGGTTTGTTCGGTTGTCATTTGGTCCGTTTAGTTCGGTTTTTGATTCCGACAATAAACATTTTATACTTTTTCCTGTTCTAAAAGAAAAGAGAAGAAAAAGTACCTAACGGAACATGAACTAACTGCAGACCATTCAAATACACACCATAACCGCCAATAAGGCCTAGCTCAACTGGCTAGAGCTGGGGTCCTGAGAGTCAGGAGGTCTCAGGTTCAAATCTCTCTGAAGGTGAAATATGTCTTCCAGCCTAGTTTTCCTCTTTATGAAAGTTATTCCCATATTATCATGTGGTTGTTAGGTGTAGTGCCCGAAAGACAATTATCTAATTGTTTTTATGACAGAATTAATAATTCATCTTATTATATGCATGTATGCTTATAATTAAGACACTACTAAAAACCCTAAGTACTTCGTTTATGTAATCACATAACTCAGTGTATGGCTATACACAAGAGGATTGAGTTAGTGAGATGTACTTAAAATTAACTTAGTCCGTAGAGTTTATTATTCTGAGTACGGGTTTCAAGATTAATTTGCTAATAATGCGTCCAGAACACTTTAGGACAGTCTTATCCGGACTGTCGGTAGTGGGGCATTTATATATGATGATAATCATATAGGGGTGGACCGATTTGATTTGAGTTCTCGATATAATTCCGTGATCGAGAAGTCTTATCGAATCACAAGATGATCATATATGAATTAATCTCAATCCTGAGGTGATCACAGACGACTGCTTAGACTAGGGTAGAGTTTGATGTGTTAGTAAGGATCACTTCGAAGTATGTGGTCCAACACTTGTCGTTGGCTTTATTTTAGGATGAGTGGGTAGTCTGTGCTACCACAGATATGGAATCCATTCCTTCCCTCGGGAAGTAGACAGACAGTTCCCTTATTTGTTAATCCTAGAAACTGACCGATGCGCGCAGTTCATATTATATTAGTTATGAACTATTTGGTAACTAGGGGGTTAATGGTAAATAAGGATAAGAGGTTTCGAGAAGGGTTTACGGAGATATCCCGAATCGTAACGAACAGTCTATGGAGGATTTATCCGTATGTAATGATTATATCAGTGGACACCTTATGACTCATGGTTGAGTGTAAGTTTATATCTATATTCGGCAGAGTTTAGTTTCGGGTTTATGGCGGTGTAATCCCGGAATTAATAGATTGAATATAATTGTTCGGACTGACGAATAATATTATTTAATTTATTGTAGCTACTGAATATGGGTCTATGGTCCCCGACGTGCTCCTAATATAAGATATACGTTTTCTCGTCGTTTCACTCAATTATAATTAAATAGTTGGATTGGACTATTTAATTGATATGTAGATTAATTGTTTACTTGGACTAGATAATTAAATACATGAAAAGAAATTTTTCGTGGACTCGGCCCAAAATAATGTAAAATTCGTGTGACCTAAATTTGTTTTGGGGTGGCCGCATTTTTTTGTTATTTATTATTGTTGGGAAATTTGTTTTCTTGATAAATAATAAGACATGTGATTAAATTATTTATTCGTTAAATAATTTAAGGAAAACAAAATCTTTTGTATATCCTAATTAATTTAGGAATATTCTAGATTTATCTTTTTAAGGAAAATTATTAATTTGATTGATTTTGTATTAATTAAATAATGCTTTGGAGGACAAAGATTTCTCTCCTATATAAAGAGAGTACTCCTAAGCCTAAAATCACAAGTCATCATACGAAATATTGGTAGTAACATAGCCTAGAATTTTCGGCTATTTACTAAGGGTTTTGAGTTTTAGAAAATTTCGGGTTTTTCTAAGGTAGCATATCGAGGAGGTCTGACGGCTTGAAACACCATCCACCTGGTGGTGCTTGGAGACACACGTCGGAAGACTTTGGCTTCTCAACTAGCTCGGACTGGATAGACATTATTCTTGGCGTTTTGCACCATAAGAAAGTTGGTAATCTAACCCCCTCGTAGGTTAGATTTATTATTCATGTATTTTGATTGTTTAGATCTATAACTTGTACTTTCCGCTGCGTAATCGGGTGGATCTTTGATCCATCCGGTGATATTACATCCAACAGTGGTGTGTTAGTCCACTATTGTTATTGTAAATATTTATAGTTTCTTTCTTTCAATTGTAATAATAATAAAAAATACACACCATAACCGACTTCAGTTGCATTTTTTTTTTCCGATTAGTTCATTGATTTCTGATTGAAATTCCACATTATATGTCTCGCACAACATAATCAATCGATTTTTTGTGTTGATTTATCTAAACCGATTGGTGATAGTTAACATACCGATTCAAAACAAATTGGTGATAGTTAACATACCGATTCAAAACAAATCGCAAAAAAGAAGAATTTCTTCAGTAACAGATGGGGTCAGAGAACAGTTGCCAACATTTCATATTGTCTGAAAAAAAAAAAGTCCAATATGTTGAAAATAATGTATGCAATAGTTAATTTGAGTTAAAGAAATGTTGTGAAAAATTGTGACTTTTTCAAACTTTTGCAACCTGAAATTCTTTGCCCTTTATTGAGCCTACCAAGTGGTTCGTTTTTCTAAAAAAGAATTCTTAAATTAATGAACCTTTTTTAAAGGAAAATGAAACTAATTTTTGATACTAAACGTAAAGGCTATATTGCCTTTACAATAATAGTTCATTGCTACATACAAAGGGCATGTTTTAAATGGGCCAAACATTACATTTTCTTAGGGCGATTCTAAAAACATTATGTAATTATTTCGACACTACATTTTACATGTAAATTTTTATATATGAACATGATGCCGGAGAAATACAGACTTATCTAGATATAGAAATTTGAAATACAAAATCTAAGACTCAAATCTGTCTATTGTTGTCTTGGATCCATAATTTATCTGATGGATCCATAGGATTGTTAAATGCTTTTATAAAGTAAAAATTAGGGTGCCTTTAGAATCCCTTTTCTTTTTTTAGAAGAAGGATCTGTTATAAATAAAATACTAGTCATTACATTAGCTTCCCAAAACAAAAACACCAAATCTTAACAAAAGTATAGCAAAAAAAAAAAAAACTAGTTGCCATAATATAAAACCCAAAAAATGTCTACTGCACCAACCACCGAAACAGTCAGCAGCATTGTGAAGTTTGAAATCTGAAATTACCCGTAATATATTCGGGATGAGATCACCTGTTCAAGTTGTGTTTAACGACGTAGTTTTTACTTAAACACCGAAATTACATACAACCCGCACCAACCACCGAAACAGTCAGCAGCATTGTGAAGTTTGAAATCTGAAATTACCCGTAATATATTCGGGATGAGATCACCTGTTCAAGTTGTGTTTAACGACGTAGTTTTTACTTAAACACCAAAATTAGACATACAACCTGGACATGTGATCTCAAGTAGTAGTATGCTCACCCAGCTCGGCAATGAGACCGGATTGAAATCCGAGCCTTGGCTCAGACCACAAAGCCTACTCCAAACAATTAATAAGCCGTCTCTGGCCCTACCAAAGTAAGACCATACCAATTAATGTTCCACCACTTTAATGCCCCGCTTGGTTACAAGCTGGTGCTACCCAGCTCAGCAATGTATAGATGAGTGTTTTCGACAAACTTATTAATTGACATTATACTCGGCTTACTGTCGATGTGGGAAGATTGCCTCGGCTCCCGCAACAATCTCCGATATATTCTCTGTGATCTTCGTCTGTATTTGCCGGTTATAAGCTATTGTAAGGTTCTTCAACTCAACTGTCTTTGCCTCCATGTGATCCCTTTACAAGGAGAAGCCAGATTCCCATTTCAATCAGAAACCTTTTGCAGACAAATAACAGAAAAACTGAATGTATTAGCAAACGGTTCAGGCTTAGAAAAAGACACAAACTTGGCACAAAAAACACAACTTAATCAACCTCTTTTCAGTCTCAAACAATGAAAATAATTGACCTTCTTTAGTAGTAGGAGTAGAGAAAGTTTTCCACCTTCAACAAACTGAATGACAGAATAAAGTAGTATACCTGCATCTTTGGCTAAAATATCATCACCCTTCTTTCAACACTAATTCTTTAACCCCCAGACTTTTGCCTTTTTGAATTAGATTCGTTTTCTGAGTATGTTCAACTCTGCAGAAACAACACAGCATCCAGCTAAATATTTGACACAAATAACAAAATCCCAAAACCAACTTTTTCAATATTTATATCAATGCATTGAATTAATTGGCTAAAAAGGCCACCACTTCCACATGCAATTGGAGTTAATTCGGGATGCAGAAGCTAAGTCATCAATGTCACAGTAGCGCGCGCCACCAACAGACAAAACATATATGCATATTCATTGGCACCGCGAATTCATTCTAGCAGCTAGATAGATCACTACAGTTCATTCAAGCAGTGCGCTTTAAATCATGCGATTTGAATAATGGCAGCACACGAATGCAGCAAGGATCTAAGCAGCCAAAATAAATTTCTCCTTAGAGGGGCTAACCTGAAGAACTCATCCCGGATCACTAGCATCTACATTCTACTACACAGATACCATTTAATCATGATGTGAAAGACAGGAGTACATCCAAACAAGAAAAAGCTCTCCATCACGTACCGAAACTAATAACAAAGACATGACATGATTGCCTCAGTTCGCTCCTGCAACAATCTCCAATATTAATCTTCGCCTGCCTTTCCTGGTTATAAGCTGTTGTAACTTCAACTCGTTGAGTACTCTCACTCTCAAATGACTCCTCAACTGCCCTTCAAATCAGTGACGGACCCAGGAATTTTTTCACCACACGGGTTTTGAACCAGTGACCACAAGTGTAGCAGTAATACTCCTAACCAGTTGAACTAAATAAGAAATTACACTAGAATTTGTCTAAAATAATATACATACACGATGTTTAATATTATTAGAGGGGTATATTAGTATCTTTGCACGAAAAGTTGAGTGGGGGCCATGCACCCCTTTACTACATTGGGTCCGTCCCTGCTTCAAATAATCATGAATCTGACCATGATTTTGTAAAACCGCAAATCGATCTAACCCAATAACTTGTGTCCATGTGATCCCATGCCAATGTAGTAGATTCCCCAGCTTTCATGACTAACTGTTAACACACAAGCATGAACACAATAACCATTTGTATCACAAACCCTTTAGCTGACAATAAAAGCCATTTATTAATATCAGGATTAGACTTAAACAAAGACACAAACAGTGAAAATAACATCATCATCAGCAATCAATTGACCTCCCTCATCATTTATCCACCTCATTTCTTCTGTGACGTTTGAGTTGATTCCTCAACTGCTTTATTTCTTCCTTTTCAACACAAAATTGTGGAATGGATATACACGATTGGAAGAAATCCCAAAGGAAGACGTTACTGATAGAAGAAAGCAGGTCTCAAGTCGGTCAAAAAAAAAATATGATGGTCCAGGAGGACGACCCACCAGGTAGTAAAAAATCCCAAAGGAAGACGTTACTGATAGAAGAAAGCAGGTCTCAAGTCGGTCAAAAAAAGAAAGCAGGTCTCAAGTCGGTCAAAAAAAAAAATGATGGTCCAGGAGGACGACCCACCAGGTAGTAAACGGACAGAGAAGGCACCGAATCTCAAGTCGGTCAAAAAAAAAATGATGGTCCAGGAGGACGACCCACCAGGTAGTAAACGGGCAGAGAAGGCACCGACCTGTAATCCTTCCACTGCAAGGAGCGGCAGGTAACGCTGCTCTGTGAAACCAGCCTCACGCGTTCTCCTACGCTTCAAAGACCATTGAAGTCCAAGCCTTCGCCCAGACCCCAAAGCCTACTCCACGCTTGGAACGGGCAAGCCAGAAACAGCCAACCTCCGCCCTACCTAGTAAGGTCAATCAAACCAATGTCCCACCACCCTAATGCCCCGCTTGGTTACAAGCTGTTGCTACTCAGCTCGGCGGTAGGTGGCTGCTTCCCACAGGCTTATTAACTGTTATTCTTTTCTGCTTTCTGTCGATGTGGGAAACTGGGTGTCTGGGAATGCCTATTCAAGAAATATCATTTTATTTCTCTTTCTGTTTCACCATGTACACCTATATTATCCGAAACATGGAAATGAAAAAAATACGGCGTATATCATCTGCTACAATCTTTTTACTACAGTTGTATCCTAATTTTTTTCCTTTCTTTTTTTATGAGATACTATCAATTGATTTTATCATGAGATTTAAGCATTATTACGTTTTCAATATCTCTGACTCTAAATCATATCATTTAATTTCTACTCTCATTTAAAATATACACACTAATACTGTATTACATTTGATTTTTAAGAATCCATAGGAAGTAGGAAATGTGCATATCTGCTATTTGCTTGTGATAATGAAAAGTAAAAAAAGAAATTATATTTTTTTCAAAACGAAAGAATTTCATTAAAGAAACCACGTGAAAATTCCATAGCGACTTCTTCCTTGTGAACTTGACATGATCCATGAGAAAAAAAGTATCAGACGAAAAGTCTAGAGTACGCAAATTTATAGCAAAGGAAGTCAGTAGTCAGTAGTATGGCCAATGAGGTTCAAATTCCTACTAAAGTGAACAATTTTATAGCTTGGCATGCTACTTGAAGAAGGACTCTGAACGTCCTTTAAGATGTTTAGGACATCAAAGGAAGGCTCTTTTTCAAGGTAGATCAGGAGTATGTATGTTTTGACAGTGAGATTGTTCCAACCACGGCTCTGTCTTTAGCTACCATATGTACCCATCGTACCTAATTAATGGTTTTGAAAGATCAATCCGTGAAGCATCAGACTGAACAAACAAACAAAAAGGTCTGTTGAGTAACATTTAGGGAATTAGAATCAAAGAGCTCAATTATGGGAATGCAAACAAGAATCTACAACATTTTATGAGAATCTCCATCCACAACACTTTGATCTTGAACATAAAAATCGTTGATGACAGTGATGTTAATATGACGTTGTTAATCAGCATCACATTGTTAGATTTGAAAAATGATTAAGACACAACCCCTCATCTCCAACCCATCCACATAAAAGGTGGATTTGTGGTCTATAATTTTTTTTGTTATTTTGTTTTCCTTTTAAGTGTTAAAATGTGTGGTTATAAAGTGTTTTGTGAATGAATTTTATGTCTAAATCACTCTTCGTTAGATATATGGTGCCGAAGTAATTTTACAATTTTAAAAAATAAATAAACCACCTAAAAAAAGGGCCATGTAAATGGTTTGGAAAAATAAAAGAGAAAAAAGGGGAGGGGGGTGGGTGGGTTGGGTTGGGTTGTTACTACAAATCTTAAATAGAAACATCAGAAAAAAGTTCCTACAATAGAAATTAAAAAGGGCTTTGTTTTTTTGGTTTTTTTTTTTTTTTTTTTTTTGAAAGCAAAGGGCTTTGTTGACACGGACATCTTAGAAGGGATATCCTTTTCCCCATCAGTCGAAGAAATGATAAAAAAAAGAAAAATATCTCAGTCCCAGCTTTAGCTTTTACTTGCAAGTAACTGTAAGTATAATTTCGTTTCAATTTGACAATTACCTGAGATTTTTTAGCTGGGTTTGAGTCGCTCCTTTACGGCCTCCTTGAATTTATTGTATTCTGTGGACCAACATATAGTTGTGGCCTTTTAAATATTGATTACTCTAGAAGCTGGAATTTGCGCCTTTATGAATCATTGGATAACGACTCATGAGGGTGGAAAAGTAAACAAGTCATATCCTTGATCGATGATGTTTTGCTTTGCTACTGAAGGTATGAATTTTGAAGGTAATAACGAATTTCTCAGCTATTTTGTATTGAATTCATACCCGGAGTTATACTAAGTAAGAGTGCATTATCCTCCTATACCAGGGGATCAATGAATTGGGATTTCTGGGCTGTGTAATTTCGAGAGTGTTTTCATTAGGGAGCTCGGAAAAATTGAGTGCTTAGTGATCATGAATGCTGTAGGGAAGTTTGGCAGCTACATTAGTAGAAGTGTATATATTGCTTCAGGACCATTCCACCCTTTTGGTGGCGCTGTAGATATAATTATAGTGGAACAACCTGATGGGAGCTTCAAATCTTCACCTTGGTATGTTAGGTTTGGAAAATTTCAGGGATTTTTACAGGCAAGAGAGAAACTTGTCACTGTCTGTGTCAACGGGGTTGAAGCTGATTTCCGTATGTATATAGATCACAAAGGGGAAGCCTATTTCCTTAGGGAAATCGAAGTTGAAGTTCCAGATATTTCGCTTTCTCCTTCTTCAGTGGAGGATACTGATGAGGGGTCACATATTAGAAGCCCAATGAAGTCAACATGTTGTAATGATGAGGCTCATGTGGCTGGTACACCTGGAAAGACTGATGCAAGTGTTGAAAAAACTATGTCAAGGGCCAATTCTCGTAGATGTCGGATTTCAGGACCTGTCTCCAGGATGGAGGATGGGTTTTCAGGAAAAAAGAATGGTTCTAGTGTTGTTAGGACAGAATCATTGGAGCGTGCAGAGATTGCAGCTGATCTGTTGGAGGTGAAGTGGTGCACGAATTTAGTTTTTTCCACGCGGAAGAAAAATGGCTTTTTACGGCTATCTTCTCTAGATATATCAGAGGGGAATGATGTAAACGAATTGAAAACTGATACGCAGAACATTGTGGAGTCTCATACACAAGATACCATTGGAGACAATGTGAAAGACAACTTTCCCCTGCTTAAAATCAAGCCTGCTGATGAAGAGAAGGGGCATTCTGTCATTTCAATTCTTAGAGAATCAGAAGAGTATGGTGAAGAAGCTGGGACAAAAAGTTCGAATTTTGAATCCAAATATTTGACTGTAACGTCGTCTATTATAGAAGCAGATCACCTAGCAACTATGGAGGAGTCAAGTGAGAATGAGAATGAGAAGATAGACGGTGCAGATACAGGTAGCAATATGACCTATTCCATTCCTGAGGTCATCTATACAGATACACATAATCATGAATTTCTGAAGTCTGAAGCATGTCCTGTACACAGGTCTCCGAAGTATTGGGATTGTGATGACAGGCTTTATGGTGTCCCACATGCAAGTTTTCTTGTAGATGGAAACAAAATTGGTAGCACTGAAGCTGTTCTTTATACTGAAACTTCAAAAATCTCATGGCATGAGTTGAGCACCACCAAAAAGCAACCCACAGGAATTATGTGTGTTTCTAGCAGATTTTGTGAACAATCTGTTTCTGAAACTTCCGGGACATCAGACAATCAAAACTCGGGAAATTCAGAAGTAGACTTGCTCTTTGGTGACCTTGATGATTCCAGTGAAAATGAAACTCGACAAATGAAGGACCCAATCTTCCAGGATCATGAAAAAGACGCCCATATTGAAACCCCAGGCTCACAAATCAAAACCGATGCAAATGAGGTTTTCTTGCCTAACCTTGTCTATAGCTCATCAGCAGAGATGTCAGCTCAGGAGGATCTGCATGTAAGTGATAAAAATTTGGGTATAAAACTGAAAACTGTATCTAGTGAGATCAACATTAGTGGCTCACTTTCTGAAGAAGTTAGGGCAGCGAGATCCTTACCAAATATGTGGATTTCTGATATCTGTGAATCTGGCAATTTTACAAAGCATGTTCTACATTCAGAGTACTTCCCTTCAAAACATACGTTTCTCCTTAATGATTATTTGAACAATGTAGAGCCAAAAGTTTATAATGATCACCAACCATCTAAATCTCCTCATCCGACACAAGATTCAATAACTAATCAGGAGTTGAAGACGGAATCAGGGAGCCCAGTTGTTGGAAATTCTTCAAGACCTGTTGATGCTTCCGATGGAAACTGGAGATTTCTGTCTTCTTCATTCAGGAGATCGAGAATCGTGGAAGTCTCAGAATCAGCTAAAAATGCTATAGAAGATGTAAGAGACATGCCTAAAGTGAAGGTAACAAAGATGAAAGTAAGGGAAAGCACTCCAAGTTCTGCTCAGCTGGCATCGTTAAATCTAAAGGAAGGGAGAAATACAGTAACATTTACCTTTTCAACTCCAATGCTGGGAAAGCAAAAGGTTGATGCTCAAATCCATTTGTGGAAATGGGACACACGCATTGTGATATCTGATGTTGATGGGACAATTACTCGATCAGACCTTCTAGGACAGGTCATGCCTTGGGTTGGTGTGGATTGGTTACAAACAGGCGTTGCAGATCTCTTTTCAGCTATCAAGGAGAATGGATATCAAGTTCTTTTTCTAAGCGCACGTGCGATTTCTCAGTCTTATCATACCAGGCAATTTATTTTCAATCTTAAGCAAGATGGCAAGGCATTGCCTGAGGGACCAGTTGTTATTTCTCCAGACGGCATTTTTCCCTCTCTCTATCGAGAAGTTGTAAGAAGAACGCCGCATGAGTTTAAAATAGCTTGCTTGGAGGCTATCAAAGCATTATTTCCTTCAGACCAGAATCCCTTTTATGCTGGTTTTGGAAACAGAGAAAGTGATGAAATGAGTTACCTTAAAGTTGGGATACCTAAAGGCAAAATCTTTATCATAAATCCTAAGGGTGAGATTGTTGTGAACCACCATGTTGATAGGAAGTCATACACTTGCTTTCATGCACTTGTCAATGACATGTTTCCCCTAATGTCCTCATCTGAGCAGGAAGATTATAATTCATGGAATTACTGGAAACTTCCACTTCCTCCTATTCAAATTTGAAGATCAAAACAAATATTCACCTCTAGACCGTCTCAGAATCGGTTGAAGGAGGCTAAGAAGGTTTGCAATGGCTTATACCTTAGACAACTGTTCAGATTATAAGTTACAATAACAACGGTTGTATCACAACACATTTTTGCATCATTGAACATGACGTGGAACTCATTGATCATGATGTAGGACCATCATAAACGAGGGTGCAAAAGTGTATTGTGCCCCAACCGTTGCATCACTCATATATTTACGAGTCATTTTATGGTATAGTTGTTGTATGAAGATTGTATGAGATGACATCATTCATATCCTTTTATTTATAATATTTTTCATCATATACGCTGTATGTCATTTGGTTCAATTTTCATACTAGTGTTGTATTTTAAAGGTTTATCCTGAGATGAAAGCACACTCTCATGTTTTGAATATCTCTGACTTTGAATCAATTCTTGTGAGATATGTGCATTTTAAAACACAGATATTTATTGAGCTTCTTACATATTATAAACTTGCAACAAAACAAACTGGATTGAAAAACAGTAAAGATTACAACGCGAAAATCATGACTCCGAAGAAAGTTGAGTTGAGATGCATCATGATGATGATGATTAGAACGAAGCATCATTCATCATATATCGTTTGGAGCATATACAAGTGCTGCTCTCTGTTGCAAATGTCTTACACTCTGCTCCATGCTAACTTTGCACCATTTCAGCTAGCATCTGTTTTGCTTTATCACCACTTGATTGATCTTCACCGTCTATCTGCGATATTCGACCGTTCACAATGTTCTCTATTGTATCTGTCTGAAACTTAGAACTTGGATATGGAGTCTCTCTCTAAGCAGTTGCAGAAGTTTTTCAGCTTTTAACTGTGACTTTGGTGTTCCCTGAACCGTATATCCCGGGGACAACACATTCTTGGAGAATCGGTTCCCTATATTTACACTGATTGCTTTCACACGTTGTTAAAAGTGCTCAAACAGCATGCTCGTGGCTTAGAGGGGACCTGTTCTCGAGAGAGCGTTTCTACTACTGCTAGAACTCCCCGCCATCTTCAAGAATCAACGAAACTCGGCCTCTTCAAAGGCTACCAATGCTGTTATCAACAACGAATAATTTCAATAAAGAAGTGGGCAGACGGTGCAAACATCTTATATAGGCTGCACTTAAAAGAAAAGGTAACACACATAGGCCATCTAAACACTTTCCAAACAAGTCAAACTCATCTTTGGCGGGTTCCTAGGGAGACAAATATATAACCAGTAAAAGCATTTATGCCTCGAATGAATTCAAGATAAAGAATATGTAATTACATTGGAAAGCGTATGGATATAATACAAATAGCATTTTCATCAGCAATCTCTATTTTTTCTCTCTTTCCAGAACACGGAAGCAACGGATGAATTACCAGATCAAATACAACCAGACACAAATGGACTTCTTCACTTGCAGCAGACTATAGGCAGAGCATGTACTCAACAGTCTAACCATAACAACTGCTATTACCTCATCTGTCTTCAAATAATACTATATTAGCAACACCAACACGTGACATAATGCACTGATCAGAACTTCTCTAACATATGATGTAGATCCATATACAGTATAAGTATAACTGCCATTTATGGATATCCTCACACCATTTGATTTGAATGACTAAATGTGTATGTGGATTCAGAAGCTTTTAGGCTAATGTCACGATAAGGATACTAAAACAAATGTTTACGTGTCATAATGAGCACCACCTAGTTGCTTTTAATGTTGTAATAAATAATAATAACCACGAAACACACACATGCGGGGCATTGAATTCAAGAAACACAATATGTAATCACATTCAATTGCATAAGAAAATAACAAAGATTGGTAGAAAAATCGAAATGAAAACTTTAATCATGATGTGAAAGACAGGAGTCCATCTAAACAAGAAAGGCCCCATCCCCGTCACATACCAAAACTAAATATGAAGATCTTCGCCTGCCTTTCGCGATTACAAGTTATTGTGGGGTTCTTCATCGCTACCTCACTCACAATTGACTCAAGAACTGCCCTTTAAATCTCTCAATCCAAATAGAGGCATCAAGAATCTGAGCATGAGTTGGCCAAACTGCAAACTAAGCAAACCCACTAACTTGCCTCCATATGATCCCATTCCGAATTGTTGGACGGAGAAGGCACCTCTCCTAGTAATCCCATCCATCACAAACCTTTAGCAGATAATAATTAACAATGATTAGAAGAAGAAATCACGAACGAAGAGGTTGTCCCACCAGGAATTGTTGGACGGAGAAGGCACCGGCCCGTAATCCTTCCACACTGCGTAACGCAAATGCCAGCTCTCGCAGGTCTCTGCACTACAAAGAAATAACGACGTCCAAGCCTTCGCTTTCAAAACGCTTGAGACCTACTCCACACTTCTGCACTACAAAGACAACTGACGTCCAAGCCTTCGCTTGGGCCACGGAGCCTACTCCACACTTGAAACGGGCGAGCCAGAAAGAGCCGCCTCCGCCCAACCCGGTATGGTCGAACCAATGTTCCACCACCTTAATGCCCCGTTCGGTTACAAGCTGATGCTACTCAACTCGGCGATAGGTGATTGTTTCCGACAAGACAATCAACTGACACTCTATTATGCTTTTTGTCGATGTGGGAAACTGAGAATATGGCCCTGTACCTTAGACAACTGTTCACATGATATAAGTGATAATAAAAAGAAATGCTATTGTCACAATCATAGAATAAAAATACTAATTAATTACGATTAATCTTCCTTCCTCTTAATCTGGAAGTTCTTCTCAGATACAAGGAAATGATTAAGTTCCAGAGCTAAAGATCGTAATTCTCGAACGAGTAATCGAAAAGATTCTAGAGCATCCTCAGGGTTTGGTATTGTTCCTCCAACGATGGTAGTACCAAGTACTTCTTGGCGAGCTCTAATATGATCAGATTTATAAGTAAGCATTTCTTGTAATAATACATCTTTATATTATTAATTATGATAAATGACTCATTAATTATGATGTGAAATCGTGATATAATCAAGTGTGTGAAGTATATTGTGTCGCTCGTTGCACCGCGACCGTTGTGATAATAGCATCACATTTATGACAACGAGTCACTT
This sequence comes from Gentiana straminea, assembly GCA_036785695.1. NCBI lineage: Eukaryota > Viridiplantae > Streptophyta > Magnoliopsida > Gentianales > Gentianaceae > Gentiana > Gentiana straminea. The sequence continues at coordinate 6,764,415 of JAVUPR010000314.1, read as the reverse complement.
TATGGTGCAGTCGTATATCAAATGATATCAATCATATCCTTTTATTTATGACAACGAGTCACTTTAAGGACAAAAGTAACATTTAGTCGTATATCAAATGATATCAATCATATCCTTTTATTTCTATTCTTTTTCATAATATACACTTGTATTATGTCAAAGACATAAATAAAAAATCATGATGTATGTCTGCGGATTCTAAAGCATATCATTTTATTCTACTCTCTGTCACAATATAAATTTATGTTACGTGAATGATAAGAGAAGTGGATAAATATGACGTATGTTGGTACAACATAAATTTATATATGTTAACTGTTAAGTGAATAATAAGATAAATGGATAAATACGACGTACTGTAAAATATTCTTATGAGATACAACCATCATATATCAGTTGGAGGAGCATATAAATGTCGTAAACTCTGCTCCATGCTAACTTGCACCATTTCAGCTAGCATCTGCGTATTGCTTTATTACCCCCAGACTGATCTTCACCGTGGATTAGCGATATTGGACCATTCACAATGTTTTCAGTTGTGTATTTTTTTTTGCCCCCCCTAAAAATTTACACTCACCTATAGTATCGCACCCCCTTACCCGGGATCCTGCGTCCGCCCCTGGTTGTGCCTGTCTGAAACTCAGGTCTTGGATATGGAGTCTCTCTCTAAGCAGTTGCAGAAGTTTTTGAGCTTTTAATTGTGATTACAATGTTCCCCTGAACAGTAAGCTCGAGTAAACCGGTTGCTTATATTTACAGCGATTACTTACACACATTGTTAAAAGTGCTCCTACATCATGCTCCCTGCTTTGAGGGGTCGAGCACTTGTACGACTGCTAGAACTCCACCTTCTTCAAGAATCAACAATTTTTTGCCCTCTTGGAAAGCTATGATATTCAATGTGAAAGGACATGTAAAAATAAACTGAAAAGCAACATGTCAAGGGCCAACATATCAATAGTAAACCTGTGTAAAAAAAACTCTCTCAAAATGAACATGCTGTAGAGCCACATCTGGAAACTAAATACATGCTTACCTATCAGAGTGATATCCAAAATGAACACCACCACTCTGCTTTTGATGGTGGAAGAAACATTAAACACACTTATTATGCCCGAAACGAATTCAAGAAAGGCAATATATATAATCACATTGAATTGCATACGAAAACAACAAAGATAGCTAGGAAAATCGATATGGAAACTTTTATCATAATGTGAGTGAGAGATAGGAATAGGAGTACATCCGAACACGTACCAAAACTAACATGAAGACATGACATAATTGCCTCGGCTCCTGCAACAATCTCTCCATTATCTTCTCTTGTGATATTTGCCTGTCTTCCCCGGTTTTAAGCTGTTCTGAAGTTTTTATTCAACTCGATAGCATTACTGACTGAGTTCGTCTTCATTTATAGCTCCTGAGCTGCCCTTATAATCTGACAAGCCAAATAAAGAGGCGCATCAAGAATCTGAGACAGGATTTTGGTCAAAGCTGCAAATTAGACAAACCAGGTGACTTGCATCCATGTGATTCCTTTCCAAAGCACATTTCCCTACTTTCGTGGCTACCCGTTGAAACTCGATCATCCTCATTAATTAATTAGCAACAAACCCCTCTTTTTGCAGACAATACAAGTCATGTATTAATAACTGGATCAGACCTAAAACAAAAAACACAAACTTGGTACACAAACAGTGAATAAACATCATCAGCAAACTGAGAGTTGGTACCCAAAAAAATGATGGTTCAGGAGGTCAACCCACCAGATAGTAATTGGGCAGAGAAGGCACCGGCCCGTAATCCTTCCACTGCAAAGAGCGGCAGGTAACGCTGCTCTGTGAAACCAGCCTCACGCAGTCTCCGGCCCTTTAAAGACTACCATCACCCAAGCCTTCGCCTGGAGAACAGAGCCTACTCCACGCTTGGAACGGGCAGGCCAGAAGAAGCCATCTCTACCCTACCCGGGAAGGTTGAACCAATGTTCCATCACTTTAATGCCCCACTTGGTTACAAGCTGCTGTTGCTCAGCTCGGCGATTGAAGACTGTTACCGACAACACAATTAAGTGGCATTCTTTTCTGCTTTCTGTCGATGTGGGAAACTGGGAATGTCTATATAAGGAAATGCTTTAGTTAATACAAGTAAATGTTACTATCCCAGTAGTTGAGACACAAAACCTGTTTACATCATTAATCATAATGAAGTATGTAAAAATACACTGTGTTATTCGTTGTGTCAAAACCGTTGTGGTAATAACATTACCTTTATGGTAACGAATCATTTTACGGTGCAGTCGGTGTACAAATGTTGTATCAAGCGGTAACAATTAATCGTATCCATTTATTTCTATTTCCCTTTCACTACATACACTCATACTATATTACAGATGTATTCTTAATTTTTTTTCCTCTAAGGTACTGCCAAATGTTTTTATCCTAAGATGAGAGCACTCTCTGGCGTGTCTTGAATATATCGGACTCTAAATCATTTCTACATTTTAAATCCCTCTGTTTCTAGATATCTGCATGTTTAAAAACAAAAAGATAATGAGACTGTTACAATTTGATAATGATACTATTTGGTTTCTGAGATTTCATACGATTAATTCTGAGGTTACTCCATTAAACTCTGTAGTTTTGCTCACACAAATGATATGAACACATCATAATATATATATATATATATTCAGAAACTTGTAAAATCTGGGCAGCTTATTTACCAGTCTCCTCGTACCCCTTCGAAAAGGCCTGGACTGGCTTTACAACAACAACAAATAAGCACTTCACCAATCCCAGATCACTACTGTTTTTTTTTTCTTGTATTATAAACTTACAACAAACTGGATCGAAAAACAGTACAGATTAGAACGAGAAAATCATCACTCCAAAGAAAGATCAGGAGGAAGCATCGTCATATATCAGCTGGAGCATATACAAGTGCTGCTCTCTGCTGCAAATGCCTTAAACTCTGCTCCATGCTAACTTGCACCATTTCAGCTAGCATCTGTTTTGCTTTGTTACCACTTGATTGATCTTCACTGTCGATTTGCGATATCAGACCGTTCACAATGTTCTCTATTGTGTTTGTCTGAAACTCGGATCTTGGATATGGAGTCTCTCTAAGCAGTTGCAGAAGTTTCTGAGCTTTTAGCTGTGATTTCGGTGTTCCGTGTACAGTAAGCTCGAGTAAACCGGGGATGGCACCTTCTTTAAGAATCGGTTTCCTGTATTTACACCGATTGCTTTCACACATTGTTAAAAGTGCTCCTACAGCATACTCACGGCTTTGAGGGGAACCGTTTTCAAGAACTTCTACGACTGCTAAAACTCCGCCTTCTTCAAGAATCAACGAAACTCTGCCCTCTTCGAAAGCTACTAACGATTCGATCAAAGCTATGCACTTTTCGGTTGTTTTAGAGAGCTTTTTAGAGAATTTGAGTAAATCAACTAAAGCAGGAATGGGTTCAGCTTCAAGTATTAAGCCCAAGTTGCCTGAATGAGTAGAGAGATTATAAAGAGCCATTACAGCATCAACTTTTGGTTGCATGTTTTCTTCATTTAAGATATCGACAAGTGGAGGTATCGCCCCACAAGAACCGATAATCGGCTTGTTTCCAGAGGAAGCAGATAAGGTGAGCAAACACGCCGTTGCGTGATCTTTCAGTGTCTCGTTTTCCGAGTAAAGAAACCGGATAATCGGATCTAAGGCACCCGCATCAACTATACTTGTCTTATTTCTGCCAACAACAAAAATAAAAGGAAAGAATGATACTCATACTTTAATGGGAAGCAAGGATCAACAGAATAAAAAACGACAGTGAAAATTCTGCTGCATAATATCATTGAGTATGTCACAAAATGGCATATTCTTGAGTACTACTACTACACTGTGTAGAAATTAAAGGTTAGATCTGATTTGAAGTTTAAAAAAATTATAAAATTGAAGTTTTATGTCCTTGGATGCTTAAAGGATACTCAAATAAAGATAGAGACACTATTAATAAAAAAATCTGATAAAAAAGGATAAAATATCTCTTTCTCTAGCATAGCATCCAATGCTACATACAATGAACAACTTCAATAAGAAGGTAGAAGAAATGACTTTATAGGCTTGAGTAAAAAAAAATAAAAATAACAATATACTTTTTTTAAGAAGGTAAAAAAAAAAACAATAAAAGTTTAACATGTAGTTCAGAAACATATAAAAATAAAAACCTGACATTCTGACAGGTATTTAGTTAAAAAGCCAACAAATTTGAATTTCTTTACAGAGAGAGGATTGAAAGATTTGAATTTTCACAAAACTGGAAATCAAAATGATCCATTAATCTCCATTAAAAAAAATAAATTTGTGAAATTAAAAAAGGGGAAGAAAATTTGTGGTAATTGTTTCTTCGCCGGGTCCAAGGAAAACATTGAAAAGAAGCAGGCTTTTTTTTTTGTTTTAAGAATTGGCAGCAGAAAAGCTAAAGAAAGTGACAGGATATGATTTTCCACTCAATCAAAGAAAACATATATTACCCCTCAAAAAAAAAAACATTTATAAATCAAGAAGGAAAAACTAATTCCCAACCAACAAAGCAAGCTACAACGACCACAGTATTAATTTTTTCTTTTTCCACAACGGCTATCGAATTTTTTTTTGACGAAATGCTATCGAAATTAAGCTAATTATAATTTCATCCTTTAGTTCTGCTTAATTAATAGTAAAAAAAAAATCAACCTATTTGTGGTAAAAAAAATCTGCTTAATTTCAAAACCAGGGGAAAAATCCAACCAACAAATCAAGCAACAACGACCTCGGTACTAATGCTTAATTACACATCCATCCCTTGATTTCTGCATAATTGTGAAGCTAAAAAACAATACAAGAGAAAATCGCCATGCCAAATCAAGAAAATTTATCCCAGAGACTCATATTTACAGAGCATCAGGAAAAAGAAAAAAGAAAATTGCTTACCGATCATCTTTGACGGCGATGTTAAGAAGCGCAAGGAGGGCAGCTTCATTAGCCTCTAAGCAATTAAACCCAAGCATCTCAACGAGTGGCTTAATAGCTCCAGAAAAATGCCGCCGGTACCTTTGTGAAGTCTTGGTAAGCCGTCGGATTTCCATAGCTGCATCTAATTTCAAATCCACATCATCAGATTGCAAAAGCTCAAGTATTTCACGAACCCTGCTGGAATTACTACTGAAAAAACGAGGTGCATCAGTATCGAAACTCCCGCCGGCGGTTGTTTCCGTCGGTGTAGCTGGAGAACTCGGATTGGTTGGGGAGTCCATTTTTTTTTTCTTTTTTTAAGCTCGGGAATTGAGTTGAGAGAGATAAGTATTAAATGAAAGGCAGAAAGATTATAGTGTGAGGGCTAGGGCTAGGGCTGGGGGAAGGGGGTGGGGTAGGAAGTGGGTGGTGGGTGGCCGTGCCGAGACGTGACGTGAAGCAACAAATAGTATAAGGACGACTCCTCTCGCCGACGAAAAGATCTGAAAAACGCTTTGGAAGGGTGGGTGAGAAAATTAGTGTATTTTTATTTATAATTGTTAAAATGAGGACGTGGAGGACGATATTTATATTAGGAAGATCCTAGGACACATATTTTTTTAACACGTTAAAAATATATTTCCCATTTAAAATAATATAAAGTTGGTCTCAATTCAATATGTTTTCTTGCGTGAGAAAAGTGATTATTACTGCAAGTAGGTATTCCTAAATTTTTTTTTTTTTTTTTTTTTGATGAAATGTAAGAATATATTAAAACACAAAACGAAAGTTTGGGAGCTACAAAGAAACTGATGTAGTAATTACAACTTGTATATATCTAATCTATCAAAAAGAGTCAAGCCCAAACAAAAACATTGCCAAGGTTGACTGCAAATCCCACCTTTTGTTAGAAAAAAATGCGATAATACAATAAAAGAATGATTTCCAAGCACGTTAAACGCTTCTTTAAAGAGATGTTTTTACGATCTCTCTCAGGATACAATGGAGTACAACTTTGAGACACTATATGTTTATTCTGATGATGCTTCTGAATGAAAAACATTCGATGCGAATGCCGGACTTCTCATATATAGACAAGTAACCGATATGGTACCACTTCGTCTTCAAAGGATATGTCCCATGAACAAGCCGAACGAAATGGTGTGTCCCAATGGACAAGCACCAACGAAATAGTGTGTCCCATGGAAAAAATCCCTCTACGAAAAGGTATGCATTCGCATGGGTTCGTTTAGGTTTCGGGGCGTTGCCCCCGAGCCCCTCGACCCACCGCGACCGACCGGGCGGTCGAACCCCGGCTAACTCGGCGTGCAACGACACAAGTGAAACAAAAATAAAAAACCGACTTTGTGAATAAAATATCTAACATTTTCCCCTATTTTTTCACAAAAGAGTTTGTATGTAAAAAACGGTCGCATCACCTAAGTGAATGCCTACGTACCACTTTTGGGGATCAAGCCACCGTAGTTCATGCGACACACGGACTAAGCATCATCGTAGGAAATCATACATAAATGAAAGTAGCTTTTGGCTTTGAACTTCCACTTAGTGTAAACAACTCAAAGTCACGTCGTGCGCTATTTGTGGTGAATAAATCTTGAACCAAGGACCCTATCATGATGTTACCGGAGTTATCACACATACTATTCCGTTAAAACGGTGTCTCTTCATTCCAACGCATTAATGGCCATGCGTACATCCCGAGATTCATGAATGCTTTAGAGACGGTCTAAATCTCATAGAAAGCGGCGACTTTCACACTCACATAGGTAAGTTCTTTTAAAATGATACTTGCGAGTCACTTTTCCCAATGACGAACTTATTAAGAACTAATTTCAACCTTTACCATGCGGTAATTACTCACACTAGAGATTTTATGAATGGGATCTATTAAATACTCTAGCGCGTCGATCTAGTTAGACTTTAACTTGTTTGTACCCTTTGAACTCGTTTATTTTTTCAAAACATGAGTAGGGTTCCCATTAAAGCTAACTAATGTTTCATAGACCTTAATCCCATTCCTTTCGATGTTATTGCAATCATCTCTCAGGCGATCCTTTTGTGAAAGGATCTGCTAGATTGCTCTTTGACTCTACATAGTCAATCGTGATTACTCCTTTCTTAAGTAATCCCCGAATAGGCGATGTCTCGGACTAAGGTGTCGTTGCTTACCGTTGTAAGTCTTACTTGCTACGAATATAAAGTAGCTTTGATTGTCACAATGAATCATTACGGTTTGGGGACGGCTTGTCCCATAATGGAATATCAATTAATAAATTTCTTATCCATTCGGCTTAACTTTACTTGCATCTGCTAATGCAATAAATTACGCTAACATAGTCGAATCTAGACACAAGTTTGTTTCTTAGAACACCAAGAAACAGTTGCACCTCCTAAGGTAAAAACCCACCCCGTTGTGGATTTACAATTCGATTCTATGTTATTCCAACTTGCATCGTTTGTATCCTTCAAGAACGGCGGGAAAACCACGATACGTAAGCGATAATCGATTGTTCCTTTTATATATCTCGGAACTCTTGAAACCGCGTTCCAATGTTCTTTTCCTGGATTACTAGTAAATCGACATAACAATCCAACTGCATATGCAATGTCCGGTCTTGTGCAATGCATGGCATACATAAGACTTCCAATCACACTTGCATATTGTAACTGGTCGTAGCATCTACTAGTATTTTTCATTAACTTGATACTAGGATCAACGGGTGTAGATGCTGACTTATGATCCATATGACCATATCTTTTAAGGATATTTTCAAGATAATGAGATTGACTCAATGATATACATCCATCTTTCCTCATTATCTTTATCCCTAAGATTACATTTGCTTCCCCCAAATCCTTCATATCGAAGTTAGATTCCAACAATTGCTTGGTCTCTTTTATTGATTCCAAGTCTAGCCCAAAGATAAGCATATCATCCACATATAGGCAAATCAAAATACATGAACCATTTCTATACGTAGAATAGATACACTTATCCGCTTCATTAACTTTGAAGCCATTAGCCAACATCACTTTATTAAATTTTTCATGCCATTGCATAGGGGCTTGTTTTAATCCGTAAAGAGATTTCACTAGTTTGCAAACTTTCTTCTCTTGTCCGGGTAAAACAAAACCCTCGGGCTGCTCCATGTACACCTCTTCATTCAAATCACCATTTAGAAAAGCCGTTTTAACATCCATTTGATGGACAACTAAATTGTGAATGGATGCAAGAGATAACAACACACGGATAGAAGAAATTCTAGCCACAGGAGCGTATGTATCAAAATAATCTACTCCTTGACGTTGTTTGAAACCTTTCGCTACTAGGTGAGATTTATACTTATTAATTGAACCATCTGCGTTCAACTTTCTTTTGAAAATCCATTTAGAACCAATTGGTTTAGAACTTTTTGGCAAATCAACCAATTTCCATGTCTGATTTGACATGATAGAACTCATTTCATCGTTGATGGCTTCTTTCCAAAAAACAGCATCACGAGAGGAAATAGCTTCTGAATATGTGACAAGATCATTATCATCAATCATTAACTTGGTTTGATGTGTAATATTATTTACATCACCTTCAAGTAAAATTGTCACAAATTCATGACCAAAGGTTTTTTCTTTCCTTTGCCTTTTACTTCTCCTTATTTCTGGATCCGTTTGTGATTCCATAGGAGAGTCATCAAGAGATTCCTCACGAACTCTCTTGGAAGTACTAGGAGTAACATTATCTCCAAGTTACTCAACGAGAAGATTTATACATATGCTCAAAAAATTCAAGCATCAATAGACTCAATAATATCATAAGATTCTAACTTTAGAAATCTATATGCGGTGCTATTCTTAGCATAACCTATAAATACACATTTATAAGTTTTACTTCCCAACTTAGTAATTTCAGGATTAGGCTTTCTTACATATGCAAGACAACCCCAAACCTTAATACGGCTTATGTTAGGTTTTCTACCAAACCACAATTCATACGGAGTCTTTTTAACATTTTTCTTAGGAATTATGTTTTGAATAATACATGCACTTAAGATTGCCTCACCCCACCAATAATCAGGTAAACCAGAACTGATAAGCATGCAATTTACCATATCTACTAACGTTCTATTTTTTCTTTCTGCTACTCCATTTGATTCGGGTGAATACGGAGGAGTAAATTCATGAACAATACCGTTGGCCTCACAAAATTTAGATAATTATGTTACTTGGTATTCTCCACCTCTATCCGAACGTAACACTTTAATTTTCCGGTTTAACTGATTTTCTACTTCTGCTTTATAGATCAGAAACTTGCTTAAGACTTCATCTTTACTTTTCAATAAATACACATAAGCATATTTCGAATAATCATCTATAAAAGTTACGAAATATTTATGACCACCACGAGACACTTTCTTGTGTAGATCGAAACATCGAAATGTACTAAACCAAGTAATTCGGATGTACGAACAACGAACTTATGTGGCTTACATGTTATTTTACCTTGAACACATATTTCACATTTTCTCACATTATCATACGTACATTTAGGAATTATCCCTAAATTATGCATGTTCTTGACAGATTTATAATTAGCGTGTCCTAATCTAGCATGCCACAAAGTTGAAGAGTCAACAACGTAAGCAAAGTTATTTTTTATTACATTCATCTTAATCATGCCATTACAAGAGTACCCTTTGCCAACAAAGACATTGTTTTTAGTTACAATCAAATTATCGATTCATACACAATCTTGAAACCGACCTTATTGAGACGATCTCCGAAATTAGGTCCTTTGTCATCTCGGGAACATGAAGAACTTCGACCAATGTTAATGTCTTTCCCGAAGTAAACTTGAGTTCCACTTCGCCAATACCAATAACCTTGGCTTGCACATGATTTGCCATCTTCACCGCACGTTCATCAGTACTTTCCTTGTAAGTCTTAAACTCGGATCGATTATTGCTTACATGGATTGTAGCACCGGTATCCAGCCACCACCCTTCATCAATTCCAACAGAATTGGCTTCCTCCACAATCGCTACAAACTTCTGATCATCATTGCCATCAACAGCATTGACATGATCTTTTGTCGACTTGTCATTCTTGCCTTTTTCCTCTTTAATGCGAGTTCGGCATTCGCGAGCGGTGTGACCAGGCTTCTTACAATAATAACAATCGCCTCTGAATTTTTTCTTAGAAGATTCTGCTTGATCTCCCTTCGAAAAATTCTTGCGCTTTTTATTTCCTGGTTTGCGGCCCTGAACCATATTTGCTTTTTCAGCCTCCTGTTCAGTATTTTCTCGTTTTCGAGAGTCTTCCTCAATACGTAGGTGACGCGTGAGGGATTCCAAAGTGTGCTTGGTTTCATCATGTTTCAGTTTCTTTTTATAGCCATTCCATGAAGTTGGTAATTTAGCAATAATTGTTCCAACTTGGAATGCTTCAGGAAAAGTTATCTCAGCATTTTTAAGATTAGAAACAATAGACAGTAACTCGTGAACTTGAGTAAGAATAGACTTACTTGCGGTCATTTCGTAATCGATATAGTTAGCAATCAAAAATTTCTGATTACTTGCCTCTTCAATGCGGTACTTGTTGTCTAGTGCCATCCATAATTCCTTTGCTGTCTCGATTGTCCTATGTCCATTGTACACAGAATCAGACAGTGCGTTCAGAATGTGTCCTCTGCACAAGAAATCATCATCCTTGCGTTTCCTCTTTTGTTCTTGCAATTCCTTCTTGCGTTCATCAGTGTCGTCCTCTTGCTCTTCTTCAACAGGTTGAAGATCATCACTCAGAATGTAAGACAACTTGATTGTTGTCAGGAAGAACAGAACCTTTTCTTGCCAGCGAGTAAAATTTTGTCCATCAAAACGATCAAGACGAACCAAGTCCTGATTCATGACTTGAATCGATGGTGCCACAGAATCATTCAAACTTAGATCCTTGAATGCAGACATCTCTTTAAAATTGTTAGAAAAAATGCGATAATACAATAAAAGAATGATCTCCAAGGCACGTTAAACGCTTCTTTAAAGAGATGTTTTTACGATCTCTCTCAGGATACAATGGAGTACAACTTTGAGACACTATATGTTTATTCTGATGATGCTTCTGAATGAAAAACATTCTGATACTGAATGCCGGACTTCTCTATATATAGACAAGTAACCGATATGGTACCACTTCGTCTTCAAAGGATATGTCCCATGAACAAGCACCAACGAAATGGTGTGTCCCAATGGACAAGCACCAACGAAATGGTGTGTCCCAATGGAAAAAATCCCTCTACGAAAAGGTATGCATTCGCATGGGTTCGTTTAGGTTTCAGGGGCGTTGCCCCCGAGCCCCCTCGACCCACCGCGATCTGACCGGGCAGGTCGAACCCCGGCTAACTCAGCGTGCAACGACACAAGTGAAACAAAAATAAAAACTGATTTTGTGAATAAAATATCTAACACCTTTTGCCTTCATAGGTCTCCGGTGGAAACAAAAGACACTAATCGAACAAGGCACCGAGAGACAACGCCTTGGGGTATACAACATATCGGTGTACTACAACAAACCGGTCAATATTCCAATCCCGACGTCGCTTCAACTTCAACGTGCAAATGTCTCAATTAGGCGTACTACGACTAACCGGTCAATATTCCAACCCCGGTGTCGCTTCGGCCCAAAAGAGACAAGTCCCAAACTCAAAGAGGGGTGTACTACGACAAACCGGTCAATATACCAACCCCGGTGTCGCTTCGACCCATAATAATCTTAATTATATAAGGGTAAGTTGATCAAATCTTAATTATTCATTTGATATCATTTATTAATATCTGATATACAATAATTTTTCTCGTTTCCCATCTATAGTTTCGTTAAAGTTATAAATCAATGATTATGTTTCATAGTTCCAATAACAACACCGACGACTAAATAAAATTAAGAAAACATCTTTCAACCCTTGCAGATAAGGGTGACATTGCGTGTTTAATGTTGTGACATTAAACGTGTACCGTACATTTCGACACCTTTAACCGCAAAACACTTGTGCTTTCACATACTCGGTGAAAGCAAAACATGCATTATTATTCCATATGTTGATATTGTGAACACATGGCAAAATAAAGACGCAGACAGACGGCAGGCTGACGACATGTGAAGTACTCTCTCTGGATTTTCAAAATGAACGTACATTTTCTATACAAGAAAAGTGTATATTTCTCTTACCTAGCATTATACAAATATTTAAAGCGACAAAATTACTTTAGACAACCGATAAGTTTGCATAAAGTTAAAAGCATGCATTAATGATGAATACGAGTATCTTACTATATGTTTTCTTATATCTAGATTTCTCATATTTAAGAACAAATATGACACCAAAGCTTGGTAGAAAATAAGTACACACCTTTCGACCCTTGTGGGATAAGGGTGACATTGCATGTTTAATGTTGTAACATTAAACGTGTACAACACGCTTCGACACATATTTAAGTGTAAAGCACTTACGCCTTCACGTGACTCGGTGAAAACATAACATACATCATTATTCCATATCATATTCTGAAGTCTGAACATGTGGCAAAGCAAAGACAGTGTATGTGGCAGGCCGACGGGTGAAGTCTATCCATATTTTCAAAATCAACGTATATTTCCTATCTAAGAATAATGTATATTTCTCTTACCTATCAATTTTACAATTATGTAATAAATAACTAATAAGTTTGCTTAGAAGAACATGTATGAATGATCAAATAAGAGTACCTCAATGCATGTTTTTCAATATCGGGATTTGTCTTTTTTTTTAATATGACATCAAAACTGGGTAGAAAATAAAAAATTAAAAAAAAAAAAAAGTCTTTCGCCCGTTGTGGATAAAAGTCCCGTTGCATGTTATGTTATGTTGTGACATTAAACTTATACATCATTTTTCCATATTTTTAATCGACGAACACTTTTGCCTTCATGCGAATCTCCACGAAAACAAAACATACTATATTTATCTCGAAATATAAATTCATTTATGTTTTTTTAATTTTATCTCATAATATAAATCTATTTATAATACTAATGAAATATTTATTATATTATTTTTTATTTTACCCCTAATTTATTATATATTCATCTAAAATTTCACTACTTTATAACTATTTCATTAAAAGCAATCAAAAGATAACTTTAGATTTTTATCATTAAAATTAATGTCACACAACCAATTTACTTAAACTCTGTAAAAATTCCAAATTAATTTATATTTTGGGACGGAGATAGTACAATACCATATGTATGTTGATATTCTAAACATATTGCATGCTGAGGGTGTTAAGTCTGCCTTGGTTTTTATTTTGTATCCTTTTTTATACAAACCAACTTATATAATACCGCTTGATTTATCAAGTCAATTTTGGACCAGTCCAATTGGTCATTTGAACATAATCCATTAACACACTTCGGTATAAATTTCTGACACCGTCATTATGCCAAGCAATGATTAAAAAAACATTGATTAGAAAATTACACTATTTACTAGATTGAATTTATATATTTTATAAGAAGGGATATTATTGTAATTTCCAACATATTTCTGACACAATAATTACTTTTTTAGTATGTTTGAATACATTAAAAAGGGGAGGTTCTTGCATAGTATATTCACATGAACCGAAGTGATCGGTGGGTTGATCAGAATCACACGGTTTACATCCAACATATAAACTGTGTGGCTCTGATCAACTCATCGGTTAATTCACTCTAAAAATACTCACCATACAAGAAGTTTCCATTAAAAAGACCGATAAATAAAAATGGAGGGAGTAATAAGAAATAAAAATTATTTCAAATACATGATTATTTATTATTATTATTATTATTATTATTATTATTATTATTATTATTTAATTTTGAAAGGCTTTATGCATAAAAAAAATCAGGATGGTCCCTTTGCTCAGGGGGGCACTCGCCCCCCTCGGATCCGAAGAATAACACTATTATATGTATTATGTATTTTTTTCGTCCCCATAAAATTTATATTCGCCTCTAATAATCGGATAATTAAACATAAAACTTTTATCATGTAAATAAAAATACATAATAACTAACAACAAACTAATAATAAGATTTGAAGTGTTGGTTTCCCTAAAAATCATTGTTTGTAGTGTTTGAAGTCTTTATTGATAATAGTATAAATGTTACTATGTTCGGATTAGGGCTGTAAATGAGTTGGGCTACTCGTGCTCGACTGGCAAAAGAGATTGACTCGATTCGGTTATTTTCGAATTCGAGCTCGAGTATAGCTACTCGAATAATTAACCGAGCCGAACTCGAGTTTTAAAATATATTATTCGAGTAGCTCGCGAGCTTAATCGGGCTTGATTAAATAATTATTTAATTAATTAAATTTATTATAAAATATTATTTTTCATTATTAAAAAAATAGTATTGGAGTCGAGTATTAGACGAGTCGAGCTCGATCTTTCCATATTTCATTAAAAATTAAATGAATTCTAGGAAAATAATCGAGCTTACGAGCCGAGTCGAGCTATATCGAGTACTTAGCAGTCGAGTTTGATCTTGCTTTTCAAGGCTCGATTGAGCTCGAGCCTGAACTTTTTTAGTCGAGTCGAGCTCGAGCCCTAGAGAGTATCGACTCGACTTGGCTCGGCTCGATTACACCCCTAGTTCGGATTCTGTGATATACATTATTGTTTTTTCCCATTATATAAAGCATAATATATAGTCGGTTTTTTCAATATACATTAGTTTTTCTTGCCTTGCGGATCTAACGGACCAGTAAACACTACTATACATTTTTTTGATTGTAAAAAATCTTTAGAATTATCGCCCCCCTCCCCCGGGATCCTGCGTCCGCCCCTAGTCGACTTACTGAACATTGATATAGACACCTATGAAATGAGGACATTTGTATTCCATAAATACCGATTAATGATTTTTTTAATCGCAATAGTACTGTGTTGTTTTTTTTCCCTGCATCAACAAAGCCAGGGGTGATTCTGTTGTAGGCAGGGGCGGCGCCACCTTAGGGATATAGGGTCAACTGACCCTCAAAACTAATATAAAAAAAAATCTATGTATAATATACCCTATTTAAAATAAGTTATGTACTAATTTCTACTTATTGACCCGTTAACATTTTCAAATATTTACCTTGACCCATAATTATACATATATTTTTAATTAATGTATTAAAAACTTGTTAGACGGTGTGTCGTTCTCGATCCATGACCCGTGTCAAACGATTCCTGCAGCCACCCCTAGCTGTAGGGACTCCCTATTTTCTACACGTAGTAGTCATCTGACGGTCCGTTCTAATAAAGAGTCCATACTTCAGAATTTTCCAAAAGTCATGCATGATTTTCATGTCAATAGAATATTTTTGCCACCAAAAAAAATAATTATAAGAAAATATACAGTAAAGCAAATAACTTTACACATAATAAAAGAAAATTATACGGGTAATTAAACTAGGTCCGGTCATGGACTTAGTAAAGGCATTGGGTCATCAGGTTATTGGTTTCATTGTTTGGTAATCAGTTAAATTAACGAGTTGTAAATATCGGTAGATAATAAATTAGGGGGAAGGGGCTAGAAGGACGTGAAATCTCTAAAATGGGGGATCCAAGGACGTCTCTTATTTTGGATGATTAAAAAGGACAGAATGAAAATGGATGGGCCGAAATACCCATCGCATAACTGCGACAATAAATGCGGAAATCGTTATTTGGATTTATTGCAGTCATAAATATTTTTGACTAATTAAATCCACAATCTAAAATACGAAGAAAAAAAATTAATGATAAAAAAATAAAGTCTCATCAAAAAATGTAATTACACATAAAAAGTATACTCACTGCCAAAAAAATGTAGTAAGACATAAAGAAATAATAACAATCAATAAAATATAATTATAATAAAAAAATTGTAGTTACACATTAAACATGTAGTAACACTAGAAAAAATGTGGTAACATATTCAAAAAGTAGTTACAATAAATATACAAAAAAGCCAGTCACTCGTAATTGTTACGTATATTGGAAATGATCATTCTTATTGCATTGTTATTCACGTGTTACTGTTACTTCACTCATAATTTTTACTATATGTTGGAAATTACCATTCTTATTGCATTGTTACTTCACGTGTTACTGTTACTTCACTTATAATTTTTACTATATGTTGGAAATTATCATTCTTATTGTATTGTTATTTCACGTGTTATCTTATTCTTCACTCGTAATATATATATATATATATATATATATATATATATATATATATATATATATATATATATATATATATATATATATATATATATATACATTTGTTGCAACCGAAGTGTACTCATGATTGTGTTTCTTTGTTTTTAAATTTTTGTTTTTTTTATCAAAAATTGGATAAAAGATTTGGGAAGATTCAATTTCATATAATTACTCATCCTTTAATTTCCAGGATTTACTTCCCTTTATTTGCTCCTTATTCCATAATTATAAAATAAGGGCATTATCGTAACTCTAAATTAATTTTGTCGTTATTAATCATGTGTGTACTTCTAGCCAGATTTATTAGTGAATGTGTCCTTTTTAGAAAATGTAAAATCTCACATCGATAAAGTAAAGTCCTGCTCACCCCCATATAAGTGTGAGACATAAAGGTCTTCTCAACTCGGGTTAGCCCTTTTAGACCAAACGAGAACGACGGTCTAAGTAGTTGGCCGGACCATTTATGACTCATTTAGCGCCACCAGGCCCGGGGTCTGGGGGCGTTACAGATTGGTATTCAGAGCCGACTATCATACGGAACTAAGTGACACACCGTGAGAGGCGGTGAGGGCCACCTCTAGAATCCTATAGTAGGGACAAACTGGGACAAATCTTGGTCGTCCTGGCGAGGACGCCAGTCCCTTATAAGGGGGGGGGGGGGGGAATGTAAAATCCTACATCGGTAAAGTAAAGTCCTGCTCACCCCCATATAAGTGTGAGACATAAAGGTCTTGTCAACTCGGGTTAGCCCTTTTAGACCAAACGATGACGACGGTCTAAGCAGTTGACCGGACCATTTATGACTCAATTAGAGCTACCAGGCCCGGGGTTTGAGGCGTTACAGAACGGTATTCAAAGCCGACTATCATACGGAACTAAGTGTCACACCGTGAGAGGTGGTGAGGCCCACCTCTAGAATCCTATGGTAGGGACGAACTGGGACAAGTCCATTGGGACAAATCTTGGCTGTCCTGGCGAGGACGCTAGTCCCTTATAAGGAGGGAGAATGCATGTAAAATCCCCCATCGGTAAAGTAAAGTCCTGCTCACCCCCATATAAGTGTGAGACATAAAGATCTTGTCAACTCGGGTTAGCCCTTTTAGACCATGCGAGGACGACGCTCTAAGCAGTTGACCGGATCATTTATGACTCATTTAACGCTATCAGGCCCGGAGTCCGAGGGCGTTACAACAAAAACCTAAATAAATTATATGATGAAAATTACTAATTTATATTTAATATTTTACTTTTTTTAGAAGGTAAAATTTTTTCATTAAATAATATTTTAGTTAAATATAATACGAAACCATGTATCACTATTTGAGAAATACATACCTATTATACTCATGAAATAAATAATTTGAGACTATTTGAGATAAATAAACTTGAAAAACAATGGAAAAATGATGAATTAGTCGAAATGGAAGAGTGAGAAGAGAAGAAAAAAATGAGGGAGAAGAGGGAAAAATATGGAAAAAAATCGAATTATGGGCGGTACATTCCATCTTATGAGCAGTAAGGAAAACGGAGATGAGCGGTCATCTATGAGCGGCACCTTCCATCTTTTAGGCGAAATACATTGATAAAATTTGTTTTTCATTTTCCCATTACATTGTGTGTCAAAGATAATATGATATATTTCACACTCAATAGAAATGTTATGAAATAGAGAAAAAAAATATTATTTTAGCCTCCGTAGTAAAAGATCGGTTATAATGATCTCATACACATGTTCGTAAAGAAAGATAAGTATATAAAGATAAGTATTGCGATCAGAGAGATTCGCTAAGGATATATAGGAAGAAAAAACGGGAGAGGGTGAGGCGGTGCAAGAGAAAAAAATGAACATATATTCTTCGATGACCACTTAATTTAGAAATAAATTTCCTCATATGACGCCAATGTCAAAGGAAGACAAATTATGTTTTATAATTATGTTTCAATCCATAACAAAACATCTTAATTTGAAACATAGATTTCCAGCAATTGATGCAGGAAGGATAAGATTGATGGAAAAACGGATCAGACGATGAGAATGTGCACACGAAAGAATTGAACGAATAAATTTTGTTTGTTCAGTTTTGACTTTTGATTTTAAGCTAGGGTCGTCTTTGGGTTCTTAAATGTCCTAGGCCAAATTATCAAAAATGGACTTTCTTACAAATATATTTTTAAATGATGTAATACATCTGGTAAATTTGTTGAAAAATAAAAATAAATCCATAAATTTTGAGTATTTATCGGGAGACTCAAGCAATGGTTTTATAGGCCTATGTCTAGGAACGTGCATGTTTTTATCTAACAGTATCACCAATACTGATACTTCCCTCCTTATGTTTCTCATATTTTTATCAATTGTATATAAAGGTGAATTTATTAGGGAAGTCCATTTAACAGAGGTTGGGTTTTTTCTCTATATATATACAGTTTCCAATGTTACTAGTCTGCTTATTGTTTTTCTTTTCTTGTTTATATATGTAATATCCTGACTTTTCAAAAAAAGGGCTAACGTGTCTTTTTGCGAAAAATAAAATATTATGTTTAATGATTTACGGATTTAAATTATTTTATGTATATATATTTCGAATAAATATATATATTTAAGGGTAATTAAAGGATTTAGTTATTATTTTATAAGGGGTTTATTTAATAACTATAAAAGGGGTTTTACTAATTTTCCCTCATAATTCATCACGCCAGTTTCTGGAGGAAAAAAAAGAAGAGGAACGGCACAGAGAACAGAGAAAAAGGGAGAAGCGGCTTCTCCAAAATTCTCACAAGATCTTTGACGGTTTTCAGAACGGAATAGAGATTCGGAATCAGCGGGAAATGAGGATCGTTCTGATAGCAAAAAGATGGAGTTTTACAAAGGTATGAGTTTTAGCCCTAACTTTTGGATCTATCATGGTTTGATCAAGTTCGATGCGATAAAAAGGGTTAAATCGTAGTCCCATTTGGTTTAAAAGCTTGTGATCATCAATTAATCTAAGTTTGATTGTGATCAATTTGGTTTTGAGTGAAACCTTGGAAAGTGTTGCAGATTTTCTGAAGGTTTTGGGTTTGTTTTGCTTGCTAAAAGGTAAGAGGCTCTGCCTAATGCGTAATTAAGTTTTATGATGTTAAGGTTGATGTTTGATGTGTTTTAGACGTTAGAAATCATGTCGTTTCGTTGTTAAAGGAGTATGGGATGATTTGGTTTTGTAAATGGTGAGTTTTCTGCTATTTTCTATGTATAATTAGTGTTGAACATGTTTGGAATCGAGTAGTAAAGTGTAGAAAAATCGAGTTTTGGGTTTTGGCTGCGTTGAATGCGTACGCATTGGCTAGCAATTCGCACGCATCGCTGATACATGATATTTGTTTTGTGCAGGAGCAATGTGCACGCATTGGCCGGACAGAAACTTTCAGCAAGTTTTTGATCGATCAATGCGCACGCATTGACCCCAGGATTTGGGAAATGTTGTGTTTAAGCCCCGAGTCCAGTTTTAATTGTTATTTCTTGATATGATAACATTAAATGAACATGAACAAGCCATGATTGAGCTTTTGATATGTTTAGTCCCGGCACCGAATGTACTCTTCCTAAGAGTTGAAGTTCGGGACCGTCGGAAGAGTATGATAGGCTTGTGTTTTGATGAATTAGTATTCATTAATGTCTGTGTATGTGCTAGGCTTTGTCCGTGTCTAGTGGTCTAAGTAAGAGAGTTGGAGATGTGAGGGAACTTACTTGAAAATACTTAGGTGGCTAGTTAACAATTAATAATAAACGTACTTGGGTAGTTAAAAAACTAAACATCAATCCAATCTTGGTAATGCACAAGTCTATATCGCGATGTGTGGGCGTTCTGAAAGTGAATAACTCCGTAAGTCTCTGAGGCCCTAAGTACGGTGGAGCTTAACCTCGTAAGTCTGAGACCCTACGTATGAAGGATTTTGCCGAACGTGTGCACTATCGGAGTCTACCAGAATAGGCTTCCGTGGTTATTGGTGTGATCCATCAATATGTTGCACCCAGTTACTTCTTGGTGAGTAGCGCCATGCGTAGTGCCCTTGAATGCTGATGTAACAGAGATAAGCTAAGCTAGAAACCAATAGTCACAACATGTTCATGGGCATGAAGTGAATCCTAGAGTTGAGTCAGTCTCACAAAGACAAATTAACTGTTGAAATATCCTAAACCCAATCGGGTTGGACCGGATCCGACCGGGTCGGATCATTTCTACTATTTCTTTATGTTTATACATAGATTAAATGGCTTTTATGTTGTCATATATATATATATATATATATATATATATATATATATATATATATATATATATATATATATATATATATATATATATATGTTCTTTTAAAGAACCAATTATGAATTGTTATATGATAACGTCCTTAGTGTTAAAATGTGATAGAGAAACCATGATAGGAGATTATGGTTGATGAGATTTCTAATCACTTTAATAAGTTTGATACTTAAATGTATCTAGGCTGATGTACTATTAAACAAGGCATTAGATGTCTTCTGTCTTTAAGGGTAGGGATAGATCTTGTCTATCGAAGTGTAGAGACACTTGGACTGTACGTGGACGTGTATTAGAGAATGCGTACGTTAGACTGACCCACTTACACGGATAAGTGTCACACTATGTGACGGTTGTGTAATTATCCTTAGGACATGAGTCTACATGGCATCACGGTGTGGATTGTCATGCTTTGACAATATTGAGGTTTCCCCTAGCCACGGGGCGATCATACAATAGTGATTGGGTGTGATACTGAAGCATGCGGAGTATACATGTTTGGTCGTCTGGAAATCGCGTACCCTATCAGTAGGGGTGAATATCCGAAAGGGCCTTCTTATAAGGAATGTCTTACTCTCGTGAATCTTTACAAAGTGGAAGTAAATGAGTTACTTCGAGAGAGCATGATATCCAGATTATAAGATACGGTCGTTAATGTTTGACACTCGACGTACGACCGTATGGATATTATTACTGCGATACGATTGTAAGTTACACGGTAACTGTTTCATATGAAAGGTAGTAGTCATTGCATTTGACTCTTCCGATGATTGGGGGTCACGGTGTGTTGCTAGACGCTATCCCGTGATCGTGAGGCATGAAGGGCATTTTCGTAATTTACACTTTGTGTTTACGGCCAACAAATTCGGAAGCATATCGGGTCACACACATAAGAACATCTAGCCGGATTAAAATGTGGTTATAGATGATAACCAAATAAGGAAAGTTTTATCTCGTACTATAAAGGTTATAGTGGTAAATTAATATGGTGGTATTTATTTATTATGAATAAATATAATACAAGATATTAATTATGTTGATTAATTAAATATGTATATAGATACATATAAATCGAATATATATATATATATATATATATATATATATATATATATATATATATATATATATATATATATATATATATATATATATATATATATATATATATACATGTATTTATATATATACATGTATTTTGCAAATTAATTAATCATAGTATTATATTAATTGATTAAACATATATTTGGATGTATATGTGCATAGGCGCCACATTCCAACAATATATAAGATATGTTTGGTTTGGGCACACATCAATTAATAATATAAATAGTATTACCTTATATTAATATTAGATATTAATGAATATAGATTTGCACACATGTGTAAATTGATTTATGGTAATAAGATAAATATAGTCAATATAAGATATTGACAATATATTGAAAATATTTAATATAAGATATTGAATATTAATGAGATAAATCAATCAAATATATTTTCCTTATTTTACTAGTAAAATGTTTTTTACTCTCCACTCTACTAGATGGCGCCACATACACTATAAATATAGTGTGGGTGTCAAGCTCTTTTGTATCATCATAATTCCAAGAGCTAATAGTTCTTGAAAAAAATAGAGAGCTTCCTAGGAGAGTTTTATGAGGGAGGAAAAGTCGGTCTAGCAGCCGAGTTTTTCTAGTGGCAATCCAATGGTGGATTCCGGCGGGTTGTTCGTGTGGACTAGCGGTAGAGGCCGAACACTTGGGCGGCTCCATGCACCACTACTCTCCTTAGACGGTCAAAGCGTCGACCTTTTAGATCAAGCAAGGTAACAACCGTTAATAGCTTATTTGTTTATTGCTTAAACGAAGTCGATCTTGGGTCGATAGGAAATAAATTTTTGAATTCCGCTGCGTTCCCGCGTAGATTTCCTAACATTAACGATAATAACCTAAACCTTTCTGTTGTAAAGCATAATTATTCTTTAGCTTCTCACTGTTGCTAAGTACCGATGTACTTACCTCCTTTGCATGTTTCTTTTGTGTGCATTGTGGGTGAGAAGATGAACATGTTGTCCATGAGTTCAATGACGAGGATATGTGATGAAGATGATGTTTGATGGCGTTGATGCCATTATGAAGCGTCCAGTTTCTTTTATTTCTTATTGCGCTAGCCTTTGTTACTTTTCCTTCTTTAGACAGATGTTGTTCTTTTATTTCTAAATGTTTGTAAGGAGGTTTGTACTTCTTTTTAAGACAAGGTTGATGAAGTTTGTAGAATTACAAACAAACAAAATAAAATGCGGAATTATTATTGATCAAGTAAAAATTACAAGTTGATTACAATGTGACTGATAATGGGGTATTTATAACATCATACACCTCATGAATCAGTTAGAAGTTGGTTACAGACGGTTACAACAGATTACAACTAGATAACCGCTATCTGTACATTATATCAAACTGATCAGCAGGCTGCTGAGTATTTGGACTGTCAACAGGCTGCTGGTGTTCATGATGTCAGCAGGCTGTTGATATCTTCGATATTGATCAGCAGAGTGCACTCAGCATTCCCATCAGCTTTTATACTGTATCACCCCCATCAAGCTGTGAGTGGTACATGAACAGATTGCACTCAACATTCCCATCAGCTACTTGAAGTCTGAAAGATCTTTGAAATTCCCAATTTGTCTAGTAGATAGAAGAAAATAGGTGCATCCAAGGCTTTGGTCAGGATGTCAGCTATTTGTTCTTATGTATTGACTAGAAGAAGTTTGATGAGTCCTGATTTGACTTTGTCTCTTACAACATGGCAGTCAATTTCAAAGTGTTTTGTTCTTTCACGAAAGACAGCATTGTGAGCAATGTGCATGGCACTGGCATTCACAAAATAACCCAGCAGGCAACTGGACTGGAACATGTAAATCCTGTAGTATATAGATTAGCCACTGTATTTCACAAACTACATTTGCCATTGCCCTATATTCAGCCTCTGACGAGCTTCTGGCAATTGTTGTTTGTTTCTTTGCTTTCCAGGAGACTGGAGCATCTCCTAGGAACATCATTTAACCTGATACTGATCTTCTTGTTTCAGGACAACCAACCCAATCACTATCTGTAAAACCCTTAAGTACAAGATTATTGTCTGCTAAGAAGAAGATTCCTTGGCCAGGATTAGTCTTCAAGTATCTCAGCAGTCTGTGACCTGCCTTCATATGGTTTTCAGTGGGGGTATCCAGAAATTGACTTAGTTGTTGGACTACAAAGGCAATGTCTGGTCTGGTAAATGTGAGGTAAATTAATTTACCTACTAGGGATCTGTATGTAGTGCTGTCTTCTAAAAGTGGTGAATCACCATGTTGTAAGGTCTGCTTGGACTCTATAGGTGTCTTAGCAGGTTTGGCTCCAAAAAACTCATATTCTTCTAAGAGGTTAAGTGTGAACTTTCATTGTGAAATATATATACCTTTGGGACGTCTAGCAGCCTCAATGCCTAGGAAATATCTCAATTTTCCAAGATCTTTGATGGTGAACTACTGATGTAAAGCATCTTAACTTGCTGAATCAACTCTTCACTAGGACTGGCAACTATGATGTCATCTACATATACTTATAAGGCAATAAATGACTGTCCTGACCCTTTTGTGAATAGACTGTGGTCATGTTTGGATTGAATGAATCCTTTAGCCTCCAATGATTCAGTCAACTTGCAATTCCATTGTCTGCTGGCTTGTTTGAGGCCATATAATGATTTGGTAAGTGTGCAAGCTTGGTTTGGTTTAGTTGCTGCACAGCCTGGTGGTAACTGCATGTATACTTCTTCATGTAGATCTCCATGTAGAAAGGCAGTATTGACATCCATTTGATGTAAATGCCAGTTGTTGGTTGTTGTTGCTGCAAGTAAGGTTCTGACTATAGTGATCTTGACAACCGGGGAAAAGGTTTCTTGATAATCAATCCCATATGTCTGAGTATTTCTTTGTATCTCTCTACTGATCCATCAGGATTATCCTTGATTCTGTATACCCATTTGCACCCTATGGGTTTCTTGCCTAGGGGCAGATCAATTATCTCCCAAGTGTGAGTCTTTTGTAAAGATTCAATTTCTTTGTTCATTGCCTCCTTCCATTCATCATGCTTGATAGCTTGATTGTAGGTCTTAGGCTCTTTAACAACATCAATAGCATTAATGAATCTGGCATAGTCTGCTGAGAGATTGTCCAGACTCACTACTTCACTCAGCAGATGTGGAGTATGCTGAACATTATGAGCACCCTCTTGACAAAAGGCTGGTGATTTTTTGTTCTTATGGACCTTCTTAGTTGTGTGGGTTCAGGTTCCTGATGTATTGGTGCATGCCTTTCATTGGATTGATCAGCAGCTGTTGATCCCATTGCTGGTTGGTCTGCTGACTCATGCAGCAGGTCATGAAAGCTGTCCATCACTGGTAAAGGAACATGCATGTCAGCAAGATATCTAGGCTTTCCTAAGACCTGTTGAAAAAGAGGAAAGTAAGTTTCATGGAATTGAGTATTTCTTGCAACAAAGATGTCTTTGTTTGTAATATCTAAGAGAATATCACCCTTGGAGGTGGTTGAATTCCCAAGATAGACATAAGTCCTACATCTTGAGTCAAACTTGGTCCCTATACTGCTGAAGTATGCATGAAAAAACTAAGCAACCAAAGACTTTAAACACAGAATAGTCTGGTTTGGTGCCATAAAGAACTTCATGTGGAGTGCTTTCCTTCAACAGACGTGTGGGTGTGGCATTAATCATCTTTACAGCATGTAAAAGACGAAAACTCCAATATTCAATGGGTAGATTACTTTGGAACCTCAAACCTCTTGCAACATTCAGCAGGTCCTGATGTTTTCTTTCAACAATACCATTTTTGCTCAGGTGTACTTACACAAGATGTTTGATGTATGATACCCTGTTGAGCATAAAAGTCAGTAAGTTGAAACTCTACACCATTGTTAGATCTAATCACGTTAATAATTTTATGAAATTGAGTAGAAGCATATTTAACAAAAGATTTAACAAGGTTAGAAGCTTTAGATTTATGCCTCATAAGAAAAACCCAAGTAAATCTAGAAAAATCATCTACAACAGTAAGAAAATATTACTGTCCATTCACAGTATGCTGTCTCAAAGGACCCCAAATATCTATGTGAACAAGATCAAAAATAGTGTTTACAGTAGTGGTACTTAAAGGAAAAGGATTTTTCTTCAATTTTGCCATAGAACAGACATAACAAAGATCATGCTTACAAAATTTGACATCAGCAGACTGTGAACTGATGACTTGCAGTCTCTTATCAGGCAAGTGTCCAAGTCTGTAGTGCCATAAAAGTGCATCATCTAATCTATCAGATAAAGTGTTATTCTTTACAGCATTGGTAACAGAAAGTCTTATTGGCTGATCCATGACATAAAGTCCTCTCTGTAACTCAGCTGAACCAATCATGTTATTGTTCTTGTCCTGCAAAACACACACTTGTTAGCAGAAAAAACAGCTGCACCTTTTGTATGATTAATAAAAGAAGGTAAAGATAAAATGTTATACTTAAAACCTGGAATACAAAACACATCATGTAGGACCAGTTGAGTGTTGATCCTCACTTGGCCTATATGTGTGACAGAGACATTATTTCCATTAGGTAATCCCATATTTATACCAGATGAAGGTTTATGATTACTTAATAGATCCAGTTATCCTACAATGTGATCTGTGGCACTAGAGTCCAAGATCCATTGTATTGATCATACTAAATTTAGGTCACCTGTTCCTGTGGCAGGTGAGTAATGTGTAACAATGTCAGCAGGTTGGCCAACATCAAATCTTGCATGTCTTGGAGGGTCATTCAGCAGAGCCATTGATGACGTAGATCAAGTGAAATTAAAATACTTGACCACCAAAACTGATACTAGCAAGAGGACTAGGTCCATCGTAGTATAGCTATAGCGAATCAAGGTCGATCCCACAGGGAACCAAATTATGGGTCATTCTATAAATAATTAATTATGCATGGCAAGCACATAAAAATGGTCTACGACCAACAAAGAACAAGAAAAGGTAAATTGACACGACTCGACACAACTCAAATAAATACAACATAATTAATCTCCCCAATTATCTTATTATCGTCTGGATCTAGAGATTATATATAATTAAACTAGACTCGACAACTATTAATCCGATTCGTATCTCCTTTATATCGGCTACGGGAGTCATCCCCTAAACTAGATCTAGCTCTGGGTAGGCCATCCAGATCACTATGCTACATCACGTGACTTCGCTTTTTCGGCCTCCATCTCATATGACTTGCACGCTTACAAAACTAGGGATGCCGATATTAACCGTATTCCTCACCTAGGCAACATTCCTTTTTTCAGGCGTACTTCCTAAGCGATCGCATCAGTCTCCGTCCCATTAACACTAACTTTTTAGGTATCATGTTAATCTACGATTTACGTATAATCAGGTGCGCGCAATTCCTTAATATAACAAAGATCTAGATCTCGATGAAAGTCCCGAAAGATCAATTCATGAGCCGACCTAGGAGCATTATATAGGTATTTCCTCACTACACGTTTTAATTAAAACAGACGAGCAACGTAGCCGTAGCCATACCTACTAAGACAAGAAATTCTAGTGGACAATCACACCATAAAGACGTGGCTAGATTGACGCGGCAAAAACCTAAATCTTAGCGTTTCTCTATACTTATCGGATAAAATAGAAGCTCATAAAGTAACTATATATACCTACTAGAAACACGTTTATTAATCAAAATAAAATCATACATAGATCACAAAACATAGACGTGGGCATGTGGATCCTTATAGACGAGGAATCCCCACCGCCTCACGTCCTAATCCTAGATCTACATCATTTAACTAAGAAATAATAATCTCAAACGATAAATAATAATTGGGGAAAATTAATTAAACAAAACTAAGAGAAAATAAATACAAGAACTTACATAATTGAAGAACTTGTAAAGAAAACTGGTCCAAGTAAAACCGACGATTTTATTATGAATTGTGTGTATTGTGTGGTGTGTGCATTGGCGTGTGTATGTACATTTATATAGGAGAGAAATTTACATAGGATAAACCTAAACCAATCTGAAATAGTTTTCCTAAATCCAAAAGGAGTTGAAAATACATTAGGATAATTCCCAGCTGATCTTAGGAAAAGGACACGAAAAATGCGCCCCCACGCGGCCTCCCTAATGTCGGCGCCAATCTTCTTTGGATTGGCTTGCCGGCTCTTGTCTTGCCTTACTCCTCTTTTCCGTGCTTATCCGATCTTTATCTTCAATGCATCCGTATTTGCTTGGATTTATCTTGTAGTTTAATTCTTTCATTTATAATTATCCTCCAAAAATTATCTCAGTCTACAAAATAAATAATTATTTCGAAATAAATCACATTTAAATAATAAAAATTGGATAAATACCAAATTATATTTTATAAATCACATAACATTAAATAATAAATATAACCATATGATTTAATATAAAATGTATATTATTCGGCCCATTTTAAGGATAATGTTGATGACTTTTACGGGCATATTTTGACCGTCATCAGCCATCAACTTGTCAAGTTGTTGTGCAGTAAGATTGGGAAACCCTGGTCCAGCAGACCTGCTTGGTGTCTGATCTTCTTCTGCTGATTGCTCATCTTCTACCATATTTGCCCTTTTTGATTTAAAAACAGGTCTCCTCAGTATGACCATTGAATCCATAATAGCTACATTGCATTTTTTTGGGATTTTTGGGCCTGGGATTTGCAGCAGAGTTAGGTCTGCTGACAGTCTGATTTTGTCTCTGTCCTTTCTTTTGTGGCGGTAGAACCATGGAATCCTGTCCTTTCAATGACCTAGAAAAGCAAAAAAGATTCTTGGGGTCAATTTACGAGTTTACTTTAAGCAATGTCTGTGAAATTGTACCATTATTGGTACAACAATATTCTTTTATTAATTGTACTTTTCATTTGCAAACCCCCTTCTTTTATTGTATCTTTATTAATTGCAGAAACATGGAGGTTCTTCTTCTTTATTCATCCAAATCCCCCCTTTCTTATTCTACTATTTTATTAATTGCAAACCTTAATACCCTAATTTATTTGCATGCAACAATTGATGTATAAGAAACTACATCCATACGTTTCAAAAAACAAAAGAAACTACGTACATGATATCATTCAAACAAACAATACAACACATAAAAAGATAATATTATAAATGATTTCATAAGAAAAAGTTATTACATAAACTATAATCTTAAACAAAGTACATATTCATAAATAAAAAGCGGGGTTTGAAATTTGTAGTTAATATTATTAAAGAAAATACAAATTTGTAGATAAATGGGGTTTGGATGGGGGGTGGGATTTGATCACAAGCTATGGTCCGAGAACTCTATAACATGCTCTCTTATTGGGAGAGTTTGTGGTCGAACCCCAACTCACATTAGGGCCAAAGAAACATTATCGTTCCCCGGCCATGGCATCATGTGATAGTGCACGAATGCAGATGCACATCGCACTGCAATTTTATAAGCATCATTGCACAGTCGTATCAGATCGTTGATTTTATTTTTGACCGTTTTGATGTTATCATTGATATACGCCACTTCAATATACATGGAATCCGACTCCTGTGTCATCCATATTTTCAGTTGATCAATTTCATAATGGCATTCATGTCTTCGCACGTCCAATTTTCTTTCCAATTCTTCAACCTGGTTTCTTAAATCTGCGATCTCCTTAGTATGCATATCCATTTTCTTCTTCTGCTTTTCTGTTTTTATTTGTAATAAATATGAATTGTACACCTGTGGTTATACTACTATTTATAGGCCCATTTTATCTTTTTTTAAAGGTGGTGGTGTCTCTTCGATTTACCCTACCATGAGACCCTTCAGATTCGTATATGTATCTCTTCGATTTACACTACCATGAGACCCTTCACAATCGTATCGCTTCGATATACTACTATTTATAGGCCCATTTAACATTTTTTAATAGTTTAATTCCAGTTCTTACCCGCAACAATCTCAAACATGTCTCATTGACTGAAACAATCTTGAACTTGTGTAACGTTAAATCAAACTTGTGTCGAAACAATCTTGAAACTGTGTAAATTTAAAATTAAGAAATGAATCAATTATGTTAAGGGTCAATGACAAATCATCAAATATTATAACAAATCATAATTTATAATGTTAAGCAATTTAATGAATCAAACCATAGCATGGATTATGGAATTGTATAATGTTAATCAATTACAATTACAATTACACATTTACGTTAACTATGTTGATTTGTATAATTCTTTAAGAATCACTAAATTAACTTCTTCATTTCAATTGGTCAAATTTTCTAACAAATAATGTTAACCAACTAATGAATCAAACCCTAGTTCTCAAACATGGAAGAAAATAACAATTACAAATACAATATACATAACATTTTTCTTCAAAATAACAATTACCAATACAATACATATTAATAATAAAGGAATTATAGTTCTTCTTTAAAACATCCTTCTTCAAAACAACAATTAAACATTTTAGTTCTCCTTCAAACTTCAAACCACCCCCATTCTTCTGCAAAAATTAAAATGACATAGTTTAATGATAAGTCATAACCAAAACCCTCATAAATGGTTAACACAATTTTACAATGACATAGAAATGCATATGCAATTTCTATGCCTGAAAGTTCCATGAAAGCAATCCCGCAACCAACTTCTTTCGCCAATTCGGCATATGCGCACTCCGAATCAATGATGGATCCACTCCTCCAAGCATGAACTCCACGAATTTAAGAACGAAAATGCCACAATCACTCCTACCAAATTACAAGAATTACAAGATAAGTTAGTCACAACAACGAATACCTTAATAATCCCTATATATATTGCATAAAATTATGAAACATACCCATTATCTTGAGATGGACAATCCACGCTCTTCACCGCTAGTTTTCTCACAGAATAATTCTCATAGCCTTTTACATGGTTCTTCGGTAAAAGCGGTATCACAACTTGCACAGGCGTGACACAACTTGCAATAAGCACTTTTCGACATGCCCCGGAAGGTCTGTCATACACGTAAATTATCCTCCCACTCAGATCAATTTTCAGAAGAAACCAATGATCCCTCTCTATCATCGGCACATACAAACTTGTGCAACCTTCCCATGGTTTGCTAAATTCCGGAGCTGCCCCCTTCACAATATTCATAAATACTCTATCAAATCGTCCTTTGCATACTGTATTAATTCCTCCTTTGCCTTTCTTTCTCATGTGTCGTGTGTGAAAGCCTTTGACATAACTTGCAAATTGCGTATCTAGGACACGTGCATTTTGGTCAAACATGTTCGGGTCCACTAAGCATCGCCGGTGAATTTCACACAATGAACTATCCATTACCTGAATATCAAAAAATATATATATACTACTAAACAAAAACATACTTTTTCAATCTAAATTGCTGTTAATTTACAATCTAAAGCATATACTACTTATGTTGCTTGGCAAGCTCGCCCCCCTCACAATTCCTTTCAAAATACTTGCTTGGATGTCACAGTCAACCAAACTCACTTGTACACTGTATAAATAAAAAGGAAGAAAAACTAGTTAATCATCAAAATAGGGTTTACTTTAACCGTATGACATTCATACCTGTCTTCACATGAATCTATAAACTGATCAAGACATTTCATCAGCACATGATCCATTTTTCGGAGCGGATTATAAGCATCAAACTTATTCACTTTCCTTTTTCCGGTAGTTTAATATAAGGGCTGCTATTTGCTTTTCTTTTTTCCGGCGGCGTCGGTAGATTGAAAAGTACAACTATATAAAACATTCAAAGACGTAATTAATTTGGATTATACATATATCCACTAACATAAGCTCAAATTAATTATTTTTGTAAAACTACCTTTAACAATTTTTTTCCCGCCCTCTTTTTCCAAATCATCCTCATTTAGGATGACCTCGGTCCTCTCTTCTCCTACAACATTACCTAATCATAATTTCAAGAAAGTAAATTTTATGAATAAACTAATTCTCTCACCAAAACACAAAAAGGATAGATTTAATTATACCTTCACCGTTTGGGTTTCCCTCACCTTCCTCCCTTATATCAGCTTGCTCCTCCTCTATGCCACCATTTACATCTACATCACATTCCATAACCTCGTTTAGCTTTTTAGCAGCTTCCTCCTCCATTTCAATGTCCTCATTTATCTCTTCACCCACGGCATTTCCTAATCATAATTTCAAGAAATTAAATGTTATGAACTAATTCTCTCATCAAACTACATAATAAACAAATCAAAAGAACAAGTTTCACATTATACCTTCGCCGTTTCGGGTTTCCTCGACCGTTTCCTCAACCGGGGCATCAGGTTCATCCCCTACCTCTTTATCACCCTCGCTTACATTTTCAGGTGTGACCTCCCCTACCTCTTTATCACCATCCCCAGCCTCCTTCACAATAGCAGCACCTTCCTCCTCAATTTCAGTGGCCTTAACCAGGGCATCGAGTTCATCCCCTACCTCTTTATCACCCTCGCTTACATATTCAGGTGGGACCTCCCCTACCTCTTTATCACCATCCCCAACCTCATTCACAATAGTAGCAACTTCCTCCTCAATTTCAGCGGCCTCGTTTCTCTCTTCACCTTCGCTTTCATTTTCTGGTGGGAACTCCCCTACCTCTCCATCATCTTCCTCGGCTTCCTTCTCTTCAACTACGGCATTTCCTAATCATAATTTCAAGAAATAGAATGTTATAAACTAATTCTCTCCTATATAAACAAAATAAATGACAAATTTAACTTTATACCTTTGCCGTTTCGGGATGCCTCCACAGTTTCATCTTCCATTTCATTCAACTCTTCATTAGAAAGACGAACCTCCATCAATTTAACTTTACGCTGGAGCGTATCCACTAAAGAGTACATTCTTTTGTTCTCTTCAGCAATTTTTACCAACTCTTCGCACGTTCATTTGTTCTCTTCACTCACAGCAATTTTTACCAATTCTTTTAGCTTTTCATAATCAACGTTACCCGTTGATTGCTCAGGTGCATTGTCATAAGTAGTTTCATCATCTTCAACTTCAACTTCCCGGAGCTTCACAAAATAAGCTTTTTCTTTTTCAGCTTCGGATGGAACCAACTTTTGAACTACATCCACCTGCATTATCTACTACTCATGATTAATGTGAAGAATCATTTACATACTGACGGACTGTTTCTAGGCTATACAATCCTTACCGGCAGTGTACCGGGTCAAATTGTAGTGCTTTGTCCGTGAGTCGGAGTCGTATCCTCAGGGAAATGAAGGCATAATTCAAAGTGTGGTTAAACACCAAGAAGCTATTATTAACTCGATCTAAGTCGCAGTTTTATCAGTTTTATCGGGTTAGATTATGCTAGTAGTTAGATGTTAGTAAAACAGTAAATAAATACTTATATAGATAGATAGATATAGATATACTAATATAATATATAGAAACTAACCAAGATAATGTTATTAAACCATGATCTCTTTTTAGTTAATAAATGAGACAGATCTTTTCCTTGATGCAAGGAGGTCAATTATGTATGAATCGGTGTACTCCTAAGCTAGACAACTCCTCCTCACACGAGCGTATGAAATTGTCATATGTCAAATTGTCATTAGTTTAATCTCCACAACTCGCCCCATGCTAATCTCGCTAGTCGAACAGTACCGAGTACAAATCTACCCCGGATAAAAGAGGTTATTCCGTTTGTCGACGGCCGATGTTATTCAAAAGGCTCCGGTTGTCGGGCGGATCGATTTAACTTTCCCGTGTTAGTTTCAATTAAACCGTTGATTTTAACATTATTACGATCTTGAGCACAAATTTAATAAGATTCATCTTTCCCAAGACAAATCTGCCCCCGGGTAGGAAATAGGATTCCGTTGTCACATTTTCACTCGGCCATTTTTACCCTCCGGTTTTTCTACCTTTTTTCTCATATCCTAACTTCACCGTTTAGTTCGTCATTAGGTTACGATTCTGTTTATATTGATTAGCTATGTCAATATTAACGTTTCATTAAGCTCAGGTAGAAAAAGATTCATTATAATTGGTTTTAATCATTATTACCAGAGTCGATCATCCATTTTACCAAAAAGATTAAAATAGTTCAATTACATATCTTGGCTAATATTACTACTACTAATATATATATGTATAAATAGATAGAAATAATAAACATAATAACATTAGAAAATTACCGATTACAACTGCTGAATCGGAGCCTAATCCTCGTGAAAGTAACAACGGCTTCCGGAACAACAATCCGCGATAATAAATCCAAGCATTACAACGATACTACTCTATTTATTTATACACATAAAAACATATATATACATACATAGACATATGTATATATAAGGGCCCAAAACATAAAAGAAATAAAAAGAAAGAGGTAGAGGAAAATATATATAGAGATTTATATATATATTTTGGGGCATCTTGAACAAATGGACTGAGGGGAGTATTTATAGGGGTAGTGCACCGGCGCGGGCCGGTCTTTTCCCGGCTCGGGCCGGTCTTTTCCCGGCTCGGGCCGGTGCTACAGTGCAGATTCTCTCCTTGTCATACCCACGTGCTGTAATGATGATTATTCCGGCTCGGCCGGTCTTTTTCGGTTCGGGCCGGACTTTGAAAAATATCCTTCTTCGGTTTTCTACTGTTTCGATATTAATTCTTCAGTTTTTCATCACACGTACCCAGAAACAGTCAAAAACACGAGCCACGTAATTCTGACCACAAAAACTATAAGTTTTATTAAATTTATAACGATAATATCTATTTATAACGATTTAGGTTTTTATGAGTTTTTAGTATATTTTTATGAAATTATACGATATTTTATATAATAATTACTACTTATACATTTTGATAAAACTTAGTAATTATGACTTGATTTGATACATAAATGCTCAAAACGGTATCAAAAATGGGGTGAAATGTTATAATAATGAGTGTTAATTTATCTCTCATCACAACCCCCCCAATTAGCTTTTGGTCGTCCTCGAGCAAAACAAGCGATAAAACAAATTGAATGAGAGATAAATTCATGAAGATATAAGATATAAGGGGCAACCAGATAATACAACCATTCGAATTACAACCAGGCGTTAACCTTAATATAAATGTAAAACAGAGTGTGTGTGTGACAAGCCTTTTCAATTTCCACTATCCTCTCTTGAATAATTTAAGCAAACGCACAAATATCCATTCAGACAATCCTAATGACTTTCCTAGGTATAGGCAGTATCAGTTCCACACAAAGTTCTCCCGTGTACTTATTAGGATAATCCCTAAAGCATATCATTCAGTTTATACTGGGGATAGTCAGAAGATAACTAAGTTTTCAACCATATTTCCATTCTTTTTTTAATTTTTATTTTAATCTTCACATTTGTAGCATATGCCTTCATTCCCAGCAATAGGACGTTTCGTGATAACACCCTAGCTGGACTACTATCATCAGGCAGTCGGGAGCTTTTAAACCTCATAGTGATATAGGACGTTTCGTGATAACGCCCTACTGCACTCAAATCATTGGTAGCTACAACCGACATATAGATAGTTCATCTTAATTTGGTATTCTTCTTTAACTTATATCCTTCCTATCACATTCAAACCTTCGATATTCACAAGACACATTCAAAAGTTAGGTACTAAGTTACCGCAATTATCTATAGAATAACCACTAGGACACTGAATGGATACAGTTTAAAATTTTCCGCTTCAATATCAAAGGCTTTACGTGAAGGAATTCATGTTACACAAATATATTTGGAATTACAATGCACTTACGGTTCACATTGGTTATACACATCCAAATTGATCATTACATCTTCAAATTCATGAAATATATACCTTATACAATTTATTTTAATCAACTAAATAATGCTCGAAAAAAAAATTGAAAACTAAGGGATTTATTGATACAAAATAAACATTAATTCCATTGCTAGACCAACGACTCCACTCCCCACTTACGAACTTACATTGTCCTCAATGTAAAGTGAGTGTAAATAAGTTGTTGGGAAAGCAATGGTGCACTAAAACAAGTCAAAACAAATACTCGGATGATATTAAAGGGTGGGTGGGTGGGTTAAAGTTATGACCGTTGTGTGTGCAAATGAAATAAAAGTGTGTGGAGTGTGACAGGTGTAATGCAAAAGGGTAGATAAACACACCACATAAACTTTTATTGATTTAAAACACACAATATTCCACAGTAGTTGAACTAATACATGTCACACATTATTTGAAATTTAAAACAGACTAGATCATGAAATGTAACGTATGGCAAACTATTAACTCTGAGTCTTTTATACCCAGATCCTCAAGGGTTATTTCAAATCGTTCTATCAACCTTAGTCCAAGAAATGATGCATTTGAATTTTCTTTTTGCTTTCTCTCGGGATTTTTCGGATAACCACCTAATCGTTCCCGTTTTAATGACATTCAAACATTCATCCTGAGACTTGGTGAAACAAAATGAAAATCAATCCGAAGTATTGGCAAGGTATCATCCAAAGTATGAATAATTATTATATTTAACATTTTTGCGGGTTGCCTCCCGGTAGCGCTTTTGGTTAACGTCGTTTTCTCGACAAACTTAAGCAACTAATATAATATACTAAACTAAATGGGATACTTCTAACAATTACTCACCAAAGCATGTAACAATTAAGCACACGAATCAACTAGAAATAAATGCTTAATGAGTAAATAGGAAGGATAGTACCCGTGATTTCACTATATTTATAGTCTATAGCTAGACTTTTCCTTGCTTCAGTTTTTAATGCACAGGTGGTGGGTCATCCTCACGCACCGCATCCGTCTTTAATACCGGTCTCCAACATAGGTTAGACAATTTCCACCAATCCAAACGATTCTTGACCTTTTCCTTTGATTTTCGAGCCTTCGGTTTGTGAGCTTTTACATTATTGCTGAAGTCATCTTCTTCAATTACCTGCGTGTTAGTACGATCCACAACAAGGGGACACAAAGTGTCCATACAAGAACAAGATTCTAGTGTAGTGCATGGATATTTCAATGAATTGTAAATGTTAAAGACAACGCGCTCATCATTAATTCCCAAACTAAGCTCTCCCTTATAAACATCGATGAAAGGGCTATTAATTGTTAATTGCCGAAAAGTGTCAAGAAAATGTGCATACTTCTTATCCAACTTCATCTCTTTGATTTCCTTTTTCGGGGAATGGGGGAGTAATTCAAGATCAATTAAAGTAGGGTTAGAATGTATACCTCCCTTACCCTTGTCGTTAAACGAAGATGGTAAAGCTTCCTGGAATGATTGTGCCTTTTGAGGACACTGTGTGTTATCATTCTGTACCTTTTTCTTCAAAATATGCACCGGATATGGTGTTGCGCCCTATCGATTGAATCGAGGAGAATTTGGGTTGAGCCGGATAAGGTTCGGTTTGAATTGGCCTTTCCAAACTTGATTCATTCTCAACATGATCATTGGTCAAGGTCCTACTCAATCTTGGATTTTTCAATATTCTAGGAACCTTGACCATTCCTCATCCTTACTTCCAGGTTCAATATATCTGTTCTGTCTTAGGAAATCTTCAATAATGTCCTCTTCCTCTTTAGATTCCATGTTTTTCTCATATTTACCATCTAAATCATTCTCTACTTCATTAATTCTGATGTTTTCTAATCCATTACTTCCATAGATCCTTCCACTTCTAGTAATAACAGCAGTTACCTCTTTCGGGTTTCTTTCAGTATTACTTGGCAGCTCTCCTGGAGGTTTACTGTTTTTACTTTTTCCTTCTCTACTCAAGTGATATTCCAAATTCCGTAATGAAGCTTCTACAATTCTCATTCTGGTATCATGTCCACTTATAGATGTTTTCAACGTACTCATATCCTTAGTGATCGTACTATAGAAGTCATCATGGTTTCCATATTTTGAGCTTGAGTTGACATCATACCTATCGATTTTTGATTAATTTCTCCCATTTATCAACTCCTTCAAAGTTGAGTTGAACTTTGGGTGACCGGTATGCTTTGAGTGGTATGTTGTGGATACGGTCTAGGTAATGATTGTAGGTTCTGATTCGAGGTATCTCCTTGATAAACCTTATTAGTATATGGATTCTTATATTGAACTGGATACGGTGGTTGTCCTTGCTTACTAGGGTTTTCAGACCAACGAAAAGTAGGGTGATCTCTTCTAATAGCATTAAAAGAGTTTGAATATACACACACACACACGCCCCAAAATATATATATATATATATATATATATATATATATATATCTCTATATATATTTTCCTCTACCTCTTTCTTTTTATTTCTTTTGTGTTTTGGGCCCATATATATATTTTCCTCTATTTTATTTCTTTATATTTTGGGCCCATATATATATATATATATATATATATATATATATATATGTCGATGTATGTATATATATATGCATATGTGTATAAATAAATAGAGTAGTATCGTTGTAATGCTTGGTTTATTATCGAGGATTGTTGTCTCGGAAGCCGTTGTTACTTTCACGAGGATTAGGCTCCAATTCAAGGCGGTTGTAATCGGTAATTTTCTAATGTTATTATGTTTATTATTTCTATCTATTTATATACATATATATATTAGTAGTAGTAATATCTAGCCAAGATATGAATCGAATTAGTTAATCTTTTTGGTAAAATGGATGATCGACTCTGGTAATAATGATTAAAACCAATTATAATGA
The DNA here is from genome assembly GCA_036785695.1 of Gentiana straminea. Taxonomy (NCBI): domain Eukaryota; kingdom Viridiplantae; phylum Streptophyta; class Magnoliopsida; order Gentianales; family Gentianaceae; genus Gentiana; species Gentiana straminea. The sequence goes on along the minus strand of JAVUPR010000314.1, from coordinate 6,726,017 downwards.
ATCCTTTTCTACCTGAGCTTAATGAAACGTTAATATTGACATAGCTAATCAATATAAACAGAATCGTAACCTAATGACGAACTAAACGGTGAAGTTAGGATATGAGAAAAAAGGTAGAAAAACCGGAGGGAAAAAATGGCCAAGTGAAAACGTGACAACGGAATCCGATTTCCTACCCGGGGGCAGATTTATCTTGGGAGAGATAAATCTTATTAAAATTGTGCTCACGATATTATTATGTTAAAATCACCTGTTTAATGAATCAATCTTAAAATTGGCCGAATGACAAAACGGGAGTGACCCATGTTTAAGATGACATTGGACAGATGACTAGACATATGACAGTTTCGTACGCTCGTGTGAGGAGAAATTGTCTAGCTTAGGAGTACACCGGTTCATATGCGCCAGAAAGCTGACGGACTGTTTCTAGGCTATACAATCCTTACCGGCAGTGTACCGGGTCAAATTGTAGTGCTGGTCTGGTGAGTCAGGTCGTATCCTCAGGGAAATGAAGGCATAATTCAAAGTGTGGTTAAACACCAAGAAGCTATTATTAACTCGATCTAAGTCGCTTTATCGGTTTATCGGGTTAGATTATGCTAGTAGTTAGATGTTAGTAAAACAAGAAATAAATACTTATATAGATAGATAGATATAGATATACTAATATAATATATAGAAACTAACCAAGATAATGTTATTAAACCATGATCTCTTTTTAGTTAATAAATGAGACAGATCTTTTCCTTGATGCAAGGAGGTCAATTATGTATGAATCGGTGTACTCCTAAGCTAGACAACTCCTCCTCACACGAGCGTATGAAATTGTCATATGTCAAATTATCATTAGTTTAATCTCCACAACTGCCCCATGCTAATCTCAGTTAGTCTGAACAGGTACCGAGTACAAATCTACCCCGGATAAAAGAGGTTATTCCGTTTGTCAGACGGCCGATGTTATTCAAAAGGCTCCGGTTGTCAGGCGGATCGATTTAACTTTCCTGTGTTAGTTTCAATTAAACCGTTGATTTTAACATTATTACGATCTTGAGCACAAATTTAATAAGATTCATCTTTCCCAAGACAAATCTGCCCCCGGGTAGGAAATAGGATTCCGTTGTCACATTTTCACTCGGCCATTTTTACCCTCCGGTTTTTCTACCTTTTTTCTCATATCCTAACTTCACCGTTTAGTTCGTCATTAGGTTACGATTCTATTTATATTGATTAGCTATGTCAATATTAACGTTTCATTAAGCTCAGGTAGAAAAAGATTCATTATAATTGGTTTTAATCATTATTACCAGAGTCGATCATCCATTTTACCAAAAAGATTAAAATAGTTCAATTACATATCTTGGCTAATATTACTACTACTAATATATATATGTATAAATAGATAGAAATAATAAACATAATAACATTATAAAATTACCGATGACAACTGCTGAATCGGAGCCTAATCCTCGTGAAAGTAACAACGGCTTCCGAAACAACAATCCGCGATAATAAATCCAAGCATTACAACGATACTACTCTATTTATTTATACACATAAAAACATATATATACATACATAGACATATGTATATATAAGAGCCCAAAACATAAAAGAAATAAAAAGAAAGAGGTAGAGGAAAATATATATAGAGATTTATATATATATTTTGGGGCATCTTGAACAAATGGACTGAGGGGAGTATTTATAGGGGTAGTGCACCGGCGCGGGCCGGTCTTTTCCCGGCTCGGGCCGGTGCTACAGTGCAGATTCTCTCCTTGTCATACCCACGTGCTGTAATGATGATTATTCCGGCTCGGGCCGGTCTTTTCGGTTCGGGCCGGACTTTGAAAAATATCCTTCTTCGGTTTTCTACTGTTTCGATATTAATTCTTCAGTTTTTCATCACACGTACGTACCCTGAAACAGTAAAAAACACGAGCCACTGTAATTCTGACCACAAAAACTATAAGTTTTATTAAATTTATAACGATAATATCTATTTATAACGATTTAGGTTTTTATGAGTTTTTAGTATATTTTTATGAAATTATACGATATTTTATATAATAATTACTACTTATACATTTTGATAAAACTTAGTAATTATGACTTGATTTGATACATAAATGCTCAAAACGGTATCAGAAATGGGGTGAAATGTTATAATAATGAGTGTTAATTTATCTCTCATCACATACCAAACTTAAGATACAAATTAAACATCACTACCTCTCCCAATTCAAGAACAACTTCAACTAATGCAGAGTTGACCCTTTTTGCATTTCCCCACTTCATCATCCTTGGGAGAGCATTCTCATCAACAATCTCGGAAAACTTCCTTAAAGAAGGAATTGCTTCAAGTGCCCAAACCTACGATGCATTTACATACAAGTGATTGACCAATCATAACAAAAAAAATTAACAACATACGTATATATATATATATATATATATATATATATATATATATATATATATATATATATATATATATATGAATTAAAACACCGGATTTCGCTTTTACATACCTTCAAAGCATGCGGGAAACCTTAGAAAGTATATGCGATCGGGACCTTTTTGAAAACATCTCTTAGGTCCCTCCTCAAAACATGGACAGTGCTTCCATAAGAGTCATTTCCCCATGGATACTTGTTGAAAGCATCCAAATCATCAACCAACTGAAAAATCCACCAATCCACCGCACGTTTCTCTTCTGATGCCCACACAACGTACGTCAAGATAACGATCAACCCCAACTTGTAACGGTCTACGGCATTCTTAGTGCTATTAAACTTTTGCCACACATGCTTCCTATACACTGACGTAAGGTTTTTAAAATACTTCTTAACTAATTTAGACTCTTTTCCTACGCCTTTCTCAACATTGCTATCATTGCCAACCAAGAAACCGGTAACAAGCGCAAATTCTTGTACACTGAATCGTATCTTTTTGGCTCCAACTTTGAACCAAAAAACATCTCGATTTACAGGGTTCGCCAACCTCATTATCAACTGATGTACTGTCGGGTTGGCTTGCAGATCCTTCAAATGGATTAAATGTCCAAAACAAGACTGTTCCAACTTTGTTTTGTGCTTGGTGTCAAGCTTTCGATAAACTTCATTTGCTTTACCAATTTGACATCGGTTTACGATTTCACATTTTCCAGTCCTATCTTGTGTGCTAAGTGCATAAACCAATTCCATTTTTCAACCAATTTTCTATTACCAATAAAAAATAAACAAAAGGTATCGATCGAATGAAAGAACAAATGAATTTGAATACAATTGAAGCAAATAACACATTTTGAACAAATTTCATCACCGCCATTGTTTAAGCTAACAAATTTGGTTACACAATTTGCTTAAACCGATCCCACATCATTCAACACCATAACAAATCACACATCTTTCTAATCTCCAAAATCATATACATAACAAAATTTAAACTCAACCCAAAAAATCAAACATGTGTAAATGCATTAACTCGAGTGAATTATAATCTACATGCAGATACCAAACCCCAAAATAATACCTTTTGCAGACTTGCTCGGTCAGCTTCTTCAACTTTTCGATCACCTTCCTCAACTACCGGTGAGTTTGCACACTTAGCTCGATTGTTGACAAGAATTTTGCTGATCCTAGGTTCGAATTTGGGTAGAAATGACAAGAATTTTGCTGAGCCTATTTTGCTCGATTCACGGTGGTAATTAAATTGGATGGTGGAAAATGAATAATGAGGTTAAGGAAGAATTGGATGAAGGAGTTAAGGGATTTGGGGATAAATAGAGAGGGGTATTTCAGTCTATCCATGATTTTATAAGGTTTTTACCCTTTTTCAATTTCTTTAAAAATAAAAAACAGGTCAAAGCTTATAGTTGCAGCACAAAGTTTATAAGCTCAACGGTGTCATTCTCCCTTTTTTTTTTTATATAATGTATTAAAAACTTGTAATACAGTGTGTCGTTCTCGATCACTGACCCGTATCAAACAATTCCTGCAGCCGCCCCTGGCTGTAGGGCCTCCCTATTAGAACGGACCGGACTGTCAGATGACTGCCACATATACAAACAAGCAAAACTGTTTTGTCTTTTTCTACATATGACAGTCATCCGACGGTCCATTCTAATAAAGAGTCACTATATCAAAATTTTCCCAAAGCCATGCATGATTTTCACGTCAATAGAATATTTTTGCCACCAAAAAAAGGTTTATTCAGTACAGCAAATAACTTTACACATAGTAAAAGAAAATTACACGGGTATAGTTATTAGACTCGGTCCGGTCATGGACTTAGAAGGCACTGGGTCATCGGGTTATTGGTTTCATTGTTAGGTAATCAGTTAAATTAACAAATTGTATATATCTGTAAATAATAAATTATACGATGAAAATTACTAATTTATATGTAAAATTTTACTCAGGTATATTACGAAACTATGTATCACTATTTGAGAAATACATACCTATTATACTCATGAAATAAATAATCTGAGACTATTTGAGATAAATAAACTTGAAAATGATGAATTAGTCGAAATGAAAGAGTGAGAAGAGAAGAATAAATGAGGGAGAAGAGGGAAAAATCTGGAAAAAAAATTGAATTATGGCGATACATTCCATCTTACGAGCGGTAAGGAAAACGGAGATGAGCGGTCATCTACGAGCGGTACATTTCATCTTTTAGGTGAAATACATTGATAAAATTTTGTAAAAATGAGGGTATGGAAAAAATTGTTTTTTATTTTCCCATTACATTGTGTGTCAAAGATAATATGATATATTTCACACTCAATAGAGATGTTATGAAATAGAGAAAAGAAAATATTTTTTTAGCCTCCGTAATAAAAGATCGGTTATAATTATCTCATACGCATGTTCATATATAAAGATAAGTATAGCGATTAGAGAGATTCGCAAAAGATAGGAAGAAAAAACAGATGAGAGAGTGAGGCGGTGCAGAGAAAAAAAAACAAACATATATTCTTTGATTACCACTTAATTTAGAAATAAATTTTCTCGTATGACGCCAATCTCAAAGGAAGACAATCTTATGTTTTAGAATTATTTTTGAATCCATAACAAAACATCTTTGAAATATAGATTTCCAGCAATTAATGCAGGAAGGATAGGATGGAAAAACGGATCAGACGGTGAGGCTGTGAAAGAATCGAACGAATAAATTTTGTTTGTTCATTGACTTTTGATTTTAAGCTAGGGTCGTTGATGTGATCGAAGATGAAACGTTTTCGGTATGGGGTCCATTTGTCCCACATCGTTTCCATGGAAGATTTTATTAGATTTTTATTATTATTTATTATTAGGTTTTTATTTTTTATTTTTTTATTATTTAATTTTGTCCCACATCGGTTAGAAATTGTTTTATTTCTTTCATTGTAGCCTATAAAAGGTTTTAGTAGTACTCTTTGTAATCAGACAAATTTTGATATATTATATTTGAAGCTTTTAAGCTTTGGTGAGTTTCTCACGTTGGTTTTGGTGGATTCCAAACCGTTGTTTGGTGGATTCCAAATGGAACTTATCAAGGTTCTGAGCAGACTTTGTGGCGTTCGTATACCAAGGTTCTTAGATACCGGTTATCTAAGGGTTGAGGTCATACCAATGTTCTTAGTTACGAGTTAGCTAAGGGTTGCGGTGCTCGTTTTATTGGTGCCTTCAGTCGGTCCTTCGGCAATTTCGGATCTGATTCGATCTCGGATCACATCAGTTGGTATCAGAGACAGTCACTGACGGTATCCAAATATCCCTTTTATTTTATTTTTTTATTTTTTTTCCTTTTCCTGTTTCGTTTTCTTTTCCTTTCAACATCCAAATCAAATTCCCAGCATCCCTGCGTCTCTTGCATCTTGAATTATCAAAAAAAAAAATCAGCTTTCTTCTTGCGTCGATTGGAGTCCAAAAAAAAATTTTATTTCCTAGCAAATTTATTTCCCTAGACCGCGGACTTTGATTTCTATTTTACCCTAATTTCCTGATTTTTTTTTTAATTTAAGCCTTAAAAAAAAATCCCAGCAATCTTCTTATCTGTTTGAGTATTCATCCGTTTACCCAAAAGAAAAAAAAAATGTCCCAGGAAATGTTTTCTTATTCTTGTGTTATTGCAGCCGGCCCTAGCTTAAAAGGAAAAAAAAAATAAAAAATTTAGCTCTTTTCCAGCCTTGGCCGGAAAGTTTGACCAGGAATACCAATTTGCTTTCTTTGATTGGTTAAAAAAAAAAAAAAAACATAGCAATAAAATTGACGTGGGTATCACACCCACCTTGAGTTTTTATCACACCCGTGATTTCTAGTACACTTCTCAAAACCAAAAAATCGAATATTTTTGTTGGTCATTCTGGAGATCTTGAAAAATGTCGAAAGAGCTCTTTAAGGGAGAGGATAATTCTCGTGATGTTCGTATTCGGTTATTAGCGGATGATATAAGGGCTGAATATCAGAAACTGTTAGCAGAAAATGGTTGTGGTAAAGATAAAAGCGGCGGTAGAGGTAACCGTGGTAGTACGGATGTTGTTAAGCAAACTTCTACGAGGCCATTTTCTGTTTATTGCGGTCATTGTCACGGGAGTGATCATTACTATTATGATTGCCCTCATTTTTGACAGAAAATGCGTAGTTTCCGTGAGAAATCACCTACGGACGACCAAATGAATGTTAATATCCCAGAGAAGAATGTCGAGAACACCGTAGTGATTGCTACCACTCGAGGGGAAGAGTTGAAAAGCGCTGATCATGAGAGCATTGTAGAGGAGAGTCAGCCAAATTTTATGGAGAAATTGGAGGAAAATGAGCCAGAACGCACGACAGAGGAGAAAAATTCGATTGTGATCGATACTTGTTCGTCGTCCTTGCAGGTATCTGAAAATCCTTCATTTGAAGATGATCTGGCTCCTATCTTGCCGCGAGTTATTCATGTTCGTGAGCCTATTGTTAGCAAGCCGGAGCACCCATTTGCGGACCCATTTGCTACATTTATTGAAGCTTATCCGACTGCTACTTGCTATTCTTTTATCCGAGTCTATTCCGCTAAAGAAGCGTTGTGATACTGCATGTATGTCGTATGACTCTTCAACAAAACATTCCATTGGATTCAGATCGTCTATCCGGCTTGTATTTGATCCAGGGGTTCGATTGATGTAATTTGTGTTTCTTTAAGGTTGTCATGTGATGATGCACTTTATGACGTCCTTTTGATTCGAGGTCGAATCTTTTCCAACCCGGAGGGAATGGTGTGATCGAAAATGAAACGTTTTCGGCATGGAGTCCATTTGTCCCACATCGTTTCCATGGAAGATTTTATTAGATTTTTATTATTATTTATTATTAGGTTTTTTATTTTTATTTTTTTATTATTTAATTTTGTCCCACATCGGTTAGAAATTGTTTTATTTCTTTCATTGTAGCCTATAAAAAGGCTTTAGTAGTACTCTTTGTAATCAGACAAATTTTGATATATTATATTTGAAGCTTTTAAGCTTTGGTGAGTTTTCTCACGTTGGTATTGGTGGATTCCAAACCGTTGTTTGGTGGATTCCAAACGGAACTTATCAAGGTTTTGAGCAGACCTTGTGGCGTTCGTATACCAAGGTTCTTAGATACGGGTTATCTAAGGGTTGAGGTCATACCAAGGTTCTTAGTTACGAGTTAGCTAAGGGTCGCGGTGCTCGTTTTATTGGTGCCTTCAATCAGTCCTTCGGCAATTTCGGATCTGATTCGACCACGGATCACATCAGTCGTCTTTAGGTTCTTAAAGGTCCTAGGCCAAATTATCAAAAATGAACTTTTCTTACAAATAAATTTTTAAATGGTGTATTACATCTGGTAAATTTGTTGGAAAATAAAAATAAATCCATAATTTTGAGTATTTATCGGGAGTCTCAAGCAATGGCTTTATAGGCCTATGTCTAGGAACGTGCATGTTTTCATCTAACGGTATCACCGATACTGATACTTCCCTCCTTATGTTTCTCATATGTCTATCAATCGTATATAAAGGTGAATTTATTAGGGAAGTCCATTTATTTGGCACAGAGGTTTAGTTTTCTTTTCTTTATATACATACACATTTTTCCAATGTTATCAGTCTGCTTATTGTTTTCCGTTTTTGTTTATACACAAGTCTTTTTCTTGTCGTTCTTAAGAATTTAATAATTATTTTCATATATAACGGAACAACTTTCACACAACACATTAAATTGACCGAATAACAATCGAAAAATGATTGTCATTTTGACAAAATTTGATGGTTTTAATTTCTGACTAAATTTTGAGTCGGTTGTTGGTTGTTTTCCGGATTCACTACAATCATAAAGTATATTTACTACTACTTTCGGACTAAAGTTAAGTCAGAACGAACGTATAATGAAATTGAAAGTTTGACCAAATTTGATGGTTATTTCGACCAAATTTTGAGTCGGTTGTTGGATGTTTTCTGGATTCAGTACCATCATAAAATATATTTACTGTTTTCTGACTAAAGTTAGGCCAGAGGAAATGTACGTCACTTGAGTTAAAAGCCACAGTGATTATCACTGGGTTAATGTCTTGTTGGTAATAAAAATAAGTGTTATTTGTTTATAAGGACGTGTTTTGGTACTTAATTAGGCACTTAGGACATCCAAAAAAGATCATTAGTTATAAGGACGGATTTATTTTATTTTTCCACTTCTACCCTTCATATATACGATGTTAATGTATATTCAGCCTGTCTTTAAAGCACATTCAAATTCTCTTCATAATCACAAAAGTAATTTTGATTCGTTACGCTCCGATTCGATTCTTCATAATCACAAAACTGATTCTGATTCGCATATTCAGCGCTGATTCGCATTATGCTTTCAATTGTGATTCTTATGCAATTTCTGCTCGTGTAATCGGATTGTTCGCCGCATCTGCTCTTTTAATCGGATTCCGATTGTGCAATTTCTGCTCTTGTAATTTTGTTGTCGATTTGTGCATCAGAGTTTCGAAAAAATCAACCAGCTTCGTTGTTCATCTTGTTCTTCAATTTTTCTGGTAATTTTTTAGATTTTTGCGTGCATTCTGTTATTGATTTTTCATATTTGTCTGATGCTTTTCGAGTTTTTGTTTATTACTCATGTTTGTTGTTGATTTTGTTCGTGCATTCTGTCTGCAACTATTCTAAGTGGTCTATAAGTTCGAATTATTTTGTTTCTTGTTTGAATTAGTTTTTCTTCTTCTCTGTGTTTGTTCAGTGAGTGTTCATTTTTGTTTTTCTGATTTGGCTTGTCTTATGTTTGTTTATAGTATGATTGATGCAGTGACTTCTTGTAGTAGTCATTATTCTTCATTGTTACATTTGTTCTTTTTTTAATGATTTTTGTAATCTATGTTATTTTTGTGTGTATTTAGTGAATTTTAGTCGTAGTTAGTGTTATTTGAGAGTACGTTTGTTCTTTTTGAATGATTTTTGCATTATATGCAGTGTATGTGTTTTCTTTTAATGTGAGTGTGATGTTTCTTTTTGTAATTTTGTGAATATGCTTTATATGAATTTTGATTGCATTGTAAATAGAGTTATTTGAGTTTCACAATGTTGATATGTCATGTTCTTTAGCCTTTGCGATTGTGTAATGTTTTTTGGTATTTATTCTGTATTGAGGACAGACAGTGGTATATTTCCATGTTGTTGAATGAATGTTGTAATCAGTGTATTTGAATTTCAGTTTTTGATGTCTATATACCTGATTTCGTGTATGCAGTGACATTCATCTGTTATGCAGTGACAGTCATTTCTTATGCAGTGACATTGCCTGCTATGTATTGACATACATCTTTTTTTTTTTGTGAACTGTGTTATTTTAGGTGATTTTATTCAATATTGTTCCAATGTATTTAGTTATCAAAATGATATTGAATAATTATTGGACTGAATGAAGTTATTTGGAATGCGTATTCATGATGTAGTCGTGCAGTGACATCCTTCTCCATTGCAGTGACATAGTCCTTTTTTTTTCTCTGCAGGGTTATATTGTGTTCACAATGTTGATTCTTATGTGCACCTATAAGGAAGAGATGTGTGTTGTCACAGTGACAGTTGATAGTACGTTAAAGTATATTCATGATAGACTTTCAAATCGGTGGACGGATTTGAAGGATATGTCTATCAGTTTGTATTATGTGTTGCCTGATGATCCCAAGTGGCTGTTATGTTCCGATGATGATGTGCAGTCAATGATTGCTCTTGCTGAATCTTACAATGCTAAGCGTGTTAAAGTGGAGGTTGTACGGAATGATGTTGTTGGTTCTTCATCTTCGTACAATCATGGTAGTTGTGTTGGATCCGAGGATGTTGTTGATGATGAGGGTTCTATGATTTCGTCTTCGATATAGTAATGTGTTGAGTTTTGGTTGGGACAAAATTGTAATCAAAGAAGGTCAATTGTTTGTTGGTGGTGCGGATGATTTTAGGGAGTGCCTTCAAAAGTTTGTCTATACAAACTTGGTTTTAAGTATGTGTACAAGAAGAATGATAGTTGTAGGATTTATGTTGTTTGTGCTAAGATGAATGAAGCAAATTGTAGTTGGTATGTTCGTGCTTCGGTACAGAAATCAAGTGGATTCTTTTATGTAACTAAGTTGTGCAATGTTCATACTTGTGGTACTTCTTCGAGATCTTTTGGGCGAGATCGTCGTATGACTTCTGATCTTCTTTCGAAGGTTGTTCTTCGTAAGGTTCGTGAAGACTCGAGTTTCTCTGCCTCAGATTTGCGACTTTTGGCCGGTACTGATCATGGTCGTGCAGTTTCTTATGCAGTTGCTTGGTCTGCTGTTAACAAAGCTAGGGATTTGTTATATGGTGATGTTAAAACCTCATTCAAAAGTTTACCTGGTTATGTTAATAGTGTGTGTGAAACGAACCCTGGTTCTGTTGCTATTTTAGAGGTGCATCCTGAATCTCGTCATTTTCAACGGATGTTTATTGCGTTTGATGCTTGTATTCGTGGGTTCAAACATTGTCGACCAATGCTCTTTTTGGATGGGGCTCATTTGAAGTTTGATCAGTCTGGCCATTTGTTGGGTGCAACTGGGAAGGATGGTGATAATGGTATGTCTTATTTTGAGTAACTGTTTATTTTTTATGCAGTGACACTTGAGTTTATGCAGTGACACTTGAGTTTATGCAGTGACACTCTATTTTATTATTTGAGAGTTGGTTTTTTTTATCACTTTCCATGTGGCATTGCTTTGATATCTTCTTTTTTGAGTTCCTGTATCAACTGTCTCTGCATTTAGGTTCTGATTTTTATGTTATGACTGTGCTTTTGCACTTTCTTGTTTTGGTATTGAGATTTTTGTTGCAGTGACATTGGTTTTTTGTTATTTTGCTGTGATGTTTTGATTTGATATTGTTCCAGGAATATATCCTCTGTGTTATGGTGTTGTTGATTCTGAGGATTTCGATAATTGGAGATGGTTCTTGTTGCATTTGAAGAATTTGCTTATCCCAGTTCGTCGGATGACGTTCATGACTGACAGGAATCCTGGACTATTGGATGCTATACGTGAAGTGTTTCCTGATGCATTTCATTCTTATTGTATTTACCATTTGAAGTTGAATCTGAAGACTTGTTTTAGTGGTAAATATGTAGGTAAATCTTTGCGTGAGAGAATGGTCCATTTGTTTTACCAATGTGCTTATGCTCCGACTGTTGAAGAGTATGAGAAATGCATGGCTGATATGTTACTTGAAGGTGGAGAGCGTGCAGAAAATTTCTTTTTGAATTTAGATCCGAAGAATTGGGCCAATGCTTATTTTGAAGGTTGTCGGTATGGTCATACTGCTTCTACTTTGGCTGAGTCATTTAATGCTTGGATATTTAAGGAGAGGCACCTTCCTGTGTTGAATATGGTAGATGGCATTCGTATCAAGATCATGACAAGATTCTCAGATAAGCGTGCTGCTGCAGCATCATTCAAGTCTTTGATCTGTCCAAAAGTTGATTCTATTTTGTCTAAGCTGATGGATTCAGGCAGTCGCTTTGGTGTTGCTAGTTGTAGTTATTATAAGTATGAGGTTTTTTCATCTCCGCCGGCAAGTGTTAATTTGGATATCCGTGCTTGCTCATGCAAGGAGTGGCAGCGGAATGGTTATCCGTGTATTCATGGATTGGCTGTGATTAGGAGTACAGGTTTTCCTTTGAATGAGTACGTGGATCCTTGTTTTTTGACACAGTCCTATGTTGATTCATACGATTTTGGAGTACAGCCAATTCCTGGTCCATTTTTGAAGAATAATTCTGAAGATCTTATTGTGCTTCCACCTGTTCCGAAGAAACGGCCTGGTAGGCCTCGGACGAAGCGTCTTCGATCTCGTGGTGAGAAATCAACTCGTGTTATCCAATGTGGTCGTTGCCATGCGTTTGGCCATCATAATAAGAAGGGTTGTTTTGCTCGTCTTAATCAATAGTTAATCTATTTTTCTGGTTTTGTAAGCGTTGACTTTTCGATTTAATAAGCATGATTTGTGAGATTTCCCTAATGCAGTGACATTAATGTTATTACATTTTGTATGCTCATTGAGTGCCAAGAGTTGTAATTCATTTAGTTGCTATTGTATTCATTGTAAAGATCTTATTATATAGTTATTGTTAGGTCATTTGTATTTGTTTTTTATACCCAATTTGTTTGTGATGTTTCTACGTTTGTGTTTCTTTAATGAGTTCATTCAAATTATTGTTTCAGTGAGTGCAGTGACATCAGTGTCACTGCATCTTTCTGAAGAAGTTTTTTGTATAGAAATTCTAATGCATTTAATTCCCTTTTCCACATAAAATCTTAACATCAATCCATAAAGAATTAGAAGTCATTGCACAAGAACTCGATGCATCAATCATTTCCGGTTGTTAAAACACAATGAACCCTCAAACATGAATTAGTAATTATGAACCATTGAATCTTTTGTATTTTATAAGATTATATACAATGAGATTTTTTCTTATACTGAATTTGAATTCAGTAGTGCTTCTTTTTATTCCCCTATCTGTTTGCTTTATTTGTATCTTTGTATTTGATTTTTGAATGAACTGAAATGTTTTTGTTCTGACTGCAGTGACATCGTTGTCACTGCATCTGACTGCAGTGACATCGTTGTCACTGCATCTGAAATAACATGCCTTTTGAGTGTTGATTCCTTGTCCTGTTGTTGGTTTCATGCACTCACTTGAATCTTAAAATTTTGTGCAGAACCATTAGAACTTTTACTAGCATTTTATGAAAAAAATGAACCATCAAACATATTTGATTTGTTTATACAAAATGAAGCATTAGTTATGAACCATCTAACCAAAATGAAGTATCAGTTATGAACCATCAATAGAAACCCTTACTGCCTTATGATAGTCTACTCTTCAACTACATCATACCAATGATTGACCATCAACATAGCAAAACAAGCTGAATAGTCAAAACAAGTAAAATTACGGCTATTTTAGTCCCGTATGTGAAGTCTGTCAATCACTAATGAATTTACTACCATTGCCTTGAACTGCTGCACTTGTTCTGCTGCTAGTTGTCTTTGGAATTTCTAAATTTTGTGCTAGCTTGTAGATGTAATATGACACGTAAAGGGCACAGTCCCTGCATTACATTTCAATAATTCTGTTATTATTGTGTATCCTTATTTTTGGTCATTATGTTAAGAATTGCATTTAGACTTACGTTGCATTATCTTGTAAAGGTAGGTTTGCAACCTTTTCCACTTTCGTTGCTATTATCGGTTGCTGGCTGTTTGGTTCAATGGCTTGTGAAAGCATCTCTAACTGCAAAATAAGACCAGTCCATGTGCAATGTTTTTGTTATATTGCATGATTTTTGTGAAGAAGATGCAGTGACAGTAAATTCAGTGATAGAAGATGCAGTTTTTATCATGATTTCTTTGATAACTTACTGTAATTTCACGATCTTTGATGAATACATCGGGTATGTCGGCTTCACCGCTATTTGAATGATGCATTTTCCATGTTGTGTCTCCTAAAGTGTATGTTAGGAGTACCCGGTGGTATGGCCTTGGCTCTAATCCCATACAAGATAACGGGAGAAAAACTTTCGTCCTTGCGTTTGTATTATTTCCGACATCTCGATCGTTTTCTCATTTCGTATGTCTTGTCTCGCTCAATCTCTTCAAATATTGCACTCGCACATTGCATTTTCATGATATTATGAATTTGAACTGGAAGCTATTTATTTAAATCGGTTTGTATGCCTACCTACGTATGTTCCTGCATTGAATATGTGGTAGTTCGGCTTAACTAAATTTGCACGTTTTAAGAGCTCAATGAATCCTTGAACCACCTGTTGCAAATCTCATTAGGCTAAGTTAGTTTATTTCTTTATCAAATAATTCAGTTTCATCAAGTAATGCAGTGTGAGTAAGATTGAATTAGACTAAGATGCAGTGACGGTAAGATGGAATTAGACTAAGATGCAGTGACAGTAAAATTTTACCGTTTCGTCTATTTGTAGCTCATTGAGAACTTCCATTATCGAGTCAACGTTCACATATGGGTAGTCTCCGAATGATTTTGCCCATACTACAGCCCTGCATTTAGTAATTTATTGTTAGTATTCATTTTTTCAAGAAGATTTATTTTGTATGTTGTTGTTAAGTTATTTTTGCTTACTCTTGTCCTTCATTGTTGTTTAACTCTTGAATTCTTTTGAACACTTCCGGGAGAATGTGTTTTCCACACTTGTATTTATCTTTGTCTTTGTGGATTATGATTTTCCCTTGAAACCTCGGATTTTGCTTAGGGATGTAGTAATCTTTCCCTTTCCTTTCGATCCTTCTTTGGCTTTTTCTTCTTTTCTTCGGCATACTTGGAAATCGGGATTCTCTTTCTTTGTCCTCTTTCTTGCATTTTTCTTCACCCCCCTTTCAATTGTGAAATCTGGGGTCCGTTGTTGAGTACGAGGTCGTAGCTGTCGTGCAGGTTGTTCAAGTTTTTGTGCAGCAGGAGTGTGTTGATCAGCATCATCCTGTTCTTCCAAATTTTGTGTGACCTGGTGAGTTGCAATGTTGTCAATTTCATCTTGTAATTCTTGATTCTTTTTTTCCAGTTCTTCAATTTTTGTTTCTTCACTCTGTATCTTCTCTTTGAGGCTTTCATTCTTCTCTTTCTCACCTTCAAGTTCAGCTTTCAAATTCCCGATTGTGGTCTCCCTTGTGAATAATGTTTGCTCAAGTGTTCCCACTTTTTCTGTAAGCTCCTGCACCAGTTTTCTGTTTTTTTCTTCCTCTTCCAACATAGCAGCCATCTTTTTCTGTGAAGCACCTTGTTCATTGTAACTCTCCAACAGGTTGTTGATGTACAAATCCTTTTCCTTTATGTTCTCTTTTTGCCTGTTAATGGTCGACATTGCAATTTCAATCTTCTCATTCAATTATTTAACTTCAATCCCCAACTCAGTTTTTTCAGCAGTAGTGACATCTAATGTCTCAAAGATTTCTGCAAATTTTGCTTCAAGTTCTTTATATTTCTTTGCCATATCCACTTCTGCCTGCTTCAAATGTTCCACTTTTGATGCTAGATTTAGATTCTGATGTTGTAACTCTTCAATTCTTTTTTTCATCATGTCAACACATGCTTGATCACTCTTGTCTTTTGCCTACAAACATATTTAAAAGTACAATAATTATTAAATGAAGTTCCTTCTTGTTGTCACCATTGTTGTCTATTTTGCAGTGACATTATGTGATGCAGTGACATTATGTGATGCAGTGACATTATGTGATGTCACTGCATTGGTGCTTTTAGTACTTTGTAGGTGTAATTACCATGGCTTGCTTTAGTTCTGCAATTTTGTTGTTGGCATCTTCTAATGCTCTTGACAATGTGATATTTTCCTGTTTTATGCCTTGAACTTCATCATTCACATCACCGCACCGGTTGTAGCAAATGTGAATTTTAAGTGCGGTGACATGATTTTATTTTGATCGTCTTTTAATGGGAAAAATGTAAAAAAGTAGTTTTACAATTGGTGGTGATGGTGTTGGTGTCAGCAATCTGAAAGATGGAGTTCTTCCATATTTAGTTGTAGATTTGTGTGCTTGTTTAGGAGTGTCTTGTACCTCTTCATTGTGTTGTTGTGTTTCAATTTCTTCCTCATTGGCTTCGGGGATCGCCACTCACTTGGTTCTGCTTGCATTCCATCCTCTCCGATTCAATATCATCACTTTCGAATTTGTTTCATTCTCTTCCTTGCCCCCTGTTCTTCTTTTTTCCTTGCTATCCTCCTCATATTCATCCTCATCACTTTCGAATTTCTTTCATGCTCTTCTTGATTGTCTCTCTCGTTCCTTCCGTTTCTATGGTATCCTCTCCGAGTCATTTTCTTCATGATCATCGGTTTGAGAATTTCCTTTATTCTCTTCATTATCATCATTTTCGAATTTCTTTCATGCTCTTCATTATAAGCACTTTCGAATTTCTTTCCTCCTCTTCAGTTATCATTTCATCATCTCTTGCCTTGTGACTGCTTCATGTCTCTTGTTTTTTGGCCAAGCTTTGTATGAGGAGGAACTCAGTCAATGTTGGATTTAATTCTTCAGGATTGAACTGTTTCAATTTGCATTATGAATGTATTGAGTTCATGGACTCACAGACAAGTATTCTGTTTTATTAAATAAAAAACTACAAGAAGAATGCAGTGCAGTGCATTTCATTGCAGTGACATGCAATAACAATGCAGTGACTATTTACTGACCTTCAAATTTGATAATCAATGACATTTTTAATATTTTACCTGATGTTCGCCCATGTGTTGGAGCTTTGTTTTTGTTAGGACACCCTGAAGTTTTCTTAGATTCCACTTTTTTATCCTTGGAATCCATGTGTGTTCCAATCTTTTCTTTCCTTGTGCTGCTCTTTTTTCATTTTTCTCCGTCCGAATATCTTCTATGATGTCTGTGTGCTCGCAGAACCAATACTGTAATGTACCAGTAGATAAATATGTATTAGAAATAAGTGGCATTAGTTTCCAATTATTATTTATAATGAAATACAATTATAATCAAATGTTAAGTGAGTGAACATACCAGCAGGAACACAGTGCATCCGTTTACATATCTTGGATGCGACCATTCTCGATTAAGCCCATTCTCCAGTTCTTTGAGTATATGGGATGACCAATCAAATGAACATAAATTGTTCAAGTCATCCACATAGTATAGGAATGACCATGGTATGTTACGCACGAGGTTGCAAAGAAGAAGTTGCAAGTAATAGTAGACACGATAGTTTTACCGTGTCTTCAACTCGATGTTGAATCGGTTTCTTTTACTTTTTCCTTTATCGCTTCTTTCACCCCGAGATATCTTTATTCTCTCAACATCGAGAGAACAATCTTTCTTGAATTGATATCTTCTTTTTTGAGTTTTTGCTCATGTCCTCTACCTCTTTGTTTCCATCTTCTATCGCAAATATGAGCTTCACATCCATTCTCATTGGCATGTGATGTTCTTTTCCAATCTTGAAACCCCCTTTTTTTGTTGTATGCCATTATCAGGTCATCCAGCATATCATTCTTCTTTTTGTCCATTATAATCTTTTGCTTTTCAAATGCATCAAACAAATGTCTAAATGGAGTTTTCTCCATTACTTCCCGATGCTCTTTTGTTATCTGTCCCTTTATGTCATTGAATATCTGGTGCATACTGTTGAGTGTTGATCTGTATTGTTCTCTTGTTCTGTAAAAAAGAAAATAACATTGGTTAGTTCACGCAGTGATATGTTATTTACACATCTGCCTTGATTCATAGTTTTCATTCTAATAAAAACACAGACATTTAATTTACACATCTGCCTTGATTCCTTATGCAGTGAAATCAGATTTTTAATTCTAATAAAAGCGTAGACATGTAATTTACATCTCTGCCTTACTTCCTTATGCAGTGACATCAGAGTTTTCATTCTCATTTACTTACTGCAACTTATTATCACAATGCAGTGACTTCATCTTTATATAACATTATAATGAAGTATAAGGTTGCCTGATTATTCATTGATATTACATTCTACTTCTTTTTAATGGAATGGCATGATGTTTTCAACTTCATTCTGCAGTGACATCAGTGTTTTATTCGAAACAAAACAAAGTCTTCTATTTTTCAGTTCTTGCTTTATTCCTTCTGCAGTGACATTATAATTCTCTATTTCTTACTGCAATTTAGTTCCAACCTTGTATGCACAAAACTTATTTCTATCACAATGCAGTGACTTCATCTTTACATAACATTATAATGAAGTATAATGTTGCCTGATTATTCATTGATATTACATTCTACTTCTTTTGAATGCAAAGGCATGATGTTTTCAACTTCATTCTGCAGTGACATCATATTTTTCATTCGAAAAAAAAACACGGACTTTTTTTTGCAGTGTCCGTCTTGATATCTATGCAGTGACATTATGCTTCTATATTTCTTACTGCAATTTAGTTCCAACCTTTCACACACAAAACTTATTTCTATCAAAATGCAGTCATTTCATCTTTACATAACATTATAATACAGTATAAAGTGGATTCCTTATTCATTGACATGCCATTATACTTATTTTAAATGCAATGATATGATCAATCTTATTATGCAGTGACATCAGACTTTTCATTCGAAAAAAGACACAGTCTTCTGATTTCCAGGTGTGGCTTGATTCTTTATGCAGTGACATTATATTTCTGTATTATTTACTGCAATTTATATCCAAGCTTTCACACACAAAAATTATTTCTATCAAAATGCAGTCACTTCATCTTTACATAACATTATAATGCTGTGTAGAAAACACTATCTACTATGATTTCAAGTACAATTTCACCTAATGTCTATACTTATGCCGTAAAATTGCTATTCAGTTCAGAAAATCGTATTTTTTGAAGTATGTTGAGTTTGAATAGCTACTTACCCAGTTTTCTTCTTCTCTTTTCCTCGTTTCCTTGATTTTTGTGCTGCTGCTCTTCTCTGTTCTGCTGAAATTACTTGCTTCCTCCTTGCCATTGTTCCGTCACTGTATGAATCGAGACTTTTTTTCTGTGATATTATTCCGATTTTCTTGTAATTTCGCTGCTTTTTGCTTGATTTTTCGTCCGATTGGCTTTGGTTTTTGTACTTTATCTTCTCCGAATGAATGATCTTTCAGTTTTCTTTCGGTTTCCCTCCGAAAGGTCGTGTCTTTCTCTTTTACTTTCTTTTAAAACTGTAGCGTATTTGCTAGGGTTAAATTTGTCCATATATTAATTTTTTGTCCTTATAACTAAGTGTTTGTTTTGAGTGTCCTTTTTGCCTAATTAAGTCCAATTTGCGTCCTTTTCAATAATTGTCCCTAAAAATAAAAGTTAAAAATAAAAATATTTGTGATGAGATTATGGGTTATGTGACAGTGACATATTACATTTCATCATATTCAATGTGTCCCAAATAGGTAAATTAGATTTAATATAAAGGAACTAAAACTCTAAAACCCGGTATTTCTTATAAGAGTATTTTCGTCATTTCGATAAACCCTATTCAGTAGTCTTTTATTTATCAATAATAGGGAAAATAAAAGGGATATATAAAGGAAATAATAATTGTATTGGTTTCCTTAATACTCTTTTATTTAAAAGGGAATATAAAATAATAAAGAAAAGAAAAGAAGAAGAAAAGAAAAAGAAAATAAAAACCTAACCTATTGCTATATATACGTACGTAGCCATCAAATTCCCGTCGGCATTAAGGACGGGACGCATGATTTAATATTTTAAAATGCTCCGTTGATCCGTTTTTCAGAACAAAATAGTCAAAACAATCCTAATGAAGAATAGCATCCTTTTCTAATCCGTTTGTAGCAATTCGAGGTCAATCCTTTGACGTTTGGAACCTAAATTCTGCCTTGAGAGCACTGAGGTAAGGAGATTCTTCGATTAATTAATACGGTTCGTTTTCTATTTATAATTTTTGGAAATTCTTGAAAACTATTTCTGGAAAATGTTGCATGTTGGAAAAGTTATCGGAATTAGCTAATTTGGTTTTTGTCCATTTGGTTTCACGTATAATGTAGCTCTGGCCTATTTGGTTATAATGTAATTTTATTATATGCATTACTTTATTGACCATTTTTGCATTCTGCATATTGTAGTTGTAGTTTGGAGATAGGATGGAGTAACGTGCTTATAGATGAATTTATATGTATGAGTAGTATGACTTAAAATAATTTATGTCTTTATATGTGTGAAGATTATGGTTTATGATAATGTATGTGAATAGATTACACTAAGTAGATTAAGTAGTAGTCAAATAGGGCACATAGCTAAACTACTGGTAAGGTACCGTTTTACATCGCAGCGCTACCCATATATGAGGGCTATGGGTCATTCCCTATCGTCTAGTCGGGTTGCAAAATAAGTTTTTATAATGAGCAGCATTATGCGAGGCACCATTGGCTAGTTGTGACATGTATGGAAGACTTACTCATGCATGGATGACCTAAGTATGCAGACCAATGTATGACAAGTATGAAAGTAATGGTAAGTAAAAGACGAATTGAATATTGAGAGTGGAGCCTTCATGATTTTTGCATGTAAAGTAATATATATACATATATATATAAAGTAATATATATATATATATATATATATATATATATATATATATATATATATATATATATATATATATATATATATATATATAGTATGTATTCTATCTAAGAAGTATTGATGAATACTTTATTTATGCTAAAATGTTCTAAGGTTATTTATAAGCTAAAACGTGAGTATGTATGTTCATCCCAGTTCAATATACGTACCCACTTGTGTTAATTAATACTTCTTACTGCTTACTGAGCCTAGCTAGCCCACTCCTATTATTTGGAATAAGAAGATTTGCAGGTGACGATGAGGATGATGAAATATTGAAGCGATTGATGATTGAGAGCCGTGTGATCGCTGAACATGGTGACATTATGTTCGAGGTGACGGCTGTATAAATAAGTTAGATGTTTTGGGTTAGACGATCATTGTTACATCCACAGTCTATTAGTATGTCTAGTTGATGTACTTAATGGATTTCAGATTAAAGCAGCAGTTGTATTGTAAAGATTTTATATTAAATATTCCGAGCATTTAAATATTATTTGCTTCGCGTGGTTTCTAAGGTTTTAAGAGATGCCAGGCTGACGTGTTCCTGAAATAAAGTTAAGGGGCATGTGCTGAACGGTCTAATTCCGGTAGAGGGCTCGGTCTCCGGAACAGGTCGTTACAATTGGTATCAGAGAATTCTTAGTTCCTTTGAGTATACTCGGGTGAGTACACTGCTGCATAGATTTAAATTCTTAAGTAGTAATCTTCTTAAGTTAAATTTTTCCAAGTTATGATCCTTAGATTTAGACTTATCAAGTATCAAACAAATCCTTAAGTTTAAAGATCTAAGCTATGTTCCTTTTAAGTTGTGAACTTATTAGGTTGTAATTTCTTGTTATAGCCCCGCTTAGGTGTTGAACCTGTTGAACCTCTAAACTACGATCTCCCATTCCTTTAATATTAAGTAATGATCATTAAGTTTAGTCTTCTTAAGTTGGGATTCCCTCTAATTTAAACTCTTGTAGTCTAAGATTTCATTTAATCTAAATTCCTTAGTTAAGCTCATAGGTTTAGACCCTAAGTGGTAACCACCACCATGATCCTTACTATGGAAACACGCTCAATAAATGGACTTGAGCAATAGCTTTCAGTATAAGTAAAGCATTGATGAGAGTCAACTCGACTTTGTTTTCCTACGTGTTTTATACCCCGTTTCGACTTGTTTTACTTAATTCCAGACACTTTTGGCTTGGTTTTGACACATATTGCACCGTTTTAATGTTTATGAGATCCGGACATATAATCCGGGATTCCCGAACTTTTTCGGTGTTTTTGTTTTGCACTCTCGGTCACCCTAGTGTCCTGTAGGGGTTACGTATGGTATTTGTTATGATTTTATCCAGGAATTAGGTGTTCGGCATGTCCGGAAGGCGAGATACGGGGATTGGAGCGTGTGCCCGAAGCTTAGCCTGCAGCTGGTTTACTAAGTATCGACGCAAATACATGACAAGATCAACGGATATCTCTATACCATAAAGCCACGTGTAATATGTCGTGTCTTTATTAGACTGTATTTTGGAAGACGGGGGAAATACATTGAGGACAAATGTATTTTGGAGGAGGCCGGGGAGGCTCAAGAACCTTGTAATCTCCTTTTCTTCTTCTAATAAAATTACAAGGTTTACCAAATATATATATATATATATATATATATATATATATATATATATATATATATATATATATATATATATATATATATATATATATATATATAATGTGTTGAGGATATTCTAATTTGATATTATTATTTACTTTAAATATTGTTATTATCGTATAGTGACTTATTGACTAAGTCACCGAACGCTATATAATTGTACTCTCTCTATTCAGTTGAATCAATTAAACACAATACATCTTTAGTTGTGTTATGGTAGCAGTGCATCTCGATTTTCTCTCTCTCTTTTTGTCAATTCTACCGTAAACCCTAACCTTTTTTTCCAAAAAAAAAAAAAAAAAAAACACAGTGTGCTTCTCCGGCAACCATGGCTGTTGTTAACACCTTCTCCGGTGCACATGGCCCCAACCCGACTGCCATGGTAAACACCCCCTACTATCCGGCGTTCTCAACCCAGGAACAACGTTCCGCAACCCTCCACCACCTCCCTCCTGCAACTACGCTTGCATCTTTCTCGGCTATAGTCCTTCCCACCACGGTTATAAGTGCTTGGACCTTGCCTCTGGCCGAATATATAATGCTCTCCCGTGGTTTTCGATGAATTTGTTTTCCCTTATACCTCTTCTCCCTCCAAACCCACTCTTGATAATCTCACTGTACCGCTTCCTATCTTCCTGCCAGCACCTCCCCAGAATCCATCTCCCATGCTGGCTCCCTCGACTCTGGCCCCACCCCCTCCGGCTCCTACTCCCGAGCCTTCCTCACCCACATCTCCTGCGTCCATCTCGGCCTCGGCCTCTCTAGAATCGTCTCCTGCACCACTTGCTCCTATCCACACCATAGTTACTCGTACCAAAGCCAATTCCCTCAAACCTATTTCTTGGCCTAACTTTATCCGCTACCCGCTTCCTAAAACCCTTGTTGCCTTTACCGACACCCTGGACCCCACTTCCTATACTGAATCCTCTAAACACCCGAATTGGCGTAAAGCTATGAGAGAGGAAATCGACGTATTGTTGCACAACCAGACCTGGGATCTAGTTCCTCCGCATCCTCGTATGAATATTGTTGGCATTGAATGGGTTTATCGCACTAAACGTCATGCAGATGGTCGTTTTGAGCGTCACAAGGCCCATCTTGTGGCCAAGGGTTTTCATCAGGCCGAAGGAGTTGATTTCACTGACACTTTTAGCCCGGTTGTCAAACCGGTCACTATTCGTCTTCTTTTGTCTGTTGCTGTTTCGCAGGGTTGGTCTCTTCGACAAGTGGATATTCAGAATGCTTTCCTCCTTGGACATTTATCTGCGCCCGTCTATATGCAGCAGCCGTAGGGGTTTGTTCACCCCGATTATCCTGATTATGTTTTCCGTCTTCGCCGCAGTCTCTATGGCCTCCGTCAGGCCCCACGTGCTTGGTTCGCTCGTTTCACTGGTGTGTTGACTCAGTTTGGGTTTGTTGGCTCTAAAGCTGACACCTCCTTATATATTTATTCTCGTGATGGTGCTCGTGTTTATATTTTGATTTATGTGGATGATATTTTTATTACTGGCTCGTCGTCTACTCTTATTGAGCATGTTATCTCTTATCTTGGTCAGCACTTTCCGGTTAAGGACCTTGGTTATTTGTCCTATTTTCTTGGCATTGAGGTGCTTCCTACCTCCGATGGATTGTTTCTCACTCACCGCAAGTATATCTTTCAGGTTCTGCTACGTGCCTCTCTAGACAAGGCCAAGCCTTGTCAGACTCCTATGACGGCTTCTACCCGTCTTACACTTGACAACGGCCCTCCCTGCGCCGATCCTTCGCTTTACCGCACTATCGTTGGCGGCCTATAATATCTCACTTTCACTCGGCCTGACATTGCCTTCGGGGTCCACAAGGTTAGTAAGTATATGCATGCGCCTACCGAAGCTCACTGGGTTGCCGTTAAACGTATTCTTCGGTATCTTAAGCACACTATCTCCGATGGTCTCTTCTTCTCCCGCCGGTCCCCTATTTCGCTCCGGGCTTATTCTGACTCTGATTAGGCCACTGACAGTAATAATCGCCGTTCTGTTGGGGCATATTGTGTCTTTCTTGGTGATAATATCATTAGTTGGCGTAGTAAACAACACTTGACGGTTTCCAAGAGTAGCACTGAGGCCGAGTATAAGACTCTTTCTAACACCGCTGCAGAACTCCAGTGGCTTTGTAGTCTTCTTCGTGAGATGCAGGTTTCGTTGTTTTCTCCGCCTACTCTATGGTGCGATAATATTGGTGCCACCTACCTTACTCACAATCCAGTGTTTCATGCCCGGACAAAGCACATAGAGATCGACTTCCATCATGTTCGTGAATTAGTTGCAGTTCGCAAGCTCGACATCTCTTTTATCTCCTCGAATGATCAGTTAGCCGATGTCCTCACCAAACCATTGGCTTAGCCTCATTTTGCCAGTTTAAAGTCCAATCTCCGTGTTCAGCCACTTCCTACGGGATTGCGGGGGCGTGTCGAGAATATTCTAGTTTGATATTATTATTTACTTTAAATATTGTTATTATCGTATTTATCGTGTAGTGACTTATTGACTAAGTCACCAAACCCTATATAATTGTACTCTCTCTATTCAGTTGAATCAATGAAACACAATACATCTTTAAAAAAAATTTATAAAAAAAAAATGTAATCTCTAAATCAAAATAAAGCAATAAAAGGTTTATATTCTGTTTAAAAAATTCACAAGTCATAAGATTATGAGAACGATCTGCTGATAAAATTATTAATCATTTTCTTACTTGTCACATATATTGTTTTATTATCAAATTCTTCGACTATATCATGTTTTGAATATATATATATATATATATATATATATATATATATATATATATATATATATATATATATATATATATATATACACTTAGTAATTTTTATTGCCTTATATACCCGGATTCGTAGAGTGCAAGTTTCGTATATACGCACTTTCCCTTCAGAAAAAAAAAAAGTTTCGAATATACGGGAAAACTAAAATTTAAGTAACAACAAGAAGAAAAAGAAATCATTCTTTACTTCAATAACAAGGATATATGGGCCATACATATGCTCCTTTCTTCTTTGCCCAAAATGACGCTTTCCACTTTGCCATTATATCGTTTTCCATCTATTTCTCTTCACTTCCATTGCTTCCTTGTTATGCCATCCCCATATTCTCCCTCATAGCCGTCCCTGTATAATCGAGTGCAGTGTGTTAGCTTTTTGTTTCAAGATCCTTTGAATCCTATAAAAGAAATATAGTGTAGCAGTTATTATTAGGGTTTACGGGGAAGAGGTGCAAGATATGTATATAAAAGTTGGTTAGACTTATTTTAAGTGAATGTAAGTAGACGGCTTCTATCGGCACAACGAATTAACTATCGACACCATTTTTTGTATTATTTTTCATTTATTTCAACACACCACAAAATAATTAAATTTCAACTTATTACATGTTACTGCTCAAATTCTTTTATGAAAATACAATTTTCCCTCTAAAAAAAGCCCTAATTCCTCATCTTACCCCCGCCCCCCCCCCCCCCCCCCCCCCCCCCCCCCCCCCCCCCCCAAAAAAAAGCAGCTACCTTGGAAAAAGCAGCCACCATTACAACCCATCAGCACCAACCCGTTCATCCACACACTAAACCTGCAAACACCATCTCCACCGGCTTTCAAAGAATGAAAATTACACTCCATTATATCATTATTTTTGTTGAATAATGGGCAATCTTCCTTTCGAGGAGTTCTAATCTGGAGCTGTTGGACTTGGCCCACTTGGTGTGGAATTTTCCGGCCATGGTTGCTCCAGTGTAGTTCTTGTCAGGTTGAATCTTGCTTCTTTGAAGCTGCAATAGAAGCAAAAAAAAAATTTGAGTGAGACATGAGCTGCAATTTCGCAACATTGTTTCAGTCGGGCTTCACGGGTGGTTAGATTTCATGGAGATCAGGCTGCCCGGATTCCATGGAGATCTGGTTTGGTGGTTGGAAGAGATGAAGGCCATTTCACCCCCCATCCCTCCTCCCTCCCCCCTCCCCCACCTGTAAATCGCCGCTTCTCCCCCGCCTTTGTAAATCGTGAAATGGATTAATGGTTTTAGGTTGGTTTGATTTCGAGTTCTGTTTGATAAAAGAGAGGGTGGCGGGTTGATGGTGGTTGGGGGTGATAACTTTTATGGAAGAGATAGTTTTTTAGAAAACTTGATGATTTCATTGATAGAACAAGCATATAAATACAAGTAGAAATAACTACCACTAAGCCACTTCCTATAAACAAGGGAACATGGGATCATGGCTTAAAACTAGAAATAACTACTCTAGTAATAGGAAACATGCGAAAATGGGCCGGGAAATAAATTGCTGACATAGCCTTAGGTAATAAAAACTGAATTAACATAATAATTAACATAATTCGTCTAACATTCATTTCCTTAATCCGAGTTGTCTGTTCAGATTACTTCACACTTTTCCAGCTTGTCTCTAAGCTTCAGAAATTGATCCCTATTCAGTCCTTTAGTCATAATGTCTGCCAATTGATCTTCACTTCTGCAATGCAACATCTCAATGATCCATTCTTCACATAGATCCCTTAGAAAGTGATACTTCACATCTATGTGCTTGCATCAGTTATGTAAGACTGGATTCTTGGATAACTTAATGGTGGAACTGTTATAAGAATATAGGATGTTTCCAGTCTGCTGAATTGCTCCCAAAACTTCCAGCATTCTTCTTAACCAGATCAGTTGGCATGAACAGTGTGCTGCTGCTACAAAATCTGCTTCTGTTGTGGATAGAGTGACTATTGGTTGCTTCTTTGATGACCAACTGATAGCACTTGTTCCAAACATAAACACAAAACCAGAAGTACTCTTCATGTCATCAACATCTCCTGCATAATCACTGTATGAATATCCAGTCAATTGAGCCTTCCCTGATGAACCATACTTGATGCCAAGATTGATGGTTCCATTTAAGTATCTCATGATCCTCTTCACATAGTTTAAGTGATCTGTTGATGGTGACTCCATGTATTTGCTTGCAGGGCGGCTCTACCTTGGCCCATTTGGGTCACCCGACTCGCTAAAAAAATATTACATTGGAATTTTTTTTAGATTCACATTTTATATGTGTACGGTCCTTATATTTATATATTGATATTTATTGACCCGTATTGAACTATAATATATAAATTAACCTTAAAATATGACAAATTTCCGATCCGTATCATTAAATTCCACACTTACAGCATACATGATGTCAGGTCTTGTTGCTGTCAAGTATAGAAGGCACCCTATCATCTGTTTGTATAAGGTGGGATTCACCTTACCACATGTTCCTTCTTTGCTAAGTTTCATACCAGCTTCACAGGGTGTGAGTGTTGGGTTGTTGTTCTTCATTCCAAACCTGTTGAGGATTTCAGATACATACTTCTTTTGAGAAACAAGAAGAATTATGTTAATTATTATGATAATTCAGTTTTTATTACCTAAGGCTATGTGAGTAATGTTATTTCCCATTTTCTTGCAACTGTCCAACATTTAACAGATTGCACTTCAGATCAGGAACATATAAAACACTAGAGATTGTTTCAGATGTCCCATTTTTGGATCTGATGCATATATTTCCTTTTCCCTTAACACTAACTGAGGAATTATCTCCAAACTTCACTTTTGAATGGTAGGATTCATCCAAATAAGAGAATGATGCATTATTACCACACATGTGATTAGTGCATCTTGTATCAACATACCATACTTGAGGTGTTGATGTCTGCTCATGCTGTGTAGTCATCAGCAGGGTCTCATACTCCTACTTGTCAGCAAAGCTAGAGCTCTGTTGAGTCCCCTTCTCCTTGTCTGCTGGCAATTTGGTGTAGCACTCTGACCGGTAGCGTCCAAATTTGTGACACCTAAAGCATTCAACATTCTTTTTGTTTGCAGTACCTCTTCCTGTCCATTCTTGGATGACTGAGAGTTGTCCCTGCTGTTAGAATCTCTGGATGTTCTCCCTCTACCTCTGCCTCTGCCCCTACCCCTGCCCCTATAATTGTTACTAGAGGCAGTGGTCTTCAAGGCCTGCTCTTCATTTGATACTGATGAGCCTCTCCTCATCTTCTGTTGCAAAGAGCTTTGCAATTCATCAAGAGACAATGCATCAATGTCTTTGGATTTCTCAATGGAGCACACCACATAATCAAATTTTGAGGTTACAGACCTCAAAATTTTCTCCAAAACTGCAACATCTTCCATCTTTTCACCAAGAAATCTTATTTTATTGCAGATTTCCATGGTTCTGGCACAATAAGTTGAGACAGATTCACCTTCCTTCATTTGTAAGGTTTCAAAATCTCTTCTTAGGACCTGCAATTGTGATCTCTTCACTCTAGAATTTCCTTGATATTTCCTCTTCATAGAATCCCAAATATCCTTTGATGATTCCTTGCTGAGAATGGTCTCCAAGATGGCTCTATCTATTACTTGAAACAAATAGTTCTTGGCCTTCAGACCTTTGAATTTTTTGCTCTCAAAATCTGCTCTTTGAGCCTCAGTTGAGGGTGGGTTTCCTGCTGGTTCAACCACTCCTTGTTCAATGATGGACCAATACTCCTTAGAACGCATGAAGTTCTCCATCAACATGCTCCAGTGATCATAATGTTGTCCACCAAACCTTGGGATGAAAGCCTGAACAAAATTTGTTTCGGCCATGGATCTTTCTCCAACTGTTGTTGAGAATATGGCTCCGATACCACTGATAACTTTTATGGAGAGATAGTTTTTGGGAAAACTTGATAATTTCATTGATAGAACAAACATATAAATACAAGTATAAAAATAACTACCACTAAGCCACTTCCTATAAATAAGGAAACATGAGATCATGGCTTAAAACTAGAAATAACTACTCTTTTTTTAAACAGATTTTATTTCATAGAAACTTTTTGAAACTCACAAAATCGAGTTTCTAGTTTTAGGTAACAAACTGAAGAGAAAAAAAAGAGAACCAATAAAACTAACGATCAAAAACTTTCTTTGGCTTTCGAAATCTAGCCGCCTTCTGAGCCGGAGTTAACTTCACTTTGGTATCCTTAGGGGTATCCCTCTCAGACATTTAACTAGTCAACTGAGCTTTTGGGCGATCTAAACTCATGTTTTGAAGCTCGGTTGAGATAGAAGTTTGACTATCTATACCCGAAGAGGTTAATGGAGCACACATTTCTCAGTCAGGGGTATAGATAGGATTTCAAAAGATTTGCTTATAGGACAACCTGCAGGGTACGCAATCCCCTTAGCTGCACCATCAATTTTTTGAGGTCCATCCTCTATTCCTTTATCCAGTTGTTTGCTGCCCAACTCCCCTAAATCATTTCCTTTACCTGAAGTTAGAGCTGGGTTGGAGATCAGCATTGTTGTTGTTGAGTCCTGCTTCACATGAGCTGCAATTAAAGTTATTGCAGTTGCCTGCCCTTGAGAGGTTACAACATCAGCGCTTGGTTGCACCTGCACTTGACTGCTCCTACACTTGGCTGTTGTTGTACCCGATTGGTCCAAAGTATTACTAGATTCTAGAGTAACCACCTTATGTTTAGGCTTTGGGTTCTCACTGCATACATCAGCAATATCTTGACCCACACCTTGCTGATGCTCAAATGAAAAAGTAGTTGTCAACAAAATTCCAAGGGCGTAAAAGCCCTGCTCATGGTCTGCACTTGTTTCATGCGAAATAACTACTCTAGTAATGAGAAACATATGAAAATGGGAAATAACATGAGTCACATGACTGACATAGCCTTAGGTAATAAAAACTGAATTAACATAATAATTAACATAATTCTTCTAACAGGTGGTGGGAAGATGGTGAAGGTGGGAAAAAGATGATTATGTCTGGTTGTTGGAGGGTTGTCGGGAAGAAGGTGGTAGTGGCCGGAAGAAGGTGGTGGCGGCGGGTGGAAATGGGGCCGAAAGCATTAGGGTTTTTTTTTTATTATTTATTTAGAAAAATTAGGTTTGTGATATTATTTATTTAGAAAAATTAGGTTTGTGATAGGTGATGTAATTATTTTTTTTTTTAAAAGTATTAGACTAAAAGAGTGTTTTAGAAAACGGTGGTGTAAGAAGTAATTATTTCTTTTTTTGTGGTTGTTTAAATAAAAAATAATAAAAATATTGTTGCGGTGTCGAAAGTAATATAAACAGTGCCTAAAGTAAGTGTGGTGTCGAAAGCAAAAATGTGATGTCGATAGAAGTGACTTATATGTATTGATTTGTGCTCTTTGTAATTTATACTAATGTTACAAACAAACAAAAAAAATACTCCAAAGCCTCGAATTTTACGGGGCCGTCTCTATGCATATAGATTACACATGTAAAAATTTGCTGCTTCGTTTGTTTTGGGGTTGTTTTAGATACTAGTAGATAATAAAGTATAATAAAAATGATTGAAGTAATGATTAGAAAGTTAAGAAGTTTTTTTTGAAATTTGTGTAGATAAATAAATGATTGGTGAGAGAAATTGAAATAAGGGGGGAGGGGCGACAAGGACAAAAAAAATTAATAAATGGGTCTGGAAGGACAAAAGTAACATTTTCATGATTATAAAGGACAAAAATCACAATTGTTACTTTAAAATTGTTACTTCACGTGTTAATGTTACTTTGTGTTTCACAATTGTTACTTCATATTTACCCTATTCCATATTTGTTACTTCATATTTGTTACTTCATAATTGTTACTTTTGTCCTTATTAAATTACAGTTTCCTTCTATCCCGATTTTTTGATAATTTTGTCCTTCTGGACAAAAATCTATTGAAATAAAGTAGTATAATGAATAAAATAATGATAAAAAAGGTAATAAAGTTGATAAAATGAAATAATGAGAGATGATTCAAATTTTTTTAATTATAGTTGAAGAAATAATTGGTAAAAGAATTGTACGAAATAATTGATAAAGTGATATAAAAACAAACCCAAACAAAACTCTAACAAAAACAAACACAAGTATCGACCATCTCTTTGAAACAAACACGCGCGGTCTCTTTGAAATGTTTTGCTTTTAATAAATTTAATAAAATACCTACCATCTAACATCTTATAATTTTGGGGGAATTGATAATACAATATGATATTACAAGATGATGTAATGAATGATTTATGTGTTGCCATGTTTTTACTTTTTATATATTGCTCAAGTTACTCTATTTGTCTTGTTGTGTATTTTGCTTTTACCACTTAACTGCTTGTATTCTTGTACATTTATATATTTATCATTATAAATTCTAACTCTTTTTTTTTTCTTTTTTTTCTTTCTTTCTTATTGGAAACCATTGAAAATTTATTAATCGATGTTCTAAATACAAGCCGTAATAATAGATTTGTGAGGGTAATTTCCCCATTCAACAAAAGAAACAACGGAGGATCCAATCCCTGCGAGCAAATATGCGGGAATGTTTCCTACCTGCTAACATAGGAGAAAGAAAGATATGTGAACAATCTTTTTTTTAAAATAAACAAAACCTTTTATTAATAAGACGGTAATAGATTTGTACAATGTCGTATCTTGGCTCTTTCCTTATACCAAAAACGTCGACAAAACGTAGTCATGCCTCCTTAAAACCTATGAGTGGCAAGTGCAGTATGAGAAAATCTTGCTCATAGGAAAGAGTACAGCACCTACACTTCCAAAATATAAAACCCCAAAGATAAATTACAATGTGGAGATATGTGAACAATCTAGCAAAGCTAAAACAAACGTCTTTGATCCCTCCCTCCAATGTTCGAGAGAGATTGTCTTCATTTGAGTTAAGCCTATTTGAACCTATTAATTTTTTTTAATACAGAAAGACAATAAACTGATTGATAGAGTCTAATAGATTTTTTTTAATTTAACTAAATATTTAGGAGTCTGATTAGGAGGGGCTAAGACAATCAGCTATTTGAGCCGGCCTAATAATAGGAGGGCCGGCTCATCAATCACCTTAGTCCTAGTCACCATGAAGATAGGCAAAAGTTATTTTTGTTTTTTTTTCTAATGATTTTTTATAGTAATTCGTGTACAACATATTTTGCCGGACTATGTATGATGTGATGACACGTGGGCTTCTTTAGCGTTATTTTCTTCTTTTTTTTCTGAGACGAAAGAGACACACACGCACTCATCCTAAACTATGTCCCAAGCGGGATTCGAATCCGGGCCTCTCCACTGGGTGCCAGATTAGACCCTAGTGGATTACCACTAGGGTATGAGTACGTACTAGCGTTATTTTCTTTCCACGATGCACAACAACGTAACATGATTAACAAGATAACTAATTTACTAATAAAGTATTACTCCGTCCTATAAAAAGTGTCCACTTCTTGAAGTATAAAAATCAATGTATTGTATTTGATAATTTGAAGTACTAATTCACATATATCCTATTACATAATAAATGTTGTTTTAGAATATGAAAAGAATATATAAACATTAAATGTTACGATAAAGGTATATTTAGAAGAAAAAAAACATTAAGTAATATAGTGATTTTCTAAATATACACTTTTTATACTGTTTATAGATAATTCATTTTAAATAATGAATAGACGTATATATCCTATTACATAATAAATGCTCTTTTAGAATATGAAAAGAATATATAAAAATTAAGGGTGTGTTTGGTAGAGAGAAATGGGATGAGAAAAGAAAAGATTATATTTTTTTCCCTCAATTTAGATGCGTTTGGTTACTTGGAATAAGAAAAGTGTCTTTTCTCAAATTATCAACTTTTCTCCAAAAGTGATTCTTTTCCATGTTTTTAATTCTCACTCAACTGTAAAGAAAAGTTCATTGGGAATAAAAAAGTTCTTTTTTTCCACCATTTTTTTTTCTTTCCATGATTTTTTATAATCATATCATTTTTCCATTATCTTGTAAATTTTTTTTTTTGTTCCAAAAATAATACACTCAATAAATTCTCACTCCTAAATTTGATTATATTCCTCCACATCCCCCGCCCAAAAAAAACCAATTTAATTTTTTTCATGACAACCAAACATGTTTCGGTGAGAATAAATTGTAGTATTTGAAAATGAATTCTCATTTTAAAAAAAAAGATAATCAATTATATTCTCAAAATATTTTCTCTTCATACCCAAATACAATATGAGAATTTATTCTTTTCTATTCTCATCTTTTCTTTTCTCAGGTATTTCTCAAGACTTTTCTTTTCTCAGATTTTCTCTATACCAAACATGTCCTAAATGTTATGATAGAGATATATTTAGAAGTGTAAAAAAAAGATATATTTAGAAAAAAATAAATAAATAATATATTTATTTTCTAAATGGGGCAAAGGTCCAAAAGGACACAAAATAGACTTAATTAGACAAATAGGACACTACGGAATTTTATTTGGTTATAAGAATACAAATTAGATAAATAGACCAAAATACCCTTAATAAATCAAATGTTCCTAAAAAAAAGAAAGAGACGTTGTTTTTTTTTCCGTCCCTGGACGTGAAAGTTTGGTGTGTTATTTTTTCTATTTTTTTTTTAAATCCTGAACGTGAAAGGTTGTTTTTTTTTGTTATTTTATTTTTTTATCACCTCGATACAATGACCACCGCGATTTAGTGACCACCTGATGCATTGACCACCCCGATGCATTGACTACCGTGATGAAGTGACACCGCGATGCAGAGACACCACGATGAAGTGACACCGTATTAACCACCGCGATGCAGTAACCACCCCCGATGCATTGACCACCGTGATGCATGGACCATCGGGATGCAGTGACATGCGAAGATGATGTGACATGTGACGATGTAAAGACACCGCGATGAAGTGACACCGCATTACAGAGACACCGCAATGAAGTGGCCACCTCCGATGCAGTGACCACCACCGATACAGAGACCATCCCGATGCAGTGACCACCTCCGATGCAGTGACCATCACGATGCAGAGACATCGCGATGAAGTGACACCGCATTGCAGTGACCATCGGGTGCAGAGACACCGCGATGCAGAGACACTGCGATGAAGTGACACCGCATTGCAGAGACACCGCGATGCAGTGGCCACCTCTGATGCAGAGACACCTCGATGAAGTGACACCGCGATGCAGTGAGCACCCTAATGCATTGACCACCGCGATGCATTGACCATCCCAATGCAGTGACCACCTCCGATGCAGTGACCACCTCCGCTGCAGAGACACCGGGATGCAGTGACCACCCCCGATGCAGAAACACCCCGATGCAGAGACACCGCGATGAAGTGACTCCGTATTGCAGAGACACCGCGATGAAGTCACACCGCATTGCAGAGACACCGCGATGAAGTAACACCGCGATGCAGTGACCACCCCCCGATGCAGAGACACCACAATGCAGTGACCACCCCCGATGCAGAGACACCACGATGTAGTGACCACCCCCGATGCAGTGACCACCCCGATACATTGACCATCCCGATGCAATACCCACCCGATGCATTGACATTTGATGAAACAACACCGCGATAACATTTGATATTTTTCCGACTTAATTTCAGAAAATCGATTTATTTTCTTCATAAAATCGACTTCAAACGGTTAAATCTTTTAATATAAAACTACGATCAACATAGTTCTTTCACCCCAATTCATATTTTTTTCGTCCTTATTCTAATATCTCATTTTATGAAGTGCACTACAAAAAAAATACATTTTTGCTACGCTATAGCTTGCCACGCCACAAAATAAGTGCCGCAAAAAAGGAGCCTATAGCGTCATTTTTTTATGAGCGTCGCAATAAAGTAGTTTTCGCGTCCCTTTTATATCAAAAAAATTACAACAAAGGTAATTTTGCGTGGCTCGTAAAAATTAGCGCAAAAGGTAACTTTTTGCGGCGCTTTTTCTTTGGAGCGTGGCAAACAAAAGTGTAGCAAAATGATATTTTTTTAGTAGTGACACCTTATGTAGTGATACTCAATGACACCAATATTTTACGAGCCGAGCCGAGATATATTGAGCATTTAGCGAGTCGATATCAATCTTGCATTTTTATGGCTCAATCGAGCCCAAACTTTTTTAGCCGAGTCGAGCTTGAGCCTTAGAGAGTATCGACTCGGTTAGACTATTTCATATTTGATGTTGTTAGAATAAATACTTTTATTATATTTATGTACTTACATATTTGCCCTTTACCTTGTACTATATAAACGATGTATCTCCTTTCGTTATCAGTTAATGGAAACGTTATTCCCATTCATGAGTTTGTCATGGTATCAGAGCTTTAGATCCAATTAAAATTTTCTTTTTTTTTTTTTTCCGTCGACTTCATCAGGCTCTGCCGCCGCCTGATGCCATGGCCACCACGCCGGCCACCAGCTCTACCCTCTCCGCTAGCAGTAGCAGCGCCGCCGCTGCTACACCCAAAACCCCAATTGCTCTCAATCCTGCAATTCATGCTCCTCTTCAATTAAACGATACAAACTACATTGCGTGGCGTAAACAAATATATACTCTCTTAAAGGGATATGGTTTGCTCGGTTATTTGGATGGTACAACACCATCACCGTCGGCTCTCATTACCACATAAGCTGAGTATCATGCAGTTGCGGATACGGCAGCTGAAATTGCTTGGCTTACATATTTGCTTGGTGATCTTGGATGTGCTGTCCGGTTATCCCTACTATCTTTTGTGATAATCGGGGCCATGAGGTTGAGTCTTTGCTCCGGTGTTTCACTCACGGATGAAGCACGTTGCCATTGATTATCACTTCATCGGGGATTATGTTGAGCGTGGTATTGTTCGTGTTGCCGTAGTATGTGCGGATGATCGGGGCCGATCCTCCGACGAAGCCCTTACCACGGATACCGTTTGAGTCTTTTATCTCCAAGCTTGGACTACGTTACCTACGTCCAGCTTGAGGGAGCGTGTTAGAATAAATACTTTTATTATATTTATGTACTTACATATTTGCCCTTTACCTTGTACTATATAAACGATGTATCTCCTTTCGTTATCAGTTAATGGAAACGTTATTTCTATTCATGAGTTTGTCAGATGTGTTCACATGTATATTCACCGAGAAGAATTATAATGCATGAGTGATTTTATAATGAAAACATGTGAACGATGTTTACAATATGTGTACTATGTGTGAGAAATAAGTCACAACTCGTAATCGTAAATCAGTGATGCACCAAAGGTATTAAAGCAACAGTTACTAATTTTTTTCATCTTTCTAATACACATACAAAGAAATAAAATAGGAAATATGAGCAGGGTAAGCATATTGAGTAAAATTATTAATTTTTCAATGAACACGGAAAGAGGGAGTCATTACTTAACATACAATATTTACAAAGAAACTATTCTCTAAATCGGAGATTGACCGGTTGAATGTGGTCTTGTCAGGCCATTCATGCCACCTTCAAAGGTTGGACATCTTTGCTCCCTCAGCATCCTCATTGCAAATTCAGGTGGTGCTGAAACAAATGGTCCCAATGGACTACAAAAACAGGGAGGATGGGGGAGGGGGTTGTTAGTGCAGGGCATGTAATTAGAATATCATTACAACCTGGTTCCAAGATCAGGTTGTTGATCATGCTTTGCTAAACAGACACCATGGTAGTCTGAGAACCTTTATCAATGGCGTCAGCATCTTCAACGGATTCAGAGGTGATGACATCCAGCTGCTCAAGCTTCTTTTTGTTGGCACTTCCAATTTCCTCAATTTTGGAAGCAATCTCCCTTCAAAGATTATAGCTTTAACTTCTTGGAACCTTTATTCAAAAAGGGAGACCTCTGCAAGGAGCTTGAAAGCATTTTCCTCAGAAGCTTCATCATAATCCTTCTTCCTTTTCAATACCATGTGTCCACTTATCTCCCAGACTGCTGAAAGTTTAAAGTTTTTTTTATACTCAATGTCATTGCATCAATTTTATTCAAAACCATACTCAAGAATGCTCTTTTCATCAAAGCCGCTGTGAAAGAAAACTTCTTTTCGAGTGACATTCTTTGTGTCTATCCTCCCCGATTGCTACTCTCGGGAACATTAATGTTAAGGTTACCCGTCTCGTTATCCAACTCGGTTTTATAGTCTCTACCAAGAGGGCTCAACATTGAATACAAACTCGCTGCTGCAGGGGCACCAATGAAAAACGAAATCGTTATTCCGACCCCTCTTGGAGGCCGCTCGGATCTTTTATATCCAAGATTTAGCCCACACAACGAGTATTGTGCAAAACAATTAATTGTTGGAAGTAGCGCCCGAAAGACAATTTATGTAATTGTTTTTATAATTAATAAATGACAGATTTATTCTCATCTTATTATTTGCTTCGTGCTTATAAGTAATACACTACTGAAAACCCTAAGTCGTATCATATGTGGCCACATAACTTAGTGTGTGACGCACGTGAGGATTAAGTTTATGGTGATACACTTGAAATGTTAGTCCGTGGTGAAGTTAATCAAAGTATGGGGTCTATTGATTAAACCACCATTAATGCGTCAAGAACACTTTATGGTGTGACCGTCTTATCCGGACCGTCGATATTGGTTATCTAAGTGGGGCATTTATATATGATGTAGTCATAGAGGACGGGACCGATTTAATCTGCGTTTCTCATATAATTCCGTGATTGAAAAATCATATTGAATCACAAGATGATCATAAATGGATTAAACTTAATCCTGAAGTGATTACCGACTCCTACTTGTTTCAGGATAGGGTTTGATGTGTTCGTTAAGGATCGCTAAGAAGCGCGGTCCGAATCACTTTCACGTTGGCACTATTCTGGAATGAGTGAGAAGTGTGTGTCTCACAGATATGAAATTCATTCATTCATGCGGAAAGTAGAAAGACAATCCCCGTATTTGTTAATCCTAGAAACTGATCGATCCGCGGAGGTCGTATCGGTTATTAACTAATTAATCACTAGTTGGTTAATGGTAAATAATGATAAGATGTATTGAAGAAGGTTTACGGAAATAATCCTGCTTAGTCTATGGAGGGTTAGTTTATATGTAATGATTATATCAATGGACACTTATCGACTCGACTCGAAGTTTTGAGAATAAGTTATATCTATAATCAATAGAGTTCAGTTTCGGATTTATGGTGGCGTAATTCCGGAATTAATAAGTTAAGTAGAAATATTATGTTCGATGAATATTTTATTTAATTTATTGTAGCTACTGGTTATAGGTCCATGGTCCCCGGGTTGGCTCCTAACACGCGAGTGTTTTCTCGTTTTATGGAACCTCGAGAATAAATTAAATAGTTGGTCTATTTAATGAATATGCAATATTATTTATTTGGTAAATAATATGTAAATAGAAAAGACATTTTCTATTAAAAATAAATGACAAAAGTGGCGCCATTATCATTTGAGAAAATTAGGAAAAGAAATTTTTCTAGATTATGTCACATGTGTAATTAATTAATTATCTATTTGTTGGATAATTAATGGATAAATTAAGAGATTGATTTTTTTGGGAATTATCTCTTATTTTTATGGCAAAAATATCTTTTCCTTATGGGAATAGGTAATTGTGGTGTGAAAATGATAACTCTCCTGACTAGTTATTTTCCTATATAAAGAGAGTTCCTCCTAACACAATTGACAATTGAAATTGCGACAACATCAAATAAAAAAAGGAAGAAAAATTAGTTTCTTGCCTTAGTCATTAAGAGAAGAAAAACCTAGGGTTTTTCTTGTACATATTCGAGGAGGTTCTACGTCGAGGATCGACATCCACCAGTCGTCGCTAGGAGATACAATCCGGAAGACTGCGGCTTCTCCCTTGGTCGATTGCTTCTCTCTCCGGTTTGGGTAAATCTACTAACCTTCTTATAGTTAGATTAATTATTTATGTAGATCATATCGTGGTAAAATCGCATGCGAATTTATTCGTAGCTTCCGTTGTGCATGATCGAGTATCTCGATCGGTGCTGTGAATCAGATCTAACGATCCAATTATGGATCGGATCCGGATTCGGGTTTCTGTATATCCAGCATTAATATGGAGTAATACAATAACAACCATCATATGCATCCATTCATGGGGTTTATAGGTACCGCTTTTGCAGTAAGCTTTTCTGAGCTTTGAGATGTCTTCAGGGCTCCATCTTAAAAGAAGTACGAGGTGATAGAATCGTTTCGGGTGTTGATATAAACATATTAGTGTAAAAAGTGCATTCAAGATTTGGTTATTCACTTCAAACCAAGCATCTCGGGCTGATTTCTTCGCTAAAGCGTGGTTCAACATTCCAGTCATAACAAGGAAGAGAATCGCACCAGATACAACAACGCGTACAATCCAAATAAAAACTGCTAAATTGAACGGATTTCGTATCCATTCTTTGCTCATTTTCCATAACGAAGCCCAATCGATTTTCTTGTTTAATAAACTATGGACACGCTCACGAAGATGAAGGCTACTAGAAGGCGCGTTACGAGAGACTTCATCTCTGTCATTAGCAATCTGCTGAAACTACAAAGACGGCGATGGCAAATCTCCGAATTTGAAAAACCGCTTTCTCAAAAAACTGTAAGATCAAAGCAGCAAGTATTGTCAGCTGAAAAAACATAACGGACCAATAATTATATAGACCCAGGCCACAAGCAAGTT
Organism: Gentiana straminea; assembly: GCA_036785695.1. Lineage (NCBI taxonomy): Eukaryota > Viridiplantae > Streptophyta > Magnoliopsida > Gentianales > Gentianaceae > Gentiana > Gentiana straminea. Next base: position 6,686,137 of record JAVUPR010000314.1, on the reverse strand, counting down.
AACTTATGTTGAGGAAGGAATTAGAAACGGCGAGAAGGTTTAGAGAAAGCTGAGATCGGAAGCGGTGGAGGTGGGGATGAGGAGATTGAAATTGGGGTAAGAAGATAATGTGCCCTAAAAGATTGTAACAGGGGGTAATTTAGGAAAGTTGGAAAAAATGTGTCCTTATAACCAAATATCTTTTAAGTGTGTTTTAAGTGTCTAATTAAGTATCGAAACTAGTCCTTATAAACAAATATCCATTTCTAAATATACACTTCTTAAACTTTTAATAGATAATTCATTTTAAATTTTTTTTATAACTTCCATATGACCCATTTGCATTAATTTCTGAAATATGATCGATTGTTTTAATTGTTTTTTCTGGTAAAAGTTTGATAAGGCCAATGAAGACATGTTACAGACATGTGATAATGTAGTTGTGCAAGAAAACACGGCACAACAGATTGGATCTATGAAACTTGTCATTCCTTGTTTCAAAGAGATTTTCTTCTTTTTGTTTTTGTTTTTTGAGTAGTCAAAGAGATTTGTTAATGCTCATTTTATCTCATAATATAAATCACATACCTTTTTTTACCTAAAATATAAGTTATTCTATATTACTAATGAAACAATTATTATTATTATTATTATTATTATTATTATTATTATTATTATTATTTTATTAATTTATTAACAATCCAACTATTTTTTAATACTTTATAACTATTTCATTAGTGATAGTCAAATGATATATTAAAATTTCTCATTAAAATTCAAGACATTCAACTATTTTCATAATCTGTGTGAAAATACCCATTATGACTTGTTTTTGGTGACTGATGGAATATAATTTGAACATCACCGGCCACTCGGCACACAAACTATGTGAATAACGTTAATCGACCACATGTTCATTAATATTTTCACAGCATCTTCGAATTATTCTAATGTCTTGTTAAAAAAAAATTCTGAATCCGTCAATGATCCTATTCATCTCTAACCTTGAATAATAACCTCATACTTCATACATCTTGTTGAATCCTTATGCCAAAAGGATAACGTATATGTAATGCCTAAGAACATGAGATTAATATGAGGCTAATGCTGATATTTGAGTTAAAATGAATATTAGAACGTACTTGTGACGTTTCAGAACGTGGGTCGCCATAATGGATGATAATTTCTCATAACTTAGGCCTACGGTCTTACCTGAGCCATTATGTATGGTTGAACACTTAAACGTATCTACAAAACTTCAAAACACAGGTCACCATATAGAATGGATGATAATGTCTCAAAACTTGAGGCTACAGTCTTACCTGAGCTATAATGTATGGTTGAACATATCTACAACAGTTCAGAAGGTTGGGTTGATAACATTTCAAAACTTGGGCCTATGATACTTGTTTTATAATGAATACAGTAATTAATTAATTATACCCCTCGTTATCTCAACCTTATACATCATTAACGTTTTCTTTCACCTTTCCAACATGAATATTACATTATTGATTGTAAAAAAATGAATGACCAACATATTTTCAAGTTGAATCAATCGTAACAGCTGACAAAAACTTCAAACCAATAAAAAGAATACAGAAACGGAGCAAATTAGTAGTGATAGTTTACCTATGTTGTATGTATCGATCTATTGATTCGTCCCACGTCGTAAATCACTCATTAATTAGAAAATAAACAAAAGGATTAATGATCTTGTTAACCCATCTAAATATATAGGTACGTTGGCATAAAACATCAATAAGCTGGAATAGCTCAGTTGGCTAGAGCGTGTGGCTGTTAACCACAAGGTCGGAGGTTCAAGCCCTCCTTCTAGCGTTTATTTTAAGTTTTTTATTTTTGCTCTCAATATTTATAATTAGGTTTTGCTCTTTTGAAGTTTTATTTTTGCTCTCAATGTTTGTGTTAGTTCTTGCTCTCAATGTTTATTACTAGCGTTATGTGGAGTTTTTTTATTTTTGCTCTCAATGTTTGTGTAAGTTTTTCTCTCAATGTTTATTGCTAGTGTTATTTGAAGTTTTTTTAATTTTTGCTCTTTAGCGTTATTTGAAGTTTTTTATTTTTGCTCTCAAATTTATATTAGGTTTTGCTCTTTTGAAGTTTTTTATTTTTGCTCTCAATGTTTGCGTTAGTTCTTTGTCTCAATGTTTATTACTAGCGTTATGTGGAGTTTTTTTTTATTTTTGCTCTCAATGTTTGTGTTAGTTTTTCTCTCAATGTTTATTGTTAGTGTTATTTGAAGTTTTATATTTTTTGCTCTCACTATTTGTGCTAGTTATTGCTCTCAATGTAGCGTAATTTGAGAAAATCTCTTGGAATGGTTTATTAATAAGCCCTCCTTCTAGCGTTTATTTTAAGTTTTTTATTTTTGCTCTCAATATTTATAATTAGGTTTTGCTCTTTTGAAGTTTTATTTTTGCTCTCAATGTTTGTGTTAGTTCTTGCTCTCAATGTTTATTACTAGCGTTATGTGGAGTTTTTTTATTTTTGCTCTCAATGTTTGTGTAAGTTTTTCTCTCAATGTTTATTGCTAGTGTTATTTGAAGTTTTTTTAATTTTTGCTCTTTAGCGTTATTTGAAGTTTTTTATTTTTGCTCTCAAATTTATATTAGGTTTTGCTCTTTTGAAGTTTTTAATTTTTGCTCTCAATGTTTGCGTTAGTTCTTTGTCTCAATGTTTATTACTAGCGTTATGTGGAGTTTTTTTTTATTTTTGCTCTCAATGTTTGTGTTAGTTTTTCTCTCAATGTTTATTGTTAGTGTTATTTGAAGTTTTATATTTTTTGCTCTCACTATTTGTGCTAGTTATTGCTCTCAATGTAGCGTAATTTGAGAAAATCTCTTGGAATGGTTTATTAATAAGGTAATGTAATATCCTATGTTAGAAGTTTGAGAGAAATATTACTAAGATGTAAGATTGAGAAATAGCCCTTCAAAAAAAAAAAAAAATTGAGAAATAATGAACTTTTGAAAAATTTTGCACTCAATGTTTGTGTTGCTTTTTACTCTAATGTGTGTTGTTAGCGTTATTTGAAAAGATCCCTTGGATTGATTTATTAATAATGTAATGTGCTATCTCATGTTGGAAGATTGAAAGAAATATCATTAATTTGGGTTAGCCATTTTAGGCTAAGCTATCTAATTACAAGATCCATTATGGCTCAAGTGGTGCAACACGACCCGAGTTCTGGTGTGTTACAGGTGGTACCAAAGCCATTAGAGATAGATGGTGAGAGGGATATTATTAAGATATAAGGTAAACACATAATAGACCTATCCAAGTAGCGTAGCCCGACTCGAGTTTTGGAGAGTTACAAGTGGTATCAAAGCCATTAGAGATCGATGGTGGGGGATATTATAGAGATATAAGGTCGACACATCATACACCTATGTAAATGGTGGGATATTATTAAGATATAAGATTGACAAATGTTGGGACCTATCTAGATGGTAGGGGCTATCTCTTGTTACCTTTGAGACAAATGATGGATCTATTTAGTTACTAATAGAGATAGATGGTGGGTGCTACCTCTTGTTACTTGCGCCGTCAGGCCCGAGCTCCCGGGCATTACAGGCGGAACATCATTAGAGATGGGGGGCCCTTACCTCTAATTATCTCTGGTTAGGTAGATGTCAGATGGAAGTGTCATGCCATTAGAGATAACTGGTGGGAGGGGGGTAGGGTTACTATCAGATGGAATTAATTGTCACACCATTAGAGATAGATGATGAGGGCTACATCTAGTTATCTATGGCAGGGTCCTGACAAGGACGCTGATTCTTTAAAAGGGGAGAATGTAATATCCCACGATGAAATATTGAGAGAAGTATTATTAAGATATAATGTTGACTAATAATGAATTTAGTAATTTAGGTTGGCCATTTTAGGCCAACCGAGCACAACAAGCCTAAGTATATACTCAATCCATTATAGCTTATATAGCATTGTCAAACTCAAGTTTTGAGACGTTACATGTAATATTTGTGTCACTCGTTGTGATTTAGTGATTGTGACAACATTAAAACCCATTTTAATATCGATCTTATTAAGGTTGTGTCATTTGTCGTGACTTAACGGTTGTAGCAATAGTATTATGCCTATTAGGTTGTCATCGGATTTATAGGAAGAAAGCAAATGAAATGCGAGTGTGATGCATATTTTACTTAACTTGAAGTTGGGCCTAAAAACACCACGAGGGTATGCAGTACCCATTTTGATATTGGTGGAGAGTCCAATCCAAGAGGACAGTGGTGGAGAGCCCATCAAAATCGAAATTCATGTGGTGGTCGTCGTCTTTTTCTTTCTTTCTTTCTTTTTATTATTTTATTTTATAAAGAAAATTCATGTCTTCTAACAAGTGAAATATTTTAGGATGTTTCCGCATAAACCCTTAATTTTTCGTGACATCATATATTTTGATTAATTTTTTTTGTTTGGTTAATTTTTTTTTGCGCGACATTAATTGTAAATTATTTCAACATCTCATAAGTAGAATCGTCTTTGTCAATAGTACTTCACTGCTACTCCTGCTCATTATATAATTTAAAATAAAATAAAAACTTCATTGATGCTCATGTTACCCTAATGGTGAGTATACGAGCAGTGGCGGACCTACATACAGCAAATTGGGGCAAGCCTTCCTTAATCCGAAAAATCAATTAAAATATGTAGTATGTATCTTGTTTGTCTTTCTTAATTTTTTATTTGTCTTTTAAAAAAATTCTTGCTCCTCCTTGTCCAAGATCATGCGTCCACCACTGTATAAGAGTATCAATATCAATATTCCAAAAAAAAAAAAAAAAACAATCATGTTGTTTGAAGTATTATTTAGATACCCTAAGCAATCTTAGTACACAAAACTATTTGATAAATTTGAAAAAGAAATTACCAATAGAACTACGTATATTTTAGTGTAATGAAATCCTACGTTACAACGAAAATGATATCTTAAACAAATTGAGTCAAGAAATGAATGAAATTTAAAGCTTCATTTTTACATTATCTTCTGCATATTTAAATCACTAAAGTTGCAACATAATCAAGAAAATCTAAAATTACACGGCGCAACCTTTTACTTTTTGTTCATTAGGGGGTTAAATTGAAGGAGAAAATGTCATTGACATATGATTTATTAATTTTATATAATATATTCTGAATATTAGATGTACTTAAAAGAAGAATATAATTAGTAGTTGACCTCATGCATTAGCACAGATCTAATGTCATTAGGTCCGTGCACGATGTCGCTGTTGTAAAAGAAAACCCATTGGCCGACTAATTGATTAATTAATTCATTATCTTGCTGTTTAGATATAAAAAAAATGATTTAATATAATGATTTTCTGAACCCAAAAAAATTATAAGAAAAACATTTAATGAGTAATGCATGATCCAGATCACTGACAACATGCCTGAGGTTTTCATATGTCAATATACAAAAGTTGATTTTGTTTCTGTAATCGTCATTATATATATATATATATATATATATATATATATATATATATATATATATATATATATATATATGTGTAACGTCCTGCCTCCGGATACCGAGCATTTATCCGGAAGAGAACGTTCGGCACGTATAGCATTAAATAAATTTAATATTATACGCAAACCTCTACATCGTCGTATCAAATAAAAGCAAACAGAAACTAAAATAACTCGAGTAAAAACCGTAAAAATCACTATGAACGGAATACAAATCGACTATGGAAAAAAAAAAACATCTTACAACATACGATGATCCAAGGGGAAGAACATACAACCTTGTCTTACAAAAAGAAAGTCTAAAAGCAAAAGTACAACCTATACGGATTACAAAAGGAAAAGAAGCATCATCAACACGTCATCGTCAAATCCTCATCGTGGTCCTCAACGAACTCAACGTCAACCTGTCCATATTCTCACCACACAATGCACACAAACAAAATGCAAAGGAGGTAATTACATAGTACTTAGCAAGAGTGAGAAGCTAAAAAATAATTAAGTTCTACAACGGAAAGGTTTCATATACTTAATTAAATTGTCTTTGTATGACTGACTCAATCTAGGGTTCACTCCATGTCCATCAACATGTCGTGGCTATACGTATCTAGCTTAACTTATATTGGTTACGTCAGCATTCAAAGGCACTACGCATGGCGTTTATCAGCCTTGCTTACTAACGGTGATTAGCACCTGATAGCTCCGGGTCTCCTCGGTATGCGTATACATCCGATTAATTTCCTCCACTACACTTCAGCCTTTTGAGACAGTAGCGTTGTTCACCTTATTGAACGTATCACATCACCGATATGAATCGGTGTCTTACCAAGAATAGCATGACATTTTATCTTTTTACTAAACACATATGTAATTATTATTTGTTGTTAACTAGGAACCTAAGTATTTTCAAGTAAGCTCCCTCACATACCACTATCTTACTTAGACCACTAGACACGGACAAAGTCTAGCAAATACACAGAGATTAATGAATACTAATTCATCAAAGCACAAGTCTTTTCCTGCTCTTCCGACGGTCCCGAACTTCAAGTCTTTGGAAGAGTACATTCGGTGCCGGAACTAAACGCATCAGAAACTCAATCGAGGCTTGTTCATTTTCATTTAGTGTTATAGATAAAAAAATTAACATTTAAAACTCATCTCGTGGCTTAAAACCACAATTTCCCCAAAATTGGGCTGAATGCGTGCGCATTCCTTCTGCTGAAAGTAAATTTGTCCACAGTGGCGGACCTGCATACAGCTAAGGAGGGGGGGGGGGCAACTGCCCCCCTTAATCCGAAAAAATTCTACTAATTATGTAGTATGTATATTGTTTGCCTCCCCCTCAAATTTTTTATTTGTCTCTTTAAATTTTTTACTGTCCCTCCTTACCCGAGATCCTGCATCCGCCACCGTTTGTCCATCATGTATCAGCAATGCGTGCGCATTGCTAATCAATGCGTGCGCATTGCTAATCAATGCGTGCGCATTGCACCTGCTGGGAATAAAAGAGACCATTCTGAAACAGCAATGTGTGCGCATTGCTAGCCAATGCGTACGCATTCCACCTACAACATACTAAACATTCCTTTCTGCACTTAAACGATTTCTATCCCAAACCAAATACGTTTATCACCAAAATACTCATAATAACAGCAGTAAAACTCAACTTATACACACCAAGGCATATCACAATTCACTAACTACAACTAACATGAATTCTAGCACCATACAACAAAAACTCATCAACACTCAACCAATCATTATAAAACTATGATTACTCATTAGGAAGAGTCTCTTACCTTAGTTGCAAGTAATCTTGAAAGCAAAGCGCCAAGAAATTGCTACAACTCCTGATCTCAAATCCCAAAACCTATTAAATCAACAAGAAACCCTAAAATCCTATTTTCTTGAAAATCCTAGAATGAAAAAAAGTGCTTGAAACAGAAGATTACCTAGTTTATTTCCTATAAAACTATTTTTAGAACAATCTACGCTCCAAGAAGATCGTTTCGACTACTCATGGCTGTGAAACAGAGATACGGATTAAAAGTTATGAATTTTTGAAGAATCGAACTCGACGATTACCGAAAACTAAGCTAAACTGAAAACTTACGAAATAGGGAGATGTTGTTTTCCAAAGTTGCGCCTTGTCGCGGTGATCATTTTTCTCTACTGCGGCATCTTGAAACGATGAACGGAACGGTTGAAGATTACGTTCCAGGCATCTTGCGTTGTTCTTCTATGTTGCCTCTGTTTGCCGTCGTTCTTCTCCCTTTTTTCCTTAAATACTTAATTAATTCCTTTTATTAATTAAATCCTTTTAATAAATAATAATTAAGTCATAGTGAAATTACCCAATTACCTGTTTACCCTTTCTGAAAAGTCGGAATATTACAATATGTCTATTTATTTAAATTCCGGGAGAGTACGTCTAGAAAATTTATATTACATCAGTGCATATGATAATGACAATTAGTGAGAAAAAAATCATTTTTTTTCTTTCCTTTTTGTGTATAATTATGTCAATAAAACTTTCGTGATAAATTTTATTTTCTCAATTTTATTTACTATAATGTTTAATGAAATATCTGAGCATGTGGATGTTGATGTAAACTTGTAACATCACATTAATTAACATTAAGAAAAACTTAACATCAAAGGAAGGGTTTTTTTATTGGGTAATGATAGAATTACTTTTTTAATTCTACACCATGTTTGCATCCAATATAATATTGTGGTTGTCATTGTTTTAAGTTTTTCTAATTTTTTTACAAGTAAAAATGTGTGATGAGATGATGATGTAAAAATGGTGTAGACTTAAGGGAATAAACCTATCACTCCTCTCATTTATTTGATAATCAAAAGGAAGGGTTTCAAAAGAAGTAATTTTGTTTTTCGAATTCTTTTGAAAAGAAACATATTTTATTTAATTCAAAATATGTTTGAATTTGTTCATAAAAAAATGTTTGAATTATAGTTCGAGTTCGGTTCGAGTTTGAATGAATTTGTGATCGAACATGAATTTGATAATCATATGAATTCATACTCGTACTCAAATTTATAAACTTTGATGTACATTCGATTCAATAAACTCAATACTCGACTCGGTTTGTATTCTTTACACCTAATTAAGACGAAGAAGGAAACTCATTCAGAAGAAAAAGAAAATAAACGAAGAAGGAAACAAACTTACCCTTTTTCTATTTCTATACATTCATTCTGTTGAAGATCTTATTAATACACAAGAATCATAATATTAATCACGTAAATATTCTGAAAATGTTTTGTATTTATATCTTTCACATTATGTATTCTACTTATATATTTTCATTATTGTATCGAACCCCCCTCAACTCAAAAGACTGAACCAACCCTACAACACTCTACTCTTTTACCATTAAGTTACGCATTTTGGGGCACCTGATCATTCACCAATTCAATGTTGAACTTGAAGCTTAGGAATATATAATTAAGAGACAGGAATCGGATGATCACTAAATTTAAGTAGGTATCCATCCACCATCTTCTTTGCTCTTCTTGATAATTGATGTATTATTATCAGCCATTAAAAAAATTCTTCATTATTGTCGATCTTCCAAAAACTCCACAAATCTTGATTGATGATAATAAACCGAATCCGTAGGAGCCAGGATCATACTAGTATTTATATATAAGAGTCCCCACGTACCACGTTCATATGTCTGTCCGGTATTAGTTTTTTTTTTTTTTTTTTCCTTTTTTATGTTTGGTTTAATGTTTGTTTCAACATATATCCTTACATTTATGTGAAAAATAAAGGAAGTTTGTATTAACACAATAGATAAGTAATAACATGTGAATGTGAAAGTATTAACACTTTTATGTGCTATTTTCGGAAGCACCACCAGGTGTAATATTACTCCCTCATTAAAATAAAAATAAAAATTAAGATGCTAAATTAAATATGACAACTGTTTTATCACCATGTATTTATTCATTTTATTTTTCTTTATTTAATAAATCTATTTATAAAAAATAAAAAAAAAAAGGTACCAAACCAACCCTTTTCAAAAATGATTTTATCGCTACTTAAATTAAATTTGACAAGTACTTTACCACACTATTTAGTAGTATATTTGAATAATCAGGAATTTTATGATGGTTGGCAACCAACCCAACATTAACTCTCACTCTAAATCTCTAATGCTTTTACCAATAGAAATGTATCAACCAGAGAAACCTGACATAAGTTTAATAGTTTTATCTAGTATAAAAATTTGTATGTTTTATTATTCGATTGTGTCATTAAATGAATGGTTTCTTGTGAGAGTCAAGATCCTCTAAAATATATACTTATGTGATATTTACATCCAAAATATGAAAATAATCTAACTGTAGATTTTTTTTTCTTTTCAAAACAACGTCGTTTTGGTGATAAATTGATAATGTGTAAAGAAAAAATTGTAATCTACATTTAAGTACTTAAGATGATCATTACTCATCATTACATTTAAGTACATAATCAACATGTAAATCATTATGATCAACGATGTAGATGTCCGTTGTGTCACTCGTTGTGACACAACCGTTGTGCCTTTATCATTACTCAGAGAGAGTAACTACCCGACCAACATCAAATTTTGATTGATTGATTAATTCGCGAGTATTGTGATCGAGTTTCGTAATAAAATAATCACAACAAATAGGTATAACATTTTTTTTTTTTTATAGTTTTTTCTCAATTCCATTTTTTTATTTTTTATTTTTGATTAAAACCATCGGCATCCGAAAGCAACTGGTCCGACTAATCCGAAGTACGGCCCGAGCCGTGCCTGCAGAAATTTTTACTCAGGGATAAACCTGGCCAATAGCTATTTCATGATGACGACTCAGAGGAGAATTGAACCAATGATTTCTCCATAGGCATTCTTAAGCCATTTATCACTCAAGTCAATCTACTTGGTTATCAATTCCAAATTTAAATAAAAAGAAAAAGTAATGTTAGTTCCATAACAAACGATCATAAGCAAATTATTAAATAACTCTTTTACACCCAATCGTTGTATATAATCTTTTTTTTAGCGAAACCATCAACATTATTATTAAGATGAATCAAAAGTACAAGCAGCAAGAACGCGTTCAGGGGGCGAAGTGTCCTAATCCACAAAACCTGGATAAGCTAAGCTCTATTAGGCTAAGAGATGAGCCGACCGATTGCCAGATCTCTTGACAAAGGAAAACGAGAGAGAATCAAAAAAAACTAGCTAAATGCAACCAATCCTGAACCAGACAACCTAGAGAAGACAGATCATCAGCTGCCGACTGAAGACGTATGCACGAAAGGGAGTCGGACTCCAAACATACCGAACGATACCCCCACTCACGGGCCACAAGGAGGCCCCTATAAATAGCACTAAGCTCCGCAACATCATCCTCAGTAATTCTGCCCAATCTGCCCGAGCAAGCACGCAATAATTGGCCATCTGACCCCTGAATCACGGCCCCGTAAGCACACGTATCCACTGAGAGTGCCACATCCACATTTATCTTGACATGGACTCGAGCAGGCGGTTTCCATGTGGTAGGCCACGATGTACTAGCTGGCTCACGGAAGGGGGAACGTAATAGATCTGCATATTCCCGAGCATCAGACTCCGCAGTCGCAACAAGTTTGCCAATATCTACAGCCTGACCGCCAAACAGCCACGCATACCTCGCCTTCTTGATATACCACAAAGTAGTAACCAGGGTTGCCAATCGAGGCTCATCGCATGCGGAGGAAAGGTACTCTAACAGCGATCGGAAATCCGTGCTCCGCCGAAGACCCTCTGCAAGGGCTCTATCCCTCACCCTATCCCACACAGCTCGAGGGATTGTGCAGTAGAACAATGAATGCAAAAGATCCTCCAAAACATGCCCACACAATTCGCAAACACCACTACTCATGTCTCGCCTCCTCAGTGACTCCCCAACCGATAAGCAGTCAAGCAGACATCTCCACAGAAAGCGTGCTATGCGCGGACGAACCAGCAAAGACCAAATCTGGCACCAGACTTCATCCGGTGGACACGCTGTCGATGGCCGAGATTGTAGCAACATGCTATGGTGAAGTTGGGTAGCCAGCCGATAGCCCGACTTCACCGAATAATACCCACGAGGGTCATAGAGCCAAATGATATCATCCGAGTGTGGCCCCGCATGCTAAGGGATGCTAAGAGTAGTTTGAGCTTTGTGCGGATAAAAAGAAGTTTGGACCAAGCCCCTGGGAAAATTTTTAGATAGGGAGTGGACTCGACCGTCAGATTTACGCCGTGTGTATTTAAAAACAAAACTGTTTTGTTTTATTGTCCACGTGGCGCAAATCTGACGATCGGATGTAATAGAGACTCCCTACGACAGAATTACCTAAGCCCCTGTCATAATCACTACTGTGAAAATATATAACCATCATTTTGTTATAACTGTTTTATAATGGAACCAGATTTTCCCTATCCCATATTTCTCAAATTTGAGAATTCAAAAAAAAAAAAAAAAAAAAAAAACTAACAAACTATATTTACCCCTGTTTTCTCAATGCATGATTAGTTCCATTCTACGATTACTATTCCTCTCTCCTCTTTCATATTGGCAGCTGCATCTCCTTACTCCACGCAAAGACTCTGCATAATTTTTGTGATCTCTCCCCTTCTCTTTCTTTCTGCTAGATACCTGCATATTTTTTTCAGCCTAAAAAAATGGGGTTTCACCGGAGCAACTCCATCAATTCAGTAACCCCACTGCACACTTCATTTTCTTCAAAAACATTCAATACCGAAGAAGATTCATTTAACGAAAATAATAAAAGATTCAAGAATCATTTGCTTTACAAGATGATATGGGGTTTCGGTTTTGCTTGTTTCAGTCCACCACCTCGCCGGAAAAAAGAACGCATCATCACCGGGGATGATGATGATGTTGATGATGATGATTCCGGCGGGGAGAGTGATAATAATTTGGAGCAGAATAAAGGGTGGTTGCTTGCTGAATCAGGTGGGTGTGGTGGTGGGGTGCTGCAAAATGCTGAACCACAATCTGTTCATTCCTCTTTTAGGTTCAGTATTTGTTCACAAGTTGAGTTGGAGACGATTAAAGCAAGAACATCTTGTTCACCTGCAACTGTTTTGATGGTTAATTTGGAGAATGGAATGATGGATTCACCGGCAAGAGAGCTTAAATGGAAGAGAATGGTGTCTATTCAGAAAAGCATTTCTCCTTTGACTAAATCCTTGAATAGGTTCACTTATGGTGAAATTTTATCTGCCTCCAACAATTTTTCTAAAGGTACTGTTATTTTTATAGATTGGATTATCTCTTTGATAAATTTGTTGCGACAATTTCGTTGTGCAACTTGTATCTTTTTATTTTTCATGTTTACAAAGATACTAGTGTTGCAACAAACATGTCAAAACCGGTTTAATTTGTGACCCAGTAATCGGAGGTTTCTTGGTTAAAATTTTGTTTAAGCAGGTCCTTGATTTCAGTGACGGACCCATAAGAAAATCTCAGTGGGGGCACCGAACAAATTTGAAAGGCGAATAGGGTCATCAATAGTGTTTTTACATTTTTTACCTATAAAAACGTGTGTCGATTTTCGGATCTCAGTGGAGGCCGTACACCCCTCTTTAAAGAGCTAGGTCCGTCCCTGCTTGATTTTGTAAAATAATTACAGTATAACAATTATTTTTTCGGTATAGGTGAGGTGTGAAGAAACTTAGTAAGATGTTTTTGGAGTAATATCCTACTTTATGCAGTAATATCGTCACCCTAAGAAAAAAAACACATTGTCTAAAAGCAAATGTTCATGAACGTTGTGAACCCAAACATCACACACACAGGCTAGACAAGTCTCAATCAAGAATTCCTAAAATCGAAGGGGCATGGAAGATAACACAAGTCTCTTCATCCAATAAAAGGAAAAGAATGGAAAAGAAAAAGAAAAGAATGGATCATCTAGATCCTACACAGATCAACGGTGAAGATCACCGTTGTGGCACACCGTTGTGTAAAACGGATGTGCCCGTAGCACCACTCAGATGAAAAACGGCCCCTAGAAAGGTGGATCGTAAGAGGGCCTATATTGTGGCCCTATGTCCCTTGCCTCAGGACACAATATATCGATCAAGGGGAATAGTGATGGACAGACGGTGTATAAGTGAGTTGTGACCATTATTTTCTTGGTACCAATACCACTCTGATCATGTGCTAGTGCCGCAAAAAATTTCTTGGTGCCCCACTAATTGGCTTCAATTTTTGAATCCGTCGAAGCACATCCGGCGGCCGGTATTAAATTTTGGTATATAAAAAAAATATCACATTCAAATCCAGCTCCCGATAACTATTTTGACTCGAGTTGACTGTCCATTGTAAAAGCTCCATATCATGCTAGATTTATTGTAGATTATGTGCATAATGTAGTGAACATCCTAATTTTGTAATTGTGTTTTACAAAATTTTCCTTTTAATTAATGTATTGTTATTCTTTTTGTGATAATTGTTATAAAAACAGGCAAAGTATTGGGAAGAGGTGCATTAAGCTATGTATTCAGAGGAAGAATTGGACTATTAAGGACTGCAGTTGCGATTAAACGGCTAGATAAAGAAGACAAAGATTCTTCGAATGCATTTTGCAGGGAATTGATGATAGCTAGTTCCTTAAACAATCCACACATTGTTCCTCTTGTCGGTTTTTGTATTGAGCCCGATCAAGGTTTCTTTTTGGTTTATCAATATGTTTCTGGTGGAAACTTGGAACATTATTTGCACGGTACGATTTTCTTCATCTTCCTCGGGATCCTCTCCGGTGAAGCCCATCCTGTAATCATCACAGGACAGGATTCACCGGAGAGGATTTCTTCCGGATTAAATGTTTTGGAATATTAGATATGTTGATATAAATTAAAGAGAAATTGTGTATACAGAAAAGAAGAGAGGAGTGAAAGGTGGCAATGCATTACCATGGTCAGTACGGTACAAGGTTGCTGTCGGAATTGCAGAGGCAATTGGATACTTACATAATGGTACAGATAGATGCATTCTTCATAGAGATATAAAGCCCTCAAATATCCTTCTTTCTTCCAAGAAATTGGCCAAGGTATGACAAAATTCCATTTTCCCTTTAACAAATCTTGAACTTACACGAGGCTCTTCTTCGTACAAGAATTTCAAAAATTAAACCCTTCTAAATTGTTTTCGCAGTTGTGTGACTTTGGGTTGGCGACATGGACCTCTGCACCATCTGTACCCTTCCTCTGCAAAACTGTGAAAGGAACATTCGGGTATGTTATACTGAAAAATCCTACTTTTTTTTTTTTTAAATCAAGATTGCAACTTTTAGGCTTAATATATATTGGCTTAAAAACTATGTTATAGGTACTTGGCTCCTGAATATTTCCAGCACGGTAAAGTGTCTGATAAGACGGATGTTTATGCTTTCGGGGTGGTGCTGTTGGAATTAATTACTGGCCGGAGGCCAATTGAGGCGAAAAGAGGACCTGGAGAAGAAAACTTGGTTGAATGGGTAAGTGTTTCTGTACAGAAAAACTCTAAAATAGACATTCAAATCATCCACATTCATCAAAAACTATTTGCATTATAATCTCTATTTAAATCTATAAAATCCATAAATTCTAAATCATATACTACATCTATTACACAAAATGCGGATTTTATCTTCGAATTATACACGGCAGAAATTCTGATGCATTTCACTGTTACGTAAAACAGAGAAATTGATATTTGAATCAGTAAAACATACTAAACTTCTTCTTTTTTTTTGGGTCTTTCGTGTTTTAGGCAAAGCCGCTATTACAGCAACATTGTACGGAAAAATTGCTTGATCCGCGAATCAAAATCAATAGGAAAAATGCTAATAAGATAGCCAATATGTTTGAAGCAGCAACTGCCTGCATTAAAAGTGAAGAATCTCAAAGGCCTAATGCAGAGGAGGTCATTGCATTATTGAGAGGAGACAAATTACCTAATTGCTTAAGCATAAATAAAGCTACTTGCGAGAAAAGTTATTATGCGCAATTGCAGCCGACGAAAACCGACATGGAGAGTCATATTGCTTTAGCAATGCTAGGAGT
The DNA here is from genome assembly GCA_036785695.1 of Gentiana straminea. NCBI lineage: Eukaryota > Viridiplantae > Streptophyta > Magnoliopsida > Gentianales > Gentianaceae > Gentiana > Gentiana straminea. The sequence continues at coordinate 6,670,544 of JAVUPR010000314.1, read as the reverse complement.
TTCGGAATTCGAGGATGATGATCAACACATAAACTGCAGATGATGATGATGAAAATGGTTGTGATTTTTTTTTTTCATGTAAAGTATTGCTTCCAATTTGTGTTGGAAAGTTATACGAGTAGGAGAAGTACGTAACGTATAGGGATGTCAATGAGTGGATTTATTTCTCTTTTTTTTTCTTAAAGCCTCCGGTTTCGAGATCAACTGGTCTGACTAATTTGAAATTCAACCTGAGTGGTGTATGTACGGTTTTTGGTGATTGGATTTGCAAGAACTAGTGTAGATCATTGTTTATTCATGTTTGGATGCAGAACATGTTGTACTTCAACTAGGTCTACTTCTTGTTGGAAAAAAAAAATTTGAATAGAAAATATTGCTTTTCTGTCAATTATTTCTGCTTAAATTACGAATTACAAACAATTCACGTAGAAAAGTGATTTGATCGTAACAATTGAGTTACGATCGGCGGTAGATCTTGAAAACGAACACATTGATTTGAGGGTACAATGAAAAATTAAAGAGGGCAGCAAAAGCATAAAAGGAAACTTAAAGAGTGAGTGCCTTTATTAACACAAAAGGGAAGAGCCTAACTTCATAATAAATGAGACATGAATCAGTGGCGGAAACAGAAAAAAATTTCGAGATGGTCTTGGTATATAAATTGCAAAGCTAAAAAAAATCCGGAAAAGAAATATGGGGTGGTCTTGGTATATAGACTATAATGATAAAAAAAATCCGAAAAAAATTTTTGGTATATAAATTGGAAAATTAAAAAAAATCCGGAAAGAAATATGGGGTGGTCTTGGTATATAGACTATAAGGATAAAAAAATCCGAAAAAAATATGTTGGTAGTGAGATTTGAACTTACAACCTAGAATTATGGAGACTGAAAATGGTTTGTTCTTAAACCACTAGGATATAAGGTCTTTTGTTTAAGAAAAAGACACAACATACTAATATTAACACTACTAATAATACAATAATAATTTTTTTTTTTTTTTGTCAAAATTTTGGAGGGGCTTGAGACCACCCCACCCCTCACTTAGTTCCGCCCCTGGACATAATCTCAGGAAAGGAGAAACTTCAATAAAGGCAATACGTAAAAGAAAATAAAAAAATAAAATAAAGAGATCGAGAGAGAAATAACTTGTCTAAGGAGAAAATACACTCTAGAAGAACGATAACACCACACAAGCGAACTAATAGGAATACTAATATAAACTAAAAAATCAATAAACTACTATAATACTCGAATCAATTCAAGTCCTATAAGACCCGACATCGGTGGGGGTATCCACTAATAACCGTTTCTAACACAACTTTTTGGAGAACGACCCACCAAAGGATGTATTCTATGGATTCAATTCGTCACTAGCAACGGAATGTAGAAACGAGGATGGACGCTACTGGCTTGAAAAGACAAAAAAGATGACCATAGAACTCAAAGAATACACATGGTTTAACCACATGCTCTACCCAAAATACACAAGGAATGAAGGTTTTTGAAGGATTGGGTAAACGTGTTTGGTTAGTTGATACGAATACGATCTTAACCATTGATATAAAAAAGTATCATGATGTATATCGCGTGACAACACATTATGGCACCAGCCATATAAACTCATTTGGTAATGTCCCTTTACCTCACCATCATTCCCATACATTCCCTATCTTATTACTCTTGTTTAGTTATAACTCAATCTCACACTTCACATTAATTTGGTATACCTCACAAAGACCCTGGGTCCCGCTCCCCCCACTCCCTCCCACCACGAGCTAGGTAGTGTGACTGTGACTGCACAAACATGATATCACAAGTATAAGTCCAATTTTTATGTCAAAATAAAATAAACATAATAAATTTCACATGGTGACAAACAAACTTTGTTGGGTAAAACACGTACCAGCCACATGCATGCCCTGACATCAATCTTCTTCTTTTTTTTTTTTTTTTTTTTTTTTTGAGATCCCAGATGCCGCGTTGGTTTACTCTCTGACTAAAAAAAAAAAAACAGCGTGTAAGTGACTTGAGAATGCCTAAGGATGTCATCATTTTGATTCTCCTATGAGGCGCTATGTTGAAAAAGCTATTGACCAGGTCTTACCACAAAATAAGAGTCAGACTCTGCATGCACGATCCGGACCGAACTCTGGATTAGTCAGACTAGTAGGTTCAGGATACCGGAGGCTTTAAGCAAAAAACAAAAGTAAATAAATCATATTGCTGAGCTTAAACTGATGGGAGGTAGATAACTAACATTTTATATCTCAATACGCCTCATCAAGTGTGGCCTGTAAGAGGAAAGAAAGGCTCAATACATGATATATTTTTTTGAGTGTGGGCCTGTAAGAGAGAGAAATATCCAACACTTCATTGATTTTTTTTTCGTTTTTGAAAATTTTGTTTGGAGCGGGGTTTGAGATTTAGGGCCTGTTTGTTAAACAAAAATAAGCACTTATTCTAAAAAAATTAAGAGATAGTTAGGGTTAAAGGTGTTTGATAATGTTTTAAAGTGTCACTGGATTAATTAAGTACCTCTTAATTGTACTACTAGTGGCCGGTAATACCCCGCAAGGCACGATATGCCCAGTAAAGCATACATAATTAAAAATTGTATTTGAACAACAAAATCTTCTTTTACACTTGTTTATTCACTTTTAAAGAAGAAGAAACACCATCCAACAAACAACAATTAACTGCAGATAGTAAAGAACATTCTTAGAACTGATTCCAGGATTCAAACACATAATATCTTTACAGCTTAACATTGCCCTTCTTCATTCTTACTCTAATGCTTCAACTGAAGTTGTATGATCTTGGTTGTACTTATTTCTTCCCTGATATTTTTTGCCAATGAGCTGAAAAGTTGGTCTGCGACAGCGCTTTAGATTGCTACATTAGTGCAGTTTGAGTTACCCACACAGTTGACGAGGGAATCTGCATTTTATCCCCATCATGTGTAAACTCAAACTACGAATACATCTTTAAAACTGGGTAGGTGCAAGCACTACTTCCCTATAATGTCTTGTAGAAGTATTTGATGAAACAGTTGCAACACAAGTAATAAACACAAACCAAAAGTAAAGCAAAAAAGTAATGCACAACAGCTAGGCAATCTAACAAACTAAGTTATCACCCAAATTCCCATTCCTTCGCCTACAGGTGTGACGAAAAAATATGTGAACACCAAACAATAGCAATACCAACCACCAAATGCTCATTCCTTCGCCTATCATGTATGTAAACAGAAAGGAATAAAATCTCGGCACACAAAATAAGCTTTTAATGAAGGTATGATGTGCAAAGCACGGCATGCTCGATACAAAACATTGTATTAAGAATAAAAGTAGCATGAATTGATTACCAACCGCGAATCGCATGGTCAAAAGGCAAAAGAAAGTGACGGCCATTTGTTTTCCTAAATCTTGACCTTCTTCACTTGACTCTCAAAGCTGCAGGGTTGATGAGTTTTGTGTTTACAATGATGTCAGCAGCTTAGCAGCATCAATATTGAGCTTAGGACCAGTATCTCTGGCTATTTTGCTTGATTGAAGTAGCAATTGCATCTATTTATTCAAAGCACAATGACATAAGGTACATCAATGCCATATTACGTATATCACTACTACAAAGATGGTCTTTTAAGACAATGCTTTTAGGACATTTTCATAAAAATGTCCCATCATGTGGGTAATGGGGCGTTTGAAATGTAGTGCGTTCTTTACATTCTAAAAAATATGATTTCCCTTTTTTTTTAACATTAAAAATTGGTACCGGGGCGCTTCCAAATGCCCTAATTTTCATTAGGTTAAAGAAAATTTTGGCCCGGGAAAATATAGCGCTTTATTTTACCCATGTTCTTTCATTTCTCCCGCGCGCAGCCTCCTTCTTCTTTCATTTCTCTGTATTATCTAAGATCTGAAGCATAGCCACAACATCTACAGCGTACATCAACTTCATCTACTATTATCTTCCTTTCAATTTTCTTTTTGTAGTATTTTCTTCAACATCGGCAGCCTGATGTCGTCGAACAGTGCCGGCGACCATGCCCTGACCTGCATACATCAACCCTCCCTCTGGCAGAAATGTGACTTTATTATTTGCTGCTCACCCTTTAGTATGGTGCTCATCCTCTCATCTCCACTCGATGCATCAGGTGATGATTCTAGTGTCTCCAATTTCACTGTTAAAAACTGTGTTTTTTTTTGTTCTTGACGATTTCTCACCTACTGATGCTTTGTTGGTGCCTGGTGGTCAAGAAATTCCAAGACCTTTGAGAAATTTTTTGCTTTTGCTTTCCAATTAAAAAAAAAAATCTCGTTTTGGTGTTTCCCTTCCCCTGTTTAGATTATTTTTTGGCTGATTGTGTTATTGCATTCCCGCAGTCATGCCTTCCCTAATATTCATTACTCTGGTAATCCTTAATCTTTCTAGTTTCAAGTTTTTTTTTAATTTTTTTATCTTCCTGGTGTTTATTTTTGTGTAGTTAGTTTGATTATTATTGTCAACTGTGAAAAAGTTTTGTTTTGTGTTTTGTTGTTGCAAGTGATATCATTTGAATGTGTATAAGAGTTAGATAATATTGTTTCTCAAAAGAAGAGTTGGATAATATTCACATGTTAAAATTACAATTCACAACAATATGACAACTCAATTTTGCGTAGGATGCTGTTAAAATAGCCGCAATTTTTGGGTTATTTGGATAAGCAAAAACAGCTTAATGCTTGCTTTTATGTTGAAAGAAATTCAAGCTTTATATACTTGGATGGTAAGGTACCATTGCAGGTTCATATATCACGATGAGCCTAAAACAAGAAGTGTATGATGAGCAATCATTGAATCTAATTATGTCATAAACACATGTCATGCAGGAAAATTTCATCTGGCTTTGTTCAAGAAAAGAAAGAAAGAAAATCTTTTTGACATATGGTGAAAAGCAGGAGCTGAATGAGAACCCGCAGAGCTTGGCTCAGATCATAAAAAGAGAAATCTACCCCTCTGCCAAATGATGATGAAGTCTAAGTTGACATTGACAATGTGGATACTGTAACTTTGTGGTAGTTGATTGGTTTGTAACCAACTATAAGAAGACTTTGAGCAAATTTAGAAAACTAGCTGAGGTTGCTAATCAATCAACCGTGGTGGCAGAGCATTCTATTGGAGAAAAGGTATGATACTTTGTCATCATATATAATGCTTCACTATATTTTGTTTGGTGCAATGACATAGGTCTCTGTTCTTGTAGAATCCTGAGAATCTTGTCCCAGCTTCTGTATTTGCTTTAAATGGTGCAGAAAAGGGGTGAGCTATTGTTTGCTGAAATCTTCAATTTACTTGTCCTAAGTAACACAAAAAGTAATGATGGACGATGTCCTTCATATGCAGAAGATGTGTCACAATCTCCAAAAAAGCATGAAGATAATGTCACCAAATCTACGAAAAAAACAATAGTAGCAGTAATTTGAAATCATATCAGGCGGTAATGTTTTGCTTTATCTTCTTCGATTTTTTTTCATGCCAGCATTAAGGCATAATGCATTATTTTTGGGAAATTTATTATCTTGTGCTCTGTCTTGACTACAGGTTCAGTCAAAGTTCCTCTGATGTTGAATTGGATATATGATTGTCATCCTAAGATTGTTTCTTGTCCAGGTGGGTTGTGTTTCATTTATTGGTTTGGCAGTCCTTAATATGAAATCAAACGTTCATTACAGTTCATGAGTAGGATGTCAAATATTTTATTGCAGATTATGTGTTTCTAAGTTGTGAGTTTGAAGTTTTCTTTTATCCGCAATACCGTAGCTTATGCATTGTTCTGGTATAACCACCAACCTTTTGGTGATTTAGATGTGCTACCTAGGTGACTAGCTCCTATTATTTGTCCTGTTTAATGTATAGTTTTCACATAGTTTCTACTTGCTAGTTAACCATGTACAGTTTTGGTGATATATTATATATGTATGATCCCATTTCTGTGGATATATAGCCACAGAAATGTAAGGTAATTGTTGGCTAGCTATATTTGCTGTTATTAATGTTAAATGCCTTCTCGCTAAAGTCAAGCTTGTTGGCAAAGTGTAAGGATAAATTTCCATATGTACTTATTTTATTTTTGGGCTTTTGTTTTTGTACTAATGATAAAAACAGTAGCTAAAATAATGTTCATGCTGCACTTGATGCTTGCGTTATTCGATTCGTACGGTATATGTTGTGGCTCCCATTATGTTTATAAAGTTGAATTTGCTGTTTTTTTTTTTTGTAGAATGTATCTCAAAAGCAAAGTCAAAATTTTTTTGTTCACATTCCGGCTTTAGAGTTTGAAGCTTATGAAGGTTTTTTTTCCTTGGTTGATGTACTCTCTTATACTGCATTTGATGTTATTTTTGTTTTCGTATCGCAGACTTCTGGAAAGTTTTCTTCCTCATGGATCTGGTTAGTTTTCCATTTCATACCACCATTTCATTTAAGGGATTTATCAGTCATTTCGGATTATAGTTTGAATCTTATGAATATCATGTTATTAGTTTTTTTATTTACATGAACAGTATTGCGCGGTTATGTTGAACTACTTTGATAGTGTTATTATCACAACTTTTGGCTCTTTGCTTCTCCTTTTAACCTCAGTTTAATCTTGGTAAAAAAAAATTGGATAACCAAATGAATGGCATGATGTCAAGCGCTTGTAAACTTCCCCTCCCCTTCCCTACATACTTTTAATTTATGTTGATCCCTATGAATGAATTGACACCCCCACACAAAGAGAACACGTCATAGAACCTTTTTTTTTCATTAGGATGTAATATTGGATTTTAAGTTCACAACAAGAATGCTGGACGGGATTTGTGATGTTGTGCCTGCTGGGGTAGAGTGCTTAAAATTTGAATACTTCTTTGACCAGGCAAATTTATATATTTCATGATGAGAATATCTGTTGATGAGTTAAGTATTCAGGTTCTAGATAATGCTAAAAAGTTCATTTGCGTTGAGTGGAAGTGTGATTTGTAATCATGGATGTGTGACCATCTATGAGGGTTGGGCTAAATATATGGGGTCTATATATTTTCAGGTAGCAGAAGCTGCAAAAGCGCAATTTTCTCTTGCGCACAATGACCATTATGCTCTCCGTCGGGCAATTTTCTCAAGGAGATTGAAGGATTTGATGTTGGTGTCAAGGAGATTGACGGATGGACTGCCAGGTTACTTCCAAAACAGGTATTTTTGGGGAAAAAGTTCTTGGCAAATGCTTGCTTCGATAAGCATCTGACCTTATTGCATGGGTTAGTATAGTAGTAAATGTTTCTAGCTAACATTTGATATTATTTTCAAATTACTTTGTATTGCTGTTATTATGTCTTTCATGATCACTTTTCATGAATGGTTGGGAACCTTTTACATGTGCCATGAGAAAATTATTCAGTGGTTTTGTATTTTTTTGGGTCATTCATTGTTTAAGTTTTAATATGATTAACATTGCTACACATTTTTTTGATTCTCAATGGATTTTTGTTGTTTTTGGAATCATATGGACCTTTTGAGGAATGCTTGTTGTAGTCATATTGCTTGTTGTATATTCCAGAATATGACCAGATAATGTATAAAAATGTAGTAGTATATTGTTAGGAATGGCTATTATGGCTGGCCAATTGCATCAGCATATTGTCGTGGGGTATTTTTTTTTAATTTTATTATATCGCTTTTTGGGGCGTTTTGAAATGTCTTGTGAACGACTTCTGGGGGCGTTTTCAAATGTCTATTGAACTACTTCTGAGGGCGTTTTGAAATTTCTTGTGAACTACTTCTGGGGGCGTTTTCCCAATGCCTTGAACAAATGTTTTGAGACATTTAAGAATGTCCTAATAATTGATGTTGGGCGTTTGAAAGCGCCCTAACAGATGCATTGTGAGACGTTTTGAGGTGTCTTAACAGATGCATTATGGGACGTTTGAAACGCCCTATTACTCTATTACGACTGCGGCAGAAAGGGCGTTCGGTGGGAACGCCAGTATCACAAAAACGCCCTAATATGAGGGTTTTTAGGACGTTTCAAAACGCCCTTATAACCCTTTTTTCTAGTAGTAACCAAAACATGTGCTTGACCCAACACAAAGCCACAAAGCAAAACAGCATATAGTAAAGGAAACCAACAAATAATACATTTTATGATATAAAAACATTGCTAATTTTGTATATGCACATTTAATTAATGTATATTTTTCTCCACTTTGTTCAACCCATTATCAGTTTCCTCCAACAATGTAGAACTAAATGAACCCAATACCTTAAAGCTAAACTTCAATCTTGATATGATTGCAACTTTCAGAAACTTTTCTAACCCATTGCTCCACAAAGAATAGATGCGTAATAAGTTTGGTGAGTGCACCATCTTAAACAAATTGTTGGTTGTGCAATTTATGGCTTAACTAAAAGTATCATTTTAAAGATCAACACCTGGTACAGTTTATCTAGTCGTCATTATGCATTTTTTTCAAGCCAATCTACAATTTTAATTAGTATGATACCTAAATCCATTCGGTGTGTTGTTTAGTAACTTAAAAAAGAGAATGATGTTTTCCTAATGAATATTTTTTTTAGGTTGTTTGGAACATATTGTCGGAAAGAATAACCACAAACAAAATCTTATTGTTTTAAAATTTTCTTAAATATGGATCAGACCGGGATAAATAAAGGTATTTATTTGGTTGTTTTCAATCTGTAGGTAAAAGAGAAAAAAAAAAGAAAACTAAAAACATCATGATGTAGAATATTTATTCAAAGAACAAAAATCAAATGAACACCAAGAAGAAGAAATATTCAACAAACAACCTCCAAAAAGTAAATACACTGACCTTAGCAGTGAAACATGGACGACAGATCAACAGTAGCGATAAAGCACAAAGTATGTTGTTAACCTCCTTCTCTCATACATGTGATGTTAACCTCCTTCTCTTAAGAATCAACAGTATCGTGTTTTTTTTTTAATAATTCCTTTGTCTTATTTTATTATACTCTCCATCTACTATTAGAAATTAATGTTTAAACATTCGAATGAAAATTCGAACAAAAGAAACATAAACTTCGATTTGCTATTTCTTAGATATATGGTGTTATAGACAAAGAAAAAGTGCATCATCATGGCTGCACTGGTTGGTTGCAGATCAAGCAGGAAGAAAAGAAATCCCCTATGTCTGCCTTCCAAATTGCCAATCCAATATATGATTCACAAAAATTCATTTATCTATTCCCAGAGAATTGGGCGGATATATATCTGTTGAAGACATTATTGATACGACGTAGTTTTAGTTATAACCTACCAATTGTGTTTATGTAATGTGTATTTACTGTCTTACCCATACCTAGTTTACTAGTATATAAACCGTACCAATTGTAATATTTTACACATATAATACAACACAAATTACCACATGGTATCAGAGCTAGGTTAAAAAAAAAAAAAATAAAAAAAAAAAAACAGCGCAGCCATACCCACGGCTTACCCTCACCGCTGGCCACCACCACAGGTCATCTCCTTCGATCGATCACACACCTCACTGCATCACCAGCACGGTTTTTCTGCTCGCCGCCATGTCTGAAACAGGTGAAACCGATCCCACCATCACCGCTGCTGCTGCCGCAACTGCTGCTGCCACCGCCACGCCACAGCCACCATATCCGACGTTCTCTCCCTCTTCGACGATCCACGTTACCAAATTGACCCGCCAAAATTACAACCTATGGCGGGCTCAGATCGTTCCGTATCTCCGTGGTCAGGGTGTCTTTGGCTACGTTGATGGCACCCTCTCACCACCATCGCCGACCATCACCGCCGCTGATGGCAGCACCGCTGCTAACCCGAACTATGCGGCTCACATGGCCTTTGGACGAAAACGGATAACATGATATTATCCGTCATTACCTCGTCGCTCACTGATGACGTCCTACTACAGTTTACACAGCCACGACCTCTGCTTCGATTTGGGCTGCATTACAGTCCTCTTTTGCCTCTCAGAGCCGAGCAAAATTGGTCCAGCTCCGAACCGACCTTGCTTCCACCCGGAAAAATGAGCTCTCCGCCACCGCGTACTATTACAAAATGAAAAATATTGCTGATGAATTGCATCTTGCCGGCCACCCACTCTCCGATGATGATTTTTTGGCTTATTTACTTGCCGGCCTCGGGCACGAATATGACTCGCTTGTGACTTTGCTCTCTATCCGTGACCGTGTATCACCGGAGGACCTCTATTCCCTGCTTCTTACCACCGAAGCGCGCATCCAGCATCAACGGCCGATCTCACTCTCTCCTGCTCCTCCTCCCTCACATCCGTCGGCCCACTTTGCTCGCGGCGCCCAAGGCTCGGCCCAAGGACAACCGTCTAGCAACTCGCAAACCTATCGTGGTCATTCCCCCAATTACCGAGGCCGTGGGGGGCGTGGTCGTGGTGGCCGTGGTAATTCGCGTAACAACACTACTGGTAACGATTCTACTCCTACTTGTCAAATTTGTGCAAAAATAGGGCATACTGCCCATTCGTGTTCGTACAGGTATGAGCAATCAGCTGACCCGGCTGCAATCCCACCCCCACCCAACCGCACTCCCCGTCCCCCTCAAGCTTATGCCACTCACCCCCACTATAACCCCAACTCTGAATGGATTCCCGACACCGGTGCCACTCATCACCTTACCAATGACATGCGCAACCTAAACATTAATTCTGAGCCTTATGACGGTCCCGAAAAAGTTCACGTTGGCGACGGTTCAGGTTTGTCCATCTCTCATTACGGTTCTTCTAAATTTTGTACTCCCACACACACGTACCAATTATCCCAAGTCCTTGTTTCCCCTTCACTCACCAAAAATCTATTATCGGTCCATCGTTTTTGTTCCGATAACTCTGTCTTTTTCGAGTTTCATGACAATTTCTTTCTTGTGAAGGACTATTCGGGCAAAGTTCATCTTAAAGGCTCGGTTCGTGATGGTCTCTATCACTTCTCCGCCCCTGGCTCTCCTTCAAGCTCACCTCACCACCACTCGCTCCACCACCCTCTGGCATCAACGTCTCGGCCATTGCTCTCACCCGGTTCTGCGTCATGCTTTACGTAGTTTACCTTTTTCTATTCCAAATAAGGCACCGGATGCGGTTTGTGCACCGTGCCAATTGTCTAAGAGTCAACGTCAAACGTTACACATTTCCAGTTTTACTTCTAGTTCGCCTTTGGATTTAATTTATTCGGATGTTTGGGGTCCCACTGAGTCCTCAATTTATGGTAACCGTTATTATGTGAGCTTTCTCGATGATTTTACAAAATTTATTTGGTTTTATCCTTTAAAATTTAAATCTGACGTTGAAACAATATTTCCACAATTTCTTGCGCTTATAGAACGCCACTTTAACACCAAGCTTAAAGCCATACAAACCGATTGGGGTGGCGAATATCGTCACTTCCAACGTACCCTAACTTCCCTCGGCATCCAACATCGTCGCTCCTGCCCCCACACCCATGAACAAGTTGGTGCCATCGAACGTCGGCATCGTCAAATCGTTGAAGTCGGTCTTTCCCTCCTCGCCCACTCCAATCTTCCTTTGCCCTACTGGGAAGATGCCTTCACCACCGCCACCTACATTATCAACCGCCTTCCTTCTCGCGTCTTAGATCACAAATCCCCCTTTGAGCTTGTCTATCACCGCCAACCCGACTATACCTTCCTTCGGTCTTTGGCTGTGCTTGTTGGCCAAACCTCCGTCCCTACAACCGTCACAAAACCGACTTTCGCTCTAAGACCTGTATCTTCCTCGGGTACTCTCCATCTCACCACGGTTACAAATGTCTCGACCTCTCCACCGGACGCATCTATATTGCTCGCCATGTGATCTTTGATGAGGCCGTCTTCCCTTATACACCAACCCCTACGCCTCCCAACCCACCTCTGTCACCGTCCCTCTTCCTCTCTCCCTACCCTCCCACCCCACGGCACCTCGCACCACCAACACCACACACCCCTATCCTCCCCCCCGGCAATCCCCCACCCGAAGCCACTTCCCCACCTTCTCCCTCTCATGTTATACAATCCTCTCCCTCGACCCAACCGCATCCAACCCCACCACCTCCCCCCCCCCCCCCGTCATACCATGACCACTCGAACCCGCACCAACACACTCAAACCAAAACAAAACCCCGACTTCATCAGATATCCATTACCCAAAGCCCTTATCACCAACACTTCCACCCCTGACCCAACCTCCTACACCGAGGCTTCTAAACACAAAGTGTGGCGTGACGCCATGCAAGATGAAATAACTGCTCTACTTCGTACTAACACGTGGGAACTAGTGCCCTATCGCAAGGATATGAATGTGGTCGGTAATAAGTGGGTGTTTCGTACCAAACACCATGCGGATGGGCATATTGATCGTTACAAGGCCCGTCTTGTGGCCAAAGGTTTTCATCAGGCTGAGGGTATAGACTACACCGAAACATTTAGTCCTGTGGTTAAGCCTGTCACCATTCGTGTTTTGTTATCTATTGCTGTCTCTCAGGGGTGGCCGCTCCGACAAGTGGATATTCAAAATGCGTTTCTTCACGGCAATCTTACTGAGACCGTGTACATGGCTCAGCCCCCCGGCTTTGCTCATCCGGATCACCCTGATTATGTTTGCCGCTTAAAGCGGAGCTTATACGGTCTTAAGCAAGCACCTCGAGCATGGTTCTCTCGCTTCACTGAGATACTCACCAGATTCGGCTTTGTGGGCTCCAAAGCCGATACCTCTTTGTATGTTTACTCTTGTGGTCCTGTTCGCCTCTACATTCTCATTTATGTCGACGACATCATCATTACGGGCAACAGGCCCACTCACGTTGACGAGGTAATTCGGTTTCTTGGCACACACTTTCCAATTAAGGATCTTGGCACCCTATCTTACTTCCTTGGTGTTGAGGCACTTCACACGCCGGATGGCTTATTTCTTACGCAGCGCAAGTATATTTTCCAACTCCTCCAAAAGGCCAATATGGATAAATCGAAACCGTGCTCTACACCCATGGCTGCCTCCGCCCGACTTCACCATGATCCGGGTCCCAGATTTTCGGACCCTGCCTTGTATCGTACGGTGGTAGGGGGCCTTCAATACTTGAGTTTCACTCGCCCAGATATTGCCTTTGCAGTGCATAAGGCCAGCAAGTTTATGCATGCCCCTACTGATGCTCATTGGCTCGCGGTCAAACGTCTGCTTCGCTATCTCAAGTTCACAATCTCTGAGGGTTTGTTCTTCTCCCGTCGTAATACTCTCCATTTGCGGGCATACTCTGACTCGGATTGGGCGGCTGACCCGGATAATCGCCGCTCTGTTGGTGCTTATTGCGTTTTCTTGGTGACCATCTCATCAGCTGGCGTACCAAACAACATCTCACGGTCTCCAAGAGTAGCACTGAAGCAGAGTACAAAACCCTCTCCAATACTGCTGCCGAGATACAGTGGCTTTGCAGCCTTCTCAACGACTTGCTTATCTCTACGCCGACTCCGACCTTATGGTGTGATAACATCGGGGCAACCTACCTTGCCTATAACCCCGTGTTCCACGCTCGTATTAAGCATATTGAGATTGACTTCCATCATGTTCGTGAACTCATTGCCGCCAAGAAGCTCTCCGTTGCCTTCCTTACATCGAAAGATCAACTTGCGGATCTCCTCACCAAACCACTGGGCAACCCTCGCTTTGCAACCTTGAAGACCAATCTCCGCGTGTACTCTTTACCCACGGGATTGCGGGGGCGTGTTGAAGACATTATTGATACGACGTAGTTTTAGTTATAACCTACCAATGTATTTATGTAATGTGTATTTACTGTCTTACCCATACCTAGTTTACTAGTATATAAACCGTACCAATTGTAATATTTTCACAAGTTAATACAACACAAATTACCACAGATAGATAGATATAAATTTTCAGCTACCTCAACCCAACTTAACGCTGAATAATTACAGTTACTTCTCCTGCTTTCATGGGAACGTGCCTCCATGTCAAATATGAAAGCAAAAAATAAAAATAAAATATAAGATAATACACCTAATCATTTTATCCAACATAATGTAAATTACAGATACATTTTACATATTCATTTTATCGCTTCTGTATTTATTTACGTTGGTGCATATTTTGATAATGTAATTATTTACTTCAAATGTATTTGTAATAAGTTTCGTCTTCGTCTAAAATTTATTTTTTTTCACGTCTAAACTTAAACCTCGTTATCTCAAAAAAAAAAAAAAAAAAAAACGTAAACCTCGTTATCATATTTAATTTTTAGATGATATGAGCTACCCAATATGGTGAGGAAGGACAGCTTTGGATCTTATTTGGGTCACAAGGACACCCAAATAGTTTGGTGGGTGAAAAGGACAAAATTAAAATAAAACCCAATACTACCCTTTTTTTACATTTTTTAATCATTTAACCTTCAAAAAGATTTTAACTCCGGCATGAATGATTCAACCCTACTAGCGCCGCCACCACCTTCTTCATCGATTCAACCTCCCCATCGCCGGCTTCATCAACAGCCACCGGTGATTCCCACGACCCTCGCCGAAATCAATTCAACGGCGAAACCCTACCCTTTAACCACCGTTGTTCTTCTATCCACCCAATTCTCCACATCACCGGCGTTCTCCATTGTTTTCAAGATCTGCTTTTCGCAAAGCCGTGATCTTTGCTTTGCGGTATTTTCTTTTCAAAGTGGAATTCCGGTGATTGTTAACCGCATTATCGTCCGACCCGGAAGCAACCGGGCAATTGTGGCCCATCTTGTTTCCATACATTGAATGAGCGACTAAAATGGTCTCGTCCTCCGCCGGTGAAAAGGGGCGGTGCTCAACGTTTGGGCTAAGCTGATTACACCATCTTAACCTGCAAGATTTCCCTGAACGACCCTTAATGTATTTACTAATTACTGACCAGTTTCTTGGCCCGTGTTTGTCGACTAAACGGGTTACTCGATTGTTACTATTTATTTTACTTGGTTCTTACTACATTTTACTCGATTGTTACTATTTATTTTTTCGGGATTGTTACTAACTTTACGGGTACATTACTACATTTTTATGGGGTTGTTATTAATTTTAGGGGTTGTTACTACATTTTACGGGGTTGATACGACTGTTTATTAATTGTTACTACATTTTACGGGGTTGATACGATTTGTTTAGTAACTGTTACTACATTTTACGGGTTAATACAACTTTTTTTTTGGGATTGTTACTACACTTTACGGGATTGTTACTAATTTTTTGGGGTTGTTACTATTGATTTTTAACGATTCTACATTTTCTGATGTAACTTAATCTATATTATGGCCTATTACTAATTTTACGGGTTGTTACTACGTTTTACGGGGTTGTTTCTATTTTTTTCTAGGTTGTTACTAATTTTACGGGATGTTACTACATTTTATGGGGTTGTTATAAATTTTACGAGTTGTTACTACCTTTTACGGGGTGATACGACTTATTTATTAAATGTTACTACATTCTAAGGGTTGATCTGTTACGTTTTTTTTTAATATTAAACCACAAATGGGAATAAAGGGAAAAAAAAAAAAAGTAATGGTGTTTTCGTACATCTACATGTTATTTGTCCTTCTCAACCATATAACTTTAAAACAATCTATTTACCCATTTCACATCTTATCTTGTCCTTTAGCGCCCACCACCTCTAAAAAAATTATTATTATGCAAATATATGTATACATATATATATATATATATATATATATATATATATATATATATATATATATATATATATATATATATATATATGAAACATTGTAAGGTTAAAATCGTAAAATTAAGCATTTTCATATTTCAAACATATCGGTTATCAAACAATCTAATTATTTTCAGACTTCAGATACTTAATATATTTAGACTTCAAATTTCAGAATTTAGATTTAACAAACGGCTCCTTAGAATAAACGTATTTCATTGAATTTGATTTTTTTTTTTGTTTTTGAAAATTGTGTTTGGAGCGGGGTTTTAAATTTAGAATAAAAGTATTTCATTGAATTAAATTAATACCGTAAATATAAATATATAGGCTCAAGGCGACTTGACAAACAAGACATAAATAGTAAATTACAAATAATAATAATAATTAACTAGACTCAATATTATTTTCGACATATTAAATAGTTGTTCCGATATATAAGGAACCTTCACGCTAGATGGGATCCAAAAGAATTTGATGGAAGTATTGTAAATACGTGACATTTCTTTCCTACGGAAAACTATATACCAAAACCACATAATATGTATGCGTATATTCAAATACTGTTGGTGGAATGAAAAAAAACACACACACATATATAGGACAACATATATCTTTAATTGTCACACCATATCTCCTAATTATTAAAAAAGTAACACGATATTCAACTTATATAGGGCTAATAGTCTCTAATGTTTCTTTATTTATCAAAACTATCATCTATCTTTCATTAGTTGATAAACGTTCGTTTTTGTTAAGATAAACACTTTTTTTAAACATACGATAAACACTTATATGTTTAATTGTTACGATAAACATTACTACGTATCTGTTTTGGTTACAATTATATGACAAATAAACATGAGCTTTATCGTAACAAAAATAATACATAAATGTATTTATCGTAAACAATGCCTTAGGACATATTTACTATTTTGGTTGTTTATTATTATTATTATTATTATTATTATTTTCATCGGAATAAAAAAAAAATCTCATCCCATAACGAAAATTCCTTCATGTATCGGATCAAAACTGTTTGTGATAACAAGATGAAGCAAAATACAGACTCAACAGAGAAAGATATATGTATTACAAACAAAACAAAACTATAAGATTACAGACAGCAAATTCCCTTTAAAAAATGAATTATATTTCACGGGATAAAAGAACAAAAATATGTAAAAAAAAAATTTAAAAAAAAAAAAGAACAAAAGGAATTGGACCTTTGAGTTGAAATGCTACAAAAATATACAAAACATGTATATAAATAAATAAACTAAAATATCTTAGCAATATCCTTCATTAATCCCCGATTAGCAAGTGCAAATTCTGTGTATTCTTCATAGGAAATATAGCCATCTCCATCAGTATCAATCTCTGCCATCATACGTGTCACTTCTTCATCTGCAACACATCCTAATGTCTTCAATGCTTCCCCTAGCTCACTCGACGAGATCTTACCGTCCCCATTAGCATCGAATTTCTTGAAAATTCGCTCGCGATCGGCTGCCTCCTGTGCATCTTCCGCCATTTTTAAGGAGGAGGTTTTTTTTTTTTCTTTTCCCTTTTGCTTTTTTATTGTATATAAATAATTAACAATTATTATAGAGAAATATAAAGTTTCATGGAACTTGACGGAGGAATTAGGAAAGCTTATAAAGGGGAAAAGGTTATATAAATTAATGGCAAGCCTTTATTATCGGTGAAAACAGCCTTTTAATTAGGACGTGAGGCATGAAATGAAAAAGAACTATTGCTTCTGCGGTTTTAACGGTATGAGAAGCATACTCAACTCACAAATTATCCGCAAATTTTCAAAGTATTTCACCCTCCACCCAAAAAAAAATTTAGATAATAAAAAAAGATAAACGTGACAAAATGTAGGTAGTAATTTATAAAATGTTGATTATAAATATTGTTTTGGAAAATGTTTTTAATCGGTTAAATAGATTCAAGGAATTCCGGACTATCGATCTCTTAGTTAAATAGGATCGAAGGAAGTAATAGGTTTACTCTCAATACGTGTTTTAAATTATGTGAACATGTAATCTCCAAATTTGTGAATTAATTATGTTGTTGATGAATGCTCTCTATGTCTACTAGTGATGTAATAGGCTTTTGGGTGATTTGTAGATCACCTTTTATGTTCTTGGATGTGGTTTTGCCGATGTATATGGTCTATACTCTTTTCCTAGCATCCTTTTTTCCCACTTCGGGTTTTGCGGACTAGAGTTTTAAGGAGGTAGAAATATACATTGATGACGCAATGGTGTTTGAGGAGGCCATTGTGGCACGAACCGTGTAATCTTTGCTCTTAATGAATAAAATTACAGGTTTGGAAAAAAAATTGTTGATGAATGCTCTAAGATCGATCTGTGTAATATTTGTGCAATTTTACTAATATCGAGATCACCGTAGCGGCGACGGTGCCAATTACGGCAACAACGATTTTTGATATATGTAGAGACGTTTTCTAGTTTTTTCGTAATATGATTTTGTGAAAATAGATGTGAAATAGTGATTGGTGATATTCCTGGAAAGTCAAGAAATCGTGAGTATATGTGAAAGTGTTAATAGTGAGAAAATAATGTGAAAATGCGTATGCTTGTCATGCACGCTTGGATGGATGATAGTTGTTTCATTACTTGCTCAAGTGAAAACGTTATGACCATTTATAATATGACAAATTAATCGCACGGCTGAGTGTGCATGTGTGCTTGATTTTTATGACCCCTGTGGTGGAACAATGATTACGTGGCATGTCTGGGGATGTTGTGATCAGTAGGATGATATAATGAATGAATTTTCTACGTGTGTGGTTCACACATGAATGAGGATGCAACACCAGGGTGGTGTTCCTGATTGTGTGCCATGATAAGTGCGCGCACGATGGTTGTGCCCTGACTAGGCAAGAATGCCATTGGATGCGTGATATGAGCGCAAAATATGTGAAAATATAATTACAATGTATACGTTATGGTTGACAGGTGTATGTGAGGTGTCTTAGCCAGGATACTAATCATACATGAGCTAACTACGTCTCCTTACTTGATTGTGTGGAGTGGGTGAGTAACAATGTGTAATTATGTGAAACTCCGACAAATATGATGAAAATTTGTAAACTACAATGTGCTTAAGTGATAATGTGAAGATCTATGTGTAGTACAAGATAATGTAATGCATTATAAGTGAATTCAGACACATCTGGATCAACTAATAATCCGAAAAAAAAGGTTCTAAATGCATCACATTTTCTACTTTTGGCGCTATCATATATAGAGTGTGCAAGTGAGGTGGTTCGTTACTTTGAACTGTTGTTTGATTTTGTTATTTGTTTTGTGGACGCATCCTTAGTAAACAGTACTTATCAAAGCTGTTGGCGGAGCATCACAAGCTTGGACCTTTTATACGAGTTCTTGTTTGTAGCCGATTCATGGATCAATGTATTCTTTTTTGTTCATTTGCTCATTAGATCTATTTTAATTGGACTTCAACTGCATTTGTTCATTATATGGGTTGTTATTACTGTTGTGCTTGCAGTTCACCTAAATCGAAATCGGAATCGTCTACCTTGCCAGAAAAAGCAGCCAAATCTCGGTCGGAATCATCTACCTGAAAACACAACCTGGTGGCACAAGGCGGAACGCTCGTCGTCCCATGGAAGGCTCCCGTTGCTTTTTGTTATTATTTTAAAAGAAATTATGCTGAAGGATGCAATTGCTAGTAAGGGTAAAACGGGAATAAGGTTAAAAAAAGAATATTCTTACAGAATATTCCTTTATTTTTTCCTGACTTGATATATGATGGTTTGTGATAAACCCTAGGGTGGTAAACCAGATATTTTTAAAATACGAGAGGACAAAAGCTTTAATTGACAAACCACGAGGGGGCAAAAAAAAAACCCCAAAAAATAATAATTAAAACTAGTGAATGTGAGCCGTGCAAGGCACGGCGGACCCAACATAAATCGTTACCAACGATAATATCAAAGAATAGATCACCAACGTGAAATAAATCGTGTAAGCTTAAATTGTAACAAATTCAAGGCACAAGACAAAGAGATCAACATAAACATATCACATTCTCTGCAAGAGGTAACTCTTTCTTAGAGACGTGAAGATTGTGAATCACTTCTCTTCCAACCCTATCAGGAGTTTCCACCTACAAAATAAACCACATTATGATTTATCGGAGAACAATATCATAAAGTCGACCCCTTTAGCTTCGACTTTACGTAATGAAACATGATAAAAAAAAAACAATAAGCGGATCATAACTACACGGTCAAATCTCCCGGGACGCCTTAGTTTCTAGATCATTAATATGCTTGAAAATGAGTTTCACTCATTTTCTATATGACATTTCTCTTTCTTATCATTAATGAATACGTCATTGATCTCGTGTTCATTTATTTGGTGAGAAAAAAACACGTGTCAAAGGTCTGAAAAATATAAAAAATGATTTGGTATTCCAACGTCAATTTTAGTGACGCTCGTACTGCAAACGGCCTTCGGTTCCACCGACATTATGTTGTTCAAAATAATAAAACATTTAATGTGGTGTCCACGTGGCCACATGTGGGTACACCTTCTTGGCGAGGATATTTGTTTGGACGTATTTTTTTTTTGTTGTATTTTATAGCTAAATTTGGCTCATCTTCCATCGTACACTACACAATAGAACTTCAAATCCGTCGGTTTTTCCTTTTTTTTCCCTTTTCAGTACAAACTACTAACGGTACACGTTTGATAAAAAAAAGTACACTTGTTGATATATTTTATAGCTAAACTTGGTACATCTTCCATCGTACACTACACGGTAAAACTTCAAATCCGTTGGTCTTTCCTTTTTTTTTTTCCTTTTTCTGCACAAATTACTAACGGTACACGTTTGATAAAGAAAAAAAATACACGTGTTGATGTATTTTATAGCTAAACTTGACACATCTTCCATCGTACACTAAACAGTAGAACTTCAAATTCGTCGGTCTTTCCTATTTTTTTCCCTTTTCTACACAAACTACTAACGGTACACGTTTGATAAAATATTATAAAAAAAACTACAACGATAAAAAAAAAAATTTGTCAAGTGTCAAACTTAAAGGGTGACCACGTGGACTCTTAACGGCTCATCCTCTTAGCTTTCTTATAGATATAAGATAGGATAAGACATAAAAGCACTTCGAAGTTATAAAAAACGCAATGCCTTAAAACCTGAAAAAGGCTTGGATTACACAACCAATACGTAGCAGGACTAAAGAGAGGCCCAATTAAATCAATAGATAGTTTAAGCCATTGCCCCTGTATTTCTCCCTCTGCATTTTTGTTTTTTTTTTTTAACCTTTGAATCACGGCACACGTTACAGTAATATATACAAGCACCTAAAAAAAGAAACTCTTTTGTCCACACAATTAAATGATTAATCTATAAAAATCCTTTTGTTTAATCCTGAGTAAATTCTTGACTATACTGATATAACTACAGCTGCCTCCGATCCAAAATATAAGTTATCTTGATTTTTTTACTTTGATATCATAATATAAGTCATTTATAATATCAAGAGAACATTAATAAATAATTTTTCTTTATCTTACCTCTAATTTGTATCAATCCAACCATTTTTATTTACTTTATAATTGTTGCATTTATGATAATCAAAGGGTGTATTAGACATTTGCAATAAATTAATTATATTTAACTACAAATCAATATGAAAATTATATTTAACTACTTTCTTAATCAATATTGAAAATTATAGGAATGCCTTATATTTTATATCGGAGTTAGTATTTTTGTAAACAAAGTCAATTTGTTATGTTGGAAACACGAGAATTTGGCAGCAAAAATGTTAAAGTTAGTTACTTCTTGAAGACTGCAATATGGCCTTGGAAAAACGATTGGTCCGCAACTTCTAGACGGGTTAGTCTTATACTCAATATCGCAATCTTTTTCTTTCGAGTTATATTGATGTCCAGTAAATACTAGTATTCAATAGTAATGGAATAAGTTCTCAAAAAAAATTAAAAAAAATAGTGATGGAATAGATTGGGTTTGGGCGACTTTTTTCTTTTATTGATTAAGCATTCAACAAAACCATTAACGACTACTACTTACATCCTATAAAAATTATTCAATTTTTGCTTTACACAAAGATTAATAAATCAATTAATGTGTTATATTTTAAATATAATAGACCTATATGTCTCTATCACATAATAAATGATAGGAGTATGTTTGGAAAAAAATATATTAAATGTTGTATTTGTTTTCTAAATGAATTTTTTTTATGAGACAATTTGTTTTCAATAAGTGAACTTTTTTTTTATGGAACAGAGATAGTAATCTATATTTATCTCAATTCTACTCATATCAAAATAAGATAGAAAACGGTTCACTTCTTGAACCAACGTGCAAAACAACAAGCTCGACATGTACCACCAGGGGCGGACGCAGGATCCCGGGCGACGGGACGATAATTCTAATTTTTTATTGCAATCAAATAAATATATAGTAGTGTTTTTTTTTCCGTCCCTATAATTCAAAAAAAAACACTACTATATATCGTAAAAAAACACGATTATACATTTCGCTTTATATGATAAAGAAAACTACATATCGCATTATCGAAAAACATACACCTTCTACTTTTATCAATAAAGATTTTAAAACACTACAAATAATGTTTTTCAAGAAAATCAATATTCCGAAAACCAATTAATATTTTTAAAATGTATCACTTCGACAATAGCTATATATATTTTTTTTTTTTATACGATAAAAGTTTTATGTCAAAGTAACAGATTATTTTAGATCATAGGGCGAATATTAGCATATATAGCAGTATATTATCTGGATCCGAGGGGCGAGTACATCCGCCCCTTTGTACCACTAATCTTCTAGTAAAGGACAAGCAAGAAGATAGATTAGTTGTTTTATAATATAAGTCTTTGTAGAATTTTACACAAACCAGAAAAGCATAAAATTATATAAATTTTAAACCAAAAAGTCTAGAATAATTTAAGGTAGCTGTTGATTATAAGTAACATGAGAAAATAAGGTAATATTTATGCTTCATTTATATGTTTTTGGATACGTAATTATATTTTTTTAATAAAAACCTTGAACATGAGACCAAAAGAATATTATAAAAAATAACAACAAAATCAAACAACCCGAATGATGCATTTCGATTGTTGAACTACTATGGAATGAGATAAAAATTTGATAAAAGTGAAAATAAACGTGATTAATTACATTCCTACAATTGACACGTGATGGAATGAAACGTACGAAATTCTATAGTATATGACAAGTGATATGGTGGGTGATAGTGGTGCGTGATGACGAGTGTGGCATGGTGGGTGACATCGGATGGTATGAGGTGTGCGTGGTGGTGATGGTAGTGACGGTGTAGGGTGGTGGGTGGTGACGAAATAATTTTTAGCCGTAGAATAATTTTTTTACGGAAAATATTTTTCTATAGGTAAAATGTAGAGTTTTCTTTCGGTCCGTAATTATTTTTTTAAGTAGAATAAATTTTTTACGGTGTCTAAAATATACATATATATAGGTAATAATTTTTTTTTTCGTACATAAATCCGCCCCTGGTGGTGACGATGCCAGGCGGAATGGATGGTGGGGTAGGTGGTGGCGGCAGGGTGAATGATTATTATTTGCACCACAATTGTTCTATTCGTAGTCTCCCACCTTATTTTGACATAATCGACCCTATGAATTTCGAATCTACAGCCAACCTCCGACTTCTGCAGAGTCGATTTAGGATCAACACTGCGAATGTCGTATGTTGGCTATAAACTCAACTTTCACAGGGTCGATTGCACTGTAGTGCAATGTAGTGTGGTACTCCCTCCGTCCCATATTATAATGTCTTTTGGCTTTTTTCACACAGTTTAAAAAACCTCATAATTGAGTTACTTTTTAACATTTCAAGGCAAAACATTATAATATTGCGTTTATTTTCGTTAGAGTTTTTTTCGGAGTTTTTTTATATCACTTCACCCATCATATCTTTCAATACTCTTACCAATTATTTCTTCAACTGGATGTGAAGAAGTAGGCCATTATCCCGGCAATAATGAGCCAAGCTAGTATTTGCGGTGACATCTATTTCGTCCATCCGTCTCAATAACAATTGGGGGTCATAAATAAAAAAATATTAAATCATCTCTAATCATTTCACTTTTTCAACTTTATAACCTTTTTATCATTATTTTATTTATTATACTACTTTATGTCACTAATCATTTCATAATCTACATAAATTTCAAAAAATATTTTAACTGTATAATAATTACTTCAATCACTTTATCAAAAAAACTCCAAAAAAAACTCCAACTCAAAACAAACGGAGATTGTTTTTTATGAGTGACTTATAATATTGCACTGTTTATTGTAAAATTGAAAACAATGCATTTAACATTGACTTGGGAACAGAGAAAGTCTTATATTATAAGACAAAACAAAAAAGCTAAAAAAACTCTGTATTACGGGACAGTGGAAATACATAAATAGAGTCGTTGTGGTGCAAATAAAATCTACTCTCTCCGTTCCTAATTATATGTCGCGTTTGAGAAAAACATAGATTAAAAAAGTGATTTATTGTGTTGACTTTCATTACAAAGTACTAAAAAAATCTTGAAAAGTGTAGTGGTATATTGAATATGAAAAATTGATTGGTTGAATGGGCCTATAAAGTTGAAAAGTAATATTGAAAAGCGAAAATAGTACTACGACATATAAAAATTAAATTTTAATTTTGTCAACTACGACATATAAATAAGAACTGATGAGTATATAACTATTGCACTGTCCATATATGGTTACTGAGGCCGTGAGTATCCACCCATCCATATCATCGATGTAAAACACAATTATCCGTCGATAATATAAATGGAGAAAACGCTCGCCCCGTCGGTGAAATTAGTTGTGGTTATCGACGGTTAGAGATTATCATCCGTCGATATATAAACAATAAACAAAATTACATGTCAATTTTATTTACGGGTTAACTTATAAAAAATATCAGATAAAACAAAGTTGAAAAAATCTCTATATATCGTATTTTCATTTTTTTTTTTTGATGCGTATTTTCAAATTTAGCTTGATAGTATGCCACACATTAACTAAAAATCAAAATGAAAAAGAAAAAACCCGATCCGGTAGTACTGTTTTTGCCCTTTATGAAACGGATCCGGAGCAGCATATTAACTTACAAGCGCGTTATATAACGCGTTAACCGTCCCGGAATACCGTATAAATATTCGAACCCAAATCCCAACAGCCGTACAATAAAAATATATTTTATTTTAGTCTTTTCCGGTTTTGCTATTTCCTTAGTTTCTTCCTCGGCGAAACTGTTTCGTTCATGGCGGAAACTCAGAACCATAGCGAATCGACGGGAAAGGCAGCAGTCAAAAGCAACCAAACCATGAAGGATCAAGTAACGAAGGTATTCAACAAGTTCGATACCAACGGCGACGGGAAAATTTCGATGTCTGATCTCGGTTTGATTCTGGAAAAGCTCGGTTCCAAAACCTCGCCGGAAGAACTGAAGGGAATAATGGCGGAGATCGACACAGACGGCGACGGTTTCATCGATTTGAAAGAGTTCGAAACCTTCTATTTATCCGGCAACGGAGGGAAGGAGACGAACGATCAGGAGCTTCGCGATGCTTTCAATTTGTACGATAAGGATAAGAATGGTAAGATCTGCGTTAATGAGTTGCACTCGGTGTTGAAGAGTCTCGGTGAGAAGTGTTCTGTTAAGGACTGCCGTAGGATGATCAGCTCCGTCGACGTGGACGGCGACGGTTGTGTCAACTTTGAGGAGTTCAAAAAGATGATGTCAATCTGAATTTCCCCGTGTTTCCATCTCCTCCGCCGTCAGCATCAACTTCACGGTTAGCAATTTAGGTAGCTCTCTATTAGGTCTCTCTATCGATCATAATTTTAGATTTAGTTTTCCTCTTTTTGGTGTTTTTATTTTATTTTTATTATTTTAAAATAAAATAAAAAAAAAGTAAAAACATGAAATCGAGAAGTTTCTGGCAGTTCCGATTCTATAGGGGAGAGCATTGATTATCGGAGCAGCAACCGGAAATACTGCGGTGTCGGTTTTGAATGCTTTGCAATTGCAGTTAATATTTGCCATGTGAATAGGAATAGGCTACTTTTACTTTCTCTGAATACGCGTTTTTCTCCTTCTTTTGGCTATTGGGGTGTTCGTTAAAGCGTCTACGTGACTACGACCTTCTTTTCCGGTGATTGAGGCTATCTATTTTTTATTTTTTTATTTTTCTGTTTTTAGCCAGTTATAACGCGTAAACTGATATCTTCATTTAAAATTTGTTAAATTTCGGTCGAGATTTTTTTCATATGTTTGCCTGCCAAGTATCCTAAGCAATATTGAGATATTTTGCTAACTGAATTATACTACTAACCTCTAAAACATGATTAAAATGCAATAAAATAAATCAATTTATTATACATTCATATGTGGTTTTTTTTCCTTTCCCTTTTCCTATTTAATTTGTTTATTTATAAAACATTTCAAATGAAGTTGTTTAATCGGTTTGACTTTCTTATTTGATTTGTCTTGCAACATGACTTTTTCTTCAATTTATATCATTTCTTTTTGTCAAAGCATTAACTTATTATATAAAATCAAGTTTGATTAATGCTCCATATTATTTCCTTGTATATCTAATAGGCTTTTCTGGTATATGAACTTTTTATTTAACTCCTTTCTCGGTTACATAATCTTTACTCGTAAAAAAAAAAAAAACGTTTAACACGTGACTTTTTTCTCAAAATAAACATTATCAAAAAGAAAAACATTTAGATTGACATTTATGTAAAAGCCCAATATCAATCTGAAGGCTCTTTTTCGGGTTTGACATATCAGCCATGATATCCGACATATACAAACAGTAACTTCGACTTTCCATCTTATACACTCTGTGCTAGATATCCTTTATGCAACATTAGGGAGATCCACATGCTATATTTTACTGATTTTGTTGTTTCCCCTTTGTTTTATTGTGTACTAATATGAGGACCAATAGGAATAGGGTTCTCGGTCTAATCATTTCGCACATTCATAAGTCGGGCTGAGTCGATCTTCAATCCAGCTCGTCTCATGCCTTAACGATATTTATCATTGGTTAGGCAACGAGATTCAACCCGCCTTTTATAGGCCGGCACGAAGCACTGTGGTCGATCTATTTGCCCCTAGCTCGCAGTCCGCTCAGCTCGGACCAAGCCTGTTTGACCGGGCAACAAAATTTAATGCACGGCGGTTACATGTGAGTAACCTGCTACGGTTATTACGGAGCTTGGAAAATCAGACACTGCCACATAGTTAAACACGTTTAGTTATGCCTTAATTACATTCATTGTAACTGTCGACTTTTAGCCCTATAAATAGCAGTATATGTACCCCGAAAGGGACAACTCAAGTCATTAATACCAAACGCATACAACATCTACCAATTTGTCTGACTATCGAGCTCGCCTCTTTTCATATTATTTTCATATATTTTTTTTAGCACCACCGCATGCATACCGGAAAAATCACCCTCTTTTCTGCTTTATAGTCTTCATATTATTTTCATATTTTTCTTTAGCACCACCGCATGCTTATCTGCGTTTACCATGTCATCTATTAACATAATTGAAAAAGTTGTAGTGCTTATGATGTTGTCAGAAAAATCAGGTTTGCGGTATATATCTTTTGAGGTGGATATCTAGCTATAAAAAGTGTATTTTAGTGGTGTTTTCCGGTGGTGCTCGGCGGCGGTGTAGGATTCCGGCGGTGGTGTTTTATTAGAGAAGAGGACGGGGGCAATTTGGCTTTGCCATATGTTTTATATCAATTTTGCCCATGCTTAATGAAGTTACATAGCTCCCCTATTTATAGGGGGAGCCACCGACTAAAGTCGGTTTAATTACAAATGAGGACATACAGTACGAAATAGATATTTATCTACAGTAACGGGCTCGTAGTGGAGCCGATAGGTCGCGGTCCTGATGGCCTCGCTGACCGTTGTATCCGTTATACCATTGTCTCGCTGGACTTGAGGTAGCTCTTCCTCTAAATGTTATGATCGAGGTCGCTGGCGAACCCGTTTATCGAATGAGATCGCGTGTCGGCCCCCTAATCCCCTTTTGTCGTCGCACAAGGTTGAGGCGGCTGTAATTTGGCTTGCGAGCTCGCGGGCAGAAATGGCCGGTGGCCTCATCCACTAATGTCGGTGGCTGGTCGGACCCGAATAAGGATCCGCGGACCTAAGTACGATTTAGGTACATCAATGGCCCCATACTCCGTCCCTTAATCATTTTCTTGAAATGTTCGGCGGGGAGTAATAGTCTGTTTGCGGATCCGTTGCCTTGAAATACTGTGATGGCTCGCTGTTGTGGAGGATCGCCTATTAGCTTTGCCTAAGTGCCGTACTCTTAGTAGGTCTTTTCTCTGCTTGCATGTCGTTGATTAATCTAGCCTTTGGTGGCTTGAGAGCTTTGTCTTGTAGAGGGCTCGCTCGAAGACGAGTTCCAAAATATGATGCCGACCTAAAGGTCGGTCTTACAAGAAGGTTCGCTCGTAGGCGAATTCCAAATATGATGCCGACCTAGAGGTCGGTCTTATAAAGTGCTCGCTCAAAGGCGAGTTCCAAAATATGATGCCGAGCTGGAGTCGGGCTTATAGAAGATGCTCGAGGCGAGCTCAAAATATTATGCCGAGCTGGAGTCGGGCTTAGAGTGTCGATACTGTTTATCGGGCTTAGAGTGCCGATACTGTTTATCGGGCTTGAACTGGTGTTGGTGAAAACCACCAGCTATGTGCTGCGCATTGGAGCGGACAGGCTTAATCGCCGATAACGTTCTATCGGGCTTGAATCAGTGTTTGTATCGCGTAGCGAATTACCGATTATATGTTGTGCATTGTAGCGGACAGGCTTAGATGCCGATAACGTTCTATCGGGCTTAGGTTGCCGACAACGCTCTGTCGGGCTTAAAGTGCCGTGCATGAAGCGACGGGCTTAGATGACGATAACGCTCTATCGGGCTTAAAGTGCTATGCATGAAGCGACGGGCTTTTCATTGTAGAGAAATCCATGTTGATAGCGAGCATGTAGCAGCGAGCTCGTAATAAGATAACTTGTAATAAATGAGATCGCTGATATGGAGCTTGTAATAAATGTTTATTTTGTTTTTGTGACGATTTTCCCAAAGTATTTTTGAGCTCGCGCCTTTATTCTTTTGCTCGAAATATTCCATCATTTTCGAGTCCGCTATTTGGGTTCGACGTATCCGTGTATGTATACATATATATATACGGCCCCATTGTTTTTGGCGAGGTCGAGGACGTTAAAGCGTCGAACTTGCTAAAAATAATTAAATTGAAAGCCTTACTTGTTTCTGTTGAGCTCGATGACTGAATTAAAAATCCGATGTGCGGCCCCCTTGTTTTCGGTGAGATTGAGGGCGCTAAAGCGTCGAACTTGCTAAAAATAATTAAATTGAAGTCTGACTTGAACTTGATAACTGAATCGAAAAATTCCGATGTGTGGCCCCCTTGTTTTAAGCAAGGTCGTTGCAGGCTTGGTTGAAATAAATGTCGAATTTGAGTCGTTCCTGATTGTTTGAAAATTTCCACCTCTGGCCCCCTTGTTTTGGACAAGATTGAGATTCGAGTAACTTGTCCGAAACGAATGTTGAGGTCGAACTTAGAGCTGGCCGATGGGTCGGACTTAGAGCTTGCCGACCGAGATCGGACTTGGAGCTGGCCGATGGATCCTTGTATGAATCATTCAACTAGAAGCGAGCTAATGAATAGTACAAAAGATAGCTCTACCCTTCATCTATAGTGAGGTGAGTTTCCAAAAACGAGATAACTCGACCCATCACGTCCGGTAGTGAGTTCCCAATAATGAAGCATAATTATTCGAGTCGTAAAAACGAGAATAAATTTCAACGAAGGTTCGTACCTTGAGAGGTTGCAATAAGAGAGCTCGTTGTTGGAGGGTTTACGACCCGGCAACCTGGTGAGCTCGATCACTGCGAGCTCGATCTCTGGCAAGCCGACAAG
Source organism: Gentiana straminea (assembly GCA_036785695.1). Classification (NCBI taxonomy): domain Eukaryota; kingdom Viridiplantae; phylum Streptophyta; class Magnoliopsida; order Gentianales; family Gentianaceae; genus Gentiana; species Gentiana straminea. Next base: position 6,640,671 of record JAVUPR010000314.1, on the reverse strand, counting down.
CTCGATTTGGGCGAGCTCGTTCCCGGTGAATCACTGGATGAAGATCTTAGTTCCAAAGCAATGGCTGAATTCGAAGAAGCCTATCTTGTAATATTCATCCTCTTCATCTTCTATATTCATCATCTTCAAAATCATTCAAGTTTAGGATCTGACCATAAAGATGCTGACCCATTCCTCAAATTAATACTTTTGATTCACGGTTTAGAGGAACCCATTCTTCTTGGTTCATCTCGAGTAAGCACTCGGTGACATCCCGGAGGGAGTCAAACGGAGAGGACTCCGACATGGAGGTATAAAGCAACGGTGTTAATGGCTTTGCTAGCTCTTCTTTGGAGGTGGGCATTGAAAGACTGGAGCTGTGGACCGGCGGATGAGTGTTCAGCCTTTTTTTTTTTTTTTTTTTTTTTTTTTTTTTGCTAAATCGGCTGCACCTTTATTTTCTTGTGCAAAAATTGTTTCAATGATGGAAAGTATTCCAAAAGCAAGAAATCAAGAGTCTCTAAATTACTAAGCATTAACTTGATCAAATTTCAAACCACCGAAAGAGTTTCAAAAGCTTCCTTTGTGAACAAAGGTAAGTAGATGCGTGATACACGGCGCAAGAATATTTCAACAGAGAAGCATACCTCTCTTGTACTCCATTGTTATTAGCTCAGTAAATGAAGAATTTTGAGAAATGGGGTTTAGTCTCACCTTCTTCCTCTGCCATTTTTTGTTTCCTCATCACAGAATCGGACCCAAATATGCTCATTAATTTGGAAACCCTTCTCAACTAATTGTGGCGGATGTAGATCTTGATGTAGATCCAACCGGAAAATCGAAAAAAGGATAGATTTTGGGTCGCCGGAGATTCTAGATCTCGCCGGAAAACTGCTGAAATTGTCGAGTTCCCGGTAACGGAGTCAACTGATGTTGTCAGAAAAATCAGGTTTGCGGTATATATCTTTTGAGGTGGATTTCTAGCTATAAAAAGTGTATTTTAGTGGTGTTTTCCGGTGGTGCTCGGCGGCGGTGTAGGATTCCGGCGGTGGTGTTTTATTAGAGAAAAGGACAGGGGCAATTTGGCTTTGCCATATGTTTTATATCAATTTTGCCCATGCTTAATGAAGTTACATAGCTCCCCTATTTATAGGGGGAATGACCGACCGAAAAGTCGGTTTAATTACAAATGAGGACATACGATCACAAATAGATATTTATCTACGCAACGGGCCGTAGTGGAGCCGATAGGTCGCGGTCCCGATGGCCTCGCCGACCGTTGTATCCGTTATACCATTGTCTCGCCGGACTCGGCGGTAGCTCTTCCTCTAAATGTTATGATCGAGGTCGCTGGCGGACTCGTTTATCGAATGAGATCGCGTGTCGGCCCCCTAATCCCCTTTTGTCGTCGCACAAGGTTGAGGGCTTGAAATGGATCCGAAGGCTTGCGGCTCTAATTTGGCTTGCGAGCTCGCGGGCAGAAATGGCCGGTGGCCTCATCCACTAATGTCGGTGGCTGGTCGGACCCAAATAAGGATCCGCGGACCTAAGTACGATTTAGGTACATCAGCGTCGTATTTCTACTTCCTACGCAAGCCTCTTCGCTATATCTTTGCCCATTCCACAGCTTATATCTCTTCGCCTATTTCGTGTATTTTTTTATCTTCCTTTTCCTCGAAATGAGAAAGAAGATGGTACACTTGAATTGTATTATTTAAGTGCTTATTGCTTGCCAAAAATCCTACCGGAAAAATCACCAATTTGTAGACTATCGAGCTCGTCTCTTTTCTGCTTTATAGTCTTCATATTATTTTCATATATTTTTTTTAGCACCACCGCATGCTTACCGGAAAAATCACACACTTCCGCTAGATATCAACCGTTAAATTCACTCAAACCCGATTGTTATACGTCAGACCGTATCAACAGTAATAATTCACTTATCCGATTTACAAAACAATTTAAGATAATAGAACCTATGTAACTACTTGAAACTTGTTTAATAATGCATATAACACGTCTAACTACATATTTTCTTACAATGTCGCATTATTGTCAAGTTTACGTGTTGCATACATTTTGAGACAACACACCTTTAATCGATGTTTTGTAAACTTACCCAACAATAATATTCAACGGTACAATGCATGATACTACATATGGTTCAAAATATAAATCATTTTAGGATTTTTCACACAGATTAAGGAGGTGGTTGAATATCATTAATTTGAAAGATAATGTCTAAAATACATCTTGACTGTCATTAATGCAATAGTTGTTGAGTAATGAAAAGTTGTTGGATTCATAATAAATTAGGGGTAAGATGGAGAAATGAGCAATAAATGTTGTATTGGTAATGAAGAATTACTTGTATTGTGGGACAATTCAAAAAATATAAGATGACTTATATTTTGAAACGGATATAGTATTATCATATATGATGAAGGCACGGTGCAATATGAGTAATATGGCTAGCTATACATCCAATATTCCTTATACACCACTGTATTTCGTAATGTATGCCGTTCAGAACTTATATAATACAATTAGTCACATGGTCAACATGATATGGGGATCATAGTACTTCACATAGTAGATTGCGGGCTAATAATTATACTTTACTAAAAATATTTGAAAACATAGATATTGCATAAGAGGACGTACGAGGACATATGGAATTGATCTACATGAGCATACAAAAGTTCATATGAACTACTAACTCCAAATCTCAACTACGCTTGTAAATAACGTACATAAACAAGTTCGCAAAATATTTTCACAACTATTTTTACTTCTAAAATATTATACAGACACATAATAGATTAAAAAGCATATTCAGAAGAATCTCACTTTCCAGGTGCGGAATCAAGGTTATCGGGCGCGACTTCATCCGTTCGGCACTCTGTCAGCAATTACTACCTCCGTTCCATAAAAAATGTCAACTTTTTAAAAATGGATTTTTTCCAAACATACCCATGTATACCATTTAATGTTTGTAGTACTATTATCCCCTGGATATGACCTAGTGGTGAGGAGCAGTGTGTTATAATGACAGCTGGACCCTAAGCTGGAGGTCAGCGGTTCGATTCCCGTAAAAGGGATTGATTTCCGATTGATAACACCCTTCAGCGATGGGGAACCAAAGAAACCCCCGACTCGAGCTTTCAGGTTACGATTAACCTCTCCCACATTCCTGTGGGATCGGGGGTGGGGGGCCTTCATGGTTAGGGTATAACCATTATGTTTGTAGTACTATTTTCATATTTCAAAACAATCATTTATTATGAAATATGAGTATATAGTCTATTAATATTTAAAATACAATACATTAATTGTTTTCTTAATCCGTGTGCATCATAAGAATACAAACTTTAAAAACAGAACCACAATCTATCATCAAACTATGAAATCCCACGAAGAAAATTACATATCTTACGTCAGATGTATAAGAAACACAACTTAAACTGAAACGGGAAAAGAAGGTAGAAAAGAACGAATTTTACCTTGAAACTATGAAACATAAAGTGTCATCATGAAAATAACAAATTTCATCATGAAATATAGAAAAGAACGAATTTTACCTTGAAACTACGAAACATAAAGCGACATCATGTCCTCATTATCTAATTCTTCAATCTGAGCACTCAAATCTTAAACACATAACAGCAAAACGACCATAATGTATGTTCAACAAAAGTTAACTCGCAAGCACGGGCTGCTTGTTGGCGGCCGCGAGACGGTCAACGAGAAAATGATGCTAAATTGTGAAGTCTAGCTTATTTAGTAAATTGCGGTAGTCAATCCATTTGTGTAATTCTCTACGTACAGCGAAGCATTTTTAGTGGCTGTTTGAGTTCTCTTGTGTTGGGAAATGAAGTTTCTTTTTTTTTTTTTTTAGAGAAACATTCAATTTTATTTCATCCGAAAAGAGAATTCTTTACAGGTTGCGCGCACAAGAAAAACAAAAAAGACTAGCACACTACATCAAGTGTAACGGCAACTAAAACATTAGCAAGATCAAGAGGGTTAGAGATTCCAGGCAAGCTTGAGATTTCTGACTCTCTGAACCATTTGTGAAAGCAAGATTTGCAAGGGCAGACATTCCGCTTGTGAGTCATGCACTAATTTATTTCTCCAGTATCAATGTAACGCCCCGCTCCCGGATACCGAGCCCTTATCCGGAAGAGAAACGTTCGACGCGTATAGCATTAAATAAATCTAATATTATACGCAAACCTCTACGTCATCGTATCAAATAAAAGCAAACAGAAGCTAAAAGGACTCGGGTAAAAACATAAATGCTACTATGAATAGAAAGTAACCATACTAAAGATTGATAGTTAAACTACAACGACGAAAAATCCAAAGACTTATACAATACGAAGTCTTAAAAGTAGAAGTACAACAAGTCTAAGAAACGAAATACAACTAGTCTAGTACAACCTTTATAAAGGAACAAACTAAAATATTCGCTAAGACTTCAAGTCTTCAAAAGCCGTCATCTACACTTGGTCAACCTGTTCGTCTTCTCACCCTTCAACGCATACAAAATAAAATGCAAAGGAGGTAAGTACAAAGTACTTAGTAAAAGTGAGAAGCTAATGAATAACTAAGTTATACAACGAAAGGTTCTATTATTATTATTATTAAATTTCCTTTATGAGACCGACTCAATCTAGGGTTCACTTCATGTCCATCAACATGAATTGACTAAACGTTTCTAACATAACTTATCTTTGTTACAACCGCACTCAAGGGGACTACGCATATCCACCTTTAGGATATTCTTGGCAACATATTAGTGGATCACACCAATATCCACGAAGTCAAGAATAGGTAGACTCCGATAGTGCGCACGTTGCGGTGAAGTTCCTCCACTGCCATTTAGCCGTTTATAGGCCAACAACGTTGTTCGCTTTATCTGCTAGCACACACATCGCGATATGGACTGGTGCCTATCCAAGAGAGACATGTTGTTTAATCTTTTACTAGCCACGTACGTATTTATTAAATTATTAGCTAACCACCTAAGTGTTTTCAATTAATCTCCTCACACATACTACTCTCTTCCTAGACCACTAAACACGGACAAGTCCTAGCAAATACACAGACATTGATGAACTTTAGTTCATCAAAGCACAAGCCTATCATGCTCTTCCGACGGATCCGAACTTCAACTCCCTTTAAGAGTACATTCAGTGTTTTAACTAAACGAATCATAAGCTCAATTCAGGCTTGTTTATGTTTAATTAATGTTATCAGATCATATTATAACATTTAACATCTGATTAAAAAGCTTAAACAACATTTAAGTAAAACTGGGGCAATGCGTGCGCATTAGCTGGAATGCGTACGCATCCCCTACTTCTGAAACCTGCTGAACCTTACTGTTTGATCAATGCATGCGCATTGCTCTGAATGCGTACACAAGAATGTAAAGTCTCACATCGGTAAAATAAGAGAATGTTCACCCCATATAAGTGTGAGACATAAATGTCTTGTCAACTCGGGTTAGCCCTTTTAGACCAAGCGAGGACGGCGGTCTAAGCAGTTGACCGGACCATTTATGACTCATTTAGTGCCTCCAGGCCCGGGGTCTGGGGGCGTTACAGAATGGTATCAAATCCGACTATCAGACGGAACTATGCGCTGCACCGTACAAGAAGATGGTGTAAGGATGGCCTCTAGTTACCTCTGGTAGGGACGATCCAGAAACAGTCTCGGCCGTTCTGGCGAGGACGCCAGTCCCTTATAAGGGGGTGAATGTAAAGTCCCACATCGGTAAAATAAGAGAATGCTCACCCCTATATAAGTGTGAGACATAAATGTCTTGTCAACTCGGGTTAGCCCTTTTAGACCAAGCGAGGACGGCGGTCTAAGCAGTTGACCGGATCATTTATGACTCATTTAGCGCTACCAGGCCCGGGGTCTGGGGGCGTTACAACCAAGCTGAGTAGACCACATCACGGAAAACGTAAGGCCAATCCTTATGATCGTTTCAGGGGGGAAACATTAGCTTTTAGCCAAGCATGTATGTCGGTGGCGGGAAAAAAGGCACCTCTATGCTGAGGGTGAATCATAAGGTGCCAATAATTCTTGGTCCATCTGCAATCTCTTACCGCATGCATGGTGGACTCGGTGTGTTGATTGCAGAGAGGACAGATAGAAGAGTCTGTGATCATACGTCTGTTAAGAAACTCATGGTAGGAAGAGCATCGTGCTTAATAAGCCAGAGATGGTAGTTGTACCGCAATGGGCCCTTGAGTTTCTTTACTTTCCGTTCTTTAAGGTTTTGAAAAACTAAATTGTACCTTCAAAAAAAAAAAAAAAAAAAAAAACTAAATTGATTTAATTGTTTTGTAATCAAAAGTAGGGATAAAAATGAAGAAAAAAAAAAGCAATAAATATTGCGTTGGTATTTTAAAATTACAGATAAATATAAACTTCAAATTTGGCATTTAAAAAAAAAAAAAGTACATTGATCTAACTAGATATATGAGTTAACAGTAGTTTTATGGTGGTCTTGGACCAAATGTTTGGACCACCATGTCATCATGTTGATAAAATATCATTGGTTGCTTATTTTTACAGAGAGGCGTGCAAAAGAAATACCTTAAATTCTATTGGTTGGCACACCAAGTAGGATTTAGTCCTGGACCATAGTAAAATTTGTGATGAGCTAGAAGCCATATTCTTTTCTCCGTGTCTTTTCTCTCTAAATACATACTATCCCGTCCCATAAAAAGTGTCATCTCTTTTAAACTGAATTGTCTCATAAAAAATATTCATTTAGAAAAACAATATATCATTTAATGCATTTTTTCCAAACACACATCAATCATAACATTTAATGTTTGTATATTTATTTCATATTCCAAAACAACATTTATCATTTGATAGAGTATATATGTTCATCACTACTTAAAATATAACATATTAATTATTTTTTTAATCTTTTGCACCACAAAAAGTGGATTTTTTTGTGGGAGGGATCATGGAGGTAGTATTTTGCTACTCTCTCCGTCGTGCAATATAAGTCATTTTAAGTTTTTTGTGGTGTCCCAAAATATAATTCTTTCTCACAACTCAATTCAATATTAAATGCATTGTTTTCACTTTCATATTAAACTATGCAAATACTATATGTCACTTTCAAAAATCAATACGATGTTTTATCTTGAAATTTTAAAAAGTAACTCAATTATTAACTTTATTAAATTGTGTGTAAAACCTATAAGGATTTATATTGCGGGGCAGAGGGAGTACTAGTTTTATAACTTGTTATTATTACGAGTTTTTCTCATTCATCTCAGAGGACTCCTACATCAAAAAAAGGCACAGATGTTCTCACTCGACAAATGTCGACATTAACATAAAATAAAATATAATAACAAGAATTATGAAATAAATTTTTTTAAAAAAAGGGAAAAACTCAGAGAGAAAGGAGTGGGCGATCGACCTTATTCGAATTGAAGCAATATTGGCTAGCAACGGTTGATCACTTGATTGATTTCTTGATAATCACAAGAAAGAAACGCATGAAGAAGATCCTAATAATAGATGGTCATCACGTCTGTGAACTTGTCCAACGCACGGAAACAAACAGCTTCATGTACAACTCATCTCCACTAAAGATCAAATTGCAGATATTAGAGCATCTTTGCAGTGCAAAATAAATAAATAAAATCTTTATTTTGCTAAAGCTTTAATATCAATGGGATCAGATGTTGGCACTTATCCACTACGTTATGATAAAGTTCAGACATTGTTTTTTTTAAAAGCCTCTAAAAAAAACCATATATATCCTCACACATAGGCTCACATTTGCCGAATATTTTAGAATAGGCTCACGTTTGCGTATTTTAGAAGTACGTACGTGTTGAAGTATATAAAATATTAATTAACTACAGTAACAACTGCTGCTACTTCAGTGTACAAGTGTGAAGCCAAAACATCTCTGAGGCATTTGGTCAAACATTTCAGTAGAAAAACAGTTGGGGTGGTTAAGTTGTTGTTAGGAGTAATTGAGCTGTTAATTAGGAAGTTAACTGCTCCTTAGGTATATATATAGCTGCTATTCAGGTAGAATCAGCATTCAATTGTACAATTCTACGCATTATTATATGATTTCAATGAATAAAACTTCCAAACTCTCTTGTTCTTCTTCATAGCAACACAATGTTCTTTTTACTTCGTTTTCCATTTTTGGATTCTTAGTGTTAAGAATTCTTCAAATTATGTGCTGAAATATATAAAATGTTAATTTTTTACCTTTCCATCAGTTTAAGCTGTTGGGGATATATGGTAATTCAACAAGTGTCAACGAATTGACACAAAGTAAGATCAATTGATTGGTATGGTTTCACCGTGATAATGTGTACAAATGTGTTGTGTTGCATAGACATAGCTATACGTGGGTTGAGGGGCTAAGACCATGCGGCAAATAATTCTACACCAAAAATCCTATAAAATCAAGTCAACTCATCAAAATATCTTTACTCTAGCCATCCATTTGTCCCGATATAATCCATATCAGCCCGCACGAGTTTAAATTTATGTCTCCGTCATTGTTGTGCTGTTAAGCCCTATAGATAATGACAAGTAGAAGCTCATAATTTGTTTAGATTAAGTTGTTTAGGTTTTACTTATCATAGAGTATGTGAATAGATCCCTTTCTTAATATCTTACTGTATATATACACATTGTAATCGATCCTTCAAGTATTATTACTAATACAATTATTTCTAACTCTTCAATTATTCCTCTTTCTCCTTGTCATTTCCCACATTGAATATGTGTGATTAAATGAGTAAGATATAAGATTGATAAATGATAAATTTGGTAATTTAGGTTAATCTTTTAAGGACACATAGTGAATCGGGTTGAAAGTGAAGTCGCCAAAAACTGACAGAATTCTCTCGAAACCAATTCACTTGAGTGAGACTGAGGAGAGTGGAATTTCGTGTGTTGGATAAAAGGTCAAACGAAATGATTGTTTAGTCACTCAGATATGAGGCGAAACCACGTGTGTAGGGATGAAAGATCAAACGAAAACGATCGTCTAGTCATTCACATGTATGAGGCGAAACCAATTTACTTGAGTGAGACAGAGGAGATTGGAATTCAGGTTGGAAGTGAAAGTCTCAAAAAACTGGCAAAATACTCTCGAAACAATTCACTTGAATGAGATAGAGGAGAGGTGAAATTTCGTGTGTAGGTTTGAAAGATCAAACGAAAACAATTGACTAGAATTCACTTGAATGAGATAGTGGAATGTGGAATTTCGTGCATATGGATGCAAAGGTTAAACAAAAACGATTGTCTAGTCACTAAGACGTGAGGCGAAATCAATTCACTTGAGTGAGTGAGACACAAGAGAGTGAAATTTAGTATGTAGGGATGAAAATTTAAAAAAAAACGAATATCTAGTCACTAAGATTTGATGTTGAGACATGTGGTAATGTTTATTTTTTTTATTTTAAATAAGTTTCGAACCCTGGTCTGTAAGACATATGGTAACTTAAAATAAAAGAAAATAATATGTGCACTACACAGTTTGATAAAAATGTAGGATCATATTAAATATATCTTATCAATAATCAATGCATAAAAGTGTGTAGTGAATGTTAGTGTAGATATTATGAAGTGGAGGTATAACACCCTAGAGATATAACATAACATATGCATACACGACCAAATTACATACATGGTCAACATTGATAAGCGTTAAGGACATTTTTTTTTTTATAAAAAAACATTACAAACTACAATATATGTGCGGCATTTGCCAAGTCACAAAAAATCCGGCTGAATCCGGCACAGAATAACTGAAAACCAAAATGACAAAAATGAAAAAGGAAATTAAATCTCCGTATCCAGCATTTGTTTTGCCTTCTTATGAAATAATAAATCGGAAGGTTATGAACTCTCAGGCGCGTTATAAGCGTGTTAATCCTCTTTTTATTCTGTATAAATATTAAATACTCGTACCAAAATCACCGTAATCGTAGCAATTAATTATCTCTAGTTCCCTTTCTAGTCTCTGTGAAACTGTTTCATCAATGGCTGAAACACAGAAGCTTGATTCGACTGAAAAATTATCAGCCAAAAGCGATGAAAAGGTGACGAATCAAGTTTTGCAGGTGTTCAACAAGTTCGATACCAACAGCGACGGCAAAATTTCCTTGTCTGAGCTCGGTGTGATTCTGGATATGCTCGGTTCAAAAAGCTCGCCGGAAGAGGTGAAGAAGATGATGACGGAGATCGATTCAGACGGCAATGGCTTCGTCGATTTGAAAGAGTTCGAGGCGTTCTATTTAGCCAGCGGAGGTAAGGATACGAGTGATCAGGAGCTTCGCGATGCTTTTGATTTGTATGATAAGGATAAGAATGGTAAGATCTGTGTTAATGAGTTGCTGTCCATGCTGAAGAGTCTCGGTGAGAAGTGTTCCGTTAGGGATTGTCGGAAGATGATCGGCTCTGTTGACGTCGACGGCGACGGTTGTGTCAATTTTGAGGAGTTCAAAAAGATGATGGCCGGAAATTGAAGTTTCGGTTTCAATCTCCGTTCTTATTTACAGGAATTAAACACTCGCAGCAATATCGTTGTCACTAAACAATCAATTAAGTTGTAATCAACACATCCGGGACGGGATCAGCCTTCGGGCTTTTCTTGTACACCTCCGGTTAAGGCTTTCCACTTTGGTGGATCTCTAACCCAATTAAGTTGTAATCAACACATGCACTTTTGCCCTAAAAAAAACACATGTACTTTTGGATGTCTTTTTTCCTTCTTTCTTTTTTTTTTTTTTTTCTTTTCTTCAAAGTTCAACGTGAAAACGAAAATTGTTTCTGTCTACGAACCGTAAAAGACGACTTTTTTCAGTATCATAGTATAATGACAGCTTATGACTCTAACTACTAGGTTACCTGATTAATATTTTCACTCAATCTATGAGACAAGAGAATGGAGACTCTTTCGATTAGAGTTTAACCATATTTTTTTTTTGGATTAAATGAAAAAAGTGGAAATAAAAATTACGGTGGACTATAGATAGATAATGATGTAAACCTATACCAATCAACGGGCGTAAAAAAATATGTTTGTCACTCAATTCTTTTTTTAGGAAACAAGAATTTATTAATTAATATCCGTCAAAAAAGCGATCAAAACATTATCAGGAGGCAAGGTGCCCCAACATATCCGAGCAGTAACTGTCAAAGCACGTTTAGCTAAATGATGCGTCGGGACATTCACCACACGCTGAATAAAAGAAAATGAGACAAATAAAAAACTAGATATGAGAGACAAACAGTACCACAACAAACTGTTAGAAAATTAATAGTAGTGTACATGTTTGTAATTTTTAGAGATGAAGAACATGCAATTTGTAGAAACATAAATCTAAAAGATGAACACATAGCATGGAAAATTTTATTCATATATTCATAATACTACAACACATAGAACAAAAAATGCAGAAAGCAAAATGTAAACGCGAAAACTTATTGTGACTGAGGCGATTTTAGAACTCTGTCCTTCAGACATAATTGCCCCGCTTATGGTGCACACGGTTTATAGCAATACGTCTCCTAAGATACAACAGTCTACATTTCCGGATTCTTGCACTTGAATGAGGAAATCAACGAATTGATTGAGCCTTTGTTTATCTCCGACAATGCAAGTGTTTAATATTTATTTGTGCAGAGTAATGGTATGAAAAATTATGTGTTCTTTTTCATTTAGGGATGTTCTTTATATAGGCAGAGTGTGGGAGGCAATGAACAGAAACAACTGTTCAATATGACAGTTGAAGCAGTTTTCTGTCACAAACAGATGCATAAGGCCGAACTGATGCTTTCAGATTTCTGAACAGGTGCATGTTTTCCTGTTGCATTTATTCTGAATTTTAATGCTGAGCTGGTCCACAAATTTAATACTTGAGCCGAGCTGAGCCACAAGCCCGAGACCGAACTGAACTGAGGCGGCGGCCCGCGCGCGCGCTTGAACCAACAAGCATCTAAGTCCTCCCTCCTTCACAAAATTCTCTTGCCCCTTGAGGCTTGCCCTTCTATGAAACTCTCCCACTTATATAGTGAGAATCTTTAGTTTCATTATCTATGTGGGACAAATGGAACACACTTCCATTACAACACCACATAAATTACTCTATCTTTAGGCATTAATTTCTCATTCACCCGATGTCGGAATCGAGTGATTCAAAAGTCTAACATCAACTACTATTTTAGTAGTTTCCAATAATAGTTTTAGCTACCGAAAATTCATTCCATAAGTCATTCAAAATCGAACATAAAGTGGACTGTTCGCAACTTTTACGTAGACCCGGTTTGAGCTAGAAACCATTAAAGTTCCAACACAAACAACTCTAAGCCGTAAGGTCTTCTATCGGTCTGCAAAAACGCAAAAAAACACTTCAAACCATCACTCTCCACCTCTAGTCGTTGATTCTCAATAATTATGTTTTGTCACTCATTATATCTAAATAATTGTGATCGGAGCCTTACATTTTTTTATTAGATATTTTGTTCATAAATGTTGTCTATTTCACTCGGTGTATTAATTATTTTCCTATTGGTTAGAGCAACAACAATGGTCACCCAACTCCACCCAAAATAGTTTTTGAGTCCCATAAAAGCCACAGTAAGCATTGACTTCTCTTCCAACTTGAAAATTTCTCGAGCCAGGCCTTGACCCGCCGGTTCCAGGCCTAAAAAGGGACGGGTCGGGCCGGGTCCAAAAAAATGCCGGGTTGGACGGGTTTCTGGGCCAGGCCGGGCTGAAACGAGTTACGGTTCAGATTACGGGTCATTCTATATATACATTTTTTTTCTCCTATCATCAAATGAATTCGTAAAGAAATATATTTTCGAACCGTAATAAAATAATTTAGTTTTAATAGTCGATCGTACATGTAAATATAATAATAAATATTAAATTGTTACTTAGACTTTTACTATATTTATTAATTTAACAATTTTTAAAATATTACTTTCTAATCAATGCATGACATATAGTATATGTTTTCACATATATTTGAAGTACGGTTGTCGTGAAAAATTATGCAACGGTTTTGAGTAACAAATGTATTAAACATATTGTATTGTATTAAATAATTATGGCTTGTACTTTATTATAAGTTTTTTATCACATAGAATAATGTTGCCAACGTATTTTTTGTTCTCATACCGAAAAAATGAAAGAATCAAACCGATGTAGTTCTATATTAGTTTGGTGTTTTATTATTATTATATATATTTGAAATATATAGGTTTTTATGTGTAAAACATAGTAATATCACAAATAAAGAATACAATAAACTTTATTAAAACAAAATAATACAACAAATTACGTACACAACATTTAACATTAATTATAACGATCGTTTTCGATTACATTAATTTATTACAATAAAATACAATACACAAAATAATAGATACCGATTATTCATCGTAATGGCGACACTGATAAAATTAAACTAATACAACAAATACTATAGCAAGCAACGTTTAACATTAATATTACATTGATTATTCATAACGTGCTTGTAGACGTTGTTATATGTCAAATGCCACATGTCTCGACATCTATGCTCATCATGTAGATAATTTTCATATTTCTCGGGATGTCTTCTTTGTAAGTGTCGTCTAAAAGAACCAAGACCGAGTCCACGCTCATATATAAACTTTTTTTCGTAAAAGTTACAAACAGCCCATAAGTAAAATCTTCTATGCGAAAAAAGAATCGAAAAGCATTCACAATAGTCATTTCGAAATAATATATTTCGAATGTGATAAAATACACGAATATATTCAGAACAATTTCAAATCACTTTTCGAAATATATTAATTATAATATGAGAGTTAAAAGAGAATTGTGAGGAACAAAATGATGAAATGGATGTGTATTTATAGTGTTGATGATAGTTAAAAATTTAAAAATAAAAAAAATATATTATTCAAAAAAATTGAAAACTATACGTTGGGCAAAAAATATATATAAAAAAAAAGACATGCGGGCCAAGCCGGGCCGGGTTACGGTTCAGGCCGGGTTAACCGTCGGTTCCGGCCGTGTTGGTTGAACCGCCGGTTCCGGGCCGGGCCGGGCCAAATCAGAACCCGAGGCAACCCGTTGACCAGCCGGGTCAAAACCGCCAACCCGCCGGGCCAGGCCGGTTTTTGGTTCCAACCCGCCCATATGTAGGGGGGCCTTTGAAGGCATTTTGTGTGGTTAAAAAAAGTTTTTTCACTCTCCAATCTAGATATGTGCTAAAAACAATTATGTGATGATAGATAAAAAGATAAAAGTTGTTTTTAGAGGTATGTATAGAAGTTTCTTATTGGATTAAAAAATTACGGGAGGTGGGCCAGAAGGACAAGATAAGATTGAAAATGATGAAATAGAACAAGAAAAAAAGACACTGATTGAAAAGGATAAAAAACGGCGTAGATGTACATAAACACCCTTGCTTAAAAAAAATCCTTGGCGGATATTATTGTATTTTATTTTTGGAAATTTGGCATCAATATTTTCATAATTAATGATGGAGGAAAATAATTAATTCGGCAGTATTAATTTCGCAGACATTAATTCATAATTAATAATGAAGGAAAAAATTAGGGAAAAAAAATAAGGAAAATACTTAATGAATGGGTTGACAATTAGTAGTATCTTATTTACGTGTAATGTATTATAGTGATAATTACAAATCTTTTTTGATTTTAACACATTTAAATTGTCGTAACTACATACTCTTTATGTGTGTTACTACACATTTTTTTATTGGAACTACACTTAACTCATTAGTTGTTACTACATAATATCCTGCGTTAGTACATGTATTTGGTAGAGTTGTACTACATATTTTTCTACGTTAACTACATATTTTCATACGTTAAATTTAAACCTAATATAAGTTCGTACTTTATATGTAGTAACTCATGCACTAACACACATATATATTAATTTACTACTTATTAATATATCAAGTTTTTTTGGGTGTAACTACGTGTATTAGACCGTCTAATACTAATCTAATCTAATGCCTGTTACTACATGTTTTTTTGTTGTGACAACATTCTTTGTATGTGTGTTTCTACACATTTTTTCCCTGAAACAACATATAATTTATTAATTGTTACTACATATATTTTCAGTGGTACAACATGTTTCACAGGTATTACGACATTATTCTTAGGTGTAACTACATATATTTGGTTGATCTGTACTACATATTTTTCTACGTTAAATTTCAACCCAATATAAGTTTGTGCTCAACAACATGTAGTAACTTATGCACTCACACATGTGTATATTAACTTACTACTTGGTACGATATTTATACTTTTTTGGGGTGTAACTACTTGTATTAGACTGCCTAGTACTAATCTTTTTCGGTGTAGCTAGCAACAACACACACAATCGATTTCACTATACACCCAATCCACACAACGCACTTACAATGAGTAACACGTAGTCGCATCAACATCATACAATGCAGTTACACTACGTAACACGTTGTAACATCAACATCATGTAGAAAAACACATGTCGTAACACATGCCTTTTTCATCATTTAGTAACACCACTATGCACACTCTACAAGATGTAGTAGCGCATAATGTAGTAGCACAGTGACAGTCCACAAATGAAGTAACACGTATTTCACAGTGGTTTCATGAACACACTTACACGTAGTAATACCACGATGCAAACACCCTTAAGCGTAGGAACACATAATGTACACTCTAAACTCTGAACCGTTACCCCTAAACCCTGAACCCTAAACCCTAGAACCCTAAACTTTAAACCCTAAACCTTAAACCCTAAAGCTTAAGCCCTAAACCTTAAACCCTAAACCTAAACCCTAAACCTGAATCCTAAACCGGAACCCTGAACCCTAAACATGAACCCTAAACCCTAAACCTGAACCGTGAACCTAAGCCCTGAATCTGAACCCTAAACCTTAAACATGAACCATAAACCTTAAACATGAACCCTAAACCCTAAACTTGAACCCTAAACCTAAACCTAAACCTTAAACCTGGACCTTAAACCCTAACTTGAACCCTAACACTAAACCCTGATCCCTAAACCTGGAACCATAAAGCCTAAACCCTAAAACCTAAATGCACTACAAGAAAATTGAGTTTTAATGACAGGATTTCCCGTCATTAAATGGCCGATTCCTGTCATTAAAGGCCTTTAATGATGGGAAATTTCCTCTTATTCTTTGCCTCTCAGATAAAGGTAATTAATGACGGGAAAGGGTTTCCCGACATTAATTGTCTATCACATTCAATGACGGTTGTATCCCGTCATTAATCAATAATTTTAATAACGTATCATCCTGTCATTAGTGACTTTTCTCCATAATTGAATCATGATTTAACAATGAAATATCCCGTCATATAGGTTCATGTCCCGTCATAAAAAATCAATTTAATGACGACATATCCTCTTATTATATAGTACGTTCCCATCATAAATAAAAAAAAATTCCATGACGCCAAATCCTCTCATTATAGGTTCATTCCCCTCATAAAAAAACAATTTCATGACCACATATTTACTCATTATATAGTATCTGTCCCTCATAAGAACACGATCCATCAATATATACCGTATGGTAATAAAAGAAACTCACTGTGCCAAGATCTTATAATGAGTCTAAAACCAATATAATAACAAAATTCCACAAGATTGTAGCAAAAAAAAAACAATAACGTACATTAGAAGTCTACAGAATCAGAAGAGTTGTGACTTCTCAGCTACATATTTGCATATATGGCTCCATGAACATGTCGATTATCCTATAACCACCAATCCTAGGCCATCTTAAAATCTGGTTATTCAATGAAACCACTTCAAATTCAATGAAAGGTCTATAAAATAATAATAAAAAATTTAGATAAGATGTAAAACAGACATCTTAAAGTACTAACAGTCACCCTCAAAAGAAATTGCTAACAGTCTGATAGATGGCCTTTTTAACATTATATAAAGAGGGATAACGGTCCAAAGGAAGCTTTTTCATTGCAGCCGGTAGTCGACGATCAAACACTCAATATATTCTATCTTTACTAGGCCTCTTACAAAAAAGTATTTTTGTAGTCATATGCCACAGTATATAAGTTATCACTATAAGTATATGTATTTGTCTCCAGAAAAGCATAGTATATAAGTTTTTGTTTGAGCATACATAGTACTTGTTCTTACAATTAAATAAAACTTCTCAAAAACTATTTCAACTGTTAATTTTGAAAGTGCAACATTTCATCTTAATATTAATGTTTTTGCTATATCAATGAAACAATTGAATAAGGTCAACTTTAAAATCATTTTTTGGGGTTGCAACCTACTATGTGATATGTCCTCTATGTCCTAAGATGTAGCATCTGACACAAGGAAGAGTAATTTTTGAAAAATAGAAAGAAAATGTACCTTTAATAGTCAAGTGGATATCACTTTCACGCAGTCTATTGATGTATTTGACTGTTTAAAAGTCTATTCAATTGTGTAGAATAAACTTTTAAAAAGGCCGAGTCAAAAAGGTACAGTGTCATAGTACATTTTGGAAGGTCAAAATAAAAGGAGATCATTTATAGTACAACCATTAAAAAATGTTTTAATGAGTGGATGAGTTTCTACTCTCTATCACACACACATGCACACTCCTAATATGTGAAAAAGAGTGGAAATGGATGGATATAATGCATCAACTCTGTATAACTCATAAGAAAAACGGGTAAAACATGGAAGCATAACATACCCCCAAGCAAGGAGCAAGACCTTCTCATAAAAGACGGTAGACAACTCCGAGTGAGCCAAACTGATAAATCATCAAAGAATACAAAACAAAAAATGAATATAGCATCATAAAAAGCTAGAAATCGATTCATTCAAACATGAAAGTTTCATCGTATACCTTAAAGCCCAAAGATGAAGGTATGATGCAGTATTGGAGGCTGCACAAAGTACAAACTCGATAGAGTGTATCATCTGATGTACAAACACTTCACTAAAGTTGAATTCCTCATGGCGATGTCTAGCGAGTCGGGTTCGTCATCAATCATCTCATCGAGGTTCCAAGCAAACCATATGTACGACCTTGGAATCTCTCGTAAATTTTTAGTACGAGAAATGTAGAGATGCTAAATTAAACCAACTTATAAAACTTCCCTATGTACACATTTCAAAATAGGGGTGTAATCGACCGAGTTGAGTCGATACTCCCGGAGCTCAAGCTCGACTCAAATGAAATAACTCGGGCTCGAACTCGATCGTGTAATAGAAAGACAAGATCGAGCTTGACTCATTTGCTACTTGGAAATAACTCGACTCGAAATTGATCCGAGTTATAATAGACAAGATTGAACTCAACTCGTTTACAACTCGCAATTACTTGACTTGACTTGTGAGCTCGATTATCCCAACATTTGGTAAGGAGAGTTGAAATGCTTATTAACTAAGAGCCAACAACATCATTTCAAAAGATATAAAAAGAAATTATACATGAAAGACACTTGAATATAGTTATTTATACATTTCAAAACAAACAATTCATTCCTTTTTTTAGATTAGTATGTACATTACTTCCAAAATATTCTGTGGACAGCCTCTGTAAAAAAAAACCAAACATGAAAATACATATGCATAAGGTAAAATTCTTGGCCAAACAACATCTAAACAAAATAAAACTATATGCTTATTTCCTTAGGTGGGTTGCCAACTGATTCCGCTCATTGATATAAAAAAGAAGGACCAAATCATACAATCGATAAACAAAATACTACGATAACAGAATACATATTCAAGGAAGTCAAGTTTCTAGTACTGCAAAGAAAAAATAGATGGCTTGACAAAGTTTAAAGTAGACCTTAGTAAAAGCCCAAATATAGTCCTTCTTATTCAAAAAATCGACATCCGTGTACTGATTGCTGCCAATATCGACCCGTGAAAAGTGTTTTTTCTTGTAGTGTAGCAGATAATAAAATGATTGAGCAAACAACTGGACATATTATCAAACAAGTTTAGGCAAGAAAAATATTGGCCAACCTTTTCTAAAGCAAAAAAGAAACCTTGATCATATTCTAATGCAACTTTGGTAAACTCGGGCCATGATGAAAAGACACTTAACATGACAAATCAGAATGCTACTTAACAAAGAACAAAACATGACATTCCAAAATAGATCTAAGACCTGAACATAAAATCTTTTACAAGACATGAAGAAAAGAGCTGGAAGACTTAATCACATAATACTTAGTTAGCAAGGCAGACACTAAGATACACAAATCAGGTGCAAGGCTAACAGGGTAAACTGAATAAAGAACTAAACAAAACACAGCAGACAGAGGACAAAGATCTTAAGACAAGCATGCTCAACTTAACTCAGAAAAGTGTACATGTCGTGAATTAAAGTAGCGGCAAACAAGAATAACTTAGTCTCAACTCCATGGCAGCTAAAGAGCCATATACCAGACTGCTAAACCAGTTATAAACAGGCTCCTATTAGGATGTTCAAGGCATAAAACAAACTGTACACAATTTAACCACATAACATCAAGTTCAAGGCTCATACAAAGGTTCTTTTAGAAAGATTATCACGGCAAGATTAAGCATCCATTAAGCACAAAAACAACAAAGCATATAGGACTGAAATTAAATCAGATAAAAAATGGAGAACAACATATCTGAGTATTGTAAAATTCAAATAAATATGTAATACGTTTTCGTGAGAAGAAATTGCAAATAAGAAGATGAATACATAATGTAGGTTTCCGTTGTAGTGATAAGCCTTTTGAAAGACGGAGCGGATCCCATGTCCCTCTGTTTTGACCGCAGCTCATAGGTGGCCCTTCCGTCTGAGACATCTAATGGTCGAATACGATGGTGGTTGACTGATTGCCAGTAGGAGGAGGCTGTCGGAGGACAGAGGAGGCGAGAGGAGGCTGTCGGAGGACGGAGGAGGCTGGAGGAGGCTGCCAAAGGACGGGAGGCAGGATGAGGATGGAGAAGCTGGAGGAGGCGGGATGAGGGCAGGAGAAATTTAGGGTTCAATGTAGATGGTTTTTTTTAATTTCTCTGAGTGAAATGAGTTTTGTTAAGTAGAAGTAATTATTTTTTATATAATAAGAATACATAATAAATTTGGTGGGTGGGGTTTTTGTTATAAAAAAAAAACAAATAATGAGGGTATTTTTTTTAATGTATATGTAATAACGGGAAATGCGATAAATAATAACGGGAATTAAGTTTTGGTCACCATCCACATGTTTTTAGCAAGTTAATGACGGGTTTAGCCTCCCGTCATTCAAATTTCGACACTAAAGCACACTTTTCTTGTAGTGATGCTAGGTTAGGGTTCAAGTTTAGGGTTTAGGTTTAGGGATTAGGTTCGGGGTTTAGGGTTAAGCTTAAGGGTTTAGGGTTTGGCTTTAGGGTTTAAGGTTTAGGCTTAGGGTTTATGATTCAGGTTTAGGGTTTTGTGTTTAAGGTTTAATGTTCAGGGTTCAGGGTTTTGGGTTTAGGGTGTATATTATATGTTATTATGTTTGAGGGTGTTTGCATAGTGGTGTTACTACATCGGAGGTTGTTCACGGAACCAACGTGAAATACGTGTTACTACATTATGCATAACTACATTCTTTGTATGGAGTATGCATAGTGGTGTTACTACATGATGAAAAGGGCATGTGTAACAGTAGGTGTTACTACAGGATGTTGATGTTACTACATGACTAGTAGTAATGTAATCAGAAAGAAAAAAAAAAGTGCGGTAACACACATACAAAGAATGTAGTTACAACAAAAAACATGGAGCAACATGCATTAGAGTAGATTAGTACTGGTCTGTCTAATACATGTATTTACACAAAAATAAAATTAATATAGTAACAATTAGTAAAGATTGATATAGTAACAAGTAGTAAATTAAAAAGAGTTTTTATTTTTTATTTTTTATTTATAAAATGGGCTATTTTCGGGTATCTATATTATTTTTTTGAGAAGATTTACCATTAATTTCGATCAATTAATGTGGAAGCATTAATTCATATTGAATATATGATGAATAAAATTATAAATACATAAAAAAAAAGTGTTTGAACAACATTGAATAGCAATTAATAATTCAGGAAAAAATTAGGAAAATAATACTAAAGGGTATTATTGAGTATTCATTGTTTTTTGTCCTTTACAACCACCATCTTTTTTCCTTGTCCTTTTTACTCATATTAGATTAAAAGTTGTCCTTCACAACCTTTTCCTAAAATTTTATTAGGTGTTGAATTTTTTTTAACTAAAACGGAAAACAATTTATTTAGATGATGTAATTTGGGTCTCTTAGGCTATCTCCAATAGGAACTTCTTGTGTGCTATCTCCATATGCACCGAAGTGATTCGTGGTTTGATCGGAACCACACAATTTTTACCCTGGATGGAAACTGTGTGGTTCCGATCAACCCACGGGTCACTTCGGGGTATATTCCCACACAAGAACTTCCCATCTCCAACAATACACCTTTTGAAAGGTTTATGTGTGTGCCATGTCATACAACTTATAAACCTTTTATATATAAACGTTTTTGTACAACCATAAACATTTTTACACTGCCACATCATCATGTTATAAACCTTCACATAAACCTTTTGTAACTTTACAAAATCCTTTCACAACACAAAAGAAAAGAAAAACGATAAAAGACAAAAGGCCAAATATCAAAGCTAAAGTAAAAATAAAAAATAAAAAATAAAAAACCACCTGTGAAGTATGAAGCGGTTCATCTGCACAAAGCTTTTAGGGTAAAGCTTTGGTGAGTCCGCATTCTCCAATAATAAAAAAGTTTTGCAAAAGCTTTAGAAAAAATTTCAAACCTCTCATTGGAGATAACCTTATTGAGGACGCTCTTAAGACCGGTAACCCACGTGTGGTAATAAAAGATATTTGATATCCATGTCTATTTCATATATCTACATATTTTATAATGCCATAAATGATTTAGACATATCCATTCATCCTCACTCTATCCACCGACCATGTAATATGTGGTCCAGCTTTTTTCATTTTTTTTTTAAAATAATCAATGTTAGATCCAAAGTGTTTGTCGGTGCCCTTTTCCGTGCACCTTTCGGTGTCGGAGTCACTGTACTTATAATGCAGTCTAGTTTTTTACTTGTCATTGTTTTATGAATTTATGAATATGATACTCCCTTTTAATTTGTTTCGGTTGATACGGTTATTTTAGCTTTTCACAGGTTGTAGACCATCAATATATATGTATATATATATATATATATATATATGATTTAAAGAAAGGGGAATTGCCTTTATAGTCTTATTTGAAATTTTCTTTGCATATATAGTCTTTGAGTAAAGGCTATTAAAAAAATCCCAAAATTAATGATATTTTTAAAATTCCCCCTCTTGAATCATCCTCAAATCTTCCATCCCTTCTCCAAATTCAAATTTTGAATATAAAATTCAACCCTCTCCTATCTTTCTTCTTCTTCCTCTTCTCTTCTTCTTCTTCCTTCATTTCAAACTCGTTTTCTTCGTCTTCTTCCTTCTTTCTTCTTCTTCTTCCTCCGTTTCAAACTCGCTTTCTTCGTCTTCTTCCTTCTTCTTCCTCCATTTCAAACTCGTTTTCTTCATGCTCGAGGTCAAGCTCGTTTTTCGGTTCAAACGAGCTCGAATTCGCGTTCCGGCTGGGCTCCGGCGAGGGATTTTGGGGTTGAAGAAAATGGGTGATTTGGGTTGTGGAGGTGATTTGGGTTCAAACTCGTGTGACAAGTTCGATTTTGGTGATGGGTGATTTGGGTTCAAACTCGTGTTTGGGGTTGAAGAAGATGAGTGATTTGGGTTCAAACTCGTGTTTGGGGTTGAAGTAGATGGGTGATTTGGGTTCAAACTCTTGTAACGAGTTCCTATTTTGGGCAAGTAAGGGGAAAATTATGGGGAAGATTATCTAAGCAATATTTGTTTTCTAAAAAAGTATGTGAGCAACAATTTTGATCAAACAGTCTTAATAACCCGCAGAACCCTTAAAGAAAACAACAAGATACACACAAATTGCACACGGGCTTGGAATGTTTGGCGTTTAAAACAGACACGTGTTGGGGATAACCTTAAGGTTAATGATAGATTTGGCGTGGTGCCCGGCATCCACCAAATACTGGACAATGAACACATCTCTACAATACATATATAAACATTCAACTAATTAATTGACTTTAAGAACAAAAATTCAGGCTCTACACCTCTGCCACTCTTCTTGTCATGGCACAACCTAACATAAAGAAAAGAATGTAGCTATACATTGTTCCAACTAAAATGACATCATTTCGCCGTTTAGAAAAAAGAAAATCGACCCGCTGCATCACCAAATATCGTGAAACTTCGGGTTGAATCCGCCACTGCACGTTTTCTAAGCATGTATACTTTTGGTGAGCCAACCCCATGTACAGGTGTATGTGGTTCAGACATACCTTCTTCTCCCAGACATTTGTTTGCTACCATTTTTGACCATTTCGAATTCTGCAGCTTCACAAATACAAACCTTAAACTCCTCGAACTTTTCATAGGATAAGGAAACTTGAAAAAGAAGCTTCCAAGCACGTTCTTCAGATGCCTCTTCATAATCCTTTCTCCATTTAAGTACTATGTGTCCACTTATTTCCCATACAGCTGGATTCACTTGTGTTTCTACAAGCTCCTCACTTACTTCTCCTAATGCTTGTTTCTCTGCATAACACTACTGTCCAAACAACAACAACAACAACAACAACATAGGTGGTTAAATTAATCTTTTTAACTAATTCTACTCGTTCACCACTCCACATGTGTACCACTGTACAATCGCCTTCTCTTGTAGTTTCTGGACCAAAGAACCAACTTTCCCAATGTCAGTTCTCAAAATGCACCTACGGGAAGTCAGTTCTCGGCTCCAGAACCGGCTTTCACAAAGTCGATTCTAGTGTGGTGGTGTGCACAGATAGAATGGTGCACGAGTAGAATGTGCGTGGTGCAAATAATAGTCCCCGAAACATTATACCTACCTGTGGGAACAAAAATACTTTCCGGCCACAATCAGAAATGAGAAGATTGAAGGGCATGTTATGGTTTTCTAAGCACATGCATGATTTCGAAACTGCGTCTGATAAGTCTTCCGGTGAGCCGCCGCCCTCAAAAACCAGACCACGGACCGGATAATCTATCAGCTCAGAAACCTTAAGTTTTGTTCCATTATACATCCCCTGTTTTACCATTATTATTCTGCTGATAGCAGCTTTCTCAACTGGAAATGGTACTGCCAAGTAATACGCCTGTCATTAATTAATTTTTACAATTTCAAGTCCCAATCTGAGCTACAAAAACCTCAACCCACAGAATTACTCAAATTTAATTAGTAAATGAAGTCTAGGTTGTGCAGAGGCTCAGGAAACGTAAGAGATGTTGGACAAAATTATTACACTCAGAATTTTGGACTAACAAATATAAAATTCAAGGCACGAATACGTTATCTTTTAGTAGATATTTCTTGCCTTCAATAGTCGCTCAAGGGAACTATTGAAAATCTCTCTCGTGATAGAATGTAGGTGTAAAATCCCACATCGGTAAAGTAAAGTCATGTTCACCCCTATATAAGTGTGAGACATAAAGGTCTTGTCAACTCGAGTTAGCCTTTTAAGATCAAGTGAGGACGACAGTCTAAACAGTTAACCGGACCATTTATGGCTCATTTCAACAAAAATCTCTTTTCGTTTGGAGTCTGGTGTCTTTTATAGGCGTTTGGAGTCTGGTGTCTTTTATAGGCCAAACGTACACCAAACACGAAATGAGGTACTCCGACGCGAAAAAGTAATACTCATCTCAACAAGGCCAAGAGCTACAACTCTTTAGCTTCGTTGAGGTACATTACTTCGCGTGCAGAGGTACATCCTTTTCTATGCAGATGCAGAAGTCGAACCCCGTTTTGTTACGGCAACTCAAATGCAAACGATAACAAATATGTAATTTATGAAAAGATATCTAACAAGATATTCACCTGGAAATGGAGATGATTGATGGTGGCAAAAGCACCCAAGCTGTTGTAACCAACTCTGAAAAAGGGATCAGCTGCTTCTATTGCAAAGTAAAGAGCAAGACACAAACTCTCATAATCAATCCTCTGGGGCAAGCAATCTAGGACCCTTGGTATTAAAAGCACATGCCCATACTCTATTGGACTCACCTGAAGAACATCAATCAAACACACAATTTATATTCTCAAACTGAAATATCAGAAACAAAGATTCATTCTTAAGGTGCAAAGAATGAGAAGTAGCTTACATTAACAGCAACAATGTTTGGGGAATTAGCTGCATCATCAAAGTCCCCATTTCTTGGTTCAAACCGAAAAAGCACTTCTTCAAGACCGATTTTGGTAAAGTTAAACTTGTTATTATCAAAAGGCTGAAGCACTTGGTCCACACGAAATTCAGTTGGTCGTTTCTTCAAATGGCGGCCTTCGTTTATCTGTGCGATATAACCGTAATTTCCAGGTATGATTTTTGTTTGACAAGTTGTTACATCATAACGAAACAGTCCTCTGTTCATTCGTTCTTCCCATTCTCCCAATAACAAGTTGTTCAAAAAAGATATTTGGTGACCTTCATTAGGGGGCAATACAACTTTGCATTCTTCATCTTCAAGCTTTAACTTACTATATGTATAGATATAGATAGGCACTTCTACAACTGAAAACGTACGAGCAAATCAAAATGTCAATTTTGAAGGATTATTATTGTTACTTTTGTTGGATGACAGCATTTCAAAATTAGTTAAAGGTTGTGGAGAACTGTTTTTAATCTAAAATGGGAAAAAAGGACAATAAAAAAAGATAGTGGTTGAGAAGACAAAATGCGCGTATTTACTTACTTTCAAAATAGACTGTCTTTGTTAAATAGGTGAGACTAAATTCTAAATTGGTTATATTATATGTGTACATTCCCATTTTGATTCTTAATAAAATTATGCTTTCAGTCTTTTGTACCATATGCATTAACTGTACTGTGAAGAATAACATATATTGCTTATAGTCCCAATGTTTGTAACTGTATTTTTTATTCTTAATAAGAGGGTTTTTTTTTTATTAATTATTTGTATCAAATAAAAAATCATTATTATCGTCGCGTATACCTCGTTCGTTAGATTCTCTCACGGTGTATCATGTCTCGTAATTTGTATATCATATAAGATTATTAGATTAATTTATCAAGTGTGATATATTGATTTGTATGAGTCTTAAGATAATTAATTGTTCATTTATGCCTTACTATAACATTATATCCAGTTAAAAAAAAAAATTTAATGGCATGTATAATTAAACTCCTCTGCAATTATTCAAATGTTACCAGGTAAGCTGCAGTCGCGACCCAGAACATTGTCTTCCTCTTCTATGGCGCCTTGAGAATCGTCACCACCACAATTATCTTCCTGGTAATTGGAGACCACCGTCGGAACCCTTTTTATCGTCAACATTATCTCTTTCAACCCTTTTTAATTTCAACGTTTATAAATTTGAATAATCAAAATATCGAATCAAAATTCCAAATTTTTGCGAATTCATAAACAAAGGCGGGCGCTGGTCAAATCAAGCCACCGCTACCGCCACTGCCGCAAGCAAGGTGGAAGATGTTGAAAATCTCGCAAATTAAACAGTCATCGTTGATATATTGTTGCGAATTGAAAAAATAGAAAGGTAAGTAGAAAGAAGATGGATTTTGGCCTGCAATTGTTTGGAAAACAGAGAGAATTTTTGGAGGGGCAAAGCAATCTCATCACGCTATAAACGCAGGGGTTGGTTTCCCGCCTATTTCTCTCTGTGGATTCATGTGGTGAATGGTTAGTTTTTTTTTTTTTTTTTTTTTTTTTTTTTTTTTTTTTTTTTTCGTGATACAATGTTTTAAACCTTCTTGCAAACCACCAACATATGTATTGGGAAATTTTGTATTTATATATTCCTTTGATGAAACTTTTGTACATTTATGTAGGGGTGAACAAGGTCCGGTTCGGTCGGTTTTTTCCGTTTTTTAAAACCAAACTATTTTATACGGTTTTCAATTTTCGAAACCAAACTAGAACGGTTTTCAGACGTAAACCATTTGTTCGGTCCGGTTTGTTCAAATTTTGGTTCCGGTTTTTTTACGGTTTTCTTTAACAATTAAAATTATTGATAGGAAATCACAAATTGCGCTCGTAACAACTAATGATAATATATGTAATACATTAGTACTTATTATGCTAGTAAATCCAATGAGATGATTTAAAATGTTTTATATTTAACTAACATCTACCCATACGCGAATCTTAAAGATCCAAAAACCAATCATATTTCAACACCATCCAACACAACGAAATCGACACCTACAATTGAATTCCAAAGTTTGGGACGAACAAGATAATGAAAGAGTCATCTCTTACTCATTTTAATTCATCAATGAATCATCGATTTCAAAAAATATTAATAATGAACTAATCGTTACATTATTGAATATCATTTATGAATCTCAAAATCCATTTGACAAAATAATATTTTGAGTATGGTCAAGGAAGAAAGAGGAATGCGTTTGTTCCATAAGTAAGCGAGAGATAAATTAAAGATAGCTAACTTTTACGCATTTCAAACGGAAAAAAAAAACATGTGATATAGTTTTGGACTTTATTTAGTTAGAACATATTCGTCATTTTATTTTCTCCAAAACACCAACTCGTATTTTGATTATCTCAACAATGTCATCGTCCAACATAATCTAATTATACGCAAATAAAAGACAAACTTATATAAAACTAATGTATATAAATGCATTTATTTATATAAGATGTCAAACCTAACAAATGAACAAATCGGAAAATGTCCATGATTAAGTTCATCAACATCATTAGAAGAAGTAAGTCATACAAATAAGCATTCACATAATTCAAATATTGGTGCTGAGGAAGTAGAAAGAGAAGAAAGAGTTAGCGGTGGTGAGTTGTGAACAGACATGTACTTGAGAATCTCTTAAATGATTGGAAATTAAAGACAAGTCTGTGAAATGATCAAAAAAATATGAATCTTTAGGATATGAGATTAGTAATTGATCATTAATGCATTACAATTACAAAGTTTAAACAAGTTGAGTTGGATCGAAAAAAGCACATTGATGTTTTATAGTATTAATAGATGCGGTATATATATGTGTGTGTGTGTGTGTGTGTATATATATATATATGTATATATATGTATGTATGTATGTATGTATATATACATATAAAATCCGGTTTGGTTATAAAGAACATAACATTCAAATAAATCGCAAGTAATATAGATTATCTTTTATTACCGTAATAAGTAGTGGTGGACCCAAATCAGTGTGGCAAAGGAGCACATTCGAAAATTCGGTGTAAATATAAAACTTTTTGGTTTTTTTAGACTCCTGTTATATAAGACTTTTTGATTTTTTTAGACTTATTATTCATTATAAGGCATTCTAACATCACAATTTAATATTAAATGCACTGTTTTCACTTTCACATTAAACAATATAATATTGAGAATATTAGGTTTTAGTCCACTTTTCCCTCTGTATATAAATTTTAATCCACTTTATATTTTTTTATTGATTTAAGGACAAAATAAATTCGTTCGGACTAAATTACCCCTAGTAACACACCACTCCTCCAACCGGCCATCCCTTTCATTTCAATTCAATTGCCAAAAGAATCTTGTGCTTTGTTTTTTCTCCATGAATTTCCTGAAGCTGAATCGAAGGGGAGGAGGAAACACAGTACTGAATCGAAGCTGAATCGTTGCTTGGAGATTGCGATGACGACGAAGACGGAAGTGATGATTACTCCGAGTACATCTGATAGCTAAAATGCGAAGAAAAGTCGCCGGAAATGATGTCGCCGGAAATGGCTGTCCAAGTCGGTAAAGCCCGCAGGAAGTACGTCCCCTTTCCTTTCCCTTCTCCCATTTTTAATTTTGTACCAATTATCATTGTCTTTTGGTTTTATTCTCCCGATTTCACAAGTTCTGTACCTTCGGGTGAATAGCTGGACCTCTTTAATGATGTGCTCTGATTCTAAACTGTTAATTTGTATGTTAACAGGCAAGACATTAATGGAAGAAATACGTTGTTTCTGAAATGGCTCAATGGAGTCTTTTGTAGTGATGTTTGGTAAATATATCTATCTATCTAATAATATTCATATGGTTCACAGAAAATGGGGAAAATAAAAATAAAAAACCGAAAAATAAAACGATTTTTGGGTTGCTATATCTTTTAATGTGATGCTTCAAAAGCTTTGAAATGGTTTCCAGGTTCAGTTATGAGGTCAACCTTTTGCATTGAACCTTTTTTGTTTGCTTTTATGTTTCACTGAACTTTTTTCTTCTGGAGTTTGAATTTAGTATCGGATCTGTATTTGTCTGTATCAAGACTCAAGTCCAATTTGTTTGATTATGTTCTGAGTTTGTGTTTCTTTGATCACCCATGAATCCATTGGTGCTTGTTTTTTCTGTTTGATTTCTTACAAAATTGGATTCAAATTGCAATATTTTGTGTTTTATAGTCTTAGAACACAACTTTTCTTTCATTTTAGTGCAATTCTATTCATAGTAAAATCTAGAGATTGAGATGATGCCTTAATTTTTTACTCCCACCTTTTACCTGTGAAAGCTACTTGGACATAAAAAATCCAACCATTGGTATGAGAATTAGAGACTTTGGAGTATCAGGTATCATGTAATTGTTAACTTTCCATGTGAAAGTTCAAATTTTGAGCATTGAATTTCATGGTTTAACAGTAAGGTTCTTCACCCATGAAAGTATAGCCACTTATGTGTATCAAACCCTTTCCAGACATCGGGATCCTACGGTGCAAGAATTGTACCGGAAACCTGTAACTTTGTGTTACATGTACGCCTTTTGTTCTAGTATGGTATGAGTTACACTTTGCATATCTAAATTTTAATCCAATCTATATCTAAAATCTATGATTATGAAGTTGGAAGGAGAAAAAATGAACACAAACTCTCTGATATAGTTTTTATTTTTCTATGTTCAGGAAAATTGAGTTTTGAGCAAGTCTTTTTTTTTAAAGATAAATGGAAGTTATGAATTTCGTGGACGTGTGGAACTTTTTATTTTGTTCATCTGATTTTTTTCCAGGTGATTATTTGATGTTCAAATATTGAACTACTATTTAATATAATTTACGCCAAAGGGATACTTGTACATGCAAATTACCACTATTTCTGACAAAAAAAATGAATAAAACATCCTTCTTGTTAGAGTGTGATGTGAACTTTCATCCTTTAGTCTATTTGCTGCAACCTCAGACAAACGATATCATTTCAGAGTACTGCAAAGGTGGGCAAGACACGTGCTTAATGCAGAACATAACATTTGGAGGTTCGCTAAAATACTTGCAATTTATTTGCCTTCAGAAAATAAAATGCATTTTATCTGTGAGATATCCATTTGATGTTTGTGTGATCTTTGCAGGGCTAGATAATGTATGTTGCTGTTGGTGCATTGCAAGAGGCACTGGCTGCTCTTCGGGAAGCTCAGCAACCGAACAAAGCTGCCATGATTAATTCTTCTCTTTTTCTATGGGCTGTAAGGTTCTTATTTTCTAGGATCCTTTATTTGCATCATTGTGTTTTTAAGTGATGCACCATGCTACTTGCACACCACACCGTACTCGAGTCTGGGACCGTTCCTCGGGCAACTGGGTTGAGGGGAATCCCAAGGCAGGTATTGAAACTGCCATGGTAGATATTGAAGCTACCATTGTCAACTCTTTTGATAACCATGAAGTTGAAACTAATAGTTTTTTTTAGAGAGGTCTAATAGTTCTGTTGAGAACAGAAATAATGGTAGGTCTGTTGTGCCTGATCATATTGGTGATCCCACGGTTTAAGGTTTGGTTTAAGGATGCATGTATGATGTTTTAAAGAAGATTGATTGTGTTTTTTACTTGGCATATCATTAAGCTTTCTAATAGACTAGTGTTATTTTGTTAGCGTGTTACTTTGTTGGTGTGTTACTGTGTTGCTGTGTTATTGTGTTGCTGTGTTACTTTGTTGGTGTGTTACTTTGTTAGTGTGTTACTTTGTTGAGGACAAAAATAGGCTTGTGTGTTACTTTGTTGAGAACAAAAATAGACTAGTGTGTTACTTTGTTGGTGTGTTACTTTGTTGAGAACAAAAATAGACTAGTGTGTTACTTTGTTGGTTGTGTTACTTTGTTGAGAACAAAAATAGACTAATGTGTTACTTTGTTGTGTGTACTTTGTTGGTGTGTTACTTTGTTGAGAACAAAAATAGACTAGTGTGTTACTTTGTTGGTGTGTTACTTTGTTGAGAACAAAAATAGACTAGTGTGTTACTTTGTTGAGAACAAAAATAGACTAGTGTGTTACTTTGTTGGTGTGTTACTTTCTTGATTCAAATGGTTATGTTTGTGTTTTTTTGTCTTCAGAAAATTGGATGAGCCTATATTCTCTATTGATAAAGCCGAGCCGATGTTATTTGATGTATTTTCTGCTTCATACATCTTTCATGGAGTTTGATGTGGTGCGAGTTTGAAGGATGAATGTCCATAGATGGTAAAACATACGCTTTTGTCTTCAAGAACTTGAAGAATGTTTTAGTTTCATTAATATGCTTTTTGATTACATCCAATAGTATTAGGTTTTTATTCTCTTGATTCCCCCGGAGTTGCATCTCCATAATGCTTTCATAGATTGTTTCATTAGGATATGAAGCATTTTTTGATAGATTATTGTATTATGCAATGTTAATGGTGATATTTTGGATGTTAATAAAACGTGTCACCGTTGTTTCTTTGTGTCCTATTCGTGTCACCGTGTTACTATGTTATCTTGTTTTTTTCGTGTCATTGTGTCACCGTTATTCTTTGTGTCACCATTCTTATCGTATTACGTGTTCTTGTGTCCGTAAAAACCGCATTAAAATTCGGTTTTCAAATACTACGTCCAAAAGGTATCAAACGTGGTCTCAAAATGAAGAAAATAAATAAAAATATGAATTTTGGTGAAACAATTTTGATGATCGGTATTCTAAATCAAAAGTTACGGTCCTTTATAAGAAAAAAAACGCTCCGGTTGATATAAATATTTTTTCGTCTTTCAAAATATACGTCGGAAGGGTATCGTGTTTGGGCTCAAATTGAAGAGCAAAAAAAAATAAGAATTTTGGTGAAAAAATTTCGAACGATCGGAGTTTTAAATCAAAAGTTACGGGTGTTTGAAAAAAAAAAAAAACAAAACAACAACAAAGCAGCAATGCATCATCAAATATACATTATACCTGATGTTCTCCTAAGGACGCGCGCCTGTGTGTATAGGGTCAATTTTGTCCGTGTCAAATTTTTTGTCCTTTTTGCAACTAAAGAAAATAGTGTGTCCTATTTATTCATTTCGTAAATATTTTTGTCATTTTCCCTCAATCCCCCTATAATATTTTAAGTCACTTCTAAAAAATAATACAATATTTTACCGTAAAGTATTTTAAGTAACTCGTTTACGAAGTTTTCTTAAATTTTGTGGAAAAAAACCAAAATGTCATATTGCGGGATGGAAGAAGTACATCGTTTTGATACAATTTTTTCGGATATATCGGTGGGCACACTACTCCATACACTCAAAGAATGAAATTACGTAGCTAATAAATTAGTCTTTTAGCTAGTCAATCGTATTCGAGTTTGCTCGTTTTAATTGAATCCCTATAGTTTTCTATAGAAGATAAAAGAATTATCTTATTAATTTAGTTGAGCCAAAGGCTGTATAAATAGAGTACAAGGAATTAACTCCAATAGCTAGAAAACAGTGTAATAAATGTAACTATAATCTTGTCTAGTGGGCGGCAGGGTTTAATTATCTAGAGATAAAACAAAAGAGCAGCAGCGGAATAAATGCCTAAGGGTTTAGCTTTAAAATTACTTCGAGTCTGTTTAGCAAGAACACAAACTTGACATTGAAAAGAAGAAGGTTTCTTATACATAAACAACTTGGGAAACAATTTTTGTGAATAGAAGAAACTAGGATGTCTTAGTCTATAATGCAAAATTTGAATATTTTCGTCACTGTCATCCACTCTTGATAAGCACAGTGCTTCATCCACGTGATCTTGGAGATAATATAATCCTCCTTCCTTTTTAGCACTCCCAATCTTCATCTCATAATCCAGAGCCTGAAAGATACAATGAGAGGAAGTGAACTTAGCCACACACTTATTTTCATGAGTAAATTGATTGACAGAAAAAAGATTACAAGATAGGTTAGGAACATGAAGCACAGAGTTAAGTTGAATGTCCTTGGTTATGAAGATTGTGCCTTTACCAGCAACAGTAGATAGAGTGCCATCGGCAATACGTGCCTTATGTTGTCTAGAGGAAGGGAAGTATGTATAAAACAGTTTAAATTTACCTGTCATGCGACTGGAGGTTCCAGAGTCAACAATCCATGAGAGGTTACATTCTTGTGTGGCAGAAGCAGTGTTAAGAGCTGGAGTACTTTTATCGACGAAGTCGCTTGAGTATGTCCATTTGCTCTTTGGAGAATGGCGGTGGTGTTTCCACGCATTTGACAGAGTTTGCCTGCTTCTGTTCACCCCATTGATCTGTCTTCTTTTGATTCTGACATTTTGCATTGCCACCAGAAGGTTTTCCATGGAGAATCCAGCAACTCCCTTTTAGGTGACCCTTTCTCTTGCAATAATCACAAAACAGAAGGCTTTTCTGCTCATACTTTTTCTTATTATCCCTTTGGTTGTTACCAAGCATGTAGGCATGTTGTGTAGAAAGAGCGGTTGCTCATGTTGGCTGGCAGAGTTTGCAGATCCTCCCATAGTTTCCCTTATACTCTCTTCTTTCCTAATGGAAGCAAATGCCTCCAGTAGGGTTGGCATTGGTACTTGTGCAAGAACTCTCTCCTTTGCAGCATTATAGGTGGGGTTTAATCCAGCCAGGAACTCAAAAACTCTTTCCTTTTCAAGTACTTTCTGGAAATTCCTTGCATCAATGTGCATTCCCAGATATTTGCAAAGATCATATTCTTGCTCAAGTACTTTCAGAGAGTTGAAGTACTTGGTAACATTCATTGAACCCCGCTTCAAATCTTTAAGCTTTGTTTTGACACCAAAGGCTTGTGTAAAATTTCCTTTATTGGAGTAGGAGTCTGCAACATTGTCCCAGATTTCCTTAGCAGAGTTGAAGAAGAGATTAGTTTGACCTATATCCGGTTCCATGGAGTTGATTAGCCATGTGCTGATTGTGGCATTATCAACTTTCCATGTCTCATGGGCTTCAGTATCAGCTTCATCTGGTTCTTTTATGGAGCTAGTTAGATAGCCAATTTTCCTCTTCCCAGTCACATACATTTTGACTGATTGAGCCCACTGAATATAGTTGGACTCGTTCAGTTTCATGGTGGTGATCTAAAGATTGGGGTTGTCATTACCATTCATGGAAGATATGGTAGAGTTTGGTTGGAGGAAGTTCCTGATTCTGAAGTGAATTCAGACATCGGATTTTTGAAGAGAGGAAGATGAAGAGTCCCTTGAAAGTATGTTTCAAGAAGGCTCTACTATCATGTAGTTTTCTATATAAGATTAAAAGAATTATCTTATTAATTTAGTTGAGCCAAAGGCTGTATAAATAGAGTACAAGGAATTAACTCCAACAGCTAGAAAACAGTATAATAATCTTGTCTAGTGGGCGGCAGGGTTTAATTATCTAGGGATAAAACAAAAGAGCAGCTGCGGAATAAATGCCTAAGGTAGCGGACATATATTATACTTTATAATTAGTATAATATATGTATCATACATAACAATAATCCCCCATCCGAGGGATGTGGTGTCTATTATTAATGATGTAAGGGGGTTTTGCCTTCCTAGACTATGGTACTATGTTTCTTTTCTAGGGCGTCCCACCCTCAACCCATCTCCTGAATGTAGCCACATGTGTTAAGATTATCACAATGGGTACTTGTAATTGTTCAATTCTTTATATTATGATCTAACTTTCCTCATCTTATATTCTAAAATTTGAGATTAAAATACTGGTAATTCTTTGTATCGCATTGCTAGTCATAGTATGTAGATTAAAAAAAAAACTATTTTTTTTTGAAAGTGGGGGGCTGAAAAAGATAAGAGACGATGTCACAGGGACATGCTCAAACTTCCAAGGTCCCACGTCTTAAAAGAGTCATCATGAACCAGAGGCCTTAGCGATTGAAGGCAACACCCTTAGTAAGGGTTTGAGAAGCCTTTTCCTACGAACCACTACGCTCCTTGAGGTTACACTATGTGTACAATACCGATTCTAAGCCTTGTCTCCCTCTCCCCCAATCCTCTCTCTCTGTATATATATATACTAGTGGTAGAGTATGCCGTGCAAGGCACGGCATGCCCATTCCAAAGAATTTGTATTCTATGTGATAGTTAAGTGTAGATGCAACTAATATTACATCTTTGATATGTAAACAGTGCATGTAAATCCCAAAGTCGACAGGAATAAATGTAAATAGGGATAGTAAAACAACAGGAATACTTATATATAAAGGGAAGAAAACAAATAAAAGGCATGCATATATATTACACAAAGGTGATTGTGCCCCGCTGAAAAGCTACAAAGCCGACAAAACATTACATGATCGGTCATACTGTTTGATCCCAGAAGCTAAAGCAAAAGAACTTCTGACAGCCTTTCATTATAAACTAAGAACTTAACATATTATCTAAAACCATTAACTGTCATTAGGTGCACAATTAATGGTCATAATATGTAAGTGTTTTCATTATTTAAAATAGTTAAAACTTACACACATAAGATACGGACTACTTGGCATGGCGTCAAAAGAAGAAACACCATTTAGTGGCCTGACTGTTCAACAGGTTGTTTGTTCTTAAGTTTTTTTACCGGACTTTGACTGCCAAGGGTTGGTGCAGCAGTTTCTTCTGCAGGAGATGGAGCTGGCTGGAAAAGGGGCACATCTTGGTTTTCATCAGAAATGGCAGTAAACACGATTCCCCTTTTTGTTGGGGGACATGGCAGCATGGTTCCCTTATCCATAGCAGCTGAAAGTGCTATTTCTTCTATTACTTTCTTGGTTGATGGGCTAAACAGCTGCTTCTCTTTTTCAGCAGCCATAGAAGGAGAATCTTGCAGGCTTGGTTCAATTTCATTTACAGTCAGATTGGAAGATGACTGTGTTGCTGGAAGATTGAGTCCTTCTTCAGTGTACAATTTTACAATTGAATAGGTCCTTTCACCCTGATTTCTGAAGTTGTTCTCATAAAACTTGAGAAAACACACAACTGACTTCTTCTCTATCTTCTTTGCAATCTCTTCACTCAATGGTGCATTCTACGTATACAAATACATTTGATTAAGAGAAGTAGTG
Source organism: Gentiana straminea (assembly GCA_036785695.1). Classification (NCBI taxonomy): domain Eukaryota; kingdom Viridiplantae; phylum Streptophyta; class Magnoliopsida; order Gentianales; family Gentianaceae; genus Gentiana; species Gentiana straminea. The sequence continues at coordinate 6,604,216 of JAVUPR010000314.1, read as the reverse complement.
ATATATATAATGAATAGGGAAAGGAAATATAATTAAGATGATTCATGTGGAGTCAAGACATTAAAGCTAAAGCACATAAAGTGCAATACCAAAAAAAAAGGGCCAACGAACAAGCAAACATGAGAAGAAAATTTCAAGTGCTTTGTAACTTAAACCAGGCTCGTGTGATGTAAAACAGCCATGTATTTAATATAATCCCTGTATTTTTTAAATTGATTACCAGTTTATCTTATTTTCATTTCTTTGTGATAAATGTTTGTTGATCAATTAAGTAGAAGATATATTGAGGTCCAGCTTTTGTGTTTGTTAACATATTAAAATGTATGTATATATATATATATATAACATTATATTCTTTCTAATTTGTAAGGACCTTCTCATCACCTTCCATAAGTTCAGCAGCAGTGAAACCAATAAAATTTTCTCGCCGTTGATGAGAAAAGTGTGGCGACAAGTGTTTCGATTCATCACCGAGGAAGACATGTACATGACACCCGCACAAATGTAGGTGGAATGAAGTGAAGGAATCTTCTTGATTTGATTGTATATCATTATGGCACAAACAAGTGATCTATACTTTACCGTGGTTCAACATTCATTTCTTTGGTGCAATACATGCATGTAAGGTTCCAACCTACCGGAAGATTGACGGTTTTCTTGCACTTATCGCAAATCGTGTACCGAGCCTATCTTGTGCTGGTACTAAATGAATAGTTGCTGCAATCCATGCAGCCTGAAACTATAGAAGCAAATAGAAGGCAACTGTTTAGATTTCGGATGTATAATGAAAAAGGAACACAGTAACAGCTGTGTTGCATACCTTTTCCGTTGATGATGTAACAGTTCTGATTGGAACAATGTCTGCAGCAGCTGGAGGTGGAAGGAGGATGTCAGTTGATTTGTACGCTTCTTGTTGAATTAGCAGTGCAATCTGCCGAGCATGTTCATTGTACCTGCATCAATGATATTTTTTTTTATTACTAAGGGATTTGAAAGCTTCAAAAAGTTGATTGAGACACCCCTATAAATCCATCAGAGAATTGGTCTCAGGTAGATGTAAGGCTGCACACAGAAATTACCAGGCAGTCAGAGGTTCATTTGCATGGAGTGGAGGATTGATCATGAAGTAAGGATTAAAACCGGTTGTCAGCGACAAAGCTGCAGAATGCAAATAAAGAACACATAGACAACGTTTTATTGAGGTATAATCGCAAATATAAGTTTGCCGTATATGTAAATATAAAACATACCATTATGAGTTGTGACTTTAAGATCTATGCCTACAATGAGGGTTGGTTTAGGGAGTCTATTGGTAATTCCAGATTCATCTTCCTTGAGTAGATCCTCCCATACACGCAATATCATAGGTCGCATCCTATAATGAACAACAGATTAAGTTGTAGTAATATGAAATGTAAGAGGAATAAAGTATCTGAACAGTTTAAACTCACTCTTCATCAATCAGAATGTAGTCTTTGACAAAAGGTTTTGTAGCATTAGGAACATGATATGAGTGCACTACTAATGCCTTCACATCTGTTGCAAGAAGGCAAAACCTGGTGGTTAGTTTACTTCTTATAATGAACATACCAAACAGGTACAAAACAAAATTTTGGTATTTAAGCCCCCGGACTCGCTTGAACCTGTACACGCATATATTAAAGCGGTAAAAAAACACATCAGATCCGTAGCACACCAGTAGGCCGAAAAGCTGGATTTATGTTTGTTTCAGCAAAGTAAGCTAAAGTGCAGCTACAGTACCTACAACCTTTCTAAATGAATCACAGAGAATGAGTGTACTGTAGGTTTCAGACAGTAGGTGCATATAATGTAACGAACATTACCAATTGATACAGCGCGATCTGCCACCTTAAACATTTCTGAGAATTTCATGAAATCAAACGAGCATGGGATGACATATGGCACAGGATCATGAAGCAGCTGGACATGTGTTCTAGGGTACAACGTCCAAGTGTAGTTGTATTCACCAATCTTGTACTTCGGATCAGCAACTTTTACAGCAGCATTGGTCACATAATACCTCTTAAAAGGCAAGAAAATCCTGTCAAAGTGGTCTATTGCTGAAAATGTTATCGCTGAAATGCGAGTACCCTGTTCATACAGTACAGAACAACATTTGTAAGTTTAACAGAACGAGCTGAATTGGTACAGTACAAAAGCGAGCCGAATGAATGCAATGGCAAGTATTTACTTACTTTCATGTCAGTGAATACGAATTTCTTGTACAGCATGTTAGGGTTTGCTTGAGCTTCTTTAGCTGGATACTTAATCAGAACTTGCACAATGACAGTCCAAAGCCCTGGTTTGTCTGTAACTTGAAGCGGCATCAGGGGTGTGCGTCGATCTATTTTCTCGTAAGGAAATCCATAACGATACATATTTTCATACACATTTTAGTTGCCATATGACATAGTTTTTATGTAAACAAATCTTTGACAATAGATATTTTCTCGGATTTTTCGTAGCCGCCATCAAACATAAAACACGGTACACTGTACGTATAACGGCAAACCTAAAACACGATTACCTTTGTATAGGTAACAATTTAGGTCAGTAAGCATGTGAAAGTGGTTTGAAATATAATACTTATTGTCCGTTTAAAATTTCTTTATAAACCACATTTTTGGTGAAGTTTTTGTTTCCTATATCAAAAACAAGATGGTGCTATGAGGACCTTAACGGCGATTGATGTTTTTGCACGAGATAATGCAACATATAATTGTCCGTGGGAAAAAACAGCTCTTTTAAGTAAATACCAACCAAGTCTAAAGTTTGTCCTTGTGCTTTATTAATTGTCATTGCAAAGCAAAGCCTTATAGGAAACTCGAATTCTTTTGAATGGAATAGGATAAAATTCATCATTAGTTGGTTTTAGAGGTATTCTATGTATGAACACCGATTTTCCCGCATGGTCACCAACCGCAATTTCGCATGTATTATGTTTTTGTCTAAATGTCCGCATATTAAACGTGTACCATTACATAAACCCTCTGATGGATCTAAATTCCGTAATAAAATGATAGGAGAATTAAGTTTAAGTGTTAATTTATGCGGAGGCAAACCAGTAGGGGCTAGACTATTTAAGAGTTCTTCATATTGTCCCTGATCACTTGGATTATCGGCTTGGTCAATACTAACATATTCAATTTCATCCCCGTGAAAGCGCCGAATTATTAAATCATTTATTTCATCGACAAATTGGTTTTTTGTCGTAAGAATTGCTTTGTTGATATCTTCGAATTAATGGTTCTTACTGTATCCGTAGTAGGGAAAATCATATTTATAAGAGCATCTAAATCAGTTCCATCATTTTTAGTTGGAACGATTATATTTGAAGGAAGTTCAATAGCTTCAACATCACAATTTTGATCTAGCCCTTCGCCAACCCTTAGAAGGAAGTCGGTAAACACAGGGTCTAAACGAGCACGCATATTTTGAACAAGAGTAATTTTCTTAAGCAAAGGCCATAGGTATGACTTTATTAAAGACGCATTCATTGTACCACGCTTGGTGCCTCTAGCAACAACAGGTAGAATTTGCCTAAAATCTCCTCCTAGTACAACAACCTTTCCCCCGAAAAGCTGAGTATTCTCCATTAAGTCTTGCAGTAAATCATCTAATATTTCAATTGCCTTTTTTTTACACATTGGAGCTTCATCCCGTATAATTAGTTTAGCTTCTTTTATCATTTGCGCTAATGATGTTTGTTTACTTATGCGACATACTAAACCATCTGTTATGTCAATAGGTATTTTAAATCGTGAATGTGCTGTCCGTCCTCCTGGCGGTAAAGACGCTGCTATTCCTGACGTGGCTGTTGCTAAAGCTAAGTGCCCTTTTGATCGAACTTCCGCTAACAAAGTCCTATACAGAAAAGTCTTTCCCGTTCCCCCTGGACCATCTATAAAAAAACATTCTGGTTTGTTTTCATATATTGCTTTTAATATACTTTTAAAAGCTATTGATTGTTCTTTATTTAACAGGGTCTTTGAATTTAAATCTATCTCAGAAACAATAATATTCTGTTCAGCTCTTAGTTCCTTAGTTAGGTCCTGAAACTGCCTAGGATTCATTCCTTTGGGTATCAAGCCGAACGAAGCTATATCTTTTCCCATAGAATGAAGGAACGAATTAATTTGTTGTAGAACAAGTCTTCTTATTTCATGCTTAGGAAGATGAGTCTGTTTAGCTATATCTTCTGAAAGGTTCGGTTCGAATTTTTGCCATAGTTCAATAGGATCAGTAGGACAAGCATAAACTAAAAGTGTAGCAAATAATCGTCTCAGTTCATAAGGCATTTGATATAATGATGCTTCTTCTAAACAAAGTGCTTGACTATTATTTTGTTCTAGGAAGCCTCGTGCTAATGCAGACTCATGATATGTTGGAAACACCTGACCATTGTAAGTCTTTAAAGCAGTAAAAGATGCAGGGCATTTTACATTAGACAGCAAAAGTTTTAAATAATATCGTTCTCCCTCAATTGGATTTACCGTTACTATTCTTCCAATTGAATCGCCTTTAGTTCTCAGCTTCCATTTTTTTTTGTCTTGTTCCCAAACAAAGAAATCGGGAATTCGAATACGTACACTCGTTTATTTATTGCTTCGTATTTGTTCTATTCATGAAGAAATATTCGTCGACATTGTCTTTTTGTTAAAAGGATTATTCATTATATTTTCCAATCTATGTTTTGGGTTAAAATTGATTGGTGATAATTTTCCAAATGAACTCAGAATCGTATAACCGCGGGCTTCATATCGCCTAAAGGAAACCTGTACATTCTCCATAATGCTTCAGGTGGAGATAGCCACCTTCCGGATTGGTATTGATCAATTTCATCTATTTGTTTAGGTGAGTTTTCAGGTTCAATGTTAAACATTATTCTGTCATTCCCTTTGCATATATATTTGTATATATATTTTACAGCTTGAACTGTAGAACATATTTCCACATTAATGTGGCAGTCAAACTTAGCTATTAAATAAGGATTGTACGGTATAACCCATCTATTATCTAACCATGCTCCTCTGACTTTGACTTTATGACCATTATTACATCTTTTATATATTGGATATGCATCAGTTGTTATAGTGGTTTGTTCACAAAAATCTTTAGGGAATGAATTTCTACAGAAACCATCTTTTTTCATACAAACATTGTTAGGATTCAACCTACCACATGGACCATGTAACATATGCTCAGGGCCGGCCCAACCCTTAGGCAAGCCAGGCAGATGCCTAGGCCCAATGCCACCGGGGGGCCCAGCACATATATGTCTTGCTTATACCCGAAAAAAAAAAAAAAAAAAAAACTATAAAAGGCCCAATGTTTCAAAAAAAAAACCCAATAAAAAGGCCAAATTATTTTTAGTAATGAATTTGGGTATGAAAAATGATGAAATGAATTTGAATACTAGAAAAAAATCATTTATCGGTCGAATTTTTTTTCGTGTTAATAGGCCCTATTTTTTTTCTCCGCCTAAGGCCTCTCAAAACGTAGGACCGGCCCTGCATATGCTTAACTACTAATCTGTATAAGTGAGGATGTAGTTCTTTGTCAGGAAGTTCAACAGAAACAATCTTATCAAACTCTTCTGGTCTGTATAATTTATAATGAGATTTTAGAATTAGTAGAAGATGAGCATGAGGTAGACCTCGTTTTTGGAATTCTATCACGTATGTATATGCAGCAATCTTCCCAAATAGATTTTTTTTTAAAAGTTCAATTTTGAGCTCTTCTAGTTTTGCTCTAAACACCCTGGCTAATAAGTCAGGTCTATTCTGAGCTTCTTCACCATGCTTCAACAATTCTTTTATTTCAGGCCAATTAGGATTACATGTCATTGTCAAAAATATATCAGGTTTGCCAAACTTACGGACTAAAGTCATTGCATCTAAATATTTTTTTCGCATGTGCCTAGGTCCTCCGGTGAAGGCAGCCGGCAAAATTGTACGCTGACCTACCTTCACAGCATCATTCTCACCACATGTCACATCATCAACAATGCCTTGCAAATACTCTTGTCTAATGTTTTTTTGTTGAACCCTAAAATAATCTAGGCGTTGCGTTTCTAATTTGACAAACATATCTACGGCATATTGCTGGAACAATCTCCCAAATTGAAGTAAGTAAGATTCATCATTGTTCATTATCTGAAACTTGTAGCAGTAGTATTCTCGGATTGATACATTATTACAATCATCAAGTTTGTCATTTAAGTTTTCATATTCTGTGTCTAATAACTGTTCAGCCGTTTCGGCGAACCTTGGATTAGCAGTTTTATTATATTCATCCATTCGTTTTCGTTTACGGTTTTTCTGTTTCACACCAATTTTGCTTATGCCTTGGTGCCAGCCAAGTTGACCATACGGAAACATGAGCGGATATTGAAGTGGGTCATAGCAACCATAGTAATAATTTATATTATGCGAATGTCCACCATGAGCGTAAACTCTTATACTTCTTTGGTGACTCTCTTGCCCATCGACTAATATCCCAAATATTTGCGGTACTTGTTGGAATGTTATAAACTTTTTGATCAACTCTCGGATTGCAATAAAGCATAATTTGCAGCTCATCTAGATTGGTAACATTTCTTAGATCTCTCGAAGAACCTAGCATATGGGGTTTCTACAAGAACTCGTTAATATCTTATCCAATGTCATCTCAAAAAGCCTAGGACATTTTTCTAGACGTCTTCGTTTTTTCATATTCAGTGTCAAGGAAGTAGAGCTGTAGGTTAGCACAGCTATCAGGAGCTCCTATCAAGTCATTCATGAAATGATATACTTGTCCCTGAACCCTGAACGTGTAAACACCCTTATTTCTTCTTGCCAAATTTTTGTCATAAGTTGCTCCAAAAGATGTAAACGCTAAATGATTGTTGTATGTTCTAACAGAGTTTCTAAAGTTTTCAGCTTCATGTGTTTGGCCAGTTATTAAGTCCACAATTAGTTTAGGCAATTTAGTAGAAGCAAGTACGATATCTCCAGAAGTACAACAAAAATTATTAGTTTCATGTGCAATTTTTTTTGCAGAGCAGTGGACACAATCACAAACTTTTTCAAGCACAACAGTTGTTTCAGAGATTTCATCTAACAGGTTTTTGGGTTGCTTAGGTTGTATATTATTTGCAGCTCGAAAGTTCCTTTCAGCACGTTTAGCTCGCCAACGTTTAATTTTTCTGCTCTATTAATTTTCATGGCATTGGGAATACTTGGTGCATCACTTGATTCTGGAATGAGCCTAGCATTATAAGCTAGGGATGCAGCCAGTGTGATTGATTCATTAGGGTAATGATCATGAAACGTTCCCCTGTTACCAAGATTTATGTTGTCGTTAGTTAGAACATGTGTATAAGTCTTTCCTTTCATTGCAGAAGTATTTCTGGGTTGTTTGTGTGTTTTAACATTTCTGGTGTACATGCTAAGTTTTCTCTTCTTTTTCATACGCCATCTAGCAATGGCTAATTGCCGGTAAATTTTGATGTTATGTTTTATTTCCATTTTTTAAGGGACAAAGCTTTTAGCAGCACCTAATGTATCAACTATTTAGCAAAATGACTACAAAGCTAAACAGCTCCGCAGACTAAACACCAACAACAGAATAGAATTCAGGCCAACAGAAGTACGTATAACGGTGTAACCAACCAGTAAAAGATCAAAGGAATACCTGTGAGGAAGAAGCCATTGCAAGTAGGCTAACAGAACAGAAACACACAAACAACTATGCTAAAAGCAGGACAGCCAACAAGTATTCCTGCAAGGTGGACAAGGCATCAGACAAAGCAGTACAAGAACCATCTGATGTTGGAAGTATATTTTCAATACTGACAAAAACACACTGATCATTGAACAACATTGGCTGACTTTAAGACAAAACATCAACTAATCAAGCAAGGAGATGTAGGCATGGTAACAGAACATCACATAAAGCAAACGTTAAAAGTACATTTAGACATTGTTTACTACCCACATTTATTTTAGGGCTCAACCATGGTGGAGAATTCAGCCATAAAACAGCACATCCTGAAGAGGCTACTTTTAATTCCCACCACTACCATTCATAACCTCTATGGGAGAAACAAAATGCAAGCAACTGTAATGGACATGCAGTTAATAAATGGCTTAAAGAGTAAAGCTCATTAAAGACTGAACCTTGAAGGAAAAGATGTATGAATGGCTGAAAACTGGCATGGAGGAAACTTTTTTTCCTCTATCAACATAATAAAAGAACAAAGTCAAACAAAAAGGTTTTTTTTTTGTGCAAGTAATAAAAGAACATAGGGTGAAAAAGGCTTCAAGGCACACAGAAGTACTTGGAATTTGTTGAAATTCATTCACAAAACAGCAGAGGATGAAAAGACCTATTTTCAATTCCCACAACAACCAGTCACAACCTGTCTGTGAGAAAGGCAATGCATGTAATTGTACTGGGCAAACACCTAACAAAGGCCTTAAAGAGCAAAAAAGCATCAAAGACTTAAGTTTAAAGGAAAAGATGAATGAATGGGTGGAAAATGACATTCAGGGACTTTTTTTTATCAACATAATAAAGGCAAAAAGTAAACAACAGAGCTGCGTTTGTGTAAGTAATAAAAAGCCATAGGTCGAAAATGGCATCAAAGCACACAGCAATACTTGGAACTTGCTGAAGGAAATTTCAGACACACTATAGCTAAGACATGAAACATATGTTAAACCATACACAGGCCTAACTAAAGCGCAGGAATTACAGACAACCATGGACACCTTCGTTTATACACATAGACACCAAGTATATCTAACAATGAGCAAGGACGAATATAAATACAGTCAATACAAACGACCACAGAAAAGCCTTTATCAGCCCTTAACTACCACATGCAGGAGAAGAAAGACAAGAACCAAGCAGATAATGAAGATTACAAGAAGAACCTGGAGAAATAAATGAGATGCAGCCACAGAATGAAAGCAGCATAGGATGAGGGAAATGAAATCACCGATGGTCCTATTTAAAGGGCAACCAGTTACGGTCCCAGAAAAATCAACCCTCTCCCCCCCCCTCCCCCATCCCAAAAAAAAAACTGCTCATTCTAAGAAAAAAAAAACTAACCTGTACGGAAAATGCCAACTTTTCTTCACAGCAAACAGCATGTGTCACCAAATCTACAGAACCTGTCATTTCTCACCAACTGCTTTGAGGGTTTGGGGAAAAACTGAATTCCACCTCCAGCTAAGCACCATCGGGAATGAGTATAACCCTCACACACGAATAATTCGTGTATCCAGCCATGAAAGCTTCCATCTTTCCACGGGCAAAAGATCACATCGAACATGGTAGGAGCAGAAGAGTGACGGTGAGACAGAGAAAGGGGTTGAACCACCGGTAAGGGGAAAAAACCAACTCCAGTCCTTTTTTTTTTGGGATTGTAGATTTGTTTTGGGTAATAAGAATAAGATAAGAAGATAAGCTTACTCTAAACAATAATAAATAATAACAATATAACATACACTATATCTTATCTTCTTATAATAGGTGGAAAACGGAAGAATAAAAAAACAGAAAACATTTTGACCATATATATACACAATCATGTCATATTCGCCTTAAAACATGATACAGCACACTCCAACACCATGTTCGATATGTGTCGGGCGGTTAATCTAATAGTACAGAAAATTTAAATATCCTACACACTTCAAACACATTGTCGACACTGACCAATATGGCACGAACACACCCCGACACTCCTAAACCCAAGCATTTTCGCAATAACTTTACATTGTAAGGGACATCTCTGTATTTATATACGTATATGATGCACCGACACTTCAATCTAATCGACGTGCATCGTGTCCAACATAAGACACGACACAAAACGCTCCGACATGCCCCAACACCGTTATTTAAAATTCAAATATCTGACATGGCTCAAACATACTGTCCACACTTTCCAACACAGCACCGACACTCCCCACCACTCAGGAACACATAGTTTAATTATTTTTCTGTATTTATTTATTTTTCACTGGAAAACTTAATAGACGTGATTTTTTTTATCAAATCGATATTTTTTTGATTGATAAACAATAATTCTGAGTCGATGTTTTTTTTTTGAAGGTGAACATCATTTTGGAAATAACTTTACATTGTAAGGATCATCTCTATATTTATATCTGTTTATGATACACCAACAATTCAACCTAATCGACGTCCGTCGTGTCCAACATAAGGCACGACACAACATGCTCCGATATGCCCCGACACCATTATTTAAGATTTAAATAGTTGTCACAGACGCAAACACAATGTCGACACTCCACAACACAACACCGACACTCCCGACACTAATGAACCCATGTTTTAACTTTATTTATATTTATTTCAATTTTGTTCAATCAAAACATTAATAAACACAGTTTTTTTTATCAAAATTTGATTTGTTCAGTCAACAAACAATAATTTTGCTCTATTGGACCCCTCACAAAACAAAACCAAAAAAAAATGGTGGAAGGGAAAAAAAATGACGTGGCAGCAGAGGAGCTTCCCCAATATTTGCAAAGGGACTGCGTGGCTTATTGCTAGCATTCTATGCCAAACCTTTTAATAAGTAGGAGGATATCACATTCAACATAATCCAGTGCCTTTTTTTTTTTGGAACAACGAATGTCAAATTATAATAACAATCTCTTGAACTTATTTATTTGCATATATATAAAAAATAAACATAGTTAGATAACAAATTTTTACAGAGTCCCACTACACACATATGGTTAATGATTAGATTAAAAAGTGACGATGATTCAAATTACATCACATGTCACAACAATATTCCATCATTAATCTTAATAATTAGAGACCTTTGGAACCAGGAACATCAATCCACTCCAACTTAATCTCTATTTCTCCACACTCAACATTTCTTAACCTTAAAAACATATGCTGATTTACTTTTCCATTGTCCCAGGTAATCAAGCTTTCCTCTGCTAAACAGTTTTGTCTGCCTGGTTTCACTGTATTAAGGATTGTTCCTTCTGAAATAATACTATTAGTATTAGTATTAGTATTATTATATTGTTGTTGATTTGTTTTCTTGAGTGCTTCTATAAATGGCCTTATGTCGAATTCTGCATCCCCCATTTTGTCATCCAGGCTGAAGATGTCCCAGTCGTACACTTGCTGTATTTCATTCAATAAAACAAACTTAATTAGTTTATTGTATTTGATTAATTTATATTGTTGATCAGTAATTACAAATTCAAGTATATATATAAAGCATATATAAGAGGACAAAGGCCAGAACATTTCCAATCTCTCTTCCCTAATATCAACATTTTTAAGAATATTGCTACCGTCATAGTTACTAGACAACAAATGTCACAACCTAATGTGTGTGAGTGAGACCGTTGTTAAGTGACATGAAAAATGTTACTACCACAACCATTGATAATGATGTAAATCTCATTTGATTATGAAGTTGATTGATCAAAATCAAAGGTGTAAAAAACATATTTAATTTGTCAATTGTTACTTCACGACAATTGTGATGATCACTCTTATAACACATTTTATTGTGCGACATTTGTTGTGACAGAATATGTTGTGCAGTAGCTTTACTTCACTATTAAACAAGGATGAGATTTCTTTTTTAATTATATAGGGGAGGGGGAGGGGGAGGGGGAGTTAAACCAAATTCGATTTCCAAAATAAGGATGAGATTTAAAAATGAAATGTACAAATGGATAGATAACCCAACTCCATTATCCTTGATTTAAAATTGAACATATGGGGACATGTGATAATTAATTAATTATTATATAAAACCATGCCAATTAAATTAAAAACTCACCATCTTTACAGGGATACTAGGATCTGCAATATACAGTGTCAAAACTTCATTCCACTCCGGATTGATGTTCTTCTTGATTACTCGCGTCTTCAGTTTCTGTTTCACAAATTTTATTAAAAAAAAAATACAATTAGCTTATGTACTATACTTCATAAACAACAGATTCATATAACACCAAAATTTCAAAATGAAAAATTAAAAATCAAAATGAAGAATCGAAATGGTGCACCGGAAATTACCTGTTTGCCCATCCGGACGATAACATAAGGATCACTGCTTCTAACATCTCTTATAGCAAGATTTATACCTCTGATCACATTAACTTTAAGAAGCCCTAACCAATTCTCCATCTTTTTACCACCTTTTCTTTTCTTTTCTTTTCCTTCCCTTTCTTTTCACTCCAAACACCACCTGTGAACTGTATGAGAAATTAATAGAGATGGTATCCTTGATATAAAGGGAAAAAAAACAAAATATCTTCACTCTGTTTCTAGTCACAACCGAAAGTACACCCAGCCTTTTTATAGATGTAAAAAGGAGTGGTAAAAGTCTTTATTGTAGGTGGGAAACGGTCAATTCTAATGGAGGCAAAAGAAAAAGACAATACTTGTATAATTAAAATAATAATTTGCAGAATTCCATTCGTTAACTTGTAATGGATTTCATAGTCGGAAAGGGAAAAAAAAAAAGGGACTAAAAACGGAGAGTAATGATACGGGCACAACAGTTATGTCATAACGAATGACACAACAGTGATTTATACCGTTGATAATGTTAAATTATATCATGATGATCAATTATTTTAGATCCAAAAAAAATTCTAGTGGTGGGGTCACCGAAGTTAAAACATCAATTTTTATCGATAAAATGACGACACTTTTTAACAACAAAACTACATAGTTTTAATACTAAAATTTTATTTTTTTTTTTTAGAAATTGAGTGGGGGATGCGTGTATCACCAGGTAGTATCATCCGCCCATGATATCATGATCAATTTAGATTTATTATGATCAACGGTACTATCAACGTATCACCGTTATCATTACTAATACCCGTATCATTACTCAAAAACACAGGGACTCCTTCTAGGCAGTTTCACACGTAGTATTTGTTGTCCAAACAATTTCTTAGCTGGCCAATAAAATAAGAAATAAATTCCCTTTCAAGGAAATAAATTATTGATTAAACTTTATTTAGCAACTGTAATCACGCGTTCTTTGGGTGACAGGTTTCTTGACTGTAGTTTTGACTGTATGAGGGCGGCAATTTGGCTGATATCTAAGCTAAAATGGTGGGTTTTTTTATTTATTAAATCATATATTCAAATTTTACTCTCAAATATTTAATTGTTCCTATGGTGACTAATACCACCGTAATAGTATTGTTATTTGGTTGTGAAGTTATCAAAGTGATGACACAATTGGTATTACATATTTTTGTATTGTTTTTGTGTTTCAATGTGTTGTGTGTCTTTAGCAATACTCTATATACAAGTGTTGTTTATGAACTCTGTCGAGCTTAATATGTTTTTGAAATTGAGTATGTTGGAAAAATTAATACTCATAATAGGAGCACACAAAGAAGAAATCCAAGACACGCAAATGCATTATCTTTAAATAGATGTTTCATCCCACACGATTATCGATTAGGGAGCTAACGAAAATCTTTCTCAGGATACAATCAAGATGTTTGATTCAAACATCGACTTATTTGAATCAAATCTGAGGACACTCAGAAAATTATGACAATGTTGTTCAACTAGTGAATGATTTTCGTTTGCATTATGGTGCCTTTTATAGGCCAAAGGTATCACAACACGAAATGGTTATCTCCGTTCACAGATACATACATTCAGATGAAGAGGTGCACCACTTCACATGCATGAATTCGATTGCATCATTTCACAGATATATGAATCCGGCTTTCACAAGTGCATGTTAGTAATACCATCCGCAGCGGAAACGATTTATGGATCTAGATCTATAATATATACGTAATAAAACAACTAGATCTATATCTACAAGGGGGTTGTAGAACATACCTCTTGGATCTCAAAATCCAAGTTGAAGAACCGCAATAGGATGAACGAAGGAAAGCGTGAAGAGCACCACGATCTTCCGTACGTGTGATCCAAGCAACTCCCGGTGGAAGGAAATTCTCGACTCGAACCCTTCCGATATGCTACCCGGAAAAAATCTCCAAGATTTCTCCCTAATACCCCTTGGCCGAAAAAATATTTTCTTCTCCTCTCTAAGAGGTGAAGTCGAAATATGTAGTGTGTATTTGGCTTGGGAGAACTCTCTTTATATAGGAGAGTAAAACTTAAGCCCCAAGGATTTTATAATTAATACAAAATCAATTATGATAATCCTATTAAATAAAAGATAATCCCATAATATTCTAGAACAAATCTAGGATAATATTTATCTTTATTTCTTTCCATAAATATTTATCTAATAAATATTTTATGCGCGTATCTTATTAATCACAAGAAAACTAATTTCTTGTTCCAAAAATAAGAGGGGGCGCCACTTTTAATTCATGACCTAGTCATAATTAATTTTTGGGCTATAACACAATTGGGCCAAGATTATGGAAAATGTCTTTCCCACATATTTAATTATTTAACCCAACTAATTTAATAGTCCACTAAACAATTAATTCACATATCGTTTTAATAAAGTCCAACAAGAACTAAATTAATATTATCGGGATTCGACGTCCGAAACGGTATGCTATATTTAGGAGGCACGTCGGGGACCATGGACTAATAATCGGCGGCTCCGATAAATCAAATAAATAATTATAGAATAATTATATTCGATAAATCAATCACGGGAATATGCCACCATAATCCCGTGATCGCACTCCTCCGATTATAAGATTATATTTATCTCTTCATGAGAATGATAATAAGCGTCCATTGATATAATCATTACATATGGATTAATCCTCCATAGGCTCGTTCATTCTAAATCGGGAAGTTACCGTTAACCCTTTTTAGAACCTCTTATCCTTATTTACCATTAACCCCCTAGTGATCAATTAATTCATACAACTCACTTTGGTGATCAATCGGTGTGATATGAACTCGCGCGATCGATCGGTTTCTAGAATTAACAAATAAGGGAACTGTCATCTACTTCCATAAATGGAAGGAATGGATTCCGTATCCGTGATAACACGGACTACTCACTCAATCCAAGACAACGCCAAGATGGGGTAATTCGGACCACGGACTCGGTGTAATCCTTAACCGTCAAGTCAAACTTCATACCGATTCAAGCGGTTGATCGTGATCACCTCGGGATTAAGATATATCCATAAATATGATCATCCATTGATTCGATAAGACTTCTCGATCACGGAATTATATCGTGAACTCTAATCAAATCGGTCCAACCCCTATATGATATATCTATCATATATAAATGCCCCACCAGGTTCTCTTAACCGAAAGTCCGGATAGGACTATCACACCTTTTGTGTTCTGGGCGCATTAATAGCACGTTAAAGGAGAGACCCGATACTCTCGATTAACTTTACTACGGGCTAATTGTATTTTAAGTACATCTTCACTAACTCAATCCTCCCGTGTATATACCATACACCGAGTTAAGTGATTACATAAACGATATACTTAGGGTTTTACGTAGTGTAAATACTATTGTCACATCGGTGATTATGAGAATAATAAATATGAATAATAATATCATTTCATTTATTAAATAAAACAATTACAAAATTGTCTTTCGGGCATCACACCTAACAGTGCATCCGTTCAGCTTTGGAGAACGGATGCACTTGTGAAATAAATCTAACAGAGTATGTTTATATCATGAAGATATTCATGAACTTCCATCCACTAGATAAATAAATAAAAATGTTGGGACTAGCTCGTTTAAAAGACAAACAGTTCGGGCCTGATCAATTTGAGCTCGCTTAGTAGATGGTTTTTCTTTTCTTTGGCTCAAGTTTAGCATCGATGACAATATAAAATTTGTGATTAACGGTAATATATCCCACGTAAAAAATGTGGAGAAATAATATTCAAATATAATTTTGAACTATAATCCCTTTCAACAAGTTTTGAACTATAATCGACTTGGTAATACAGGCTAACCATTTTAGATGAAACGAGAACGAATGATAAAAATGGCTATCGGATTTATTATGACTCAATTAACAGCAAACCAGAGTTATAGGGAGTTACATTTAATTAGTATTATCATTTGTTTCCTATATCAAAGAAATATACATCAAACGTGACGAATTAAAAGAATGAAGAATTGGCATTGTTCTTATGCATGTACAAGATCTACTTTATATATATGATTTGGTGATTTCAAAATACTTAAGTTCTTAATTTCCAGACTAGGTCAAATTGCCGGAAACTAGAGACTTCAAATGCTTGTTAAAGCAAAGTGGGTGAGTTATCTACTAGAAAATTTCTTTATAATGTATTCCGCTCTGTTTTTTTTTTTTTTTTTTTTCCCTTCCCTTTTTCTTGGTGGGGAGGAGGAGGGTACGTTGGGGGTTTAAAGAGAGGTCAAAGGCCTAATAAACAAAAGATAGGTTAAGATGAATGCTAAATCTCTAAAGTCAACCGTTGAATTCATCTTGAGTAATTTACGAAAAAATAAGGTCAAACAGTATAAAATCATCACTAATGATAGCCTACATATAATCTATATATACAAAATTTCTTTAAAACCACAATTTGAGGATATTTTTTGTCGGGATTATATAGATATTTGACATAATTGTATCATTATTATTTATCAAATAAGACACTACTTTTGATCTCTCGGACAATTATTGAAAATGACACATATTGGATTTAATAAGGAAAAAGAACACTCAAAACAAACACTTAGTTATAAGGACAAAAAATTCACAAATGGACTAAATTAGCCCTAGGAAATACGAAACAGTTAATAAACATTACTCCTTCAAAACGTGAAACGGAAAAAGCCAAATCGGCGAAAAAGCACGACCTATCTGTAGAAAAACGGCGAAAAAAACTGAAGATCATTGGTTGAAGAAGAAAAACTGCAAAATCCGAAGCCAAATCGGACGAAAAATCAAGGAGAAAGCAGCGAAATCGGAACAAAATCACATAGAAGAAGTCTCGATTCATACAGTGACTGAGCAATGGCAAGGAGGAAGCAAGTAATTTAAACAGAAAAGAGAAGAGAAGCACAAAAATCAAAGAAACAAGGAGCAAAAACGAAGAAGAAAGCTGGGTAAATATCTATTCAAACTGAACATGCAACAAAAAAAAAACGATTTTCTATACTGAATTGCAATTTTAAGGCATAAGTCTAGACATTGGGTGAAATTGTACTTGAAATCATATTAGAGAGTGTTTTCTATACTGCGTCTATAATGTTATGTAAAGATGAAGTCACTGCATTGTGGTACAAAAAAGTTTTGTGTTTACATGCTTGGAACTAAATTGCAGTAAATACTAGAGAAATATAATGTCACTGCATAAGGAATAAAGGCTGAGGGGTAAATTACATATCCGTGTTTTTATTCGAATGAAAACTCTGATGTCAATGCATAAGGAATCAAGGCAGATGTGTAAATTACATGTCTGTGTTTTTATTAGAATGAAAACTCTGATGTCACTGCACATGGAATCAAGGCAGAGGGGTAAATTACATGTGTGTGTTTCTATTCGAATGAAAACTCGATGTCATGTCAAGTTGTAAATTACATGTCTGTGTTTTTATTAGAATGAAAACTCTGATGTCACTGCATAATAATGTTGAAAACATCATGTCATTACATTCAAAAGAAGTAGAATATCATGTCAATGATTAATGAGTCCACTTTATGAAAAGTTGTTGAAGTACAAACAGGATGTCACTGAAAAATTTATGTCAGAGGTGTAGAGATTGGACGAAATTGTAGTTCAAATCATACTACAAGAGTTCTAGGTGTTTTCTATACTTAAAAGCATCAATGAATCTTCAAAAAGTATATGCTTAGTTATTGAAGTATAACAATGGAAGTCACTGCATTATGATTCAAGTAAGTTTTGTATTTACATGCTTGGAAGTATATTGCACGAAATACTAGAAACATATTGCCTAAATGCATAAGGATACAGGTGTGTGGGGTCTTATTCAAATGCAAACTCTTCTGTCACTATATCATAATGATGAAAAAATCATCATATTGCATTCACAAGAAAGAAAATGACAAGTTTAAAGTTGTTAAAGTGAGAAATTTCATGTCACTGCATTATAACCTTGAGAATATCATATGAGCAGGTAGACAACATTTTACCGTTCCATCTACAGGACAAGAGAACAATACAGATCAACACTCAACAGTATGCACCAGATATTCCATGACATAAATGGACATATAACAGAAGAGCATCGAAAAGTAATGAAGAAAACTCCATTTAGACATTTGTTTGCTGCATTTGAAAAGAAAAGGATTATAATAAAGAAAAAGAAGAATGATATGCTAGATGAGCTGATAATGGCATACAACAAAGAAAATGGGGGTTTCAAGATTGGAAAGGACCGTCACATGCCAACAAGAAATGATGTGAAGCTCATATTTGCGATAGAAGATGGAAACAAAAAGGTAGGGGACATGAGCAATAACTCAAAAAAGGAGATATCAATTCAAAAAAGATTGTTCTCTGATGTTGAGAGAATAAAGATATGTGGGTTGAAAGAACTAAGAAAGGAAACGGTAAAAGAAACTGATTCAACATCAGTTGAAGACACGGTGAAACTACTGTGTCTACTATTACTTGCAACAGTCTTCTTCGCCACCTCAGGGCAGAACATACCATGGTCATTCCAATACTATGTGGATGACTTGAGTAATTTAAGTTCATTTGACTGGTCATCCCATATACTCAAAGAACTGCAGAATGGGCTTAATCGAAAATGGTCGCATGCAAGATATGTAAATGGATGCACTGTGTTCTCGCTGGTATGTTCACTCACTCAACATTTGATTATAATTGTATTTCATTATAAATGCTAATTGGAAAAAACCAATGTCACTACATTCTAATCCATAATTATCTACTGGTACGTTACAGTATTGGTTCTGCAAGCACACACACACATCATAGAAGATCTTGTCAAGCACCAAAATGAAAAAAAGCAGCACATGGAAAGAAAAGTTTCACGCATACATGGATTCCAAGGATAAAAAGTGGAAACTAAGAAATCTGCAGGGTATTCTAACAAAAACAAGGCTTTAACACATGGGCGAACATCAGGTAAATAATAACAATTGCATTAAGAATGTCATTGTCTCTCAAATTTCATGGTCAGTAAATGGTCACTGCATTGTTATTGCATGTCACTGTAATGAAATGCATTGCACTGCATTCTCATTGTAGTTCTTTATTTAATAACATAAAATACTTGTATGTGAGTCCATGATAAAAGAAATAACTGAATACTTTCATAATGAAAAATGAAACAGTTCAATGCTGAAGAATTGACTCCAACATTGACTAAGTTCCCCTCATAAAAAGCTTGGCACAAAACCAAGAGACAGGAAGCAGTCACAAGTCTAGAGATGATGAAATGACAGCAGAAGAGGATGAAAGAAATTCTGAAAGTGATGATAATGAAGAGGATGAAAGAAATTATGAAACTGATGTCATGAAGAGCGCTCATGAAGAGAATGACTGTGGAGAGGATAGCATGGAAACAGAAGGAAAAGAGAGACAATCAGTAGAGCATGAAAGAAATTCTGAAAGTGATGAGCATGAATCTGAGGATGATAGCATGGAAAAGGAAGGAGAACAGGGGCAATCAGAATAGCTTGAAACATATTCTGAAAGTGATCATATCGAATCTGGAGAGGATGGAATGGAAGTAGAACCAAGTGAGTGGCAATCTGAAGCCAATGAGGAAGAAATAGAACCACAACAACACAATGAATAGGTACACGAACAACACACTCCTAAACAAGCACACAAATCTACAACTAAATATGGAAGAACTCCATCATTCAGATTGCTGACACCAACACCATCACCACCAATTGTAAAACTACTTTTTCCATTTTTGCCACCAAAGACAATCAAAATAAAATTATGTCACAGCACTTAAAATTTACATTTGCTACAACTGGCATGATGTGCAGGATGAAGTTCAAGACATAAAACAATAAAATATCACATTGTCAAGAGCATTACAAGATGCCAACATCAAAATTGTAGAACTCAAGCTAGCCGTGGTAATGACAACTACAAAGTACTAAAAGCCCCAATGCAGTGACATTACATAATGTCACTGCATCAAATAATGTCACTGCAATTAGACAACAATGGTGACACTAAGAAGGAACTTGATTTACTAATTATTGTATTTTAAAATATGTTTGCAGGCAAAAGACAAGAGTGATCAAGCAAATGTTGACATGATAAGGAAAAGAATTGAAGAGCTACAATATCAGAATCTAAGTCTAGCATCGAAAGTGGAAGACTTGAAGCAGGCAGAAGTGGATATCTCGAAGAAATATACAGAACTTGAAGCAAAGTTTGCAGACATTAAATGTCACTACAGTTGAAAAAACTGAGTTGGGGATTGAAGTTGAAGAATTGAATGAGAAGATTGACATTGCGTTGTCTACCATTAAGCGGCAAAAAGAGAACATAAAGGAAAAAGATTTGTACATCAACAATCTGTTAGAGAGTTACAATGACAAGGAGCTTCACAGAAAAAGATGGCTGCTATGTTGGAAGAGGAAGAAAAAAAAATAGAAAACTGATGCAGCAACTTAGAGAAAAAGTGGAAACACTTGAGCAAACATTATTCACAAAAGAGACCACAATCGGAAATTTGAAAGCTGAACTTGAAGGTGAGAAAGAGAGCAACGAAAGCCTCAAAGAGAAGATGCAGAGCCAAGAAAGAAAAATTGAAGAACTGGAAAAAAGATTCAAGCATTACAAGATGAAATTGATAACATTGCAACTCATCAGCACACAAAATTTGGAAGAACAGGATGATACTGATCAACACACTCCTGCTGCACAAAATCTTGCAAAAGATGCACGACAGCTACGACCTCGTACTCATCAACGGACCTCAGATTTCACAATTCAAAGAAGGGTGAAGAGAAATGCAAGAAAGAGGACAAAGAGAGAGGATCCTGATTTCCAGTATGCTGAAGAGAAGAAGAAAAAGAAAGCTCAGAAAGGGAAAGAGAAACCTTACTACATCCCTAAGGAAAATCCAAAGTTTCAAGGAAGACTCATAAATTCATAATCCACAAAGACAAACCTGTATCGTCGCTTACAAGCACTTTTTTGGGTCCAGAATAAGGTGCAGAAGATAGGTTGAGAGTGCGAAGATCATGAGAGATATGGTGAGCGGCCCCGGTATCCACAATCCAATTAAAGCCAGGATACATAGACGCTGCATATGCGTGAGGAGGGGGAGAGCGTTGATATCGCAAGGAACATGCTGGTGCGGTGTGGCCTGTGGCGGCACAAATCTGGCAAATAGAGGGTTTTTGACCATTGGAGAAGTTGGAGTGTGGGGGACGAGGGTTTCCACGATAACAGCCACGCCCCCGGGCTTGAGAAAAATCCGAACAATGACCACTATGCGGGGAATGAAATAAGTTGATACTGTTTCATCGATCTTCCATTCGCTATTTTTTTTTGTGATTTTTTTTTTCGGTCAGATGGTAGAACAAAATATTCTCTCTTCTTTTTTTGTTTTTTGTTTTTTTTTTTTTTTGGTTGCTGCCTTAGTAAAATAAAATAATAAATAATCCTAATCAAGGAGAAAAGAATTGAAAGCAGCGGAATTGAAGCGACGAAACGAAAGAGCAAAGGCAGAAACTACGAGGTGGAGCAGAGGTGCCAGAGAAGAAGCTGCGACCGGTCTGAACCACCGAGTGGAGGAGGAGTAGCCGGGCGGACTGCAAAGCCAGAAACGAAGCTTCCTGGCAGCAGGTCTGGTGGGATAGAAAATTCACCGGAGAAGACGATCGGCTTGCTGTATCTTCTCTTCTTTTCTTTTTTTTCTTTTTCTTTTTGATTCAAGCTTTGAGGAACGCTGGGTGGAACCAAGCTTTTTTGGAGATGATTTAGATGGGATGAGTCGGACGAACGAAACCTCACCGGAGAGGATGGGAGTTGCCGGAGAAGAAGCTGGCTGCGGCCGGAATATTGAGTTTTTTTTTTATTATAAAGAAAAAGGTAAGGGTTTAGAGGAGAATTGACAGAAAAAAAAAAAATTGAATTGAATAAAAGATTATTGTATTTCATTTATTTAAAAGAAATAGAAAAATGTAAATATATAATCCTCGGTGACTTAGTCTATAAATCATTATAAGATAAATAAGACGATAATATATTTAATATAAATAATAATACTGAAATAAATACTCAAACTATATTATTTTCGACAAATCCTTACGGTGTCTAGTATTCCCACCTCGACAAGAGGCGCATAAAAAATAGAGAGAATGAGGGAAAAATCCTTTTTTAATTACAAAATGAATAAATAGGACACACTCCTTTTTTTAGTTGCAAAAAGGACAAACATTTTCAGACGGACAAAACTAACCCCTTTTAAAAGGGACGCGCGTATAAACATTTGATTCATGTTACAAAATGAACAAACATTTCTTCATGTTTGTTTGGTTTTTTTTTTTTTCAAACAACCGTAACTTTTGATTTACAACTCCGATCATCGAAATTTTTTCACCAAAATTCATGTTTTTTTTTGCTCTTCAATTTGAGCCCAAATACGATACCCTTCCGACGTATATTTTGAAAGCCGAAAAAAAATTTGTATTAACTGGAGCGTTTTTTCTTATAAACGACCGTAACTTTTGATTTAGAACACTGATCATCAAATTGTTTCACCAAAGTTCATATTTTTTTTATCTTCATTTTGAGACCGTGTTTGATACCTTTTCGACGAAGTATTTGAAAGCCGAATTTAATCACAAGATTTACACCAACACAAAGATCGGTATCGGTAGTATCGGTATCAGTAGTATCAGTATCAGTATCAGTAGTTAATCACTTGAATTAAGACTAAAAAGTACATCAGACTAAAAGGTAATACATAGAAGAACAATACAACAAACTATAGATTTAGAACAATAGGTACATCAGACTAAAATACAAGTCTGAAACAGTCTGAACTATCAGCCAAATTATAAGAAGGATATTCAAGTTCAAAGAACTAAATTATCATGTCCGGAATTCACAAGGTGTTGAATTACAAGTTCAGTAAGCTTATGAACTAGGCCTATCTATTACATGATGATACAATGTAGATCAAAAACCTCAAGACGCCAAGACACTCGAAGCTTTATGAACTAGCCTATCTATTGCATTAAGGCACACGATCGACAGTCGCATCGCGTATCGGTATCGGCCGTATCGCATCGGCGCATCGGTATCGGCAATATCGGTATCGGTAGTATTAGTATCGCACCAAGCGGTATCGCATCGGGCTCTGAAAGGACTCTCCTATCGGTTTTTTGTTGCAAGGTTTATGTCCCTCAAGTCCTTGATATGAACCGAATGTCTTCTACAGCTCAAACACTCATATTTACTTCTTTTCGAGCATGTTTCGATACTACTTTTTCTTTAGGATCATTTCTTTTAGGCCTCTTCTTGTTCTTGGCTTCATAAACAAACCGCATTCTTGAACAATCTTCAAAAGAAGTATTCGATTTGCCTTTTTCAACACACTAACACTATCACAATGAGTGAGCTTGCTAATAATGCTTGATGCTTATGACATAAACAACTTTTTGATTAGCCTTAAATTTAGTCTTGGCCTCTTGTACTAGTTTCACACCGTAAAAAATATCTTTACCAATGAAGACAACTTTTTTTCAACTAATTAACTGATCCAAACGATGAATGTTCGAGTTCGCCGACGACATGCTTCACTTAGTGGTAATTGTAGCTAAAACCATTAGAATCCAAAAACACATAAAAGTCAAAACAAAGCAACAAAAAAATGTTTTCTTGACTCTATATGCTTTATGATACCATATACTAAAAAACTTCTTATACATACACAAATAACAATCCTACAACCAAAATAGAGAGTTTGAAGATGTTCAAAAGTCCTGAAGCTTTGGAATTAATCTTAAACATGAAAAAAGAACTCTTTGATCCATTAAAAACAGATAAATAAATGAAGTCCATGCACTTTATTTGAGGTAAAAGGCAAAATTAAAGTAGTAGATCACTTTACAACTACATCGATCCACAAAAGTTGAATCATCATCCAATAATCATTGGCTAGTGGGCACTTTCATCAAATTCATCTCAAAGCTAACCACAAATTACACACCAAATTCCAAAATCCAATTCTCATAAGCACATCGAGCTAATTCACTGCAATTTCCAGCTAAAATAGTCTCGCTTTTATCAAACAATCTCAAATCTAACCACAAAATCATATTTATCAAACCTGAACGGTGGTAGATTGAGGACTCCGATTATCGTCGGCAGCGATCCCCGACGGTGCAACATTTACAGTATCAATAGCGCTGCTACTTCTTCCGCCACTCTTAATGTGGCAACATCTTGACCGTCTAGGGTTCCAATGCGAGTGCCTTGGAATCGTTAGAAAGAAAGCCTTCATTAACCAAATCTTGGAAGAGGGTGGAGAAGGAGGAGGAGGACGGGAGGAAATGAGAGTTTGGTGGAGAAAATTTTTCATTTTTGGGGAAGAAAACAGAATGGGAAAAATTTGGGGTATTTTAGTCCGAACGGAAAATTATTGTCCTTATTGCAACTAATAAATTGAATGAGGATTAATGCTTTATTAAGGAGAAAAAATAGGACTTTTACCTAATTTTTCCTAAAAAATATTGGTCATTTTCTAATAAAACATAACATTCATTACCTTTTTATTCCCTTAAGTATACGTGTACTTTGCTATTTAGTTTATTAACTTTTAATTTGAACGTATTCGAGACTTATGTTGTAGCTCAAATATGAGAGGGTTTCCTTTCAAAAAAAAAAAAAAATATGAGAGGGTTTTCTTCTTTGGAAAATTAGGGATAATGACACAATCTGAAATATTTTCAAGTAATAGGACAGCTACATATTTTTTATAGGGAGAAGGACAACTGCATAATTTTTATAGCGAGAAGGACAAACAAATGAATCCCAAAATCGGTGAATCTCCCTCAAAGTGAATCCCGAAATCAGTGAATTTCGACAGTGAATCCCGAAAATTAGTGAATTTCGACGATTAATTTTGAAAATTAGTGAATTTCGACAGTGAATTTCGTCAGTGAATTTCGAACACAAGTGAATTTCGATAGTGAATAAATAGTTTTGTCCTTTATGCAAAAGTTTCAAAAAACTGTCCTTTTACTTAATTGATGAAATATTTTTGTCCTTCTCCCTCATTCCCCCTTTCTTCTTTCTCTTTTTTTTTTTTTTTTTTTTTTTTCCGAAAACGAAAGGAGGGGAAACGAACCCAGGTCTCTAACCACCGAAACCTGTGTAGTAACCACTGTGAAGTAGCCCTTACATTTTCTTAAATGTAAGGGTCAAGTATCGGTTTTTCAAGTATTAGAGTTATTAGATATTATTAGGAAAACCACGTAATTAATTTTGTTGTCTAGATTATTTCAAATTGTAAGTGTGTGCTTACATCACATCACTTACACCTGATAGACCACTCGATTCCCGATCACCTTGAGAGGATCGTGGCTCCTCAAAATATATTTATTGACATTATAATAAACATCTCAATAAAGTGAGAATCACTAAAATCACTCTTATTTAAGCAAAATTATCTAATTAAGCCATCCTCATTTATTTTTTCTTTTCCTTCGATTTTAGCCATTTTACAAACACATCTATATTTTGGGGGCTTTAGCCCCGTTTAGTATAAAAAAAACAAAAAAAACAAAACACTGTTGAAGGAAAATACTATTATGTGCCTTCGTCAAAGCCAATGACGATTATCTTTCGGTTATTATGTAACGTTCAATCAGTATTTATTGCCATCAATGTATTCTGTGTTCACATTGTAACCGTGACCCTATATAAAGGGATTATCTAATGGAATGAGATACAGTTTTTCCCACCTTTACTTTTACACGTTATCAGCACGTAGCTCAAAAAAAAAAAAAAACCTAATTGAGCCGCTGCCGCCGCCAGCCTGTCGGCGCCGCCGCACTGCTGCACCACACAGCCCACAGCCCACGGTTGAAGACGAAGTCATATCTGTAGGTTGAAGACGAAAACAGACCGCCGTTGATCGCCATCATTTGTGTGCCGTTTGCTACAGCCGGAGGAGATTGCTTTTCTTCGTCAACTCTGAATATTTTTCCGGTCAGTTTCCTTGAAAAAGCTCTTCGCCGCCCAGCCCGCCACCACTGCCGCCCCTTTCCTCCTTCCCGCCGCCATACCAATTACTGTAACGAGAAAGGCTGGGAGATAATTTAGTGGAATGAATCGAGGAGAAATAGAGTGCTTAGCTGATAGTGGAACCACACACACTATCTTAAGGAATAGACAATTATTTGTCGAGTTAATTCCATGTAATTCATCTGTGACTACGATGATTGGATCATCACAAGTAATACAAGGGCGAGGAAATGCCACATTTTTGATGCCTAACGGCACAACGATAAAAGTCACAAACGCTCTATATGCACCTAGAGCCAATCGAACCTTGTTAAGTTTCAAAGATATTCGTGCCAACGGTTATCATTTGGAAACTCACTGTGAGAATGGAACTGAATATTTGTATATTACCACAAATGAATGTGGAAGGAAACGCATACTAGAAAAGCTTATGAGTCAATCTAATGGATTATATATTACTACTATTCGGATTATTGAATCCTATCTTTGTCACCAACAATGAAATTTGGGACACCGACTCATACAAGCTTTGGCATGATCGCCTAGGACACCCCGGTCGAGATATGATGATCCGTATTTTAAAGAACTCACACGGACATCCCTTCTTTCGAGGAAAAAACAAAATGGGACAAAAATCCGACACAATGCAAAGTGTCCAAAGCGGTGTTGTTTCAAAGCGACCATTGTCGTCGAAGCACCGGATGAGTTATATCCCTCTTCCTCATTGACCATTTCCAAGGCACACCAATCATTTTGCAAAGCCTGCTCTTTAGCAAAAACAGGATCGAGACCTTCCTATGCTAAAGACATGAAACAAAACATTCCATTCTTACAAAGAATACAAGGTGATATATGTGGACCTATCCATCCAGAATGCGGGCCATTCAAGTATTTTATGGTTCTGGTGGATGCCTCGACACGCTGGTCACATGTCGCATTATTGTCCACAAGGAATGCTGCATTTGCAAAACTCTTAGCACAGATTATACGCTTAAGGGCTCACCACCCTGATCACCCTATCAAGTCTATAAGGCTTGATAACGCTGGAGAGTTCACATCAAAAGCATTTGATGATTATTGCATGTCTATCGGGATTGACGTAGAACATCCTGTACCCCATGTGCATACACAGAATGGTCTCGCAGAAGCCACCATCAAAAGGCTACAGATGGTGGCCAGGGCATTGGTTATGCGCACCAACTTGCCCCTATCTGCTTGGGGTTATGCAATATTGCACGCAACTTTACTTATTCGTTTCAGACCCACTGCTAGCCAACCATTTTCTGCGTACCAGTTGGTTACTGGATATGAGCCTGATATTTCACACTTACGCATATTTGGTTGTGCGATATGTGCCTATTGCGCCTCCACAGCGCACTAAAATGGGTCCTCAGAGACGATTAGGTATTTATGTTGGATATGAATCCCCAACTATTATCCGCTATTTGGAACCTTTGACAGGCGATCTATTTACCGCAAGATTTGCGGATTGTCACTTTGATGAGACTTGTCTTCCCGTCGTTAGGGGGAGATAAGAAAAAGGATTTTCTAAGGGAACGACAGGAATTGTCGTGGTTTGTCCCCACTCGCCTCATTTTGATCCCCGTACCTCACAAAGTGAAAGTGAAGTGCAAAGAATACTTAATCTTCGAACGTAGCGATTCGATGCCCGATGCGTTCTCGATATTGCTAAAGTGACAAGATCACATATACCAAATTCGCAAACGTGCCCGCAAGGTTAGAAGTCCCCAAAAAGGGGCACAATGCGTAGCCAAAGGCATTGCGACCACACTTAGTGGAGGTGTGGATGAGGCCGTGGCCCCAAAGGAAGAGGGGAGACCACTTGGTTCGACCGATACTCACCCAAGGAAGAAGAGGGCGAGTAAGGCACAATCCGACCCATTAATCATCAATGTAGAGAATCCCTCTCATGAGATTATCTCTCGATTACGGATTATGTCCATGAATCAATACCGGAGGACGCTCCGATGTTTGAATTGATTCCGAGAACAAAGAAATCTCAATGGATTATGAGAGTGCATACGAGTTGATGGAAAGATCTTCCATGCACATTGATGATATATTTGCATATACTTGTTGCTCAAGAAATCATAGAGCACGATGATGTCGAACCACGCTCTGTTGCGTAATGTCAACAAAGAGCGATTGGCCTCGATGGAAAGAAGCAATCCAGTGAGAACTAGATTCTCCGACAAAGAGACGGTATTTGGTCCGGTAGTGCTAACCCCACCAAGTGTAAAGCACGTAGGACATAAATGGGTATTTGTCGAAAGCGTAATGAGAAGAATGAAGTCCTAAGGTACAAGGCTCGCCTTGTGGCGCAAGGTTTCTCACAACGCCCTGGAATTGACTATGAGGAGACATACTCTCCCGTAATGGATGTAATAACTTTCCGTTACCTAGTTAGTTTAGTTGTTTCCGAAGGATTGGAAATGCGACTCATGGATGTGGTTACGGCATATCTCTACATGGGGATCTTGATTCGTAGATATACATGAAAGTGCCGATGGTCTTTCATTGCCCAAGTCAAGTGACTCTAAACCACGGAGTGCGTTTGCAATCGATTGAAACGCTCACTTTACGGATTAAAACAATCCGGGCGGATGTGGTATACCCGCCTAAGTGACTACTTGATTGGAAAGGGATATAAGAATGATGAACTATGCCCCCGCGTATTCATAAAGAAAACAAGTTCCGGATTTGCAATTGTAGCGGTATATGTCGATGATATGAACATAATAGGTACTCTTAATGAAATAAGAGAAACCGCGAGCTATTTGAAATCCGAATTTGAGATGAAAGATCTTGGGAAAACTCGGTTTTGTCTAGGCCTTGAACTAGAACACCGAGCTTGTGGAATACTTATCCACCGGTCCGCATATGTCCAAAAGATGCTCGGGCGATTTAATATGGACAAAGTGCACCTGTTAGCACTCCCATGATCGGTCGAAGTTTGGACATAAAGAAAGATCCATTTCGTCCAAAGGAAGATGACGAAGAGCTATTGGGAGCCGAAATTCCCTACTTAAGTGCAATAGGCGCATTATTGTATTTAGCTCAATGTACTCGACCGGATATTGCATTCTCGGTGAACTTGTTAGCTAGATTCACTCCGCGCCAACGCAAGCGTCATTGGAATGGTATTAAAAACATATTTCGATACCTAAAAGGAACCATTGACTTGGGCCTATTTTTTCCCTACACAAAGACAAGAGGGACCGTAAATGAAAATACGACTCCTAAAGAAAACGTCGACGGCGAAAAATCGCCACCCCTACTACGAAACCCCAAACAATGTATTAGTTGGGTTTGCGGTACGCCGGGTATCTATCCGACCCACATAAAGGTCGTTCCCAAACCGGTTATGTATTTACCATTGGGAACACGGCGATATCTTGGAGATCAACCAAGCAAAGTCTTGTGGCTACCTCCTCGAACCACTCGAGATTATTGCTCTGCACGAGGCGGTTCGCGAGTGTATATGGTTAAGGTCCATCATTACACATATTCGAGGGACCGGTGGTTTAAGTTCCACCACCGAAGAGCCTACTTGCATTTATGAAGATAATGCGGCTTGCATCGAACGGATGAAGCTTGGTTATATCAAGGGTGACAACACAAAACACATATCACCAAAGTTTTTCTATAACCAGCAACAACAAGCTCTCCTCAAAATTCAAGTGAATCAAGTAAGGTCTGAGGAGAACGTGGCAGATTTGTTTACCAAGTCACTGCCTAAAGCAATATTTGAGGAACATGTGAAAAATATAGGAATGCGAAGGCTTTCAAAGCTTCCTTGATCGGTGTAAGGATCGGGGAGATATAGGCACTCGGGGGAGTCTAATACACACATGTCATCCTTAAAGATTAAAGGTGCGTTGTCTCTTTTTCCCTTTGACCAAGTTTTATTTTGTCCCACCTGGTTTTGTTACTTGGCAAGGTTTTTAACGAGGCAACGATCCACGCACCATTTCGCCTTTGACTTGGCACAAGGGGGAGTGTTGAAGGAAAATACTATTATGTGCCTTCGTCAAAGCCTAACGACGATTATCTTTCGGTTATTATGTAACGTTCAATCTTTATTGCCATCAATGTATTCTCGTATTCACATCAGTAACTTAGCGACCCTATATAAAGGGATTATCTAATGGAATGAGATACAGTTTTTCCCACCTTTACTTTTACAAACACATCTATTTAAACTTTGTTTTTCTTTTCCTTCGGCTTAATCTAAACACTAAATAAATAAATAAAAATAGCTTTATTTGATGGAGAGAATTAACAGAGGATTAATTCAGAAGTCAAAAAAAAAAAAACCAGTCATGGACGAAATGAGAGAGACTGCTATAATTAAAAAACGCGTCCAAAGTTGGAACAGAAAAGGTACGCCTCTTTTGGAAAATTTTATGTTGATCCATCAAACTCAATTTTAAATTCAATGATTAAAAATTAATACACATGATCAATATCACCAATGAATTTGATAGTCATTCACCACAATAAAATTTGTCTTCTCTTTAATAAGTTTTAAGCACTTAAGATGGACCATGTCTGCGATTCAAAAAAAAGATGGACCATGTCTGTAATAAAATTATACTAGAAAAAATACTAATTAATATGGATTCTTTTGTACATCGTCGTGAATGCATTTGTTTACTAGTTTCTTTTAATTTTTTTTTCTTTCTCAAAAACCTTATTATATTATTTATAATTGTAATATTTCATTAAAAAATTATAATAAGTAGTTTGTTATGTCGGAGATTGAAGAGGTGGTCATTTTAACCCGGGTGACCCTGTGGAGTACATGTACCTTAAGGTTATCTCTTTAGCCTTAGAAGAGGCGATGCACCTAGGGATTCGGCGAATAGAGGTGGAAAGTGATTGTCTAATGTGTGTTTCGCGGCTTCGGCGGCCAGGAGTGGATCTCACGGCTCAGGGTTGTTTAGTCCATGACTGCTTGACTCTTCTACCTAGTTTTGAAGCTCTTTCTTTTCGTTTATTCGGCGCATTGGAAATATCCCTGCGAATTTTTAGCTAGACATGGTTTATCGGTATCTATCCGTACATCTTAGGGCTCCTTGTCCCCGAATAACGTTTTGAACGCATGTTTGGCGGATCTTGATTAATAAAATTCTTCTTCTAAAAAAAAAAAGAACTTGTTCATATATTCCTACCTACACATTCATAAATATACAATTAACTAAAAAAATTACAATGATCTCATTTTTCATAAGAAGTCTAGGTTAATTGGAATTTGGAAGAATAGTTTGATGTTGATTGGATTATCTTACAATGCTATAACAAAAAAACAATTGGGCTGCATAATATTAGTGGACTTTTAACGGTATTAATTAAGGAGTGTAATGTTGGGCTTGAGGAAAAAGAAATACTATACCAATTTTTTTTGAGGTAGGAAATTACAATTGGTCTGCTATAAAAAACACTCTGGCTATTTACTTATGACGTCATAAGTCATAACTGTATATCGCACTCAATAAATTACTTTGAAATGATATTATTTTTATGGGTGTCTTTAAAGACACCACACTTTTTCCACTATTGACACCACATCAATGTATAAAATGGGCACCTACCTTGTGCACGGAAAATTTCTACTATCACGCTATCGATCCGACCACACAATTTCAACGTATAAAATGGGCACCTACCTTGTGCACCACATGTTTATATTAGCTTTACATTCACCTACTAATTACACCACATCTAAAAAATCAAACTTTACTACATCCACATTATTTTTACTTTAACCATGTTTTTTCAATTGCAAAACAGTCCAAGTTTTATCCTTTTATCCAATTTTTCTTCCCTCCCATATCCATACAACCTGTCTTCCCAGCCTTTCCACCATTAACACAACCAAGCACCACCAATGTCACAAATTGTTTACCAAAAAACTAATCTTATAATGCTGCTTTTCATCGATTCTCTCCACCAACAAATCAATTGTTACTTTTCTGGGGCTTTTAGTGGAATTTTTTTCGATTTCCTCTCCAGCAACAAATCAATTGTGCTTTTTCTGGGGCTTTCAGTGGATTTTTTTCGATTTCTTCTCACCGCCGCTTCTTGCCGGATTCTATGGCTTCGCTGCTACCAGTAGTTTTTTTTTTTTTTGGAACAACAATTTTTGTTTATTAAAGTAGCAAGATGCTAATGAAAAGCAAAAATTACAAAGGAAAGCAAAACGAAATCCCAAACAAGCTTCTAAGACTCATCCCAACATTACAAAAAGCTATTAAAACGTCCAAACAAGAAGCAGAAGCAGCGCCTTTCAAATCAAAATCAAAATTAAAAATTAAAAAAAAAAATAACAGCAGGAGCGAAATAAGGAGCCAAAACTAGAGTAAAGCCGTGGCTACATTGGCGAGAGGAAGATGGTGAAGGGAAGGCTTCTCGGCGATGGAATTGTCTGAAGAAGAATGGGGATTTACAGGATCGGGTGGCAGCGTTAATTAATTAGAAGGTTGGAGTTCTTCTGAATGATTTTGTGGGAGTGGGACATTTTAAATGTTGCAGGACTTTATCGTAGTTATTTGTTAAGAGTGGAAGATATTGGCGTATGTGGTGCTTGGTAGGAATAGGTACATAAAAAATAAGAGTGTGGTGAAATGATATATACATAAATCTATGTGGTGTTTTAGGTAGAAAAATAGTTGAATGTGCGGTGCCTTTTAATTTGGGTACCTAGGTAAAAAAGGTGTGGTGCCTTTAGAGGCTCCCTATTTTTATGAAAAGAGATTTTATTGACATTATTTTCCTACAAAACGTCGGTGACGGTAACGTATTATTATTATTATTATTATTATTATTATTATTATTATTATTACTACATAATACGAGTAATGGTGAGCAACAATGGCAATAACATTCCTCGTACAAAATGAACGTCGGTTGTAGTGACGTTTCTGATGTGTGCGACACCGAAGTAATCTTGCGGTGCCAAGAAATAAAGTGAAGTGGTTAGATGATCTAATTATTTAATCAGTAAATGAAGAAATGATTGGTGATAAATACTTTTTTTAAAAAGTAAAAAAATAAAAAACTTGTAATTTTATTAATAAGATGCAAGAAATTATAAGGTTTTGCCTTCTATGGTCTCTCCAAAAAAAGACGTCATCAATATACAATCTCGCCTCCTTCAAACCATAATCCGAAAAACTCAATGTGCGGAAAACCGGATATTAGGAAACAAATATGGTCAACTTTATATGGGAACCTATTCTAGAAACAAGAGAGATGCAGCTACAACTCCAAATTAAAAGCTATCACCAAGACAAAATCTTATATACCTAGCTCAAGTGCTAAAAGACCTAATGCGGTAGATATACACAATAATTTGAAAGAATCTAAATGAATGCGCTACATACAGTATTAAGTCATGAACATGTATTAAGTCTTGTACTTATAAAAGCTTATGTAATAATATACATATACACATACACATACACAAAATAATTCTATTTGTCAAAGATAATATTCAACTAGTCATGAATATGTATTAGTCATAAGAAAAAAAATCAAACAAAAACCGTAAAATCAAACTAGAATAACAAAAAAAAAACTAAATAATTCAATTTATCAAAGATAATGTTTATCTAGTCACGAACATGTATTAGGGATAAGAAAAAAAATCAAACAAAAACTATAAAATCAAACTAAAATAACCACAAAAAACTGTAAAACAAGTATAAAAAAATGCATAACCAAAAAAAAAACTGTAAAATAATATTTTAAACAGGATTTGAACCTACAACTTATGCTTATTGACACTACAAAAACTATATTCTTAAACCACTTGGATAAGTAGTCATCTAGTTAAAAAAAAAAACACGCTAAATACTAATATTAACGCTAATACTAATACAGTGATATTTTTTTTTTTTTCGAATTTTGGGGTGGTCTTGAAACCACCCCTTCCAAATGGTGGGTCCGCCCGTGGCTACATGTAAAGAAATTTTACAAAATCTATATTTTACCATAAAAAATAGAGTATCTGATGCAGTATTATTTTTATTAAATCTATATATTGAAATGTTTAAAGTATAAATTTTAAAGGTTTTACGGTATGTACCGCAAGCGCTCTTATCTATCTAAAACTTATGGACAAAGTACAGTATAACATCGATAAATGAATACCTTTAGGACCAGAAAAAAATATTCGTTTACCGATGCTATTTATTTATTTATCGATAAATGAACATATTATTCATTTATCGATAAATGAATATTTATTCATTTAGATAGCATTTTTACATTTTTTTCTTTCTTGTGATTAGTATTTTTACATTTAATATACAAATTTACCTAGAGGGCAATGATAAAAAATAGTATGAAAACTTAATTACATTCATTTTTTTTAGATTTTAGATTAGGAATACATGCACTATACATGTAGACTAAGTACAGTGTATTATATATTGAAACTACTAATAAGATTTTATGTATGGAATAGTCTAAAAAAATATACTTAACCTACACTACAAACTATATATAGTTCTAAAATCTTAGTTTGTTAGAAAATCCATTCTACCGTATCTTTCTTAATCTTCAATTTAATGTCTTCCAATCATTAGTCAAAACCAATAACAAAAACAACTTTAACCGACCATATAATGAGGGCCATATGTGAGCATAAGAAGGAACGTACATCCAAGTATTAAATGCATTTTTTGAGAAGAAATGACTTCTTATATGAACATTGTTGATTGGATGAAATATTTTCGTTTATTTTATATATATGTGTGTGTGTGTGTTCATATATATATATTATGAAATTTAATGATTATGCATTTATGTTTATATTGGGACTTTAAGGAGTCGAATTTTTTTAATCGTTAATTTATTTAGAGGTTATTCATTAGCCCATTCGCCTAAGTCGGGACCGGATAAAATAATTCATTTAGCGAGGTTATACGGTAGTAAAATTAATAAATAACAATAAGAAGCCCTATAAGAAAAGAAAAAAAATAACAATAAGAAAATGCCCCAACTGTATTAACTTAATGCGAAAGTTTTGTATCTTCAGTAGCTAGTGTCATATTCAGTACATCGGTATGGCGGTTAGTTAGCTATACTCTGACATGATGACATGGGTTCAAGTCCCGTTTGTGGCATAATTAGTGTGTATTTCCTTTCGTTTCCGGAAAAAAAAAAAAAAAAAAAAAAAAACAAATCATATATAGTAGTATACTATTTAAATTTGTAGCTAGTGTCTTCAATAACGAATGATCATATAACTATAACTATTTACCTTAAACTTCAGTAGGGCTAGGCCACCCGATTTTATTTTCGATAAATAAAAAACATTATATAATTCAGTTCAACACTATATAATTCCCGGCCGGCTCCTTGCAAAAACTTGTTCTTCAACAAAAAAAAAAAATTTTAAAATAAATTATATATATATATATGAGACCATGACGTAATATTCGTTCGGCTCCTACCCTGTGCTGTGCAGATGAGGTTTACATCAAAAGTTGTTTTTTTTTAGGGGTTTCTTTTTTTTTTTTTTTTTTGGCAGGCCGTATAACTCCGTACCTTATAATGCGTACGTGTGTCCTTTTTGGAATAACAAATTAAACGAAAGCAGGTAATTCTCAACACTTCTAATTTGAAATGAAACGCACAAAATGGATAGATAACCTAACTCTTTTTGGTTTATTAAAATTGATCGTATTGGGTTTTGTCAATGGCCGACCAATATACTATCCATTGTATATAAATTAAAGGCTATCGTTTTGCTTTAAAAAATTAAAAACACACAATAATGATATATGAGAGATTTTATGATACAAACGGTCGTAGGAATGTTATACCAAGTGGTATTTATTAGAGTCCGTCATTTTTGGAAAAATTTATAATACAACTGTTGTTTGAAGGTTGTATAAAGTGAATATTACGACAATTCATTTTAATCTTTCACACACGATAAAAATGCAAGTATTATGCGAAAGAGAGTAAAAATAAGAGGCTCTAATGTGTGTCACTTGATATAACTGTTAGAAAAAGTGACTTGACCTCTCAGCAGGGCAAGTCAGCAGGGGAATGTCAGCGGGCAAATATCAACATGTTATGTCTGGCGGAATCAGTTGAGTTCAAATCTGGGGTATTTTAGTCAATCTAAAACACTTCGATAATTGTAATTGTATTAATGTTTTGCTCACAATAATCATTGGGGTACAAGGGATATATATAGTGTTTACAAATAATTGAATCGAAAATAAATAAATAAGTCGTAATTAAATAACGTCTTCGAGAGAGTGCTCAACACGCCCCCGCAATCCCACGGGTATAGGATACACGTGGAGATTGGCCTTCAACTGAGCAAAGCGAGGACGACCCTGCTGATAGTTACCATGCTGATAGTTACCATTGTTCTGACCTTGATTATAATTCCCCTGATAGTTACCTTGCTGCTGTGGATACTGTGGAGCACGAGTTCCCTGAAATGGCTGTGATTGACCGGCTGGAAAAGGGCCTTCTTTGCCCGAATTATACGAGCCGGATTGGAACCGGCCCGTCGACCTTCTTCTTGTGAACGGTTGCGGTAACCCCGCCGCCGCCGTCCCTGTTGTTACTGTTGCGGCAAAGTTGGCGGTCGGGGAGACCGGTCTTCTTGGTTGCTTTGAACAACCGGGAAAGATGGGCGATAGGCCCGGTCATGGCGAAAGAATCGAGCTTCGCTGAGAGCGAAGCGGTGAGTACACTTGATCAAGATCAATGTCTCGCTTTTTCCATAACCCTCCCGGCGAGGGATTCATAGTCACGTCCAAGCCCGATGCTTGCAATTGTGTGTAAGAAATTCCTCCATAGTGACTTGTTGGCCGGCCATCTCGAGTTCATCGGTAATGTTTTTCAGATAGCTAAAGAATTCTGATGCTGATCGATTATCTCGCTGGGCATTAATCAATTGTGCCCTAAGTTGCATAATTCTAGCTCGGCTTTGAGAAGCAAAACGAGTTTGCAGAGCTTTCCAAACCGCAGCAGCAGTGGTGTGCACCGTACACTGACGGAGCATGTCGGTGTCCAAAGACGTGTTGATTAAACCCAAAATTAACTGATCTTGTTCTACCCAC
This sequence comes from Gentiana straminea, assembly GCA_036785695.1. Taxonomy (NCBI): domain Eukaryota; kingdom Viridiplantae; phylum Streptophyta; class Magnoliopsida; order Gentianales; family Gentianaceae; genus Gentiana; species Gentiana straminea. The sequence continues at coordinate 6,566,882 of JAVUPR010000314.1, read as the reverse complement.
ACATCATAATCTGGATTTCGATTAGTGGTGGTTCCTGATGTAATTGTTTCTGATGGTTTAGGGATCGATCCGTCAACGTAACCGAAGACGCGTTGCCACTTTGAGATATGGCACAATTTGTGCGTGCCATAATGGATATGTGTCTTTTGTCAACTTCATGATGTTAATGTGGCTTGCCTGATTGAGTTTTGGGAGAGTGGAGATGAGTGTGGATTCACTGGATCCTTCGTTGGTTACATCAGAGGGAGCCATGATGATGATGAAAACTGGCGGCTTTGATGAAGGTTTAGGGTTGCGGGATCGATAGGTGCTCTGATACCATAAAACACTTCGATAATTGTAATTGTATTAATGTTTTGCTCACAATAATCATTGGGGTACAAGGGATATATATAGTGTTTACAAATAATTGAATCGAAAATAAATAAATAAGTCGTAATTAAATAACGTCTTCGAGAGAGTGCTCAACACAATCAGCTAGTATTTAGTTATGGCGGCTAGGTCTAGGGTTTTGTGATTATAAATACTTATCTGTTGTAACCTAGAATATTTGCAGTGGCGTCAGGAGCAATTGTGCAAGCAATTGCAGAGTCTGTAAAATCTCCAGTGATAATATAATCTCCTCGTTTCTGCCCGTGGAATAGTCGGCATATTGCCGGAAACCACGTTAAATCATGTGTTATTGTTTCTTGGGTGATTTATGCTTTCTCGTTTATTCTTGATTATTGCAATCCGTTTCAATCCCTGACGGTCCTGTTATAACAAACTGGTATCAGAGCGTCGAGGTTATCATCAGGGAATCCGAGGTTCGGTTTAGGAACCATCTGTTTGAACAAAAAATTTATCTTCACCAAAACCTTCACCGGTGCTAGGATTTTGTGATAAAAGTTCTGTTCTTTGGCGAGATCAAGATGTCTGGGTTAGATGTAAAGATTGGTAAATTCACAGGAAGAAACAATTTCAATCGGTGGCAAATCAAGATGCGTGCTCTGTTGAAGAAACTAGGGCTCTGGGCTCCATTGACAAAATCGGTGGATGCAGGAAACGCTGAGATGGCCAATCGGGAGGAGAAAGCTCATTCAATGATTTTGTTGTACTTGTCTGATGATGTTCTCACTGAAGTTGCTGAAGAGGATTCAGCAGCAGGGCTGTGGCTGAAGCTTGAGAGTCTGTATATGACAAACTCGTTGACCAGCAAGTTGCTGATGAAGCAACGTCTGTTCAATTTAAAGATGCATGAAGGAATGCCTTTCAAAGATCATCTAGAAAAGCTGAACACAATATTGCTTGATTTAAGGAGTATTGATGTTAAGATCGAAGATGAGGATGCAACTCTAATTTTGTTAGTATCACTACCAGCATCATATGAGAATTTTGTGCAGTCATTTGTTGGTGGGAGAGACACAGTGTCATTGGAGGATGTTAGAGCATCTCTCCATAATCAAGAGCTAAGGCATAATGCAGCTGGCAAATGTACAGACAATCGGGCTTTTGGTTTGGTTGCTAGTAGCAGTTGTAAAGGGAATGCAAATCTGGTCTGAATCTGAATCTGGAGTGTTGGCAAGCAGGTGGAGCTTCAGGTCCATACTCAGCTGAGTTTGCAGAACTCAGCTGAGAACAGTCAACACTAATCTGGCACTTGGTTGTGTATCGAACCTATAGAAAGAATAGTTGAATCTGGTGAAACCAAAATCTAGGGTCGGTTGAGTAAAGGTCTGCTGGTCTTGTACCAGCCGAATAAAGGTCAGTGAGTAGAATGGAATGTTCAACTCTGAGAAGTCTGCTGAGTTAAGAGTCAGTTGAGTCTATTCGTCAGTAGAGTGGCATCTGCTGAATCTGTTGAACATGTCTGTGTTGGTTCTACATCTATGTGTCGAAAGCCTCAGCTGAGTGAAGTCAGCTGCGCATCTAGTGAACATGTATGAATTAGAGTCTCATCTGATCTGGGAGATTCTTGCCTGAGGTGGAGTTCTCATATGAAGTTAAGTCTCATCTGGAGGAGTCTAACCTAAAGTCTGTTTTGTTCACATCTGGTCAATTCAGAATTTGAATTTGAATCTGCTATCTGTTTGGTTGAAATTGAATATGAAGAACTCGGTTGAGTGTCCTTAGTTGAGGTGATTACATCTGAATCTGGTAATCACATCTTGTCTGGTGATCAAGTCTGAATTTGTTGATCACATCTGTTCTCAACTCAATTAAGTCTGAATTTGTTAACAACAGAGGATCTCATATGAATTTGGGAGGTTCTCATCTGAAGTTGGTTTATCATCTGGAGTTAACTCTCATCTGGAGGAATCACACCTGAAGCTGTTAAGTCTGACAAAAGAGGAGGAATCTGGCACAGTACATATGGCATTGACAAATGCATCTAGTACAGTACATTTTGTTATACATCTGTTTGAACGAGAGTTTAAGTCAAGGTGGAGATTGTTAGAAAAAGTTACATGTCCTCTCAGCAGGGCAAGTCAGATGAGCAAGTCAGCTGAGCAAAGTTAGCAAGGGTATGCCAGCAGGGCAATGTCAGCAGGACAAATATCAGCAGGTTATGTCTGGTGGAGTCAGCTGAGTTCATATCTGGAGTATTTTAGTCAACCATCTAGTATTTAGTTATGGCGGCTAGGTCTAGGGTTTTGTGACTATAAATACTCATCTGTTGTAACCTAGAATGTTTGCAGTGGCGTCAGGAGCAATTGTGCAAGCAATTGCAGAGTCTGTAAAATCTCCAGTGATAATATAATCTCCTCGTTTCTGTCCGTGGACTAGTCGGCATATTGCCGGAAACCACGTTAAATCATGTGTTATTGTTTCTTAGGTGTTTTATGCTTTCTCGTTTATTCTTGATTATTGCAATCCGTTTTAATCCCTCACGGTCCTGTTATAACAATAACCTTCATATAACGTTTGCACCATAAAATCTCCCTTCATTTTTAGTCTCTTTCACTTTTATCGTGTACGAGAGGTTAGAAATGAATGGTTGTAATATATGTCATTTGGTACAACCTGTATACAACGGTCGTATAATAAAAAATTTCATTGTACAGTGGAAGAATGGAAGAAAAAATTCTGAGATATTAGTAAATTTGATAATTTGAATCAATTATTTTATGCTAAAAAAAAGGACAATAGGTCTATCGAGTTACTAGATCTATTGTAAGACCTTTTTTTTTTTTTTAAATTTGTGTTGTGTTCCGGTGACCTTAATGTCCGGATCAACCATGCACTAAACACCGGACAGGGACGGACGTAGCATATCGGGGAGGGGGGGGGTGGGGGTGGCAATAAATTTTTTAAAGGCGAATAGAAAAATTAAGGGGGGCAATATATATATATATTGGTGTATTTTTTCCGGATCAAAGAGGGGCAGTTGCCCCCCTCCCCCCTTGGGTGTATGTATATCCGCAACTGACACTGGAAAAGCCGGAATATATAGACACTCTAACCAGGGCAGCTCCACCCTTGTAATGGGTCGGCAGCCCACCCCTTCAAAAAATATTAGCTATATATAGTAGATAATATTTTTTATATAAACACACGTGTATATATGAAATTGACCTCATAATTTTTATATTTTGACTCTAATTAGATATATAAAAATGTAAAAAAAAATAACATATTTCGATTATTGTTAAAAATCCTGGACCCGCCCCGACTCTTACTATGCAGAAAAGATTAGAAACGAGTGAATATAATGGATGTTACTTATTGAGTCAAAATTGAGAGATTTTGTGGTCTACTTCTTTCAACATGTACACCCTAACTATGACCACATATTTCACCTTCTTCTTCTTTCATATATACACCTTTTTTTTTTTTTACGAAACCTTTTTTATTATTAAGAAAAAAAATAAGGTTCGTACAAGCCGTATCTTTCATATATACACTCTAATAATGTAAAAGAGATTAGAAATAAGTAAATGTAATACAAGTTACTTTGTATAATATATATATATATATATATATATATATATATATATATATATATATATATATATATATATATATATATATATATATATATATATATATATTGGAGGATACAGTGATTTTATGGTGGTTTATGTTGCACAAACACGGACACGGCGATACAGCTGTAACACAAATTTCGTTGTCATGCAATTTAAATTAAAAAAAGAAAGACAAGAAAATTGGAACAAATATAATTTTATTAAATTCAAAATGTGAGTGAGTACAATCTCTAGCAAAATCGCTAAATCTACGGGATGCCTTTGATTCTCCTTTAATGTCTCTGAGGGTCACGGGGACTTGTTCTCGGACTTTGTTAGTACTCCTTCAATTTTGTTGGGAAGAATGCTGAATTTGTGGAAGAACTCCGGATATGGCGGACGATCTTCATTTTTTGAAGATGACTTGGATGCTTTCATGCTTCCTTGACCTTCCCCTTTCATTTCTCTGAGGATCGCCGGGACTTGTTCTCGGACTTTGTCGATACTCTTCCGATTTCTTGGGAAGAATGTTGGATTTGCGGAAGAACTCCGGAGGTGGCGGATGGTCTTCGTTTGTTGGAGATGACTTGTATACTTTCGTGCTTCCTTGATTTTCTTCTTTGATTTCTCCAAGGATCGCGAGGATTTATTCTCGGACTTTGTCGATACTCTTCCGATTTTTAGGAAGAAAGTTGGATTTGCGAAGGAACTCCGGGTATGACGGATGATCTTCCTTTGTTGGAGATGATTTGGATGCTTCCGTGCTTCCTTGATCCTCCAATTATATTTCTCCGAGGGTCGCCAGGACTTGGTCTCGGATTTTAGTGGTGCTCCTCCTATTGTTGGGAAGAGGGCCTTTATTTGTTGTTGAAGAACACCGGGTTTCTTGGAGACCTTGATTTGTTGAAGAACTCCGAATATAGTGGAAGTCCTTCGATTGTTGTTGAAGAACTCTGAATATGTCGGAAGACCTTCGATGGTTGTTGAAGAACTCCGGATATGACGGACGAGCTTCGAATGTTGGAAGAACTCCGAATTTGGGGATGATCCTCGAATGTTGTTGAAGGACTTGAAGACTTCTTCGTATGTATATCCGCAACTGACACTGGAAAAGCCGGAATATATAGACACTCTAACCAGGGCAGCTCCACCCTTGTAATGGGTCGGCAGCCCACCCCTTCAAAAAATATTAGCTATATATAGTAGATAATATTTTTTATATAAACACATGTATATATGAAATTGACCTCATAATTTTTATATTTTGACTCTAATTAGATATATAAAAATGTAAAAAAAAATAACATATTTCTGATTATTGTTAAAAATCCTGGACCCGCCCCGACTCTTACTATACAGAAAAGATTAGAAACGAGTGAATATAATGGATGTTACTTATTGAGTCAAAATTGAGAGATTTTGTGGTCTACTTCTTTCAACATGTACACCCTAACTATGACCACATATTTCACCTTCTTCTTCTTTCATATATACACTTTTTTTTTTGGAAACCTTTTTTATTATTAAGAAAAAAAATAAGGTTCGTATGCTTCGTATCTTTCATATATACACTCTAATAATGTAAAAGAGATTAGAAATAAGTAAATGTTATACAAGTTACTTTGTATAATACAAGTTACTTTGTATAATATATATATATATATATATATATATATATATATATATATATATATATATATATATATATATATATTGGAGGATACGGTGATTTTATGGTGGTTTATGTTGCACAAACACGGACACGGCGATACGTAATTGTAACACAAATTTCGTTGTCATGCAATTTAAATTAAAAAAAGAAAGACAAGAAAATTGGAACAAATATAATTTTATTAAATTCAAAATGTGAGTGAGTACAATCTCAAGAAAATCGCTAAATCTACGGGATGCCTTTGATTCTCCTTTAATGTCTCGAGGGTCACGGGGACTTGTTCTCGGACTTTGTTAGTACTCCTTCAATTTTGTTGGGAAGAATGTTTGAATTTGTGGAAGAACTCCGGATATGGCGGACGATCTTCATTTTTTGAAGATGACTTGGATGCTTTCATGCTTCCTTGACCTTCCCTTTCATTTCTCGAGGATCGCCGGGACTTGTTCTCGGACTTTGTCGATACTCTTCCGATTTCTTGGGAAGAATGTTGGATTTGCGGAAGAACTCCGGAGGTGGCGGATGGTCTTCGTTTGTTGGAGATGACTTGTATACTTTCGTGCTTCCTTGATTTTCTTCTTTGATTTCTCCAAGGATCGCGAGGATTTGTTCTCGGACTTTGTCGATACTCTTCCGATTTTTAGGAAGAAAGTTGGATTTGCGAAGGAACTCCGGGTATGACGGATGATCTTCCTTTGTTGGAGATGATTTGGATGCTTCCGTGCTTCCTTGATCCTCCAATTATATTTCTCCGAGGGTCGCCAGGACTTGGTCTCGGATTTTAGTGGTGCTCCTCCTATTGTTGGGAAGAGGGCCTTTATTTGTTGTTGAAGAACACCGGGTTTCTTGGAGACCTTGATTTGTTGAAGAACTCCGAATATAGTGGAAGTCCTTCGATTGTTGTTGAATAACTCTGAATATGTCGGAAGACCTTCGATGGTTGTTGAAGAACTCCGGATATGACGGACGAGCTTCGAATGTTGGAAGAACTCCGAATTTGGGGATGATCCTCGAATGTTGTTGAAGGACTTGAAGACTTCTTCGTTGCTTCTAAGATCTTCTCTTTGTTGAAGAACTCCGGATATAGCGGATGATCCTCGAATATTGATGAAGAACTCCGAATGTGGCGGACGATCCTCGAATGTTGAAGTACTCCGAATATGGCGGACGAGCTTCAAATGTTGGTGAAGTACTCTGGATGTGGCGGACGATCTTCGAATGTTGAAGAACTCCGGATATGGCGGACGACCTTCAAATGTTGTTGAAGAACTTGAAGACTTCTTTGTTGTGTCTTAGATCTTCTCTTTGTTGATGAACTCCGGATTTGGCGGAAGGTCTTGATTTTTGGAGATGGATTGGAGGAATCTCTGTTACTCCTTGAATCATCTCCGTGTTGGTTGAGCAGAGATCTTGATGCTTTCGATCTCTCTAACTTTTTCACCAATTGTTGTTGTGTTGATGACCTCCCGAATGTGTCGGAAGAACTTTGACTTTGACGGAGACTTGAAGGAATACTTTGTATTACCTTCAATCTCCTAGATGAGGGCTTTGACTTTGCGGAAGATCTTCGATGTTGAAGAGGTCCTTCATGGTTCTTTGAAGCTTTTGACGTTCTTCATCTTCTTGAAGAACCTTGGATTTTCCAGGAAGATTTTTGAGTGTTGAAGGCAACTTTCTCTGATGATCTTCGAGTGTTAAAGACAACTTTCTCTGATGATCTTTGAGTGTTGAAAACGCCTTTTGGTCTTCTTCCTTCTTTTGAAAAGCTTCGAGCTTTGAAGATCTTTGATGCTTTGGTGTTGTTGTGGTTGAAGCCCTTCCTCCGGTCTTCAATCACCACTTCTTCGGTGCGTTGATGATTCTACCCAACATCTTCAATGTGTTGATGATTTCACCAACTCAGTGTTGCTGATGCTTTTCGATCTTCTCGTCTTTCTTGACTTTGGGTTGATCTTGAAGTGTTGAAAACGCCTTGTCGAAGAGCTCCGCCTTTGTGTTGATCTTCAAGTGTTGAAGACGCCTTGTTGAAGAGCTCCGCTTTTGTGTTGATCTTCGAGTGTTGAAGACGCTCTTCGATCTTCTTGGCTTTCTTGAAGAACTTCGAGGAATTCTTGGAGATCTTCACGGCTTGAAAATGCTCTTCGCTTTTCCTTCGGTTTTTGTTCTTCTGTCTTTTCTCCTTGTTCTTCTTCTCCTCTCCCCTTTCAAATGTCCAAGGCCTCTACTATTTATAGTGCTGGATGGGTGCCTTGGAATTAATTCGCATTAAATGCGTTCAGATTCTTGATTGATCTCCATTCCAGAAGATTTCACATTTATTATAAATCAGTAAAAATCCCCTAATTAATTTATTTTCAAATGATTTTTATGATTTATTAACTTTATATTATCTCCCAATATTTAAGGTAATATAAAATATTTAGATTTAATGGCATGCGTAGCATATGACAAATATAATGTCATATATATTATTTGTATGTCTACGTAGCCATCTATCATAAATTAATTAATTAAATCACTAATTTCCTTTAAGATATTTCAATTATTTGGCTATTTTTACATTATTCCCTAGTATATTTTATAGGAAATAATATAAAATAAATTTCAAGTTAGGACAAGTGTATTATGTGACATATTTGACTTGTCACGTAACAAAATTATATCTACAACGGCTAATTCTAAAATTTAAGGACACGACACGCCGCCGACACGTTATATATATATATATATATATATATATATATATATATATATATATATATATATATATATATATATATATATATATATATATATATATATATATATATATATATATATATAATGTAAATAAAATTCAATTTATCAAAAAAATATTCGTAAACATCCGAAAAAACTAGACAAATAAGATGGGTATTACATAAACTCTGTGAATATATAAAGAATATATATTCGACCTTTATACGGTGCCAAAAGAAATTGTAATTGACCTTCAAAACATTACAAATTGTAAAAATGATTGTTTATCAACAAAAAACATATAAATTTGATACGGCGTATTATTTATTTAATTATTATAGAAATAAAAATCGTGTATTTTAACGTTTCCATTGAAGAAAACTTAAATAAAGGAAAAAAAAATTAAAAAAATTGGGTTCAGGATTATCGGGGAGTGTCGGTGCTGTGTCGGGGAGTGTCGACAGTGTATCGGAAGCATGTCGGATATTTAAATTTTAAATAATATTAATTTAATCAGCCGACACGTGTCGGACACGGTGTCGGAGCGTGTCGTATCGTGTCTTGTGTCAGACACGGCGCACGTTGACCAAATTGAAGTGTCGGTGCATCATAGATGGTGGTTCAACCTCACCATGTCATCACATAATCCACCAATCACAAATTCTAAAATGGGTGGTTTTTTAATCATATGAGACCATGAAAAAAATACTTAAACATGATTGATTCTAGATCACCAAATCATACTTGTGACCAGACCACCGTAAAATTTTCCTACTTTGAAACAAAACAAAAAACAAAAAAGAAACCATCAAAAAGTCAATCTTATATTATTCTTGAATGAAGTCATACTTAGTCAATTATTATTGAAAAACATTCAGGGCGGCTTCAGGATTTTTGACATGGGGTAAAAAATCAGTCAATTTTTTTTGTACCACACACACATATATTTAGATATATTCGATTCTATACATACAGTGGCGGATCCAGAAATATTATTCAGCGGGGTCCGTAACTTTTTTTTCAAAGTAAATTTTATTTTTCACGGGGTCTGAAATATTTTTCTACACATAAAATATAGAGTTTTCTTATATTTAACGTGGTTCGCATACCCCCTTTTACCCTTTACTAGATCCGCCTTATGTATACATATAATTGTGAGGCAGTTGATAAAAACAGTGGGTCAATACATAAAAATAAAGTGGTTTATTTCATATATATATATGTGTTTATAAAAAAAATTATATATTATTTATTCATAATATTTTTATTTTAGGGGATCGGCGACACCCGCTTACCCAGCCCCTGAAAACATTATTGCGTTTTCTTTTCTTTGAAAAGCCTGAGTGGAAAACGTTGAAAGGGTCATTTTAGGGCAGTGAATTTCCATAAAAGAGCCATGAAGCTTCCTCAATTACTGTATTTAATTTTGTCATTATTGAATTGAAAAACCATTTATTTGATCTTATATCATTCAGCTACGCGTAGTAGCCAACTGAGGCATGCAAGCTTACGTATGACTGATCATACGTACTTTGCCAAAAATATAAGTAATGCTTGTCTATACAACAAGAAAATGTTCACGTTAATTAAGCGATAACTTTTTACGTTATTCATCATTTCTTCATGATGTAAATGAGAAAGACGTTAAAACATTTATAAAAGAGAATCTTTTGATAGATATTTGTCTTACATCACACAGCAGCCTACCAAATACATTTAAAGGAGTAATTACACCTAGTTGTTACACACACATTAACACATGGTAACACACCAAGGTGACAAGTGTCAAAACCATAGAGAGACACTTGTAGAAATTATCTAAAGGATAATAATAATAATAATCATTTCTTAACATCCCCCCTCAAACTAAAGGTAGGAACTGGAACTACATTTAGTTTGGCCTTGAAATGCTCCAGTTGAGGTCCAGGCAGGGCCTTTGTTAGTGAATCAGCAATCTGCATAGAGGAAGGGACAAACTGCACCAAAAGCTGCTTGTTTAGTACTTGATTCCGGACATAGTGAACATCTACCTCAATGTGTTTGCTCCTAGCATGGAAAACAGGATTCTGAGCCAAATAGGTTGCACTCAAGTTGTCACACCGGCCACCGGAACCGAGGGCAAGCCGATCCCCATTTCGCTTAATAAATGCCCGATCCAAACCATTTCGAGAGGACAAGTTAGCCGTGATCTATACTCGGACTCAAGACGGACCTTGACACCACATTCTCGTTTCTTTTGAACTCCAGAAATCGGTGATCCTCCAAGATAAACACAAGAACTAAAAATGACTTTCTATCACTGGATAGCAAGCCCAATCAAGATCACAAAATCCCGTCAATTGCGTGCTCCATTTGCCTTAAACAAGAATCCAAGATGGAGAGTGCCTTTTACATACCCGAGGAGCTTTTTGAGAGCATACCAAAGTGATCTTGTGTAGGTTTTTGCATGAATTGGCTCGGATAGTTGATCCGAATATGCCAGGTCTGGTCTGGTGTAGGTAAGGTATTGCAAACCCCCTATGGCACTTCTGTAAATACTAGGTGACTTCATTGGCTCCCCTTGATCAGGAAGAAGATGGTCTCCAGGTGTCATTGGGATGTTACAGGGCTTGATATGATCTAGTTGAAGCCTTTTTAAGTAACTCGGGAGGCATAGTGCCCTTGGGTAAGATAGAGTCCATCCGCATTTCGTGTGCCTCCATTCCCAAAAAATGTGTTATGGAGCCAAGATCCTTCAAAGCAAACTTGGTGTTCAACATGTGGACAAACTTTTGGATCATGTGCTGTGAGTTTCCTGTCACAAGAATATCATCCACATACACTAAAACATACAAAACATGAGCATCAGTTTTAAATATAAACAAAGAGGAGTCTGCTGCTGATTGAGTGAAACCCCATGTCAACATCTGGTGTCTGAGGGCTCCAAACCATGCCCTAGGTGCTTGCTTGAGACCATATAGAGCCTTGGTCAGTTTGCAGACATAATGTGGCTTGGTTGTGTCCACATACCCTTCTGGTTGCACCATATAAACATTTTCAACTAATGGTCCATTCAAGAAGGCATTGTCTATGTCAACTTGATGGATGTGCCAATTCAGACTCACACCTAGTGCCAAAACCACTCTAATAGTTGAAGCTTTAGCAACAGGGCTAAAAGTTTCAGTGAAATCAACTCCATAATTTTGATGAAACCCCTTAGCAACTAACCTGGCTTTGTGTTTTAACACTGTACCATCAGGCCTCATTTTTAGTTTATATACCCATCTGCTCCCCACTGGGTTCTGGTGGCTTGCTGGTGGAACCAGGACCCATGTCTCATTTTTTTGGAGAGCATTAAATTCAGCATCCATAGCAAGCTTCCACTCAGGTCAGGCCAATGCCTCAGAAACTTTGGTGGGTTCAGTAAGGTGAGGAGGCAGAATGGTGTTGGTGATTTGGGAGGAATAGGTCTTAGGTTTGAAGATACCACTTTTGGATCTAGTTTGCATAGGGTGGCCTTTTGGAGGTGATGGTGGTGGGGGAGAATCTGGGGATGGAGAAGGTGAGGAAGAGCTAGTGTTAGAAGCTTGTCCAGAGGGTAAAGGGGAAGATGATGTAGGACTGGGATCCTCATCATCATCAGATACAGATGTGGACAAGGGTGTAAAGGAATTAAAGACTGGGGTTGTACCAACAGGAGAGGGTGGTAAGGAGGGGTGAGGCTCTTGTGAGTGAAGCTCTTGTGATGGGGACACAGCAACACTGCCTTCTACTGATCTACTCCCAGATAGGTCTTGTACAGAATATGGCTCGGGCACGTAAAGATTAAACCAAGATGACGATTAGAATCGAGAGGATTTCTCTATGAGGACCTTGGGTGAACCCTTCTTTGAAGGGGAACTCATACTCATTAAAGACAACATTTCTAGTGATAAAAACTCTACCAGTGGTGTCTAGACATTTATAGCCTTTATGGAGGGGACTGACACCTAAGTAAGTACACTTTTTGGTGTGGAACTTGAACTTAGTAGGGAAGAAGGGTCTAAGATGAGGAAAGCAAGTGCAACCAAAGGTCTTATAGAACTTATAATCAGGGAGCTTGTTAAACGAATTTGATAAGGGGACTTGTCTTTGTAAACACGTAGGTAAAATATTAATGATGGTGACAAACTTCAACAAAACTATCCCACCAATACTTAAGAGGAAGAGAGGCTTGAGCAAGTTGTGTGAGGCCTAATTCCACAACGTGTCTATGCTTCCTTTCTCGCTCTACCATTTTGGGGATGAGCATGAGGACAAGGGTGTCTAAACCGAATGCCTTGATTCTTAAGAAAGGACTACAGAGTTCTATACTCCCCTCCCCGATACTTTGTAAGCACTTAATTTTTCCGGAAAATTGGTTTTCCACAAGGGTTTTGAATTGTAAGAAGGCGTAATAAACTTCGATTTTGCTTTAAGAGGATATATCCAAGTATATCTAGACCAATCATCAATGAAGTGAATATAATAAAGATAACCAGATGTGGACTGTGTGGGGGCTGGTCCCCATAAATCAGAATGTATTAAGTCAAGAACATTGGCGGCATGAGAATTAGAGGAAAAATAAGGTAAAGCATGGCCTTTGCCAAATTGGCAGGCATCACAGAAACTCAATTTTTCATTAATTTTCACATTACATTGCTCAAGAACTTGACTCAAGACCTGTTTGGAGGGATGGCCTAGCCTCCTATGCCAAACATCAGGATCTCTATTGACATTAACAGAACTCAAATGAGCACTACAAGGCTCAGATATAGACTTATTAAACTGAGAACTAAAGGACTGACTTAAGGACTGACTGGATGCTTGAGATGTCTTGACTTTGGAGTGAAGGGAGACCTTATTTGGAGGAGGAGCCATAATCTGATACAGACCATCCTTGAGAATTCTGTTAGAAGCGTGTCCCCGTTTTCTTGTCCTTCACACAAAGAAGAATTGGGATTAAACTCAACAACAACATAATTATCTCGTTAAGAGTTTAAAATACTAATTAGGTTCTTGGTGATTAAGGGTACATGTAGGATATCTTTTAAAAGCAAGCAGTAGTGTGTGACTCGAAGTGTGGACGGATAGCTATGACCAATGTGAAGTATAGGTAGTTGTTCACCATTACCTACGCCACCGATTCTCGAACCATTGTACCCGAAAGACCGAGATGAAGATTGTTGAGATCGGCGAAAGATGATTAGATGCTCCACTATCCATATACCAAGCGGGATCACCCACGAGATTGTGGACTTGCAAGATAAGCAGAAACTTGCTTTGGACCAGTATTGTTGTTGGCATTTTGAGAGGGAGGCACAAAATCTTCCTCAAATCTGTGCCAGCAGGATGTAACAATGTGGCCATTCTTCCCACATAATTGACAGACCATCTTGTTACCAGAGCCTCTTGCACCTCCTCCTCTACCTCTGCCCCTTCCACCACGGCCTCTTCCTCTTCCAGTGCTGTTACTTTGATAGGGTGGACGACCATTATTTCTGGGCAGAGAGTTCTGAGCCATATTAGTCACGGATTAACCAATCCCGGATTTCCGTAGCATTCGGTCTTGCAATTAACCTTTCATGAGTCATAAGTTGAGATTGTACGTCTTGCCAGCTGAGTGATCCAACCCTTGATGTAATGTTGACTATGGCAGACTCATAGTCACGATCCAAACCCCCCAAAGTTGCTAGAATGAGCTCAGATTTGGTAATGGGGTATCCAGCTGCTGTTAGGTTGTCCGAATAGGATTTCATCTGTGCAAGATAATCAGACATCGATTTGGATCCTTTGTTGGCTTTGGACAGGGCATCCTTGTACTCCAACATTCTAGACTCAGACTTGCTATTGAACAGTGTCTCAAGAGTTGTCCAGATTTCATAGGCTGTTGAGCACCCAACAACCTCCGACAGTGCTTGCTCAGTCATCGAGCTAAGCAACCAGCCCATAATCAGATTATCTTTGGTGTTCCATTCATCATTCATAGAGGCAATGGCCGGGTTGACTAAAACAGATCTGGATAGAGAGTCATGAAATCTTTGGTGCTTTGGATTCAACAAGTGATTTTCCAATTTGTGACCACGTATTATAGGAAGAATTGTGTACCTCCGTAGCAAATAGTTGCTTCGATCAAGTTTCACAAAGGCATGTCCGACTCGGATTTCCGTAAAAATGGTGGTGAAAGAAGGGAAGATGAGTGAGGACTCACGGAGAACCGAGAAATGGCGGATTCGGGCTACCGGATCGAAGACCAAAAGCAGGTAGAGGAGAATCAGTTCTTCCAAAAGTTACACCGGTCAGTGGTGGAAGAGTATTTGCCATTGTTGACGGTAGCGTGTTGGTGAACGGTATTCCGGTGACGACTGCATCGGAGAAGAAAGTGGAGCTCCCAGGTATGAAACCAGAAACAAGAGGCGGAGTAGTTGATACACCGGTCAACGGAGTAGATATACTAGCTGAGATAAGAGCGCCGTCAGGTGGAGCTGCTCCTTCTCCAGTGGAAACTCCGGTGGTGGTGGCCATGGCACCGACCCAGGCTCTGATACCAAGAAAGACGTTAAAACATTTATAAAAGAGAATCTTTTGATAGATATTTGTCTTACATCACACAGCAGCCTACCAAATACATTTAAAGGAGTAATTACACCTAGTTGTTACACACACATTAACACATGGTAACACACCAAGGTGACAAGTGTCAAAACCATAGAGAGACACTTGTAGAAATTATCTAAAGGATAATAATAATAATAATCATTTCTTAACAAAATGTAATATCTCACATCACATAATTAAAAGCGAAGAAACATATTCAAAATGTTAGGTTGAAACACAATAGATTTGATGCATTGGGTTTAATATCAGGGCCGGGCCAAGCCCCCATGCCGTGTCAAGCCCGACAGCGTGTTTCTAAACTATTAAGGATCTTGGTCCTTCCTCCCCTATTAAATTCTTTATTCCGAACCATCAAGTATCTAAATCATTCATCCTTTACAAAATTCTCTAGTTCTTTCGAGTTTGCTTTTAAGTGTTACACTACTTCTTATATAGTAGTTCCACTTTTCTAATGTGAAGCAAATGAATTACACATTATTCTTTTATCATTCTCATATATTTTACTCAAACTTTAGACATTAATTTTTTATTCACTCGATATCGGAATCGAGTGATTCAATAGTCTAACATCAACTACTATCTTAGTAGTTTTTCAAATCTGTTTTTAGCTCCTGGAAATTCAATGCACATGTCAATCAAAATCGAGCCTGAAGTGGATAGTTCGGCATTTACACAGACCAATTTTTGAAGAAAACGTATATTTTGACATGCTTATGTTTGGGTTTGTTCGGTTAGCTTTGATTAGGATTATGAAAAGTCAAGTCAAACCAATCGAGTTTCGGTTTCGTTTAAAATTGAATCAAAAATTTCGGTTTCGTTTTGTTTGATTTTTACTAATTGGATCAGTTCAGTTTCAGTTTGATTCAGGTCGATTGGTTTTCTTGTTCTCCCCTACTTGCTACATCTTGCTATGGTTTGTTAAACTTTATTATATTTTACGACTTCCACAATATGTTTTTCTATATTGTGGTGAATTTCATTATATGATTTTATTAATGAAAGAATATTTTAGTCATTGTTAAGGAAGTTTTACTTATGAAACCTAAATTTTATATTGATCCACGACCAAATTTGATATGGTGATCACAGGCAATATGAATAAAAAAAAAATTAAAGATTTAAAAAACTTCGTTAAAATCTTTTTATTATATGTCTAGACCACCACAAAATTAGTGCGAGTAAAACACAACCTTCCCCACACGCACACAAAAGGTACTCCCACTCGATCGTACTATATACATCACTTTTTTCCCGTTTCGCTTTGAACTAAGATGAAAATTCCAAATTCTTTTTAAGCATTTCATCGAACACTTAACGTCCTTCAAATCCCCCAACCTCATAGAAAGTATTACAAACTGATTCCCACTTTCGATGGTGTCTCCTACTAATCATACCACTTGCAGAAAATCACACGATGATCCATCTCTTCATTTTTCATCTTCTTCTTGCAGCTCAATCAAAGCAGCTTGGTATTATCGCTGCTTAGGCCTTGACCCTTGAACTCGTACTAAATCCTATAATATAGCTTTGCTCTTAAGTTTTACATATACTTTTTTGGCTGGTATAAATCGCGTATATATATGGATGCGAAACTGAGGAAAAGCATAGCGGATACGATTATGTTTTATATGCCGAAGAAGAAGAAGAATGATGAGAAGCACACAAGGTGTTTGATAATTGTCAATGTTTTGGGGAGCGCTGGACCGTTGAGATTTGTTGCCAATGAAAAGGACAGTGTATTGGAGGTGATTCAAACATCGTTGAAACTGTATGGCCGTGAGAAACGCCTTCCTGTTCTTGGATCTGATGTCAATGGCTTCCTTCTTTATCCTGCAAACGCTGGATTAAACGGTAAAGACATATTCTATAAAGCTTTTAATCAATTGAACTAAATAAACAATTATATTATTAAAAATTGTCTAAATTAATATACATACACATTTATATTCGTACGAAAATTTGAGTTGGGTCAATGGATCTCACCTTTGTCCATGTGGCTCCGGCCCTGGGCTAGAACACTTTTATAGCAAATTTTATAGCTATAAGATGATTTAATGGTCAACCAATCTTTTATATTATTTATCAACGCTCAAATTTTATAACGACTATTTAAAAACAATATCCCATTTATTTTCCGCGAAATTTTATAATTGAACACGAAGCTTTTAAAGCGGTTTTATCTTTTTTTGGAGAAGAAGCAAGGCCCGGTTGTGACAATAACCTCGGCCGACCCGTAATTAGGGTTAGGGCACGAATAGCCCCTATAAATACTAGTTAAGATGAACTACGAAGGGGGCTTAATCATTATCACATAGATGATTTAATTCAAGAAACGCGGCCGCGGCGGAGGAAGAACCTAAACCAATCAAGTCTCGAAAAATCTGGATAACGCCACGATTAAAGCGATCTTGGATGAAACTCTCAAGGGGAGAAACCCCAGAAATCCCGGATACAATCATATTTCATTATTATTTATCAACGTTCTCACATATTTAAAAACAATATGTTTATTTTAAATTTTATAATTGACTTTTTTTTTTTTTTTTTTAACACAAGGGGTAAGTAAGTCTCGAAGGGTGAGGCAAGGCACTCGTGAGTGGCTCTTGAAGTTATTTCGAATGGGTCATTTTATGGATAGTGACTTCTCGAATTAACAAAGTTTACAAAAGACGAACTCAGGGTGACTTTACGAAAGTGGATTATCGGCGCGGCTCGCTCGACAAAGTCCGGGAAGTCGATACGATCGGCGCGGCTCGGCAAAAAATATACGCGGGAAGTCGATACGGTCGGCGCGGCTTCGCAAAGTCCGGGAAGTCGATACGATCGGCGCGGCTCGGCAAAAAATATGCGGGAAGTCGATGCGGCGCGGCTCGCTCGGCAAAGTCCGGGAGGTCGATACGGTCGGCGGGCTCGATGCGTGTCGACCGCTTTCAATGTCGACGGTTAACGATTATAAGTCTT
Organism: Gentiana straminea; assembly: GCA_036785695.1. Classification (NCBI taxonomy): domain Eukaryota; kingdom Viridiplantae; phylum Streptophyta; class Magnoliopsida; order Gentianales; family Gentianaceae; genus Gentiana; species Gentiana straminea. The sequence goes on along the minus strand of JAVUPR010000314.1, from coordinate 6,548,972 downwards.
AAAGGGACAAAAACGAAAAAAGTATCAACTGCGGCCAAGGGTTGACGAGGTACACGTTTGGCGGCGACCTCGAGTTGATGCGATACCGTATCGAACACCTCGCTCTTGAGATTAGAGCGAGTGGTGGCTAAAGGATCGACTCGATAACTTACGACATCGACATGGTCGGGATCCCGTACGATGCGAATGTAGCGTAACAACTCCACGTAAAGAGTCTTTTTGTAAGAATTTTCTATTTTGGGTCACTTACTGATCGGGGGCTTATGATGGTAGGACTCCTATATAGGGAGTTGTACCGAATTCTCGAGTACGCGACATTATCATCATCCACAATAACCTCCCGACCCATAATGGGGTTAGGGCACGAATAGCCCCTATAAATACTAGTTAAGATGAGCTACGAAGGGGGCGGTCGATTACACATGAAGCTTCATTTACAAGATTTTAGGGTTCTTATCGTTATCGCGTAGAAGAAACGAAATCCGCGCGTAAATGACGCGCACGTACGACTCCCTGCACAGGAGTTTCATTTGACTTGGCTTAACCACTTCGAATTTGTCAGACATGACTTAACATTAAACTAGCGACACATAGACTTTGCAATATTAAAAAAAATAATCAGTAATAAATCAATTTTTTTTACATATTTTTCATTGAATAAAACTTCATAATAAATTTTTTTATCATTATCCTATGATATTTTAATTTTTTTAAAATTAAGTTTCAAGTCTTAATAAAGTCAATAAATTCGGCTTGAGTTTTAAAAATATCATCGAATCTATTCTCGAATTTGATATACTTGTGTTAGGCCTCGATAAAATTTTAACACGTTCAACTCGTTAATTAGACCATTACCATATATGAGTCGTTTTGCATATCAGGAGTAACTCATATCAGATAATAAGTCATACAACATGATTAATAGTGTTAAATTGTATCATATTAATCGATATAAGTTATATAATCCATTATTAATGATATACAAATGTATTGATTGTGTCGAAACAATTGTAACCAAATAATTCTTATATTTATTCTAAAGTTTCATTCACCGAAAGTCGTAAGGGTCCCTGTGCCTCGTTTGTCTACTAGTATATGCAATTGACAATTGTGAGTAATGTTTTGGGAAGTACCGACAAACCCCACCCCCCATCCCCCACTCCACCCCCACCTTCCCCCACCTCCCCTACAAACACATGAATAATGGTATATTTGAGATCCGTCATTGATGGACAATCTTAAATATTGGTTTAAATTGTTGTGTCCAGCACCCTTCCAGAGTCTTGTAGTGGTGCAAAGGTGTTGTATGTTTGTTTTTTTTTTTTTTTAGAAGAAGAAGAACCTTTATTAATCAATATCCACCGAACATGCGGCCAAAACGTCACTTGGAGGCGAGGCTCTCAGGATGTCCAGGTCGAAACTAGCAACACATGTCTAGCTAAAATATGCACAGAGGCATTCCACATACGCCGAATAAAACTAAAAGAGACAAATATAAAGCTAGAAAGTAAAGCCAAACAATCATGTACTAAACAACCATGGGCCGTAAGATCTTCGACAGGTCTGCGGAGTCACGAGACACACGCCAAGCAATCACTCTCTACCCCGAGTCGTTAAATCCCCAACTTTCGTGCTTCCTCTAAAGCCAATGAAATAGCCTTGAGTTCCATGTACTCCACCGGGTCCCCTGGATCGAAGTGGTAAGCAAAGTAATGAAGGACTGCCTCTTGAGAATCTCTAAAAAGAACTCCAATCCCTGCAGCCTCCACAGTGACCGATGCATCGGCATTGCCCTTAATAACCCTTGCTACCGGCCGCACCCACTTATCAACCAGATGATGAACCGAGGTTGGCGTCCGATAAAGCTCCACAGCCTCTACATACTTTGCTGATGCCGCTAGAGAACGTGTGCACACAGCCGTGACATAAACTGCCTGATCATCAAACACTGCAGAGCAATGCGCCTTCCAAATCCCCCACATGAGCCATACAAATCTTGCAGCATCCTGAACTCCATGTTCCTCCAACAACCTCGCGAAGAAATCCGCAAAGGAAGCAAAACGGAGACGCCTTAAAGCCCCATAGTATGGTGACACCCTCCAAATTCTATCTGTCAATTCGTGTTATACCCGTATGCGAATAAAATAAATATTCAGAAAAACTAAAGAACAATTTTATTTCCAATTCAAAATATAAATATAATTACAAATATGTAACATAAAAAATATAAAAGGATATGCAAACTGAGACGAGTTGCATTCTGTCCTTAAGACAAATTTGCACCGGCTTGTACCCACGGTTGTTGCAATTGTCTTCCAGGATAACTCAGTTACCTGTTCAGAAAAGAGGTACTTCAATTTCTGAACTACGTCGAACTCTGACAATGCCCAGAATCTCTTCACTATGAATGCACAAGAAAAGTTTATGCAATGGAATGTATGCTTGTATTCTATCTTGTGTTGTTGCTAGTGTATCACTTGTGTGTATTTCCATCTTGTGAATGCTTATTTATATAGAGGATTGAGCAGGCAATGGAAAGGTCTCTGCATTGATAACCATTAATGCATTTACTCCCACTACTCCCATTTTGATTACAATATTAATGATGACAGTTTCGAAGATGAAAGGTCTCAGCAGAAGATGAAAAGTCTCAGCTCACTGAAACATTCAGTCTGCTGCTGAAGGTGCCTTGGCTGAATTCGAATTTCAATTTTCAGCATTCGAATTTCAGCTTTCAGCATTTCAGCATTCAACATTCGAATTTCAGCATTCAGCTTTCAGTATTTGATTTTCAGCTTTCAGCATTCAGTTCAGACTCAGCCATCAGCTGACTTGCCACCCTACTGAGTTTGTCCAAAAAGATAATACAAACCCAGCCCAAGGCCTCAGGCCCAAAAAACCAAAGCCAAAGCCCAAGGTCAACGGACACGGGCGGGCGGCGGCGCGTGCACGCTTGTGGCAATTTTAGCAGAATATCGTCTATCTAAAACCATTCTAAACTCTCTCCATTTCTCAAGGAGCTTATACCAATCATCAACTATCATCATATAAATACTTGACATTGGAACACTCATGTTCCAATGTGAGATAAAGTTTTTCACTACTTTACTTCCCCTATCTTAACAACTTCAAGCGTTAATATCTCATTCACCCGTACTCCGAATTGAATGATTTAAAAGCCTATTGTCAACTACGTAGCACGTATTTTCCAATGATTTTAATAAAGTCTCGATAACTTTAATAAAAGTCTTATCGAACTCGCTTTTAAAAGTATTTGTAAAAAATGATTAAAATTCGATAAAATCGATAAAATCATTTTTTCCTCTATTTTCTCCAACATGTCGCACTCAAAAATCACGTGTCGCAAAGTTTCTATCCCTTACCACATGCCAGGCAGCGACCATCCCCCGTATGCCTCATCTGTAACCCTGACCAATAGCTAGACAATCGTGCAAGCACCTCCACAGAAAGTGTTGGATACGAGGCTGCACAGGAAGCTGCCAGCAGCTTCTCCAAATCCTACTCTCCTTTCCTGACGTCAGCCCAGCAGATGAATGCCTGTAAAGAGATAAGGCCAAAAAGTACCCGGACCGAACTGTATAAATTCCTTTATGATCATAGTGCCAGATTTGCCTGTCTGGGTGACCTTCAGGGGCTATGGTGGTTTCAAGAATGGCATCTGACTCCCAAGGCCTGAACAACTGCTGAATCCACTGCACATCCTAAGCCCTAGAATCATGGAGAAATAAATTTGCGACCTTGGAGTCTGCGGGAAGATCATGCCCTGCAAAAGGTATACGGAACGAAGGCTGCCGACTAGTCCAAGCATCGTGAAAGACATATACCGAGTCCCCATCCCCCACTCTGCATCTCATCCCGTTGATCAACAAATCCCGCCCCTCTCGAATGCTGCGCCAGAGTAAGGACGGCTGACGCCCCCGCCCAGCTGCAATGATGGAACTATCTCAAAATACTTTGCATGCAAGACTTGAGCCGCTAACGAATCCGGACTTGTCAAAATCCGCCAAGATTGCTTTGCTAACAATGCTAGATTGAAACATTCTAAATCGCGAAATCCCAAATCCCCAAGATTCTTTGGTAAACAACAGGCCTCCCAATTCTTCCAATGTACCTTACGCCTGTTGTCAGTATCCCCCCAAAAGAAACCCCTAATCGCTTTTTACAGTTCCTGTATGAGAGTAATGGGGACCTTAAAGCACTGCACAATAAATGTGGGAATAGCCTGAAGTGCTGATTTAATAAACACCTCCTTCCCAGCAGGCGAGAGCAATTTATCTTTCCAACCAGCCACCTTCTTACATATTTTATCCCTTAAGAACGCAAACACATGGCGTTTATTTTTCCCTACCACCAATGGCATCCCCAAATATTTGCCGAAACCATCCCCTAAGGGTATCTGTAGCTATGCAGACAGAGCCTCCCGATCCTCCACCGGGACTCTTTCTGAGAAATATAAATTCGATTTGTGGAAATTAATAACTTGACCAGAAAGAGCACCATACCTTTCAAACAATTCCACCAATGTCTCCGCCGTCCCATCCAAAAGCTCAAAATATTGTTAGTCATGAATTAGCTCGTTATGTAAAGTTTGTAAAGAGTGAAGTCATGTGGACTTCCTCTTTCCCCAATAGCTTAACTTTATGTTAATGAATTTCCCTTTCATTGTAAAATAAAAAATAAAAAATAAAAAATAAAAAAAGTAAGCGAGTCCAACTTATAATTGTGATATGTTAGCTTATCAAACAAACAAATACGAGTTGTGTATGTATTAATCTTGAACTTGATCATAGATTCAACACTATCAAGCCAATCCCAAAAACACTTATTCTGGTTTGTATAATAAACAAATGAACTCGAGCTTAAATACAAACAAGATTACATTTGGCTCAGGCCGGATCGAGTCCGGGGATCAAACCTTTAAAAGTATATGATCTATGATAAAAGATTGCTGGATTAGATTTATTTTTTTAGTTCCATTGCAATAATTTTCAGTCCGGAGATCAAAGGTGTGGGAACTTAATTCTATAACATTATTATTATTATTATTATTATTATTTTCTTTTTATGTAATATTACTGTCGTGACACAATAGAGATGTGTTAATTATACATGAAATGGTGGGCAGCGCTTAAACTTACAGAAACAATCGGAAGCTATGGAGTAAGGACATTTGTGTTGTGCAAGAAGGAGAGACGCCCACAAATGACAGAAGCTAGGTCAGAAATGGTGTCCAGAAAGAAAGGAATCGGCTTCAAGACTTGGATTAACAAATCCTTCAGCTTCAAGATTTCATCATCATCCCACTGAACGTAACGTAACTCCGGCCGTGGAATTATGGTTGTCTTTATGATTGATTCATGGTGGTGTTTATCTCTGTTTGTAAATCTGAAAGTGGTTTTCCATCAATAAGCTGGTCAACAAATTGTTGTAAATATTTTGAAGTTATTTCAAAAGTTTTATTTTGAGTTTATTATAAAACAAATATTTTATTATTATGTGTGATGTTTAATTGTACGTAATTTATGTATGTTACAAATATATTTTTTAACTTGGTCAAAGGCTTTTAGTAAATAATTAGTCTGCCGTTTATCCTTTTGACCAATTCACACTTTTTAGTATGGCCGAGTAAAAAACTCAATGAACCTAATCCAATCCAAAACCCAAACTCAAACCGAACCAATCCGAAAACTCAAACCAATTGAAACCCTAATTTTTTGGGTTGGGTTTTGACCCGAACCAAAAACATTTTGGGTTGGTTTGGTTTTTTAATTTTTTTTTCGGGTTGACCCAACCCAACCCGATATATATATATATTTATTTATTTATTTATTTGTGTGTATGTGTCCGTCCATAGTAAAATGGTGTTATCATATTGCTGCTATCATTTGTTTTTCAGTTTCCGTCTACGATTCTTTGACATTTCTTCACACAAAAAAAATCCATGTATGTTTTTTTTATGTGTAACTATTTGTCTTTAATTATTATCTCTATATTTTTTTGGTTTGTTATATGTTGTTGAACTCTTAATTATCAAATTTAACGTATTCTTTCCTAAACAGTGTTTTCTTTAATGATTATTGATATGAACATATGGTATGGAACTCGAATTTTCATATATACATGTGTGTGGATTTTATAGCATAAAAGTTCTATTATAGATACATGTTTTATGGATGAAAAACGAAACCCAACCCAAACCAACCCATTGGGTTTTATAGTCAATTGGTTTGGTTTGAGTTAGTTTTTTCTTGAACCAACTCGACTTATACTATATTAAAATCCAACCCAAGTCGACCCAACCCAACCCAAGCTCAGCCCTACTTTTTAATTAAGATATTCCTAATAAAGGGCCGAGATTTTAGAGGCATGGTACTACCTCCGTTCCAAAATGTAAATCATTTTAGATCTTTTCACACATATTAAGAAAGTTGGTTAAATTTGTTATTTGTCATTAATTTTGATTAAAAGGATTAAAATGACATTTCATTGGTATTAATGCAAATAATAAAAAGTGGTTGAGTATATAATAAATGAGGGGTAGAAGGAGAAATATGTAATAAATGCTTTATTGTTTTTGTAAATGACTTACATTTTAGACAAAACTAAAAAGCTAAAATGACTTATATTTTAGGACGGAGGTAGTTGTTGTTTTCTTTCACTCAAGATTTGCTTCTGATTCCTTGGTTCGGACTCTCTCTCTCCCTCTCCCTCTCCCTCTCCCTCTCCCTCTCCCTATATATATATATATATATATATATATATATATATATATATATATATATATATATATATATATATTTGGTTCACAAGAATATATGAGACGTAGAAAAGTTGGGTTGAGGCTTTGATTTTGCGTAAACTTTAAGCATTTTTTTTATACATACATTGCTGGATATAAACAATGTCACTCGATATTACTGTTTCTGGTTCCCTCTGATTAGGAAGACTCCGTTTTATTATAAGGAACATTTCGATTCACCCGAAATAAGTCCTTAAGTACAGTGTCGTTTGACACGACTTAGAGTATTTGATCGGTTGGTTATGTGAAAAAATAGAACTAACATAAAGAAGAAACCTCTGTTTTTATTAATAACTTTATGTACAAAAATTGACCACTCGGCCTCTTTTCTTATAGCTTTGAGAGGCAGAGTTTTTTCTGAAAAAAAATAAATTTGAGATAATCTTTAAGGTTTTTTGTATTTTAAACACATGTAGCTATCTTATCAATATGTAGAGAACCGGATTGCCTTCAAACTCTTGTCCACCACTCATGTCTTTGCTCGAATGTGCAGGACTCAGTTTTGCTCAATTAATTGGATAAACCATGATTCAAATGCTGCCTTATCTCTCCAAATACGCAGGTATATCCAATATTTTGAATTTAGCATTTTAATCTGAAATGTGCTAAAGCTGTTTGACGATATGCTTGAATGAACTTGGAAGCATTTTGAGTCCTTTGTGTCTTTGTGTATGTATCTGGTCTGAATTGAGTCTGAGTCTGTTAATACCCCCCCCACCCCCTCAAACGAGGCTAGGGCTTGTGGTCAGGCCGAGTTTGGGCCTAATATACTGGAATATGAGTCTGGGGAGTGACTTAGTGAAGATGTCTGCTGTCTGACCTGTAGCTGGGACATGGTTGGTGACCAAGAGTCCTCTGGCATCCTGTTCTCTAACATAATGGTAGTCTAGCTCAATGTGCTTACTCCGGGCATGGAAGACTAGGTTAACAGTCATGTAGAGGGCACTTAGATTATCACAATAGAGCACTGGTGTGGAGGAGGTTGGAATCTTTAATTCTTTTAGAACATAAGTGAGCCAAGTTAATTCAGCTGCTGTATGAGCCATGGCTCTGCATTCTGCCTCTGAACTTGACCTGGACACAATGGGCTGTTTTTTGGCACACCATGAGATAATGTTGGGGCCTAGGAATGTGCAATAACCTGTAACTGATCTTCTTGTTAGGTGGCACCCTGCCCAATCAGCATCTGAATAGGCAGTGAGTTGTAGATTTGATGATGCTTGTAGGGAAATGCCCAGGTTGAGGGATCCTTTGACATATCTGAGCAATCTATGAGCCTTCTTCATGTGGTCTTGAGTAGGGTTTTGTAGGAACTGAGACATGTGATTGACTGCAAATGAGATATCTGGCCTTGTGAATGTTAAGTATTGAAGAGCACCAATTAGACTTCTGTAGAGGGTGACATCTGGAAAAGCTGGAGAGTCTGCCTGATATTTGAGTTTGGTATCCATAAGGGTCTTCATAGGCTTGCACTCAGTCATTCCCATTCTATCTAGGATGGTAGTAGCATAGTGAGACTGATTGAGATGTAGGCCAGTGTCTGTTTGCTGGATTTGTACAACTTGGAAGTGATGGACAGCTCCCAGATCCTTCATATGGAATTCTTGACTAAGTAGGTGCATAAGTGACTGTAATAGCTGAGCATTGGATCCTGTAAGTAACATGTCATCCACATAGAGTAATAGCACTAAAGTGCCTTGGTTAGAATGGTAATAAAATAATGAATGATCTGAGAGACTGCAAATAAACCCATGTTGAAGTAAAAAGGCACTAAATCTGTCAAACCAGGCCCTAGGGGCCTGTTTTAACCCATAAAGTGCTCTAGTTAACCTGCAAACATGGTTAGGGTACTAAGGATTAGACATACCTGGAGGTTGTTCCATGTAGATGGTTTCTGAGATGTAACCATGTAGGAAGGCATTTTTGACATCTAGTTGTTTAATGGGCCAACGGAAAGCAAGGGCAATACATAAAAGCAGTCTAATAGTGCTAGGTCGAACTACTGGAGAGAATGTTTCTGTGTAGTCTAGACCATCAATCTGACTATAACCTTTAGCAACTAACCTTGCCTTTAACCTATCTAGTGTGCCTTGGGGTGTGAGCTTGGCCTTAAACACCCATTTACAGCCTATGACATGCATCTGAGGGGTTCTAGGTACTAGAGTCCAGGTCTGGTTTTGTGTAAGGGCATCTAGTTCTTCTTTCATAGCAGTTGTCCATCCTTCATGCTGGAGTGCTGATTTTACAGTCTTAGGTTCTTTGGGGATAGTGTTATAGGACACAGATAGGGCATACTTTGGATTAGGTTTGAAGATTCCCTGTTGGGCCCTAGTTGTCATGGGATGTGTAGGTTCAGGGGCAGTGGCATGTGGTGAGGTGGATTCGGATTCTGAGGTGTTGGTGTCTGTGGGATCAGATTCTGAAGGTGTGGTGAGTGAGTTTGTGCTGGAGCTGGGACTTTGGTCTTGTTCTATGTCAGTGGTTATGTCTGGTCCCTCTGATGTAGTGTGGCTGGTGTCTGTGGTGTCTAAGGGATCTAATGGCATTTCTGTGTCAATATTAGAATCAGGCAGGTCATTGTTGAGTGGATCACAGGGCCAGGAAAATCTGGTGTGGTGGAGTCTTCTGGTAAGGTTTGTGTTGAATGGGAAGGTGGTGTGGAGCATTTACAGGTCATAGGACTAGTAGGAGGGAGCTAGGGATCTATGAGGCTAAGGACATATGTGGTATTTGTGGGAATAGAGCTGTTGTGATAAGGGAACTGTTTTTCATCAAAGGTAACATGTCTGGAGATGTAAAATCTCTTGGTAGGAGGGTGGAAACACTTGTAGCCCTTATGTTGGTTGTTGTAGCCAACAAAGACACGGGGTAAAGTTTTAGGATCAAATTTGTGTCTTTTAGTGTCCCAGGTATAAGGAAAACATTTGGAGCCAAACACTCTGAAACTAGAATAATCAGGTTGTTTATGAAACAATTTTTGATATGGTGAATCGGATTGAAGGGCAACAGAGGGTACTCTATTCGTTACATAGACAGCAGTGGAAAAAGCTTCAACCCATAAGGATAAGGGGACCCTACTGTGAAACAACATGGTCATACCAAGCTCCCTAATAGTCCTGTGTCTATGTTCTATCATTCCAGACTGTTCTGGGGTGTGTGGACAAGAAATTAAGTGCAATATTCCTTGTTTTGTGAAGTGACTTCCTAAAGTGTTGTTTATGAATTCTCCTCCACCATCTGTGTGAAACCTCTTAATGTGTTGATTAAATTGTTTTTGCACATATGATTCAAAAGCTATAAACACATCAAAGAAATCAAATTTATTTTTTAAAGGCACCATCCACACATATTTGGAATAATCATCAATAAAACTTGCATAATATTTGAAATGACCTAAAGACTGAACAGGGGCTGGGCCCCATAAATCACAATGAACTAAATCAAAAGTACTGGAACTAAAATGTTCTGACTGGCTGAAAGGAAGTCTGTTTAATTTGCCAAGTTGACAACTTTCACAGATGTGTTCCTGTTTATTCTGTCCTACTACCTCAATGAGGCCTTTATTCTTCAATACTTGAATGGTTGGAAATTGAATGTGCCCTAGTCTCTGATGCCATAATTCAGTTGAGCATGTCCTAAATCTCTGAGAAAAGTATACTTCCAGCTTCCTAGGTACCACATACAGGTTCCCTTTAAGGTAGCCCTCCACTAGGACCTGTCCTGTTGTCTTTTCCTTAAGAACACAAGTATTATTACTAAAAGTGCAGTCTGCAAGGAATTGTAACGTTAATTGGCTTATAGACAAAAGATTTTTTTTGCATATCGGGGACTAGAAGCACATTTTTTATGATAACAGGGTTAGTGTGATTAGTTATATGTACTTCACCAATACCTGTTATTGCTAATTTTGAGCCATTACCTATTACAACTGAATCTTTCCCTTTATATAGGGTCAGATTGTGCAGTATAGAGCTGTTACATGTCATATGATTGGATGCTCCTATGTCCATAATCCATTATGTGTCTGCTATAGTGTTGTCCAGTGTGAGTGCTGACAATGCCTGTGGAGTGTTGTCATCATGTGCTTTAGGGTTCCACCAGCAGATTTTGGCAATGTGACCAGGTATTCCACAGTGTTGGCACGTTTCATCCCTGTATTGATCTCTTTCTGCCTTAGACATTCTTTTAAAGATCTTTCTTTGTCCACTATTTGAGGCTGGTCCTGTTGACTGTTGTGCCTGGAATCCCTTTCTTGTTGAGGTAAATGCTGGAGGTTTCGGTCCCGTTGGGGCCTTTGTCCATAGAAGGCCATTTGAGGTCCTTCGTGCCTTTTGTAGAGAACCGGGTGGTAGCCGAGGTTTCGGTGTAGGTTGGTCTCCTTCAACATTGTAGTTGTGAATGTCTCATATTGGGGCCCTAGACTTGTCAATAAGAAGTAGACTTTTTCGTCCATTTCCAAGGCCATTTGAGTGAGAGGTTGTCCTCTCGTTCCCGTGTCCTTTTGTAGAGAACCGACTCTTACGAAAGTGACCCAATTAACCATTCTCCTTTGATCTAGATTTTGTAGCCGAGAAACTAGTTCAATGAGATGTAGGTTGGTCTCTTCACGGGCATTGAGGCTTCAACATTGTAGTTGTGAATGTCTCATATATGTTTTTATTAATAACTTTATGGGGCCCTAGACTTGTCAATAAACTTGAAGAAGTAGACTTTTTCGAGTCCATGATTCAAATGCTGCCTTATCTCTCCAAATACGCAGGTATATCCAATATTTTGGTTTTCCAATTGTTTGACGATATGCTTGAATGAACTTGGACGCATTTTGAGTCCTTTGTGTCTTTGTGTATGTATCACAATAGGTCTACGAAGATTTAAATTGTTGAATATGTTCATTGATACTTCGTCTTCTTCTTCTTTCCTCGGAATGTGATTTGTTGCTTGAGATTGAACTCTCGTTCTTTCGTGAGTCCCGGGCATATGCCCCCCAAATTGAGTGCATCCCATACGTCGGACGATATTCTACTAAAATTGCCCAACGCGCGCCGCCACCCGCCCGTGACCTTGACATTGGGCTTTGGAAATTGGGTCTTCGTGGGCCTGAAATAATATTAATTTTTTGGACAAAATTAAATTGGCTTTTATCAAATAATTAGTCAGACCAATCACAATAAGTAAAGGAATGCAAACATTCCATAAAGGAACCAAAAAAATCAGAATAACACGATAGTAAAAATATTAAAACACGGTTGAACACCAAACATCCGTTTAAGAACATTCCATTATCTTTGATATTTCAAATGCAAATTTGAAAGCAAAAACTTGAAAGCAAAGTCTTGATTTCTCGAACCAACACATCTACGAATATCCTACGATAATTAAACGACAAGCTATGATTAGCCAATCCTCTAATTCACTAAAAAAAATCTCATATTTTCTCAAGAACGAACGAATTTATAATTAGGGCTAGGAAGGAAAACTTACCGAATGGAAAAACCTCTAGTGTTAAAACACAGACGAGAAACTTGCAATTTAAGAATGATTATAACAAAAGCAATGCAAACATAAAGTATGGCGGAATTGATAAAACACGGAAACAAAGAGAACACAGTGATTTAACGTGGTTTCCGGCGTTGTGCCACTACTCCACGGACAGAAAAGAAGACATTTTATTATGAAATACAAGGTTTTCACAAGTGTGTGAACAACACTCTTGAAAGACACATTGCATTGATTACAATATTGTTATTTATAGGCACAAATCTCAAACCCTAACCGCCAAAAGATCTTTGTCGGAATTGTCATAAATACCTCAGATGTGGACCCCAGCTCCAGCTGTTATCCACCAGACGAAACTCAGCTTCAAACTGACTTTCCAGACTTGGAGTCTAGTCACTAAATTTTAGTTTTTCATGTATGTGTTGACTCCTTTTCATAACCCCTCCCCCTTTATCAGTGAACCTTAAATCCAACAATTTTGTGCATATACATGGTGCATATTCCGCTGTTAATGGCAACTGAGGACTGTAGGATGCGGATCTTAGAGCGATACGGGGGTGAGGATCTATCTGCAATGGGTGAAGAAGAGCTTCCGATTTCTGTCCCACCAGTGATTTCCAGAATTATAGCTTGTATGTATGTATGGGGTACTATTTACATGTTCTAGCTAACATATGTAATGCATATTGCAATGCAATATGTTGCTCTGCAAGCATATGTTATCAAGGTAAAAATAAATTTGGTTCGTAGTTGATTGAAACCTGAGACGCTATGTATTTACGTGTGGTTGTACGGTAAAAGAGCATCCTATGTTATGTGAACTTTGCTATGGTGGTTTAGCATTATAGCATCACCTCAATGCTTTGCAAAAGTACAGAAAAATGCTTCTGACAATTTTACTAAAATTTAGATCCCATATTAGTGAATGTAAATTGCAACATTTGAAGCCATGGTTAAGACCCCTGTGGGATATTCTTAGGTGAGGACTCCTTACGGTGAAGACCCCGCTAGATTTGCATCATGTGTACAAGAGGAAAAAAAAGCGCACACATGACGCAAATCTAGCGGGGTCTTCACCGTAGGGAGTCCTCACCTAAGAATTTCCCACAGTATGTAATCTTTTTGGTTCCAGTTGCTGTCAAAAGGCTATAGTATTAAAGTAAAAATTTAAAAAAAAAATTTAATAAAGACTACGTAGGTAGTCTCCAAACTAAACTAAACTACACCTGCTATTTTGATTCGTTCCAGGAAAGAAAACGATAAATAATAATAATAATAATAATAATAATAATAATAATAATAATAATAATAATAATAATAATAACAGTAATGATAAAATATAATAGTGGTATTTTTATACCTAAATATTATTCCATGTGTTATGGTTTGGTATGCATGTTTTTACATGTGGGACATTATATGTTAATTGACAATGTCTAACTACGACTTCTGATAGCCTTTGCTCAGTACCACAACTGAGATCCTCTGCGGGGAGAATGTGGGAGCACCGGAAGACGTTGTTTAGACCTTGTGGGACGTTGACTTGGTAGTCAATGATATTTTTACAATGTGCTAGGTAATGTAACTAGTTGTCTAGGACTAGAAATCCTTAGGAAGCCTTATACGTGAATGAATCGGGTTATTAGAATTTAATTCGTAAATACATATGCGGCTGTCTAAAAGCTAAAACGTCAATATCACTGGTAAGACACGTTTTTAAATCGAAGAATGAGATTCTTACAGCCCCCTTGAAGCAATGTGTCAAGGGCCATCGTGTAACTCCCACATAGAGACCTAAGTCCATGCCCCCTTGAGAGGTGCTTAATATGTTTCGGTGTATTCTCATCATGCACAGTGTCATTTGGTATTGGTATAACAAACTTATGTGTGTGAGGATGTGCTATATATGTGATCAAGTAGAGGGTGAGTGTGATCTCAATGCAACCTATGTGGTAGGGTTTGTGAAAGAATTGAATTGTTATGTGTGATATATTTTATATATATTGTATGTAACCGTTTCTTCTACCATTTACCAAGTACGTAAGTACTTACCCCTTATTCCTTTATTGTCTCCATCCCGAGAAGGTGGTTGTCAGGATGACGATGAGTACGGATACGATGACGGTATTGACGGAGCTGAGGTTTAAGCTCGGATGAGATGATGATGTTGATACTTTTATTTATGCATTTTTATTCAGTTTTGTGAGATCGGCTATAGTATCTTTTCAGTTTCATTTGGGATGTAATAAGTTACAACAATATTCATTTGGTGATTTTTTCATTGTCGTTTGACCTTTTTTTTTTCGAGTAATCTTTTAGATTTAATTTATTCCGCTTTGGATCTGATTAATTGTTACGAGGCTTATATATATATTAATTTTGACGATTTAAAAGGTTAATATATGCATTCCGGACGTTCTTTATTGATACACATGTTAGCTTATTATTGTGCCACTTGTCATTCCTATCCTAAGTTAGATTTGCTATTGGATTTGTCTAGTACAATTTACTTATTATTGTTATTATTATTCTCTGTAAGATACTATATGTATCAGACTCTTGCTTACTGTTTATCAATCAATGAATTGTCTTCTTCTACCTATGATACAATTCTAACTTGGTATCAGAGCCACAATGGCCGGAACCACCTCCTCTGCTGATAATCCGAGCACTCGAGCTCAAATAACATCAACACAGAGTGTACCCATTTCCTCTGTTAGTATTCCGGTCACCGGAGTTCAAGCTATTACAGGAACTGTTACTCCCAGCTTCTCGATTGGCAGCTTTTCCTCCATTCCAATCACCCAGTATGCTCAAACAACCTCCTTCCTCCGAACACCACCTCCAGTTTTCCCAACTGCACCACCAAATCCTGTTTCTTCTTCTTTGTCTGGAGCTTCCCCCACGCAAACTTCCTCACTTCCTCTCTTCAATGGGAATCTCTCTCAAGTTTGCAGTGTGAAACTTGACAGATCGAATTATCTGCTGTGGAAATCTGTAGTGATACCCTTTGTAAAGGGACATCGATTAGATGGTTTTCTGTTCGGTACTGCTGCACCACCCCCAAAGTTTGTTCAATCCTCATCAGGATCTGGTCTTGAACTCAATCCCCTTCATGATTCGTGGCATGCAACAGATCAGCTTCTTCTTAGCTGGTTGAAAGGATCCATGACTGAAACTGCTCTTCTTGAAGTTATGAACTGTTCTTCATCCAATGAAGTTTGGAATACCTTGGAAGTTCTGTTTAATAACAGATCTGAATCGAGGATGCTTGAGTACAAGACTGCTCTTACTAAGACTGAGAAAGGATCCAAGGCTATGGTTGATTATCTGGCCCAAATGAAAGGTTACTCGGATGGCCTTGCAGCTGCTGGTTACCCAATTTCTGCCTCTGAACTTATCTTGGCAGTTCTGGGAGGTCTTAATCGAGACTATGAATCTGTGATTGTGAACCTAACTTCTCGAATCGGTTCTTTGTCTTGGCAAGAAGTTCAATCTCAATTGGTGACTCATGAACGACTTTTAGCAAGGTTTTCACCCTCAACAACACTTGATCTGGGAGGTCCTTCTGCAAATCTTGCTACTAATCACTCTGGCCAAGGAAGAGGACAATACAGACCCCCTGGAAATGGAAACAATCAAGGAAACCATAGAGGTCGTGGCTCAAACAGGGGTGGTAGAGGTGGATATAGAGGAAGAGGAGGTAGAGGTTATACTAACCAAGGAAATAACAGGCCTACATGTCAAGTCTGTGCAAAAGTTGGTCATACAGCTGTTGAATGTTACTATAGGTATAATTCCAACTACAATGGTCAGGTAAACAATGGTAATTCTGGATCAAATACGAGGCCTAATGGTGGACAACAATTCTCTGGTTATGGACTTCAGCATGCTGCTTACTTTGCCTCACCAGAATCAGTGAGTGATGGACACTGGTATGCTGATAGTGGAGCTACCAATCATATTGCTTCTGATCTTAATAGCCTGCAACAGAGTCAGGGGTATGATGGATCTGATGGTCTAACAATTGGCAATGGTAAGAGTCTTCCTATCCAACACACTGGACATTTCTCCATTCATACTGATAATTCTGATCTTGACTTTAATCATGTTTTACATGTTCCTAGTATAACCAAAAATCTTCTAAGTGTTTCCAGACTTACTTCGATAATCCCGTTGTTATGGAATTTCATTCTACTTGTTGTTTTGTGAAGGACAAGATCACGGGGAAAGTTTTGTTGGAAGGAACCCTTAGAGATGGCCTTTATCAGATGCATCTTCCTCCTAAAGCTACTCAGAACTCTCTTCACTCCAAAGCTAATCAAGGATCTAGTTGTCTTATGTCAGTTTGTAATAATTCTGTTAGTCAAAAAGCTGAGTCTGTAGGTGATCAGTTTGATCCTAGTAGTAATGCTAGCATTTGGCATAGAAGATTGGGGCATCCCTCTTCTAAAACCTTGAGTCTTGTTTTGAATATGTATGACATTTCTGGTATTAATAAACTTGAATTTTGTGATGCTTGCAAGTTGGGAAAACACCATTCTCTTCCTTATCCTACTTCTGTGTCTAAAAGTAACTTTTGTCTTGACCTTGTGCATACTGACCTTTGGGGACCAGCCCCTATCATGTCTACCAAAGGTTACCAGTACTATATAAGCTTTGTTGATGATTTCACTAGGTTTGTTTGGATATATCCTTTAGTCCAGAAGTCAGATTCTCTTAAAGCCTTCCTTCAGTTCAAATCCTTGGTTGAAAAACAGTTTGAAAGAAGTATCAAGTGTGTTCAATCTGATTGGGGTGGTGAATTTAGGTCCTTTGAGTCATATCTAACAAATCTAGGGATTGATTTTAGACATCCTTGTCCCTATGCTCATGGTCAAAATGGGAAAGTGGAAAGAAAACATAGGCATATAGTAGAAACTGGTTTGACTCTCTTAGCTCAGGCTCAAATGCCATTGAAGTTTTGGTGGGAGGCTTTTCAGTACTCTACACACCTTATTAACAGACTTCCCACACCAGTTCTGCAATCTCTTTCACCATATGAGAAACTGTTCAATCACAAACCTGATTACAGATTTTTAAAGACTTTTGGCTGCACCTGCTTTCCATATTTAAGACCCTTCCAAAAGCAAAAGTTTCAATTCCACACTGCTAAGTGTATTTTTATAGGAGTCAGTCCTTCCCATAAGGGGTATCTTTGCCTAGATGTTTCTGGAAGAGTTTATGTATCTAGAGATGTCCTGTTCAATGAACTTGAATTTCCCTATAAGTCTCTATTCCATCCTTCTACTCCTGCCCAAACTTCTTCCAGTACTCACATTCCTCACATCATTGTCTCCAACTCCTTCTCTCCCCTTCAAAATCTTGATTCTGAGAGAGATATCTCTGACCAGAACACAGGAGGCCCTAGGATTCCAACCTCTCCACCTACTTCCAGTCCTAGTCCAACCACTCATACTCCTACTCATAGTCCTTCTGGTTCTTCTACTCCTAGTCATTACCAGCACTCAACCTCTACTGCTGAGCACTCTTCACCATCACCCTCTCCTTTACATCTTTCATCTCCTTCATTATCCAATAGTCCTAGTCCAACCTCCTCACCATCACCACCACCACCCCTGCCCATCCCTACTAATCAGCACACTATGCAAACTCGTGCCAAAAGTGGCATTTCTAAACCCAAAACTTATTCCTACTTAGCATCCAAAGACTCTGTCCAGTGCCAATTGGAACCTACAAGAGCATCTGATGCCATTGCTTCTCCTCAGTGGCATGCTGCTATGAAGGAGGAATTCAAGGCACTCCTAGCCAATCACACTTGGGATCTTGTACCACCTCATCCTCAACAGCATTTAGTAGGGAACAGATGGGTGTTCAAACTAAAACTCAGGCCAGATGGTTCTGTTTTAAAACATAAGGCAAGATTGGTAGCTAAGGGGTTCCATCAAACTCCTGGACTAGATTACAGTGAGACTTTTAGTCCTGTGGTTAAAGCCTCTACAATCAGGGTTGTTCTTGCTATAGCTGTTTCTTCAAATTGGAAGATTAACCAGATTGATATTAACAATGCATTCCTCAATGGGACCCTATATGAAGATGTCTTTATGCCACAGCCTGAAGGGTTTGTTGATTCTACAAAGCCTGATCATGTTTGTCATCTCAGAAAGGCCCTCTATGGCCTCAAACAGGCACCAAGGGCCTGGTTTGATGAACTAAGAATCCAGTTACTGCAATGGGGTTTTCATCAGTGTAGATCTGATACATCTCTGTTTATTTTTCATGCTCCTGGGATTCTAATGTATGTCCTTGTCTATGTAGATGATATATTGATTACAGGAAATCGAGCACATTCAATACGAAGTTCATCAACATGCGCGCACTCCGCATTTGCCCTCAAAGATCTTGGACCTCTCTCTCATTTTCTGGGTATGCAAGCACACAGGGATGAATCAGGTCTGTACTTAAAGCAACAGCACTATGCATCTCAGCTGCTAAACAAGTTAAAGTTGGATCATCTGAAACCTGTACCCACTCCTATGACTACTACTGCAGATCTTACATCCACTCAGTCACCATTCTTGCCTAATGCAACTACCTACAGGCAAATTCTGGGCAGTCTTCAGTATCTTACCTATACAAGACCTGATATAAGCTACACAGTAAATCAGTTAAGTCAATATATGCATACCCCTAGAGAAGTTCACTGGTTTGCCCTCAAGAGGCTGTTGAGATATATTAAAGGCACTTTGGCTTTTGGCTTGCATTTTCAACCCAGTCAGGCCCTTACTATTACAGGATTTAGTGATGCAGACTGGGCATGCAATGTGGTTGATAGAAAATCTATGGCAGGGTATTGTGTGTTTCTTGGGGGATCCCTAGTATCTTGGAGTTCTAAAAAGCAACAGGTTGTAGCAAGGTCTAGCACAGAATCTGAATATAGGGCTTTGGCAAATGTGGCAGCTGAAATCAAATGGTTGAGGTCCTTACTGTCTGAACTGCATTTACAGGTTAGAGCAAAACCTATCACTTGGTGTGACAATCTTAGTGCAGCTGCCCTTGCATATAATCCTGTGTTTCATTCAAGGACTAAGCACATTGAAATAGATGTGCATTTTGTGAGGGATCAAGTTCTCAAAAATCAGCTTCAAGTGGCTTTTGTTCCTTCTTGTGATCAAGTGGCAGATTGCTTCACCAAGCCTCTTTCCAGTACTTCATTTCAGATGAACAGACACAAACTGAATGTTGTTGACACTACCATCAGTTTGCGGGGGGATGTTAAGGCAGACACATGTTAGCTTATTATTGTGCCACTTGTCATTCCTATCCTAAGTTAGATTTGCTATTGGATTTGTCTAGTACAATTCTGTTATTATTATTCTCTGTAAGACACTATATGTATCAGACTCTTGCTTACTGTTTATCAATCAATGAATTGTCTTCTTCTACCTATGATACAATTCTAACTAGATTATTTATGGGTTGTACGTTTGTGTGATACGCGCGATGATCCAAATCACTCATACACACCACTACTATGTGTGTGAGAGTGTGTAAAGATTAATCACATTCATCCACTTTGTACAACTCACAAATATCTGATGCATCATAATTTCTCTCAATATACTAAACCCAATATATTATTAAAAAAAAAACAAACTTCAAACCGTACGTGCATCTTTACGGAAACAGGAAAGAAAAAAAAAAAAAACAAAAACAAAACCTTTTGATTTTTTGAAAAAAAAAAAAAAAACTATTTGAACACAGGATGCCACTGCCTTCCTTAAGATTCGAAAAAAAAAATATATATTAAAATGTTACGGTTTTATAGCTAATAAATATTAAAAACACTATTAATGTCCCGACCACGGTCCTTTTTATCATTTTAATGATTCCACTCCACTATATATATATATATATATATATATATATATATATATATATATATATGTATGCATATGAACCACTACTCTCAAACAGTCAAATTGATCTTCCCAGCAGAATAAATTCGTTTTTCCCTTTTTTTTTTCTCTTTGATGTAAGTTGAAAATGTTATTATCTCATGTAAGCATTTTATCAAACACTTAACCGGTTCCAGTAATTCAAGTAATCTATCCCCTCCCATGTCCCATCCCCTCCTCTCCTTAGAGTATCCACTTTCGATGGTGTGTCTAGCTTCGTGTCTACTACTAATCATACCCTTAACATAAAATCAGACGATGATCCAGTATTTCTTCATTTTCCATCTTCATCTTGCTGCATCTCAATCAATGAAGATTGGTATTATTATTGCTGCATAGCCTCCTGAGAGTCTTGACCCTTGAGAAATACTCAATCTAGCTAAATTATACTTAAGTTTTAATAAGTACTATAAATCGGATATTATTTGTAGCGAAAAAAATGACTGTGAAACGGACGGGGAAAAGCATTGGTGCCACAATTCTTCGTTATATGCAGAAGAAAAAGAATGACGATGAGGACAAGAATGGGAAGAAGAAGAAGAAGTGTTTGATAATTGTGAATGTTTTGGGGAGTGCTGGACCTTTGAGATTTGTTGCCAATGAAAAGGACAGTGTATTGGTGGTGATTCAAACAGCTCTAAAACTGTATGCTCGTGAGAAACGTCTCCCTGTTCTTGGATCATCTGATGTCAATGATTTCTTTCTCTATCCTGCAAACGCTGGATTGGCCGGTAAGGACATATGGGTGGGATCGTTTGAGCTCGGTTCGTGTTTTCTAAACGTATCAAGCTCAAACTCAAAAACCATTTTGTTGAAGTACATCTCTCCCTCCCTAAAGCTATAGTTGATTGGGAGGTAGATAATCAACATTTTATATATCTCAATTCCATTAAAACATGCATGTTTTTGATATTTTCTTTTTACGTAATAGTATTGTCATAATCATTCTGACATAATATTTGATATGCATGAAATGGTGGCCGGGTAGCGCTTAGTCTGACAGAAACAATAGGAAGCCTGGGAGTGAGGAAATTTGTGCTCAGGAAGAAGGCGGGACGCCCACAAATGACAGAGGCAAGATCAGAAATGGCGTCCAAAAAGAAAGGAAATAGTTTCAAGGCATGGATTAACAAGTCTTTTAGCTTCAATGTTTCACATCATCATCCCACTAATAAGCACATTGATCCAACCAGAAATTTATAATTGAATGAGCTAACAGACTATATATGTATATTCAAGTTGGATAATTAACGACTTACAAAATTGAACCGGACTGTATAAGGTTTTTTTTTTTTGGGTGGAAAAAGAACAAATCGATTGGCCATGTCCAGGGGCGGCGGCACTCTTTGCAATTTGGGTCAGTTGACCCTCAATTATAAAAAATAAAAAAATTTCCTATGGGTGGAAAAATTACCACTGAACAAATCGATTGGCCATGTCGGCTTAATTAGCCTCTGAGACGTACTTGTGCATGGCCCTGTCCTTTGACTGATCAAATTAACTCCATAATATTATGGTTAAGTGATTTTCGATTAATAATGTAAACACTGAGAAAATACTCGGTTCGGTTAAACCCTCTTTTATGTATCAGGCGATTCTATCTTGATAATAATTGTTACATATAATTTTATAATTTTTGTTACATTTTATAAGTTAATTACTTTACTGTTATATATTGGTTGGTCACTCATATTGTCAGCCCTAGAGAGCGGTCAATCTTTTCTTGTGAATTCGTTGATGGATATGAATAATAAGAAACATATAAAGTATGACATAAATGCCGTCTCCGTATGCAAAATAAACAGTGTGTTCCAGTTTACTTTACGGGTCTAGTCACTTCATGTGGAGTTAGTAGAGAAAAATCACTCTGATAAAAAATAAGGGGAAAGAAAAATATGACAAATTTTTAATCCAAAAAAATTATGACAAATATATAATCCGTATGTCGAAATTTATGAAGTCACCCGTTAATGATCTGAGGCTATATTAGCTGGGGGAGGTAGGGAACAATAATGGTGTGGCCGGCTAAAACATACATATAATTTGATTTGCTTTAAGAATAAGGACAACTTCTTTTTAAAGGCTTAAAGCAAATCTTAGGGGGGAAAAAGGAAAGGAAAAAAAGGTAAATGATATATGCATTTAAGTGTTGCAATAAAAATACATCCAAATTGATTGACAGCGATTTTATGGTTACATGCTACTACCTTCGTCCTACAAAAAATGTCTATTTTTTTAAAATGAAATGTCTCATAAAAAGTGTCATTTAGAAAATCAATATATCATTTAATACAATTTTTTTTTTGGGGGAATGAGGGAGAATGACAGAAATATTTCATCAATTGAGTAGAAGGACAGTCTTTTGAAACTTTTGCATAAAGGACAAAACTATTTATTCACTGTCGAAATTCACTTGTGTTCGAAATTCACTATTTAAATTTACTGCCGAAATTCACTGTCGAAATTCACTAATTTTCAAAATTCATTGTCGAAATTCACTGATTTTTGGGATTCACTGTCGAAATTCATTGTCAAAATTCACTGATTTCGGGATTCACTAGGGAGATTCACTGATTTTCGGGATTCACTGTTTGTCCTTCTCGCTATAAAAATTATGCAGTTGTCCTTCTCCCTATAAAAAATATGTTGCTGTCATGTTACTTAAAAATATTACAGATTGTGTCCTTATGCCTAATTTCCAATTTTTTTTTTCCAAACATACCCCTATAATAACATTTAATGTTTATATATTCATTTCATATTACACAAAAACATTTATTATTTGATAAGGGTATATATGTCCATCACTACTTAAAATACAATGCACTAATTATATTTTTAATGTATGCACCACAAAAAATAGACACTATTTATGCGACGGAGGCAGTAGTATTTAGGTTAATAGAAACGCAAAGCTCATACTACCATATTGTTAAAAAGGTAAGCTTAAAATACCATACTGTCTGGAAAAATGTAAGGTTTTAAAAACAAAGATGTTGATGCCACAACGACAATACCAAATAACTCAAATCATAGTTAAAGTTGATGTAATGTTTTGTTATACTCTGATATGTTAGGTATTATTAACTCAGTTTTTACTATTTCTTTTGCGATTTCTTAAGCTTCGTTGTTTCATTTGATTATAACAGTAATTTTATTCCACACACCTCACAATGTAAAGTTTTGAGCCACTTTATTTGCTAGACCATTATTAGGCTATCTCCAATGGTGGAGACAAAAGGTTTACAAACCTTTTCTAAAAGGTTTTTCACCGTTGCAGCGGAAAAGCGTTTTTTCAGGTTTTTTCCAATAGGTTTGTATTTACAAACCTTTTGTAAAAAGGTTTACAAACCTTTTGTAAAGGTTTTTACTATTGTGTGAAGGTTTTTATAAAGGTTTACAAACCTTTTGTAAAATGATTATGAACCGATGATGTGGCAAAATAAAAGGTTTATGATAGTAGATAAAAGGTTTATAAATAAAAAAGTTTATAACTCGATGACGTGGCAGAGTAAAAACCCTTTTAAAAGGTTTATGATTGGAGATAGCCTTATGTGTAATTAAAAGTCATTTAGTGTGACTTTGTGAGTGTGCTATGTACCTTTGTACCTTTATATAATAAGGGCAAAGGTTGCAGACGGGAACCAGATAAGTCATTTAATTTATTTGTTTAAGACGCCCCCCCCCCCCCCCCCCCCCCCCCCCCAAAAAAAAAACAACCAAAACCACAAACCTCCACCACCTCTGTTCAGACCAAGAAAACGCTGACACCAGAAATTCCATGGGTTATAAATCTTTTGAAAAGGATTAAGGTGGGACGACTAGGAAACAAAGTGCAGCTAAAGACTCAACAACTTGATAGTGTAATGTAAAGTGGAAATATAAAGTATGTATGGTGAGAAAAAGTTCATAAATTGATGATGTATTATGGTAAAAAGGGTGTATAAAAGAAATTATAAACTGATTGCATGGCACAGTGATGAACCTTTTGAAATTTGACACAACAAATCTTCACACCATCAATACCCCATTTGAGTTGAATACAACATCTAAATCTCGACAACCAATATCAACCAAACAAACTCTGCACATTGAGTAACTTCCAACAAAAAAAAGTCATATAATCAAAATAGCATGTCAAAATGCATTCAGAAGAATATACTCAAGTTCAAAAACAACTCAATAATCTTAAAGAAAGTGAATCCAAAAACAGAGTTTTGATACAGAAAGACAGAACAACAACTGATTAAAGAAAACCAAACACGAACCACGACAAAAATCTTCTACGTCCTTTAAAGAAGCATTTTTACTGATTGTTTGTCTTGACAAATTTTTCAATCTCCTTTTCTCCTGTAGGAACAACCTTCAGTAAGCCTAGCCCGTCCACCAGTAGGCTGGCACAACACAGTCTGGCAGTTCCCACACACCACCACCGTCTGTGAGTGGCTAAAGACGGTTGTTCTGCAATGTGAACAAAATCAGCATTAGTGATCAGATACATATAGCCTCTAACCCCCTTACAACCCTGGCATGAAGACTAACAAATAAAATTACTTACATATTAAAGCAACCTTGGCACTTGACATCCTGCATATCACATAAATAATCAGAGACCAAAAATAAAGGTAAGAGGTGAAAGGACACCTCTAGGTTGCAAGCTTGCACGGCTATGGATACACAGGGTATGGGATATTCAAAAAAATATAGAATACAGATGCCCTGGGCATATGCATAACTATTATATGGACCAAACCATGGATAATAAAACTGTAAATACCAAATAATATACTTCAAACACATAAAACTAAACAAACTTTAGTGGCTCTTGCCATTTCTGAAAGTTTTTCATCAAATAGACTCCTTTCCATTCCCTATTTGGCAGTTTTTCCTCGTTTATCAACACAGTGATTCATCTACATATTCAAATCCTATATCCAACTTTCAACAATTACAAATACAACGCAGGTGTGTATCCTAAGAATACGTATCGGACAAGAAACACGCTATTAGATAGGTGCATCATAGACTTCACTAAATGCAACACATCATAAATCAAAATGAACTTTACACAGTTACAGCAATTACTTATTTTAGTCAGTGTGCAATTTTGCTAAAGCTTCACCAAATCGAAAAGATTACTAACAAAATTGAATACGATAGAAACAGAACGATTTAATTGAAAAGTAAGCTAAACATTATCATCTGTAAGCCATAAATTTATAGGATTCCAAATAGGTAAACATCGGCATACCATGAAAAACGAATTTGGTGAAGGAACCAAACGCTTAAGCTTGTGCTTCCTCTTCTCCAAATCAGCAGGAGGGTTAAGCAAATCAATGTCGTTCGGGAGAGTCTGAAAACACAGATCGAAATTTCAAAGATAATCAAAACTGTATTAAAACAAATAACCTTGCCAATTGTGTCTGTATACAAGGAAGTCCGCAATCGAACAGATGCATAGAATATTCTAGAGATTCTTACCATCCTTCTAAATGATTCTTGCGGGGTAGAGAAGCAGATGCGATGGGGGAACGAAGACAGCACAATCGCAGTCTGCGAAGAATATGAAATGCCAAAGAAGGAACTAGGGTTTAGGCATGCGCTATTTATACACCAACACAGCCTTAATGTGAGCCTTTGGATGGTTAAGACCTAATATCCGCCGTCCGTTGCCCTTCTCCCAGAATGCAATAATTTTTTTTTAAAAACAATTCAATAATTTTTTAACAGACATTGTTAATGGCAGCACACCCAACATACTCGGGTATTACTCCTGTGTAAAATTTGACTTTTTAGAGGTCGAAATGTGTTATTTCAACTCTCGAAAAGTCGAAATGTGTTATTTCGACCTCTAAAAAATCAAATTTTACACAGGTGTGATGCCCGAGTATATTAGGTGTGCTGCCATTAACATTGCCTTTTTTTAATTAGTGTGTTTTGTGTTGTATTTCATCTACCCTATGGCCTATGGTAGTCTTGATATACCATGTTATATGAATTTCATCAATACTTTTTTTCAAAATTAAAATAAAAAACAAATATGTAAATATCAGGGTTATATGTTTATTTAATTTTTTATTGGTCCTGAATCACAAGTCAGTCTTGAGAACCGACTTATATATTTTTTTTTTTTTTACTTTCAAACAATCCTTTATTTATTAATCAATGAGTGAAAATCCATCGATTACAAAAATATAGAAATTTCAAAGGGGAAGGAAAAGCTATCACAAAGTATCAAAATTTCATGTTAATCTAAAGTTCACACACAAGACTCCATCTTAGAAATCATCACATGAAGAGGATGGTGTACTTCATGGGTTCCATGGTGGATCGTATTTCACAACATGCTATGGTAGCTCCCCTCCTCAACTTCATACAAAGGATTAAGGCCTACCAAGGCATTAGGCATATGAGAGATCCTTTGATTCTACACCACTTCAGGAGGGTTGACTTTAACATGCTCGTCCCGTTGTTGAGATGGGAGAGGCGTGGCTTTGTTAAGAATTTTCGTTATCTAAAAATCGAATTCAAGTACGGTTGTTCAGTGAGGTTTGTTTCCGGCTCATTAGAACCGAGGTTTTTTGGTTCGGGTACAATTAGCTTTTCAAATTAACCGTATGTATGAAATTGGTTCATTATCTTAAACATACATAACCGAATAAAACCGTAACTGAATTGCTTATTGAAAAGTAAAATGACTTATTTGGATGAGTTTTAATGTTGACACGTGTCACTTGTTTAGAGTGCACAAGTGTGTTGTGTTAACTATAACATTTGGATTAAATTGTGTCTTGAGATTTGTGTAGTTTGTTATAACAATAACTAGCATATATGCTAGGATATCTTGCAGTTGATGTAATCCAAGAAATATCAATGAAAATTTATCTTCATCTTTAGTTCTTTCCTTTTAAGTTGGTAGCAGAGCTAGTTAATGGCGACACCGCCACTGTCCACCGGCGAACAAGGAAGTACACACAGTGATGGTACCTCTTCCCAGATTCCGGTGTGCTTATCTTCACAGATTCCAGTGAGCTCAACATACATTGGAGTCAGTCAAAATCCAGTAATATCTTCTTCTGGAGCTGGATAATCTCATCTCCTTCGATCGGATCATGCACAGTGCATCTCCTTCAAGTGGATTCATGCACAGTACTTTTCCATCTGGATTTATGACAAATCTCAGCTCACCATTGCTAAATCAAAGGTCTTCGTTCTCATCCATAAGTCTTACACCAACTCCACATCCAGTTCATACTCTTGGAGGTAATCTTAATCAAGCATGTTCTATCAAATTAGATAGGAATAACAATCTGCTGTGGAAATTTATTGTTCTTCCGGTTGTGAGGGGTCATAAACTTGAACCCTTTTTGTTTGGAACTCTTCCATGTCCACCACAGTATCTGGGTGTTCCCAATTTGACCTCATCTGTGCTTACTTCTGTAAATCTTGCGTATGATGAATGGATGGCCAAGGATTCATTGTTGACTGGTTGGCTCTTGGCATCCATGACTGAACAAGCCCTTGTTGAAGTAGTAGGATGTGCTACCTCTCATGAGATCTGGAAAACTTTGGAGCAGTTGTTCAATAATCAATGTGAAGCTAAAATGTTGGAGTATAAGGATGCATTAACTAAAGCTGAAAAAGGGTTTTAAAAAAACTATAGCAGATTATTTGGCACAGATGAAGACGTATTCAGACAAGTTAAGTGCTGCTGGATATCCTATTACTCGATCTGAACTAATCCTTGCCACTTTGGGAGGACTAGGCAAGGAATATGAGTTAGTTATTGTCAATCTTACATCAAGGATGGGGGCTCTATCTTGGCCGGAGGTACAGGCTCAGTTGATTCCACATGAGAGGCTCATAGCAAGGTTTAATCCCACTGCTTCTTGATCTGTCTCAAGCATCTGCCAATGCTGCTGTGAGAACTGGTGATAATTATCAAGGAAGAGGTAGAGGAAATTACAACAATCAAGGACAAAACAGAGGCATGGGTGACCAAAATTCAAGAGGTGGAAGGTCCAGAGGAAGAGGTAGAGCTGGATATAATAACAACACCTCTAGAGCTACATGTCAGTTGTGTAATAAGACTAGGCATACAGTGGTGGAATACTGGTATGGGTTTGATCAGAACTTCAACAACCATACGGCATCTAATCAAGGAAGTCAGAATGCCCCTGCTACCTACCTTGCCGGTCCTGAACCTATTGCTAATCCCAATTGGTATGCTGATTCTGGGGCCACTAATCATGTCACTGCAGATCTTAGTAAACTTCAGTTGAGTACATAGTACAATGGATCAGACACTTTGGGAGTAGGTAATGGCTCCAAACTTACCATTAATCATCTTGGTTCCACTAATTTTCCCATTTCTGTTTCTGATCTTAAACTGAAAAATGTCCTTCATGTTTCTGATATTACTAAGAGTCTTGTTAGCATATCTAAGTTGACCTCTGATAATCATGTTAGCGTTGAGTTTGACAATGTTGGTTGTTATGTGAATGACAAAATCACAGGCAGAATTCTTCTTAGAGGTAGAGTGCATCATGGTCTTTATCAGCTTTTCCCATCTTCAAGCCAGAGCTCCCTTCAATCCAGTCACAACTCTTCCAAGTCAGGCCTTCAGTATCCAAATTCCAGTTTTAGTCAAAAAGTATGTTCTAGAGTTTATGTTAGTGAAGTCAGTAGCCCTAAAAGTGATGTTCTTTGGCATAGGAGATTAGGACATCCATCTTTTAAAGTCTTAAGTACTGCTATGAAGTCTTGTAATGTTCAGTTAAGTAATGAAATGGATTTTTGTGATACTTGTGTTTATGGAAAACATCATGCTTTACATTTCTCTAAATCTGATACTGTTGTCCTTAAACCCTTTGAGCTAATACACACTGATTTGTGGGGGCCTTCCCCAGTTAAATCTGTTTCTGGATATACTTACTATATACATTTCATAGATGATTGCACCAGATATACTTGGATTTATCCTCTAAAGAACAAATCTGATGCTCTTAATGCTTTCCTTCACTTTCAGAAACTTGTTGAAACTCAATTTGCTGCTAAAATAAAGATGGTTCAATCTGATTAGGGTGGTGAGTATAGAGTTTTTGAACCTGTTCTTAAAAATGCTAGTGTTATGTTCAGGCATCCATGTCCACACACTCATGAACAAAATGGAAAAGCTGAGAGAAAACATAGGCACATCACTGAATTAGGTCTGACCCTATTAGCTCAAGGCAAAATGCCTTTTCATCTTTGGTGGGAGAGTTTTCAGCATGTTGTTTATCTTATTAACATATCACCTACACCTGTTCTTAGTGATCAGTCTCCTTATGAAAAGTTGTTTCACAGATCACCAAATTACTCAAATTTGAAAGTTTTTGGATGTGCTTGTTTTCCTTTTTTGAGGCCTTATAACAAGCATAAGTTTGATTTCCATACCAAGAAGTGTGTTTTCATTGGTTTTAGCCCTGATCATAAGGGGTTTAGATGTCTGGATCCTAGTGGAAGAGTCTATATATCCAGGCATGTTATTTTCAATGAAGCTGAATTTCCATATTGTATTGGTTTCCCTAAATACACAGGTCTAGATACTTCATCTCTCTCCTCAAACACTGATGTCTCATATTTTCTTCCTATGGATTTCACACCTCATGGCCCTATCATCCAGCCTGATGTAGAAACTCACTCCAGTTCTCATGTATCTACCTCTCTTTGTGATCCTGCATCCACTCTTGTTTCTCCTGATCCTCCCGGTTCTCATAATACTCCTCCTAGTACTCATAGCCCTGGTCTTATGCATGATCAGTCTCCTCCTCCTTCTCATTTTCCTAGTTCTGATTATGCCTCTGATGTTCCCAGTCCTGAGGCTTCCCCAGTCATTCCTAGTCCCTTACCACCTGTGGTTATAGGCCATCCTATGCAAACTAGATCCAAGAGTGGAATCTTTAAACCTAAAACATACTCTTATCTAGTTCAGTCATCTTCCTCTACTCCACCAGAACCTACTACTGTGTCTGATGCATTGTCTCAACCTCAATGGTTGGCTGCCATGAAATCTGAGTTTGATGCCTTACAAATAAATGAAACCTAGGACTTGGTTCCCCCTCATTCCAATCAGAAACCGATTGGTAACAGATGGATCTTCAAGTTGAAGTTGAATCCCAATGGCACAGTTAATAAACATAAAGATAAATTGGTTGCTCAAGGTTTCAAACAGTCCTATGGGGTGGACTTTCATGAGACTTTTAGTCCTGTTATCAAACCAGCAACCATCAGAATTGTGTTGGCAATTGCAGTCAGTCAGAACTGGGACATACAACATGTTGATGTGAACAATGCTTTCCTCAATGGAGAGTTGCAAGAGGATATCTTTATGCCCCAACCTGCTGGTTTTGTTGATCCTGGTAAACCTTTTTATGTGTGTCATTTAAAGAAGGCCTTGTATGGCTTGAAACAGGCCCCTAGGGCTTGGTTTTCCACACTTAAACAGCACTTGCTGAGTATGAGTTTTAAGCAGTCCACTTCAGACTCCTCCCTGTTTATCTTTAAAGATTCAGTTGTGACTATGTATGTGTTGATCTATGTGGATGATATTCTAGTAACAGGTAATTCTCAGGCTGCTGTACAAGTTTTTATTAGCAAACTCAATCAGAAATTTGCCCTTAAATCCTTGGGATCAATCAGTCATTTTCTTGGTGTGGAGGCATACAGGGATACTTCTGGTTTGTATTTAACACAGGCACATTATGTAACATAGTTGCTGCATAGGCTTGGTATGGAGAATCTGAAGCCATGTTCTACCCCCATGGTGTCACACAAGCCTCTAAGTCCAGATTCCGGTCCTCTGATGAAGAACCCTACATTATACAGGAGTGCCATTGGTGCTCTTCAGTATTTAACTCTGACTAGGCCAGATATTGCATACAGTGTTAACATTCTAAGTCAGTTTATGGCTCAACCTACTGACTTGCATTGGCAAGCAGTAAAGAGGCTCTTGAGATATGTTAAAGGGACATTACAGCTTGGTTTGCACTTTAAGGCATCCTCTAATCTTGTTGTGCAAGCATATTCAGATGCAGATTGGGCTACTTCACCCTATGACAGAAAATATGTTAGTGGATACTGTGTATTCCTGGGTAACTCTTTGGTCTCTTGGAGTTCCAAGAAGCAACATGCAGTGGCAAGGCCATCAACAGATGTAGAGTACAGATCCCTAGTAGCTGCAGCTGTAGAAATCTTATGGATACAGTCTGTTCTATCAGAGTTACAGGTTCTGTGAAGTTGATGCCTGTGTTGTGGTGTGATAATACCAGTGCAACCTTCTTGGCTCATAATCCTGTATTTCACTCACGTACTAAACACATTGAAGTTGATGTCCACTTTGTGAGACATCAAGTTCTTGGCAAGAACCTTATGGTTAGATATGTTCCCTCAGAATCACAACTTGCTGATAATTTGACAAAACCTTTTGGGACTCGGTTATTTCAGTTGGCTCGTAGCAAACTCAACGTGGTGGATACAACGTTTCGTTTGAGGGGGGATGAAAAGTAAAATGACTTATTTGGATAAGTTTTAATGTTGACACGTGTCACTTGTTTAGAGTGTACAAGTGTGTTGTGTTAACTAGAACCTTTGGATTAAATTGTGTCTTGAGATTGATGTAGTTTGTTATAACAATAACTAACATATATGCTAGGATATCTTGCGGTTGATGTAATCCAAGAAATATCAATGAAAGCTTATCTTCATCTTTAGTTCTTTCCATTTAAGTCTTATAACCAAAACTTGGTAACCAAATATTCATAGCCGTCGATGGAAAGCGGGTTTTCAATAGAAACTGAACTGCTTGTAACCAAAATTTATTTTGGTTTTCAATTTGATCGACCAAACTAAATCGTATTTGTCCGCTAGGTTCAGTTACTATAATAAAACGGTCGGATTTCATTTATAAAATTTAAACAATGTAACTTTAATATTTTAGTTATGACAATGATGTCGAATTGAGTCAAACCACATGCTATACTAGCACTCAACTCAAGTACTACAAAGCCTAAATACAAATGGATTCCGAACATTATGAATGATCTTACTAGTGTATGTATGTTTAGAGTGTCATAATTTAATGTGATAACATATTTGACGATGTAACCTTTATTTAAAGAGCGCATCATTGTGATAACTAATAACTAATATATTAGATTATATTATTGGTTATGATAACGATAAGTTTGTTTGTTAATTGCTCATACACATAGGCTTTAGATACCCGATCGGCGGCTACTGACGAATCAGTGTTCCATTTGCAGCACAAAATCACAAGCTAGCCAAAAAACCGCCAGCATTCAAAAACGTGTTACTACTACAACTACTACTACGAATAACATAGTAATTATTATCAATAATAAATATCATCAGTATCTAATTAGCATTACCGTCACGAAGAACTAAAAATCCAGAAAGGAAAGGAAAAAGGAAAACAATAGTACTGTAATGAGAAATCACATTCTCAATCGTTACTCATTTTTTAACGGTGATAACAGCAATCCGATTAAAAGGCTAATTCCGTTAACCATACCCGTTTCAATTCCCGCCTTCTCGCCGCGCCACCGTAGTCTCTGCCGGGCCACCATTCTCCTCCTTATAGCCGTCACCGTACTCATCGCCACTCGTCTCTCTTTTTCGCTCTCTGATTTTCAATCCATTTGCTCTGATTCTGCTTCCTCTACACTGTCTTCTAAGTCCCAACCTTGTGTACTTTGGTCTTCTTCTTTCTCTCTGTGTTTCCACACTTGTCGAAAGTCAACTAAAGTCAATGACGACGACCATTCTTCGACGGAGATGTCAACGGTTTCCGATGTTCTGCCGGAAATGTCGGCCGGCGACGATGAAGTTGATCTCAATCCTCTTCTTGAGAATTTCGATTTTCCTCCGTTTGATCGAATTGAGTCCAAACACGTCCGTCCTGGCATTCGTGCTTTGATGAAGAAACTTGTACGTGAAGCTACAATTTTTTTTCTTTACTGTGGTTTTATTCATCTGTATGAATCCATTGTTTGTTTGCATTTAGCAAGAAGATTTGGCGATATTAGAGAGGACGGTGGAGCCGACTTGGTCAAAGCTGGTGGAGCCGTTAGAGAAAATATGTGACAGACTGAGTGTTGTTTGGGGAGCTGTAAATCACCTCAAGTCCGTCAAGGACAATCCCGAACTGCGATCAGCTATAGAAGAACTCCAGGTGTTTTTACCATCACTGTTATCATCATTTTCAATCTTCCCATTTTCAGTAAAAGCATACACTTACATTTGTTTGTAGCTTATGTTCTTGGGAGTGAACTATTTTTAAGAATGGAGAATAGGGGAAATGCTGTAGCAATTCTGACTATGCTGAACTATATTATGCAGCCAGAAAAAGTTGCTCTTGATCTCAAATTTGGTCAGAGTAGGCCAATTTTCAATGCATTTAAGGCCATTAGAGATTCGCCCGGTTGGAGTTCACTAAGCGATGCTCGTAAAAGGATTGTTGAATGTACGTCGCCTCTCTAACATTTTGCACTTGTTTTGTGTCCAATTACTTTAAAAGATGTTTCATTTGCTTTCTTGAAGAGAAGGGCTCACTTTGCCCTGTAAAAGTTTCTTCATTGCCATACTATGTATCTGTTGTCGTCGTCAGTTGGGGCATAGCATCTGACTAAGCCCTTGTATGATGTCTTTCAAGAAAACCTGGCTGCAGCGAATTTGAACTTTATTTTGTGGCTCTGGCCTATTGTCTTTCGGTTTGTGTTTTTAAGCGATTGTAAATATGGCCCTGACAGAAAGAGAGGCTCTGCGGGGGGGTGGGGGTTAAGAGGAAAAAGAAGTGGCTTGATCCTTATTTTCATCCCTAAAACTTTGTCCGCACTGTGTACCTTGTGCTTTCTTTTGAAGGCCTTGAAATGTAGTCTTCATTTCTTGTGTATCCCTTTCTTTCCCTCACTTTTTTTTAGTATGAATTTTCATCTCTTGCGTTTATGTTATCACTGTACTGTCCTATGGATGTTTTTGTACTTGAATCATCAAAACTGCAGTGCAGTATTTTTTTTTTACGTCACAACATTTGTTTCAATATATCTGCAGGAAGTTGCAATGTGTAAATGTAGTGTTATTCCTTTTCTACCCTTGTTTTCTTATACTGTAATGGTATCTATCTCATTCATTCAGCGCACATAAAGAGTGCCGTTCTAAGTGGCATTGCTCTTGAAGACGACAAAAGAGATCAGTTTAACAAAATTCAACAGGTATGATGCTTCTACTATTTAATTAGCACTATTACATTCCCCACCACCCCTTCCTCTATCCAGGTTTAGACGTTTCGAGATAATACTGTCTTGTCATTCAGCCTCATCTGTGCATTTTCTTGTTGGATATGTTTTTACATGGAAACATTAAATGACGACCACAGGTAATTTGAAAATGGCTATGTAAGCTGATGAACTTGAAAAGGGGTTCGGATCACCTGTTGCAATAGGTGTTACAACACCTGTTGCAAATGATGATTTAATACATGTACTGACTGTTATTGCATCTCATAATGACACTTACTGGCTTGTATTTATCTTATTTTTCACGAAAATCATCTTATCATTGAAAAACTTCTATGTATACGCACCATGTACTATATATTTCTGCGATATCTACAGAAATGCATTGGTGGGCTTATATGCAGATTTTTGATGATAAAAACTTCAAATATCACGTATAATCATCAGACACAATGAGAGTCAATAATTTAATCACCAGCTGCAATAGATGTTTCATTTGTAATCCATGCTTCTGCTTAATGATACCTAAAATTATCCCTTTACATTGTTTCTTTGAAGGATTCGGAGTATCTCTCTCAAAAGTTTGAAGAAAATCTTCTTGATGCCACAAAGAAGTTTGAAAAATTAATAACAGAGAAGAAAGACATTGAAGGGTTGCCCAACACAGGTTTGGGACTGGCTGCCCAAACAGCAATATCAAAGGTTAACTGTTATTCTAATATAAGATTCCATGATCTGATGGATTTTTCTTTTGTCTTATGCATCTCCTTGGTTTTATAGGGACATGTAAATGCCACAGCTGAAATTGGGCCATGGGTTCTCACACTGGATGCTCCAAGTTTAAGTTCTGTCTTCCAGCATGCTAAAAATCGGGCCTTGAGGGAGGAAGTCTACCGTGCTTATATATCACGAGCTTCTAGTGGAGATTTGGATAACAGTCCAATAATCGACCAAATTCTGCAGCTTAGGTTAGAAGAAGCTAAGCTTCTTGGATACGATAACTTTGCTGAGGTACAATGACTAGGATACTTGTCAGTTCGCAGCCATTGTTTGAAACCTTATAGCGTTTGCTTTAATATATGATAGTTGAGCATGGAAAACAAGATGGCCACTGTTGATAAAGCGAAAGAACTTCTTGAAAAGATCCGCTCTGCATCCTGGCCTGCTGCTGTTCAAGGTTCTATATTGAATATGATTGCATGATTGAAGCTTTTGCCTCAGTGTAATGTGCTATAGTCGGAAAAACTTCTGGAATAAGTTAAGCATAAAGCCCGTCTTTTGGTATACTGTTTTTTCCTTGGGACCGATCTGACCCCACTAACATGAGGTCTTGAATTAAATTGTCGACAAAAAGATTATGCGATTAATGAATGCCGCCTCACATTTATATATAGACTGCAGTTAAAGAAAACCTTCATATTCCCATTTTTGTCTGTTTCTTAAATGTAGTTGGCCTCATCATTGATCCTTGCAAGTTTGATGCTTCATGTTTTTATATATCCTTTATACAGAAGAGGTAAAGAAGGATTGAGAGTGAGGATAATAAAAATTTCCAGTCATTTGTATTTTAGTTGACATTCTTTGCATTGATTTTTCATTAGTGTATAAATGATAGACTGCACTTCTTTCCTAATAACTTAGGCTTTTAGGTGAGACGATAATTTATCATGATATTACAGCACGAGATCCGATGATCGACTCTTGCTGCCCCTTTTTATAGTACATGTTCTGCACATATGGTAAACCTACACATTAAAGGATGTGGTAAAATATATACATGTCAAATTGCAATTCTTCCTATAAGCTTAAACTTGTAGGTTCAGTTGTAATCTATCTGTTTTATTTTGTTTTGTTTTTTATCTTATCTCAAAATGCTGATATTCTTGGTTAAAGTAATATAATGCTGTACTTATCCAGCTTGGGCTAGTTCCTCTAATACGACTTTGATGTTTTTATTAGTCTTTTTTTTGTTTGTTTGTTACTGACTGTTGATTTTGGGAGAGGAAATTATTCCAACATTGCCGGGAATTGCTGATTATTTTCTTCTCTTAATGTCTAGACATGGAAGAAGTTGTTAATTTTGCAAAAGATCAAGGTGCTCCAGAAGCTGATGATTTAAACCATTGGGATCTTGGCTTCTGGAGTGAGAGGCTTCAAGAAGCAAAATATGACATAAATGAGGTCTACCCTTCTCTCTCTCTCCCTGTATTTGTCCGTGTGCGTACGTAAATATTGTATTGATTACTGGAAATGGTGACTTGTGTAACATCTTGCCAACCCTTATCTCTCTCATTTGCTTTGTAAGGTCTTACTGTGACCTAACTGAAAATGTACAGGAAGAACTACGTCCTTACTTGTCATTGCCTAAAGTCATGGATGGTCTGTTCAATCTGGCTACAATGCTTTTCGGGATCCATGTTGAGCCAGCTGATGGTGATGCTCCGGTAATGTGGTATTGTAATCTTTCTTTTTGTCATCTCATTTTGTTGGTCACCGGGAATAGTCCATTCAGGTACTTCTCTGACAGCTGTACTGCTTTTAGGTTTGGCACGAAGATGTTAGGTTTTACCGCGTCACAGACTCCTCTGGCAATCCCATTGCCTACTTCTACTTTGATCCTTATTCTCGTCCCTCTGAAAAGCGAGGAGGTGCATGGATGAATGCAGTGCTTAGTCGAAGTCATCTTTTTCCACGCAATGGCTATCCAGTTCGATTGCCTGTTGCTCTCATGGTGTGTAATCAAATGCCTCCGGTGGGGGACAAGCCTAGCCTAATGACATTTGGTGAGGTGAGCTAGTACCCATCCATTCATACACTCATGACAGTTCTACTTGTCGTCTTACATTTCATGCTTGTTACCGATGATTCAACAATTGCAAGTGTCATGATCATACTCATGTTTAGTTTGACACATGAACGTGAGTCAGTTTGTGCTCTCATCTGCTTATTTTAACTTGTTCAGATGTTTATTTAAATAGACAGGGAAAGGAGGAGGAGGAGTGGGTGGGGGAGTTTGGATCTTCCATTTGTTGATGAATTATCACTTTCTTTTATGATGTAGGTCGAGACTGTCTTCCATGAATTTGGTCACACGCTTCAGCATATGCTAACCAAGCAAGATGAGGGTTTGGTTGCTGGTATACGCGGAATTGAATGGGATGCTGTAGAATTACCTTCTCAATTTATGGAAAATTGGTGCTACCATAGGTACAAACACCACTTTATTCAACAAATAATTTATTTTCTCACGTTCTGTTCAGAATTGTCACACCCTCAGTTCCTTGTATAATTCAAAAAGGAAAAAAATGTTGTGTGAAGCTGATAAAATAGAAAAGAAGGTGTCCGTCACATTAACATGGAAAGAAAACTAAAAAGTTGTCTGATTTAGTCACTATTCATTTGGGAGATTAGTCTTAATTCTCGGTGAATATCTAATCTCATCATACTCTGTATTACAAGTTTGCTCTCTTGAACGTGATAGAACGGTTACGTAGAATGCTTTATCAAGTTTTACTGTGTTTGCAGGAACACATTAATGAGCATGGCTAAGCATTATGAAACCGGTGAGAATCTTCCAGAAGACTTCTACAAGAAGCTTCTGGCTGCCAGGACCTACCTTGCTGGTTCCTCAATTCTTAGTCAGGTGCGGTACTGTATACTTTCGTATGTGGCTAATGAATATAATTACTGCTCCTAGTTTGTTGATTTCAAGGACAAAAAATTATGATAATCGTAAAATCATCTTTTCTTCTTTGTATTTGTTAGGTTAAATTTGCAAATATAGATCTGGAGTTGCACACAAAGTATGTTCCTGGTGGTTCAGAATCAATCTTTGACGTTGACAGGAGGGTCTCGGAAAATACTCAAGTGATGCCCTCTCTTCCTGATGATCGGTTTC
Source organism: Gentiana straminea (assembly GCA_036785695.1). Classification (NCBI taxonomy): domain Eukaryota; kingdom Viridiplantae; phylum Streptophyta; class Magnoliopsida; order Gentianales; family Gentianaceae; genus Gentiana; species Gentiana straminea. The sequence continues at coordinate 6,510,506 of JAVUPR010000314.1, read as the reverse complement.
TCTGCAGTTTTAGTCATATATTTGGTGGTGGATACGCAGCTGGATATTACAGTTACAAGGTATCGATTTTTGCAATATTTTTCTCCTCAATTCTGCTTATTACAAGTTTAATTGTTAGGATGCTTAAATCGATTTACAAATTTGTACAGTGGGCCGAAGTGTTGTCTGCAGATGCTTTCTCAGCGTTTGAGGAAGCAGGACTAGATGATGAAGAGGTACCCTTTTTTTCTGTTGGCTGAATAGAATAGATTTGGCTTCAAACTTGAGCCATTTTCAGCATAAGTTTCAATTTTTCATGGAGTTTTTGGCACATTAACTGTTAATTGGTACCATGAATTATCTCCAACAGGCTGTAAAAGTAACAGGCCATAGATTCCGTGACACCGTGCTTTCTATTGGAGGTGGTAAAGATCCCCTAGAGGTATACTTACAGCAGTTGGAGAAGATACTGTAAAACAGAAACGAAAGTTTATAATATTCAACGCCAATGGTACGGTGGTTCTGTCTCATAACTGTTTAATGCGTATTCATTCAGGTGTTTGTAGAATTCAGAGGGAGGGAACCTTCACCAGACGCGTTTTTCAGGCACAACGGACTCGTGCCAATCACATCCTCTTGATGAGACTAATCGCACATCACAACAGTTAACCCAAGATATGGAGTACTTGTCTAAGGAGATCTTTGTCGTAGCAATAGCCATCTGGTCACACGACTTGGATTCTCGAGACATGTAAACGGTTCATCAAAGAAATAGTATGTAACATTGCATACTCCAGATCTAGTATTAACTGCATTCTGTATAACTCAGCGGTTAAAGAGCTTTTCGGTGTTGTACTGACAGTTACGGGAGTTTGAATCTTGTATGCAACAACCCAAGGATTACCAGAATACATTGAACTATTGGGACACATTCCTTTCTGCAAAAAAAAAGATTCAACATAGTCACCCTTTTATTTGATTTTGTGTTGTGAGAATATACTAAAGGATTTTGTTTTGATTGCGAATAAAAGGAATGGCCTTTTTTTATATTGGCAATTTTGTGTTTTGACATTTTCTTGTGAATGCATAGACTAGATTTCACATAATTATCACAATCGACCATGGCCAAGTCGAAATGATCGATCGTTAAGAAATACTACATGACATTCTCTGGCTAACGACCGTAAAGGTCGATTCATTGTAGTGCACACTACACTTCGATGCAAATAAAGGCTCCCGCAAAGAAATAGGATGAAAATGTTGCAGCAGTGTTGAGCCGGAGAAATGATGCAGAACATAAAGATGTTGCAACATATAAATGTTATCGTAATGAAATAGGGGTCAACTTACCGGTCAGGTCACGGTGGGTCGAGGGTGCAACTTCCTATTTCGGGAGTCGAGAACGCAACGTCCAATGGTGGGGGCTTTGGGGGAAACACCCCTGAAAACTAAATAACACGAGTCATGACACATAACACTGCGAAGAGTGATGCATGTTTAAATTATAACGTTTTGCGAAGAATTATGTCATTTCGTGCCGATATGTTCTCTCCTATTAAGGTTACCGATTACAGACGATAAAGATGATCCACAATCTCATAATCATCATGGGTTCATATTTCTAACCTCTCTGATTTGATCAAACCACTTATCACTTGAACCAAACATTATATGAGAGATATATTTTTGATCGTTCATGACTTCATGCCGTAATCATTTTCTATTTTACTGCGTGCCAAGTTCATTCTCGTTTTTTTTTTCTGCTATATTTTGTGTTTCACAAATTTTCCAAGGGAAACTTGCAACTGTATCTACGTCAAATGGTACATTATTAAAAAAAAAGGGACATTCATTTAAATGACCTCGCGAGAATGGAGTTTTGCTTAAATGATCTTTGACCAAAGGGGAAGGATAAATGATGGTGAAAGTTCTAAAATACCCCAAAATTCAAACCCATTTCATTTTCCCGCCCTTCCATATTCAGATTTAAACAACCCATCTCCTTCACATTTTTAAACAACCCATCTTCTTCCTCCACTCATTTTCTTCTCCACCATCTTCTTCTTCAACATATCTTCCGGCGGGTGGGGGTTCATGGGGGTTCATGGCGGGTTTAGGGTGGGTTTTTCCGGCGGGTTTTACGTTTTTCGGCGGGTTTTGGGGGGGTTCATGGCGGGTTCGGGTGGGTTTTCCGACGGGTTTTTAGGGTTTTCTGGCGGGTTTAGGGTGGGTTTTCCGGCGGGTATTGGAGTTTTCCGGCAGGTGGGGGTTCATGGAGGTTTTATGGGTTCATGGCGGGTTTAGGGTGGGTTTTCCGGCGGGTTTTGGGGGTTCATGAGGGTTTTATGGGTTCAACGGGTTTTGGGGGTTCATGTGGGGTTTTCCGGCGGGTTTTGGGTTTTCCGGCAGGGGTTGAGTTTTCCGGCGGGTTTTGGGTTTTCCGGCGGGTTTAGGGTTCAGGGGAAGGGCATAAATGGAAAAAAAATAACTAAACCTATTTGGACAATTAAAATTGAAATGAACCTATTTAAAAATTAGAGGCATTTGACAAACCCTTTTAAATGAAGACCCCTATTAAAAATGCATTACCTTTTTTACAAATTTGTAAAATGCCTTTTCAGGATTTTGAGGCCCTCTACATCCCTCTACGCCCCGCTTTGGACCGAAACGGTTCTTTTAAATTTCAAAGTTACCTTTAAATTATCTTTTCTCCTTCAGTTTTATTTTTTTTTAATATTTTTATATATTTATTTTATCTTTTAAAATAAAAAACATTCCCATCATCTCTCTCCTCCATCTCCCCTCGCTCCATATAAGCATCGTCAGGCGGCGATTCTCTTAGCTCCCATCGTCATCTAGAGAAAGTTTTTATACTAGATTTCGTTTATTTCAAACATCTTTTGTAGTTTTTTTCTTCGGATTTCGGGTTCATTGGTTGATATTCTTGGAAGTCAAGAGTTTAAGTATAAATGTATGGATTCGGATCTGGTTCTGCTATGTTTTTTATTCTTATTCAGATAATATTTTTATTTTTTTTTCTTCGTTTTGGTGCTTAATGATCGTAAAAGATGATTCTATTTTTTTTTTTCTTAATTGATATGCATTGACAATATTGAATAATATATGATGCATTCACGAATTTGGCTGGTCAGAAAAATATGATTTTCGTTATTTTGATAGTGAAGTTGTGATACAATTTGAAATCAATTGACAATTTGTTATTTTGTTGATGTTTCGCATTGCTATTTGTTGATGTTTGGGCTATTGATAATAAATAAAGGGGGGATTCTATTGGCACGCCCTATTTACTACTTGCACCCACTTACTATTTGTACCACAAAATTTTACTTTTGGCACCACAATATTATTTTGATTATTTTTATACTTCTCACACTACACAATTAATAAAAAAAAAAAACTACTACTTTCACCACAACTTATAAAAAATTCAAACTAGTCCCCCCAAAAATTCACCCTCTCATTTTTTCCAGCCACCACCGTCCACCACTTTCCTCCTTCCCCAGCCACCCCAACTCTCTCAGCCGCCCCTTCCCTCTTCCCCCCACCTGCAAAATCATCTCCACCTTCACCGGCCGCCACTACCATTCCCACCCCCACCAAGAACCAACTGCCACTGTATTTTCCTCCCCACCACCAACCACCACCACCAACCACCGCTATCTCCATACCCACCTCCAATCAACCATCTCCATTATCACCCTCTTCTTCTAACACCCATCTTCTCAAAACCCACCCATTTTCACCAGCCCCTTCTCACCAATGGATCCCACCACTGCCACCACCATCTTCCTTCATACCTCCATTTTCAAAATATTAGGTTCACAAAAAGAAAACCGTGGGGTCAAAAAATTTGAAGATGAATGAATGTCCGGCCGCTATCTTCCCACCACCACCATCGTCTTCCTCCATACCCTTATTTTCGAAGGTTCAACAAAAAAAAAACGCAGGTTCAGCAGCCTTTTCAAGAAAAGAAAAAAAAATGCCGAGCTGCGATTTGGGGGCTCGATTCGCTGTGATTTGGGAAGAAGATTTGCGATTTGGGGGCTCGATTCACTGCGATTTGGGAAGAGAAGATTTTCGATTTGGGGTGGTTGAGGGAGGAAGAAAGGGGTGGCTGTTTTTCAAAGGAGGAAGGGGCGGCGGCTGGAAGGTGGGGGTGTGAAAAGCGTAGAAAAGGGAAGAGGGGCGGGTTTAGGGTGGCGGTTTGATGGTGGTTGGTGGTTTTGGGTGACGGGTTTAAGGGTTTTGGGTGGCGGGTGGATGGTGGTTGGTGGTGGGAAGAAGATGGTGATGTTGGGAAGAAGATGGTGTAGTTATTTAAGTATAAAAAAGTCTAGGGACTAAAGTGTATTTTTTTATTTTTGTGTGTTGTAATAAGTAAATTGAGGGTGTGTAGAAGTAAAAAAAAATCAAAAAATGAGTGCCAGTAATAAGGGGAGTGCCTTTAGAACCCCCTAATAAGGGGGTGCCTTTAAATGAGTGCAAGTAGTAATAAGGGGGTGCAAACCTACCCTTATACAAGCCCTTTTAAATAAATCTCTCTTTTATAAATGTGTAAAAAAAGTAACATATTTTTAACCTTTAAGGGGTTTTAGTTTAAAAGGGTCCACGGAGGGAGGAGTTTGTGTAAAAGGGCTTTGACTAAAACTGCTAAATAAAAAATAAATGAAAAAGGGGAGAAATATTAAAAACAGTTCAAAAGCCTAAAATTCCCCTTCTTTCAAACTTTTTTCATTTTCCCGCCTTTCAAATTCAGATTTAAAACACTCTCTCCTTCACATTTTTCATTTATCCATCTTCTTCCTCCACTCATTTTCTTCTTCTTCCTCCACTCATTTTCTTCTCCACCATCTTCTTCTTCAACATATCTTCCGGCGGGTTTATGGTGGATAATGCGGCTGGTTTGAAAGGTGGGGGCTCATGGGGGTTTTAGGGGTTTTCCGACAGGTGGGTTCATGGCGGCTGGTTTTAGGGTGGGTTTTCCGGCGGGTTTAGGGTGGTTTTAGGGTGCTGGTTTTAGGGGTTCATGGCGGCTGGTTTTAGGGTGGGTTTTCCGGCGGTATTTTGGGGTTTTCCGGCAGGTGGGGGTTCATGGGGGGTTTAGGGTTTTCCGGCAGTTTTTGGGTGGGTTTTCCGGCGGGGGTTGAGTTTTCCGGCGGGTTTTAGGTTTTCCGGCAGATTTAGGGTTTAGGGGAAGGGCAGAAATGGAAAAAAATAAATGAACCTATTTGGACAATTAAAATTGAAAGGAACCCTTTTAGATGAATAGATACTTTGACCGACCTTAATAAACGAAGCTCCCTATTTTTAATAGGGGAAGGGGCCATAGGACAAAAAAATTGATAAATGGGTCTGCAAGGACAAAAAGTAACGTTTTCGTGATTATAAAGGACAAAAATCACAATTACTTTAAAAATGTTCTTACGTGTTATTTTTAATAATGTACTGTTAGACAAAGATACAGTTGCAAGTTTCCCTTTTTCCAATACGGGAAAAAAAAAAAAAATATATATCCGAGTTCTTCCTCAAATGTTGCTGCCGTCATGCCATGCCGGTGACCGGAGGGAATGGCAAAAGCCGCAAACGTCGTCATCGTAGTGCTTGCCGATTAGGAAACTTGTGTATTGCTTTCCGTATCGCTTCAATCCAGCTGCTAATGCTCGTAATCCGGTAAGCCAAGTCTTCTCTGTTAGTTCATTTTTATTTTCGAAAACCCGCCAAGTTCTTCTCTGGCCGGCCTAAATATATTGGAATGCCAAATTATCCAAAGAAAAACACGGAACATGGATTTGAGTAGCCGATAATGAATATGGGAGATCTACACAAGGTCTGGGAAATCAAAGCTTTGAAGAGAAAGCCCCGTGGAGACGAAGCCCAGAAAATTCTTGAAAGAGTCGCCAAACAAGTTCAACCAATCATGATCAAGCACAAATGGAGAGTGAAGCTACTTTCAGAGTTCTTCCCCAAGAATGCAAATCTTCTAGGGCTGAATGTTAATGGTGGTGTGAATGTAAAGTTGCGGCTTCGATGGGCTAACAAAGACGATGAATTTATTCCTTTCGATCAGATTCTTGATACAATGCTTCATGAGCTTTGCCACAATGTTCATGGCCCTCACAATGCTAGCTTCTACAATCTTTGGGATGAACTTAGGAAAGAATGTGAGGACCTTATAAGCAAAGGCATAAGTGGCTCATCACAAGGGTTTGATCTCCAAGGACGGCGTTTGGGGGGTTTCTCACGACAGCCCCCTTTGTCATCTCTGCGCCAGTCTGCTCTGGCTGCTGCAGAAAAGAGGGTGCGTCAGGGATCCTTGCTACCATCTGGACCAAAACGGCTAGGTGGCAATACTTCAATAATGGCTTCACTAAGTCCTATACAAGCTGCTGCAATGGCTGCTGAGAGGAGACTAAAGGACAATGTTTGGTGTGGTTCTGAAACATGCGATGAATCTGAAGAAAGAGGAGTAGAAAATGACGTTGATCAGTCATTAGAAGCGTTACACGGTTCTAGAAATTCTAGGCATGTATATGGGTCTAATGATGCTCGGGCTCCCAGCCTATCACCTCAGAAGAGGAGACGTCGTGAGCCAAGTGAGGTTCCATCATCAAGCACTTATAATGGTCAAAGGTCTGATTTTGTTGATTTAACAAGTAGCCCAAAATACAGCTCCACACTTCGGCATGGGGCAGCATCTACTAAGAGTATATCCCGAGGAGATGACCCTTTTCATGCTTCGTCGTTGAATGGTTGCTCAAATTCAAATTTTATCAACTTATCTGATGAAACGCAAAACTCTGGAGTTGGTTTCAGCAATGAAGGGAGTCATAATAACGAGGAACATGCTTTGTGGGAGTGTGGGACTTGCACATTGTTAAATCCGACGTTGGCTCCAATTTGTGAGCTTTGCTTTACCCAAAAACCCAAAGATTCAAATGGACAGAAGTTTTGGACATGCAAATTTTGTACGTTGGACAACTCAATCGCGGTAGAGAGATGCACAGCTTGTGGAGAGTGGAAATACTCTTACGGGCCTCCAGTAGCTTCTGTTGCATCAAATCGTGGGACTTGAGATTAAGTTCCAGCCAAATGGACTGCCAGTATCTTTCTAATCAAGATCATCAAATGTTTATACAAATTAGAATGTGGTAATGATTCCATCCCCAGGCTGATAGGAATGAAGTATTAAGTCTGTTTAATGTCAAGAACATCTATACTCTTGGAAATGATTCTGAGCATTCTCGTTACATATTATTCATCGTTGTCTGTCTCTGTTCTGCCAGCCTCTTCATGTAATAGATTTGCAGTCCATTCGGCATACGTTTCTGATGATTTTGCGATATTTTATCATCTTTCTTTTCATGCTAAAAAAAAAAAGTCTTCTTATGTTCATGGAATTTGATTTCCGTTTTCTTTTTCGTTCAGCGGTTTCGATATGAAGCAAATTAATATCTAACGCTAATGTCGTGCTGTGTTGGTGTTTCTGGAACTGCAAGTCTTTTGTAACTTTTATATGTTCACTGGAACAGAAATACCAGCAGGACTGTGCACCTATAGAGTCAGCTAGGTAAAAATTTAGAAGCTTTGAATGTTTTTTTCTGCCAAAAAATGAAAAATAACATTATAATTCCACTAGTCATCTAAACTTATGGTTGTTGCATTGTCTTCTCTGAAAATTCTACGTTTATTTATTCATCTTAGCAGCCAATTTAAACCTTTGCCTTGTGATATCATTCTTTATGTTAGACAATTCTTCAGGCATTTCTGTGCCATTGATTCTTAGTTTACTCATTTAATGCCTTCATGTAATGCACATTTTTGCAAATGCTTGAAGTTTGTTTTATTGCATCAAATTGTTCACAACCTACACATATATGTATTTATGTATATAAGCGCACACGTGAATTTGTTTTTCAGTGTGTGTAGTCAACCAGTACACACACATCCTAGTTTCTGCTTTTCCAATATTTCTTGTCATAGAAATGTTTCTTTTTTTCCACCTAATTACTAGCCTTTTGATGAAGTATGAAATCCTCTATGTGTATGTCGAACCTCTGTCACAGAGTTTTCTAAACTCACCCCCTCCCCCCAAAAGAAAGTATAGTAAAATATGCATCGGTATTCCTCTTTTTCAGGATTTCAGGAAAAGTTCTAAATTCCCCATCATGGGCTCCTTTGTTACAAATAGATGCTGACAATATGGACAAAGAATAGTTACTGACCTAACTTTTAGCTAATTTACCTAGTCTATAGTTCATTCTAGCAGCGTTCAAGTACTCATGCTTACAATTTTTTTTTGGAAGTGATAGCATTATAGATCTTTCAACGTTTCGGAAAATGAAAATAGACTAAGCTGTGATTTCTTAAGAGATTGAAGAAGATTCAACCATTTCTCCTTCCTTGTCCTAAATCTGATGGAGCTTAATTACACTTTTCACTATTCCTAGTGAACTTTTTTTCTCGTAATACATCATCGAGGCTGTGGAAGAGGTGGTTCTAATAACATAGGAGCTACCTCTGATTGCGTTGGAGCGGGTAAAATAACAACTGGCCTCTCTATGGAGAAGCGGCTAGATCCTCCAAAGCTGTCAATCGATTTCATGTATTCAGATGCATTGTTCTCTATGATCAAAGCATCCTCGAGTTCCCGAACAATGTCACTCATGCATGGTCGATAGGCAGAGTAAGGCTCAATACATGCCTGAGCTACCTCTAAGACTCTCCACATTGCCTCTGCATGGTAGCCTCCCTTGATGCAAGGATCTGCAATTTCTTCAATCCTTGCGTTCCTTATCCGAGGTTTGGCCTATGGAAAGAAGATTTCCTCCTTGTCAGTAGAAATAGGTTGAGTGAAAAATAATGTAGAGTCAAACAGTAAATAGAGTTGACAATTACGAAAATTTGTGAGCACCATATCTATTTGGTGATTCAAAAAGAAGAAAGTTGTTAACACAATTTCACAAGTTAAGGTAATAAAGGTTAGAAATGCAAACTGTACCCATTCAACCAGGCTCCACTCACTGCGTTGCCTGTTTATGTTGAGGGGTTCCCTGCCAGTTACAATTTCCAAGAGTACAACTCCGAAGCTGAATACATCACTCTTTGCCGACAATTGTTGGGTTGAGTAGTATCTGATAAACATTTTTGCATAAAGACTTATTAGTCATGCATAGAAAATCTCCTTAATCAATATTTGTCAGGATGAACAAATTGATTGGTAGGTTTAATAATTATAAGCACAGTCCGTGCGTTTGAATGATTGTGGTTCATGTGTTCAGGAGCAAATTTGTCATGGCTACCTTAAATGAGCATCACAAGAGAAAATTCAAAGATCAACTTAGTGAGGGTATTTATGCTTACTCCGGATCCAGATATCCGGCTGTTCCCCTTACTTCTAAAGAGGTGGCACTATCTCCCTCTTGAGGTGCATATTTTGAAAAGCCAAAATCCGCAACCTTGGCACACATACTCTGATCCAAGAGTATGTTACTTGATTTCACATCTCTGTGTATTAGACTCCGACGTGAAAAGGTATGAAGATATGTCAAACCTGAAAAACAGAGACTATCTCAGATATCTAACAAGGAGAGTCAATATGGATCAAACTGTTGCCAAATCCAATCTGTAACATATGACCAACATCAGAATTATGGAAACCACAAAATTGTCATTTATAGACCAAAACGAGAAGGTTACGCGTTCAAGAATGCCTCAAACTGACAAAGCATGATTCATGCTTTGTAGCATGTTAAATATATTGCAAAACTATAGTCAACTATTTATTTGTGTAATGATTGGAATAAGATTGGGTTATGGATGATAATTCAGTTGGACGTCTCTGGTAAGCCGGTGTTCTTTAACGGGACAATTCTTAAAAACCAACCTGACCCTTCCACACCTTCCATATTTCTAATCTGTAAATCTTGTAATAGCATCCTTCGCCTTGTGGTTTTGCAGGGTGATGGAAAGTCTAATTTAGTTTAAATATTGTTCTTAATGTCGTTAGGAAAGTCGACAGATGTGAAATTTGTTTCTTGGCAATGGAAGAAAATTCACGGCACAAAGCATATATACACTAACTGCACGTCACTTGCCTCGTGCAGCCCCAAGAGCAATGGATATTCTAGTGGGCCAGTCTAGAGTCTTTCTCTTTGCTGCTTCACCTGCAGGAAATTAGCAAACAAACTCAGGTGAATTTGTGGCTGTCTAGAAGAGTGAGCTGTTGTGGCATTTCAAATTTGATATTACCATATAATCGGTCTTGTAACGATCCATTGGACATAAAAGGATAAACGAGAATTTGTTGGTCATTTTCACAGCAGTATCCAAGAAGTGGAACCAGGTTCTCGTGTCGAATATCTGAGAGCAGGTTCACCTGTTCATTAATAACAATGAAATCAGGTACTTTTTTGTGTCAATTTGCATATTTTTGGACAATCATCGAATATTTTTCACCTTATGTGAATGAATGCATGGTAGTTTTCATGGTCCTTCAATTAGGAAAGGATACACATAATTACGTTAGGATATGGGGATGCAGATGACTTGTTCCCGGAAATGTTTCTCTTTACAATTACTGAAAGGCTGTTGAAATTCTGTAAGAGTGTGGCTATTGAGATCTTTTAGAGCTCAGAAATTATGCAAGTGGAAACATTACCAAATTTGCCAGTAGAAGTTTTATATGGTAAAAAAATATCACCTCATTGTCGAATTCACGTGTTCCTTGTGTTGATGTGGATGAACGGACCTTCACGGCCACTTCTTGTCCATCAGGAAGAGTTCCTCGATAAACAGGGCCAAATCCTCCTTCACCTATTAATACTTTATACTTCTGTGTTGCTGTTTCTAAAAAATGCAGAGTATAACTATCTACTGATATTGACTTTTGCATGATGTCGGCGGGTATGGAATACGCAGCATCTGTGGTTCAAACGCTCAATTAGTTAGGGAGAAGGGCTTTGTCTAATTGCAAAGGTTAGTGCTATGCTATTCATAAGTAGAAGAATTACTTTTTTTTTCTGTAGGTATATCTCATTCTGGATGAATCGAAGTATGAAAATTATGATAAATACGTACTTTTTGTCGTTGGGTACCCCTTTTCATTAAGTTCAGTTTTGGATTTTGATTTTCGTTTGTAAGCGGATGTCAAGGATATGCCAACTGCTAGAACTGCTAAGAGACATCCTCCTGTGACTGCTGCTATCATTTTTCCTTTTGCTGAGTGCACTTTCTTCCTATCACCTTTACCATTGCACACTCCTAAGCTGAATTGTGGAAAATCAAAGGTCTCCCATTAGCTGTTAATCTAAACTGAAATGGCAATTAGGTTCTTTTTTGTTAGGCAAAATTCCGTACTCTGTGGTCAGGTTTGATCTGTTAATGCTCTTTGGAAGGCTTTTGTCGAGAAGGTTATTGCAGGCAAAATATCTGAAGAAAGAACAATAGAAGAACCAGAATTAGGCATGAATTGTGAAAAAAAATAAAAATGCTTGAATGCAAACAATGTCGGTGATAATGAAACTGAGAGTTGTCAGTATTTTCAGAAACTTACAGTGTGGTCAAGTTTGGTAGTGAAACTAGAAGCTCCGCAATGTCTCCCACTAGATTGTTGTGGCTTATATCCCTAGACAATGACAGAAATTTGATTACATGATCATAAGGAAAGGCTATTTCGTGCGGTAAGTGGCTTGTACGTTACTTAGGCTATTTACTTATGAAATGAAATGCTTTTCAGGAAAGTAGTAAAGAAAAGAAAAAAAAGGATATTTACATTGAAGTCAAGGAGGAGGAAGCCGGAAATAGTGGGATGGTGTCGTGGAAGTTGTTGCTGCTCATGTTCCTTCACAAACAAAATCAACGGTAAGACATGTAATGTATATTACTATTATCTTTTAAGCAAATGAAGCATTGACAACTGACTGAAACTAGAGTATTGAGTCTTACAATTCCCTTAGGTGTGTCAGTTTCGTAATACTGGGAGGGAGAGACCCAGAAAGTTTGCTGAACGAAAGATCTCTGAGATTAAAAAAGCGATGTTACATAAAAAAACCAATCCCATTAGAAGAAAATATTAGATTCATGTAGAATTTTTCTTGCCCTAGGCGATGAATCACTTACACCCGGGTGATGACTGGGGTACCATTGATTGACTGACAAAACAATCCTGGCCATGAAGCCGGAACACAAGGGTCTCCGGACCAACCCTTTAGAACTTCATTTTCTGAATTATGTTCGGCTAACTCGTTCTTCACAGTCATCATTATGTCCACTACACAAGTAAACGGAAATTATGTACCTTTAAAGCTATCCGCCAAAAAAAAAAAAGAAAAATGGGAGCCCATATTAATACTTGTACCTTCTGTCTGTAGTGTGTCCTGAACCGATATAGAATGAACCTCAAAAATCTCATATGCATTGAGCATCGGTCCTAATTGGGACACATTTGAGGTCTTAACCATGGTTAGGTTAAGATACTTATATGTTGTGACGTTCAGAGCCACCTTCAAACTACGGGAACCACCTAGTACTACATCAACTTGAAGCGTGTTTACTTCGTTAACATAGACATCAAACACTCTTTGCCCAGCTTTAACAGAACTGTTTAGTTCAACAAAGTAGAGATACAGATTATATTTTGAGCCTAGAGGACCTAGGTTATCGTGAAAAAATTCCAGTTTCTCGGGGTGGCTTATAGCTGTTTGTAATACTTCAAGAGGAGGGAATGCTACTTTGAGATCATATCTGTCAATGCTTTCTACAGATGTAAATATCTGTGTAGCCGTTGTATCTGCATAGACGTAATGTTCCCAGACTCTATCATACTGATCATAAGGGTACCTGAATTCGAAATTTCTCAAATTTTAAAACAAAACCCAAGTTTTTAGACACTTTTCGAAAGAAAAAAAAAACACCTTTAGCGTATAGCAGGTGTGAATAATTTATGGAAAACGTACCTGAATTCCTTATCCGTATTACCAACATCTACTCTCTTGATGAGCCTGAGCACACTAAGAGGCTCCGAGCTAAGGTAGTCAGAAGTCACAGGCCTTACTTCGATCTTTGATATATAAGGTTCTCCCGTTTCCTTCAACAAACAGAAGTTCACTGAATCTTTGGTTGCTTTGAAAACTCCCTCAACTGTGCCTGGTGAATCCACGAGCCCTATCTCTGTGGCATCTACATAGACATTGAACATCGAGCCAAGAGACGTCTTCTGCAGGTCCCCGAAGAGAAAGGTACCTCTTATCAAATAGTTTTCATCCTTTAACGTCGATATATTGTAACACCATTTAGGACCAATACCAGAGTTGAAAACACGCGACTTAGTGTAGTCTCTATCTTTCTGTACTGCTCTTGTTATGTCTTCACAGGTACTATTGTCAGGCCACCAATGCTTATCACCCAACCAGAGTATATCGGTATTGGGGTCTTTAAATGTTGTATCCGAGCAGCATTGTATACTCAGAAAACCTGTTATAAACCCGTCATTCGATGTTACTCGTGTCTACTGGATTCAAAGCAGGGGGGGATTGGGGGGGGGGGGGGGATGGGTGGGTCTGATCTTGTTTAGGTCTTGTAAATACAGGAGTTGACCTTGTGCCCCAGCCTCTAAAAATCTTAAGATTAGAAACACTTGCTAATGTAGTCTTGAAAATCAACTATGTAAAAAACTTATACACCCTAACATGTAGATAAATATAAGATTGTGAAATTTTGCATATCTTCCTAAAAAAGCATACTGTATAAAAATAGATAAAATCGAAAATGTATACCGACCTTCTTGTGCAGAAATAAATGTTGGAGGGACATAGAAGACGAGGAAAATGATGATACAATCGAAAACCCTTGTTGTGTTCCGATTACTGAACCCTCCCATGGTCTTGTATATATCATTAAAGAAAGTTTCCCCATAGCCTCATCTAATTCATAATCTGACTATTCTTAATCAAAATATAATATTTTCAGCAGAAAAACGATCTTGATCCGTTAGCCGACTCTTCACTTATAAAGAATATCAGACATGAACAATAGATGATTTTGCAGGAACTAGAGTTAATGATCAGAGTATTGACTTGCAAGAAAAAAAAAAGAAGAGAGAAAGAGAGTAGTTAGGGGATTAGATTCCACATTTTGATTACAATATTTTGGGTTTAATAATTCAAAATATTCAATTGAATGTGATTGGGATTTGTTTTATGTGGTGTGTTCTTGTGATTTCATCATTCAAAAGACTATTAGTTTATAATAATAATAATTGGAAATATATTTTGTTAGTATTAAATTGATCAGGCGGAGCTAACTTTGTCATCTAATCCCTTCATGAAAAGATCGTCCCTTTATTTGTCTGTTAATTGGACTTAGCTTCATGGAATAATTGGTCTCTTTGCTATTAAACTAAACCTTTTTTCCATAATTTCCATTCAAAACTATTGTCAAGTGGCCTACTTTCCACTCGTTTTAGCTTGGAGAATTTATCATTTTCTTTTCTTTCTTTAATTACTTATTAAATTAAGCTTTTTATCTTCCTATATTTAGCCATGAATGTCATTCATGTTTACATATTCGATCAAGACCATGGATGTTACAGAAAACAAAGAGACCATGTCACTGACCACGTTAACCAATTTTAGAGATGCCTTATGCCGTCCAATTTTATATAGGTTTTTTTTTATTATTTATTTTAGATTTTATATTTATATATATTCCCTCCGTTTCTATTTAAATGTCGCAGTTGTAAAAAAACACACATATTATTGATAGTAGTTAATGCTTTGACTTTAAATCAAAATAACATTAACACCCTTTGAATATAATTAATGCAATATTGTTTTCAATCTCACACCTCTTAATAAATAAGGGTAGACATATAAAAATACATTAAATAATGCTTTGGAAATGTGACTACGACAGATAAAAAAGGAATTTTTATTTTTGACAACTACGACAATTAAATAGGAACGGATGGAGTATATATATATAAATTTTCACACAAGTTCATGTTTGAAGTAGATAATTAACATATTAAACACTTCAACACGTTCTGACCTATAACAAAGATCATGAGCTAACATGGCATACAATGACATGCACAACAAAGCCTAAAGGCCGGGTTTGAACACATGACCTTGTGTTTACATATTATGTTGAATTATCATCTTTTTGAAAAGCTTAAGTTGTTGGGAAGATAGGTTCAACAACATATAATATAGAAACTTCGGGATAAAAAACATATAGAGTTTTCAAACCCTAAGTCGTGAGCTAAGAGGCATTATCTTTTAATATGTTAAGTGAAACAATAACAAGTCTCCAGCGTGAGATATTCTAGCATTTAAGTGATGTTGCCATGATCACATATATCAGGAAGTTAGTTTATGCTCTGAATTTAACAATAATGACTAACATATAGTGGTTATAATTAGTAATAATTGGGTTACATTATTGGCCCATAATGTATCACCAATTTCATGATAATTGTAATCATACCGGCCCCATGAAAGATGGTCTTAGAGCATTCGCATCAGATTCTCTTAACGAATACTTTATTTTACAGTCTTAAATACACGTTTTTTTTTAGATTACAGAATCTTTGTTCAAGATGAAATGTATCAGATTCTCTGTTTTACATAATCCGGTTGATATAAAGGAATATTTTACAAAATCTGTATTTTACAGTAAAAAATAAAGTATATGCTTCATTAGAGCCTCTCATTTTTACTCTCTTTCACATAATACACTTTTATCGTGTGTGAGAGGTTAGAAATGAATGGTTGTAACACTGACAACTTCTACATGGTTGTATTATAAAATTTGTCTTTTTGAGAGATTTTACAACGGTTGTAAGAAAGTTGTATGCAGTTGTATTATAAAATTTGTCTTTTTCAGAGATTTTATGGTGCGACGAGGTTAGAAATGAATGGTTGTAATGTATGCAAGTGGCATCTTCTGGTTGTATTATAAAATTTGTCTTTTTTTTTACTCTCTTTCACATAATACACTTTTTTATCGTGTCACATAGAGGTTAGAAATGAATGGTTGTAATGAATGGTTGTAATGTATGTCAGATGTTACTTGTACAACCTCAACTTCAACGGTTGTATTATAAAATTTTTCTATATTTTTATGTTGAAATATCTATAATAGATTTTTTTAAAAAGATTTACAATAGGGTGCCTTTAAAGACACCACATTATTCTTACTTGGAGCACCACAACACTTTAAAAATTAGGTGAATACTCATGACACCACACAATAAAATTTTAAATGATAAATCTACTTAATCACACCACACATATTAAATTTCAAGTTTATTATACCCAGATCTTTTTTACTATTTCCAGATTTGTTTTTATTACAAGAACATCCATTAACCCATAAAAATTGCATATTTTCCTTAATCTTCAACCTCGATCTTCTCCCCCCCCCTCCTTCAACCACCATTTCCCCCCCCCCCCTTTAAAAATAATGGTGCCGAATAACAAATTGAAATGTGTCCTTCAACCACCATTTCTTCATCCTTCAACCAGCCACATCACCATATCCATCACCTCTAACCATAGAAAAAAAAATCCACCATTCTCTTAACTCATCCATTTATTTCGACAACCTACGGGAAAAAACACCACCAACAACAACAACAAAGCAAAACATCGTCAATGGCTGCAGCTTTAAACAGAGGAATTACTCATACTAGTATTGCCCCACCACCACTATGTGGAGTCTCTTATGTGTTATATATGAAGTGACATACCACTTTCTATTAACATAGATCCAACCGTCTGTTCAATTCGTATATTTTTTTTCCTTTCCAACAAAACTATTTAGCCTTATTTTTAACTTTGAAAAAAAAAAACGCTCTAGCTTAAAGGTGATGGTGACAGTAACGGCGATGGGTCTGGTAATGGTGGAGGAAGATGGGTGAAAGGACGGCTGGGCTGGGTGGGGTGTGGGAGGTGGTGGTGATTGGTGGCGGTACTGGTGGGGTGGCAGCCTGGCAGCAGGGACAATGAGGGGGTGGTAGCTAAAAGGAAATTAGGTTCTTCTCAAAAAAAAAAAAAAAAAGGAAATTAGGCTAATTTAGGGTTGTCTCTATAATTATGTTGTTGCAGTGGAAGATTTTGACTGAGATGTGGTGGTGTAAGTAGAAATGATAATATATTAATTCCACTGTGGTATATTTGGTATATTTAAAAATCAATGTCGTGCATTAAGTTGAATAATAAATTGATGTGTGGTGCCCTTTAATTTGGGTGTCTAAATAGAATATTTGTGGTTCCTTTAAAAACACCTTTTACGATATATATCGGTGTTCTTAGATGCAAGGGCGGACGCAGGATTTCGGATAAGAGAGACAATAAAAAATTTGAAGGCAACTAAAAAATTTAGGAGGAGAGGAAAACGATATGCTTTGTACATATATAAGTGTAATTTTTCTGGATTTGCCCCTTTGGTTGTATATAACTCCGTCGGTGCACGAAAATTGACTCTTTTTTTTTCTTTTCCGGATACATATATACAACTACTTTATCGTTTCGGCCACACATTTACTAATCCAGCATATATTGATAAATTAAACCGCACAGCAGCAGCTTGTAATAATATGAAAAATAAATAAATAAATAATTACATGCATGGCAAACTGTTTTAACTTAAAATTTTCATATTGAAATAAAGCACCCTAACAGAATAAAGACGATACCATATGTGCTGGAATACACGTTTACGCTCTAACTGTGTTTTGTTTGTGAGCTATATATATTTTTTCTTCCTGCTGTCGCATGAATAGATACATCACACCCATTTCAATAATATAAAAACCCATACTCATATTTTCCTATAATAACAATAATAATGATGATGATAATGATAATAATAATAATATTATTATTAGTATTATTATCATTATTATTATTATTGTTATTATTATTATTATTATTATTATTTGATAGAATGAAAGAAAGTTTTAATGGAACTTTTTTTTAGAATAATTATCAAATAGTTTTTAGAATAATGCAACTTAGAACCCCCTCCTTTGAAATATTCTTATTGTTGTAATTTTTTAACAAGTGAAACTGATATGTGTATTAGTATATTACCAAACTACTATAGGGCATTAACAAGACGGAGAAAAAAATAAATAATATTCCTTGTAGTTAAGCGTTGAAATCTATCGTAACCGATCGACTCATATTGATATTCGACCATAAAAAAATCAAATATAAGTTTAACATTCGACTTTGTAGAGGCCGAATGTTCATTTTCCGACTTCCGTAAAGTGAGTCTGCTTTGAAATATGATGTAACGGTAGATTTATTGTGGTATTATTAACGACGCCATTTTAAATTGATTGAATTCACATGAATGGACACATCTTCTATAAAAACAAAATGCCTTCATCTTGATGTATTATTTTCTATTTCTTTTTATCTATAAGAAACCTTGTAATTTTATTAGAATGGGAAAAGAGTGTTACAAGGTTCTTGGGCCCTCCCGGCCTCCTCCAAAAATACACGTGTCCACAATGTATTCCCCCCACCACCTTAAAATCCTAGTCCGAAAAAACCGATGTGTGAAAAATCGGGTGTTAGGGAAAGAGCGTGAGGCTCCATACATTGAAAAAAAAGAAAACAAAACCAAAGCAAAGTCTGGGAGGTGTATCCCAGCACCAGCATAATGAAAAGAAAAAACAACTTTAATCAAAAGAGCCCTCCATGAAGCTTGAATAGGCTGCCTTCTTATAGCAAAAACAGAGCCTTGTTAGCCTTCAAACAGGAAACTCACCAACAACCACTTGAGATCAAGCAAGTCCATAACAAATGAACCCATAGAATCCGGAAGCATATATTAATTTTAAGCAGCATGATATATCCTTCTTCATTGCAGCAAAGACCAAAAGGATTTCGAACTCGATGCAAGCAGACGCATTAACTGAAAACTACAAAAAAAAAAAAAAAAAAAAAAAAAAAAAGAGCACCACAGCATCCATTTGCAAAGAATTTCCAGAAAGGTTTTATGGGATAGATAGCACCTGCTTTGCACTCTTCATGTGCAAATGAAGAGTGCTTCCCAAGTATAACTGCTAAGCCAAGGGATCCACCATTGAAATCTGGGGTGGCACCATCTCCATCCAACATTTATTGACATTGCAGCCCTGCAAATGGACACAGGAGTAGCAGCTTCCAGATATACCAGATATGACAAAAACACCAAGTATATAAAAAGAAACAACCTTTTTGCACTCTTAATAAAAATGAAGAGTGCTTCCAGTTGTGAAAGATCTGTTTAATTTCTTTTCTTCTGCACTCTCAATTCTGGGTGATGTAAAGTGTCCCTCAGTATTAAGAGACCAAGTGTCCCACTTAGTTGCCGGCAATTGAGAAGATTGGTGTCCTGTGTAGAACTAGCAATGTTGGCAAGATGATCAGCTACTGTATTCCCTTCACTGTAAATATGAGTAACTTGTATATGGAATTGTTGTATTAGGTGTTTCAGATCATGAATCTCCAAGAGGTACTTCCAAGGAATCTGTGCTTGTTGAGTGAGCATTTTGAATAGGACTTCTGAGTCTGTTTCAATCCAGATCTGATGATAGCCTTGCTTCATACATCAGCAATACCAGGCTGCATTGCCTTGATTTCAGCACCCATGTTAGTGTTTTCTCCATAAGCTTCATATCCTGCAATCAAAACTTTCCCATTGCTGCTTCTGACAACAAAACCCCCTCCTGCTAGACCTGGGTTACCCAAAGCAGATCCATCACAATTTTATTTAACATAAGGCTCCTCAGGAGGAGTCCATTGCACTAAAATTATTGAAAGCTGACTGTGCTTTTTCTGATTAGGCTTCAAGCCTATCTGCTGCAAGATTTGGTCATCCCTATGTTTAAAATTTAAGTCCAAGTGCTTTGCTGCATAACGTACATTCTGAGTAATACCAGCAACCACTTGTTTGAATGGTGGATCAGATTCACCATAGATTTTGCTATTTCTTAGTTTCCATATTTCCCATAAAATGAAGTAAAAAACAACTTTCGTAATCTTCCCATAAGCACCTTTGCAATCATTCAAGACCCAATCCTCCATAAAAACTTTCCATGATTGTCTTTTAGGCCTGAAATTTAGAATCCCCTGGAAATGTCTCCAGACTCTTTGACTGCTTGGGCAACCCCAAAACGCATGTATGAGGGAGTCATTTGTTGGGCATAAAGGACACTTAAACGGACCGTGAATACCCATCTTCATCAGCTGATCAGGAAAAGGGAGCAAGAAATTATATAGTCTCCACAGAAAGAATGACATTCTAGTTGGAATGTGTGGCTTCCATATATCACCTAATTCAAATATAGACAGCTTCTTATCCCCAAGATGTTGATAAGCTGATGCAACTGAAAATTTTCCTGAAGCTTCTGGTCCATACCCATTTTTTTTAAGCCTGTAATATTTTATTAATAATAGGAAAAAAATTACAAGGTTTATGCCCTCCCGGCATCTCCATACCCATTTATTGAAAGGCATTCCAATATATTTGGTGTGATCATCCATGCATTGTTGAGTAGGAGCAAGAATCTTCCAAGCATGCAGCTTATACAGTGGGTAATCACTATTCATGAACTTAGATGCCCAAAGACCTTGATGATTTCTCAGTTTCCACCAAAGTTTACATGAGAAGCTTTCTTGAACATGCTGTAGGTTTCTGAATCCCATTTCCTCCAAGTTCTATGCTTCCTTTCCTGAGAGTCATTCCATATAAAATTGGACATAATTCTTTCCAGCTTCTTTCTGACTGCAACAGGTATTCTCATTGCTGCCATCAGGTTTATTGGCAGAGATGCTAAAACATGCTTTGCTAGGACAATTCTGCCTCCTGGAGTAAGAAGCTGTGCATACCACCCTTGCAGTTTTGCTTCAAATTTTTGCACCAAGCTGTTGAAGTAAGTAGCTTTAGCTTTGCCTATATGAATTGGACAACCAAGGTATACAATAGGCAGGCTTGTCTGCTGCATTTGTGTGTGTTGCTGAATCCGTTTAGCTATACTTGAAGGAGCATACTTTCCAATCAAGAAAGAGTTTTTGCTTCTATTGATCCTTTGCCCTGTGTCCTCTTCATACTGCTGTAGAAAGAGCATCAACTTCTTCACTGTAGTCAAGTTGCCTTATGAAAAAACTATTAGGTCATCTGCATATAAGGAGTGAGTAACCAGTGGAAAATTCCTAGGAACTGCATAAGTATCTTTTCCTGGAGATGATATGGTTTTAATTTCCTTTGAGAGAGCTTCTGTTAGAAGTATGAAAAGATAAGGGGATATGGGATCCCCTTGTTTTATCCCTCTGGAAGATCTAAATAAGCCAGCCGGACTGCCATTGATTAGCAAAGAAAACCAGCTTCCTTTAAGGTTATTCATAATCGGCTTAACAAAGTGAGGATCCAAGCCAAATTTACACAGAAGAGGTTCCAGAAAGCTCCAAGAGACTCTATCAAAAGCCTTCATTACATTAAACTTGTAGATTATGTTGTGCCCCCCCCCCCCCCCCCCCCCCCGTCCTCTTGTGTAAGAACTGTACCATCTCTTGCACTAATAGAATATTATCAGCAATGTCCTTACCTTTTAAGAATGCCGTTTGCTCTTCAGAAATCAAGAAAGGAAGGACCAATTGCAATCTAGTGCTTAGAATTTTGGCAAGCATCTTATTAATAAAAGTGCTCAAAGATATTAGTCTGAATTCTGAAAATGACTTGGGGACCCCTGTTTTAGGAATTAGAGTCACAAGAGTAGCTCCTACTGCCCTGGGAAGAGGATTGCCCTCCATAAAGTCTTGAGCTGCAGAGACTAAATCATCACCTACAATATCCCAACAGTGTTTGAAGAACTCTCCATTGTAGCCATCAATGCCTGCTGCACTTGTAGAGTCAAGGCTAAAAACTGCTTCATGAACCTCTTCTCTAGTTACTGGTCTAATCAGCAATTGGTTTTGGTCTTCAGTTACCACTTACCAAGGAAGGTATGAAATCCAAAAAATAAATTATTTGTGCCTCCATAGGTGCATTGTCTTCAGATAAAAGTTTGGTGAAGAAGTCAATACCTGCTTGCTCAATTGCTTCCCTGTCTGTGCACCATTGTCCTTGTGCATTTTTAATTTTAGTAATACTCAGCTGCTTGTTTCTGTTTCTCACTGAGGCATGAAAGAAAGTTGTGTTCCTGTCTCCAGATGAGAGCCATTTATACTGAGATTTCTGCTTCCAGAACATTTCCTGCTGATCTAGGTATTCTGCATATTTTGCACTTGCCGTGCCCCATACTTCCTTATTACTAGTAGAAGGGTCACTATTATATCTCTCTTCAGCCAGCTGCACTCTTTTCTCTTGCTCCTTAACATTCTCATGAATATTCCCAAAAACCACTTTATTCCAAGCCTTTAGTACCAGCTTCAAATTCCTTAGTCTACTCATTACTCTTACCATTCCTGTAGGTGCGTCCACCATCTGCCAAGACGAGCTAACTATCTGCTTGAAGGATGGATGTGTGATCCACATATTCTGAGGGATAGTGCTTAAAAAATTAGAGGTTTATGATCTGAGTTTGTTCTACTTAAAGCTTGCACTCTACCATCTTGTACAAGATTGTCCCATAGGTTGTTGTAAAGGATCCTATATATCCAGCTTAATCTGAACATATTGAGAATTCCTCCAGCCAAACCAAGTGTAGGGTCCTCCTATAATTGGGATAGTCCTGCAAGCCACATTGATCAATAACAGTATTAAAATCTTCCATGGATCCTGCATTTGGCTGGGAAGTGCCTCTATATTATGTAAGCTCCCTTATTACATTAAAGTCTCCTCCAATAAGACATGGTAGTTTGATTTCTGAGATTTCTAGTCCCATAATGGATTTCTGTTACATTTGGCATATACACTTGAAATGACAAAGGTTTCAGGGAAATGAATCCCAAATGATTTATCCCATAATGGAATAAATCATCTAGATGTATTCAATCATTTTGCAGAACATGAAAGGATTCATGTTCTTTTATTCCCAAATTGTTATACACTGTAGTACCGAGCTATTGCAACATGAATCTGATAATAAGTGTACATTAACAATTTATCCCTTTTGCTCATTTCATCATTCAACAACTTGTGGAATTATCATATTATATACTTTACGGTTTTTCTCATTG
This sequence comes from Gentiana straminea, assembly GCA_036785695.1. Classification (NCBI taxonomy): domain Eukaryota; kingdom Viridiplantae; phylum Streptophyta; class Magnoliopsida; order Gentianales; family Gentianaceae; genus Gentiana; species Gentiana straminea. The sequence goes on along the minus strand of JAVUPR010000314.1, from coordinate 6,487,335 downwards.
TCTGGATTGACACAATTTGTTTTGTTCCTTGGCATCAAACCAATCAATAGAAGATCATTCTTTTTTCTGAAAGTAACTTTTTATTAAAGTAAAAGCGCAAAAAGCCTTACACTCCTTTCATACATGAAAACCCTTAACCTCATTAACTCCATCTCAGTACTTTGCAAACCGACCTGAAAGCAAACTGTGGATGGTTGGCAATAAAGTTAAAGATTTTTTGCAAAAATTATTGTAGTGCAGTTATTTCCAAACTTCCCATAAAATTTTGCTGTATGAAAAAGATAAAATCTCACCTTTATTGACGTTGAATTTTTGGATCTGTCCCTGCTCTTACTTTTTATATTTGATGAACCTTTACATGTCTAAGTGAATACATGTTTTTTTTAATTTCGTCGTATTTCCAAGTAAAAACGACGTCGTTTTAAACTTAAATTTTTGGTTTGGGTTTATTGTTTTTATTTTATTTTCTTACGAAATAAAACACACAAAAAACACGTCGTTTCTTACGTGTTTCATAATCGAAATTTTAGACAACCAAATTAGATTAAAACGTGATCTAATCCCTTTACATTTTTTGAATACATTTTTTCTTATAGGTGGTGGTCAACAACACAACACCACAAAGATGTTATTAGTTCACTTGGACAAAACAAATTCATGTGTTAGCAGTAATACAAGGAAAGGTGGGCCTTCTCTTTTTTGGGCTTCCTTAGCTTCTCAAGTGTCTCTTTTGGGCCTTTCACTCCGTTTAAATTGTTTGGGCCTTTCACTCCGTTTTCCAAAAAAAATTATTTCTGGCAAACAATTATCTTTTCGTCCAAATGAACTTCATATTGATATTGACGTTTCTATCCTTACAGAAACGTCACACACGGAAAATGTTTGTAGGTAACGTCAGTAGAAGTGAACTTTCTTGTGCATAACAAACGTTATTGACAACGACGTAGGTCGAAATTGTATAAATGTCATTGGAAGTGATGATTCTATGTGTGAGGTGCTTAAGTGGTTTTGCGTGTCATACAAAAAAAAATCCAACAATATAATGCCCGAAGCAATTCTATACGAATAGAACTCTTTTTGTTATAAAGTTCATATCTCATGCCATAAACTACTACGGAAAATGTTATGTCCACGCAAAAAGGCATAACAATATGTACACATCACATTTTACATCATTGTTTATGATAGGACAATGATCTATCAATTGATTCCACACCATAATCAATGATGTAATATGTGTCATGTCTTCTTAATGTGTCTATTTTATTATGGACATATTATTTCTCAACTACTTATAATATAAAACACTTGTATCTACCTTATGAGTCATTAAGCATGCATAGAGTGCCAAAGTAATTGAGAGTGCTGAAGGGGGGGATCCAGTCCACCCCATCTGTGGTTGCTTTTACCAAAAAATGGATACTTCTTGTAGGAAGTACAACAAAGCGTCAGGGGTATACATATTAGAGCTGTTAATGATATTATTGTCTTTTTAGAGCTAGTAAATCAACTTTTTTTTTATTTTTTTTTATTTACCAATTTTACATTGTTGTGAAATTTTTCACAAGAATTTCACTTGTACCGACAAGAAAGTTGTTCCGGGAGAGATCGATCGATGTAGTAGTTTTATCAAACCATAATGAATGTTGGTTATGTTTGAAAAAAATGTAGTAATGGCGGTTAAAAAAATTAGGGAAACGCTTTTACTTGAGACGGGCTTCTGTTGATGTTGTCCAAGAAAAAATTATATATTTTCTACTTGTTATTAAGTCTAAAGATTCAACAATGCCCTTTTTTTTTTTTTAGACAACTTAGTAGTACAGTGACACTTGAAAACGACCATTACATTTGCTCTAACGTACTTGTATTGTTGTATTTCCCTCTATCTTCATCGGACACTTGAAACCTATCATTACGTTTGTTTTAACGGGCCCGTATTGTTGTACTTCCCTCTACCTCCATCAATCACTTGTTGTATTACACAAAATGAATGAAATGTGTATAAAATATGTCGTATATTTGAGATTATCTACTCCATTATTTAATGAAACCGTGTTATCATTTTATTTTTATTTTTTTGAAACAATTGCAACAAAGATTCATAACAAGAGCCCAAAACAAAACAAAACCAAAAAAAAAAAAAAAAAAAGATTCATAACAAGAGATTAATGGATAGATAATCTCTACTCCATTTGATCGAATTATTAGATGCATACGTCCCTTTGGGGACATCCGATAAAATTAGAACGATACAGAGTAGATTAGACGGCCCCTGCGCAAGGATGACACGCAAATCGAAAATTATTAGATACATACACTTGTCATTTTTTCACATGATATCAGTTATGTCATGCAATAGAAATTATTCATAACAAAAAAAAATTATACATTCATGAACAAACAAAAGCTTGTTCAATAACCTAGTTCAATAGCCATTGTCTTGTTTTTTTAAAAATATAAACAAACAAAAGTTTGCATATTGTTTGTTTTTGCGGGTTTTATTTTTCTTCCTTTTCTATTCATTTCTCCCATTAAACAAATTTTTTAAACAATCTCTTTCTTTTAGGGCAAATACAAAAACACAGTTAAAATAAGCTTGGTGTGTCAGATATAACTCGTATCTTTATATAATAAGAAAAAGTGCAATTTATTGAATGAATTAAGCTAACAAAGATTCAATAATTCAAAGAAATAACAAAACCAAACAAAAAGGTCCAGAAACTCTCTTATTGATCCTATACCATTACCAACAACCTTTAGCCAAAGATTTGTACACTTGCTAAAGAAACGGCGCCGTATTCCATACTAATATATATTAATAACCTTGCCAAATCCGCATGCACTGAGTCTGCCAGCAGCCATCGTGAATCCTCCTTCGCTCCGGCAATATTGGCATCGTTTCAACTGTGTTCGGAGCCATAACGTAAACCAATCCATCTCTGTAGCCATTGACACCACCCACCGCTGGCACCATGCCGTAATTACTGCCTTTTTCAAATCCGCCGCCATAATTTCTCCCCGCCTGATGAAACTCTCCGCCGTTCTGCACTGGCGCTGGAACTGGAACTGGAACTGGAACTGGAACATCATTATTAACCGCAGCTACAGGTGATTCCAGCTTTTTTGATCCGGCACAGGTGTTTCCGGTGGCCTCATCCGCTCTCGGAATCGTCCATGACTCTAAATCAAACGCCTTACCTGAGTTCAAAGTGGATTTAGTGGACTCATTGTCGAATCCTCCAGTTATGTAATCCGCATTACGCGAAGAAGAATCAGATCCGGAATCAACCGATTTCTTCTCAACGGCGTCAATTTTGGTCAGAAAAAGTCTGAATCGAACCGGTTTTGCAGGAGAAACTTTGCTGCGCAAATAATCGTGTTCGATCATCATGTACTCGAGATCATCTTCATCGGTGAGAGAGATCAAAAGATTTTTGTCTTCACCAGGCAGTTGATATTTGATGCGAATAATTTCATCTCCGGTGAAACTGCAGACAGCCTTCAACTTCGCTACAAGTTCGGAGAATTTGATCCGGCGATCAACTGTCAGCAGCCTGTTGTCTCCGCCGACATATAAGAGCCGTTGATCGTCCGGTCGCGGCTTAAGTTCTCCGCCGTGACTGCACAGTAGCTTGACATTGTTAGTAGTGGATTTGAAGTTGGCGCCGTTACGGAATATCACCATTGTCAACAGAGCACGGAGAAAAGGTGAGAGTATTGAAAAGATTTGCAAAATATTTGAGTATGTTTTTTCGCGTTGTCCATATATATAGAGAGGATCTGAGGATATTTCCTTTTCCTTTTTCGTTGGGGGAAATATAAATACTCGCGGAATTTTATTTTCTATTTACTTTTCGGAAAGGGATTTAGTTTTTTTTATTTCTTTTTTATTTTTCGATGAGGGAATGGTTTTAAGTTTTTTTATTTTTATTTTTAAAAAAGGTTTTAAGTTACTGATTGCCGTAGGACTCTTTTGGTTGAAATAAGGAAAGTTTTAATGGGTAAATCAATTAAAACGATACTGTTTTAACAATATATTTTTATTTTGCCGCAAATTCATGAATCATTTAAATTTTTTAATAGAAAGACAAACGTCCAAAACAATTTTTTTTTTTAAATATTTTTTTTAAATTTTAATAGATTTTTTTTTTGTGGAATAAGTTTTAATAAAATTATGTGGTGGTTAATTACTATGTCATATTCGTTACATCAATCAAATGTTGATAATCACGAGCAAAAATATGAGAACATATATTTTCACAAATAAGAGTGTATCGTTTTATTTTAATTTATATCGGTTAGACAACAGTAAATCATACTTGTTCTAACTTCTAGGACCATTTTAAAATTTATACTAATATTTAACCGGAGAAGTGATATTTTATTCGATTAGCAACGAACCATAGATATTTGTACATTATATTCCCTCCATCCTAAATAAAAAGTCTACTTATAGCTCTATAATAGCTTTCATGTTTTAAATACGACATTTTCGTCACAAAAAAGGACATTTTCGTCTTAACATAATAAAAGTAGATCACTTATTAGCTTCGGTAATCTGGGTGATTTGTATGAGGAAAAAATCCAAAAATGGGCCAATGATTTGGGTCAAAATGAGCAACTTTTTTTGAAGTTACTTCTCTTAAGATTGGTATAAACAAGAAGTCAAGAAACAAGAAATCAAGAAGAAGATGGAGTCTTGCATTAGCTAGCAAAAAGTATGAAAAACCTTAGGTTTAGGGTTACAAGAATGACTTATATAGCCAAATATAAAAAGACTAAAATGCCCTTAAGGCAAAATACTAAATATCTTATATAATATATAAATATATGCTAACATCCCCCCTCAAACTCACGATGGTGCAACAAGAAGCATCGAGAGTTTGCCAATAAAAAATCTATGACGCTCGATAGTATGAGACTTCGTGAAGAAGTCAGCCAGCTGCATACAAGACGGAGTAAACGGCAAAGAAATAGTGCCATGCTGAAGATGATGTCGAGTGAAATGACAATCAATCTCAATATGTTTGGTGCGCTCATGAAAAACTGTATTGTGTGCAATGTGGATAGCACTTTTATTGTCACAATACATCGGTGTGGGAGAAGAAAGTGCAACACCCATGTCCGCCAACAACCAACGTAACCATATAATCTCAGACGTGGTAGAAGCCATAGCACGATACTCTGCCTCGGTGGAAGAGCGTGAGACAACATCTTGTTTCTTGCTCTTCCATGAAATAAGAGAATCCCCTAAAAATATGCAAAATCCTGTTGTAGATTTTCGATCAGTTGAGTCACCAGCCCAATCTGCATCAGAAAAAGCACGAAGCTCCAAGGATGAAGTCGAGGGAAACAAAAGACTCTGATACAGAGTTCCTCGTAGATAACGAAGAATACGCATAACAGCAGCCCAATGTACAGAGGTGGGTGAGGAGACAAACTGACTAACGAGGTGAACAGCATAGGCGATGTCAGGGCGAGTGATCGTCAAATAAACAAGGCTGCCAACAATAGAACGGTATAAAGTAGGATCAGAGAGAGGAAGGCCATCAGTAGGAGCGTAACGAGCGTTCAGCTCAAGAGGAGAATAAGCAACACGAGTTTCAGTAAGTCGAGCACGATGAATAATGTCGGCAGCATACTTGGACTGAGAAAGGAGATAACCTTGTGGTGAGTAGGCTACCTCAATGCCTAAAAAGTAACGTAAAGGGCCCAAGTCCTTCATATCAAAACAACGAGATAAGGTTAATTGCTTTCAAACTCACAATACCATCAACATCATCACCTGTAATGATCATATCATCTACATATAGTAGAAGAAGAATACGGCCTGCAGAGGTCGATCTAACAAATAATGCTGAATCATGAGGACTAGATGTAAAACCAAGAGAAGTGACAACATGTGAAAATCTCTCAAACCATGCACGAGGGGCTTGTTTGAGGCCATATAAAGCCTTCTTAAGCCTACAAACTTGCCCGGAGCATGAGAAACACCAGGTGGAGGTACCATATATACTTCTTCCTTAAGATCCCCATTGACAAAAGCATTTTTAACATCTATCTGAGAGATATGCCACTGACGAATAGATGCGACAACAATAAGAACCCGAACAGATGTCATCTTGGCAACGGGAGCAAATGTTTCCTCATAATCCATACCATACTCTTGAGCAAACCCTTTAGCCACCAAACGAGCTTTGTACCGCTCAATAGAACCATCTGACTTAGTTTTAACTTTATACACCTATCGAGAACCAATAGTTTTCTTACCAGCCGGAAGATAGACTAGATCCCAAGTACCATTCCTGTCTAAAGCAGACAGTTCCTCAGCCATAGCATTTCACCAATCAGAAGAACGAACCGCCTCTGAATAAGAGGTAGGCTCAGAAAAAGTGTCAATAGAAACTAGAAATGAAGCAAAAGACTGAGAGTAGCAAGAATAAGCAAAATCAGATAACTTAGTAGACTTACGTGTGCGCTTGGGGTAACGAGGCTGACTTGGATCCGTCGTCACAATGGGTGCTTGGGTAGCTGTAGCAGGGGGTGAAGTATCATCTTCATGAGGCTCATGATGAGAGGGTGAAGAAGCAGAATGTAAGGAAGATGGTGATGCATCAATAGGCGGAAGATGGTGAATCAGAGGAGTGATTAGAGGTGAAAGGATCAATATGAACAAGATTAGACTTAGTCATATTGTGGGAGCTAGTAGGAAGGGAAAAGAAGGGAATATGCTCAAGAAAGGAAACATGTCGAGAAACATACAACTTCTTTGAAGAAGGATCGTAACAACGATAACCTTTTTGTCCTATGCCATACCCAAGAAAGACAAATATAGCAACACGAGAAGATAATTTTGTACGTTCTACATGTGGACGAAGGACAAAACAAGTGGAACCAAAAACTCTCAAATGAGAGTAATCAGGAGTAAGGCCAAATAACTTTGCATAAGGAGAAATGCCTGAATTATGAGCGATCGGGATCCTATTAATAAGGTAAGCGGATGTGAGAACAAACTTCTCCCCAAAAGTCGTTTGGAACACCGGGCCGATAAAAGCATAGAACGGGCAACGATGTGTCTATGTTTTCTCTCGGCAACACCATTTTGTTGTGGGGTACGGTGCATCGATGCAGTACCATCGTAGGAAAGATGTCGAAAAGTCCCCCTTAGTATATTCCCCACCTAAGTCAGAACGAAAACATTTAACAACAGTAGAATGTTGAGTTTTGACATAGGCTTGAAAGACAGTATATATATCAATAAAATTAGAACGACGTCTCATCAGATACACCCAACAGTAACGAGTATAATCATCAATAAAGGAAATATAATATCTAGACCCTCCTTTTGTTGGGACAGGAGCAGGACCCCAAACATCAGAATGAACTAAATCAAAAGGTGCACGAGATTCAGATAGACTTTGATTAAAAGGCAAGGCAGAAAATTTTCCAAGTTTACATCCACTACAATCTGAAATATCACGAGGATGCAAATCACCCAAAACACCACTATGGCTCATATATTTTAAGCGAGAGCCTGATACATGACCAAGTCTAGAATGCCACAAATAATACTTAGAAGATGAAGAAGTTAAATGAAAAGAAGATAGGTCAACGGTAGTGGCAGCTACATGACCCGGAATCTGCAGCTCATCCAAAATATAGAGTCCCCCCTGCCTACGGCCTGTCCCAATCAGCCTCTTGGATTTGGGATCCCGCACATGACAAGAGGTGGAAGAAAAATGAACAGAGTAACCAAAATCACATAATTGACCAACCGAGACAAGACTCATAGTAAGTTGGGGAATACAATAAACATTATGGATGGAGAAATGTGAAGTGTATATAGTACCAATGCCCGTCAACGACAAGGGTGTGCCATCAGCAGTCATAATATTAGGAGAAAGAGAATCATAAGACATAGATGTAAAAGAAGAGGAATCATGGGACATGTGATATGAGGCTCCAGAGTCCAAAACCCATAAAGGTGATTTTTTACCTGAACCATTCGATGGGGCCAAACCTGTGGCAGAATGAGTAGACATGGCATAGTGCTGAGACTGAGGAGCAATCTGACTTTGAGACTGGCTAGCAAGAAACCTTTGAAACTGCTCCGCAAGAGAGTCCATAGTAGGATTCACAGAAGAATCCACAACCGAGTCACCCGAGGGATGAACCAACGCAGCAGTCATCTGATGAGAGCTATGACGGGGTTGCCCTTGCCCCATAGAGTATGACCGTTGTTGTCCACCACGTTGTTGTTGTTGTGACCTGTCACCTTGCTTATAACCATTTGCTTTCTGCCGTGCTAATAATTCTGGACAATGATTTTTCCAATGCCCTGGTTGCTTACAGTAATGACAATCACGACCTGTTTTAGCATTTGACTTGTTCTGTTGTGCGGGGGTTGTTAAAACATATGCAGACGGAGTGTGAACTCCCTTTTCAGTTTGAGAGTCTTGAGACGAGTTTCTTCATCCAACAACTCATGAAGAACAGAATCAACGGAGGGTAAAGGAGTGCGATGCAAGATGGACGCACGACAATTTTCATATTCTGGTCGAAGAGCCATCAACAACTGAACAAGACGTTGCTCCTCCCTACGAGAAATATAAGGTGCAAATGCCCTCAACTCAGCAGATTCAATCATAGCCAATTGATCCCAAAGAGCAGTAATTTTAGAATAAAATTCCTGAATACTTCTATCATTCTGTGACATGGCACGAATATCAACTTCCAACTGATATTGGACAGCAAAATTTGAACGCACATATAACCTCCCCAAATAGTCCCAAACCTCTTTAGCAGTATCATACTTGGCCAATTGCATACCAATCCTATTCTCAACAGAGTTATTAATCCAAGTAATGATTTTTGAATTACAAGTATCCCATTTCTCCATCAATTCAACATACTTGTCATCTCCCGATTTAGGAGCCACAACGGTACCAGAGATATAACCCCACAGCTGTTTACCCTTCAGAAATTTTTTCATTACATAACTCCAATATGAATAGTTTTTACCATCTAAACGAACACTAATTGTCTGCAATGAATCATCACCGTCAGCCATTTGAACAAGATGCACAACTCAAACTAAAACGAAATCAAATCCAACAATGTCACAACAAGACTGAATGAATCGAAAAAGGCCGATTCAACCACAAACCATACGAAAACACGGAGATTGAGCAGCGGAAACTCACCAAACAGCAGAGAAAACCAGACCGAAATCAAAAAAAGCTTGTCGTGTTGTTTTTTTTTTTGTTTGTTTTTGATCCGCAATCGTTGTGTTTGAGTTTAGCTTTGCATAAGATCGAAGCTCTGATACCATGTTAAGATTGGTATAAACAAGAAGCCAAGAAACAAGAAATCAAGAAGAAGATGAAGTCTTGCATTAGCTAGCAAAAAGTATGAAAAACCTTAGGTTTAGGGTTACAAGAATGGCTTATATAGCCAAATATAAAAAGACTAAAATGCCCTTAAGGCAAAATACTAAATATCTTATATAATATATAAATATATGCTAACAACTTTAACATTGTGGACTCAATTTTGAGTGTGTGTTGTTTTTTTTTTTTTTTTGAGAGAGAGTGTATTGTTGTGATGAATACAATCATGTAGTTGTTTAATACAATTGTATGATTAATCTTCTTCGCTCCGTGTTCAATTTTATTGTGTATATCTGATTAATTGAACATTGATTCACCACTTGAAGACTTCACTTACATTTGCATAATTGGATTTGAAATGTTGTTAAGTATTGCTCGATCGATTGAACACCGATTCTCCATTTCATATATATATATATATAATCCTTATATACAACACTTCGACCTTCAAGGCATCCACCGCGAATCGTCCATCGGCGACGGCTGCCGGTGTTGCTACATGATTGAACGTAGATGAACAAACACATGTAGAACATAAGAAAAAAAAGACCATGGAACCCTATAATATACGGTGAAAAAAGAATGGAACGTATAATCGATCGATAATGTTGTAGCTTTCTTAAAACGATCAGAATAAAATAACAAACTGCTCAAAAAAAAATTCGATACCTTGCAGAAAAATCGTAATACCAAGCAATGTATCATCATCCCAACTAAAACTCCATCCTTTATTGTCGATATTCGCTTTGCTCTTAAAGGTAACGGGTTAGCAACAACAATCATTCTATCCCCAAGAACCGAAGACATGTTATCTGAAGAAATGCTGTTAGCTTGGTCATCATCAAGCTGAGTGATACTCCCAGGCACTGTCATCACCCTAGGCAGACGTTTCCTCTCCTTCTCTCTACGTACCCACTACAGGAAAGTTACCTGATGACAGATTACCTTTAAGGATGTAGCACGGAGAAAGCGATTACCTTTAAGGCTGCAGCAGATTGCGGTAAAAACACGGTCCCCTGTTAACATCATAAATATGAAGATGCCACCGACTCTTTTAAAGCCGTAACACCTTATAAGACAGTGAAAGCAAAATGAAACCTAGTTACTTAGAATTCAAATGTGATTTCCGGAAGATGAACGACTATTATTCATAAATGATCCGTAAAATAATATAACATGCATATACAAAATATTTTATCCGTCAAAAAGGGCATTGATTTGCTTAGAAATGGAAAGAAGAAGAAGGAAAAGGATTCCGTCACTTTACATTCGAAGGCCATTAAAGATTTTAAGCCAATTATACATGTCGTCTGTATATTGTAAGTATACTCCAAATGTGCCACCAAATGACCTCCTCACTTCCAAATGAAAGAAACAAATAGATTGCAATCGTATTGGAAGTTAACATGCATACTTTATTTTGTGTTTACTGATGATTGGAGATTTCCCAGGTACTATCAATCACAAAGCATTCAGTGTCAATAATAAAGAAAGCTGGAAAGTTAACAACGTTTTTAGGCAGAAGAAAAAAGAGTAGAAGTAACAAATGCCAAAAATTAAGTCCTCTAGAATAAAACAAACACAGGAAATTCATACAAAATTCATCCAAGGGGAATCACAACACTTTCAGTAAATCCAAAAACGTTTAAACATGTATTATGTACGACGAAAAGTTCCTTTAAGGTCTCAAAGCAAGGATGCATAAATGAAAACAGATCACGCCAATGATGGACTACTTGCACGGAAAATTTAATCTTATTTGTGCATAAATTGACTGGAAAACCAAGTGCATAAAATATTATCTAAATCCATTTCAGAGTGCTTTACCTGTAACAACTTTAATGCCCACTCAAACATCTTACTGCCTTCAATAAAATCTGGAGGTCACAGAGCCATAGCATCCCTTGATAAATCAACATACGCAAGAGACATTGCCAGAATGATATCTTGTTTGAATGACTTTGAAAACCTCTCTTTTAACAAACTCTCACAAATTTGAAGTGCAAGCTCAGTCTCCCCAGCCTCTTGTAACACGCACAATGCTCCTGGCACCTGAAGAATAAAGGAAAGACTCTGTAAACCAATAAGTTGATATATGTTTCTACCCAACAACTCTAAAGAACGGTTACATACAATAAATCAACAGTAAGCTCATCTCTCCAACAACTGTAAAGAACGTTTGCATACAATAAATCAATAGTAAGCTCATTATCGTAGCGGTGGAGAGATAGAAAGCATTAGGCATAGAATCGACTTCAAAAGTGTGTCAATGACCTTTATCATATGTAAGATCAATATATGTGCTTTGATATACATATGTCATTCATCACCATCTCTGTATGACGGCGTGCAAACTTTTCGATATACATATGTTATTCAGTTGCAAAGATCTAGTGCACCCTCAAAAAAAAAAGTTCTAGTGAGAATTACTTACACCATCTCGTGCAATACAGAGATGGTAGATCAGGTTCTTGACCCCCAGAACCTGCACTTATACAATATACATAATAACATATTCATTCCAACCACCGAAAAGGGAATAAAAAACTGGAAAAACGAAAAACAAAAACATGGGTTCTTACCAACTGCTGCTAAAGCGTCTCCCGTTTGAGGTTCTGTAAATTTTGATTTTTCCTTTTGGATAGTTGTTTCATAATGGTTTGCAAAAAGATAATTAGCAGCTTTGGCTACTGCTTCTTTTCCATCAGAGAATGATATAAACTCCAGATCCATATGTTTCCGAGCATAAAGTGCATCACTTTTAGCCTTTTCCTGCAAAGAAAACCGCTCTTTTAGATCACCCTTCAAATACTAAAACAAAAAAAATATTCAACGTAAATAGTGGATCATATGTGTGTACCTCAATCGGATTAAAAATTTCTGTGATAACTTCCTTGTGTTTCTTGAGCATCCTGTCACAATATAAATGCTCTAAAAAACATTGCCACATCAACCACCTCGCCATTCCCGATTACGTCAAACTCAGCCGTTATATCCTCCTCGGAAATCGGAGGATCTGGAAACTTCTCTTTCTCACCATCTTCACTTTTGATCGCCTCTTTATGCATCTGCATCTCCTTTGATTTCTTAGCAGCTACTACTTTCTGGAGCTCAACGGCAACGTCAGCTATAGGATAGAATTTCTGCATCTGTAGAATCGGAATCCAATTCAGCCTCCTCCGGTGTATGGCTGCGAACACTGTTTCATATTCAGATCGCCCGCCACCAATTGCACAATCCTCCAGCTGCGTTAAGTGATTGCAGAGGGCGTCAATTATTGCGTTAGTGCGGCGAATTCCACTTTTTTTCTCCGGCCAGGCAATTAGTATATCATTTTTTTTCAGCCTCAAAACCAAACAAATTGAAAGTTGCAGATTTAGAGGTAAAACAAACACAAAAAATAACACTGAATCATCAGATGAAGTCCAAACATCAGATAAAAGTTCCACATGAATACCTAAAAGAAATACATATTTAAAAATAAGTCACCTTGTTGCCTTTTGCACCCTGTTCTGCACCGTTTGCAAAAATACAGCTTCTTTACGTCTCTGTGTCGGGGGAGAGGAACCCACCGGGCGGCGGCGGAGAGGGATAAGGAGGATTATAGCCACAAACTCTTAGAAGTAGCTTATTGTTGGTCCGTGGTATGTTGTCTGCTCATCAATTTAATATGTTCATCAATTTAATGTGCTAAAAACAGTCCCACAATCCCACACACTGCAAAAAAACATAAATTACTTTCCTGTTAATGAATTACCAAAAAACATAATACATCCATGTTTCTCAATGTATGATAAATTAGCAAAAAAACAGTCCCACAGTCTTCTTAATGAATAAAAATCTTGTAGGTAGTAAAACCTGGACTCTGCATCCTCCCATTGTTTCAAGGGGTAGCTCCTTTATTGGCATTAAAGATTTGCATCCTTCTTAAGTTTTCCCTCTCTTGTAATGCAAATGATTCTTCTGGAGGTTAAAATTGGTGTTGATTTCCTGCTAAGACTGAACTTTTCAATTCAACATCAAAAACCTACCTGAACCTCTAGAGGACTCAATCGCATCCCCTGCCTAATCACCGTCGTATCCTTCCGTAATCTAATCATACCCAAATTAGCAAAAAAATTATATATGTAGAAAAAGATGAAGTAGATCTAAAAGAATGACAAAAAAAGATTTCACCGAAGCTTATCGGTTGATGATGGATAAAACGGTGCATTCTCTCCATCTTTGCATCATTAATTTGATTTATATGAAAACTGGAATCTGGAAACGGTGCATTCTCTCCATCTTTGCATTATTCGTTTATATTAAAACTGGAAAATGTGGGCAATTAAGGTGAAACTGGAGAACGTGACAGGGGAAATAGGTCGACAACGGAAATTGAATCGTGGGGAGTAAGGACGGCTGCAACGGAAGTTGAATCGTGGGGAAAGGACGTGGAATTTGCTGGAATCGTGGGAAGTTGCAGGCGTGGAATTTTCTTTTGCGTTTGTTCCGTTTTAAGAGAGAACCGGGTTTGTGTCGGGTCAATTAAAAAATACGGGTCAAATTGACAGTTATTTCCTTGAAAATATATAATAAGATATATATATATATATATATATATATATATATATACTAGCCTTTTACCCGTATGATGCGCGGCGGGAGAGATAAAATATATCGAATGTGTACTATACTATATATCTCTATCTATATCTATATCTATTTGAAAGAAACATTTAACCCGATTACCCAAAAATTACACCCGTAACTTGCTTTTGACCCCGAAAAAAACAACTATCCACTATGAAAAAAAAATATAATGATACTAATAAAAACATATCATATCACATCAGCCATAAATCACGCATATTAGATGAGCGCAACCACAAATCACTCATATCATAATTTCAACGTTACATATATAATGAGAAAAGACCTCAATTTATTAAGGGACAAAATAAAAAGTGATATAAATAGAAAAGATTAAAAAATTTTGATTTTTTCACAAAACGTGTGTGAAAAAAAAATTAAAAAATCAAAAATAAAGTGTGAACATAAGTAAAAGTAAAAATCGCATTAAAAAAAGCAAAAATAAAAATTACGGTTAAATAAAGATCACACTTTTTGGGTAATACAGCGTGAACGTAATCAATGATTTAATTTCTAATTTTCAAATAAAAAGAAAGATTACGGTTTTAAAAAAATCAATCACCATTAACATGCAATCAATTATAATAAAGTGTGAACAAAATTAATGATCAGAATTTCGACGGTAAAATAAAGGAAAAAGATAATAGGTATAAGTTGGGTTATTTTCCGGGTATGAGGCGAAAATCCAGGTAATTGGGTTAAATCTTGCATTGTTTTTTACAAAACGTGCGTGAAAAAAAAAAAGAATATTACGGTTTAAAAATCAACAATATTGTGTGACCATAAGTTAAAAAAATCGCTTTAAAAAAAGTAGAAAAAAAAAATATAAAAATAAAAATTACGGTTAAATAAAGATCACAATTTATGGATATAAATACAAAAAGATTATAAAAATTTGGTTTTTTACAAAACGTTTGTGAACACAAAAATAAATTACGGTTTAAATAAAAGAAGTTTCCCTTTCGCCACATTCTCTTCAAATATCATACCAATTTAAACAAATTTCCCAAAAACTTCCTCTTATTTTTCATACCTACAAATAACAATCATCCTACAATTACTTCTCAACAAACAATTTGTAATAAGACACAAATAAAAAAATCAGAAAAAAAAAGATTACACCAAAAAAAAAAAAAACACACATGCCACACAATGCGTAGGCGCAACAAAATTGGGATTCCGGCGGAATTCAAAAATAAACTTACTGTAAACGGCGCAAGAGCGTCAAATCCAAGCACAACGTACATCAACCAATTTCCCTCGCAAACCCTAAAAAGAACCAAGTATTGTAGACACATAAATCAATTAAAAAATTCAGATTGTTTCTCGCAAAAATCAATTAACAGGGAAAAAAAATCAAAAATCAATTCTTGATAAGTGATAATAGATTGAAATAATAACAAATCAAAGAATAGACAACATAATGAAATAATCGAACATGTGAATCAGCCTGTTTGCAAATCAAATGCGGCAACAAATATGCCTCCATAATCACCCAAGGAATTAACCAAGAAAATTTTGGCAAAAGGTAAAGAAGATTAGTATAAGAATTCACTTACATATTACTTCTCAAACCTGAGAGAAAAGGTAAAGCAGATTGGTATAAAAAGTGTTGTAATGTACATGATTTTTTTTAACCTTACGGTAGTATTCCTGAAAACATTATAAAAAAAAATCGGTTATGCAAAATTAATTTTATTTCCCTTCATCTTTATATATATAGTATAGATATAATCACTCAAATTTAATAAAATTCGCATAGTAATCACCTGGTCATAAAAAAGTATTCACCTTTTGATCTTCTCATACAAAAATATGATCTGTATTTTATTATTTCGCCTTGGATTGATTGATTCGTCTCTGAATTGATATTTCAGACGAAAACCATGCTCCAAAACCTACAACATGCTTAAACATTAAACAATGTCATAAAGACGTAAAAAAAAGGAAAATATAACAACAAAAATCAAAGACATTAATTGAAAAGAACAAAGCGGAAAATAATAGAAAGAATAATAGAAGAAATCGTAAGAAGAAAATTTAGAGATTGGAAATCACCTATTTCATTTTCCTAACCCAAGTTTGTAGATCGAGCAACTTTTTAACTAAACCTCTGTTTGAAAGAAAAAAAATCTGAAATCACAAAACCAAAAATATATAACAATTTCATTGATGAATAAACAACCAAAAATATCCCGATAACAGGAATAAACGAGTAATATGAAGAAAAAACAAAAAACGAAAAAAAACAAAACAAACAAAAAACAATCATAATAACAAAACAACACAGAATCAGCAAGCATAACCGAAGTTAACCTAGAATTTTTTTCGTTAGATAAAATTGAAAATTCTTTGATGGTTAGAATAAAAAATTCAAAGGTAAATGTTGGGTATACAGCACTCTGCCCGCCTTGTGCGTTCAACCCATGGCGCTGTGAAGGTGTGGTATAAGGAAATAAAGTAGCACCTTTACTAACACCAATTGGTTTTAGTACAACGGTAAGCGCTTGATCCTAAAAACCGACCGTTGTACTAAAACCAATTGGTGTTAGTAAATGTGCTACTTTATTTCCTTATACCACACCTTCACAGCGCCATGGGTTGAACGCACAAGGCGGGCAGAGTGCTGTATACCCAACAGTAATTATGTAGGAGGATGAGATTTTGTTGAAAGAGTATATGTGAATATTTACTTTTCTAAATTGAATGTCATAAAAATGATTGAGTGAATTAGGGAGAGTAAGGTATTTGAAATTTGAAATGGGTATGAAAAGTAGGAAGAATATATATATATGTTCCGGGTTTGGGTAAATATCTTATTTCGTATATATATATATATATATATATATATATATATATATAGATACTATATTTAAGTGTAAATGTGTTTCCCACAAAAAGTGTTTCTCCCGAAATGTGTTTTTCCCTAATTTAAATAATTAATCAATTAGTTTTAAGTAAAAAATTAAAAATAAAAATCAATTAATTTCGAGTAGAAACATCAAATAAAAAAATAAAAATCCTGAAAATCTTTGATTGATGATTGATTAAAATAATTATGGAAAAAAAATTAAAAATGTAAAAACATAAATAATCAAAATCATTAAAATCCTTGATTGATTATTGATTAATTATCATTAATTGCTTAAAATAGAAAAAACGAAATTACATTACAAATATAATAAAATCAATAATATAAATAATTTTTTTGATTTAATTAAAAATAAAAAATGAAACAAAAAATATAAAAAAAATCATAAATTTATTCAATGTAAGTGGAGGACACATGGAGAATGAAAGAACACAATATCGATAAGTGAATCACTAAACAATGAGTTTCAAAGTGGAATTGTATTTCTATGAATTGCTATTGTTTTAGTTTATATATTCAACTTCTTACATTTTTATGTTTATCTAATCCATAATAGTATCAAACGATGTCTGAAATTGTCAATGATGAAATTAGATCATTAGGCGGGTAATTAGGCATTGTAAGCATAATCCAATTACTTGACTTGTGGATATTGTGATGAATTATAGCTGAGTCAATGTGATTGAATGCCTACGTACCTAGAGGATTTCGGATCAAACTATTAATAAAGTTCTGAATTTGTGAGGAGTGAACCATTTTTATATGATCCACTTTCCAGAGAAAATGCCTTGGAGCACATGATTGGGGACATGCCTGAAATCATGGGACGGTGTACAGTTCATGTCATAGTAGAGTGAGAGCCATTGAGGCATCATTGTGGCAGTTATAGTATACTAAATGACCTGACCGGTCTTCTAAGAAACCTGAAGTCATCGATGATGATATGCCCCGAGCTAGAGACATCTTCATCAAAGTTAATAGGCTGAGACATCTTCATCAAAGTTATCTAGAGTATGAGGCCCTAAATTGGGTTGGACATATGTGGCCTATATGGCTCTTATGAATTCTTATTAAAAAGAACGACCATTCTTAATGAATAATAAAAGCACACAAAGTCCTACACTTATTAATTACCCAATTTATGCTATGTAAGTGGAGGACACATGAAGATTGAAAGAACACAGTATCGACAATTGAATCACTAAGCATTGAGTTCCAAAGTGGAATTGTATTTCTATGAATTGCTATTGTTTTAGTTTATATATT
Organism: Gentiana straminea; assembly: GCA_036785695.1. Lineage (NCBI taxonomy): Eukaryota > Viridiplantae > Streptophyta > Magnoliopsida > Gentianales > Gentianaceae > Gentiana > Gentiana straminea. The sequence goes on along the minus strand of JAVUPR010000314.1, from coordinate 6,469,176 downwards.
CAACTTCTTACACTTTTATGTTTATCTTGATATCCATAATAGTATTAGACGATGTGAAATTGCCAATGATGAAATTAGATCATTAGGCGGGTAATTAGGCTTTGTAAGTATAATCCAATTACTTGACTTGTGGATATTGCGATGAATTATAGCTGAGTCAATGTGATTAAATGCCTACGTACCTAGAGGATTTCGGATCAAACTATTAATAAAGTTCTGAATTTGTGAGGAGTGAACCATTTTTATATGATCCACTTTCCAGAGAATATGCCTTGGAGCACATGATTGGGGACATGACTGAAATCATGGGACGATGTACAGTTCATGCCATAATAGAGTGGGAACCATGGAGGCATTATTGTGGCAGTTATAGTTACTAAATGACCCGACCGGTCTTCTAAGAAACCTGAAGTCATCGGTGATGATATGCCCCGAGCTAGAGACATCTTCATCAAAGTTAATGGACTGAGACATCTTCATCAAAGTTATCTAAAGTATGTGGCCCTAAATTGGGTTGGACATATGTGGCCTATATGGTAAAATGATCTTATGTAGCTCATTAGGTGCCACGTGTATGATGCCGGGTCATACCCACCGTCAAAATCCCCACAGACATGAGCTAGAACGGAGGTCATAGGTTAGGTCTTATTTGAGATGATGTGGCACTTCTTAAGAGGCGGGAACCCAAAGGTCTCTGACATGAATGTGTTGTCCAACTGTCTTATGAAATTCAAATCTTCATTATCAAATTTTGAGATCCTGATTCACTTGCACCTTGGCATAAGTATTAATCATTAAATCATGTACTCAAGATGTCTCTCTGACTTCACCATTAAGAAATAAAACTCATTCGATCTGAATCTTTCTTCGTTTTTCTTTTATAATCAAAGTCTTTTTGTTTTCTAGCGTATTATCAACAAAGTCATTCACTTCTTCTTCTTAAACCGAAATCTTGCCCGAAATCTTAATGGCCTCTATTGAAGATTAAGGTACCTCAATTCCAGAAGTTTTGGGTCCCATCTGAAAGTCGTCAACCCACTCAATAGAAAAGTACAAAGTCATCGAAGGTTTTGGTATTCCTTCCTGGTGTGGAGGATATTCGATCCTCCCTTACCGTCGACGCTTCCATGGAGGAAATTTGCCGGACTTATGATATCGACCTGAAAATATTCAGTACTCGCCTTCCGTTATCTGATGAGAGGGCTAATAAACCCTCTGAAGGTTTTATGATCGTTTACAAAGAAACAATTGGTGGGATCGAGGTCTCTGATTGCCTTTGAATCTAGCCTCATACATGTCCAAAGATTTGTCAGGTCCAATTTTTAAGTATCCATTCTTTATGATTTAGTTTGTTTATATTATGTTGTAATAATAGGCGTGTTCATAAAGTTATATTGTTTAGATTCTGTTTGTATTGATGTTTATTCCATAATTGAATTTACAATTGAAACATTCAACTTATACAAGGTTATCATTGTACATTATAGTTAAACACATACTTAACAATGTATAACATTAAATCATGCTGTCAAATTTCATATAAATATATCAATTTAACCAACACCAACACGTGCAACGCACGTGCATTTTGCTAGTATAAAAAAATGCTTGGGATTAGGTTGTAACTTAACTTACACTAACTGATAAATTAATCAAACCTAATCTTATAGATAATTTATTTAGTGTCTTGTCAAGAAGACAAGAGCTATCCATTTAATTTATAAGTGAAGATGGTGGAGTATTATTTGTTGCTGCCAAGGAGTACTACATTATCATATCTCTGCTTTAGTTATGTCATGTAGTAACAACTTGGTGCTTATATATTTAAAATAAATAATTCATAAACATTGTATCGAAGTGCAATTTGTTGTCGAATTCTATTTCATATTGCAAGATTGTGTATGATCAAACATTCTATAACTTGAATTATGTGATATATGTCATTTGATACCAAAAAAAAATACCGTAAAATCTCTCTTAGTTAAAGGTTAGAGTAAGTGCATAAATTCACTGAATTAACTTAAAGAATTACCCTATCGTTTTCCAAATTTGGTGTTTAGAAAATCTGTGTTTTGCTCTCAAATCTCAATACTCATTGTGGAATTCAGACCATATGAATACACAGGAAATAGCAAGATGTCACCAGGGAAAATATTTAACAGAAATGTAACAAATATTATTCTCAAAAAAAAAAAAAGCCAAGTATCAGCCAAGTATCAGCTATCAGAATGCTTGTTAGTTCTAAACTACTACAGATGCCGATGTCTATGGATCTTCAAGAAACGAAACTACATCGCAACAATGAGTCATTGTTCGCGTAATCCCAATACGTCGTTTGTTTCCCTAAATCATCATTATGCAAGCTATAAGCAGGTGCAGCATTGCAGTGTATAAGCTGATGCACAAACTCATAGACCAAAATAAGCTCAAGGTTTGAGGTAAATACGTAAATATGCACTGAGCTTACAGATCCTTGAAGCAGACAGGAGACATTCTGTTGCAGAGGGAGCTTCATTGCACCGTCGCCATTGGATGGTTTGACATGTCAACACCACAATCAGCAGTGAGATTGTCACAGTGAGTTTTCCAATTCATCCTCTTCTATGTCATCAACATCGTCATTACCATCATCTGAGTCACCTGTAAAAGTGCTCTGTAGTTGAAGGAATTGATTGATAGCAGATCTTGCATTAACAATTAAAGAACTCTTTGCTCTTCCAATTGCTTCCTCTTTGAGTACTTGACTTTCTTTCACATCGTTTTTGCCTTTCAAGCTTTGTGTTGACTTTTTTGATGCTACATTCCTCTTAGCTTCCCTCATATGCAGTTGATCAATGTATTTCTCATGCAACGCTTTATTTTTTATTTGCTTTAGTACTGGAGGGCTATTAAAACTACCTCTGAGTCGATCACTGTGTCCTGAATGGTCGTTTCTGCGTGTTGACAAAGATCTCTCCCCTTTGGAAACTACTTCACCATTTTGAACAGATTGAGTAGATAGACCGAATGATGGTTCGAGAACAGAGAACAAATCAGCTCCGCCTTTTTGTTCAGTCTTGGACTGTTTATTCAGAAGATGTCTCACGTTTTTATAAGAACACTGTTTCCCTTTGCCACGCCTCGGCTTCTTACTTGTAGGATCTGAAGGAGTCAGCAATATGCTCGGTGAGAGTGAGAAGGATAACGAGCTTCTTCTTTTGGATACAGAACGCCGTTGAGGTTGAGACGGGGTCAAGATATCAGAATTGATTTTCTCGAAACATTCCTGTGCAGATTTCCCTGGCACCTGCAACGGAGTTCTAAACATTTTTGAAACATTGAAAAACCGACTATTATAAATAATGTCATGCGAAAGTTTGGAAGTGTCAACGAGAGTGCCATAAGGAGATATGCAAACAAAGCGACGAGATTGCACAAATATATAATGGAATAAATGGACTACACAATTATATGTGACATGAAGTGGGATGTTACCATTTTAGCAACTTTCTTCCAGAAATGAGGAGTTGGTTTTACTGAAAAATAAGCTCCTTGAAGTGCCAGTTCTTGCTCCCTTGTCCATCCTTGAACCATTGGTTGCTCTTCTGCAGCATTTAGGTCCTTCAATTCTAGCCCTGTTGTCCTTTCTAGTACAGATGGGTGCGCATCAATGGTAGGTGTAATCTTCCTTTTTGATCCAACTTGCTCCTTATCAACTTGATTACCGACTTCCTTCATATCCATAATCCTGATGGGCTCCGCCATAATGCCATATCCGGATCATTATCTTTGTGTGCATTTATGTTCTTCAATTCTAGCCCAGTTGTCCTTTCTAGTACAGATGGATGCGCATCAATGGTAGATGTAATCTTCCTTTTTGATCTGACCTGCTTCTTATCAACTTGATTACCAACTTCCTTCATACTTACACTCCTGATGGGCTCCGCCATAATGCCTGTAACGATATCCAGATCATTATCTTTGTGTGCAGTAGCACAGCTTGTGGAACGAGTTACTCTTCTTCCACTGTTATTTGAACAAATCTTTGGTGCGATCAACGCTTTACTTAGTTCTTCCACCATTGATACTGCAACCAAATCATCTGCTTCACTCCGTTCAGAAACCTTTTTCCGACATCTTCTGCTCCTACTTTTACTAGCAGCATCACTCTGAATACAACCATTGTTTCCCTGTCTGTCTATTTTAGACACAGAAATCTGACGTTTACCTCTATCACATTCTTTTGAGCGGTCTTCTTGCTTAAATTTCTCCCTGTCTAAACATTTCACAATGGAAAACCGAGGGGACCTTCGAAAGCAACAACCCTCACCAGCACCATTTTGTCTTGCTGGTCTTCTCTTTCCCGTAGCTGATTCAGTCACGCTTCTGGAGCTGACATGATTTTCCTTTACCTTTGATGCCTTGGATCTTCTTAGCTTCCGGGACTTGTCGATAGAACTCTTTTGACTTGAATCAAAGACTAGGTCTAGACTTGATTCAGAATTAGGGACCTTGGTATCTGATTGGGGTTGATTATGTAGGATAAATCTAGGAGATCTTCGGAGCCCATAGATGGAGGTAGGTTTTCCTTGGATGGGCACTGAATTTGATTCGCGCATTTCAGCGAACAGGTTGTGGGTGGGTTAGAGCACCTGCATCAGATATTAACAGATTCTCTATAAATAGAATCCACGACATTGTGTAACACACGACAATGCTCTTCTTTCCAAGTAAACCAAATCAAACATTTCTGAAAAGTTGCAAGCTAATGAAAACAATGCGAATTGCTAAAAATTAACCAAATTTCAGCTCTAACTACTCCATTTCTTAAACAGATGAAAAATTAACTCAATTTCAACAGGTAAAAGCTTCAATCTTCAGCCCAGCCTGCAAATGCTTATGAAATCGACAACGTACAAAAATGAGCGGCCATAATACAATGTACAAAGAATTTAACAAATACGGCATAGCTATCAAATTACCCGAGCTACACAAAACAGCTAAAGATACATAAGTACTACTGGTAAACCATTTTAGTGAACTGGTGATTCATAAATTATTATCAAACAGCACCAAAATATAAAAAACAAAAGGGTAACAAGATACCTTCGAAAGCCTAGCTCCTGCAGATTTTATCGAGGACGACAGGATTGAAGAAAAAATGAGAGCAAATGTCTGAAGAATGCGGAAAAGATAATTTAACCTCCCCTTCTTAAGTGGAAAAGATTCGGATCTTACAGGCGGGTAATGTAGAAAATGTGGAAAAAATTCGATATTAGTAATTTTTTATTTTTTTTATCAGCCCGAATCAAAAATACAAACCAATACTCGGGTGTTTTTTATTTTAATTTTATAATGGTTACAAAAGACAAAAATGAAGAAATAATTTGTCAAAAATGATACGTGGATTGAAAAGGTATAAAAGACATTTGAAAAGATGAAATTGTCTTTGTCACATTTAACGATTTTAATTCCACTATCAAGCAAATTCTTTAAAAAAAGTGGATATTAGTTATAAGGCCTATCGTTAGAGAATTAATGATCATTTATGACACTTCGAAATCTTATTTAGTTATAAGGACATTCTAATTTTAAGAATGATACTTATTTAGTTATAAGAACATTCTAATTTCAAGTGGATAAAGAAAAAGAAGGGAAAAAAAAAGGAAGGAAGGAAGAAAAAAAAAGAAAGAGGAAGCGCTGGATGTTTGTTTTTTTTATATTATTATTATTATTATTTAAATTCACCATATTTCTAAAGGTTATATATTTTGATCTAAAACTCGGATCGTCAAAATTCTAAAGGATACGGTTTGATGTCTGATGCAGTAACATTGATGTCTGATGCAGTAATATTGATGTCTGATGCAGGGACATTGATGACTGATGTAGGGACATTGATGTCCGATGCAGTGACTTTGATGAATGATGCATGGACATTAAGCTAAACAAGATCGTCAAATGATTCAAGATCGTGTTAAAGAATTGAGGGATTCCACAATGAATCCAATTATCAGGAGGGCACAAACAACGTGTGGCCATTACAAGAGTCATAGTGAGGAGTCTTTATAATTTCACCAAACTTGTACTTCTATCCATATTAAAAGCTCCACATTTGGAGAAATGCAAAACAAGAGCGAGCCGATCGATGCAGTTGTTAGGTTTTATGCGGTGGCATTGATGTCGATGCAGACATTGACGACTTACGCGTATTGATGTCGATGCGGGGACATTGATGACTTATGCGGTGACATTGATGTCCAAGCGGTGACATTGATGATTTGTATTTACAATTAGATAACTGATGCAATGATATTGATGTCACCGCATATACAACTTGATACACACATTTGATAACTTTGTAAAGTAACTTTATTTCTTTGTTATCTTTAAATATTTGATTGATCTTGGTTTAAATATTCGATAACTTTGTAAAATAACTGTATTTCTTTTGTTTTTTTTGGTTTAAAGGTAGATTTTTACAACCAAATGTATGAATAAATCGTTACAATAACACGTCACTGCATAAATCGTTACAATAACATGTCACTGTATAATTCGATACAATAAGACATCACTGCATAGATCGCTACAATAAGAAGTCACTGCATAAATCGCTACAATGAGACGTCATTGCATAAATCGTTACAATGAGATGTCACTGATCAAGGTTGTCAATGGATCGCGGCGGTCAATACATCATGGTAGTCAATGAATCACGGTGGTCAATGCATCGGGGTGGTTAATGGATCCCGGTGGTCAATGCACCGGGGTAAGTGGTCAATGTATGACGGTGATCAATACGCCACGTCGATTTTTATGAAAAAAAATTTTGATTTATGAAATTTATTCGGAAAAATATCAAATTTGATTTTAGAATAAAGAAGACGAAAAAAATGAATTTTAGATCAAAAAAAATGAATTTATGATGATCCGAGTTTTAGATCAAAATATATGACGTTTAGAAATATGGTGAATTAAAAATACAAAAAAAAAAAAACAAAAATAACTTAACCACCACCCACACGTGACTCAGCATTTTTTTTTTCCTTTGAGCGCTTTTTTTTTTTTTTTCCTTCCTTCCTTTTTTTTTCCTTCTTCCTCTTTATCCACTTGAAATTAAAATGTCCTTATAACTAAATAAGTTTCCTTCTTAAAATTAGAATGTCCTTATAACTAAATAAGATTTCGGAGTGTCCTATTACCCATAATAAGTTGAAAATCAGTCATTTTAAATAATTGACCCTAAAAATAATTCAATAAAACATTTTAATAACAAACGAATCCACTACAACAAAAGCAAAAAACAAAAAACGTAATAATGACATAATCGTTCCAGTATAATGATAATTTGTTTTTTTTTTGTCATTATATTCAATCAACTGATCTAAATTAATACATAAATTTTATCCTTTTTAACATTTGCTCATTTTCTTAAGTGCTTTTATTATTAGGCAAAGTCCCTGGTAGAAAGGCCAATGAGGCATTGGTCCATTGATATTGTGGCCTTTAACACGAAGTATTCGGGTTTGAGTCTCAGTAGGACAAAAGTTATGCGTGTGTATATTTTGCTTTCGAAAATTAAAATCTGTGTTAGATTCACGAATAATATGAGATAGTCGAGAAAAGCCTCAAGCCAACAATATAAAGGCCCTATCTCATTAATCAGTGAGCGTCATTGTCTTGTTTTTTTATAGATGAAAAATAAACATAGATAAAAGCAAGTACAAGCGTTCGACATCATCAATTATGGTTCCTACCAGGGGCAAGTCCTCTACATGGTCTCTTAAGCATCGATGGGATAGTGGAGAATAGTCTCGATCCACCAAGCCAACAAGATTAAGGCCCTATCTCATTAATCAGTAAGCAAACACATTGTGTTGCTTTTTGATAAATGAAAAAGAAACATGGATGAAAGCAGATACAAGCTTTCGACAATCATCAATTATGGATCCTACCAGGGACAGGTCCTCTACATGGTCTCTCAAGCGTTGATGAATGAAAAGAGTCTCCTCAGAGATCACTTTGAAATAACCCTAGGTAAGAGCGAATGTTAAGACATGGTAAACTACGAGAGCCTCACCAGTAAGGACTTCATACCCTCCTTCTAATTTTTTTGAGAAACTCTGAATTATTTGTCCTCTATTGCCATGTAAGATGCCTCATACTACTGTCGATGAATCTTCAAAAGTTGCATCCTCGTTAAATTTATGAGTTCCCATAGCGGGTGGCTCTTATTTGTCACCAAAATAAGGTATTGTAGAGGTCTCCATATTTTGTGAAAATATAGCACAATACTCATATGCTTCCGCTATAGATTGTGAGAGGATTTTCTGCACACACCTCATTTACTTCGAACAACTAGTCGTTCCTTGCCTTCCATATTCTCCAGAGCAAGCAAAGCAATTGGATTATCTAAGTTATATGTATTCTTCTCGTTAAAAAAATACTCCTGTATATGTAAATTGGTGAATGCTATTATTTTATAAGGGCATGAACTTTTTTTGTCTTATAAACTTTTTAATCCGTTTCAACCTATGTTGCACCGACACTCCAATGTGGGTAACGTGCGCCGTATCCGACACGTTTCCGACACGACACGCGTCCGACACGCGCCGACACGGTGTCGGACACGTGTCGGTTGATTTAAAATAATGTTAAATTAAATTTTAAAACCGACACGCGCGGGGACACGTCCCCGACACGCCGGGGACACGTCAAGGACACGGAGCGACACGGAGGGACACGTCCCCGACACGGGGGGACACGTTCCCGACACGGCTATTTATATTTTTTTATATTTTTTTTTGCATTTTTTGTATTTTTTTGTATTTTTTATATATTTTTTTGTATATATATATATATATATATATATATATATATATATATATAATTATATATATATTTTTGAAAGTTGCCGTGTCGCCGTGTCCGTGTCGTGTCGTGTCCTATATTTTTGAAAGTTGCCGTGTCGCCGCGTCCGCGTGTCGTGTCGTGCGCGCGTCCGTGTCGGTGTCGGTGCAACATTGGTTTCAACATATATGTCGTTCTATAGGTTTTACATAGATAATAATAGTACATGTCATTATACTTTCTGGTAAGAAGAATGAATTGAATTTAACTAAGTGAAAGACGATTACGCTTTCCCATGATAATTAGGGAGTGCATAAAGTATACCGGAAAGGGCTATCCCTTGAAGCATTTACAATTCATACAAGAATACAAGGTATATCGGTAAAATGAGATCTGAATTATAGCAAGGACTATCCCCTGAAGCATTTGCAACTCATACAAGAATACAAGTTTTATCGGTAATATGAGATCTAAATAATTTAGTTTCATCAAAATTCATGTGTAGTAGAATCAATGAAGTACAAAATTTATATGTTGTAAAATCAATCAAGCACAAAATCTTTAAATCATGTAGTCAATGTTTAAATTATACACAGTAAAGATGCTGATGAATTTCATCATTAATAAAGATTACATGAAAACTGGAAAAGTGAATGATTTTTAAGTTTCTAATACAAAGAACAAAGAACTTGTTAAATAAATTGATTCAGGTGCACACAAAAATCATATTTGATTGTGTGACATGTCATATATCTATAAGTTACCAGGTGATATAACATTCTTGTTTGTAAGGTAAATATTTCATTCGACCGGAATGATATCATCACATCACCGGAATGTAATATATTTAAAACCAAAACAATGTCATTTTTAAATGACGTTGTTTTGACGTGAAGTAATGGAAATAGGCACCCATCTTTTTACTGTTGTCAATTATCTATTCAATGTTAGATTCGACTCTATGTTAGAACATTTCTGTGAATGCTATTTTGATCTAAGTGGTCTTCTTCTGTGTCCCGTGCTAGGAAGCATTAGTCCTCTTTTCATTCCAAATTCAAGAATACAACCGATACGATTGATTGGTCTGTGCGTCGATCTCTTATTACTTTTTTGTATTCTCCTGTTCTTCGGATACAATTCGACCCTTCTACAGCCAAATCTCAATTTGTGGAAAGCCTTCGGTGGCTTCCTTATGAAAACATAAATTATTATTTGGGTATAGATGGTATCTCTTTATTCTTCGTGATATTGACCACATTTCTGATCCCTATTTGCATTTTAGTGGGTTGGTCTGGTATGAGAAGTTATGGGAAAGAGTATATTACAGCACCTCTAATTCGTGAATTTCTAAGGTCCCTACCTAACTACATGGTAATTGCTAGAGCACGGGAGAATGAAGAGTAATGATTTCAGCAAGAGCAGCCAGACGGACTACTATAGTGAGTCTAGTGACTACTTAGAGTAGACTTAAGTCAAAAGGTATGATATAGCGAGCCTTTCCGAGCGAGCCTCGGGATCTCCCCCGTAAACCCCCATGATGTGGTAAAGGGAGGATATTAGGGGAAGCAGTGAGTGGAGATTCCCCTGCAGAGAGCCAGATGAGGGGAGACCTTCACGTCCGGTTCGGAGGGCGGGACCCTTCACACATCGAAAAACTCACTATAGAGGATATATTCCCCATCGACGAATGTAGTTTGATGGGTTCCGAGGACATGTAAAGCCCCTTGGTCCAAAATAAGTCACTGGCCCCGAGTATGAAAGGCCTGTTGGACCACTCGACCCGAACACAAAGAGAAATTGGCAGAGGAGCAAAGTACCATTATTACATTTTAGAAAATTCAAAATTGTGTCATTTAGTTTTCAAAAATAAAAATAAAAAAATTGTGTCATTTATTCAGTTTATGAATATTTTACTCATTACAAAAACTTTTTCACTAATACCCGTTGTATAATAATTTTCCTCATCTTCCAATGCACATAAATTTGGAGAATACTTCATTTTGTCTAAATGAAAGATACATAAAATGATTTAAAACACAAATTAAAAAAAAAAAAAAAAACCAACAAACCAGAAAGTTGATGGTAAATTATTTATATTTTATGTAAAAAAAATTCATAAACTTTTTATTCAGTATTCTCTCCACACCACCACCCCCCCCCCCCCCCCCCCCAGCAGTCCCACCCAGTAATCTTTTTTTGACGGGGAAAGAATTATTGTTAAAAAAGGAAATCAGCCGAAACGGCTAGGCAAACACGTGCGGGTGGAGAAGATCCCCAGCACTTGCAACCAACAACAGATATTGACGGAATCGATAGCCTTGCCCAACAAGCTAATGCCGAATAGTTAGGGCATCATTATTATGTTTATTTACGATTATATCCCTTGTGTAATACACCTATATAAACAACTCATTGTACTCTTATTTGATCAACGAAATCAAACATATTTCAGTTTAACATGGTAACAGAGCTATTTTACTCTTCTCTCACGAATTCCCTCTCCTTTCCCTTTCTAGCCGTACTATTCAACAACAAAAAAAACCCTAACCCTACCCTCTTCTTCTTCGAAGCTCTTCCCATGGCCGAAGAATTTGCAACCTCAGCTGCTACTACTGCTGATTCCACGATCACAACAACTTATCCATCCTTTTATCATTCATCTACCTTCCATCTCACAAAGCTTACTCTCCAGAATTTCCCATTATGGCGAGCTCATATTCAGCCTTATTTACGTGGCCAAGGTGTCCTCGGGTATGTTGGCGGTTCTCTTCCCGCTCCTCCGGCAATGATCACCGCAGATGGCATCACCAAAACAAATCCGGCATATATGCATTGGTTTAAGCAGGATAGTTTAATCCTGAGTACTATTACATCTTCCCTCTCCGATGATGTTCTTGCACAGGTTTATACGGCCTCCACGTCTGCTAAAATTTGGAAGGCTCTTAATACGTCATTTGCCTCTCAATCTCGGGCTTATCTCGTCCACCTTCGTACAAAACTTGCCTCCACAAAGAAAGGCAATCTCTCGGTCACCGATTACTTCATCACAATCAAACGGATCACTGATGAACCGAGTCTCGCCGGTCATCCTCTCGCTACCGAGGATATTGTTGCTTATGTTCTTGCCGGATTTGACTCCAATTACTTTTCACCTTGCTTTCTACGAAGTCGGAAATCACCCTGGACGAGGTCTTTTCTCTTCTTTTGACCATTGAAGCTCGTATACAGCATAATCGGCCACCTCCGCTCCCTACTGGTCTTCCTGCTACGCCAGCGTCGGTCCCTTCAGCAAATTATGCCGCCTCTAATGCCTAGCAAAATCGTAATCGAGGTCGAGGCAATTCAGGTTTGCAGTATAACCGAGGCCGGGGGCGTGGTCCTCCAAATCAATGTGGTTCTCCTCAAAATCAGGGTCATGACCGTGGCCAAGCTTCTGGGCCTTCTGTTCAATGTCAATTGTGTGAAAATTTTGGCCACACGGTGCATGATTGTTGGTACAGGTTCGATTCGACATTCACCTCTCTATATATCTATCATCATGGCTCTAATTTTGTCTTTGTCTTGATTTATGTTGATGAAATTTTGCTTACAGGTACTTCCGGTGATCTAGTACAGCAGACTATCGATTACTTATCCTATCATTTTCCGGTTAAGGACCTTGGACCCTTATCTTACTTTCTTGGTGTTGAGGCTCTCTCTACTCCAGATGGGCTTCTTCTGAGCCAACGCAAGTATATTGACACATTATTACAGCGTGCTGGCATGACAACGGCCAAGCCGTGTGTCACACCAATGGCCTCTAATCTTCGCCTCAGCCGTCTTGATGGTCAACCGTTCTCTGATGCATCTCTTTACCGTAGCATTGTCGGTGGCCTCCAGTATCTTGGCTTCACTCGCCCCGACATTGCTTTCGATGTCCACAAAGTTAGCAAATTTATGCATGCTCCTTGCGATACGCATTGGGCCGCCGTCAAACGTATTTTACGGTATCTCAAGCATTCGATTTCGGATGGTCTCCTTTTGACACGATCTCATACCCCTTCCTTACAGGCCTTTACCGATGCCGATTGGGCTTTCGATCCCGACGACCGTCGCTCTATTGGTGCTTACTGTATATCCCTTGGCTCCAATTTGATTAGTTGGCGCTATAAACAACAAACCATTGTCATCAAGAGTAGTACTGAAGCAGAATATAAAGCTCTTTCTCATGCTGCTGCCGAACTTCAATGGGTTACGTTCTTGCTTCGTGATATGTCCGTTCATCTTCCTCAACCTCCTACATTGTGGTGTGACAATATTGGCGCCACTTACCTCACCACCAATCCGGTTTCAATGCTCGTACAAAGTACATAAAGATTGATTTCCACCATGTTCATGAATTGGTTGCCCTCAACAAATTGCGTGTTGCCTTCATCTCCTCTAAAGATCAATTGGCCGATATTCTCATTAAACTGCTTGATCATGTCCGATTCACTGATTTGAAGCACAATCTCCATGTTAATTCCATTCTCATGGGATTGCGGGGGCGTATTGACGGAATTGATAGCCTTGCCCAACAAGCTATTGCCGAATAGTTAGGGCATCATTATTATGTTTATTTACGATTATATCCCTTTTGTAATACACCTATATAAACAACCCATTGTACTCTTATTTGATCAACGAAATCAAACATATTTCAGTTTAACAACAGACAATCCTTCTTTCGCTAACAAGTGGGCAGGGGCATTCCCCTCCCTCTTAGTCCATGAATTTGAAATGTGAGAATAACAAGGCACAAGGTGAAGACAATCAGCTATGATATTCCCGAGAGTGGATCTATCCTCAACTTCTTTGGAAAGTCGATGGTGGATTAGGAGTGAGTCGCCCTAAAAAATAATGTCGAAAAATCCCCACTGAATAGCCTTGGTCATAGCATGATGGATGGCTAGAGCCTCTCCGTAAGAAGAATCTGACACAGTCCCAAGTTCCGAGAGAAGAATTGAGCTATTTTTCCTTCACTGTTTCTAACGAGGCCTCCTATTGCGAGGTGGTCATCCTAATGGCCACCACAGTAATCTTAATTAAACCTTTCTAAAAGGTAATTAAACCTTTTGACGTTTTAATGAATTATCTTCCATAAATCATTATTGTCTTCTACTTTTTGTATCTTTGGATAAATGTTCTGTCCACTATCATCTTATCTTATGTTAGGGCCATTTAAATTGATCTATTTTGATCAAATTAAACTTTTTCTTAGCCATGTCATTTTGACTAAATTTAACATGATTTTTATACGAAAAATGGAAGGGGGTTTTAGGCAGTGTGAAGAATTTATGAAAACTAACATGGAAAAATGAAAGAAAAACTGGAAATATGAAGAAGATGAATCGAGAACACAAACAGTGACACTGTTTCATTGAATTGAGAATTATTCAGAAACTTTACATACTTTCTTATTGTAAACTCTTTCAAATACTGATCCTATTGAGCTCCTAAATATTTATAGAGTCATTCTAGCTTGTAACCGCTCCTCTAACTGCTTTTAACTTAAATAACAGAAAGGTAACCGACTTCTTCAGAAAGTGTTCGACCAAAATCCCCAAAGAACCCTTGAACTTGTTTTGACACTTGAGCTACTTGTGTTAACTCCAATACCCCCTCTCAAGCTGAAACTGAGTTGAAGTTTGCCCTTGAACTTGTTTTGACACTTGAGCTACTTGTGTTAACTGGTGTGAATATGGAATAGGCACCATGATTGGCCTTTTCTAAGTGTCCAATCTCACCGGCAGTGTACCGGGTCAATAGTAGCCTAGAATTGGTGAGTCAAGGTCGTATCCCACAGGGAATCTGGTCGAGTACCAAAGTCGGTCTCGTCTCTAGTTTAGGTCAACACAAATTCGAACATGGTGATTTGTCAGATCACCGGTTCTAACAACTAAATATACAAAACAAAATAAAGATCTAAAACTATATAAAAGTGATAGCCGAGCTATGATCCAATCTACTACTCACAAACCCTAGCTAAGTCCCGAGGTATTCTTGATTCACCTAAACGTTCTCGATGTCACAAAGGGTGTCGTTTCCTGGCTCTGAGAATAGACATTATTTCAATAATCTACCCTCCTATGTCGTTCAACGATCCGCCGACCGGATTTAACCGACCTCACACGGTCTACGATTCATGAAACGCTCGACAAGTCGATACAAAACCTCACATCGAAACCGAGTCCGAACAACTCGCCGGTTTTACACAGTGATCCTAGAACCCCGGTTCCCGTATCCTCTCGCAAAATACATATGTAAAGACGATACGTGTGATACGTTTATTAAGTGATCAATTCAACAAACGTGATAAGAATAAGTTCTAGAACTATGGTAACATCGAGAATCAACAATCAAACATCAAGAACACCACATGAACAGGCTAAGGTTCGATTTCAAAGACTATCACATAACTCGACTATCGGCTATTAGCTACTCATTATATTAACAAAAACAACAAGAAATCAACAATAAACATAACGAAAATAAAGATTGAAAGCAAGAACAAGAAATGAAAAAGAAATACCAAATATATTATGCCGTAGAAAATCGGTTCACCGAACGAAATCCCGTCAATAACGCGTCAAGCTATCTCCGAGAATCAACGGATTACAACAATCTACAACTAATCTAAGCTAATATACCTATAAACTAATCTAATCTAAGGAAAGATGAAGAAAAAGCTGTAAAAACGAGTTGGGGAAGAGGAAGTGTGGATCTAGATCCGGAAATATTAAAACACCGAAAAATATATTCTCGGTCACTCACTAGGGTGACCGAGAATGTATTAAAACACCGAAAAATAATGAGATTTCCGGACTTTTCGTCCTATGTCTCGAAATGGTAACCAAGGTGTAAAATATATCAAAATACAATCAAATGTCTCCGGAAACATATAAAACGAGGTATAAACGGGGTATAATTACATAGTAAATGATAGCCAATTTGACTCTCATCACACCAATCCTTTGTAATAAATAGTTGAAAACAGGATAATCCAGTAGTTTGACTTAAAGGAAATGGATTCCTTTTCTATTTAGCTAAATGACAAATATGACAATTTGCAGTATCACAAACATAACTATTACTAACACATTTCAAATCCATCAATCTTTTATTTGACAGATGACCTAGCCTATAAGGCCACAACTGGTCATCTGTGATAACAGACTGATCAGAAATACTACTAACAACATTGGATTGTGCTAATGACTTGTGCAGAAGTTCCAACACATATAATCCATTTGTTTTCTTAGCTGATCCAATCTGAATCCCAAGTTTCTTGTCCTATATAAGACAAGAATCAAGATCAAATATGATAGCCAAATCAGGGTTAACAGTTAACTTGGCCAATGAAACAAGATTAACATTGAAATCTGGAATACAAAGTACATCTGTAAGTGCTCAGAAACCCAAATTGTGCCTATATGTGTAACTTTGGCAGTGCTTCCATTAGGTAAACCAACTAGCATGTTACTAACTGGTTTGGAAGTGTGTAGATAGAGGTTAATACTGATTATATGATCAGTGGCACCAGAATCTACAACCCATGTCAAATATGAACCAGTTTTAGACAAACCTGATATGTCACCAGTGGGCACAAAGTTTGCAGACAATACAGTAGATTGATTGGCTAAATGCTCATGAGTATCTACCCTCTGGACATCCAATAGTCTAAGCAATTGTTGATACTGGGACTTATTTAAAGTGAAACTCTCAGAATCCTCAGTATTAACACCAGAATTTTCAGTAGAGACCTGTCCTTGAGTTTCTGTTACAGTTTCTGCCATATTAACTCGGCTTTTAGGTTTCCAACCCGGTGGAAAACCATATTTCTTATAGCACTTATCTACAGTATGTCCTGTATAACCACATAAGGTGCATTGTACCTTTTTGCCAGATTGGCTACTAGCAACATTCTTCTTGAAATTCCCAGGATTACTGTTACCACTCCTGTTAAAAGTCTGAGAACTCCCGGTAAAGGTTTGATGATTCCCTACATTATTAGGCATAACATTGGATGTGTTGTTATTAAAAGATCTGTTATAAAAAGCTGCAGCATTAGGAAATCTATACTCGGATTCTTTCTAATCTTCCAGTTTCAAGGCCATTGCAAACACAGAATGCAAATCTGGGACTGGAACCATCAACTGAGATTATGTCAAAACTTGGGAAAATTCTGAATTCAATCCTCTCAAGAATTTGACTACTTTATCAGTTTCAAAATAGCCATTAAAAGTGCTAATCACATCACAAGTACATCTAGGATTGCAAGAACAAACAAGATCTAGCCTCATAATAGAAATTTCATCCCAAAGAGTCTTCAACTTTGTAAAATAAGTCGTAACATCCAAATCCCCTTGTTTCAAACCATTAACTTGTTCTTGTAAATCCCCCAACCGAAACACATCAAGTCTAGAAAACCTAGACTGCAAATCTAACCAAATTTCCCTTGCAGATTCTTTATACATGACAAATTGTGCAATATTGGGCATTATGGAATTAAGAATCCAAGTTTTTACGAAAGTATTGCACTGAAGCCAAACCTGGAATTCAGGAGAGTTCATATCTGGTTTAACGATGGAGCCATCAATAAAACCAATCTTGTTCTCGTGATTAAAGCCATTTTCATTGAATAACTCCACGGATGGTAGTTCTTGTTTGTAAGCAACGGTTGAACCAATACTAACGTTGGATTCTCACTTGGATGGAGATAATGCGGATTACCAGGCAAAATTCCTTGATTCTGAGTAGCATCCATTGTTGCAGACGAACTAAACTCAGAAGAAAATAACAGAAATCTCAGGAATGAAGCAGAACAGCAAAATGATTCCCAAAGAAATCCAAGAACACCTAGTAAACACCTTTTGTATAACCGTAAGAGGATTACGCACGAAAGCGGAATGTCAATCTCTCTGATACCATGAAGAATTTATGAAAACTAACATGGAAAAATGAAAGAAAAACTGGAAATATGAAGAAGATGAATCAAGAACACAAACAGTGACACTGTTTCATTGAATTGAGAATTATTCAGAAACTTTACATACTTTCTTATTGTAAACTCTTTCAAATACTGATCCTATTGAGCTCCTAAATATTTATAGAGTCATTCTAGCTTGTAACCGCTCCTCTAACTGCTTTTAACTTAAATAACAGAAAGGTAACCGGCTTCTTCAGAAAATGTTCAACCAAAATCCCGAAAGAACCCTTGAACTTGTTTTGACACTTGAGCTACTTGTGTTAACTCCAATACAGTGGATGTAAATTCTGGTTGTGATATGGTTTGAAGCACTTAAACAATGGAAAACTGAAAATTAGGTCCTATCAAAACATTATACTTTTAAAAAATTTCAAACGTTTTCTCTCATTATGAAATATAGACTCTGTTATGTCCCAAAAAGGACCCCAAAAAAATATATATACTTTGTTGATGCATCCACGATATATCACCAAAATCTCGTGGATAAGTATCTATGGATTTCATGAATATATTTACTGATATATCCACGAAATTTATCACAAGGTCCAAGGCATGAAGTAAGTCTGAAAATTGGTCCAAGTGATTGAGTCTAATAAGTTATGCATCACGATGTATGAGTTCCAAATTTACTCGATCTCAAAAGCAAGAATCGGGGATATTTATCACGAAGTCTATATCTCACAATTTGAGAAAAATTTGGACATTTTGATAGCGTGCGGCAGACCTGATTTATGACTTTACCACTGTAATATAATGAGTGACACAACAAAAATAACAAATTATACCAGAGTATCACGGAGGTATCGCAAACATAACAAATGATAAAATTAAATAAAAAAACATATATAGAAAATCACAGCAAATAATTTAGGCATTATAACAAAGTTTATCAAAGTGTAGGAAAGCATTACAATGTATGTATTTTGTTATGAGATTTCATTGAGCCACTATCCTTTCTGATTTCCCTAAATAATCAGTGAATGAGATATTTTAAAGATGAAATTGAAGCTTTATTTTATTTTTATTTATTGATCAAGAAATTGAAACTTTAAGTTTTCACCTTTCATTTTTCCCAAAAAAGGAAGAAAGAATAGTATATCCCACTTCATATTGTCCCCAGTATAAGAGACTAACTTAAAGTAGAATTTGAGAGGTCAGTCAGTCATGGGCCATGGCATGGCCCCTTATATGACATTCCTACTGCTGCTTATTGCCTTCTTCTCCGTACGTTTACGATTTATTTATGGCTTTATTTATCAACTTAATTTCCACCCCCCCCCCCCCCCCCCCCAAAAATATGATGTAGTATTAAAATCTTAAAAGTAACCGTTTAGATAAGTGGAGATTTTTGCATGGTGATTTGGTGAGTACCTTTAGAGTGAAGTGACTGACAGAGCAATCAAAACTACATAATTTATATCGTTTCGCAACGCACTTTCGTGGCTCAAATGTTTCTTTCATTAAGGAACAATGAAATTAGGTCAAGTTTAATCGGGAGCATGTAGGCCGTAAAGTGCAAAGGCAGAAAGGCTAGTACAAAGTACAAAGTGTGTGTTCCAGTGCGCTGGAGGGGAAATACTTGTGGGGAGTGTATTTTAAGATGAAGTGACGGGTAAAACGATCAAAACCACACAGTTTAAATCCAGAATGAAAGTGTGTGGTTAATAATGCTCCACACAGGTGGAGACACCATACAAGTATTTCTCGCGCCGGAGGGTCCATCACCAATATCTATCTATTTCATTTAAAATCTTAGTGGGGGCCAACCTAAATGAGTTCACCGTCTCTCGTCCTTAGAGTTTCGTGTATTATGTAAATGGAGAGTCCGGAATTGATTTGCCGAGTGTAACATCTAATTGAACCTCAAAACCTCTCGGACATTTTACATAGCCCTTGGTTCGACCCAAAACATGCACATACATATCAAATTCACAACATATTTATGCATATGTTCTTGTCAGTAAAGTGACTTAAACTCTACATTTGGTGGAACCAATCTGAAGACTCAGCTGTGTGATGGACAACTGAGAAGTGTATTCAATTCTGTGCATCAGTAGGGTGGAGTCTACTGAAGCTTCTGTCAGCAGAGTGAAGTCTGCTGAGTACTGGAATACAGCAATGTCCCACGTCTGCTATATCTGTTATGTGACAACTATACAGTGTCATTAAAAGGAGGACACGTGTAGGGGTATTTATGGCGTATCAGACAAAGATTCTTTGCGGCTAGGGTTTAGGGATTTGTGCCTATAAATACAGTTGTTGTTGCATTGTTTGTGTGTGTGAAATCTGTAACTCAGTGCATAATAATAAAGATCTCTTTTCTGCCCGTGGTTTTTTTATCTCTCTCACTTTGAGAGGGGTTTTCCACGTTAAATCTGTGTTCTTCTTGTTTTCTATTATCTCCTTTGATTATTTGCGTTTGATTGCATCTGTTTCTATTTCTTGCATCTGAAGTTATCTCTATCCGTCATAACAAGTGGTATCGGAGCAAGGTTCTCGAGAAAACAATCTGTACGATCAACTTCATCTTCACCAAGACCTTCAGCAATGTGCTAGGATCTGTGATAAAGTTGTGATCTTTAGCAAGAAAAATGTCAGCAATAAACGTGAAAATCGATAAATTTACAGGAAGGAACAGTTTTGGTCTGTGGCAAATCAAGATGTGTGCACTGTTAAAACAACAGGGTTTGTGGAGTCATTTATCTGACAAACCAAATACATGTGCGGCAGATTATGCCAGTCTAGAAGAGAAAGCACATTCAACCATCATGTTGTGCTTATCTGATGATGTTATCATTGAGGTTGCTGAGGAAGACACCGCATCCAAGTTGTGGAAGAAGCTTGAAAGCCTGTATATGACCAAGTCACTGACCAACAAGTTGTTGTTGAAACAGAGGTTGTTCAGTTTGAAGATGCATGAAGGGAGTCCACTGAGGGAACATCTGGACCAGTTGAACACAATATTACTTGATTTAAAGAATATTGATGTTAAAATTGAAGATGATGATGCAGCCCTAATCCTGTTGGTGTCATTACCGACATCATATGAAAACTTTGTGCAGTCTTTCATTGTTGGAAAAGATACAGTAGCTTTGGAGGATGTGAGGTCTGCCTTACATGCCATGGAGCTTAGACACAAGGCTGCTGGGCTAGTAGCTAGCAGCAATAGTGGAAAAGGAAATGGACAGAAGAAGAAAAAGAAGTCATGGTCCAAAGGTCCTAAGTCTACTGATGTCTGTAATTATTGTAAGGAGCAGGGACATTGGAAGTCCAATTGTCCAAGGAAGAAGAAACAGTTGGAAGGCAATTCTGACACAGTAGCCTTGGCTACTAAGCAATCTGATGAGGATCTGGTTCTAGTTGCAGGGGACTCTACACACCATAATGATGTGTGGATACTTGATTCTGGAGCATCCTACCATATCTGTCCAAACAGGGAGTGGTTTTCTACTTATGAGCAGATGGATGGTGGTCAAATATATATGGCCAACAGTAAGGTTTGCAAGTTGTAGGAATTGGCTTCAGTAAAGTTAAGGACAGAGGATGGTAAATTATGTACACCGAAAGATGTAAGACATGTTCCACAGATGACCAAGAATTTGGTATCTCCGCCCATCTCTTTGGACGACCAGAGGGGTTCAATTTCAAGGGTAAAGGTGGACAGCCGAATGTCTTCAAAGATTCAATTGTAGTCCTCAAAGGCATCAAGAGGGGAACCTTGTATATATTACAAGGATCTACTGTATCTGGCACTGCTGTTGTTGCATCCTCGGCGGCTTCACCGATCTCGACGGACTCACTTTGTGGCACATGAGACTAGGGTTTTCTTGGGGGATATAAGGTCAAGAATCTGGACTTTTGTGAACACTGTGTTTGGGAAATTGCACAGAAGTAAGTTCTCAGCAGGGTTGCACAACACAAAGGCATCACTTGATTATATCCATTCAGACTGCTGGGGTCCATCAAAAGTTGAGTCATTGGGTGGTCACAGATATTTTGTGTCATTCATAGATGACTATTCAAGGATGACTTGGGTGGTGATGATGAAGAACAAAAGTGATGCATTCAAGAACTTCAAGCGAGTGGAAGGCCCTAGTGGAGAATCGCTTAGGCAAGAAAATCAAGAAGCTTCGTACGGATAATGGTCCGGAATTCTGTGGACGGATTTTGATTCATTTTGTGCGGTGAGGGTATTGCCGTACATCATACGTAAGGAATACACCTCGGCGAGAATGGTGTAGCCGAAAGGATGAATCAAACTCTACCGGAGAGGGCAAGATGTATGCTTTCTCAAGTCGGTTTATCAAGGAGATTTTGGGCGTAGGTCGTGTAAAAACACTTTGCTACTTAATCAACCTGAGCCCTCACACGGGGATCAATCTCAAGACACCATTTGAGATGTGGTCGTGCAAGCTCGCTGACTACGCAGTTCTAAGGGTTTTTGGAAGTACAGCTTACTATCATGTTAGTGAAGGGAAGTTGGAGCCAAGAGCCAAGAAGGTAGTGTTTGTGAGGTATGGTGATGGAGTGAAGTGATATAGAATTTGGTCATCAGCAGAGTCCAGAGTAATCCTTAGCAGGGATGTTCTGTTTGATGAAAATTCTATGTTAAACTCATCAGTGGGGAGGTCTACTGAATCTGAAACCAGTGTTGAATCTGATAGTGTTGAGAAACAGGTGGAGCTTCAGGTGGAGTCTACTGATATGCAACAATCAGTGGATCCAAATCAACACTATACTGATCTGGATAATGAACCAAGAATCGATCCAAGCCAGCCTTACGAGACCTCAGTAGGGCGTCATACAAACATTAATCAGCAAAGTCTAGCTGCCAGCTAGAAGATCTAATGTTGGGATACCTCCAAGGAGATATGGGTATGATGATTTGGCTGGATATGCACTCCAAGTTGCTGAAGAAGTAGAGGTTTTTGAACCTACTTCTTACATGGAAGCAGTGACATGTACAGAAGCATCTCATTGGCACACTGCTATGGGAGATGAAATGGAGTCATTAGTGAAGAATCAGACTTGGGAATTGGTCAAACAGCCTACTGACAAGGAAGTTGTGACTTGTAAATGGATTTTCAAGAAAAAGGAAGGAATAACTAAGACGAAGGGTCAAGTATAAGGCACGTTTGGTTGCAAGAGGATTCAAATAAAAGGAAGGGGTTGACTTTGATGAAATATTTTCACCGGTGGTCAGACACACTTCAATCAGGGTGTTACTAGCAATGGTGGCACAGCAGGATCTGGAACTTGAGCAATTAGATGTGAAGACTGCTTTTCTACATGGTGAGGTGGATAAGGAGATATACATGACACATCCTGAGGGTTTTCAAGTTCCTGGCAAGGAAAATTATGTTTGCAAGTTGAAAAAATCATTGTATGGTTTGAAGCAAGCTCCAAGGCAGTGGTATAAAAGGTTTGACAGTTTTATGCTTCAACAGGGTTACAACAAAAGTCCTTATGACTGTTGTGTATACCACAGTCTGCTGAAAGATGGATCACATATCTATCTTGTTCTGTATGTGGATGACATGTTGATTGCCGCCGCAAGCAAGAAGTCGATGTTCAAAATCGAAGAACCTTCTTAGTGCTTTGAATTTGAAATGAAGAATTTGGGTGCAGCCATGAAAATCTTGGGGATGGAGATCTGGAGAGATAGAAGTCAGAAGAAATTGTTCTTGTCTCAGTAGGGTTATGTGCAGAAGATACTGACCAAGTTTGGGATGTCTGTCGCAAAACCAATAGATACTCCTATGGCATCAAATGTTCATTTGTCCGTTTATGCTTCACGATCGAACCAAGAGAAGGAGTATATGTCAAAAGTTCCCTATGCTAGTGCAGTTGGCAGTCTGATGTATGCCATGGTATGTACTAGGCCTGATCTGGCTCAGGCAGTCAGTGTTGTCAGCAGGTTTATGGCTCAACCTGGAAAGGAACACCGGAAAGCTGTTAAAAGGATATTCAAGTACCTGAGAGGTACAACTGATGTTGGTCTCATTTATGAATGTGATACCAGTCTGGTCATAGCCTACTGTGATGCTGATTATGCAGGTGATGTTGACAGTAGAAAATCAATGATTGGTTATGTGTTTACATTGGGAAATGCAATGGTCACCGGAAAGCTACTCTTCAAAGCTACGTAGCCTTATCAACTACCGCGAGAATACATGGCTCTTACCGAAGCGGCTAAGGAGGTATCCGGTTGAAAGGGCTAGTCGGTGATTTGGGGTTGCATCGGGATCGGGGCCGAGCTATATTGTGACGTACCTAAGTGCAATATGTTTAGCCAAAGATCAGGTTCATCATGAGAGAACCAAGCATATTGATGTCAGGTATCATTTTCTGAGAAATGAGAAGAGGGTTGTGGTGAAGAAGATTGGCACAAAGGAGAATCCTGCTGATATGTTCACTAAACCAGTTCAACAGAGTAAGTTTCAGCTTTGCCTGGACTTACTGAATATTCGAGCTTATAATGCTTTCGGAAACTCTACTGAGGGCAGATCAGTGGAGCGGATGCTGTGGAGATAGTCTGGTACAAGTACATCTGGCATTGACGAATGCATCTGGTACAAGTACATTTGTTTATGCAATCTGTTTGACTTTGGTGAGAGTTGAAGTCAAGGTGGAGATTTGTCAGTAAAGTGACTTAAACTCTACATTTGGTGGAACCAATCTGAAGACTCAGCTGTGTGATGGACAGCTGAGAAGTGTATTCAATTCTGTGCATCAGTAGGGTGGAGTCTCCATCGAAGCTTCGTCGGCCAGAGTGAAGTCTGCTGAGTACTGGAATACAGCAGGGTCCTACGTCTGCCATATCTGTTATGTGACAGCTATACAATGTCATTAAAAGAAGGACACGTGTAGGGGTATTTATGGCGTATCAGACAAAGATTCCTTGCGGCTAGGGTTTAGGGATTTGTGCCTATAAATACAGTTGTTGTTGCATTGTCTGTGTGTGTGAAATGTGTAACTCAGTGCATAATAATAAAGATCTCTTTTGTGCCCGTGGTTTTTTTATCTCTCTCACTTTGAGAGGAGTTTTCCACGTTAAATCTGTGTTCTTCTTGTTTTCTGTTATCTCCTCTGATTATTTGCGTTTGATTGCATCTGTTTCTATTTCTTGCATCTGAAGTTATCTCCATCCGTCATAACAGTTCTTGTCATACATATGCTTGTGGCCTGTCTGCTTAATTAAATGATCATGAATTGTATTATTTCTGTACAACAAACCATTTATATATATTGTGCAAAACCTATATATGTATGTATAGCAAAGTAATACATTCTTTACAAATAAAAAGGAACCGGGATAAAAGGAGGAGCCCGACCCGGACCCGCCGGCTTCTTTAGCACAACGTTGATCTTCTCAATCCGAGCTACAGGAGACTGACGTGGACATGGCATTGCTATGAACTTTGGGACCCGATCACCAGGCATCATTACCGGCAAGCTTTGATCACTTTGCTTCTCTTTCAACTTATATAATTTATACACAGCACAAACAACATGTAATAATTCGACATGATTAATTAATAAAGAAATAACATCAATATGGCCGGAGCTAGCTAGTTTTGAAGTACTTAATTATGTGGTAATTAAATATAAAGATAATTACCATGATTAAGGCAAGTTTAGCAGAAGAGTTGTCTTGATCACTATCTTCTTGCAGGGGATCATCGGAGAAAGACCGGCCACGGCGAAGAGACCGGAGCTTATCCCAGTGATAATAGCATGAAAAGATTCCACTTAAGCTGAAAATAATGATCAAAAGAAGTGCTATCCCGAGAGGAAAGCCTAATGACGGTCGATATGCCGCCTCCTCCACATGTGGAGGTGTAAAATATGTACTCTCCATTAAATCTGAGCAATGAATGTATTTTAGGCATCCAAGTATTTCCCTCATGAGCTATAAGCAAGATTGAGAAAATTTTTAAAAAATAAAATAGGGGTGACGTTTATGGCTTTGATCATTAAAAAATGAGGAGGAATTACTTAATGAAGTGAAAGTGGAGTGGGTTTTTATGACTATGAGAAGTGGTTGTGGCTTTTTGTATTTTGCATGATTTCAACAAATATGTCTGGATTCTAAATGTTTTTTTCCTTTTACTTTTTTGTTGTTGGTTGTTTGTTGCATTTGCAAGCTATGAGTGAAAGGTGGTAAGATTTTTTTTTTTTTGTTGAGAATATCATAAAGGTGGTAAGAATTTAGAAAGGAAATATGATCTTATATATATCGGTTGTGTAACAAACAAGTGATCGATATAGCAAAATATTATATTATTAATTGTTAATGATATAGGATATAGATCCATCATAAATAATGGTAGAAAAGTGTGTTGTACCACACATTGTAACACAATCATTATTGTGATAATAGCAACACCCAATTTATAAAGGTTGAACATCACCTAAAGGCTTCCCCACTGCTATGTCCCTAGAATTAGTGAATGACGCCATGGTTTAGTGTAACAAGATTGGTTTAAAACATTTTTATTGAAAAATGTTGCGGGGTTCGAACCGTGACGCCCCTGTCCCGAGAGGGGTTTTACACGAACATTCACACACCATGTTAAAGGTAAACCATCACTACTGCTAGAGTACGTAAGCCGGGGAGATAATGATAAATTCAAATGACAGATAAAATGTTTTTTAAAATACAAGATTGTTGATTTTTTTATTTAAAGTAAGGATAGTAACGATGCTGGAAATCGTCGAGTATTAATTCCGGTGCCTTTTGATCCTACTGACAACCTGCACAAGCTTCAAGAACTAAAAAACGATAAAAGAGGAGGGGTGGTTTGTGGTGTTTTTAGACTGGACTTGAGAAAATTTATCTCAAGCTGCCTACGTATCCTGTGAATTAATCAGTAATCAAATCATCGTAGTTCCTTAGGAATCGTTTATATAGAGGGGCTTGTGCTAGGCCTGCGTGGGCCGTGTCCTTGATGGACTGTGATGTCGTGTTCCCTAAGGAAGGGATAATTATGATTTAATTCCCTTAATTATAGGAGATAATCTCGGTAAATTGAATGCAGGATCAGAGCCTTAATGCCTGAGGATTCGTTCAATGTTTATCTAGTGAATCATGCACGTGGGAAATTTGGTATGAGAAGGACTTAGGCCGACCCGTAGGGTCGGACATGAGTAGGTCGATCTTATGTCTTGACCGACCTGCAGAGTTCGGGAGGAGAGTAGCCGAGCTTGCTCAGCTCGTATCTTGGGGCTTCTAGCCCTTAAGGTAGATTTTCTCAGTCTTTATTTATTATTGAATATTGTGAGGATGACACGTGGCGAAGTGCTAATCTAACATCGTCAGATAGGATAAGAGTATATCTTATATAAGAATATATCTTGTATCATTTGTCAAATCAATATAAAACAATCGGTTTAGAGACTTTATGTTTCCATTGCGTTTTTTTATTTTCTTTAACATCTTTAAACACCGAGATAATGCTTGTTCTTGTTTGTTGAGACGATTAAATTGATGAAATTCATCAACTTAATTATAAGAGCTAGTTTGAGAAGGAAAAAGAATATTTGTACATTCCTTTAACGGAGTTGAGTGAGGGACAGGCAACGTACCATTAACCATGGTACGGGGGAAAAAAAAAGGAAAAGCATTATTATTAACTATTAATTTGTTGATATTTTATTAGTAGAGCATAGCTGCATATGCATAATGATGATGTTTATTATGAATTTATGATCAGAGTATAGTGTTTCTTGGGTGGATAGCATTACAGCAACATTTCACTTGTTACATGAGGGCCCATTTAACAATAGGACAAATTATATAAAGTTTCAGGCATGATGATTGTCCTACTCATATAACACTTAGCAATCGGGTAAGTCTTGGTTGATAACTTCATTTATGGAGTGATTTTAAATTGATGAATTCGAACCACACAATTTG
Organism: Gentiana straminea; assembly: GCA_036785695.1. Taxonomy (NCBI): domain Eukaryota; kingdom Viridiplantae; phylum Streptophyta; class Magnoliopsida; order Gentianales; family Gentianaceae; genus Gentiana; species Gentiana straminea. Next base: position 6,441,418 of record JAVUPR010000314.1, on the reverse strand, counting down.
ATCTTTCTTTAAAATTGTTTGGTTAGATTCATCAATATGTGGTGACTCCATTTACGGAGTTACCACCTAAGAGTTTTCCTTTGGAATCCATATGTGGCAACTCCATCATTTACGGAGTTGCTTCATGAATCTGAATAACAATAACATCATAATGCATTGTTATTGATTCATAGAATATCTATTACAATATATAGGCCTCGGGTGGCTTGGCCAATAAGCTAATAATAAAGATAAATACGGAATATAAAATAAGACACGATAAATATAAATATATCTCTAATATGAATCATATAACTCATTCTGGATTAAAACTCTGTCGTTCAGATTTATTCACATTCGATAACTTCAGAAATGAAATTACCACCTAAGAAATTTTCTTTGCAATCTATAAAATAGATCAAGTTTAGACATCGAGCAAAATGAAAGAACTCATTGTATACATAGCTGGTATATATATATATACTAGTGGGCTGATCGTGCTCTGCACGATGAGGCCCTCGGGTTTTGTTGTTTTTTGCGTGTTCGAATGGTTAAGTTGTTTTTTTAATGTCCTGCGTTGTGGGGGGTAGGGAAAGATGTGGTTGTAATATGTCAAAATACATCCATTATGTTTACGTATGCATCCATCATCTCTTCGTACCTCCCAAACATATAGTATAACTTCATAGTACGCCGAGCTTTGAAACCCTGAGGGAAAAAAGCACAGTGACTCGACACAGTTTCTCCCAATGATTTGGAGATGTCAAATAGAACTTCACACATTAGAATCTCTCATCATGGAGCATGTAGGTAGAAAATGAAATAAGACCATCTCCACAGAAAATGTGGGAGGATGATGATCGGGAGCAAAAGTAGGAGAGCGGAAAAGAAGTATAACCACTCACGTTTGGACCACGGATACGATTAGCAATATTTGAAGATGGTTCTGCCTCAAAGCCCAAAAACACACAAGTACTATAAGGTTGATTATGGTTGACCTGAAAAAGGCAAAACAAAGTATAATGTCTAAAAGCTGGCCTTGCAACATGATGACATTTAAATTGTCGTATTACCTTCGGTACATCATTCTTAGGTCCCTGTCGTAGCATTTCTTCCACCATGGCAGCTGCAGCATCAACTGCTTTGATCCTTTCAACTGTCGTTCCCAAGCTTGTTGAATACAACACATGTCAAACAAAGCGCAACGTGATTGATGACGAAGATAAGTGGCGAGAAACCCACAAAAGCATATACCAAAGGAAGACTAAGAATTCCTCAATGTCACTCCCTAGTAGTAGTCTAGCATTCTTTACGTCGGATAACTTTGATTGGGACCTCATCCAGTTAGTCTAGTAAAAACATGCCTCGATGTTTAATACGACATATGCATTTCCGTAACTTCAAAAGATCTCCAAAGCATCATTAGCAACTATTGTTTGGATACAAGTCGATAATTAAAGGTTCGGGTTGTGGAAACGAGTCCCGTAAAAAAAAAACCGGATATCTTTGCGTAAATGTATTTTTCGGAGAAGAATATCTTGCATAAATAAGTCCTAAAATGGCCCGAAAAAACCCGTCCATAAGGGATGTTTTAATAAATTGAACTTCCCGTTTTTATCATTGAGGTCCCAAGTATGTTGGGAAGGTTCTGGTAAAGCATACATCAACAAGAGACTTCTTGTAAAATTTATTAACCTGCAAAATAACGTCATCTAGAAAAAAAGCCTTCATATTGTATGACTGTTAAGTAAACAGTCATACAATGCCAAGCAACAAAAGAAGGATACTAATAAAAAGTAAGAAAGTGCAGCAGGTAGTTAATCAAAATTTAATTCGCAGTGCAAAAAGTCTCCGATCGTACTGAATTGCATCGAACTTTAACCATCTAACCGAGAATTAAACAGCCAATAAGTTGATCAGGTGTGCACAAGGATCATGCGGAACATAAAACACATTCGTTTGAAGTTAACTAAAAACACTTGAAAATAAGCAAGCTGCAAACGACAGTACAAAATTACACTTGAAAAAAGCAATCTGAAAACAACACAAAATTAGAACGCACCGACTACAGAGAGATGCTAAGCATCCCTCCAACCATACCGGGGACAGTACAGCGTCTCCAACATCATCGCTCGGCATCCATATCTTGTCTGTTTTGAAAACGGACCACAAAATTGAAAGCAATCGGATATTAATCTCATGGTCACACCCAAAAACGAGTATTTAAACATTTACTATTGAAAATAGAACACAAAATGTTCTTAGATTAAAGGGAATCAAATCACGGGATACCCGAAAGAACAAGTCGGTGGGCCAACGGAGAGCTTTGACGGTGTAATAGGCTACCTTGTCCAAGAATGTCACGGGTTTATGATGTTTATCCGGACTTATTGACAAATCGGCCTTGTAGGTTTCCATTGGCTGCATTCATATCAATCAACAACACCCAAGAAAATTCGAGAGTTCAATATCAACAAACAAACGAAATTGATTTGATTTGAAAGTTACCAAGATATTTGTGATATCTAAAAGTGCCTCGGCATCTGCTACTTGCTCTCGAGGTTTCGCACTTGCTTGTACAAACGACAAGAAACCGGTTCGATAACATTCTTTTTTTAAAAAGAGTAACAATTTTACTTTAGATATTGCATCCACAGAACTGTACAATACTTCATCACCAATAATTCAGTCCAATAACAGTCATTCCTTCCAAAAGGAATGAAAAATAAAGATCCAGTGAAGTACCTACCTGATACAAGCTATCAACTTCCTGAATGATTGTCTTGAACTTATCCGAATCAACCTTTGCCATGTCATCTTTTTCCTCTGTGCAGAATAAAAGTGAGATGAACTATATTAGGGAACATTATAAATACAGTAAAGGATATAAGATCACATACATCACAGCAGTTTCTTGCATTAAACAAAAAAAAGATACAGAACAAGCAACAAACTTCACAACCACTCAAAAGAATAATTATGCTTCAACCATTGATAAGTAAACAAAAAGAAAAACTGCACTGAAGACAAGTGTAATAACTACAAATAAGGCAATAACAAACATACAAATAAAAAACAACATAGGTTTACAAGTAAACAACTACTGATTTCAAGGCAGGCCCATTCAATTAAATGCTATAGCTGCAAATTTTCCCATCAAATTAGTGTATTGTACAGCAATGTTATACTGTAATTGTACATAATCACACCAAAATCAAACATCAATTCGTAATGTGATCGTACTACATGTAATTTATGTACACTTCAAGAAGCCAACTTATTTTAATACCAAAATTAAACTTTTTTACTAAAATGATTTTTAGAATAGTACTCCCTGCTTTTGAGTCTTTGAAAATTGACATGCTGATGCCCAGGAGACTATGATACAACACTTGTTTACACAATGTCCATGGATAAGTGAAGTCTAACCATGTGACTTAGTATTACTTCTACCAATAAATTTCTTTGACGTTTGAATACCAATTGAATGTAAAAAAAACAAACAAAGAAAAAAAATCAAACAAGAGGTACAGGAGATTCGATTCTTGACTTGCAGATAACGAGATCGAAGAACACGGCGTTGAAGAACATCACTTTCGCCTTCTTCCGGTGCCTCTCCTTCGCCGTCACTCAGTGCCTCATAACTAAACCCAATCTGACAATGAAACCCCATAACAGGGAAAAAGCACATAACCAAGCAGCCTAAACCAGACACAACAACGGAATACAAGAAGGCACACATGCAACCATCTTAGAACATAGAAAACAGCATTTGAAAATGACCGCCATCAGATGAAGCGAATCAAAGAACAGAAACGAAGCTAACCTCGGTAGAAGCCCAAAACGAGCTAACCTCGGTACACATGGACATCTTGCTAACCTCGGTAGAAACCGACCTTCATCCTTAATCCGTCTCCCTGACCCGAAATACACATGGACATCTTGTGTGGATCGCGACTTTTGCGGAGATGTGGAGAAAATGTACGAGGAGAGTGAGAGCCGGTGCAGAGAAGTGAAGAGAAACTTGGAGTGATCTAGAGAAAGGGTGGAGTGTGGAAATATTTGTTTTCAGCTTTGAGTGGAGGTTTTGCTTAGCTTCCACTGGGCAAGAGAGGCGGTGGTGGGAGGTGATGTAGTGTAAGGAGACGACGTCGTTTCACACCGTAAAAGAGGAAAAAAAATAAGAAAACGACAAAATTGTCAACATATCATCCGTAAATAATACTATGCATCCTATATTGAAGATATATATATATATATATATATATATATATATATATATATATATATATTTTGAGGGTGGTATTTATAATTTTTTAAACAATAAAGATATATCGTTTTAGTATATAAAAAATATTATCAGATTTCAGTGAATAGACATCCCCCGCTCATAAGGCTGGATCCGTCCATGAGCACTTGCACACGCATATATTGTTCTTGACATGCAATGTATAACTTAAAATGTTTTGGTTTTATAACCTTAAACTACAAAACCCCTGTTTCAAATCCAAGTCTAACTCAAGTGGTGGTGGCTGAATAATGTTTATAAGGGTCACCGGTTTAACACCCTCGTGAAGTGACATAACTACAAGAAAATAAAGTTCTAAAGAGGGCATGAGAATGTTTAAACATATAGCGTAAAAGTTAAAACATGCAACCTCATATCACTCAGAATTCCCTTAATTCCGGATACGAGCGGCGCCACCTTATATAAGGTGGGGCAACCGGCCTGCAAAATACAAAATTAGATTTTGTTTATAAAAAACACGTATATACATTTCAAATCGACTCATCAATTATTATGCAATATATCTAAGAGACAAATTTCCGACCAATATCATAATAAAATCCCTGCAGCCGCCCTTGATTCTAGAACCCTTCATGGAATACTAATCACTTTGCTTGTCGAAAATACTTCATATTGCTTTTTTTTTTTTTAAAACAAACCCAACACACTCTTTTTTTCTCAAAAGAATAACCATTTTATTATCAAACCTCTGCAAGAGGGCAACCAAAATTCTTTACAAAGGGATAAAAACCAAAGCTATTTTACCAATGTAAAATCAAAAACACCTGTTCTACGTTCCAGACAAGTCTTAAGTTTCTTGTCTGTTCTACTATTTTTACCAAAAAAAGCAAGAGTTGGGGTCTTCCTTCGTAATGGCCGTGTATAATCTTGTTGTGCCACCACCAAATGCCATAAACCACTTCCCTCCATGTATACTTCCAAGTTAAAAACCCAACATACTTTATTAAGCTTTGTGCGGCTTAAATTACGTTAGGGTGTTTCCATTTTTAAGCCTAAGTTTCTTTCTCGGTGTGGAAAAAATATTAAGTACATTTTCTTTTAAGTGAAAATTATAAGAACTTAGGAAAAACAATTCTCCCAAATATATGAATCATATTCTTTTCACCCTAATTACTAGGTAATATGTAGGGAATTCGGTGTCACGTGGAAATGTTTATTCATGATTAATTACTCTAAAGACTAAAGTTTATATCAATATGAACAATGGTGATATTCATATAGTGTAATATGCATTTATTCTTGGGGAAACTCAAAAAATACCATATTTGCATAAAACATATTTTTCTATACATCCCTGTTTTTCAAAAAAAAATTTCATACCCATCGCCCTAGAATTCGACGGTACCGCTCTATCCGCCTTCCTTACCGCTGAAATCATCGACGGTACCGCTCTAATTTTCGACGGTACCGCCTTCCTTACCACTGATCAATGGAAGATTCCGCCAACCTGTGATATTTTTCATTTTTTAACTTTTCAGCGGTACCGTCCAACTTTTCAACGGTACCGTCCAAAATGAAAGCGGTACCGTCCAACTTTTCGACGGTACCGTAGATGCTTAAGGCGGAAGGTAGGAATAAAATTTTGAAAAAAAAAAAAAACGTAGACAAAAAATATATTTATCCAAACAGGGTATTTTTTGATATTCCCCTTTATTCTTTCATATATATAGTTTATAACTTATATGTCCAATCACGTAATATGTTCTATATAACTCAACATATGTGTTGTAGGTAAGATAAAGTCTGCATGGAAGAATCTTTACAACACAAAAAATGAAAATAAAAAATTTAGTAGCTATTAATTTTACTTGAAAAGCCTAATAATTTTTTTGTGTTGTAAAAAAAAATATTAAAAAAAAAAACCTAATATTGAGAAAGGGCATTCGACGGGCTTAGGGCCCAAATGCTGCAGCTATATTTCTTGATTTTTTTTTTTTTTTTTTTTTTTTGAATGGCAGTGTATTTTTTTTGCTTTTTTTGACTAATTTTGTTCATATCCATAAGAGGTGTATATTAAATTTTGTTCATACCCCTTCGAGGTGAATATATATATATATGTTTTTGTCCAAAAGGACAAACTAATACATTTATTAGGCGCGAAATACAAGTTGATGATTAGAAAGGACAAAACGTAGTTAACATTTCCAAAATACCCTTTTGCTAATTAAACCTAATTTATCTTTCCCTCATCCATCATCGTTAAAAAATGCAGGACTTCCACCCATAAACCACAGTGCGTCGCGTCAGACGGAGACCTCTGCTCAATGCTCAGCCCCTCGCCCATTTTCTTCATCTAAATGAATAAGACGATGATGATTATTGCTTCCCGACAGCAATTCAAAGAGCACAAAATTTTTGTTCTATCTCCTCTTTCTCACCTCTCTCGCATCTGTCCTTTTAATTCCCAATTTCCCCTTTTACTTTGCAGATTAAATTCTTCATTGATTGTGCCTTTTTGCTTCAATAGCTTACAATTTTTCTAATGGGCTAGCAGTGGAATTGCGAGAAAAAACCCAAACCGGACGATCAAGAGAAACGGGACGATAAAAATTGCGAAACACCGATCAAAGTTACCGATCAACAAAGACCACTCCTACAAGAATTTGCGGCTTGATATCCGATCGAAGATGGGTGGACTCGACGGAAATGTCTCCTTGATTGGTGGTGATGATTCCCGGAGGGAGCCGCAATTGGCGGTGGTTTCTAATTCTTTGAATGGAAGGGAGCGACTGTCGGATTTGTTTCTAATTTTGGGATTTTTTTTTTGACTTAGATGGCGGCGGCGATAATTGATGGCCGGCCGAGTTGTTCCATAGATGGCCGGCCGCCGCTTCATCCGCAAAAAAATCCGGCCGTCGCTTCATCTCCTACGGGCCGTGCCGCCGGCCGCCGCCATGGTTGCCGTCTCGTATTTTATTTTTTTTTGAAAAATTTTAGGGTTGTTACTTTGTAATTTTTTAACGTTATTACATTTTTGGGACGGTTACTACTTGTTTATGGGATGTTACGACTTGTTTATGAGATGTTACAACTTGTTTTTTTGATCGTTACGAATTGTTCACGGGATGTTACGACTTGTTTCGGGACGTTACTACTTGTTTATGGCCGTTGCTATTTTTTACGGTCGTTACTACTTTTTTTTAGGTCGTTACTTACTTGTTTATTGGTCGTTACTACTTTTCCATTGGATGATACGACATTTTATGGGTACATTACTATTTGTTTCTTGATCGTTACGACATTTTATGGGTCACTTCTTGTTTTTAAGTTTGTTGCTATATTTTCATTGGATTTTACGACATTTTATGGGTTGTTCTTTTCGCTTGGGCTTAAGCTTTTACTATTAAAATTATAAAGGGGCATTTTTGTCACTATATTAAGCAATTTGTCCTTACTAATATCGATTTTGAAATTTGTCCTTCCGGACCCATTTATCATTTTTTTTGTCCTTGTAGCCCCTTCCCCCTATATATATATATATATATATATATATATATATATATATATATATATATATATATATATATATATATATATATATATATTTTTCTTTTTTAGGTTTTTGTCTAAAAGGACAAATTAGTGTGTTTATTAGTCTACAAGGAAATGAAATATTAATAAGGACAAAACCTAATTATACTTACCAAAATACCCTTTTCCCAAAAAAAAAAAAAAAAAAAAAAAAAACCTATTTTATTTTTGAACGATTGGGGAGGAGAAGCACTCAACCATGGCCGCCGCCCCTCTGCAGCCTGCTCTTACCTCTCCAACCCCACTGCCATGGTCAAAGCCTCCTCCTCCGACGTCCTCAGCCCTCTACCCCATGAATTCCGACAACCCCGCAAATAACCAACCTCCGGCAACCATGATTGCATCTGCAGTTTACTCCGGAGAGAGAGGACGAGGACGAGGATCAAGGGCAAATGCATCAGCGTTCAAAAACGGGAGAGAGAACGAGGAAAGATAGGGTATTTTGCAGGGGGCTTGCCGGAGATTACGAGAAACGGGAGTAGACCCAATTTCCGTCCAAGTCCAAGAATCAGGCTGTTTATTTGAAGAAGAAGGAGTTTTGATTGGAGGATGGAAACAGAAGGGAGATGGAGTTTTGATTGCTGTGATAGAAACAATCCAATGAATTCCAACTCCGCTGCGTTGTCGCCGGATTTTGGCCTCCGGTGGCTGCTTTGAAGAAGAACAAACCCAGCAGCAAGAGTTTTTTTTTTTTTATTTTTTTATATTTTTATTTTTATTTTTTATGGGCTGTTACTATTTGTTAATTGTCCGTTACTACATTTTACGGGGCTGTTTACCATTTGTTTTTAGTATGTTACTACTTGTTTTTAGGATGTTACGACATTTTATGTGATTGTTACGACTTTTATGGACATTTTATGGACGGTTACTACTTGTTTTCGTGGTATTACTATATTTTATCTAGTGTTTAGTGGTAGTGGTCGTTACTATTTTAATGCCCCTTTACTACTGTTTAGTGGTACATTACTTATTTTTCCATTGGATGTTACGATTTTTTATGGTTTATTACTATTTTCTTTTCGTACGTAACGACATTTTATGGTATTCGTTACTACTTGTTTTTAGACCGTTACTATTTTTTCATTGGATGTTACGACATTTTATGGTACATTACTACTTGTTTCTTGATTACTTATTTGTAGAAGGGTAAAAAGTAACGAGAGGTATTTTTGTCCAAAGATTTTGTTTTTGTCCTTTATAACAGCCGAAAAATAAGAATGTCCTTGCAGACCCATTTATGTGTTTTTTTGTCCTTATACCCCTTCCCTTTTTTTTTTGAGAGGAGTAAGAGGTGAATATATATTAAAATACTAATTTATTGCAAGAATATTCTTGGTCTCTCTTGTTACAAAAGTGATATTACCTTTGAATATCATCTGGAATCCAATTTGCTTGACGGGGAAAAAGTTTTAAAAAAATGATTGATTTAGAACATTTAAAGCTTCAAAATTGATTGAAACAGACAAATATTCTTATGTTTGCCGGTCAATAAATGGTATGTGATGCTTGCTTGGTGGGTGTTTTTTTTTGTTGTTGGTGTTTTGTGTTTTTTGTGTGGGTTTTTTTATTTCTTGAGGGCATCCGCTATATGCAAAGTGAAATCGTTTAGCATGATTTGCATCATCTATTTTTAAATTAGATTCAAATTGTGTAGTTCAGATTTATTTAGATGTCACTTTATCACAAATGGAGACACCACCCAATAAACTTCTTTCTTTTTAGGTGGCATTTTCATGAGTGAAGACAACACGTGAAGCAGTTTGCAGCACATTGTTTCAAAATATATATACTTAGGGACTATATTTGGAAATATCTTTTCACACCAATTTTTATCTTATCACACAGAAATTTATTTTTAATTTCGCCTTTACTTTTTTTATTTTACGCGCGTTCATTCTGACCAAAGTTTGGTCAGAATGTGACACATTATCCATATTGAAATATGGTCAGAATATACGTGTTGAGAAATCGCACACCTGGTTAATTCGACCATCTTTTAGGTAGAATGTTTGAAGTTTTCCAAACTCATATATAGTCGAGCATCATTCGACCAATATTGAGTCCGGAATACTCTACACATTCGTACTAGAGTTGGGTCAGGATAACAACAACAATATAAGAGCACCACTATTGATTCTGACTGAATTTCAGACAAAATATTAAAAGTTTTTTTCACTCAATTTTAGTCAGAATATCTTTCTGACCGGTATTGAGTATGAAAAACATTCAAAATTCTGACTAGAATAAAATCAGTATAATGATCGTATTCTGACTCAAATTGGGTCAGAAGGGTTGTTGTGTGAATTAACCATAATTAAATTGGCCAGAATAGAATATATTTTCCGGACTCTGTCGAAAACTAAACAAACGAGAAAATAGAAGCTAATCGGAGCAACAGAAGCATAAAACTTAGAAATTGAGAAGAAATGCCATTGACGACTTGCAAGCTTTCTAGGTTTTTTATTTATCAACTAATTTTTCTGTATATTTACAATAACGGAGCTGAAAGCCTTTATACTTTGACCCTATTTCTTCCACGTAAGAGCTGTGACGTATGTTCAGCCAATCAGCTCTTTACATTTTGCTGTGCTGGCAAGATGTGTGAATCATCCCTACAAAACACGTGTGAATTAATCCTTATCATCCCCCCGCAAGCTAGACTTCGAGTAAATCGATGCTAGCCCAATCTGATCACACAACCACTTGAATCTTGGAGAGTCTAACGGCTTAGTGAACAAATCCGCTAATTGCTGTGAAGAGGAGACATATGTAGGGGCAAGAAGTCCAGCTTGGAATTTGTCGCGAATGAAGTGACAATCCAGTTCAATGTGTTTCATACGCTCGTGGAATACCGGGTTTTCAACAATGTAGCAAGCACTTTGGTTATCGCAGTGTAAAGGAATGGGCAACCGGTGTTTAATGCCGAGATCATGAAGTAAAAAGGTCAACCATTGCAGCTCACATGATGTGGAAGCCAGTGCCCGATATTCTGCTTCGGCTGAACTTCGGGACACAGTAGTTTGTTTTTTAGCTTTCCAGGAAATCAATGACTTCCCCAGAAAAATGCACCAGCCCGTGACAGACCTGCGTGTATCCAAACAACCTGCCCAATCGGAATCAGAGTATGCAGAGACATTAAAATCAACAGACGCAGGGTAAAAAAGCCCAAGGCCCGGAGCCTGTTTCAAGAAACGAAGCAGATGCAGCGCAGCCTTTTGATGGTTAACAGTGGGACAATCTAAAAATTGGGAAAGCTGTTGCACAGCAAAACTAATATCCGGACGTGTAAACGTCAAGTAAATTAGCTTCCCGACAAGGCTGCGAAATCCTTTAGAGTCTGGTAATAATGCTGAATCATCCTTGGACAATTTTACATTGGTAATCATTGGAGTAAGAGCTGGTTTACAACCCAATAATCCGTATTCTTGCAGCAAATCCAATGTGTATTTTCTTTGTGACAAAAAAATACCTTTTGGCGATCTAGCTACTTCGACGCCCAACAAATAATGCAACTTCCCCAGATCTTTAATGCTGAATTGCTTGTCCAAAGCGTTCTTAACCTGTTGAATAAGGGATGAGTTGGGACCCGCAAGAATTATATCATCGACGTAAACCAACAAAGCCACAAAATCAGACCCCGTGCCTTTTGTAAATAAGCTGTAATCACTACGGGACTGCTTAAAACCCTGCTGCAGTAAGAAAGATGATAGTTTAGCATTCCATTGCCTTCCCGCTTGCTTAAGGCCATAGAGGGATTTTTTAAGTCGACAAACGGCCCTTGGAACGGTTGTGCTGAACCCGGGTGGCAAGCTCATATATACCTCTTCAACGAGGTCCCCATGAAGATACGCATTATTAATATCCAATTGTTCCAAAAACCAGCCCGAAGATGCTGCCACAAACAAGAATACCCGAACCGTAGTTAACTTGGCCACCGGAACGTATGTATCATTATAATCGACACCTAGTTGCTGGGTGTAACCTTTGGCGACTAGACGCGCCTTATACCGCTCTATAGTACCATCGGGCTTATATTTCACCCGGTAAACCCAACGGCATCCAACTGGAGACTTTCCCGGAGGCAAGGAAACGATGTCCCACGTAGCGTTCTGTTTGAAGAGCCGCTATCTCGGATTCCATAGCATTTTTCCGAGTTGATGTCGTTTATAGCTTGCGATAACTATTTGGTTCACCTGAAGCAGTCAAACTCAAGGCAAAGTTTTTATAGTTAGGAGCTAATAAATCAAATCCCATGCAATTTTGGATGGGGTGACGTGAGCCGGTGGTGGTGGATGAGTTACATACATAGTCTTGAAGATATTTAGGGGTATGAACTGTTCGACGGATCTCCTAATGATTTGAGAGGGGATTGATTGTGAGAGGCGGCACGTGTGGTGACTCATTGTTGGTGGGATGTCACTTGGAGAATTAGAGGGGCTTGGGGCCGCAAGGGTGCTTTTGGCCGGATGTTGATGGTGTGGTGGGAGGCGTTGGGGCGTATTAGAAGTAGGAGTTGAAGATTCTCATTGTAGGTATGGATTGAAGGTTGAAAGGTATGGCATTGTCACAAGTTTGGGAGAGGATAAGAGTATGTGGACAAAGGAGAGTTGAATGAATTTTTAAGAGCATATGGAAAAACATCTTCATGAAACAACACATTTCTGGAAATAAAGACTTTACGGGTTTGAAGATTTAATAGGATGAAACCCTTAGTGTTTTGTGGATACCCCAAAAAGACACATGGATAACTTCTATTGTCAAATTTGGACCTATTTGGAGTTTCATTGCTAGCAAAAGCCAAACACCCAAACACTTTAATGTCTGCATACTTTGGCAAGGTAGAATAAAGTCAACGATGTGGTGTGGAAAGTTTAAGAACAGGTGTTGGTGTCAAGTTTACGAGGAATGTGGCATGTTGGACACAAAATCCCCAAAATCCTATGGGGATTTTAGGCCGAATTTTCGTGGCTCGTCGTATTCAATATGTGTTGGTGCTTGCGCTCTACGATACCGTTTTGCTCGGGAGTGCCTACACAAGAAGTTTGGTGCACTATACCCCCGTCGCTAAAAAAATCCCTCAATTCAAATTCCACTCCGTTGTCGGATCGAATGGTTTGGACATGTATAGAGAATTGCGTTTCAACATAAGTACAAAAGGTTTTTACGAGAGTACCGGCTTCTGATTTGTATTTCATCAAAAAAACCCATGAATACCTTGAATAATCGTCTACAATGGTTAGAAAATAACGTTGACCGTATATGGTGGTTTGCCTATATGGCCCCCATATATCCACATGTATTAACCGAAATGCACGTTGGGAAACGATTTACTCAAGGAAAGGATAGTTTTCTTTGTTTAGCCGGATGGCAAACAAGACAATTATCAATCTCAAAACAATCAACCGAAGGTTCATATTGCTTTACGGTCCTGATGACTTTATTTGACATATGTCCTAGTCTAAGATGCCACATGTAGGCATCAGAACTTGCAATAGTGGAGTGTGCAGCCGCTTTATTTACTTGATGTGAAAAGTAGGCATGATAGGAAGATTGAGATGTAAACTCTTCTTGAGCTAGGTAATAAAGACCTCTATGGAGTTTAGCTAAGCCAATCTGCCTCTTGGTCAAATGGTCTTGAATTAAACAAACACCAAAGCCAAAAATCACAGATAAGTTCTTATTGGACAAAAGCTGACTCAAGGATATCAAATTGTACTTGAAGGAGGGTACATACAGGACATTGTGAATGCTCAACTTATCAGACAATTTCACAGTGCCTTTATATGTGGCTAGGGTGCAACTACCATTTGGAAGAGTGATATTTATGTGTGAAACAGGTTTGTATGTGTAGAAGAGATCAAAATTGCATGTGATGTGATCGAAGCTCCAGAATCTATAATCCAGTGCTTTGAGAAAGAATAATCAGATTTACCATTTACGCCAGAAGTGTTCTTACCATAAGTGCCAAGGCCTTCAAAATTTGCACTCAACACAGCTGCTTGATTTACCACATGTTCTGGTTCCTCATTCTGAGCTTGCTTTTGTGACATTCTCATTATGTTCATCAAAAAATCCAATTGCTCTTGTGTAAAAGTAGGAACAACATTCACTTGAGCCTCTAATTTTTGTTTCTGCTCTGCTTCCACTTCAGAATGTCCTACACAATAGGATAACTGCCTTACGTTCTTAGTCGCCATTCCAAACACCTGATTAATCGAAGGCAATATGATTTGATTCTGATTTTGATGAACCATGGGTGAAGCTTCGAACGAATCACAGATCTGAGGTCGCACAATAAAACCTTTCTCTGATACCATGTCGAAAACTAAACAAACGAGAAAATAGAAGCTAATCGGAGCAACAGAAGCATAAAACTTAGAAATTGAGAAGAAATGCCATTGACGACTTGCAAGCTTTCTAGGTTTTTTATTTATCAACTAATTTTTCTGTATATTTACAATAACGGAGCTGAAAGCCTTTATACTTTGACCCTATTTCTTCCACGTAAGAGCTGTGACGTATGTTCAGCCAATCAGCTCTTTACATTTTGCTGTGCTGGCAAGATGTGTGAATCATCCCTACAAAACACGTGTGAATTAATCCTTATCAGACTCATTTAAGGTCAGAATGGCAGGCGTGTGGAATATTCAAACGAAGCTCACTCTCGTCTCTTGGCAAGTGTAAACAACATTGATGTGAAAAGATAAAAGACTATCTTTTCACATCAATGACAACACACGTAGAGTGTGTTGTAGTTTATTATATATTTGTTGTCTCCCCCACACGTAGGGTGTAAATTTCTTTCTTTGCTAGGTTGGTGCTACTTTTTGTTAGTATTGCTTTTTTAGGCTTATTTTAGAGATTGTCTTCGTTTAGTTGATATTTTTTTATACATGTTTATTTTCTTTTGTCACTTGTCAGACCTTCTGACATTTTACTTGCTCATTTTCTAGGGTCGTTCTACTGTAGGGACTCCCTAGTAGGGAACTGCCTACGTGGCAGAATCTGGACCACACAGTTTCCTGAGGTGGAATACACAGTGCCCTATGTGTGGAAATTGTGTGGTCCAGATGCTGCCACGTAGACAGTTCCCTAGTAGGGAGTCCCTAGGATAGAATTTTCCCATTTTCTAATCTAAGAGGATTTGCCGATCGAGCCGGAACTTTACCCTGGGCGAGTTATTGACGCTTGTATATCTGATTTTCCTTAGTATATTTGTTTTTTCCACGAAATAAATTACAAATTAGTGACATTAATATTTCAACATTATAGATAGATGTCTTTTATCGGCACCATATATTTTTTCTATTCACACCCTTTAATTTATTATTTTTTCATTTACTTCACCACCACCACCACCAAATTGCTTTTCGTCACTATGGTACGCGCGTCAGAGCCACTGACATTTTCTTTCGCAAACAACGTCCGTGAGACTGACATTTTCCACCAATGATACATTTATAACTATAATATCAATGCCACTGACGTCTGTATTGAAAACCAACGTCAGTGTCAGTGACGCTCGTACCCAAACAAAACGTCAGTGACACAAACGTTATGTTGCACCAAAAAAAAAAAAAAAAAATGATATTGCTAACAATAATTTTTTGAATGCGTGAACTAAGTGCATCAATATAAATAAAAACGTGGTATCAATACAAGCCGCTATAGATATTTATTATTCTTTTGGCATTCAAGACTCAATTCAAGAAACACGCGGGCAGAAGTTGGGCCTAGATAGTAGCAGAATGTGCTTAAATCTTACAGGTCAAGGTCCAAACTGTGTAGGTACCTAAACGCAGCCCATAAAAAATGTCGGTGCATGATATCTATTAGGAAACCACATATTTAACGGCTTTCAATCACATAACGAATTTGCATCAGACACTACTAGTATTTTATACATTTAAAAAATTACTTCGAGGAAACATATTTATTTGGGATTGTTTTTTCAAATGAGGAAAGTCAGCAGCAGTGAGGTTTATCATGTATAAAGAGATTCGGTGGTGGTGGTGTTTCTATCTAACAAATTTTTTTTTTTTTCTCCGGTATGAAGATTTACATGTATTAACATACGTCTCTTACCTTATAGGAACAACAACACGAGCAATGTTCCTACCAACATCAATGGCATTAATAACATTTTTTGTGCTAAAGTAATTTTGTGATGTCACACAAAAAATTATTTATCACAAAAAAATACGCGAAGCAATTTTATGTTTTATGTTGTCAATTTGATCCCCTAAATTATACAATTTCCTAAATTAAATATTTTTGTGTGTGTGGGTATCTTATAATATATCTTGCAAACTGAATGAATAGATTATCATAATAATACTTTTTTATGTAACGGTGCATTTAAGAGAACACTGACACACCATTGGTATGGTATTGAGAAAATGCTTGTGTGAAGAGGGATTTTGAGGTGAAGTGACGGGTGAAACGATCAGAACCACACAGTTTAAAAACAGAATGATACTGTGTGGCGTGTGTGTCTCCACACCGTGTGGAGACACCACACAAGAACCACCCCTGTTATTGAGTGGGAAAATCTTTACTCAAGATTGAAGAATGGATCAAACATTGGATGGGCCCAGCTCAGCTCAGCTCGATCAGAGAAGTGTATTTGATGGAAGAAAATCTTCAAGCATGGATTGGGGTAGGGGTGTAATTGAGCCGAGCCGAGTCGATACTCTCTAGGACTCGACTCGACTCGACTAAAAAAGTTCGGGCTCGAAGCTCGGCTCGAGCTCGATCGAGCCTTAAGTAATCAAGATCGAACTCGACTCGCTAATTCTTTGATATAGCTCGACTCGGCTCGTAAGCTCGATTATTTTCCTAAAATTCATTTAATTTTTAATGAAAAATTGCAAGATCGAGCTCGACTCGAATAATATTTTTATAATTATGAAAAATAATATTTTATAATAAATTTAATTAAATGAATAATTATTTAATCAAGCTCGATTAAGCTCGCGAGCTACTCGATTAATATATTTTAAAACTCAAGCTCGGCTCGGTTAATTATTCGAGTAGCTCGAACTCGAAAAAAACTGAATCGAGTCAATCTCTTTTACGAGTCGAGTACGAATAGCTCACGAATAGCCCAGCTTTCATTTACAGCCCTAGATTGGGGAGACATTTCTTTGCACCTGCTGTGATCTCCCACTCTTAATATTTACAGCCCATACCGTTCATATTACAAGCATTGGATATGTGAAACTATCAGATACTCTAAGAGAATACTCTATTCTACAGTTTTAAATACATATTTTTCTAGTTTACAAAATCTCTATCTCACATCAAATGTATCCGATTCTATATTTTACATAATATGTTAGATATAAAGGAAAATTTACAGAATCTGGATAAATGCGTTAGATGTAAAGAAAATTTTACGAATCTGTAGTTTATGGTAAAATATAGAGTATCTACTGCAGTGCTACTTTTCCTAAATCTGAATGTTGAAATCTTTAAAATACAGTTTTAAAAAATTTACAGTATCTACTACAAATGGTCTTATATCTGATAACCTATCCACAAACTTGTTAGTATGATTTTTTTTTTTTTTAATCTGACAAAAAAAAAGTATGAATTTTTTATGAGGAAAAAAATTCTCATTTCCTCATGTGTCACAATCTTATAGCTCAAAAGTTAGGGATATTTTCCTCACATTTTGTTGGACGGGCTTGGTTATTAAACATGCCGGTTCGCAGGGCCGGTCCTGCATTTTTTTTGGACATAAGGCCAAGTCGTTGAATTAGGTCTTTTTGTTCGAAGTTTCATACTTATCAATTCGAATTAGACCAAGTATAAAATAAAAATTGGCCTTTATCGATTCGAATAATTTTGTTTTAGGTATTTATCAATTCAAATAAAAAAGAATTAACACATTATATTATGTTAGATCTACACGTATTTTTTCTTTTATCGAAACATGTGATGTTTGGCCTTCGGGCACCGTTGGCATAAGACTACCGGCTCCTTTGTCTTAGTGATGGGCCGGCCCTGCCAGCTGGACAAATTTAACATGACCTCAGGTCCATACAGTACCTAATTAAGGAATTAGTCTCAATGACGAGCCCCAGCCCACCTAGGTTTGTTGAATGTCAATTGATCTACTCCATCTTATATGGTTTGTACCAGGCACTCATGTATTTGTATATTAGGGACCTGCTTGTTTTGTGACAGCCGGTTGGGACACCCTCTGCACCATGCCTTTTGGAGGGAAAGTTATTTGGTGTACTCGGCATATACTAAGTCCATCCATATGGCGAGATCTCGACCTTTTGTTTTTAAACTTAATTCAAGTTGTGTGGTCAATATTTATTTGTATGTCAATTTAATACATGTGGATATAACATACAAAAATTTCCCCTCGGAAAGACTTCCCGACCTTTTCCCACTACCTACATAAGTTTTAGGTTGTTCTTTTATTTATTTTTTCGTTAAGCAAATTACCTTGTCATCTGAAATTAAGCTTTCAACAAATGTCGAATATTTGCTTGATTGTTGAATTTACAATTATAAAACCGAATGAAATGACATTCTGAGCTAATATGCCAAAACATACACGCCCAATAACAACATTCTAAGATCAAACATTATCTCATATAATTATGACGATGACAAATTGTGTGAAACACTGTATCGTCAAATTACATTAATATACATGACCTACTAAAGTATAACGTTGAATCCAAAAATATTGTTCATATAAATCATATATATATTTTAAAAAATTTGATAATGTTGGTCAACTTATATTTAATATTGAAGTCCAGTTGCGTCCGGTCTTGACTTTTCCTTGTCAAACTAATTTAAAAATAATAATAATATTATTATTAGTTCTTTTGTCTCATTCATTAATTTCGATTGTAATGACTTTAGTAAACTTGTAATTAAACAATCTGAATCGTAAATAATACGGCACTTTTTCTTTAATATTCAATCTAAAAAGTACTTTTTTGTTTTAGTGAATGGAATTAATAAGGCACTTGAGAAATGAAATGAAAGAATGGGTGGGGAGTCAAAGGAGTCAGCAAAGCGTGCAAGGGCCAAGTAGAAGATAATGATTCGATTGCGACAAAGCATGATCCATTATGTACTCAATTCATATTTTTATTATCAATTACAAAATCTTAAGTAGTTATTGTAAAAAAGGTAATCTTGGAAGGAAAAAAAAAGGGGGGTGGAAAATAAAATTGCTAAAGTAACAATACATATATACCTCTCTCAAGTGTCACATTTATTCTTTGTGGATGACATATTATTGTTCGTAGAAGTATCATGTATAGTAGAAGGTTAGTGTGAATAAATCCAAGTTTTATGTATCTTCAAATGTAGAACAGTCCATGACATCTATGATTGCTAGTGCAATTGGGATAGCATCGTCACTTGGCATGGGGAAGTCTGTACTTGGGAATACTTTTGCACGGTAGGAGTTTGATGGCTAGTTACGGCTTCATTACCGACAAAGCGGGAGCTAAGTTTCAATTGTAAAAGGCTAAGGCTATTTCTAGGGTTGGACGCAATACTCTCATACTAATTACCCTTACGAGTATTACATATTCCTTCATGCAAACCATTCGGTTTCCGGTTAGTGTTGTGGATGATGTAGAAAAATGATAGCACCGACTTTTTTCTAGACATGCAATGACCCATAAAGAGGGATGCACTATGTGGCGTGGGCTGAAATATGCCAACCGAAAGCTGTTGGAGGGTTGAGGGTGCGACGTCTTTGAAATATGAATGTTGTAATGCTTGCAAAGGTGGCGTGGAAAATTCTCATGAACAAAGATTGTTTATGGGTTCAAGTTTTTGAAGCTAAACATGGGAACCCCATGGATAAGCCGAATCCTAGGTGTTTGTTTCCATGGCGGAGTATTTGTTGGGCAGTGTACTATGTTCGTGATTCGTTTAGCATCACGACAAAGGGTAATGTTGAGTGGTTGCCTACTTCATCAAAGAGATTCACTGTCAGTAGTGCTTATTATGCTCAGTTCCATAGGCCTAGCTCGGGTGATGAGGAGACCAAGTGGAATTCTATACGGGCAATCAAGGGCCCAATCTAGGTAAGCTTTTACTTTGGTTTATTCGGCACGGTTCTCTTATAATGCGGTTTTTCCTTGTCAGATGCATGTGATTGATGATGATATATGTATGAGTTGCATGTTACATCGTGAGACCCTATTGCATGTGTTTTGAGATTGTGGTGGATTCAATCGATTTGGAGAAGTGTGATTCAGGCACATGACTTTTGTGGCTTTTTTAGCGAGATGGATGGTATGGATTGGGTAGATGATTGTCTCACGAGGGACTTGTTTGGTGAATGGGATGTTCAGTTGAGGACCTGAGGTGACTATACCGTGAGATTGTAATGGATGCATGGTACTAGCGAAATCAAAATGTGCAATATACGGAAAGACGATTGGCATCCCGGGTGGTGTTTGTGTCTCAAACAGTTCGTAAAGCTAGGGAACTGTGGATTGCTTGGAGTAGTTGACTTGTGAACAATTAAGGAGTTGATGTTGAGCATAGGTTTTTCTAGTGTACAAACGGTTTGTTGCTTTGGTAACCTTGTATCTTTTCGTTTGATTTATATGTATATGATCCGGATTTTAAGCAAAAATATAAAATATAAAAAATGTCACATTAGATATCTAGCCATGACATCATAACGTAGTTTAAGGATATATAAAATGTCACCTACGATATCGAGCCATGACATAATAACGTAGTTTAAGGATTTAGCATATAGGATACGCTTTAAAGATTTGAAGTTAGAATAACATGTTAAAGTGTGTAAAATATTAATTATTTGTATTATCATCATTTTATACTTTTGGGAGATATGATATTTCAACATTATATCAGAGCGGAAGGTCTTAGATTCAAACATTGTTGCCAACATTATTTCCCCAATTTTTATTGTTCAGGTGTTGAGCCTCTTTGTTGTTGGCCATTGTTTGCCTAGTTGGCTCAGGCTTGTTGTGTGCCTAGTTAACTCAGCCTTGTTATAGGCTACACTTGAGGGGCGTGTTAAATTGTGTAAAATATTAATTATCTGTATCATCATCAGTTTAAGCTTTTACGAGGGCATGTTAAAACGTGTAAAATGTTAACTATATGTATCATAATCAGTTTAAGTTTTTGAGAAAGATGGTAGTTTAACATAACATATCATATGGAATTTTTTTTTGTCTAAGTTTATTATAGAAACTAAAAATAATGGGGAGATGTAAAAGATTGGGCAGCATTTGCTAGAGCCAAATAGTGATAGGTATACATAATTGATATACTAAACCCGAACACGGTCTGTCGAACCCTTAAGGATCTGAGTCCGCTGTCAAATCTCAGCCCGAGACCTCCATCGCCGCTAGCTTGCCGGGCTGTAAGCTAATCTCCAGGTCATCCCTCCAACGCGCCATGCGCAGGATCAAGGCTGGGGGCCAAACATGCTGCCTCCCAGACCACAGTCCGATTACACAAGACGTGCCCGCAATTATCAGGCGAACAGGATCCGTAGTTGACATTATCAAATTCAAGGCTGTTGTACGATCGAGAGGATGACATAGCGACCAACGAATATGAGTGTCCGATCTTCCTATTACTTACTCTTAACTGTAATTAATTATGTCTATCATACTTAATTATGTCTTGTCGCAATTAGCTTAATTGTCATTAGCGATCCGCCTATAAATAGAGGCACCTTGTAACCCATAAAAGGTTCGATAATTGAAACACAGCAGAGCTACTCTGCTAATTCGTCGAGGTACGTGTCCGCACTCATATACTTCTTGTCCGCCACCGGAAACTTCATATTGTCCATTATTTCCACCCCTTACCACCATAAAAATCACATCAATCCAGCTAGATATCCACATTAAACTCTTTATAACGCAACCGTGATATTTCCGACAACATCAATAATTTTACCTATATAAAAAATAGAGGGCAGGCAAAAATAGAACATCGGTTGTTTGTGGAAGTGCCTCGAAGTGCATTCCTTTATTGTCGTCTTTGATTTTGAATCACTAGGATGAATCTAAATGTGTAATGTTGTCTACTTATTCTGGTTCATGTGGAAAGCTCGGTGTGATTGGGATTTTGGTATAAAAAAAAATGTATCAATTTCATTGCTATGTAATCAAGTGCATGTTTTAGCTGTTGATTTCCGCTTGCCTAGCTCTTGTGAAGCTTAACCAACCGTGGAGCGTTGGCATTCAACATGTCAACAACCTCCCCATGGTATTCTAAAACGCAACTTTGATGCGCATATGTTAAGCATGAAAAACTTGTTATTGGCAGACCATTTTCGAGATGAGACGGGAGGGATCCTTAACTCGTTTTCCTTCTTCAATGAACGTGAACAAGATCCTACTCTTGGTGAAGACCCTCGCTCTATATCATTTGTCTAATTCACTCTGGCTATTCATTATGGATACCGATGCATTTGCATGGAAGGTGACGCATTGAAAGTCATTTGAAGAATACAATCACATTAAGTGTAGGTCAATAACAAGCTGTGTGGGTTGACACATAAAACATATAAATGTCACTGTAATTTAACACGTCTCTATAATGGATCGATAACAAGATCTTGCCAACATGACAGAGAGAAGACATATAAAAGACAATACAAGTCAATAAAAAGATTTAACACATGCACAATATATATGAGAATGAGATGACAATAAAATTTTGAATTATAAAATCTTGCTTGAATTCCATGCTAGTTATCAACTCTCTAAAAGCTTAAGATAACGAAAAGTAGATAGATGATTAACACTCCAAAAACACTTCAATATTTTCTCTGCACCAATTAAAAAGTAAAGTACTTGATACATTGCCCTAGTGGTATACACTAGGGTCTATCTTGGCTATCCAGTGAGGAGATCAGGTTTGAATCTCGTTTAGGGCGTAGTTTAATATGGATGTGTGCATCTTTCATCTCCGAAAATATATATATATATATATATATATATATATAAATATATATATATATATTGGCCAAGTTTACAAATCCGGCAGACCAAGTTCCGTAGTTAATTTAGTTGTCCCCTATCACATTGCCCAACCTTCCCATTATACCCATTGTTTATGCAGGTCTGCAGAAACGGCTTTGTTTTTCCTTTTAGAGTCTGTGGACTTTTTCTGCCCTATTTTTACATTTTCTACCGACCATGTGGTGTGGCCATTCTTATGCAAGTGACAAAAAATAATACTCAATTTCTTATTAAATTCAATTTTAATAATGCTGTGGTCCTTAATATAAATATAGTATTCTTGCTAAGATATTAAAAGTTTGACGATGTACGCAATGATGTCATTTTCATAAGGTTTTGCTCTCATTATATCAATTTTTTTAATGAGGTAATTTGAAAAAATTGTTTTGAGACGAATCATTCGAGATACTATCTGATATTTTTTATTTTTTTCTTTTGCTTTCATGAGGTATCTTCACATAATTAAATGAAACTAATTATCCAATACTGTCGAACATCAAATGTCAGAACAACTTTCAAATCTTAACAAGGTTTGATGTATCCATACCGTACGGGCTCAAGATTACTTGTATAAACAACCATATGGTATTCCACTATTACCAACCTCTGTTGGTAAAGTGCTCGCATTTATCTTCTTTTTTTTTTTTTTTTTTTTTTCCGAAACGAAATACACACGCACCCATTATAAATTAAGCTATGTCCCAAGCGGGGCTCGAACCTGGGTCTCTCCACTGGAATCCCTGATTAGACCCTAGTGGCTAACCACTGGGGCATGTATCTACCTGAGTACCTCGCATTTATCTTCAACTATATTTTTCATATTACTGATATTGTTTTTGTCTATCACCGAAGAAATCATATAATATATGTAGTCTGAAAGAATCAATCTTCTTTATTTATTTATTTCTGCCGGAAAGAAGTTTCTCCCTTCTTTGACAGGGGTAAAATTGTCAAGTTGTGGTCATATGCTTTGATATTTTGTTGTTGTAGGATCAGACGGGCATTGATTAAATGAATCAAACCGCAACCGCACCGAGTACATTACGAGGGGATTAACATAACAACCCAACAAATACATAAAATTCACCAGGCATGAGCAAGCAAATGAGCCAGATGATTACTGGTGACCAAAATAGTAGCGACCAACCTTAACCGGCAGAGTACCAGGTCGGAAGTGCTATAGAGGTGAGCAAGGTCATATCCCACGAGGAATCAATCGAGTACCAAAGTCATTATCATACTTAGTTTAGGCTAATCAAGGTTTGTTCACGGTAATTATACTACAACGATATGTAAACTATAATGTCATATCTCCGTACTATATTATTATCGGGGGTCTCTAAGTTGTACTTTATCGGGTTCTGATGTCCGCTTTGTCAGGGTGGTATCACTAATGTACTACTCTTTCTAAACCATTACCCTATTGGGTCATAAATGAGAAAAAGAATTTGAAATGAGATTCAATGGGCCCCAATGTCCGGTAGGGAAGATGAAAGAGTGGGAAGAGATCGAATACCCCACAATCAATTCATATTGCATATGGCGGATTGTCAGTTTCCAAAAGTATGGAAGGCAGCTTTAGAAGTACTAGAAGACCGTATGGTGTCTTCCATTGACAAATATGAATCTATCCCACGTAACCCTAAGTAAAACCCCGAAGTAATGATACTTCTGAACTATGATACGTGCCCCGCTCTACGCGGCTACTAGCACCCCGGAGATACGGCTCTCTGACAAACATCACGAGACAAAAAAACATCCTTCCTTCACATGCACCGGAAGAACTATGATATGATATGCTCTTGGGCCCATTCGCGAGTTATTAGCTAAGATCTTCGATCTTAAGTTGATCGATACAACTTGTTTGTAGCGAGTTATTAGCGAGCCTACCTAGGCTCATTTCGTAACTCTTGCATAAAGCTTTGAACATCTGTCTAGAAGTTGCTTTATATGATGTATGATGAGGTCCCACATCTGCTCTAATAACTCGCCACAAGCTCTACTTCCCCGACCCTACAGTTACAGAGGCATAAAGCCACTCGACAGTTCTCTACCGTAGCGAGCGATGGTGTGTAGGGGAATTAGCCACTCGACAGTACTATAAGGCTTAGTATCGCAAGTTCATCCCCGGAGGACCTCTCACATACTAAGAGCGGCTTATGCACCTTCGAAGTTGATCGATACACTTCGTAAGACAAATCATTGTCTTACTCGCTATCGATTTGAGAGGTACTCATCTCCCTCTCACATACTAAGAGTGACTTCGTTGTTTACCTTATCAAGGTAGCAGTTGAATTAGGTAAGAGGTATGCTATCTTGTTTGATGACATTGTCATTGCTGATCGAATCGAAGAGTTTAATTGGATAGGGCGACCAACGTACACAGAAGGTCGTACACGGAAGGTAGCTTTGGAAGTATTAGAATGGTGGTATCACTAATGTACTACTCTTGATAACCATTACCCTATTGCTAAATAAAGCTAGGGGAATCTGTTCTTCACGTTATCTCTCTATGATCTAAGCTACGGTATCATGTATCATGATTTGGTCTAGAAGACCGTATAGGTGTCTTCCATTGAGCACTCTAGTATCGGATGATTACCGCCGTCAGACAAATACGAATCTTGCTTATAGAAGTTATGATACTTCTGAACTATGATACATAGAACTAGTAGTTCAATCAGATACTCTATATAGCTACTATAATACATATAATTATAGATATGATACGCGGTACTCTCATAATTGTTTACGTACTTTCGATGGATACGATACTTTGTTCCTGACCCTTTCCATCCTCCCCATACTATATATGATATGCTCTAAGGCTACTTTACTCCGATATATCTATGTTCTATTGCATTTAAATCCTCTCACATATGTTCAAGTGACTTCGTACCTCTCCTCATCAGTCGAGTGGCGTATGTTGGAAAAAATTAGTACTTAGGACATTGACTGATTATGAATAACTCCAAGGCACGTAAGAACGTTGTCTTATAAGAGATGTTCTGTCCCAGACAGTTGTCACTTAGGGATTAAACGAAAATCTCTCTCAGGATACAATGGAGGTGTTTGATTCAAACAGTGACATGTTTGAATCAAACCCGAGGACACTCAAAAATTTGGTTCTGATGATGCTGTACTTGGAATGAATTCGTTTGCATATCTGTGCCTTTTATAGGCTGAAAGTACCCCCACAAACGAAATAAGGTACTCCTACACAAACGTGAAGGATCATATCAGTTCGTCTAAACATTGCACTTTTGTACAGGTGCATCACTTCGAAAAAATGATGAGTCTGTTCGAATGAATGCATGCATCGGTCCGAATGGATGCATGAATCTTGGTCGAACCCCGTTTCGTTGTGATAACATTAATTCGTACGGCAAACTCGTATGTAAACGATTATAAAATATTTACTTTATGAAAAAAATATCTAACAACGTACGCACCTCTCATATACTAAGAGTGGCTTATAATTGTAAGATATAATATCGCCGGATGGATCATAGATCCACCCGATTACGCAACGGAAAATACAAGATCTAGATCTAGACAATCAAAATACATAAATACAATAGATCTAAACCTACGAGGGGGATTAGATTACCAACCTTTTTATGGTGCAAGAACGCCAAGAACAAAAGGTCAATCCAAGCTAGTTGAGAGCCTAGTTGAGAAGCCAAAGTCTTCCAACGTGTGTCTCCAAGCACCACCAGGTGGATGGTGTTTCAAGCCGCCGGACCTCCTCGATATGCTACCGGAATAATCCCGAGAATTATCCCAACTCGAAACCCTAGTGTTGAAGCCGAAAATTCTAAGCTTCCAACACTCATGTATGTCGCATTATATGTGATGTATTGAGGCTTGGTAGAACTCTCTTTATATAGGAGAGAAATCATTGTCCTCCAAGGATTTAATAATTAAGAGATAATTATTAGATTAATCCTTATTTCAAATAAAAGATAAATATATAATATATCCCAAACAAATTAGTATAAATAAATATATTATCTAATATTCCATGATTTATCACTTAACAAATAAATAATTAAATCATATATCAAATAATTATCCAAGAAAACTAATTTCCCAATAATTAATCAATACTTATAAAATGCGGCCAAACCCTAGGTATTAAGGGCTACACGCATTTTTACACACAATGGGCCGAGTCCATGAAAAATTTCTTTTCCATGTATTTAATTATCTAATCCAACTAAATAATTAATCCACATATCTATTAAACAGTCCAATCCAACTATTCAATTCTAATTGAGGTGAAACGACGAGAAAACATATGATATGTTAATAGCCACGTCGGGGACCATGAACCCATATTCAGTAGCTACAATAAATTAAATAATATCATCCGTCAGACCGAACAATAATATTCAATCTATTAATTCCGGGATTACACCACCATAAACCCGAAACTGAACTCTGCCGAATATAGATAACTTATACTCAACTCTGAGTTGATAAGCGTCCACTGATATAATCATTACATACGGATAAATCCTCCATAGACTGTTCGTTTCGATTCGGGATATCTCCGTAAACCCTTCTCGAAACATCTTATCTTTATTTACCATCAACTCCCTAGTGATCAATTAGTTCATAACTAATATAATATGAACCGGCGCCATCGATCGGTTTAGGATTAACAAATAAGGGAACTCGTCGTCTACTTCCCGAGGGAAGGAATGGATTCCATATCGTGATAGCACGTACTACTCATTCATCCCGAATAGAGCCAACGAGAAGTGTTTGACCACATACTGCGAAGTGATCCTTACTAACACATCAAACAATACCCCAGTCTAAGCAGTCGTCTGTGATCACCTCAGGATTAAGATTAATCCATATAAGATCATCTTTTGATTCGATAAGACTTCTCGATCACGGAATTATATCGAGAACTCAAATCAAATCGGTACAGCCCTATATGATTATCATCATATATAAATGCCCCACTAGGTACCCTATTACCGACGGTCCGGATAAGGCTGTCACACCTAAAGTGTTACGGGCGCATTAATAGCAAATTAATCATGAGACCCGTACGCAGATTAATAAACGCTACGGACTAAGTTAATTTTAAGTACATCTCACTAACTCAATCCTCTTGTGTATAGCCATACACTGAGTTATGTGATTACATAAACGAGGTACTTATGGTTTTCAGTAGTGTCTTAATTATAAGCATACATGCATATAATAAGATGAATTATTAATTCTGTCATAAAAACAATTAGATAATTGTCTTTCGGGCACTACACCTAACAATAATAACTTTAAGAACTCGTTACAAACGAGCTCGCTACGCTTTGCAACACTCGCTTACTGTCGAGTGGCGAAAAGAGTATCTGAAGAAAGGGATAAACCTTCGAAGCATCTAGTTTTTTCTGCCTTCTCTCTAGAAAACGAACGTATTTGAAAAAATTTCATTTCCTTCCTGGGTCGTTCTACTATGGGACTTCTAGTAGGGAAGCTACCTACGTAACGAGATCCGGACCACACGCTTCGAGGTGGAATACACGGTGCCCCGTGTGTGGAAATTGTGTGGTCCAGATGCTGCCACGTAGACAGTTCCCTAGTAGGGAGTCCTTAGGATAGAATTTTCCTTCCTCCAGGGATCATTCTACTGTAGGGACAGATTAGAAGGGAAGAGAAGAAAAACAAGATTGTTTAAACGTTCAAGTGATGTAATACCTATGGGTATAGACCCTAAAATAGCCTATATATCTTTTTTGACATTATTGCAATAAAGAAACTTGTGTTGTGTCCTTATGATGGTGTTGTTGATTTTAATCAGCTTTAGTTTAGGATTTCTTTTTCCAGATTTATATTATTACATGTATAATATATAGGATTTATTCATTCATTCTTCTTCTTATTTTTTTTTATATATATTTTTTTTTGATACTTAAAGCATCCGGTATCCGAAATTCACTGATTCGACAATTCCGGAGTTCGATCCGGTATCGAACGCTACTTTTTCGATTAAAAACTTGTGATGTGGGAAAATGTGCTATGCTACATGTAACTTTCACAACCTATTTTATCATACCCCAATTTCTTTTTAAGGGGATGTACTTTAGTTTTTTACACAAACACAAGATATTCTAAATTAAGAAAAAGTAATGTCTCCATTTTAACTTTGTAAACACCTCAATACAAGTTCAGAGTCTACTCAGATCAGTTTTGACACAAGTATAAGACTATGACCTAGAACCCTAAAAAAAAAAAGAATTAAGGACTTAAATTTATTTATGATTCAATTAGTTTATATACATAGACATGTGTAACATCTTTTAAAATTTGTTAATTTTCTTTCAAAAAGTCCTGTTTAAATAAATTGAAAGCTTAGAGTCACTCGTGAGCCTAATTCACCATCTCATGTCGATTAAAACAATGAAATTCAAAAGTAATTCAACTTTTCGACTCTTTATTAATAACATACTGACAATATTATCAGAAATGTTGTTATCGATACATCAAAATATATATAGTAATATTCATAATCAACAAAACAATCATTATTTTGTATCACTATATTCAAAACATATTAACATGACAACCAATAAATTCCCAAAATTACCGCAATAAAACAAATTGAATCAAATCATTTAAGATTTACAATCTCTTCCCTTATATTTTTAAAACATCTAAGAACGTGCTTACCATGGATACATTAATATTTGACAGTTGTAGAAGTATTTTAGATGACAAAAAAATAATTAATAAATGCAATATTGATTTATAAAAAAAACTCAAACAATATACCAAACGAATGCGTCAATTTATTGGTCAATTTCCAAGTCAGGTGTAAGAAAGATACAACTAACTAAAAATCTGCCTAAAAAAATAAAAAAAACAAATTAAATATCCGGGTGAAATTCCACTTTTGCCCACTCGCTTTCCAATTGTTCGTCTTTACATCGACAGCTTCGAGTTTTTCGTTCCAAAAAAACACTTTATTTTTGCTTTTAATTATTTCTCTTTGCTCTGCAATAATGGAGGGTCCGTAAGAGTAAATCTTCTCTTTCTTTTATCAAATTTGTTTTCATTTCTTAAATTTGATTGATTCCAAGCTTTATTTGTCTTTTGTTTACTTGCTCTTGGCGTTTGTGAGCTTCTAAAGTTCTCAGAATCATATTGCAAGGTATTCATTATATTCTTGCTAATTCAGCTCAATTCTCATGGTTTTCTGTCAAGTAGTTGCGTTTTATTTAATCGAAATGCAAGGAGTTTTGATTTTGACTAGTCAAATTTTGTTGTTAATTTTAAACCTGCTGGCTTTGGCCGTCTTGTTTTGGAGCAACTTGTTTTTGACAGTTGGATTGTTTGATTATATGCCTTTTCCTTTGACTAGGATATTCGTTATATAGAGGATTCTACTTAATTGTGTGGCCATGTTATCTTGTCTAGAACAGTTGTGTTTAATGATTTTTTCTGCTTTGGAATTATACGTTGTAGGATTTGGTTAGTGTTTCCATTAGATTATATGAATCAGGTTTTGATTGGTAATTGCATCAGAAAATTGGTGTTCAATGGAGTAATTAATTATACTTTCTGTTGGCTGAAATTTGGTATATGATTCAAACAGGTTGAAAAGGGGATATTTG
Organism: Gentiana straminea; assembly: GCA_036785695.1. Classification (NCBI taxonomy): domain Eukaryota; kingdom Viridiplantae; phylum Streptophyta; class Magnoliopsida; order Gentianales; family Gentianaceae; genus Gentiana; species Gentiana straminea. Next base: position 6,410,957 of record JAVUPR010000314.1, on the reverse strand, counting down.
GATTTTTAAAACCCTATGATGTCGCCACAGTATTTGGGAAAGGAAGGTGAAGGGCAAGGAAATGTTGCTCTTATGGCTCCTTCGATATCGCGTGATTGCAAATCGAGGAGTTTGGTAGGCATGCAAGAACGTACGTATCTCGGCTTGTCTGTTTCCTCTTCAAGTTCGATTGATGGTCCTGTTATGAAGATCTCAATTGAAGAAAGCAAAGGAAGTTTGAATCTGAATTTAAAAGCTACAGAATTGAGGTTAGGGCTTCCTGGATCGGAATCACCCGAAAGAGGGAAAAAGCTTAATACGTTAAGCTCGGAACCACCTGACAAGAAGCAATTGTTCTCATTGCTTCTATCAAAGGATGGAATCTACTCATCAAGAAATGCTGTGTCTGGAAACAAAAGAGGTTTCTCAGAGACAATCAAGGAGTTCTCTTCACCGGTGAAGAATTCATCACCTGGTGAAAGAAACTGGATGTTTAATAATGGTGTTTCTGACTCGGAGACATCACAATCTGCTGGACAAGGCAAAACTTCCGTGAAAAGTGCTGCAACTCTGCCAAATGTTAAGACTGAATGTCTTTCAAAGGCAGAAGAACTGCCAGAGGCGAACGGATCGAGCAACAACAAGATGAATGTTTCTGACTGTGCCAGTGCACCTGCTGCAAAGTAACTACTTGAAAAACAAATTTCCTTGAGGTACTTAACTGTAATTGTTTATTTGGGATTCCAGAGGTAATTTAGTGTTTTGGAATTGCAGGGCACAGGTGGTTGGGTGGCCTCCGGTCAGATCATTTAGGAAAAATTCTCTGGCTACCGCATCCAAGAACACCGAAGAAGCTGATGGAAAACGAAGCCCAGGTGCATACTTTGTGAAGGTCAGCATGGATGGAGCTCCTTATTTGCGAAAGGTGGACCTTAAAAGTTACTCCACATATCAGGAACTTTCTCTTGCTCTCGAGAAAATGTTCAGCTGTTTTACTTTTGGTAAGCTCATCTTCATGCCATAGTGTAACAAAACAACTTTATTTAGGAGATTACAAGATTCTTACTCAAAATAGTCTTCCTTACTTGAGATGCCTAAATAAGCAACTGCACTATAGTCTTTATGGAACGAAAAAGGAAAATCCTGAGACTTTTGTAACTTCAGATCGTAACTTTGGAGCATAACCCCTTCTTTGGGTTTTCAGGGATCAAATGTTGGATTAAGTGAACACTGAGTTAAGCGAAAAATCGCCATGAATATTTCTGTTTACCTTTCTAAGACATAATTGCCACATTCAATAAATAAAGTTTTCTTCTTCAGACTTGATCAATATCAGAAATATGTAGTAATGTCTTGTTCTTGTTTCTAGGAAAATCTGATGCTAGTGAAAGTCCAGGGAGTGAGACCAAGTTAAGGGCTTCATTGCGTGGTTCAGATTACGTGCTAACATTTGAGGATAAGGATGGTGACTGGATGCTTGTGGGAGATGTCCCTTGGGAGTAAGTTCAATCCAATATCTGTTGTTTTTTTTTGCAATATCACTTCACCTTTGCTTGTCCATTTTAAGGAATGTCATCCGATCCGTGTGACAAAGCAGGACCACTTTATATTGCAATTTCTGGGATTTTAGTATTAGATCAGCTTTGTGAACTTTGTTTATTTGGTTTTTTTCATGCTTTAGAGATAATTCAATCAGAATATTAGCATTTGAGACTCACACACACAGAGATAAGAGTAAGAGTATTTGCCAGTGAAATATTAGTTTGGAAATGATTCTGTTCAAAATGTGAACACAACTTGTTGCTGTAAATTGACGGTTAACGACTTAATGTAATCATAAAACGCTATTTAACAAGTTCCCACTTTTATTTTCACTCAAAATCTTGTATGCTTCTTCCTCCTTATTGCATATTTTCATTCCAATTGTACTTATGGGTGTATGTAACACAGGATGTTCATCGAATCATGCAAGAGGCTAAAGATTATGAAAGGGTCAGACGCCATTGGTTTGGGTATGTATTATTCACAATCCATTCTGATCTGTATTGTGATAAAGAGGGTCTGGAGGGCATTCTTTTGGCTTTCGATCAACTGTACTCTAAAATTCATATATATTTTTTTTCTTTGCAGCTTCCAAGGCCATTGAAGCAGACTCAAAGACTAAGAACTAATATTTGCCCCATATTCGTCTTTTCACTGCTGCCATGGAGTTGTGGAGGACAACTTTAGAGTGCATTACGGTTTGACGGTTGAATAACTGTGGATGGTGCATATCGTGATTTATTTTGTTTTAAGGTTTTCTTTTTTCATTCTATATTTGGATAAGAGATGAGTGTGTGTTTTTAAGTAGTTTTATAGTATTATGAAGAATGTAGCACTGTTTAACTGTCTGTATTCTTCTCCAAAAAAAGAGCTGAAACAAAACTGCTCTCTCTATTTGCTTGGAAACTATTATTACTGTGGATGTGTTTGTATGTGATATAGTCTCCCTCTCTCTGTTTTAAATATGCATGTTTTTGTTGTTAGTTTATTTAAGTCTTAATTTAGTCACAAATAAAAGCTAATGACTTAGTCAATTAGTTAGCTAAAGTCCTATTTTTTTGGGATTAGTTGTTAATGCTTTATGCTTCCTGTTTTATAGGATGATCATGTGATCAATCCGGTTTCCTTTGTTTTTGTAAGGCTATATAGCCAACAGTTTGCTATCAATAAAATCATTCCTTTCCAATAATTACTTCCCTTCAAAAAAAAAAAAAAAATTACTTGCTTTGATACTTAACATTTGGTATCGGAGCTTGGTATTAGAAACACATAAACACGAGAGTTTTTGTGAGGGAGAGTAATGGCAACAGGAGACAAGTATGTGCAGCCCTCCATTCCAAAGTTTGATGGCCATTATGATTTTTGGGCCATGACAATGGAGAATTTCTTGAGGAGCAGAGAAATATGGAGCTTAGTGGAAGAAGGCATCCCAATAGGAGCAATTGGGACAGGACCAGGCAGTGAGGCACAAAGGAAAGCTGTTGAAGATGCAAAACTCAAGGATTTAAAGGTGAAGAATTTCATGTTTCAATCAATTGATAGGGAAATTCTAGAGACAATCCTTGACAAAGAGACATCCAAAGGAATCTGGGAATCCATGAAGAAGAAGTATCAAGGATCTACTAGGGTGAAAAGATCACAACTTCAAGCACTGCGCAGGGAGTTTGAATTGCTATCCATGAAAGAAGGGGAGAAGGTGGACAGCTATGTTGGTAGAACCCTAAGTATAGTCAACAAAATGAAGGCAAACAGTGAGAAAATGGATCAGAGCACTGTAGTATCAAAGATACTTAGATCTTTGACACCAAAGTATGCATATGTTGTATGCTCTATAGAGGAAGCTAATGATTTAGACACTCTTAGCATTGATGAATTACATGGCAGCTTGCTAGTCCATGAACAAAGGATGCAGGGCAATCAAGAGGAGGAGCATGCTCTGAAAATTGGTCATGATGGGGGATCAAATAGAGGTAGAGGTAGAAATGGAGGCAGAGGAGGACGTGGCAGGGGAAGAGGAAGACAATCTTTCAACAAAGCCACTGTTGAGTGCTATAAGTGCCACAAGTTGGGGCATTTTCAGTCTGAGTGTCCAGAATGGGCTAACTACACAGAAATGGAAGAAGGAGAGGAACTTCTACTGATGGCCTATGAGGAAACCAAGGAGTCAGAAATGAATGAACTTTGGTTTCTAGACTCAGGTTGTAGCAACCACATGACAGGCAACAAACACTGGTTCTCTGAGATAACAGAAAGTGGAATCACCAAAACTGTCAAACTTGGTAATAATGCAAGGATGGCAGTTGCAGCAAGAGGGAACATAAAGATGCGGATAAATGGGATCACTCAGTTGATTTCCAGTGTTTATTATGTCCCTGATTTAAAGAGCAACTTGCTAAGTGTGGGGCAATTGCAAGAAAGAGGGTTGTCTGTTTTGTTTCAAGATGGAGGATGCAAGGTTTTTCACAAAACAAGGGGAGTGATTATGCAAACTCAAATGAGCAGAAATAGGATGTTCTGCCTAACAGTATCAATGATATCCAACAACAGCAGCACTCTGTGTTTACAAAGTGAAGTTGGTACAGATAAGGAGCTACACAGATGGCACTGCAGATTTGGACACTTAAATTATGAGGAGCTGAAAAACCTGGCATCAAAAGGAATGGTAGTTGGCTTGCCAGTTCTTGAGTCTACTGAGCAAATATGTGCTACTTGTTTAGTAGGCAAACAACACAGAGATCCCATACCAAAGAAGAGCCTATGGAAAGCAACACACAAGCTTCAACTGGTGCACTCTGACATTTGTGGCCCCATCAAACCAGTGTCAAGCAACAACAAGAGGTATTTTTTAAGCATTATTGATGATTTTACTAGAAAGACATGGGTGTATTTCTTGCATGAAAAATCAGAAGCCCTGAGTATGTTTAAAATTTACAAAGCTTTAGTTGAGAAAGAAACATGTGAACATATAGCAGGACTGAGAACTGACAGAGGTGGTGAATTCAACTCAAATGAATTTGTCAACTTCTGTCAGAATCATGGAATTAATAGGCAATTGACAGCAGCCTTCACTCCTCAGCAAAATGGCATAGCTGAGAGGAAGAATAGAACAAACATGAATGCTGTTAGATCCATGATGGCTGAAAAACAGGTTCCTAGAGTTTTTTGGCCAGAAGCTGTGAAGTGGTGTGTTCATGTTCAAAATAGGAGTCCAACTGCAGCTTTGGAAAATCAAACACCCCAAGGGGCATGGACTGGAAAACCACCAGTAATAGATTACTTCAAGATTTTTGGCTGCATTGCTCATGTACATGTTCCTGATCAGAAAAGGATCAAACTTGACAGTAAAAGCAGAAAGTGTGTCTTTCATGGAGTAAGTGATGAGTCAAAGGCATGGAGATTGTATGATCCTATTAAAAAAACCATCATCATCAGTAGAGATGTGGTTTTTGAAGAAGACAGTGGTTGGGACTGGGATAGAACAGAAGAGGAAACTAGGCAAGATGTTCTAGAATGGCCTGATGAAGATCCTGAAGATCACACAGATGAAGGCACACCAGACATGCCAAGTGAGCCAACTACTGAAACAAGCACTGAGGTATCTCCTGAAACACATGTATCCCCACCAACTACACCTGGTAGTTTGGCTCAAGGGAGGGAAACAAAACAAAGAAGGGCACCAGCTTGGTTAAGTGATTTTGACACAGAATACACTGGTGAAGATGAAGAGCACCTGAGTGCACTAATGGAAATGGAGAAGGATCCAGTATCTTTTGATGAAGCTATGCAAGACCAAAAGTGGAAGGCAGCAATGATAGCAGAAATGACAGCAATTGAGAAGAATCACACATGGGAACTCATTGATTTGCCTCCATCTACTCAACCTATTGGAGTCAAATGGGTGTTTAAAACCAAACTTAATGAAGCAGGAGAGATAGAAAAATATAAAGCAAGGTTGGTGGCAAAAGGCTATGCACAAAAACAGGGAATAAACTATGCTGAGGTGTTTGCCCCTGTTGCTAGACTTGATACTGTCAGGGTTATCATTTCAACTGCTGCCCAATTTGGTTGGAACATCTATCAGTTAGATGTGAAAAGTGCTTTCCTTCATGGAGAGCTTAAAGAAGAGGTGTTTGTACAACAACCTGAATGATTTGTCAAGCAAGGGAAGGAAGGAAAGGTATACAGATTAAACAAGGCACTCTATGGGCTTAAACAAGCCCCAAGAGCATGGTACAACAGGATTGAAGCATATTTTGCCAAAGAACAGTTTGAAAGATGTCCAAGTGAACATACTTTGTTCACAAAGTCAAAGGGAGGTAAGATATTAATTGTAAGTCTATATGTAGATGATTTAATCTTTACTGGTAATGACAGGAAGATGTGTGAAGAGTTTAAATCATCTATGATGCTGGAATTTGAAATGATCGACCTAGGGAAAATGAGGCATTTTCTTGGGATAGAAGTCGGACAACGTTCGATGGAATTTTTGTGTGTCAAAAGAGATATGCACGGGAGATATTGACAAAGTTTGGAATGGAAGACGACAATTCGGTTAGGAATCTGTTGTGCCGTGCACAAAATTGCGTAAAGATGAAGATGGACCGAAGTCGATGCAACCATGTTCAAACAAGTTGTTGGAAGCCTCGTATGCATTTAATCGTGACAATGCCGGACATGATGTATGGTGTGAGTCGATAAGCGTGTTTATGTCCAGTCCAAATGAGGTACATTGGTTAGCTGCAAAAAGGTTGTTAAGATATTTAAAAGGTACAATAGATCTTGGAATTCTCTATAAACATGGAGAGGATAATCTAAGACTCATTGGTTACACAGATAGTGACTATGCAGGTGACTTGAATGATAGAAAGAGTACATCCGGATATGTATTCTTCATGGGATCAGGAGTTGTTTCTTGGGCTTCAAAGAAACAACCAGTAGTTGCACTTTCTACAACAGAGGCTGAGTACATTGCAGCGGCTATGTGTGCTTGTCAGTGTGTATGGCTTAAGAGAATCCTGGAAACATTGAGGATAGAAAAGAAAACTAACACTGTGATCATGTGTGACAATAGCTCAACCATCAAATTGTTAAGGAATTTTGTGTTTCATGGCAAAAGTAAACACATTGATGTAAGGTTTCACTTTCTAAGGGATCTGGTAAATGATGGAATTCTTGAACTCAACTACTGCAACACTCAAGATCAAATAGCAGACATTATGACAAAACCTTTGAAGATGGATCAGTTTGAAAGATTCAGAAACATGCTTGGGATGATTGGAGCTGAAAGTATAAGCTAAAGATGATTTAGCTTAAGGGAGGGAATGTTAGTTTATTTAAGTCTTAATTTAGTCACAAATAAAAGCTAATGACTTAGTCAATTAGTTAGTTAAAGTCCTATTCTTTTGGGATTAGTTGTTAATGCTTTATGCTTCCTGTTTTATAGGATGATCATGTGATCAATCCGGTTTCCTTTGTTTTTGTAAGGCTATATAGCCAACAGTTTGCTATCAATAAAATCATTCCTTTTCAATAATTACTTGCTTTGATACTTAACATTTGTTTCATACTTGTGACATGTGATTTCTTCATATGGTAAGATTTTTCACTTTTAGAATAAACCGTATGTATAAATGCTGCACCAAGTGATACATATATATATTATGTTTTTTCATTTGTATTCTCTTTCATACGGTAAGAGCGTGCAAGGTTAAGGGGAATGAAATTTAATGTATGTCATTTGATACCGGTGGTGATCCAATTTTTTTTTTAAGGGTCTATAAATTTGTTTCGTAGTTTTTTCTAGACTGGCTCAAATGTTTGAAAAGGGCTCGCAACAGGCCGCCAATTGAATTGGATATGGAGTTTTGGACCGGATGGTTCCTTGCTGTAGCCACAACTGGACCCAAATCTCTATTAAGTCCGGTTCAACTATAGGAAACCCGCCCCGTCCTTATGTATTCTAATTATTTACTCTTGGGCAGCTATTCCGTCAAACAAAGTTAAATGGGAGGAGAAACTATGTATGGAAATAATAATGGGTTTACATTGTCTCGTCCTTTGAGTTTTGTGGTTAATGTAAATCGAGAGTTATGTTCTAGTGGTTTAGTTTGCAAAGATTGTATATATACATTTTTTTTATTGAGAGTAATCGATACAGGGTATCGAACTCTCACGCTTTAGCTCACAAGTAAGACCATCACCACCAGGGTCGGCCCTCAAGTTTTCGAGGCCTTAGACGATTTCGTCAGACGGGTTTTATTAGTTCAAAGGTTCTTTTTTTTTTCTTTTCAAAAAACATACGTACAAAATAATATTTCAACATCGCGTTTCTAACATATTTAGATACAAAACTCAAATTCATTGGAACCACAAAACATACCTACAAAGTAGTACTTCAACATTTTTGTTCTACCATATTTAGATGCAAAATCTAAATTCATACGTATACACAATACATACTTATAAATTACTAATTCAACATCGTTCTTCTAGCACATTTAGATGCAAAATTATTAATCAAAATAGAATGGTCCATTTCATCAACCACATTCTTCTCAACCGATATCATGGCTAAACCAATTCAAATGTTATTGAGTCATGATGCTCTGAAGATGATTTTTTGTAGATTGAAATTGTGGTAAAGAGGAAAAAAAAATTATTGAGTGCGAGTGTGCGGCTTGACCAGAGCAGTTGGCTTCACCTTGACGGAGTAACATGTGGGCTTTATAGGAGGGTTCCACGCATTACGCATAGCCGCATATACGAAGAATTTGTATTGGTTAAAAAAAAATGATATTTAACTTTTTTTAATGCACATTGAAATTGAACCGTAGATAATTGACCATGTTAGATTCTTTTTATCTTAAATAGGTCTACGGTTGTCGGTTGCCCTACCTATTTGGTGGGGCTGAACTATTAAATGATAGGATCGGCCCAGATCACTACAACATCCCGCTCTTTTTATAAACAAACAAAAGACCGACATTTTCTTAGAAAGCAATAGTTGACAATGGGACTTCCCCTTCATGGAGAAATCAGAACCTAAAGCCAATTTGTTCATTTTATAAATAAAAAAGGTCAACCTTCTAGGTATCTTTTTGATTACTCCCTATGCAAAATGTATGCATCACCCTCGTCCTCGATCATAGTGAAATTACAGCTAAGCCCCCTCCCCCACTCTCCGTCGACTTTGAGTTTCCCACCACCATCATGCACCCTAACCTAACCTAACATGGCGGAGGAGACTATTCCAAGGTTTCTTTTTTAATGCCCAAATTAAAGCTGAGAAACAAATGCCGGCCATTCTAATTCAGAAAATATATTTATTTTATTAATTAATTTGATACTACTTGTAGTACAAGTTTGTAATCTAACAGCTGGTTAAAAATTAGGGACCAATATAAGCGAAAAGAAATATTAAAAAAATTATAATACAAAAAAGAAAGAAAATCACGGAAAATTCTTTCATATTGCTTTTCCCTTGATTTTGCAATATGTGCCTCTTCTTTCGAATGTTCTTCTACAAAAGAAATATACTTTTTTTTTTTCAATGATTTTCATTATATATATATTTACCTACCTACCTTCTTACAGATTCGCACGTTTTTTTTAAGACATACTACCTCCGGTCCAAAATATAAATCATCCTACACTTTTCTACTTGTCCCATAATATAAGTCATTCTACGTTACCAATGCAACATTTATTGCTCTGCATTAATGATAGTCAATAGGTATTTTAGACATTAACATTCAAATTAATGACATTCAACCAATTCCTTAATCTGTGTAAAAACTCCTAGAATGACTTATATTTTGGATCGGAGGTAGTATAACGCAAATAAATTATATTTCCTTCATGATATATTAGTTTTGCATTCGGATAAAAAAAGAAATTATATCTCCATCTTACAGATTCACACGTTTTTGTATTAAGATTTCTTCGTGAAAATATTTCCTTTTATTAAAGGTATCTTGACAGTTGACATCTATCTTTCATAATATAGACATACATAAAGAAAATTAGAATACGTATTAAGACACAAACTCTGGTATTTTATTGAATGAATAAAAATGATACAATGTTCTCCTTTATATAGGAGATAAATAATCTAACAACTGAATTTAAAATAAATAAAAAACTATTATCTCATCCTAATAATAAGATAATTACTATATGTGATTTATTTCAAACTCTATTTTATCTCTCATTTGATATTATTATTATCTCATTAGAATTATCTGTTCTAATACCCTCCCGCAAACATTGTCGTGGTTGGAGACAATGTTTGTCTATAATGTCAAGATATTTGAAGAAAATGATGAATGTCAAAATAAATAGATAAGTTTACTATAGATAGGAGATATGTTTTAAATAAATCATTTCAAGTGATAAACATAAAAATTTATCATTAGTTTTATTTTGAATTGAATTATTATCTCATTTTCTCTCCTATATAAAGGAGATGCATTGTACTATTTTTTATTCAACTCAATAAAACAGTTTAGAGTCTTTCATATTTCCGTTGTTCTATTCTGTTTTTCTTTATGGTATCAGAGACAGGGACGGGGGTTCAAGTACCTTAACATTGGTGAACCCTCGCCAGGGGCGGACGCAGGATCCCGGACGAAGGGGGCGATATTATGGGCGAGTGTAAATTTTTAAAAGGGGCAAAAAAAATACACAACATACATAATAGTGTATTTTCCGGATCCAAGGGGGGCGCTTGCCCCTCTATTGAAAGGGTACATCCGCCCCTGACCCTCGCCTGATCCTTCTTCCGTTTTTTAAACATATTCTCCACCCAATCAACCACCAAATATTCATTTCTTCATCTATTTTAAATATAAAAAAACATCCACAGAACTCCTCAAATATGCAGCAAACCAAGATCAATCACCGTAATCCTTCGAACATACCCAGAAAAAGGAAAACAAATCCCAGCCAATACCCCACCACCAAATTTTGTCATCCACCGAACTCAACTTTCACCAAAGAAAACTTAGATCAACCACCCAAAAAAAAAAACCAACCTGCAAGCCGTTGTTTTTTTTTGTTCAGTTTGTTTTCATTTTAGCAGTCCATGTTTTCATTTTTTTTTTTTTTTTTCTCATTATTCTTTTATCAATCAATAAATAATTTTGCATATGACATCAATTTTATTTTACATCCATTCTCTGTCTATTTCTTTATATGATTATAAAACGCAGATCCAATTCATCTATCACAATGAAGACAAATGGTGCAGATGGGTAGAGCGCGTTTGCAGTTATCAGAGAAAACTGAACAATTTTTTCGACAAAAAAAAAAAAAAAAAAAAAAAAAAAAAAAAACCATAGGCTATAAGCCAAGAGCCGAGAGCCAAAAGAACCAGGAGCCAAGAGCTAAAAGCCGTTGGTGTCAAAACATCGTATCAATTATCTTTGTTAACAGGCAAACGTTGCCTCCGACCCCGACAACGTTTGAGGAGGGTATTAGAAGATAATGTCAAGATATTTGAAGAAAATGATGAATGTCAAAAGAAATAGATAAATTTACTATAGATAGGAGATATGTTTGAAATAAATCATTTCAAGTGATAAATATAAAAATTTATCATTTGTTTTACTTTGAATTGAATTATTATCTCATTTTCTCTCCTATATGAAGGAGATGCATTGTACCATTTTTTATTCAACTCAATAAAACAGTTCAGAGTCTTTCATATTTCCGTTGTTCTATTTTGTTTTTCTTTAATACATACAGTTATTATAAAAAGAATATATTAATGGATTGGAAAATGGTTATTGACCAGAAAGTCCCTCCTTTAGGCCTATGACCCATCTCCAAAAATCAAAAGTGGACTATTAATCCTTTTCAGGCCCATGATGGACTGAACTTATGGACATATTACCTCCGTTTCAAAATAACTGAGGCAGTTGTAAAAAAACACGCATATGAAAGATGTGAGTTAATGCTTTAATTTAAATGTCAAATGACTAAAAGACCCTTGGTCTATAATTAATACAATGTTGTATTCATTCTATCACTCCTTAATAAATAATAGATGTAGGAAAAATACAATAAATGTTGCATTGAAAATGTAATTGCCTCAGTTATTTTGGAACGAATCCTTTTGACAACTGCCTCAGTTATTTCGAAACGGAGGGAGTATTATTTATCATCAATGGTGTATCAATATAGCACAATATATCAATAGTGTATATGTTGTGCTAAAGTTGTTAAACGAACAGAAGGTGATTGCAAGCAAATTCGTATTCGGCTCATTAGTGTTCGTGGTTGTTTGTTTGTTTGTTTATCATAACAAATTAAACTTGAATATGATTATAAACTCGTTTCCTAAACGAACGAATACGAGTTTGGCACTCAAATGTAGATAAACAAATGTATAATCTAAGTCTAACATATAAGATGATTAGCTATGTATTAATCTAGCTAACAGATAATATAGAGTAATTTTATAAAATATTTATGGAGTTTTGTAATACTTTATTTGTGTATTTGGACTTGATTTTTTATACCTTTAATAACGAGTCGATGTCGAGTTGGAATGCAAAAATACATTTAACTAGCCGAACTCAAACACTAGCTTGAGCAATTAGTTTTCTAAATATGCAATCTTGAACATAGGTTTTTTTCTTTTAAATCATCGCGAAGAAATTTGTGACCTAAACAAACCAAGTTTGAACGTGATTTTTTTTGTTTATTAAACAAACGATCACTAATAAGCTCGTGATATAAACAAATACGAAATTAAACAAAATATACTCGATTTGTCTCGGCTCGTTAGGAGATCTAACGTTGGCTAACCCAACTTGGAAGCATATTATATATATCAATTTTGAATAATGTTTCTTTTTATATTGTCTTCAAAAAAAAAAGTAATAATAATATATATATTTTTTTTTTGTGAGGGAATAGTAATAACAATTAGAGAGGGGTATCACGTCATTATCTCACCAAACACATTTTGTCCCGCCGTTGTAATAAAGTTAACGCAGAAAGTAGTAGAATGGTAATCATTTTATTAAATTAATAATAGTACTGTTAATCTTGTGAAGATGATGCAATTAGATAATTCCCTTTGCATTTTTTATGGCTAAGATTCGTTTTGTAAAGAAGATTATGAAAGTGTGGCAAAAAGATCAACAATCAGTGCCCACATAATCAACATGCTTTAGAAGAATAATTGAGTTAAAGGAACCTCAAAACATTAATTAAGTCCTTTTTTTATAGTTTTATTGCAATGTTGAATCGATATTAGTTTTTAGAATCGAGGAATTACACTAACAAAGTATTGACCTAGTAGAAACAATATTTACATTGAGCTCACGAAACCAAAGATGAAACCACGTACTTCTCCTTTGTTAAGCGGACTGGGAATTTTCCAGCACATTTGCAAGCTAGACATGGTCTAGGCCACTCTGGTCGTATTTCTTGGGGAGCAAACCCCCCTCATGATGTAATTTCTGCCGTTATTGCGGACTTGGCTTGAGTTAATATATTTCTTTTTTATTCAAAAAAAAAGAATCGAGGAATTACACTAACAAAGTATTGACCTAGTAGAAACAATATTTACATGGAGCTCACGAAACCAAAGATGAAACCACGTCCTTGTCATTTAATTCCTCAACCCGAGCACAAAACACTGAACATAGAAAGTGTTAGACATAATGACATAATTTTCTATATCTAGAATAACAGAATAATAGAAAAATATATTGTATTGCGTTGCTTTGATTGAATACAATAATAGACTATTTATACTAATAGTCATAATGTGAACATAATAATAACCATAATGAGATTGATTACAATCAATTATTTTCCTAATTTTCTATATCTAGAATATTATGTCATTATGTCTAACACGCCCCCGCAATCACATGGTAGTGCAACGAACATGGTAATTGGCTCGCAATGAATGGCTTGAGTCCTGGGTGTCTGCGACAACTCTGCATATCAATTAGCATCAACTTCTTCTCAACTTGATATTGCTTGAATAAAAGCTGGTGGGATAGACCCTAAAAAAATACATGGAGGGATATACCCTAAAAAAAAAGACACGAGGAGGGATTTACCCTTAAAAAAACAATAAATTGTGGGATATACCCTAAAATAAAAAATGATATAGCAAACCAAGTGAGTGAAAAGTCGAACTGCCGATGAAACAAGAAACAATTGAATTTGACCATGAGAAAGAAATAGTCTTAGAAAAAGAAAGTGATTGGGAGACCATCACCGTTAAACAAAATGAACTAGGCGTTGACGGGGTTGGATCGACAATAATGACAAAAAATAAATTTATTTTTTTGTTTTATTATTTTTTTTTTTGATATTAATATAATAATAACAATAATAATAGAAGAGGGGTGGTGGGAGGGAGGGTGGACGGGAAAGAAAAGCCGGCGGCTGTTGGTGGTGCAATAGATTACCATGTCCGCGAATCTCATTAATATGCATGTGGATGTACGAATCTTGAAGAAAAAAGAAAGAAAAAAAAAGAGCGAGAAATAAAGCGAAGTAGAGATGATGAGGTGTGACTTGTGAAATAAGAAAGCAAAGATAGTGGTAAAAAGAAATTAAAGTGCTGATTTTTAGAGGTGAGTTGACAGATAGAAAAATGACCGGCCGAAGAACAAGCAGGAAAAAGAAATTCGAGAAAAAAAGAGAAATAAAAGAGAAAAAAAAAACTTAAGAACGAGGGGTGAGGATTCGTATAGATTAGTGTAACGAACCCCCACCCGAACGGATTCTTGAAAGTTTGCTCACGATCTAAACGACGTTAGTCTCATAGCTCTGATACCATAACAGAATAATAGAAAAAGATATTGTATTGCGTTGCTTTGATTGAATACAATAGTAGACTATTTATACTAATAGTCATAATGTGAAATAATAATAACCATAATGAGATTGATTACAATCAATTATTTTCCTAATTTTCTATATCTAGAATATTATGTCATTATGTCTAACAGAAAGATCATAACCTTGTTCGGACTTGGTCCAACTCGCGGCCGTGTGATAAGAGCTTGCCGCCACAAGATTATTGAGTCCTCAGAAGGAACATATAGTTAAACCTCGATAAATGAATAACATCGTCAAATGAATAATTTTCTCCGGTCCCGACTTGGGCAAAATGGCTTAAAATAATATTCGATAAATGAATAACTTCGCTAGACGAATATTTTTTTCTGATCCCGAGGGTATTCATTTATCAAGGTTTAACTGTAGATGCAAAGTGTGAAGTCTAGGTCAAGTAGTTTTATGGTGGTCCTGGACCAAGTTTTTGGACCACCATGTCATCACTTTAGAAAAATCTGATTGGATGCTTGTTTTTATACATAGGGGTCCACCAGAAATCTTTAAAATTTTATTGGTTGGACACACCAAGTAGGATTTGATCCTGGACCATAATAAAATTTGCCATTTATAGGCTCTTATATATTGTCAGATAGTACTGAAATCTATATATTAAAAGAAAAAAGAAAATCATATTAAACATTTTAAAACAAAAAATAAAAGAAACTATTATATTGAAAGACAATTTTACCTTATATAAAATATGAGACTGTACGTACAAATTCGAGGTTTTACGGTTATCATACGACCTTCTAAGCTAGGTGTCTCTAAATTGAGAGAGGGAGATATATCCACAGATATTCAAAATAGTAAGTGTCGTTTATAGGTATGAAATATTTTGATTTCAATGACAATTAAAATAATTAATTTTAAATTTTTTTTATTAAATTTGTATCCATTTTTTGTGTCGAATAAGATAAGATATAATAAGAAAAATTACAATATTTATAGTTCTGACATGCATTAAGTGAACTGTAGAAGATACTTCATCCCAATGCTCTACGCTTTGACGAGGAATCACGTTCCACATGGCCTTACCATATTCTTCGTGGCTATATAAATAACTATGAAATCGAAATTAAATACAAAATCAGAAGTGAAAATGAGTATATATTTATTGAATCAAATAGTATTAAAAAGAATTGTTAACTCGGGTTAATATTTTTAAGTCAAGCGGGGAGTACGGATCTATGTATATATCGGATCGTTTGTGTCTCAAATCAGGATGTCAAGACTAGGATTTGGAGGCATTACACATGTACTATTCATTGGGCAGACTTTATATTATAAGACATCAACACAAGGCTCATCTCAATATAATCGCATGCCGCCGATATAGTTGAACAACCGACATTAGGCACGTTGTCCATTATCTTATACCTACATGTCGCAAGTCGTCGTCATCTGTCCGACAAGGCCGGCATGACATAAGACGTCTACGGTCTCATATAAACAACATGGTGTAGGCTTATCGTGGTTCTTTATATTCAATACAAGGTAGGTTGGTCCAGACCTCATACGACAATTACTCTCTATTAATTAGACATTATCACACGTTCCGCAACTGATCCGTGACAATCGCCCTTGAGCCATGACTGCTCCATGATAGCCTCATAATGGTTCCATAATATTGACCACAACTTTCACTTCTCAATAACTAATATCCATGATATTACATGTATATAGGATATTCATCCTCATTGTAAATTATTAAAAAAATCTATTAAGAGCTCATTTAGCTATATCTAAAACTGACGCTCTCCATGCTTATTAGTATTATGTTTATTTCCTTTTTTCCTTTTGCAAATCTAAACCCTAGTTCATCATTAGATCGTAAATCATTCTGAAAGTGAATTGAGATTCACTTCTACATGATATCAGAGACTGGATCGGAGTTCTAATCAGCCGATTTCATCCTCGTTAGTCCGTAGCTGAATTTCTTTTGGTTAATTGAAGTAAAGATAGATTGAAATGGCGAATCCTGGAGCAAATCGAAACCTGATCGAAGCAGAAGGAGCGAATCCCTACTACCTCCATCCTAACGAAAATCCGACTCTCGTCCTTGTGGATACACTATTAGATGGAAGAAACTACCATAATTGGTAGCAGAGCCACCCCATTATTGTGCAAGTGTTGGGCCTCTTTGTTGGCCTTGAGAGTGCCCAGGCCCATACTTGAGGGAGCGTGTTAAAGTATCACACATTGGGAAGTTGTGATAGTGTAACCCACCGTATTAAGAGATAGACTTCCCTCACCTCACAACCTAGATTTTGGGGATGAGGCACCTCCTCTTATATGGGTTTGGGCATATGCTTTCTACATGGTAGCTTTAGCCCATAAAGGGACTTCTTAAGCTTACAAACTTGCTGTTGGTTTGCTATTTTAAAACCGGGGGGAGGTTTCTGTTGGAATAGTGTCCTAAACCCAATCGGGTTGGACCGGATCCGACCGGGTCGGATCATTTCTACTATTTCTTTATGTTTATACATATATAAAATGGCTTTTATGTTGTCATATATATGTTCTTTTAAAGAACCAATTATGAATTGTTATGTGATAACGTCCTTAGTATTAAACTGTGATAGAGAAACCATGATAGGCGATTATGGTTGATGAGATCTCTAATCACTTTAATAAGTTTGATACTTAAATGTCTCTAGGCGATGTACTATTAAACGGGGCATTGATAGTATAAACGGCTAGCACGTATTAGATGTCTTCTCGTCTTTAGGGCGGGGATAGATCTCGTCTATCGAAGTGTAGAGACACTTGACCGTACGTGGACGTGTATTAGAGAATGCGTACGTTAGGGATCGACCCACTTACACGGATAAGTGTCACACTATGTGGCGGTTGTGTAATTATCCTTAGGACCGGAGTCTTCATGGCATCACGGTGTGGATTGTCATGCTTTGACACTATTGAGGTTTCCCCTAGCCACGGGGCGATCATGCGGTAGTGATTGGGTATGATACTGAAGCATGCGGAGTATACATGATTGGTCGTCCGGGAATCGCGTATCCTATGATTGGGATTGAATATCCGAAATGGCCTTCTTATAAGGAATGTCTTACTCTCGTGAATCTTTGCATAGTGGGAGTAAACGAGTTACTTCGAGAGAGCATGATATCCAGATTATAAGATACGGTCGTTGATGTTTTGACACTCGACTAACGACCGTATGGATATTATTACATCGATAGGATTGTAAGTTACACGGTAAGCTCGTTTCACATGAAAGGTATTAGTCATTGCATTTGACTCTTCCGATGATTGGGGGTCACGGTGTGTTGCTAGACGCTATCCCGTGATCGTTAGGCATGAAGGGCATTTTCGTAATTTGCACTTTGTGTCTACGGCCAACATATTCGGAAGCCTATCGGGTCTCACACATAAGAACTTCTAGCCGGATTAAAATGTGGTTATAGATGATAACCAAATAAGGAAAGTTTATCTCGAGACTATAAGGGTTATAGTGGTAAATTAATATGGTGGTATTTATTTATTATGAATAAATATAATACAAGATATTAATAATAATTATATTAATTAAAAAATATTCCGGATGCCAATTTATTGGCATATGGGGCGCAACTTGTGAGTGTATAAGATACACTTGGATTGTGCAATTTAATTAATAAGATTACCATATATTAATATAAGATATTAATTATTATATATATATAGTCACATGCGTGACTTGCACTTGGAATGTGCTTGTGCACATTTGTTTTCAAGATATATATATATATATATATATATATATATATATATATATATATATATATATATATATATATATTATATATATTATATATATGTGATATATACACATGTGTAAGTTGATTTATGGTAATAAAATAAAGATAGTCAATATTAGATATTGACAATGACTTGGAAATATTCAATATAAGATATTGACAATATCCTAGATTTATTTAATATGAGATATTGTAATAAATGAGATAAATCAATCAATTATATTTTTCTTATTTTATTGGAAAAATGTTTTCTTCTCTTCCACTCTGCTAAGAGGCGCCACATCCATTATAAATAGGAGGTGGGTGTCAAGCTCTTTAGTACATCACAATTCCAAGAACTAATAGTTCTTGTGTAAAATAGAGAGCATCCTATAGAGAGTTGGAGAGAGGGGAAAAGGGCCGGTCTAGCAACCGGAGTTTTCCAATAGCAATCCATGATGGGATTCCGGCGGGCTGTTCGTGTGGACTAGCGGTAGAGGCCGAACACTTGGGCGGCTCTATGCAGAACTACTCTCCTTAGACGGTCAAAGCGTCGATCTTATAGATCAACCAAGGTAACCACCGTCTATTAGCTTAATTGTTTGTTGCTTAAACGAAGTCGATCCTGGTTAAAAGGAAATAAAATTTTAAATTCCGCTGCGTTCCCGCGTAGATTTCCTAACAGTTTCATGTAAACCTCTTCGTGTAGGTCTCCATGCAAAAAGGCGTTGTTCACATCAAGTTGATGGAGGAACCAACCTTTGGCTGCTGCTATGGCTAATAAGCTTCTTATTGTGGTAACTTTGGCAACGGGGGAAAACGTTTCTTCATAGTCTATGCCTTGGGTTTGAGTATATCCCTTTGCCACTAGACGTGCTTTGTACCGTTCAACAGACCCATCTGAGTTATACTTTACCCTATAAATCCATTTACAACCTATGGGCTTCTTCCCACCAGGGAGATCAACTATGTTCCATGTCCGGTTCAACTCTAAAGCTGCTACCTCTTGTTGCATGGCCTCTTGCCATTCTGGACTAACTACTTCTTTGTTGTAGGTCTGGGGTTCTTGAACTTTATCAATAGAAGCAATAAAGGTAGATTGAGAGCTAGGCAGATGAGTGTCATTCAGGACAGACTCAAGAGAATGAGGAGATGAGCATTTTTGGATGTGGGCACAAACAAAATCATGTAAATGAGCTGGTGGCTTTCTCATTCTAGTAGGTCTCTGTACAGGGGCAGGCTGAATGACAGGTTCTGTGGTATTATAACCTGCTGTGGTAGGAGAAATGAAATTTTCAGGATTGGATGTGGAAGTTGAATGTCCATAATAATCTGGGGAATAATATGTGTCTATGTCATCATAGGGTATGGGCAAAGGAATGGCAGAATCAGATTGATCAGTGGCATGAGGTTCATGAAATGGGAAAACCAACTCATGGAATAGGACATCCATTGACAAAAAATATCTCTAGTTGCTAAATCTAGCAATATGTAGCCTTTTGTGGTGTCTGACATCCCTAAGTTGATGCAAGTGTGGGCCCTACTATCAAATTTGCTTCTGTTTCTAGTTAGAGTGGACGCAAAGACTAAACATCCAAAGACTCTTAATGATTTCAGTTCAGGGACTTTGATGTGAAGTTGTTGATATGGAGAAAAGTCATTTAACATGGGTGTGGGTGTCAAATTGACGAGCTTCACTGCATGTAGGATACAATACCCCCAATAAATGATAGGCAAATTTGCTTGTAGTCTTAAAGCCCTAGCTGTGCCTAAGATGTGTTGGTGCTTCCTCTCCACCACACCGTTTTGTTGTGGTGTGGACACACAACTCTCTTGGTGTATGATCTCTCTTGTTTCATAGAATTCAGGGCATCTGAATTCCTCACCATTGTCTGTCCTGACAATCTTTACACTAGTCTTAAATTGTGTGTGCGCAAAACTGCAGAAATTTTGCATTAAAGATCTAGCCTCCCCTTTTGATTTAAGTAAGAACACCCAAGTATAACGGCTATATTCATCTACCACAGTTAAAAAATACCTCTGCCCATACACAGTAGGGTGCACATAGGGCCCCAATATGTCTATGTGAATTAAATCAAAACAGCCTTTCACACAACTACTACTAAGGGGAAATGGTAGCTTCTTCATCTTGGCTTGAGGGCAAACGTAAAAAATGCTCTCAGGTAGATCAATGTCACAGTGCACTTTAT
This sequence comes from Gentiana straminea, assembly GCA_036785695.1. NCBI lineage: Eukaryota > Viridiplantae > Streptophyta > Magnoliopsida > Gentianales > Gentianaceae > Gentiana > Gentiana straminea. The sequence continues at coordinate 6,390,622 of JAVUPR010000314.1, read as the reverse complement.
TGGACTTGATCATACGCAAGTGTGACATGTGCCCCAACCTCATATGCCAAAGAAGGTCTTTATTTGGAGGTACATACCAATTGCTGCTGGAAACATTGCAGGCAACTTTATTCTTCATGTCTTTATTCATTGAACTAGCATCAGCATCCTTCCACATCAGGTACAAACCGTCTTTCTTTTCAGCTGTACCAATCATCAGTCTATGCTTCCTGTCCTGTAATGAACAAACTCCGTTTAGAAACACAGCACACAATGTGTTATCTGTTAGTAATACCATCCGCAGCGGAAACGATTTATGGATCTAGATCTATAAACTACACGTAATAAAATAACTAGATCTATATCTACAAGGGGGTTGTAGAACATACCTCTTGGATCTCAAAATCCAAGTTGAAGAACCGCAATAGGATGAACGAAGGAAAGCGTGAAGAGCACCACGATCTTCCGCACGTGTGATCCAAGCAACTCCCGGTGGAAGGAAATTCTCTACTCGAACCCTTCCGATATGCTACCCGGAAAAATCTCCAAGATTTTCCCCTCAACTACCCTTGGCCGAAATTTCCTTCCTCTCTCTAAGAGATGGAATTCGAAATTTTATTGTGTGTTAAGGCTTGGGAGAACTCTCTTTATATAGGAGAGTAAAACTTAGCCTCCAAGGATTTTATAATTAATACAAAATCAATTATAATAATCCCATTAAATAAAAAGATAATCCCATAATATTCTAGAACAAATCTAGGATAATATTTATCTTTATTTCTTTCCATAAATATTTATCCAATAAATATTTTATGCACATGTCTTATTAATCACAAGAAAACTAATTTCTTGTTCATTAAACATGCTTGGGGTCGAAAATCATCATCATTGACCTAGTCAATATGATTTATTTCCACACACACAATAATTGGGCCAAGATTATGGAAAATGTCTTTTCCACATATTTAATTATTTAGCCCAACTAATTTAATAGTCCACTAAACAATTAATTCACATATCGTTTTAATAAACTCCAACAAGAACTAAATTAATATTATCAGGATTCGACGTCCGAGAATAGCTATGCTATATTAGGAGGCACGTCGGGGACCATGGACTAATAATCAGCGGCTCCGATAAATCAAATAAATAATTATAGAATAATTATATTCGATAAATCAATCACAGGAATATGCCACCATAATCCCGTGATCGCACTCCTCCGATTATGAGATTATATTTATCTCCTCACGAGAATAATAATAAGCGTCCATTGATATAATCATTACATATGGATTAATCCTCCATAGATCGTTCATTCTAAATCGGGAAGTTACCGTTAACCCTTTTTAGAACCTCTTATCCTTATTTACCATTAACCCCCTAGTGATCAATTAATTCATACAACTCACCGGTGATCAATCGGTGTGATATGAACTCGCGCGATCGATCGGTTTCTAGGATTAACAAATAAGGGAACGTCTATCTACTTCCATAAATGGAAGGAATGGATTCCGTATCCGTGATAACACGGACTACTCACTCAATCCAAGACAACGCCAAGATGGGGTAATTCGGACCACGGACTCGGTGTAATCCTTAACCGTCAAGTCAAACTTTATACGATTCAAGCGGTTGACTGTGATCACCTCGGGATTAAGATATATCCATAAATATGATCATCCATTGATTCGATAAGACTTCTCGATTACGGAATTATATCGTGAACTCTAATCAAATCGGTCCAAATACCTATATGATATATCTATCATATATAAATGCCCCATTAGGTTCTCTTAACCGAAAGTCCGGATAAGACAATCACACATATTGTGTTCTGGGCGCATTAATAGCACGTTAAAGGAGAGACCCGATACTCTCAATTAACTTCACTACGGGCTAATTGTATTTTAAGTACATCTTCACTAACTCAATCCTCCCGTGTATATACCATACACTGAGTTAAGCGATTACATAAACGATATACTTAGGGTTTTCTGTAGTGTAAATACTATTGTCATATCGGTGATTATGAGAATAATAAATATGAATAATAACGTCAATTCATTTATTAAATAAAACAATTACAAAAATTGTCTTTCGGGCATCACACCTAACATTATCACTGGTCAACTTACCCAAGGAAATTAAGTTGCAGTGAAATCTAGGTACACACAACACTCTGTGTAATGTTAGGTTTTCATTTATCCTAACTGTACCAATGTGTGATACCCCCGTTTCCCCGTTTGGTAAAGCAACTGTAACACCCTCTACTTTAGCAGCTGTCTCAAAACGTTTCAAGGAACAAGCAACATGATCCGTTGCACCAGAATCGAGGATCCATGTGTTCATCTTGTTACCTTGTAGCTCATGATCAATCTGCTTGAAACTTGCAGTCATAACACTGGCTTGATTCACTGTGTGCCCCACATTGTCTTCAAGGATACACTCAATCCAGTCATGACCACAGTCTGTTTGTCAAGACCATTGGGGCAGATTTTCTGATAGCTTAAGTTTACGTTGATGATATTGTCCTAGCTGGAAACAACATGGATCTCATTACTGAACTTAAAACACATCTTCATGAGCTGTTTAAAATTAAAGACTTAGGGGAGCTCAAGTTTTTTTTGGGGTTGGAAATCACTAGAACCAGTTCGGGCCTGCACGTCTCTCAACGCAAATATGCACTTAATATTTTGGAAGATTTTGACATGCTAGATTGCAAACCAGCACTTGTTCCTATGAAGTCAAAAGTGGCTCTGTTTAATGATGATTCAGAAATGTTATCAGACAACACAATGTACCGTAGTCTTGTTGGTAAACTGCTTTATTTGACTATTACACGTCCAGATATTAGCTACGCAGTACAACAGTTGAGCCAATTTTTGGACTCACCCACTGTACATCAGTTTCATGCTGCCCAGCAGGTGCTTAAATACATTAAAGCTGAACCTGGCAAAGGTTTGTACTATTATGTTAATAATCCTATAGTTCTTTCTGCATTTGCTGATTCGGATTGGGCTACTTGCAAAGACACCTGACGCAGTATAACAGGCTATTCATGTTCATTGGTACTGCTTTAGTTTCCTGGAAATCAAAGAAACAAAAAACCGTTTCCCGTAGCTCCACAGAAGCAGAATATCGCTCCCTGGCACTCGCTACATGCGAAATTCAATGGCTCTGTTATTTGGCTGCGGATTTCAAATGCCCTTTTCCCACACCAATCTCCTTGCATTGTGACAACTTGAGTGCCATTAATCTTGCTCGTAACCCGGTCTTTCACGAGCGGACGAAGCACATAGAGATCGACTGTCATGTCATCCGTGAGAAGGTTCAAGCTGGACTTGTGCAGCTCATACCGGTTTCTACAGTCAACCAGTTGGCTGATGTGCTCACAAAGCCATTAGACGGCCCCGCCTTCCATTCTTTACTGGATCGTTTCCATTTGTTGAACATTTATTCCACCCAAGTCCATCTTGAGAGGGGTATTAGTATTATGTTTATTTCCCTTTTTCCTTTTGTAAATCTAAACCCTAGTTCATCATCAGATCGTAAATCATTCTGAAAGTGAATTGAGATGCACTTCTACAATGCTAGAATTTTCTGAGAAATAAGATTGGGTCTGACATGGTTTTTTTTTTATCGGATCCCTATCGGAAATGGATGTTAAAAAATTGTAATACCCCATTCTATTAATAATGCCAATAGTTTAATATTCTGACATAGAGATAAAATCAAATAATAACAACAAGGAATTAAATGTAAACTTTAAAATATCCTGTCTTGAGCAGAAAGACGTTAATGTGGATGTTATTGTTAGGTATAGTAAGTATAATACGGATATAGAGAAAAAGTATAATAAATAATTAATATATGGTACTGTACTCCTTTATGATGCAGTACTAATAAGTGTCATTTTTATAAATACTTTCATGAAAATGTACTGTATTTAATTGCTGAAAACATTAAAAAGACTTAATTTTTTAAACACAATTAAAAAGACTTGTAACATTGTGAAGAACTGCATTATATGTTTAGTTAGTTGGCATTAATTGAAGACATTTATGAAAAATGGGCGCAGCAAAAGAGGACTACACATTTCCAGAATTATTGATTAATACTAATACACCATCATTTATTCATCATGTCGTGGCTATAGTACTAGTACTACTGCTAGTACTATCTAGTATCTACCCTATTAATAATACATGTTTACGGGAAGTTATTGTGTGATGAAATATTTTGAGGTGAAGTGATGGGTGAAACAATCAGAATCACAGAGTTTAAATACATAATAAAATTATGTGGCCTGTGTGCTGCCACACGGTGTCTCCGCACCGTGTGGAGATACCACACAATAACTTCCCCACATTTACACCCATTAAAGAAATTAAGAAACCGTCCCATGGATATGGCTTAGTGGTAAAATGTTGGACGTGGTGTAGTATCTGACGGAGTCTAAAAGCCGGAGTGTGGGGGTTCGAGTCCCGTAAAGGGCCGGCCCCTTTCAGTAAGAAGATAAAATAACGCAAGCCCCTTCCTGGAGTTGCTAGATCCCTGATTAACCGCACTCATGTGGGATCGGAGCCTTTACGGTTAGGGTTTAACCGTTTTTTTTAAAAAGAAATTAAGAAACCTTTTTTTTCCTTTCAGAAGAAACAAATTTGAATCAACATATCTATTATCATCATAATAAAGTGTAAGCAATTAATACCTATAAATAATTGATTCTTTTAGTAGATAATGTTAAATTAACCTTGCAAAAGGAGTAACATCAAGAAGTCAAAAGACAAAGGCGATGTTCTTTCTCAGACATTTATCAAACACCTTAAGAAAAAGTAGTTACTAGCCGTTAAAACTAGTTAGAAGGTTGGTCGAGCTTAACTAGCTAACTAAGGCGCATTGGTTCAATGGAGAATGTTAAGATCAAGCGTTTATCGTTGTACTAAAACCAGTTGGTTGAAGTAAAGGCGCTACTATATCTCTTGTACATTAAGAGTGTGGGCAATCTGTCCCAACACCCCCCCCCCCCCCCCTCAAGTGTTGTCAATGTGTCCAACACTTGCACAATTCTCCCCCCTCAAGTGTTGTCAATATGTCCAACACTTACACAATTCTCATTCAAGAGTGTGGCCAATCTGTCCCAACACCCCCCTCAAGTGTGGGCAATCTGTCCCAACACTTGCACAATTTCTTTTTAAATAATGTTCCAACCAGGGTTCGAACTCGTTATCTCTGGCTTTGATATCATGTTAAAGATCAAACGCTTACCGTTGTACTAAAACCAATTGGTGTCAGTAAAGGCGCTACTATATTTCTGTATACATTCAAGAGTGTGGCAATCTGTCTCAACAAATTGCCCCATAAATTAATGTTGTGTGTGTATATAAGTGTATATCCAACTTAATATGATCTTAAGGCTTTGGCCATAATCTTGAGGGAGTAGTTAGATTGGTAAACGAGTGCATATCAAGCTTAAGACCGTACCTGTCAGATGTTTCGGATGATTGGTTGATACGGTAGTTGATCCTACTGTTAGTAATGAGCCATTTCTCGGCAATGATCTACTTGAGTTTTATAAGCCCATGTAGGCCATAAGCCTTCAATGTCGAATAACTATTTTTAACCTTTATGAAATCAATCTTAACCCCATACTACTATGTCACGATAGATTTGATGCGTTGTCTTTTTACGAGTTGGAAAAAAGATGAAGCTATAACATTTTGGTTGAAGGAATGAAACAAGCAAAAATAAATTCTACATGCGCGTAAGACAATGGCAGAAGAAGCATAGAGGAAGCATAAGGTGAAAGAGCATATCAAACAACCGCCTAATTTAGTAATATCTATGTCCCAAAATGTAAGTCTGTTTGGATTTTTTCACACAGATTAATAAAGTTAGTTAAATTGGTTATGTGTCATTAATTTTGATTAAAAAGTCTAAAAATGACATTTGACTGTTATTAATACAAAAGAGTGAAAATAAATGAGTAGATAATAAATGAAGGATAAAATGGATAAACGTAATGAATGCTTAATTGGTGTTCTTAATATACTTACATTAGAGACAAAATCAAAAAGCTGAACGGATTTATATTTTGAGACAAATGCAGTCTAATCAAAACAATAAATAATAAATTAAAATATAAAAATCAAAAATGGCAGACGGGTCGGTGGGTACTGTGTTGAACATACGCAACGACATTTGGGTATCGGGTCAGTGGATCAGTCCGAAAGTGATGCCGCTGACTTCCTTCACGTATTTTCAAACACTTTATTTATAGTTGTACTGGTAAATTATTATTATTTCTTTTTTGAAGGAGTAGTAATTAAATACTATCTCCGTTATTATTTAATTGTTGTGGTTGTCATAATAATTTTTTTATCTGTTGTAATTAATTACCAGAGAATTATTTAGTACATTTTTCTACATCTATGATTATTTATTTATTAAAGAGAAATAAAGATAAAAAGGACAACTCCAATAATTTTTATAGATGAAAACACAAAGGCTAAAAAAGAAAAAAATTGCGCTTGCTGAAAGCACGTGTGAGGTTGTGTGTGTTTTTTTTTCTTTTTTTTTCAAACAATTATATTTTTTGATTTAGATTTTCAAATGCGATAAAACTTTTACTGAATTTTTTTTTCTTGCTTTTCGTTATGAGACTTGGTTCGATATAATTACATCGTTTTTCGAGAGATTGACCGTCAAAGTTCACTCAGTGAATCTCCGGTGAATAATATCGATAGTGAATTCTAACAATAGTGATTTTGACAACGGATTTTCAGAAATCACATCGGTATACGATGAATGTGATCTCAAAATAAAGAATATAAAAAAACAAAAAAAAAATTAGTAAAAGAATTTTCAAATTTGAAGTTCTATATTGAGAAATATGAGTGTTTAGAAAATATGTATGAGAGAGAAAGTATATTGGTTGTTTTTTTTAAGACTCCATAATTTATTAAAAAATAAATAAAATGGTTTTGTCTCTAAGCCAAAAGTTCTAAAAAGCGGTATTTCTTCTTACTTGATAAAATGTCTTTGTCCTTTTCCCCAACTCCCTTATTATTAAGGGGTGGGAGATTGATACAACATTGGATTAATTATATTCAAGAGGTGTTATTGTCAATTTGATGTTAAGTCAAAGTATTGACTACTCTCCTTAATACTCCCTACGTTCCTATTTAACTGTCGTAATTGTCAAAAACACACATATTAATGAGAGTAGTTAATACTCTGACTTAACATCAAAACGACAATAACACCCTTTGAAAATAATTAATGCAATGTTATTTTCAATCTCCCACCCCTTAATAAATAATGGTAGATGTAGAAAATACAATAAATAATGTTTTGAAAAAATGTAACTACGACAGATAAATAATAAATTTTGATTTTGACCGCTGCGACAGTTAAATACGAACGGAGGAAGTATGTGTATTTTTTGCAACTGTGAAAGTTAAAAAGAAACGGAGGGAGTAATGTTTACCGACCCATACGTTTAATAATACTTTCAACTTTTTTTTATAGAAAATTGATAGGCCGGCTCCGCTCTCCGGCCCGCAGACCCGAACGGTGACCTGAGTGGACCCACCAAGTACGGGTGAACGGGGGCCGGAAAAAAGGTATGCGGCTAGGCCCCAACGCAAGACGTATTCTGGCTCTGGTAATGGGCTTTGACAACAGGCCCACGATGAGTAAAAGGATGATTGGTCCGACAGAGATCCTTTTCCCCAACAACTAGAGAGTACGGACCGACGACACAACCGACTGTCTAGGGACATACAACGATAGCTCAAGGATCCACGCCGCAATTGCTCTAGTGCGGCCCGACCAGCCACCGCAGATTTAGTTGTACTATGTCCTTGGTTGTAATTATGTTGAACTTAGTCGGTTCTTACCATATAAATAGGACTCCATGTACAAATCATAAACTAAGCTAAATATATGCAAAGCAAGGCAAAACTCTACCCATTTTTATTGTTCACTTTTACTTAAGCATCACCACCACACTCACCTCCACATAGCCACATAGCTCCACCGTGAGCCACCGTCTTCACACTGTTTTCATAGCCAGATATCCACTATAAATCCACCGCTGAACACCCGTGATAATTTCGACGTTATCAAAAACAATACTCTAAATTGTACGATTTGTTTCTATTTCAAAATTTTATTTCTTAATCTTTTCGTATATGTATTAGACTTTTGCTTATATAATGTCTAAAGCATCATATAACTATCATTTATATAAGAATAATAATACTCCAGATTCTCTAATACTCCCTCCGTTTCTTATTATCTGTCGCATTTGAAGAAAAAACAAATGTCATTTTTTAGATGAACCTGATCATTCTTTAGTTTAAGGTTAGTCATTTTTTGGATAAATATGGTCAACTATTTTTTTGGCAACTGAGACAGTTAAAAAGAAACAGAGGGAGTAGTATTTCATTATTGTTTTAAATCAATATATCATGAAAGTCAAGCAAAAATTATTAAAATGCGAGACTTTTGAGGGGAGAGATCGATCCTCACTTGTGAAGTAAAAAAAAAAAAAAAAAAAAACCGACAATACCATCGTTTTTTTCAATAAATATTTAGGAAGTTCTTCAATGGTGAGTCCATTTGAGGAGTAAAAATGTGGATGAATCTGGACCATATAGTTTCAACTCAAATTCAAACTGTATGGTCCAGAATCATCCACGTGTGTCTACGGTTCAGATGAAGTGACTAGGAAAGAATTACCCAATTTTCAACTACAACTGTACCGTTTTGAAATTCCACAATACTATCATAAACACGACGGCATCATACAAAAATATGGCGGTAACTTCGTTTTCAAATTCGAAGCAAGGATCACACGCTAACATTCACATTAGAGGATCCAGACTCTTGGAAAGAAAAATTTTATAATACAACAATTTTGTTAAGTTGTATCAAGTAATATATTATACAACCTATTATTTTAAATATTTTTCAAATGAGAAAAATGTATTATGTGAAAGAGATTAAAAAATAAAAGACTTACTTTTAGACAACGTGTTGTAATTTTCATACAATCGTTGTACCACAGAATCTTCGAAGGAATGATATCTTTATGGACGTTTGTTAGGACGGAATGGAATGGAACGAAATGATTTTCCATTCCATTTCAATGTTTGTGTATTCTTACGAGGGAATGGAATGGAATGAAATTTTATTCCAATGGAATGAAAAATGTCAATTTTCATTCCTTGCAAAAATAGATGGTGACGATGCTAAATTAAGCACCACTGATTTAACAGGGTCAAATATAATCTAAGGATGAACTAAGAAGAATAAGGACGGCTAAAATAATGATAGGGATAAGGTTTTTTTTTAAGGTTTTGTGGCTGAGCCCAAGAATGTATCTCAGGTTGCCTATGTATCCTGTGTGTTGTCCAGGAATCAAGCCTCACGTAGTTCCTGGAGTTATGTATTTATAGTTATAAGTCCGAGTTATGCCCTGAATCATAAGGCGGTGGTGTCTATTGTCGTTAATAACCCTTATTGGGCCTAACCCCTTTCCCAAGTAATCTCATGGGTGCTGGGCTTGTGAAGTTGGGCCGGACTCATGGTCTCGACTCGAATATATCCGACATGGGTGTTCGAGATGGGACACTTGTACAACCTGCTGGCTGTTGTGGTCTTCATTGACACTTATGTAGTTCGACCCGAGGTGATCATTACAGGCTTAGATCCTTTAAAGCGCCACCTGGACCGATCAGATAACTCCACGTGGAGGGGTGAAATCCCGTATCATCATAAGCCCCCCAGATCGGAGAGAAGCCTATCTCGTATGCTGAAGTCGGATCTGAAAATTTGAATTATCTTTCGATGTGCGGCCTTCCTTAGGCGGGAAAACAGTTGTCCCCTTTGTCGATGTAGGGTGTCGTAGGATGACGTCACGCTTTATTATCATTAATGAGCGCAGGGAAAAAAGGCGTTCTTATTGGTCCACACGGGGGTTTTATCCTTGATCACCGCGCCTCCAACTCTATAACTGCCCCAAATCCGGTCTTTTCAAATCATTTGGAAGATTCGTGCAGCATAAAAAGAGGCCTTGGCACCGGAGTCTCTCATTTGCCATTCCAATTCCCACTTTATCTGAAAATACTCAAGTAAGGCACTCTTTCATTTAATTTCTTTTTTCATTTTTATTTCCTTTACCTCTTCGCAATCCTATGTCTAGTAGTGAGAGTGATTCTCAAAATAGGGAGGAATTTGTCGAGGGAGGAGAAGAATCGGCAGAGAGGACAGCTTCTGAGCGGCCTCAGGTTTCCGGTGAGAGGGTAGCCGGAGAAGAAGAGGAAGGAGGAGAAGAGGAATCGACTTCTCGTCCAGGTGTTAGTAAACAGAAAACTGGGATGAAAGGCCAGAGGCCTTATGGCTGTATGTCCATCCTAACTCCATAAAAGGCAAAGGCCGCTTGCATAAAGTACGGCATCCCCTACTCCTCTGAAAACGTCAAAGTCTCTCATGGGAGACATCAGTACGCATGTGATCCTCTCCATGGGTTCTGTGTTATATACGAGGCCCAGTTGAAGGAAGGGTTGAGATTTCCCTTCGATCCGGCCCTCATAAATGTCCTTCGTCATTACCAGATCAGCGTCTCGCAACTTGCTCCAAACGGAATCAGGAGTGTTATGGGTTTCGCAATAGCGTGTCGGATTGCAAGGGTCGAATTCTCGGTCCGCTTGTTCAGGCAGTATTATTCGATCCAGGCCCTACAAGATGCGGGATGGTACACTTTTCAACGGCATCCTCTGGTCTCGGAATTCGTCCGAAGGGTGACCTCGTCTCAGGGCGAGTGAAAGCTCCACTTTTTCTTTATCCGACATGGGGTGGAAGATGCCGATATCCACACTTGGTTTAAAAGGCCTAAAAACTGGCACGATAAGCTGGACTCTGCTGCTCCCTCTGAATGCAAGATTCTCGAGAGGGTTAACCCCAATGTCGCGACTCAAAACATACATTCATTATACCCTTTTGTTGATATCGAGACGGCAGGTCCGGATGGTTATGTGGAACTTGACGAGGACATTATGAAGGATTTTTATTCGCTCTATCGAGCTACTATACTTCACGCCCTTCCATTTTTTCTATTTATGCTTCAGTATTGTATATAAATGTCGATCTTCTTTTCTTCACAATGGATTTTTTCTCAAAGCTGAAGGAGGTGGGCAAAGTCCCTAACCCCAAGAAAGTCGATCCTAAGAAGATTCAGCAACTGGCAGGTATCGGGTCGAAAAAACCCGTGTCTGGTACGATAATCTCTGGGGGTCAGAAGACTCCTGCTCGATCTTCTACCCCTGCTTCGACATCCGATCTCTTGAGAGAGCAACCTGAAGATATCCCGGTAACTGAGCAGCCTGAAGAGAATCTTGTTCCGAGAAAGCGCCAGAAAATCACTGAAGTGAAACATGGAGCTGGAAAAGAAGCCCGTAGACTCCCTCCCCTTGGATCGAACGTGATCGAATCGATCCCTGGGGTGAGTGTTGCCCAGATGGAAGCTATGGATCCTGAGGAATTGGGCGACTATTTTACGAAAAGCATTCGAGCTGTAAGCCTTCATTTCATTCTCTTGATCATTTTGTTCTCTTGATTTTGGGACTTTTGTCTGCCTCTCGTATAAACATCATCTCCTTTGCAGGCTCGGCTAGCGGCTAAATTAGCCATAAACAGAATTGAGTCCCCCTCTGCTATCTTGGACGAGCAGAGGGAAACAATTAGCCGACTGAACTCCGAGATCGAGAAGCAGAAGTCTGTAATGAAAAAGCTGGAGGGTCGGCGTGCTAAACTCGAGTCCGACCTGGCAAACTCCCAGGGCGAATTGTCAAAATTGCGTAAGGACTTATCTGACAAGGAAGCTGAACTCGCAAAGGTGACATCTGAGCTCGATGAAGTAAAGGCTGAATTGGCGGGATCTCAGAAAGCCCGAGACGATCTTCAATACTAGGTCGACAGCTATGCGGCTCGTCTGGCCTCTGCCAAAAGGGACTTTCTGCTATCTGAGGAGCTTGAAACTGATATGACTCTGTTGATGAGCCAAGCTATGAAGGGAGGGTTTTCAAATGCAATTGATCAGGTCAAGATGGTCATCCCGGCTTTCGAAGTTTCCAGCATCGAGAAGGCAAATCTATATGATCCTGATGACATCCCTAGATATACTCAGTATTTCAAGGACTTCAAGGCTGGCGTTTCCTTGCATGATAAGTACGTGGCTCCCGCTATGAATGAGGATGAAGAGGACGATGACGCCTCGGAGGAGCTAGCCGATGCCGTATCAAACCCACACGCATCCACTTCGAACCAGCCTGCAACTTGAGGCTACTTCCCGTAATTATATTTTGAACAATTTTATTCAATCTGGTTGTAATAACTTTGTCTCAAACTTTTACATTTGCAGGTACGGTTTTGTCAGGGCGAATCTATGATTCGATCCCTGAAACCTTTGAATATTTTATTCTTAACATCAATTTTTCCCTTAAATGTTTCGTTTGTGTTGTTGTTGTTGAATATTTGCCTAGGGTGTAGTACTTTGGACTTAATTCCCTTGCTTCGTTGCTTTATAGGGTGTAGTCCTTTGGACTTAATTCCCTTATGCCCCTCCAAGTGTATTAGGAGTGCATGGCTCATGGTAAATTTGAATATGAGTCGACCTAACGTTGTACTGACCTATGGGCTTGACATGGCTATTTGGTCGGAGCTCGATTCGACTGCTCTGCCTCGTCAGGCTTATGAACGGGTCGAACTAAATACCTCCTTATTCGACTATCGCACTTCGTTGTGCTTAAGAACTGGTCGAATAAGGTATCCATCATGGGATCCTCCAACTGCCTCGCATCGTGGCTTATTGGCTGGTTGGGAGTGATGTAAGCATTGTCATTGACTTGGCTTTATTCATCATGTTGGGGATTCGTTGTTGTGGTTGACTTTTGCCCCTTTTTATTTCCTATCTTTTAATCACATGAATTCGAAAGCAAGGCATAATCTGAAAAGAAAACCACTCAAATAAAAGGCATCAAACCCAATTGTCGTATCGACTTATTACAAATAACTATGAATGTAAAAACTGCAAATGAAATAAAGGAAAAATAGATCAAACATAATATTTCCTGAGGTTTGTCGCGTGCCAAGTTCGAGGCACCGTGCTTCCATCCGATCTGCCAAGTTGATACGATCCCTTAGGATGGACTTTCAGAATCTTGTAAGGACCCTCCCAATTCGGCTCGAGCTTTCCTATTGGATCTTGCCTGCTTGCCTCGTTTTTTTCTTAACATGAGGTCTCCCACTTGGAAGTATTTATACTTCACCCTTGCATTGTAGTACTTCGAGATCTTCCTCTTGTAATTAGCCATTCGATGCGCTGCAATCTCTCTTCTCTCTTCGACATTATCTTTCTCTTGTCGTAGATCGTCGGCGTTGGTCTCGATGTTGTAGGCAAGAACCGAGGCGATGCTAATCCGATCTCCGCAGGTATTACTGCTTCACATCCGTAGGCCAAGGCAAAAGGAGTTTCCTGCGTGGCCGTATTAGGAGATGTCCGATATGACCACAAAATACAAGGAAGTTGAGCTGCCCAATCTCGACCCTCATCTTCCAGTCGCTTCTTTAAACCAAACTTTATCTGTCTATTCATTTTTTCGACCTGCCCGTTGGATTGAGGTCGAGCCACTGAGGTTGTCTTGTGCTCGATCTTGTACTCTTTAAGCCAATCTTGAACCCTTTTGTCGAGAAATTGAGTCCCATTATCCGAGATTAGATACTTAGGAACCCCATACCTACATAAGATATTTTCCCAGAGAAATTTCTTGATGGTCGACGCTCTGATGTCGGTAAGAGCCTTGGCCTCGACCCACTTGGTGAAGTAGTCCACTGGACCACTGCTACCACTACAAATTTGAAGTTGCCCGGAGCTCGAGGTAAAGGCCCAACTATGTCGACTCCCCACTCGTCAAATGGCCATACCGATTCGATGGCATTCATTTCCTATGCTTGTTGGTGCGTTACCACGTCATGCACTTGGCAAGCTCTGCATCTCATCACCAGACGGTTGGCATCTCTTTGCATAAACGGCCAAAAGTAACCTGCTAGCTTACATTTCTTGCCAGCATCCGAGCTCCACAGTGATTGCCGCAAACTCCCCGATGTATTTCCTCGAGAAGATATGCCCCTTCGTCCTCCGAGGCACATCGCATCCAGGGGGCACAAAGGATTTACGATAAAGAACGTAATCAAACAGGGCATACCTGGACGATTGTAGTCGGATCTTTCGTGCCTGGGACTTGTCAGATGGAAGAATTCCATCCTTCAAGTATAGAGCTATTGGGTCCATCCATGTTGACCCCTGAGTGACCGGCTGCACGTCGACCTCGTCGTAACTCCGCTCTGCTAACATTTCGACCAGGACATTCTTTTTTGACTTAAAATTTGATGCGAGTTTTGACAACGCGTCGGCCCTTTTGTTCTCACTACGAGGCACTTGTTCCACTTGAATCGTTTTAAACTTTGACATCAACCCTTGAACCACTTTCAAATAACTCTTCATGGTTTCTTCTTTCGCTTCATACTCGCCTCGAATATGATTAACTACGAGCTGTGAGTCGCTATACACAAACAGATCCTCGACCCCTAACTTGGACGCCAGCTTCAGACCCGTAATCATGGCTTCATACTCGGCCTCGTTATTGGTGGCCTTGAACTCAAACCGAAGTGCATAGGGGGAATTCCTCTCCCTTTGGGCTGACCAGTAGTAATCCAGCTCCCGACCCCTCTTTACTGGATGCCCCATCGACATGAAGGGTCCATTGCTCCTCTGGCACTTGCTTCTCTTGCTCTAGTTGAATAGATAATCCCTCGGCAATGAAGTCTGCCAGGGATTGGCCTTTAACTGCTGTGCGAGGTAAGAATTTGATGTCATACTCAGATAATTCAACGACCCATTTCGCTAACCGACCCGATGTCTCGGGCTTGGCCAAAATTTGTCTCAAAGGCTGGTCAGTGACCACTGAGATAGGGTGTGCTTGGAAATAAGGCTTTAATTTCCTCGATGCATGAACTAAACCCAATGCTAGCTTCTCCATGTAGTGCCTTACTCACAAAATAAACTGGAACCTGCCCCTGTTCATCCTCTCGAACCAACACTGCACTCACTGCCTCTTCACAAATTGCCAGATAAATTAGTTGCTTTTCTCCTTCTCGAGGTGATGCCAGCGTTGGTAACTCGGATAAATAGTTTTTCAGGTCTTCGAATGCTTTCTGAAACTTGTCATCCCACTGAAAGGGACTTACCTTCCTCAATATCTTGAAGAAAGGAAGCGCTCTCTGCGCCGATATTGACAAAAAACGGTTGAGGGCCGCCATACGACCTGTCAACCTTTGTACCTCTTTGATGCTTCGAGGTGCGGGCATGTTTTTGAGCACGTCGATTTTGTCCGGGTTAGCTCGGATTCCGTCTTTCGATATCATATAACCCAAGAACTTACCAGACCTAACCCCGAAAGTGCACTTCTTCAGATTGAGCTTCATATTCGTGGCCCGAAGCACCTCGAAAACCTCTCTAGCGTCTATAAGGAACTGTCCCATGGACCTGCTCTTAATCAATAAATCATCGACGTAGACCTCCATATTACGACCTATCTGCCCTTTGAAGATCTTGTTGACCGCTCTCTGATAAGTGGCTCCTGCATTCTTTAACCGAATGGCATGGTCACGAAACAGAACGTACCGAACTCTGTGATAAAGGCGGTCTTTTCCGAGTCTTAGGGATCCATGAAAATTTGGTAATAGCCCTTGTACGCGTCTGAAAACCCGAATACCTCAAAACCCAACGTCGAATCGACCAGCTGATCGATTTTAGGAAGCGGATACGAATCTTTAGGGCATGCCTTGTTGAGATTCGTGAAATCCACACACGTTCACTGATGGGAGTCAACTTTACGTGATTCCGGTGCATTTTCTACCCCCGTTTACCACACTTTTAGCATGTTTCTTGGTAATTTAGACCGTTTTAGGGGTAATATCGTGAGTTTATAGCACGGGGAGTAAATCCGTCACTTTGATGGTTTACTACCTCCTTTTATTGATATTGACCCTATTCCGAGCACTTTTACCCTCCGGAATGTTTTGGTTGTTTTTTTGTTGTTGTGATGATGTAGGGTATTGGTGTCTCGAGAACCCGGAAGGCGAAGATTTATGATGATAAGTGTGATCAAGGTGCAAGAATGAGCCAAGAAAGAAGAAAGAATAGGAAAAGGAAGAGAAAGAGTTGGTGCCCGAGTGACTGTTCTGATTCAGAAGCATTTTGACCCATGATGGAGGCATTTTCTGGTCATGACTTCTTCATGAAAGTTGTAGAGAATTGAAAGAGCTTTCCAACGCATCTTGAATCACCCCAATCGGAGCTCGGATGAAGAAGTTATGAAGGTTTTACTACAGCGGAAAAACTGCATCATGCGAAACGCACGTTTGGAGCTTTCAAACCGGCGTTCCATGTCTCAAACCGGCGTTCCGCATCCCAAACCAGCGTTTCCAGCTTTGCCAAACCAGCGTTTGAACCCCTTTACTCCCGCATTCATCTCCTCAACTCCAAACGCTGGTTCCAACCTCCAAACCAGCGTTTGGACCAATTTTCTGCAGATTTTTGGCCTCGCCTATAAATACCCCCTCTTACACCCACCATTGAGAGAACCCTCGACTCCTCCCTCTTTTAGCTTAGATTTTGCTCGTTTTTGTACATAGTTTGTTGCACCTTCTTTTTATGTAGATCAAACATCTTTTAGCTTACTCTTTTCAATTCTTAGATTAGATTTTCATTTCAAACAACAAGTCTCTATCTTTTTGGTGATTCTCTCTTTTGTACCTTTCTTCTCCAAACTTCGATTCTCTGCAATTTATGGTAATTTTCTTCCCTCTTATGCTTGTTATGCTTCTCTTTTATTGTTTTCTTTATGTTTTAACTAGTATAATGTGTAGTTAATTTCTCCCCATAGCCGGGTCATGTGAAATTTGGTGAAATCACCCTTTGGGTGATGAAATTGGGAGTGGGTAGTGCTTTTTATTGTTGTTTCTTGCACGTTTCACGTCTTAGAACTTGTTATAACGGATTTGGGCTAGATTGATCACCTAGGTCAAACATCACACACACCACTCTTGAGAGTTGTTCAGAGAGAGGGGTGTGGGAAAAGGGTTCTAGGATCGTGGTGTAGTCTCGGTTTAGTTGTTAAACCGAGCACATCGTGAGGTTACTCATTTATACGTTTAAGCGGCTCGAGTGCAAAACATGACTTGTTAGGAGAGAGTTGTTCAGACCTTAACATGGCATAAGGTGTTAGGGAAGAGTTGATCAGAACCTAGCACCGGGTTTAGGAGTTCGCACCCGTGAAATTGAATGCAAGAGTTCGTTTAGTATATTGCACACTCCCGGTTTTGTCTATCCTTGGGGTTGAAATTAGTCATTTTGATCATGGTTCGGCTATGTCCCTTTCTCCCTTTAGACTTGTTAGTTTAATTTACTTTAGTTTAATTGAAGTGTACAAACATTCCAACAACTTGTTTGCCTAGACTAAGCAATAAGTTCACTTTGGTACTTACAAGCACATCTTCTCTGTGGGATCGACCTCGGACTCCTGTAGCTATACTAGCAATCGACCCGGTCCACTGCCGGTTAGAGAGCTTGTTTAGTCACCGTTGTCTTGAGTATTTTATAAATTTGTTTGGTGAAATAAACGCTCATCAAAATGGCTCTCGTCTGGCTTCTTAACCAAGACCGGATTGGATAACCATTCCGGGTAGAATATCTCTTTTACGATGCTAGCAACTAGCAACTTCTCTACTTCTTTCTTTACCGCCTCTTTCCTCTCAGGGGCGAGGTTTCTCTTCTTCTGCCGTATTGGCTTATTCTTCGGGTCAACATTAAGTCGATGTACTGCAATATCCTATGAGTGACCTGGCATATCGTCGGCCTTCCTAGCGAACACATCTCGGAACTCGGCCAGGAGGTCGACCAAGGCTTTCATATCGGGGTGTGGTATTCACTTCTCGATCGTACTCCTTGGCCTTCTTCCTCCTTCCAAACGCGGACTTCCTCTGTCGGGTCAACGGAGAACCAGCTCTTATCTTCCTCTTCCTCAGGGATTAACTCTTCGACCAGCACCTGCCCAACACCTTTTCCTTTTATCGCCACCAAACTGCAATTCTTTGCAACTTCAACATCTCCTTTTACTTCAGAGGACCCGTACCAGGTGGGGAACTTCAAACTGTTGTGGAAGGTGGAAATAGTGGCACACAGGTCGAATAGGGCGGGTAAACCTAATATAGCGTTGTAACCCGAAAGGGGCTTTGACTACGACATAAGTCATTTCCATCGTTCTGCCCTTCTCCCCATCTCCTACCGTGGTTAATAAGTTTATCGATCCGACATGGTGGATGGCATGTCTTGTGAATCCAAACAAAGGGGTTGATAACGGCACAACGTCCTCATCCCTCAACTTCATGGCTTTGAAAGCTGAGTAGTAGAGGATGTTGACTGCACTTCCACTATCGACACAGACCCTTTTTATCAGGCCTCTGCTTATTACCGCCTCTATCACCAATCCTTCGTTGTGACTCTGAGAACTTGGAATATCGTCCTTGGGCCCATAGCCCACTTCCGTCGTGAACCTAAGTCTTTTCGATTTCCTCGCTCTGTCTGGAGACTGTCGACTGGATCGGGGACGATCTGACTCGTGCTCGACAACAATTGTGTTGACACCATATCCGATGCGATTATCCCCATGGGGGTCTCGATTCTGATCTTCCCTACGATCATCCCTACGATTATCTTTGTGAGTCTGCTCAGACGACCCCTCTCGACGCCTCTGATTACCTCGACGGGGCGACTGGTCTTTCCCACCATTATAATTCTTTCTCTTATATTCTCGATGCCCTTTAGGCTCATCTTTCTGTGATCTGTCGACCACCTCATCCAACTGATCGACCTTCCTGAATGCAAGCATCTATGTCTCTTTTCAGATCGTAGCACTCTTCCGTTTCGTGCCCCACATCTTTGTGATAGTCGCGGTATTTGTGGGTATTTTTCCTCTTTTCTGGATTTTTGGACATCGGTCTAGGAGTTCGTGCAATGTTTTTCTTGATAATGATGGCCAACACCTCTCCTCGAGATCGATTGACGGGAATGAAATCTTGGTCTTTTAAATTCCCCTCTTTCCTAGCCGATCCGTGATCGGAGCTGTCAATCGATCGAATACATTCGGCTTTCCTTCACTGCTCTGCCCTTTAGGCTGACCTTTGGTCTGGCCTCGGGCGTCACTTTTCGAGTTGAGGCCAAGTGAAATGGTGTGCAAACGCACTGCCTCTTCACCTTGGCAAAACTTGTGGACTATGTTCACACATTCGTCCATGTCTTGGGGCATCTTCTTAGAAAGCTTCATATTGCGCAGGCCTCCGACAAAAGAATTGACCTGAAGTGCATCACTTGCATTATGCACCTTCATAGCTTCGAGGTTAAAACGCCTCATAAAGTCAATAGTTGACTCTCATTTTTCCTGCTTGACGTTCATGAGGTGGGTGGCACTGAGGTGGAACTTCTTGTTTCCAATGAAAGCATCGCGAAACTTCTGCCCCAACTGTAGAAAGCTAGAAATTGACCCAGGTCGTAGTTTATGAAACCACTCCCGAGCTCGACCCGTAAGTAGGGTATCGAAGGCACGACACTTCATGGCATCGTTAGCATTCCTTAGTCTCATCAGTGATATGTATCGATACAGGTGATCCTCAGGGTCCGTAGTTCCATCATAGGGCTCTATCTTCAGTGGCTTAAAGGACTCAGGCATCGAGAATTCCTCTATCTCGGAGCTGAACGGTGTCTCGAGCCATTCTGTGACCTGATCCTTACCTACGATGCGGTTGAACTTGTTTCGAATACTATCCTCGATTTTCCTTTGGTGCTTTTCTTGCATAGCACGCTTCTTGGCGTTGGTGATGCTGACTTCTACTTCATCCTCACACTCTTCCCGAGGATCAACAGGCTTCTTTCCCTTTGAGTTCTCCGGCTCATTTCGACCCGGTGGGTCTAAAGGGTTCTGCTCTTTAGTGGTGTTATAGATCCCCTTATATATGAATGCAGATGCCACCACTCGTTTCAGGGCGTCTTCATTTAGAGACGCCAGGTGATCAGCCATGTCTTGCAGATGCGGGGGAAGTTGAGGCTTCGGTGGTTGTGCAACTTCGGGTCTAGATCCAGTGGGGATTTCAGGATCCTGGATTTGAGCCCCTGCTGGATCTACACCCGTGTGCCCTTCAATCAGTAGATTCTTGCTGCCCGTAGGCTTCTGTCTCTTAGATGGCGGTGCCATCACGATATCCTTAATAATTCACCGGTAGAAGGCCCTCCTTCTAGCACCAATGATGATGCTGAATTAAGCACCACTGATTTAACAGGGCCAAATATAATCTAAGGATGAACTAAGAAGAATAAGGACGGCAAAAATAATGATAGGGATAAGGTTTTTTAGGGTTTTGTGGCTGAACCCAAGAATGTATCTCAGATTGTCTACGTATCTTGTGTGTTGTCCAGGAATCAAGCCTCACGTAGTTCCTGGAGTTATGTATTTATAGTTATAAGTCCGAGTTATGCCCTGAATCATAAGGCGGTGGTGTCTATTGTCGTTAATAATCCTTATTGGGCCTAACCCCTTTCCCAAGTAATCTCGTAGGTCTTGGGCTTGTGAAGTTGGGCCGGACTCACGGTCTCGACTCGAATATATCCGACATGGGTGTTCGAGATGGGACACTTGTACAACCTGCTGGCTGTTGTGGTCTTCATTGACACTTATGTAGTTCGACCCAAGGTGATCATTACAGGCTTAGATCCTTTAAAGCGCCACTTGGACTGATCAGATAACTCCACGTGGAGGGGTGAAATCCCGTATCATCAGATGGAATGCGATGAAATAAAATGAAAATCGACAAAATAAGTGGGTGATGGGGTAAGAGTGGGTGGGTGGTAGGGTAGGTTAAGGTAGGTGATGAAATAGGGTAGGTAGGGTAGGGTAGGGTAAAATAGGTGGTGGGGTAAGGTAGGTAAGATGCGTAAGGTAGGATAGAGTGAAATATGGAGGATAGGATGGGGTGGTGGT
Source organism: Gentiana straminea (assembly GCA_036785695.1). NCBI lineage: Eukaryota > Viridiplantae > Streptophyta > Magnoliopsida > Gentianales > Gentianaceae > Gentiana > Gentiana straminea. Next base: position 6,369,482 of record JAVUPR010000314.1, on the reverse strand, counting down.
AAGGTATATGGTGGGGTGGTGGGTAAGGTAGGGTAGGTATGGTAATATAGGGTAGGGTGGTAGATAAGGTATGGCATCGATGTGTATGGTAAGGTGGTGGGTAGGGTATGGAGGGTGTGATGGGTAGGGTAAGGTGGTGGGTAGTGTAGTGTGGGTAGGGTAACGTGGGTAAGGTATGGTAGGGGTAGGAGTAGAGGTATGTAGCATAGATGGCGGGTAAGGTAGATTGGGGTGGGGTTGTGGGTAAGGTATGGTAAGGTGGGGTAAAGTAGGGGTAGGTATGGTAAGGTGTTGTGGTAGGTAAGGTAGGGTGTGGTGGTGGGTAGGATAGGTAGCGTAGGAGTGGGGTGGGTAGGGTAGGGTATAGGTGGGTGTAGGGGTGGCATCGGGCCAGGACCCGTCCGTAACACACCTTTCCGATCCCGACCCGATTCGATTCGGGATTCTATTTTTCTTCCCAGACCCGTTCCCGATAAATTCGGGATCCCGGAAGGTCGGGAATGAATTTCCCGAATATATGATCTTAAAATATATTCATGTTTTTATATAAAAAGGACGATAATAACTTGATCATAGTTCATAGTCATACACCAAAATTAAAAGTTAAAACAATAGGTCGTACTTCATAGTTCCTACATCACACACTACATACTTCACAATGCAAGCTTTCAAAGTCATACACCATAATCAAAAGTCAAAACAAAAGTTTATAGTTCATGCACCATAATCAAAACAAAATTACAATAATAGTAATTCAAAGTCAACCACAAGAGTTTGATCAACAATCTTCAGAAATACAGTGCACGTCTACAACTCCAATGAGGCGTAGAACCTCAATCGTCCCAACTCCAGGCAGCTTGCAAGTTTGAAAGATGCATCACTCTGACGGGTTTATAATTGTACTAGTACCTATAAATAATTGAAATCATGTAAGCATTATCATAGTGTGAAATCATGCAAGCATTACCAATCCTTGTAAAATGCTTCAACAACATTACCAATCATGTAAATATTCAAAAGAATTACCAATCATGTAAATGTTTCAAATGACCAAAAGAAAAGTAATAATCTTTTTTGTGTTTTCTTTTTGTTAAAGGAAGTAATTGCAGATGGTTTGGGTCACAGCATTATAATACAAAATGTCTCTTTTTTATGTTTCCTTTTTGGATACTGTCATTCATATGTAAATAATATCAGTTTATGCAAAAGGGGGTAATAGTTTCCTTTTTCATACTGTGACCCAAACCATCTGCAAAAAAACCAAAAAAGCTGAAACCCAGTGGTGGAGCCGTGGAGGGGATGATGATGTAGTGAGGAGGAAGTTTCGGGGCGTAAGACAGCGTCCATGAATCAAAACCGAAATCTTTTGACTTATTTGATTCTTTTAAATATTGCTCAAATTGTAAAAATTGAAAACTAAAGTTAAGGACTTTGGCTATATTACCTTCATTTGACTGCAGAAATTGAAGGAGGCTGGATGATTTGGCCTTGGTGAGGTGAAGGTGAACGGCGGCGGCCACAATTTTTTTATTTATTTATAGTAAGAACCCTACTTTGGAAAATGGAAACAGAAGCTGTCTTGACATATATTTATTATATTATGATATTTACATATAAAATATAAATATTAATAAATAAAAAATAAAAAAAACAAATTCGGGTCGGGATTGGGATTTCTGCGGGACTGGGTTTTGAACCCGATCCCATTCCCGTATTAATTCGGGTCGGGTAAATTCCCGAATTTTAGGGTCGGGATTATACGGGTCGGGTCGGGAAAACGGGATTTTTGCCACCCCTAGGTGGGTGATGGTGGAGTATAGTAGATGGTGGGTAAGGTAGGTAGGATGCGTAGGGTAGGAAATGATGATGGTGAAGTAGGTACGGTGGGGTGGGGTGTATGGTAGATAAGGTGGGTGGTGGGTAAGGTAGGGTGCAATGGAGTATGGGGTAGGGCTACCCCACTCACCTCACCACTTCTATCATATTTTACATTTTATTCAATCCTTTCATATTTCAAACACAGTTATAGAATGAATTTATTCCATTCCATTCGATTCTATTTATATTACCTTATTCAATCCAATTCCATTCATACGTAATAAAAATGTGAAGTTTTTATATAGTGTGTACCTACATAGATACACACGACGTGGCACGATCTGAACCACACAGTTAAGTGCAGAATGAAATCGTATGTACAGAACTGTGCGACGATTATCAATCTAATGCCATTTTTATTGGGAAGTTTTTGCGTAGTGTGTATGGATTCAATGGGAATTGTAAATGTATCAAATCTATGATTTAGACATAAAATTATCAATCTAATGCCATTTTTATTGGGAAGTTTTTTGCGTAGCGTACCTACGTAGGTACACACTACGCAAAAACTTCCCAATAAAAATGGCATTAGATTGATAATTTTATGTCTAAATCATAGATTTGATACATTTACAATTCCCATTGAATCCATACCCTTATGATTGTATGACTTGGTTAGCTTCATGTGGACAGTGGACTCCCCAGTCCCCACCCATTTGCACACACAAACACCACCCCCCCCCCCCCCCCCCCCCCCCGCCGTACCACCACTCCTACTCACTAAAAATAAAATGGAAACAGCCACTTGCCTGCCACTGGGAAATACCAAAATCAGAATCCCAATACATAAAATATAGTAGTAATTTCTTACCTCGTAAAAAGGCTCTCCCTCTCTGCAATCAATCAAATAAAGGATCAAGTGAGATTTTGGATTGTATTTTCAGCGACTTTCTGCAGTTATCTTTTTGAGTACATACAGAGAGAGAAATAAAAAGGTAGAGAAGAAGAAAATACGCACCATATAGACCTGCATAAAAACGAGGAAGAAGAAAAAATAGTAGCCATTAGTTTTCACTACTTACTACTAGTAGTAGTAGTAGCCATGTTTTTCTCTCAATAGCTAGACCTTTTTTTTATAGCCTTGTTTTGTTTTCTTCTCAAAGTCTTCATTTTCAAAACCAAAAAAAAAAAAAAAAAAAAAAAAAAAGAATTTCTGCAATGGTTTTGGGATGGAGAAAGGCGTTTTGTACATCGATCGGTAAAGATCGAGGTTCTAACTGTTCAAAGGAGGAGAAAAGCAATCCGAGTACACCGAAAATCAGCTCCAAGTTTGGATTCTTTTCTTCAACGCCGTCAACACCGCGGTTGCAGTCACAAACAACAGTGTCTAGCCCCCGTCTACGGTGTCGGACGCCGCCGGAAACGCCGGTTTCTGCTCCGGTAATTGATCTGTCTCCGAAGCTTCAATGCAAGACTTCTAAAGATAGCCTTAGATTTTTGAAGCAGTCTAATCCGTCTTCACCTCGTTCTCCTTCGACTTTTTCACTTCTCAAATCCATTAACGCCTTACGCCTCTCCAAGGTATTTTGAAATTCAGTCCTCGTAGTTTATTTCAATTGCTTTGATTCTGTGATTTTTTTGTATTGATTTTGCTTTTATTTTTGTTTTGTAAATGGATAGAACACAAGGTGCGGATTATGCTTGCACAGCGTGAAGAGTGGACAAGGAACGGCGATTTTCACGGCGGAGTGCGGCCACACTTTCCATTTCCCTTGTGTAGCTGGTCACGTGAGGAAGCAAGGACTCCTCATGTGTCCGGTTTGTAACTCTCAGTGGACTGACCTTCCTCCTCCTTCTATTAACACTGCCGGAAAATGTCACCAGCTGGAAGAGGAGAAAAAGGAGTCATCACCATCTCCGTTGTTGTCACCCAAAACGCCGACGTTTGATAAGTACAAACACTCCTGCGGTGGTAATACGGCCGTGGGTAATTTGAAGGTTTATAATGACGATGAGCCGCTTACTTCACCGAAATTGGGAGGTTTGTTTAATCCTATACCGGAATCTGATGAGATTAACGAAGATAGCGAGGATATAGTTGAAGAATTTCAAGGATTTTTTCCTGAGAGATATTCCAGTCCATTAGATGGTTCTTCGCCGATTATTGCTGGGAACGTCGAACTGGAAGTAATGCCTGATACTGCGGTGGTGTCTGTTGGCCGGGCCGGTCAGACTCGTGTTATTGTTCTTAAAATCAAAGCCCCACCTGCTCCGACGAAGGTTACTGACGTGCTCCGATTGATTTAGTAGCGGTTGTTGACGTGAGTGGTAAGATTAGCAAAGATAAGCTTCAGATGATTAAACGAGTCATGAGATTGGTGGTGTCTTCCATGACAGCCGCTGACAGATTGTCCATTGTAGCATTCTCAACGACGTCCAAACGCTTGCTACCTTTGAAAAGGATGTCCGCCGCCGGCCGGCGGATAGCTCGGCGGATAATAGAAGCAATCGTTCCTTTGGATGGAACTTCAGCGTTAAGTGCGAAGGATGCTCTTAAAAAAGCAGCAAAGGTGCTCGATGACCGGCGGGAAAGAAATCCGGCGTCTAGTATATTACTTCTATCGAACTCGAAAAGCAGCGGCGAGCAAAAGCCTGGAATCGTGAGCACCACGCGCCTCCCTAACCTGGAAATCGCCGTGCACACAATCTGTTTGACAAACGCGCCGTCGTCGGAGGATCACTTAGGAAAATGCGTTGGCGGCTTACTGTGCCTTAAGGTTCAAGATCTACGAATTCAGTTAGGGATCGTTTCCGGATCCGCTCCGGGTGAAATCGCCGGAGTCTACTCCGTTTCAGGTGGTGGGTCCGTCAGTCTCGGGTCCGGGTTGGTCCGGGTAGGTGACCTGTACCCCGAAGAAGAAAGAGAATTTCTGGTAGAATTAAAAGTTCCATCAATGACCTCAGTTGGGGCCCACATATTATTGTCTGTTAGAACCTCATCGATAGACCCATCAACACATAAGCTTATCCAAGGCAAAGAACAAGGTCTCCTGATCCCACTTCTACTCCCCACCGTTAGATCATCAAACCCCACCATTGAACGGCTTAAATACTGTTTCATCAGAACCCGAGCCGTAGCTGAGTCAAGAAAACTAACCGAAAAGAACGACTTAGCCGGCGCCTACCAAATCTTATCCACGGCTCGTGCTTTGTTGTTGCAGTCCCGCACCGCCGGCTCGGCTGATGAATTCATAAGAAGCTTAGATGCTGAGCTCGTTGAACTGCAAAACAGACGGAAAAAAATCAAGGTCCAACTGCCACGTGTCCAACAGAATCTACACATGGATGAAAAACTAAGCGAGCCGCTTACACCCACGTCGGCTTGGAGGGCGGCTGAGCGGCTGGCTAAAGTAGCCATGATGAGGAAATCATTAAATCGAGTGAGCGACTTACATGGCTTTGAAAATGCTAGATTTTGAAGGAAAAAGAAATATTGATACTATGATCATATCATAACGGGTATTAAAAACATTTTACATCATTGATTATGATGAATCTACATTATAGTCAATAATGTAAATAGTTATTTTATCACATGTTATGATATAATAATCGTTGTAGTTTGTAGTAGTATTATTTTTTAATTTAGAAAAAGAATGTTAATTAATTAAGTAGTAGTAGTAGTAGTATATGGGTAGGAAAGAAAAATGGGAACAAAAGAAAAGTGGGACCTGGAAAGCGATGAAAACGACAAAGGCTAAGAGACGGATGGGGGCTTTTTCTGAGGGAAAAAAGAAAGGGACTGAGGGGAAGACCAACAGTAAAAGGTGGGTGCAGTGCAGATTGATTGAAGGCATGGGGACTCTCTGATTTTGTCTGTATGTACCTGCTCCTTTTGATGTTTTCTTTCTTTCCCCCCCATATTTTTTATTTATTTATATATATTAGATATTTAAATTTGGAATCTTGTATACAACATGGACATGGAGGGAATGATTGAATGAAATGATTTTAGGAGTTTGTTTAAGATATATATATATATATATATGTTAGTAGTTGTAAAATGATTGGGTGGTGGGGGTAGGGGTGGGGAAGGAGGGTATCTTTGTTGTTTGTTTTTTCTTTCATAGAATGTTTGGATGGAGTCTTGAGTGTACTATAGTATTACTATATTTTAGTAAATTAGAATTTCGGATGGGTTAATGAACTGTAATTAGATGAACGTAGTAAGCCTGATTTAGGATAGCTTGTGAGATTCTGATGCATTATTGGTCCAAAGACCTAAAGAAGCAAAATGACCTATCCATTCGGAAAGATTAGGCATCGGTTTAAACTTCGATCAACAACTACAATCAAGCATCTGATGATGATGATCATGATCATGGAGTTGCAATTAAGCCTTGATCAAGCTAAAGTTATGAACACTAATTGAAGCAAAGAAGGATTGAAGACTTATGTGTTAAAGACCTATTGTAGCTCTTTAAAGACATTTATTAAACACTTGTGTATTGTAATCGGTTAAAAGTTTGTGTAAGTTGGCTTTACAGCTTTTTCATCTAAATAGGGATAAGCATTCAAGTATTCGCTTTTCGCTTCCATTTTAATCCTAATGCAGAAGTTAAGACAGAGTATTGTGCATTTTGTAAACGTATTGGTCATGTTGATAGTTCATGCACTAGGAAATACCCTCTGAAGCGGGATGATAAACACACTCAAAATCTTCAGCAAGTTTACATGCCTAAAGCTATGCTTACCGCAGTTTATATGGAGAATGATTTGAACCTTACTAAGCAAACTCAGAATGATCATCTTTCTGAAGTTGCTCTGGCACCAATGCAAAATGGTGGGGATTCCATGAATGCCATTTCGGTTGATTCTGCTGAAGATGATTTCACAATACAGTTACATTGGCACATACAAGGAAGCTCAGATACCTGAGATGTCCACGGTTGATACGGATAAGGGGTGGAGAAATATTGAGGAATCGTATGTGGATGGCTTTATTCTTGACGATGACGTGCATGATTATCGAAGATTGGTAAAGGAGCTTGAGCATTAGGATTGTTTTATGGATGTTGGGCCACAACAATGTACGTTCACGTCCTCTATAAAAGAAGATAAGGGCGGGAGTAATCGATATAAATGCGCCCGCTAAACTCTAATGATTTTATTTTTATTCCAGAAACTCACTTAGCTAACATCAATAGACAGTTTTTACCAGAAACATTGTCTTCTAGAGATAAAATTCTAAAATCCACTTTCTTGACTCAGGACAAAGAACACGCTGGAGACGAGGACGATGAAATCAGTGAAAAAGATGGGTTGTCTGTTTATGGGGACTCATAGCACGTGTTCATTGGTCTTCCCCTTGGAACAAAAACTGAATCCAAGCTTGGAGTGGACATACAAAGGCATCTTACACCACGTCTTATGTTGGTGATTATATCACCAATGTCATTTAGTGTAATTGGACTTAGTTTTGAGGTTTGGTAAGCTTGAAACAATCGATATAAGTTAGGAGATGCAGGGTGCATGCTTATAATTGACATTTGCAAGCTTACGGAAGTGTTAGATCAAATGTTGAACAAAACCGGATTTTGCTGCTGTTTGGACGGGCGTCCATCTTATGTGGACGGGCGTTCACCTTGGCTTCTTTTCAGACGGGTGTCCATCTTCACTGGACGGGCGTCTGATGTTCAGATTTGGATACAGGTTCTAAATCTCTTTTATTGGACGGACGTTCAGATTCTCTGGACGGGCGTCCAGTGTGTAGATTTGGATACAGGTTCTAAACTTGTTTGGACGGACGAGTGTTTGAAGAAACTGGACGCCCGTCCAGTTTGCTTTAGACGGGCGTCCAGATTTCAAACGGGCGTCCGGTAAGCAGTTTTTGGAGCAGTTTTGGCGGTTTTGGTTGGTATCCTTTCGAGTTTTTACACCTTTAACTGACTCTGAAGGGTTGTGTATGGTGTGTTATCTTAGTATAACACTGCACATAAATACATAAACACTTGGGACATATAAAGAGAAGAAATTCAACACTAAAAAGGATATATTCAGTTTTCTTTGAATGTTCTTGAAACCTCAAAGTTCTTCACACAAAACTTCAAAACTTTTGTAGCTATCTTTCTATCTAATTGCCAAGATAGAAATGACGTAGTTTTATCCCATGAATACATTCGTGATTTACCCGGAGGCAATCTTAGGGGACGAATAGTTTTCGCAGGAAAGAGTCTCACATCGACTCTACGTTTTTTGTATCTAGTTTTCTCATGTCTATTGGTTTGATACTTTTGTTCACATCATCACAAACTCCCCAACATCTTAATACTCTAGATACTGAGATGAGTCTCACGTTTCGCACAATGATCCAGAAGATCAACAAGAAGAAAGTGATTTACACGGGTAAGAACAAAAAACAAAAAGTTCACTTAGAGAGTTTAGCTTATATATGACCTATTTTGATAGTTGGTCATTCCGACCCAGAGCTTGATGGTGTTGAATACATATGAAATGTTAATTATCTACTTTTCCAGCGGCTTAGAGATTAGTAATAATTCAACATGGTATTAGAGTATGAACTCATGAGTACTTCAAAATCTCTTTGTAAACAATTTCTTGCAATTTATATTGCTTAAAGTGTTGGACATCTTCCAACCTTATTACGGGAGCGTTTAGAAGTTTATAAAATATTAATTATTTATTTCCATCAATTTAAGTTTTTGGATTGCCAAAATTTGAAAATACAATTAATGCATGTCAGACTCTTAGGATTTCCAATGAGTTGTTGTCACTTGTTAGATATATGATCTAATAAGTCCTTATCAAACTTGTATGCCAGATAATAACTTGAACATATTACACTGAAATTTTCTTTGTAACTAAAATAATAAATGGAGTGTCCCCATATCCCTCTCTCAGAATCATATATAAATAAGTGATGCGTCAAACATCTACGTGGTGTAACAAATTGCTTCACGATTTTGGAGCAAATATCATCCAGCTGCTGTATTCTTAACCATGCATGCACATTCTCAATACTAACAGAGAATTTCGTTAATGACACTACAACGAATCTACTATATATGACACCATATTTCGAGTCCGATTCGACTTTATAGAGGTCTTGAAAATGAACATACGATCTCTATCAAGCGAAATGTTGAGTATATTATCAACTTTCTAAAAGTTAAACGTCATCGTAATGTAATGCCCCGAAAACAGATTCGTAAAAATAAAAAATATAAAAGCTAGTCATGTCACAGTCGGAAGTTGACCTTTCATGGACAGGGGTTACTGATTGGTATCACGACACATAACTGCTGCATTTAATTTCAATGCTAACAATAGTAATGCTACTAACTTAGGGTATTGTGACTTGTTTTAAAAAGAAGAAAGAAAAGAGGGTTTTTGCTTTAGATTTAAATGAAATAAATGAAAGAAAAGCACCCTATATATATATTTATATATATATATATATAGAGAAATTGGAAAATCAGGCCCTTCTAATCTCTGATATTTATTTTTAGGTCGGACAGATTCTGACATTATTTTTCAGGTTCACCGTCCAAATTTGGATGAAATCGTCCAAATTCAGTCAAAACCCTCCAAATTTGGATTCATTTCTTCCAAATATATTGAATTGACAAAATGGACGAAAACCG